>OX104133.1:5448000-6810000 GCA_944470555.2 Heterobilharzia americana
GATTGCTTCCAACTGGCTTTAGTCACAAGGAAGGATAAAGGCAACTTAGACGTAATTTGACCAAAAGTCTTCGCATCTATCGCCAGCAGCGGTGAGTGGCAAAAGCGAGAGACATGGAGAAAGCAACAGCGTTGGACAACACTCGGCAACTATTTAGGCTTCTTCAGGATACTGGCAAGATAATAGTTAGTGAAACTATAACTGAAACGGATAACAGGTTGATAACCTTCAAGGGTAGGCAGTTAAAACGTCGGGCAGAACACGTTGAGGAACAATTCAACTGGTCCACAGCAGAGCTTCAGTTCCCTAACATCCAGCCTGAACCTAAATGGAACGTAGATGGCCGTTCTCCAACTCTCCTCGAAGTTGAAAAAGCTGTATCGAAAGTAGAACGATGTAAAGCACCAGGACCTAACGGTTTGCTACCCGAAGTTCTCAAGGATGGAGGTAAAAAACTGCTTATCAAAGTGACGTAGGCACTATGTAGTTTGTAGAAATCAGAGTTGGTGCTGTCAGACTTGTGTACTTCACTGATCGTTGAAAGTATAGGATATGAAACGACCACAGATATCCTGGTAACATTGCTCACGCTTGGTTGAATCATCATGTGAGTAATGTTGGTAAAGGGTACTAGGCAAGACCGGCAAGTGGATTAATCAGGTTTTGAACCTAATCCGACTGAGATGGCTTGTACACCTACTACGTATGCCCAGCCACCGCCTACTGAGACGTGCCATGCTAGGGGAAGTTGAGTTAGGTTGGAAGAGGTTCAAAGTGGCCAGACCAAGACTTGGCACTAGTCGATGAAGTAAGTGACGATTGGTCTGAGCCATGTAGGGAGGTGTAAACACACGGTCAGGGTCCTAGAAACGAGAGGATTCAGTGCTTGAGAACTCTTGGAGACGTGGCTGTAAATCGGTGACAATGGCACAGGTGTATCCACTTGCTGACATCTAAAGCTAGAATATTCGCACTAATCTTTATCTTCAGGTTGTTTATTCTCTCACACAACTTAATCTTCTTTGATATGACTCTTCTTTTTTCTACTCACCTGTTTTCTGTGTACTACTGTGAAGTGTGGCAACTTGGGCCGATGTACCTGTGTGCGAGGTTCTACGTTGATTTTGTCAGTACATTATAACGGTAACTGCTTTTCATCTTATCAGAACGAACGCATTTGTCACCTTGAGCACACCCATGCAGTAGACAGTAAGCCACATCTATTATGTGAGAGCGAGTGATTGTACCTGGCTGCCCACACATAGGTAGATGGAGCGATCCCGTGACCAACCGATTGATAGTCATCTCTCTAAACTGATGAGTCACACGTCCACTATCCAACAGACCTTTCTGACATGGTAGGGCACCCAGGAAACAAGTGTTCCAGCCAGTTTAGCTCGTTAGGTCATTGTGATATGCAAGCCCGACCACCTCGTTAAGCCAGTCGGGTTCTGGCTACACAAGAATAACCCTACAATTTTAGAGGGCGTAAGGATTCATCCTATATTTTCTATTATATTCGCTTGCTACAACCTTCACAAGCAAGCACCACACCCACATGGACGACAGAGACCAAATTTTCCGTTAAATCGGGAAGTATGGCAAGTGTCAAACATCGGTAGGTATGCATGTGGCCTAGCACCAGTGAATAGTGAAGAAGTGATCGATATTCTCAAGTACAGAATAAAATCTTCAATAGTCGTCATGAGTCTGCTGCTCTCTAGCTCTACGTATGCATTGGATAAAGTATACAAACTTATACCGTAGGAAATGTCTTCCAAAAACCCTTCCTTTCCATAAAGCTAAAAGAACGAACCATCATCCACCTAAACAAATTATCATCTCATTAACTTAAGTGAGTAACTGAAAACCTTCAGCCTAAAACATGGTGACAGAACGTTTCAGCACCCACCATTAATTTCGATATTTAACAAGCCTCGTCAACCTTCAAAAAGATACGTCAACAATTGTCTACGCGCAAATCACGTACACTCACGACGAGAGGTAACGACATGGATTTTACTAGACACCAGGACGCTCTAAAAATCAGATCGACTTCATCTCAATGTGAAGAAAGGGGAGACACAGCCATCCTACTAGACGAAGATCAGATCAAGAAGGGGAGCAGATGCAGGCTCACGCCACGCACTATCTAGTGCAAAGAACCTTCAAGATCAAGTTAAAAGCCTTGAAAGAAGTTGGTGATAGACCACAGTTCAAGTTCAACACGCAGAATGGAAAGCGAAGGACAAAACTACAAATGACATTTTCAAGTCAGTTATCAGGACAAAATAGGAGCTTGTTGCACAGACTTTCCCATTTGTGTTTACCAGCCATCAAGACGCTTATCACACAATGATTCCGCCGATCCGGGATGGACAAAGACGTTAAAGAGTGGGGTCGATAGTGAGTAGCTTGTCAAAGGTGTGAGACCACATGACACACGTAAAGCCCTTTAGATTCTTTTCTATCTCTTAACATGTGCTTCGGCCACATCCATATAGACAATGTAGGACCTCCACCAGAGTTTGATGGATGCGCTTGCCTTTTCGCCCACGTGCATCGTTTCATGACATGGCCAGAAGCGGTACCTATGGAGGATACTGCTGCTGAGGCGGTCACTCGCGTTATCGCCGAAAGAAGGTCTGCATACTTCGGATGTTCATCACAGGTAGCAGCCGATCGTGGGTGCCGATTCCAGTGTGGGTTGTGACAGTCGCTTCGGGCATGGCTACAGAACCTGGGATAGATGTGGTTGCCCTTGGCGTGGGCATTTTTGCTTGGTTTTGGACAGCTCAGGTCTGTAACTTTCAGAGAGCCATTGGTGACAACCTCTGGAAGGTGAATCTCTTTCATGGTCGTGGTTCGGACGGGTACCTGCTTTTTGGCGGTTGCTCGGGGTTTGTCAGCCACTCTAAGTAAGCCTGAAGGCAGATGCGGTCTCAGAAGGCACTACCAGCGGATGTGCCAGGACCACACGCACGGATGGCGCGTCACAGAATTGTGGCACTGATTTGGTACTCTTGTCACATCGGCATTGTACCCACCTGTTGTATTCACAGGTTGCATCACTTTTAGTTGCAGCGAGAGCATATGTGCGGCAGTCATCAACATGTCCAGACGCTTCTATCTTACTCCGCTTGGCGGCCTTCGCCAGTGGGTCGTGACAGGTTCTGGGTGTAGCACCATGGGGGGGGGGGGTTCGCGTTCGTCTAACTGAGGATAGTGACGTGTGCAGTGGTGTGAAGTTTGAGAGTTCGACTAACTTCGGGTGACCGTTTAATTGAGCTTGGCCTAAGTGGTGTGTCAGTATTCCATTAAAGCTTTCTTTGTCACGTTTTGAAACCTCCTAGCCCCAACCATTTTGGACTTTCTCGTGATAACCTCGATAATAATTAATCCTAGCAGCAGGGATAACGTAAGATATTAAAGAACCTACAATAAAGGATATGGAATGCATACTATAGAATGGCAGGAGTATATTCAGTTGTTTTAAACCCAACTCAAGGGGCTAATTTGCAGGACCAGTAACAAGCTTGGTGCCTTATCTTTGAACATGCTTCAGCACACCAGCATCCCTTTTCAGGCATTGACTAAATGACCTAAATGCAGTATTTTAAGTTACATCTTGAGAGTGCAGAATGGGACGCCCCGAACCTTTCCTGGTCATGGAATGCTTCACTTGCAGCCGCTGCGCGGTGCACGGGCGTCTTTAGATCATAACCCAAGGTGTCATACAGGTCTTCTGGGTCTAAGACCAAGAGTTTCATTATATAGCTAACGGGATTTTGGAGACAACTGCTATGACCGATGAATATTATCACACTTTTGTCAGAATTGACTTCCAAATGTCAACGTTTGGACCAACCTATCAGTTCATCCATGTTCGCTTGAACTCATACCTATCGGCACCACTCTGTACAACCCTCCAGAACTTTACGCCGTCGGCTTATGAGGACAAAAAGGGGTCAGGCATTTGCAGTAATCCCTCAGCTCGTAGCATAGAAGAGAGGGGACCCAAAATCGTTCCCTGAGGAACTTTACCCACTATAGGTTTCCAAATAGATATGAGCCCACTGGACCAATCGGTAAGTGGCGAAGAATTTGTGAATGCACACAATAAGTTATTCAATTGGCGCTCCTTTAGTCTCCTTTGTGTTTAAAGCTGATAAGGAAAAAGCTTGGTCGTCCCATTCTTGAGATTTTCGTATAGGAGCTGGTAAACTGGAAGTGGTTTATATTCTGTTTCCTAGGTACCAGACGTGGATCTTTATTTTGGAGTTCTTGTCGCCGACCACCTCCCACTGGGGAACTGAATTCCATCGACAGCTCATCAGTAGGACCATTCCATGAGGACTGTACGAGGCAGGATTGCACTTAGAATGCCCTACACCAGTCAAAATAATCCTAGAATAGATATCGAACCTCTGTCTGAAGGTGTTCGACTGTGAAATCCCCATCACCTCCTGAGGAAGAGAATGCCACAGTCAAAACCTCTCGGAAACTATTGACAGGAAATTTCATACAGGATCTTTAGCTTTCAACCCTGAATAGACGTCATCTTAAATGAGATCTCAGACAGATACGCAGAATTGGTCGCCTTGGATAACTTTGATTGCGGGTGGCATGATGCATCAAGATAGTTCACCCTCCAACGCTCCCGAGCCGCACAAACTGGAGGTGTAGTGCATTCTGGTGCTCTGTAGTTATCATCCTACCTCTCGGAAAAGTGGAGCCTGTCAAGGTGAACCACCACCTCTCAAAGTATCATTGACACCCTCAAAACAGACTGAGGACATGCGACTGCTCTGACTCGGACCATACTTCAAAAGTTCTTGGAACACAAGGGCAAAACCAGGTAAGCCTCGAGCCACCGAATGGACTGAGAGAAACTTCACCTTCAATGGTTTGGACAAGGCTGCAGGAGGGCCCATGAACCTTCGGCGTTACCTCTACAATATTGAGCGGTAGGAATTCCTGGTATCGAGTGCAGGCGTGGACAATTTAATAGCTGGTAGCCCGGTCGGACTTCAGAGACAGATTCAACAGATCCCCACATCCAGACTGCTAGCTTTTCGTCTTGACCTTAAATGGTAGCTCACAGAGACTCCGGTGGCATGGCAGTGTGAAGGGACAAATATGAGGTGAGGCCTGACGCCGAGGAAGCAGTGTCGGTTCTGCTGGAATATAAGATAGGAGACAACTTCCCAAAAGCACCCCAGATCATGCCGGACACGAAGGAATTATCATCCAGTAGACTAGCTCTGTAGATCTTATAATGAACACCATATTCAGTACACTAAGCCCACAGCTCAAGAATGGTCCAAAATACCGAGTGCTTGCTGATCAAACATGGAAAACCGGTACGCCAGAAGCAGGCAGATGGCCACCGATCAGCCGATAATACCTAACTGACGCAGCTCTGTCGGATAAAAGAACTCCTGGTTCAAGCGCCGTGCATCCAACAAAGGACAGAACTCCCCCGGCTACGAGAGGTCACAACCTACGCCAAACCTGGGTTCGCAACGGTTACTTCATATCCCTGGACAATGTGGACAGAGTACTAGACTGTGATCCAAAACCGCAACAATATTTCGCCTCAGCACAAAGCCACAAGTGAAGACGAAAAACCTGTCACTGGACCCCACGGGGTATTCCTCATTGGCTTGACGACAGTGGGACTGTTGAGTATATGATTGGAAAAGTAGCCCGGCGCCATGCCATGTCCACCAACGACGTCATTCACGTAGCACAGCTAACTCATTGTGATTCTGGAGTCGCCGGCACCAGCATTTCGACCGACCAAGTGTTTGCAAACTGTGTCTACAGACAAGAGAAATCTGGCTGTCCCATGGTACTGCCGAGAGACGCCAAGTATGCTCGTTTGGGATGTGCTTACGTGTTCGCTGAAAGAACGGAAGCGAACTAGTGTCTCACCAATCTTCAATGGGAGAGATGAAATAATCCAAGTAATTGTAGACCGACAGCGTTGCTGTGGCTTGTACAACAGAACGCTCAGAAAAATCTTGTTTCTTAAAACTTCGAAATTATGCCAAAATCCACTCACCACGTTAGTGTCGTTGCCTGAAGCATCCCAGGGTACTTGGAAAATCTCGTTGAATATGCTACTCGGGCGCTCACTAGCCACCAGCCAAACTGCCCGGAACAACCTGACTACTGTTGAAGATAGCGACTAAGCCATCCATCTCAACCTAGCCAAAGAACAAGATGTCTTGCTCAATTCCATGCCGTCAAGTCTTGCAAATGTGGACTGCACTGAACTGTTCTTTTCATCAGTCAGTAAGCATCAACGCCAAATCCACCGACCTTTCGGAGGGACCTGCAGGCGAGCTATAAGAACGAATGTCAGGCGGAATAAAACCGCGACGACCCAGGCGTCACTTCAACACTACATGGAATATTGGGAGGAAGCAAGAAACTGCTTCGCACACCAAGAAACATGCGCGAACACCCCACTAGACGAGCAAAATGGCTGCAACGTAAGGGACTCACGAAGCAGCAGGTAGGCCATCTGAAGAAGTGCGCTGTGACCACCCGCCTCATCAGCGCTAGCATCTGCAGGCGAATAAGCGGAGAACCTTACACCCCAACACAGATATGAAAAGCGACAGCCCGCCCCTAAGCTGGAAAAGATGTTTATGACCACCCTGTCGTTGAAATTCGGGATCAGATAAGTAATGCTGTCCGTAAGCTGACCACTTCCCCAGCCTCATAGACATCCTTGCATACTTGCGTTCTCGAAACGTTATCGATTTTGGAAGTCGATGGAATAATCCATAACACATCAGGGGATGTGCATGGAGCGCCACTCAAGGCAATCCAAGCCCTACTCACGCAAACACATCGCAGTCTGGTCAGCAAAAACTAACATGAATTTGTGGTGAGGTTATTTATTAACAAGTATATTGTCATTGAAGTTAAATGCAAATAAGTATTCAGGACCATCCGCCATACCACTGATTAGCTTTGCCTCCAACATGCTCTCCGGAGCCCATACCGCCATAACCACCATAGGTGCCACCACGGGAAGGAGCGCTACGAGGGAAAAGAAAGTGCCACATTAGTGAAAGCCATACAGACCGGAAAATAAAAAACACAGGCCTTGTCAGTCCGACTACACCAATGCAGTATGCCACCATTTGGCACTCCCTAAGTTGCTCTTGTCAACGCCAAACAGTATTAAGCTGTCAGGAAGTTCTACATTGATAAGTGTCATCACTCCGAGACAAAGCTTTTCCTGAAAACACTCTCACTTCAGCGGTGCTGCAGGGTGGACGTCATTTGACACTTATAAGATAAGCACCGAGACGGAATGTACCTCTGTAATGGGTCAAGCATGCAGAACACCATGCTTTCAGTTTCAAACTGCTCACGGGACCCAGCTGACCGGGCGAAGACCCCTGGTTGAGGGCCAGGCGCCGTTACTCGAGCTCCAACAGGCATCCACGGAGGAGCTTAGCAAACTGCGTTAAGATGAGATACGCGTTTAAAAATTGACTCACCTTTGACCGCCAGGCATATCACTAGCCCCACGTGCGCTACCGCCATATCCTGACCCGCCGTATCCACTGGAAGACATGTTGCCTGATCCACCATAACCAGGACCACCGAAACCACCCTGTCCAACAGGGTCCATACCGCCGTATCCACCGTTGTCAAATCCACCAGGTCCATCATATCCACCGGGACCACCATAGCCTCCATCTGCGGCACCGCCGTAACTGCCCGGGGGACCCATAGAGCTGTTGCGACCGCCTGGGGGAGGTACTGGGGCTGGACCCGACGATCCCATCATCCCTCTCTGACTCTGTGGAGGTGGCACATTTCCACCCATCATTCCCCCTCCTGAGCGGGAGCCCCGCCCGCGACCTCCGTGAACTGGACCGCCGCCCATAGGACCCATACCACCACCTGGTCCCATTCCTCCTCCAATGGGCCCCATGCCGCCTCCCATAGGACCCATGTCGCCACCACCCATCATGTATGGACCTCCCATGTTGTAGCCCATTGGTGGCATGCCTCCGGGGCCACGGAGTGGCATTCCTTGTGCTAATGCTGCAGCGGCTTCTCGAGACAACCAACCTCCATAGTTGAGAGCATCACCTTCGCTGAAGTTGGCAGCGTCATAATCCTCACGGCGACCACGAGGAGGAGCAGACTGAAAAGAAGTTCAAAACATGAATCAGCAGTGCACAATTTACAGGACTAAACAAGCGACAAAGACGTAGCAGCAGTTAGTTTTCTTCCCGATGACTTCTCTTCATGGAGCCGTGCCATGAGTGTCTTCGGGAAAATGTCCTCCGCTGGCACGTCTCTGCACTGTCTAAATACGAGGACATTGTGTCCACCTGGAGACATTCGCATATGCGTGGACTAGAGACCTCAGGATTCCCGCTCTAATGAGCATACAAACTGTAGACGCTTATAAAACCTGTGAAAGCGTGTCGCACCACAGTAGGCTCAAAAAGCACAACCCTGTATTGTTTTGCAGGTTTATGCAGCCGCCCTACCATCTTGTAAGCCAATCACACCACTTGACTAGTAACTAGTTGTGCATCAGTAGTACACCAACCGTTGAAATAACACGGTGTGGCAACCCTTGGAAATTACTTGCAAGGAAATCGGGAGAAACCTGTCCACTCTTACCTCCACTGCTTCGATCACAGCTCTCAGACACTGGACAACATTGTCGGGATCCGCGACCATCTGCACCACTCGATCAGTTGATAAGGGGGCCAGCATTTGGTAGACCTTGATAACACGCATTTTGTATTTCTGAATTTTATTAGAAAATGTATTAGAGGACTTACATCACGAAGGTCCTTGATACGTTCCCCACCACGTCCAATAACAGACCCTGCTTGACTCTCGTGTACCAAGATTCTGAAGTCGATCATGTTCTCATCCTCATCTTCGTCTCGTTCAGGGTCCTCATTACGCCGACCACGGCGTCGGATACCCTGTGCCCCCATTATGCGTTTCGGATCGGAAAGCTTGGCATTCATTATGTCCTTCAAAGTCAGTCTTAATAAAAAATCAACCTACCTTGAGTTTTGGGCAAACATCTCGCATAATACTGCAGATAGCCTGCAGGTCACCTTCAATAGTCATTATCCTGTCAGAGAGATAAGAAGTTAGAGCGGGAAAGAAGGAAAAAGTAAAAATCACAAAGCAGCTAACAGAACTCATGACACCCTTCCATTTAGTGGCAGTACCGTGGAGGGTTTGGAGAACCAGACAACCTTCTGAGGGTCGTCATCGATTTACATAACACAACATACTGTATGATAGTGCCACTGGGGTTTCCAGTGACGGCTGTAACTTGTGGTTAAACTCGTAACCAAACACAACCAGGAATATAACTCCGTAAATCAAATCGAAAACTGACTTCGAAAACATACATTAATGAACCAAAAACATAAAAATTATAATTTAGGCAAACTAATTAATCGACCGAATAGACATCAAGGTGACATTAAGTTTCCATGTTACCCTACCGTTCTGGGCCTCTGCTGTCGGGAATATTCAGCTTGACGTTATACTGAGACAAAGAATGAGTAAAGCAGGGCCGGTTTCAGTGAGCCAGTCATCAGTTCGTGAATAAGGCAGGCAAGTGGGACCAACCCAAACCATTGGGTTATCAGTGGAGAGCGACCAAGTTCAGCGAGTCAGTGTCCATGAGGTGGAGGAACCGTAAAGAACATAAAACAAAGAATCAAGTCAGTTGGTGCCAAAACGACGGTTGGGCGAGTCACTAAATGAATTGTGCAAAAACAAACCTGTGACCGGATTTTTTTGATATTCTCCCCACCCTTTCCGATCATAATCCCTGCAGCTCTTCCAGGAATGAGAAATCTGATGGCAACATTTGTCAAATCAACAGTGGAACGCTGGAATTTTGATGGAGGACCATCCTGGTTGTTGCCTGCACTATCTCGTTTCATGTCGACCAGTGAATGTAATGGCTACCGGTAGAGTGACAATCAGACAAACAAACGTGTCAATATAAACAACGTTCAACTTTCGATAAACAAGTTCCATCGGTTCAGTCCGCAGTATTCCATTGTTCAGCGTTGAGAATGGTAGACCGGTTGTTCTGCGTTAATCCTTGCAGTAGATATCCTTTGAGGACACAGTTTCCGCTTGGACGCGTCCACCGAAGAAGTCGGTACTATCTGATGGGGTAGGGAGTTCCAGTTGTTGACCAGAGTCATGGCAACTTGATTCGGTCATGATTCTTCTAATATCCAGTGTCTGTTTAACGAGCTTGTGTAAGCCAGTCGACTTGTTCGTGCTTTCTTTCCGATTTAGTAGATCCATCCACTCGTCTGCCATATCTCTGGTATACAGGAAAGGAGGTTGAGTGTCAGTTGGTTTGCTTGAGACTGTGTTGCAGTTGGGTTCTTCAGGTTTCGAGTTGCCAGACAGTTGTCCGGACTGATCGTCAGGGCGTTAGGGATAGTGGAGAGAACCTGGGAAGACAAATGTGTGTGAGTAAAAGACGAAGAAAAGTGGACTGATGGAGTAATCTACGTGCGACCAAGTAGGATGGGGGGGGGGGTACAAAGATATCTAGAACTTAGGTAGGTGAGGCTAATTCATAATGAGTGGGTGGGATGAAAAGGGCTTAAATGATTAGAGCGGGAAGAAAACTAGTGTAGAGGTAACAGGGTTGGAATGGTATGACAGCAGATGATTTCTTCAGTCTGCTCTGTATTCCAACTAGATAAGCGTAAACGGTGGGTCACACTTCGGAACAAGGTGTGAAGAGAGGGATCTGAGCCCTGATATTTTACTTCGGAGTTCTCTCGCGTTACTGTAACGACACTTGGAAGTGCTTCTCGTGACGTCAGATGTCTCTGGGTTAGCTAGTAGCACAAGTTTGGATGTGTTGGGGGCTTTTACTGGCTGGCCAGTTCCTGTTTAACTGGCCCAGGAGGAGTGGTGCAATCGATGCCGGGTGGAGGTTGCCGGCCTGACTCTCGGCGTGTTGGTGTAGGGTGGTGGCAACCTGAGGACGGGGGTGGCTGTTGTTTGTTGTTGTCGCAGTGTTCTAGATCTGTTTTCATAGCAGCGAACATTCCCGTTGATGGTGCTCTTGGCTTTATCCTAAATCTGTAGCACCGTAGTTAGGACTTCCAGAGATCTTAAGATGGTGCCCAATAATCTACTTCAGCTTATGGTTGTCAGGTGCGAAGGTTGCTGTAGCCTACGTCTACTACTACGTCGGCCCACACAGCTCCACTCGTACTGATAACCACCCCAATTCATAACAATAATAATAACAATAATTGCCTTATCCCAAGTAACATGAATGACGGTATGGAATTCTCAGCACGTAACTTCTCAGCGAATTCACTGCCAGAGCAATGCTTTTCGACCAAATGTTTATCGCATCTTAATGATGTTAATAACAACAGTGTTCAGGGCAATAATATGAAACAGCCACCAGGTTGTGGACGGGCGTCCAGTCTGTGACGAAGAATCAAAAGGAATGCAAACATAGTTTTGGTGGTGGCAGTTCACCCAGGTGCTACAGAAGTCTGCAACTCAAGCTAAACAATTGACCGGAAGAAATGTGATGTACTTTTGTCCGCCGAAATGCACTTTCCCCTTCTCTGTTACTGACTCTATAAACAGAGTTGAAAATAGTTTAAAAATGTGTCAGAGCACACTCTGGAAGTTATAGATGCACTTATCTCCTGAGGTACCGATTTTTATTTCATGTGTTCCATGTATGACCATAGTTGTGGGTCTCTGTGGATCGGCTGCTTCTCGAGATGTCTTTCTCGCCACCCATGATCCATCAGGCCTAACTCGAATGCTGGACCATCTTTCGGTAGACAGCATGTGTGATAGCAAGAGTAACCTTTCGGTCCCTCTGGGTGGGTCTAGAGTCACTCTCATCCACGGAGGCTTCTGTGGTAGTGAATGGGTGCCTTTGTACAGTTGACACAGTTTTACCTCGAGGGCGCCTAGACTTAGCATGACGCAAAAGGAATCCAGCTACTGCCTCTTGGATGTGTCCTTGTGCTCCAGAAGGCTGTTGGAGCGGCTTATACTTCCTCAGAATCAATGGCTTTGGCGTCTGTCAAGTTCTCACAAGGACGATTCCCAAATCGGTGAGCCCTTTCCTTTTTACACTTGTACGTTTTCATTTTGATGACCTTTATATAACCGTATATGACTCTATTCTATGTCCGACAATATTCCGGAACTTATCTGCATTAAACCAGGAATGAACACTTCCAGCTGGTGCCACATTGGTCAGGAAATGCAGAAACATGTTTTCTGTGTGACAAGACAGATTTTCGGGAACAGGGGGCCACAGATCCGCATTTGCGGATTCTTACTATCATAAGCTAATCACCACGAGAATTAAGCAGACTCATTACAGCGCATACTTTTTATTCATGAAGTAGGTGATCCCTGTGCACTTCTTAAGGCTGCACTTCTGAGGAAAGGCGATCTCACAGATAGTCGGCGCTTGGACGACTTGCGTCGTATCATCGGCCTAGGGAACCAATCAGTTACTGATGTGCTCGCACGCATGCGAGAAGTTATAGACCCACGGGCGTTCGGCAACGGCCTTTTTCGAGTAGCGTCGTCATGACCCATCCTTCAATCTTCAAGCAGCTAACGGCAAGGCGATAGCGGCATTTGGGAGGCGGTATGCTTACCTCAACTTAGGTTTGCGCCAACCTATCTACTAAATTTTTCTTCTGGTTGGTGCTTCTATGCCCATAGTTGGCAGAGATTTGCCGGGCCATTAAGGTCTACCCGTAGATGCTCGTAGAAAACGACTTACAGATAACGACACGAAGTTTTCCGTCGGCGGCACCACCTACTTAGGTCCAGTTTTAGCCATAGTTGGGACTAAACACTGAGGCCACGCATCATACCATGGAGTTTTATAAAAATCTCTAGAGTTAAGACAATCGACACTGCCGTGCATAACCAGCAATGTTATTCATCACACCACAACCACAGGCCTACCTGTGGCATTTAAAGCCCGTCGTCCAGCTTCCGATAAGCTCAGAACGGAGGAAATCGAATTCGACCACATGTCCCAGCTAGGCATTACCAAACCGCCAAACAGTCTCTGGGCATCACCACTGCACATGGTCCCCAAAACGGATAACAACGAGTGGTTACAGGCAGGCGATTACCGCAGGCTTAATGAGAAAGCAATATAAGATTGCTATTCGCCACCTCATATCCACTATTTGACGTCGAAATTATGCAGAATGAACATGCCCCCCCGGAGTCAGTTTGGTCAGTGTGCAATCAGATACATACGGTAGCAGAAGATATTACGGAAACAGCCATTGTCACTCCTTTTGGCTTGTTTGAATTCTTGCGCATGCCTTTTTGCCTTCGGAATGCAGCACAAGCGTTCCAACGTTTTATGGATGATGTCTTCCGTGGTTTGGATTTTGTCCATGTCTACACCAACGACTGTCTCATTGCGAGTTCAGATAAGGAAACTCACCTTAAACATTCGGGCCTCGCATTCAGCAGACTGAGAAAGCACGGCATCACGGCCAACGTACACAAGTGTGAAAATGAGTTGAATCACTGAACTTTCTTGAGCATGCTGCTGACAACGAAGGTATACGCCCGTTGAGAGATAAAGTGGTGGCTATCATGAACTATTCAGAATCGACCACTGTGAAGAAGCTACGCACTTTCAGTGGCCCGGTGAGTTGTTACCGAGGATCTATTCCCAACTATACCCCTGTTGTGAGACCACTCATAGATCAACTTCGAGGGACTACCTAGTTCGTGACCCTGGACAACGTGGCTGGGCTTGCTTTAGCTAAGGTCAAGGAAGCCATCTCGAACACAACCATGCATATGCATCACGATCCCAATGCCCCTTTGAATATTGCTGCTAATGCATCTGACTCAGCGTTCGGAGCAGTTTCGCGGCAGTTGGCTGACAACCAGTGGCAGCCTGTAGCCCTTTTCTGTAGGTGGCTGCGGGAGGCGGAAACATGATATAATGCATTCGGTGGGGGGCTCATAGCTATGCACTGTTCTGTACGCCATTTTTGACATTTGGCTGAAGGTCGTGACTCCAAATTTTTCGCTGACCACGAATCGCCAACCTCCCCTATCCGCTCAGCATCTCATAAACACCGCCGCATGAGTCGCGACAACTTGACTACATTTCCAAATTAAAGTCAAATATATGCCACATATCTGAATAAAATACCTCCGTGTCTCGAATAGCTTCGATAAACCGTATCGAAGGTGCCAGAATGATCTCCAGCTGAACCATGGGTTATCGTCATAAACGCCGAAGCTACAACCATATCCAGTAGGACTGGGTAAAGATACAGTTTTGTGCGATGTATTCGTTAGTCAACCACGCCCAATAGTTTCTACACAACGCCACCGATCAGCCGATAATACCTAACTGACGCAGCTCTGTCGGATAAAAGAACTCCTGGTTCAAGCGCCGTGCATCCAACAAAGGACAGAACTCCCCCGGCTACGAGAGGTCACAACCTACGCCAAACCTGGGTTCGCAACGGTTACTTCATATCCCTGGACAATGTGGACAGAGTACTAGACTGTGATCCAAAACCGCAACAATATTTCGCCTCAGCACAAAGCCACAAGTGAAGACGAAAAACCTGTCACTGGACCCCACGGGGTATTCCTCATTGGCTTGACGACAGTGGGACTGTTGAGTATATGATTGGAAAAGTAGCCCGGCGCCATGCCATGTCCACCAACGACGTTCATTCACGTAGCACAGCTAACTCATTGTGATTCTGGAGTCGCCGGCACCAGCATTTCGACCGACCAAGTGTTTGCAAACTGTGTCTACAGACAAGAGAAATCTGGCTGTCCCATGGTACTGCCGAGAGACGCCAAGTATGCTCGTTTGGGATGTGCTTACGTGTTCGCTGAAAGAACGGAAGCGAACTAGTGTCTCACCAATCTTCAATGGGAGAGATGAAATAATCCAAGTAATTGTAGACCGACAGCGTTGCTGTGGCTTGTACAACAGAACGCTCAGAAAAATCTTGTTTCTTAAAACTTCGAAATTATGCCAAAATCCACTCACCACGTTAGTGTCGTTGCCTGAAGCATCCCAGGGTACTTGGAAAATCTCGTTGAATATGCTACTCGGGCGCTCACTAGCCACCAGCCAAACTGCCCGGAACAACCTGACTACTGTTGAAGATAGCGACTAAGCCATCCATCTCAACCTAGCCAAAGAACAAGATGTCTTGCTCAATTCCATGCCGTCAAGTCTTGCAAATGTGGACTGCACTGAACTGTTCTTTTCATCAGTCAGTAAGCATCAACGCCAAATCCACCGACCTTTCGGAGGGACCTGCAGGCGAGCTATAAGAACGAATGTCAGGCGGAATAAAACCGCGACGACCCAGGCGTCACTTCAACACTACATGGAATATTGGGAGGAAGCAAGAAACTGCTTCGCACACCAAGAAACATGCGCGAACACCCCACTAGACGAGCAAAATGGCTGCAACGTAAGGGACTCACGAAGCAGCAGGTAGGCCATCTGAAGAAGTGCGCTGTGACCACCCGCCTCATCAGCGCTAGCATCTGCAGGCGAATAAGCGGAGAACCTTACACCCCAACACAGATATGAAAAGCGACAGCCCGCCCCTAAGCTGGAAAAGATGTTTATGACCACCCTGTCGTTGAAATTCGGGATCAGATAAGTAATGCTGTCCGTAAGCTGACCACTTCCCCAGCCTCATAGACATCCTTGCATACTTGCGTTCTCGAAACGTTATCGATTTTGGAAGTCGATGGAATAATCCATAACACATCAGGGGATGTGCATGGAGCGCCACTCAAGGCAATCCAAGCCCTACTCACGCAAACACATCGCAGTCTGGTCAGCAAAAACTAACATGAATTTGTGGTGAGGTTATTTATTAACAAGTATATTGTCATTGAAGTTAAATGCAAATAAGTATTCAGGACCATCCGCCATACCACTGATTAGCTTTGCCTCCAACATGCTCTCCGGAGCCCATACCGCCATAACCACCATAGGTGCCACCACGGGAAGGAGCGCTACGAGGGAAAAGAAAGTGCCACATTAGTGAAAGCCATACAGACCGGAAAATAAAAAACACAGGCCTTGTCAGTCCGACTACACCAATGCAGTATGCCACCATTTGGCACTCCCTAAGTTGCTCTTGTCAACGCCAAACAGTATTAAGCTGTCAGGAAGTTCTACATTGATAAGTGTCATCACTCCGAGACAAAGCTTTTCCTGAAAACACTCTCACTTCAGCGGTGCTGCAGGGTGGACGTCATTTGACACTTATAAGATAAGCACCGAGACGGAATGTACCTCTGTAATGGGTCAAGCATGCAGAACACCATGCTTTCAGTTTCAAACTGCTCACGGGACCCAGCTGACCGGGCGAAGACCCCTGGTTGAGGGCCAGGCGCCGTTACTCGAGCTCCAACAGGCATCCACGGAGGAGCTTAGCAAACTGCGTTAAGATGAGATACGCGTTTAAAAATTGACTCACCTTTGACCGCCAGGCATATCACTAGCCCCACGTGCGCTACCGCCATATCCTGACCCGCCGTATCCACTGGAAGACATGTTGCCTGATCCACCATAACCAGGACCACCGAAACCACCCTGTCCAACAGGGTCCATACCGCCGTATCCACCGTTGTCAAATCCACCAGGTCCATCATATCCACCGGGACCACCATAGCCTCCATCTGCGGCACCGCCGTAACTGCCCGGGGGACCCATAGAGCTGTTGCGACCGCCTGGGGGAGGTACTGGGGCTGGACCCGACGATCCCATCATCCCTCTCTGACTCTGTGGAGGTGGCACATTTCCACCCATCATTCCCCCTCCTGAGCGGGAGCCCCGCCCGCGACCTCCGTGAACTGGACCGCCGCCCATAGGACCCATACCACCACCTGGTCCCATTCCTCCTCCAATGGGCCCCATGCCGCCTCCCATAGGACCCATGTCGCCACCACCCATCATGTATGGACCTCCCATGTTGTAGCCCATTGGTGGCATGCCTCCGGGGCCACGGAGTGGCATTCCTTGTGCTAATGCTGCAGCGGCTTCTCGAGACAACCAACCTCCATAGTTGAGAGCATCACCTTCGCTGAAGTTGGCAGCGTCATAATCCTCACGGCGACCACGAGGAGGAGCAGACTGAAAAGAAGTTCAAAACATGAATCAGCAGTGCACAATTTACAGGACTAAACAAGCGACAAAGACGTAGCAGCAGTTAGTTTTCTTCCCGATGACTTCTCTTCATGGAGCCGTGCCATGAGTGTCTTCGGGAAAATGTCCTCCGCTGGCACGTCTCTGCACTGTCTAAATACGAGGACATTGTGTCCACCTGGAGACATTCGCATATGCGTGGACTAGAGACCTCAGGATTCCCGCTCTAATGAGCATACAAACTGTAGACGCTTATAAAACCTGTGAAAGCGTGTCGCACCACAGTAGGCTCAAAAAGCACAACCCTGTATTGTTTTGCAGGTTTATGCAGCCGCCCTACCATCTTGTAAGCCAATCACACCACTTGACTAGTAACTAGTTGTGCATCAGTAGTACACCAACCGTTGAAATAACACGGTGTGGCAACCCTTGGAAATTACTTGCAAGGAAATCGGGAGAAACCTGTCCACTCTTACCTCCACTGCTTCGATCACAGCTCTCAGACACTGGACAACATTGTCGGGATCCGCGACCATCTGCACCACTCGATCAGTTGATAAGGGGGCCAGCATTTGGTAGACCTTGATAACACGCATTTTGTATTTCTGAATTTTATTAGAAAATGTATTAGAGGACTTACATCACGAAGGTCCTTGATACGTTCCCCACCACGTCCAATAACAGACCCTGCTTGACTCTCGTGTACCAAGATTCTGAAGTCGATCATGTTCTCATCCTCATCTTCGTCTCGTTCAGGGTCCTCATTACGCCGACCACGGCGTCGGATACCCTGTGCCCCCATTATGCGTTTCGGATCGGAAAGCTTGGCATTCATTATGTCCTTCAAAGTCAGTCTTAATAAAAAATCAACCTACCTTGAGTTTTGGGCAAACATCTCGCATAATACTGCAGATAGCCTGCAGGTCACCTTCAATAGTCATTATCCTGTCAGAGAGATAAGAAGTTAGAGCGGGAAAGAAGGAAAAAGTAAAAATCACAAAGCAGCTAACAGAACTCATGACACCCTTCCATTTAGTGGCAGTACCGTGGAGGGTTTGGAGAACCAGACAACCTTCTGAGGGTCGTCATCGATTTACATAACACAACATACTGTATGATAGTGCCACTGGGGTTTCCAGTGACGGCTGTAACTTGTGGTTAAACTCGTAACCAAACACAACCAGGAATATAACTCCGTAAATCAAATCGAAAACTGACTTCGAAAACATACATTAATGAACCAAAAACATAAAAATTATAATTTAGGCAAACTAATTAATCGACCGAATAGACATCAAGGTGACATTAAGTTTCCATGTTACCCTACCGTTCTGGGCCTCTGCTGTCGGGAATATTCAGCTTGACGTTATACTGAGACAAAGAATGAGTAAAGCAGGGCCGGTTTCAGTGAGCCAGTCATCAGTTCGTGAATAAGGCAGGCAAGTGGGACCAACCCAAACCATTGGGTTATCAGTGGAGAGCGACCAAGTTCAGCGAGTCAGTGTCCATGAGGTGGAGGAACCGTAAAGAACATAAAACAAAGAATCAAGTCAGTTGGTGCCAAAACGACGGTTGGGCGAGTCACTAAATGAATTGTGCAAAAACAAACCTGTGACCGGATTTTTTTGATATTCTCCCCACCCTTTCCGATCATAATCCCTGCAGCTCTTCCAGGAATGAGAAATCTGATGGCAACATTTGTCAAATCAACAGTGGAACGCTGGAATTTTGATGGAGGACCATCCTGGTTGTTGCCTGCACTATCTCGTTTCATGTCGACCAGTGAATGTAATGGCTACCGGTAGAGTGACAATCAGACAAACAAACGTGTCAATATAAACAACGTTCAACTTTCGATAAACAAGTTCCATCGGTTCAGTCCGCAGTATTCCATTGTTCAGCGTTGAGAATGGTAGACCGGTTGTTCTGCGTTAATCCTTGCAGTAGATATCCTTTGAGGACACAGTTTCCGCTTGGACGCGTCCACCGAAGAAGTCGGTACTATCTGATGGGGTAGGGAGTTCCAGTTGTTGACCAGAGTCATGGCAACTTGATTCGGTCATGATTCTTCTAATATCCAGTGTCTGTTTAACGAGCTTGTGTAAGCCAGTCGACTTGTTCGTGCTTTCTTTCCGATTTAGTAGATCCATCCACTCGTCTGCCATATCTCTGGTATACAGGAAAGGAGGTTGAGTGTCAGTTGGTTTGCTTGAGACTGTGTTGCAGTTGGGTTCTTCAGGTTTCGAGTTGCCAGACAGTTGTCCGGACTGATCGTCAGGGCGTTAGGGATAGTGGAGAGAACCTGGGAAGACAAATGTGTGTGAGTAAAAGACGAAGAAAAGTGGACTGATGGAGTAATCTACGTGCGACCAAGTAGGATGGGGGGGGGGGTACAAAGATATCTAGAACTTAGGTAGGTGAGGCTAATTCATAATGAGTGGGTGGGATGAAAAGGGCTTAAATGATTAGAGCGGGAAGAAAACTAGTGTAGAGGTAACAGGGTTGGAATGGTATGACAGCAGATGATTTCTTCAGTCTGCTCTGTATTCCAACTAGATAAGCGTAAACGGTGGGTCACACTTCGGAACAAGGTGTGAAGAGAGGGATCTGAGCCCTGATATTTTACTTCGGAGTTCTCTCGCGTTACTGTAACGACACTTGGAAGTGCTTCTCGTGACGTCAGATGTCTCTGGGTTAGCTAGTAGCACAAGTTTGGATGTGTTGGGGGCTTTTACTGGCTGGCCAGTTCCTGTTTAACTGGCCCAGGAGGAGTGGTGCAATCGATGCCGGGTGGAGGTTGCCGGCCTGACTCTCGGCGTGTTGGTGTAGGGTGGTGGCAACCTGAGGACGGGGGTGGCTGTTGTTTGTTGTTGTCGCAGTGTTCTAGATCTGTTTTCATAGCAGCGAACATTCCCGTTGATGGTGCTCTTGGCTTTATCCTAAATCTGTAGCACCGTAGTTAGGACTTCCAGAGATCTTAAGATGGTGCCCAATAATCTACTTCAGCTTATGGTTGTCAGGTGCGAAGGTTGCTGTAGCCTACGTCTACTACTACGTCGGCCCACACAGCTCCACTCGTACTGATAACCACCCCAATTCATAACAATAATAATAACAATAATTGCCTTATCCCAAGTAACATGAATGACGGTATGGAATTCTCAGCACGTAACTTCTCAGCGAATTCACTGCCAGAGCAATGCTTTTCGACCAAATGTTTATCGCATCTTAATGATGTTAATAACAACAGTGTTCAGGGCAATAATATGAAACAGCCACCAGGTTGTGGACGGGCGTCCAGTCTGTGACGAAGAATCAAAAGGAATGCAAACATAGTTTTGGTGGTGGCAGTTCACCCAGGTGCTACAGAAGTCTGCAACTCAAGCTAAACAATTGACCGGAAGAAATGTGATGTACTTTTGTCCGCCGAAATGCACTTTCCCCTTCTCTGTTACTGACTCTATAAACAGAGTTGAAAATAGTTTAAAAATGTGTCAGAGCACACTCTGGAAGTTATAGATGCACTTATCTCCTGAGGTACCGATTTTTATTTCATGTGTTCCATGTATGACCATAGTTGTGGGTCTCTGTGGATCGGCTGCTTCTCGAGATGTCTTTCTCGCCACCCATGATCCATCAGGCCTAACTCGAATGCTGGACCATCTTTCGGTAGACAGCATGTGTGATAGCAAGAGTAACCTTTCGGTCCCTCTGGGTGGGTCTAGAGTCACTCTCATCCACGGAGGCTTCTGTGGTAGTGAATGGGTGCCTTTGTACAGTTGACACAGTTTTACCTCGAGGGCGCCTAGACTTAGCATGACGCAAAAGGAATCCAGCTACTGCCTCTTGGATGTGTCCTTGTGCTCCAGAAGGCTGTTGGAGCGGCTTATACTTCCTCAGAATCAATGGCTTTGGCGTCTGTCAAGTTCTCACAAGGACGATTCCCAAATCGGTGAGCCCTTTCCTTTTTACACTTGTACGTTTTCATTTTGATGACCTTTATATAACCGTATATGACTCTATTCTATGTCCGACAATATTCCGGAACTTATCTGCATTAAACCAGGAATGAACACTTCCAGCTGGTGCCACATTGGTCAGGAAATGCAGAAACATGTTTTCTGTGTGACAAGACAGATTTTCGGGAACAGGGGGCCACAGATCCGCATTTGCGGATTCTTACTATCATAAGCTAATCACCACGAGAATTAAGCAGACTCATTACAGCGCATACTTTTTATTCATGAAGTAGGTGATCCCTGTGCACTTCTTAAGGCTGCACTTCTGAGGAAAGGCGATCTCACAGATAGTCGGCGCTTGGACGACTTGCGTCGTATCATCGGCCTAGGGAACCAATCAGTTACTGATGTGCTCGCACGCATGCGAGAAGTTATAGACCCACGGGCGTTCGGCAACGGCCTTTTTCGAGTAGCGTCGTCATGACCCATCCTTCAATCTTCAAGCAGCTAACGGCAAGGCGATAGCGGCATTTGGGAGGCGGTATGCTTACCTCAACTTAGGTTTGCGCCAACCTATCTACTAAATTTTTCTTCTGGTTGGTGCTTCTATGCCCATAGTTGGCAGAGATTTGCCGGGCCATTAAGGTCTACCCGTAGATGCTCGTAGAAAACGACTTACAGATAACGACACGAAGTTTTCCGTCGGCGGCACCACCTACTTAGGTCCAGTTTTAGCCATAGTTGGGACTAAACACTGAGGCCACGCATCATACCATGGAGTTTTATAAAAATCTCTAGAGTTAAGACAATCGACACTGCCGTGCATAACCAGCAATGTTATTCATCACACCACAACCACAGGCCTACCTGTGGCATTTAAAGCCCGTCGTCCAGCTTCCGATAAGCTCAGAACGGAGGAAATCGAATTCAACCACATGTCCCAGCTAGGCATTACCAAACCGCCAAACAGTCTCTGGGCATCACCACTGCACATGGTCCCCAAAACGGATAACAACGAGTGGTTACAGGCAGGCGATTACCGCAGGCTTAATGAGAAAGCAATATAAGATTGCTATTCGCCACCTCATATCCACTATTTGACGTCGAAATTATGCAGAATGAACATGCCCCCCCGGAGTCAGTTTGGTCAGTGTGCAATCAGATACATACGGTAGCAGAAGATATTACGGAAACAGCCATTGTCACTCCTTTTGGCTTGTTTGAATTCTTGCGCATGCCTTTTTGCCTTCGGAATGCAGCACAAGCGTTCCAACGTTTTATGGATGATGTCTTCCGTGGTTTGGATTTTGTCCATGTCTACACCAACGACTGTCTCATTGCGAGTTCAGATAAGGAAACTCACCTTAAACATTCGGGCCTCGCATTCAGCAGACTGAGAAAGCACGGCATCACGGCCAACGTACACAAGTGTGAAAATGAGTTGAATCACTGAACTTTCTTGAGCATGCTGCTGACAACGAAGGTATACGCCCGTTGAGAGATAAAGTGGTGGCTATCATGAACTATTCAGAATCGACCACTGTGAAGAAGCTACGCACTTTCAGTGGCCCGGTGAGTTGTTACCGAGGATCTATTCCCAACTATACCCCTGTTGTGAGACCACTCATAGATCAACTTCGAGGGACTACCTAGTTCGTGACCCTGGACAACGTGGCTGGGCTTGCTTTAGCTAAGGTCAAGGAAGCCATCTCGAACACAACCATGCATATGCATCACGATCCCAATGCCCCTTTGAATATTGCTGCTAATGCATCTGACTCAGCGTTCGGAGCAGTTTCGCGGCAGTTGGCTGACAACCAGTGGCAGCCTGTAGCCCTTTTCTGTAGGTGGCTGCGGGAGGCGGAAACATGATATAATGCATTCGGTGGGGGGCTCATAGCTATGCACTGTTCTGTACGCCATTTTTGACATTTGGCTGAAGGTCGTGACTCCAAATTTTTCGCTGACCACGAATCGCCAACCTCCCCTATCCGCTCAGCATCTCATAAACACCGCCGCATGAGTCGCGACAACTTGACTACATTTCCAAATTAAAGTCAAATATATGCCACATATCTGAATAAAATACCTCCGTGTCTCGAATAGCTTCGATAAACCGTATCGAAGGTGCCAGAATGATCTCCAGCTGAACCATGGGTTATCGTCATAAACGCCGAAGCTACAACCATATCCAGTAGGACTGGGTAAAGATACAGTTTTGTGCGATGTATTCGTTAGTCAACCACGCCCAATAGTTTCTACACAACGCCACCGATCAGCCGATAATACCTAACTGACGCAGCTCTGTCGGATAAAAGAACTCCTGGTTCAAGCGCCGTGCATCCAACAAAGGACAGAACTCCCCCGGCTACGAGAGGTCACAACCTACGCCAAACCTGGGTTCGCAACGGTTACTTCATATCCCTGGACAATGTGGACAGAGTACTAGACTGTGATCCAAAACCGCAACAATATTTCGCCTCAGCACAAAGCCACAAGTGAAGACGAAAAACCTGTCACTGGACCCCACGGGGTATTCCTCATTGGCTTGACGACAGTGGGACTGTTGAGTATATGATTGGAAAAGTAGCCCGGCGCCATGCCATGTCCACCAACGACGTCCATTCACGTAGCACAGCTAACTCATTGTGATTCTGGAGTCGCCGGCACCAGCATTTCGACCGACCAAGTGTTTGCAAACTGTGTCTACAGACAAGAGAAATCTGGCTGTCCCATGGTACTGCCGAGAGACGCCAAGTATGCTCGTTTGGGATGTGCTTACGTGTTCGCTGAAAGAACGGAAGCGAACTAGTGTCTCACCAATCTTCAATGGGAGAGATGAAATAATCCAAGTAATTGTAGACCGACAGCGTTGCTGTGGCTTGTACAACAGAACGCTCAGAAAAATCTTGTTTCTTAAAACTTCGAAATTATGCCAAAATCCACTCACCACGTTAGTGTCGTTGCCTGAAGCATCCCAGGGTACTTGGAAAATCTCGTTGAATATGCTACTCGGGCGCTCACTAGCCACCAGCCAAACTGCCCGGAACAACCTGACTACTGTTGAAGATAGCGACTAAGCCATCCATCTCAACCTAGCCAAAGAACAAGATGTCTTGCTCAATTCCATGCCGTCAAGTCTTGCAAATGTGGACTGCACTGAACTGTTCTTTTCATCAGTCAGTAAGCATCAACGCCAAATCCACCGACCTTTCGGAGGGACCTGCAGGCGAGCTATAAGAACGAATGTCAGGCGGAATAAAACCGCGACGACCCAGGCGTCACTTCAACACTACATGGAATATTGGGAGGAAGCAAGAAACTGCTTCGCACACCAAGAAACATGCGCGAACACCCCACTAGACGAGCAAAATGGCTGCAACGTAAGGGACTCACGAAGCAGCAGGTAGGCCATCTGAAGAAGTGCGCTGTGACCACCCGCCTCATCAGCGCTAGCATCTGCAGGCGAATAAGCGGAGAACCTTACACCCCAACACAGATATGAAAAGCGACAGCCCGCCCCTAAGCTGGAAAAGATGTTTATGACCACCCTGTCGTTGAAATTCGGGATCAGATAAGTAATGCTGTCCGTAAGCTGACCACTTCCCCAGCCTCATAGACATCCTTGCATACTTGCGTTCTCGAAACGTTATCGATTTTGGAAGTCGATGGAATAATCCATAACACATCAGGGGATGTGCATGGAGCGCCACTCAAGGCAATCCAAGCCCTACTCACGCAAACACATCGCAGTCTGGTCAGCAAAAACTAACATGAATTTGTGGTGAGGTTATTTATTAACAAGTATATTGTCATTGAAGTTAAATGCAAATAAGTATTCAGGACCATCCGCCATACCACTGATTAGCTTTGCCTCCAACATGCTCTCCGGAGCCCATACCGCCATAACCACCATAGGTGCCACCACGGGAAGGAGCGCTACGAGGGAAAAGAAAGTGCCACATTAGTGAAAGCCATACAGACCGGAAAATAAAAAACACAGGCCTTGTCAGTCCGACTACACCAATGCAGTATGCCACCATTTGGCACTCCCTAAGTTGCTCTTGTCAACGCCAAACAGTATTAAGCTGTCAGGAAGTTCTACATTGATAAGTGTCATCACTCCGAGACAAAGCTTTTCCTGAAAACACTCTCACTTCAGCGGTGCTGCAGGGTGGACGTCATTTGACACTTATAAGATAAGCACCGAGACGGAATGTACCTCTGTAATGGGTCAAGCATGCAGAACACCATGCTTTCAGTTTCAAACTGCTCACGGGACCCAGCTGACCGGGCGAAGACCCCTGGTTGAGGGCCAGGCGCCGTTACTCGAGCTCCAACAGGCATCCACGGAGGAGCTTAGCAAACTGCGTTAAGATGAGATACGCGTTTAAAAATTGACTCACCTTTGACCGCCAGGCATATCACTAGCCCCACGTGCGCTACCGCCATATCCTGACCCGCCGTATCCACTGGAAGACATGTTGCCTGATCCACCATAACCAGGACCACCGAAACCACCCTGTCCAACAGGGTCCATACCGCCGTATCCACCGTTGTCAAATCCACCAGGTCCATCATATCCACCGGGACCACCATAGCCTCCATCTGCGGCACCGCCGTAACTGCCCGGGGGACCCATAGAGCTGTTGCGACCGCCTGGGGGAGGTACTGGGGCTGGACCCGACGATCCCATCATCCCTCTCTGACTCTGTGGAGGTGGCACATTTCCACCCATCATTCCCCCTCCTGAGCGGGAGCCCCGCCCGCGACCTCCGTGAACTGGACCGCCGCCCATAGGACCCATACCACCACCTGGTCCCATTCCTCCTCCAATGGGCCCCATGCCGCCTCCCATAGGACCCATGTCGCCACCACCCATCATGTATGGACCTCCCATGTTGTAGCCCATTGGTGGCATGCCTCCGGGGCCACGGAGTGGCATTCCTTGTGCTAATGCTGCAGCGGCTTCTCGAGACAACCAACCTCCATAGTTGAGAGCATCACCTTCGCTGAAGTTGGCAGCGTCATAATCCTCACGGCGACCACGAGGAGGAGCAGACTGAAAAGAAGTTCAAAACATGAATCAGCAGTGCACAATTTACAGGACTAAACAAGCGACAAAGACGTAGCAGCAGTTAGTTTTCTTCCCGATGACTTCTCTTCATGGAGCCGTGCCATGAGTGTCTTCGGGAAAATGTCCTCCGCTGGCACGTCTCTGCACTGTCTAAATACGAGGACATTGTGTCCACCTGGAGACATTCGCATATGCGTGGACTAGAGACCTCAGGATTCCCGCTCTAATGAGCATACAAACTGTAGACGCTTATAAAACCTGTGAAAGCGTGTCGCACCACAGTAGGCTCAAAAAGCACAACCCTGTATTGTTTTGCAGGTTTATGCAGCCGCCCTACCATCTTGTAAGCCAATCACACCACTTGACTAGTAACTAGTTGTGCATCAGTAGTACACCAACCGTTGAAATAACACGGTGTGGCAACCCTTGGAAATTACTTGCAAGGAAATCGGGAGAAACCTGTCCACTCTTACCTCCACTGCTTCGATCACAGCTCTCAGACACTGGACAACATTGTCGGGATCCGCGACCATCTGCACCACTCGATCAGTTGATAAGGGGGCCAGCATTTGGTAGACCTTGATAACACGCATTTTGTATTTCTGAATTTTATTAGAAAATGTATTAGAGGACTTACATCACGAAGGTCCTTGATACGTTCCCCACCACGTCCAATAACAGACCCTGCTTGACTCTCGTGTACCAAGATTCTGAAGTCGATCATGTTCTCATCCTCATCTTCGTCTCGTTCAGGGTCCTCATTACGCCGACCACGGCGTCGGATACCCTGTGCCCCCATTATGCGTTTCGGATCGGAAAGCTTGGCATTCATTATGTCCTTCAAAGTCAGTCTTAATAAAAAATCAACCTACCTTGAGTTTTGGGCAAACATCTCGCATAATACTGCAGATAGCCTGCAGGTCACCTTCAATAGTCATTATCCTGTCAGAGAGATAAGAAGTTAGAGCGGGAAAGAAGGAAAAAGTAAAAATCACAAAGCAGCTAACAGAACTCATGACACCCTTCCATTTAGTGGCAGTACCGTGGAGGGTTTGGAGAACCAGACAACCTTCTGAGGGTCGTCATCGATTTACATAACACAACATACTGTATGATAGTGCCACTGGGGTTTCCAGTGACGGCTGTAACTTGTGGTTAAACTCGTAACCAAACACAACCAGGAATATAACTCCGTAAATCAAATCGAAAACTGACTTCGAAAACATACATTAATGAACCAAAAACATAAAAATTATAATTTAGGCAAACTAATTAATCGACCGAATAGACATCAAGGTGACATTAAGTTTCCATGTTACCCTACCGTTCTGGGCCTCTGCTGTCGGGAATATTCAGCTTGACGTTATACTGAGACAAAGAATGAGTAAAGCAGGGCCGGTTTCAGTGAGCCAGTCATCAGTTCGTGAATAAGGCAGGCAAGTGGGACCAACCCAAACCATTGGGTTATCAGTGGAGAGCGACCAAGTTCAGCGAGTCAGTGTCCATGAGGTGGAGGAACCGTAAAGAACATAAAACAAAGAATCAAGTCAGTTGGTGCCAAAACGACGGTTGGGCGAGTCACTAAATGAATTGTGCAAAAACAAACCTGTGACCGGATTTTTTTGATATTCTCCCCACCCTTTCCGATCATAATCCCTGCAGCTCTTCCAGGAATGAGAAATCTGATGGCAACATTTGTCAAATCAACAGTGGAACGCTGGAATTTTGATGGAGGACCATCCTGGTTGTTGCCTGCACTATCTCGTTTCATGTCGACCAGTGAATGTAATGGCTACCGGTAGAGTGACAATCAGACAAACAAACGTGTCAATATAAACAACGTTCAACTTTCGATAAACAAGTTCCATCGGTTCAGTCCGCAGTATTCCATTGTTCAGCGTTGAGAATGGTAGACCGGTTGTTCTGCGTTAATCCTTGCAGTAGATATCCTTTGAGGACACAGTTTCCGCTTGGACGCGTCCACCGAAGAAGTCGGTACTATCTGATGGGGTAGGGAGTTCCAGTTGTTGACCAGAGTCATGGCAACTTGATTCGGTCATGATTCTTCTAATATCCAGTGTCTGTTTAACGAGCTTGTGTAAGCCAGTCGACTTGTTCGTGCTTTCTTTCCGATTTAGTAGATCCATCCACTCGTCTGCCATATCTCTGGTATACAGGAAAGGAGGTTGAGTGTCAGTTGGTTTGCTTGAGACTGTGTTGCAGTTGGGTTCTTCAGGTTTCGAGTTGCCAGACAGTTGTCCGGACTGATCGTCAGGGCGTTAGGGATAGTGGAGAGAACCTGGGAAGACAAATGTGTGTGAGTAAAAGACGAAGAAAAGTGGACTGATGGAGTAATCTACGTGCGACCAAGTAGGATGGGGGGGGGGGTACAAAGATATCTAGAACTTAGGTAGGTGAGGCTAATTCATAATGAGTGGGTGGGATGAAAAGGGCTTAAATGATTAGAGCGGGAAGAAAACTAGTGTAGAGGTAACAGGGTTGGAATGGTATGACAGCAGATGATTTCTTCAGTCTGCTCTGTATTCCAACTAGATAAGCGTAAACGGTGGGTCACACTTCGGAACAAGGTGTGAAGAGAGGGATCTGAGCCCTGATATTTTACTTCGGAGTTCTCTCGCGTTACTGTAACGACACTTGGAAGTGCTTCTCGTGACGTCAGATGTCTCTGGGTTAGCTAGTAGCACAAGTTTGGATGTGTTGGGGGCTTTTACTGGCTGGCCAGTTCCTGTTTAACTGGCCCAGGAGGAGTGGTGCAATCGATGCCGGGTGGAGGTTGCCGGCCTGACTCTCGGCGTGTTGGTGTAGGGTGGTGGCAACCTGAGGACGGGGGTGGCTGTTGTTTGTTGTTGTCGCAGTGTTCTAGATCTGTTTTCATAGCAGCGAACATTCCCGTTGATGGTGCTCTTGGCTTTATCCTAAATCTGTAGCACCGTAGTTAGGACTTCCAGAGATCTTAAGATGGTGCCCAATAATCTACTTCAGCTTATGGTTGTCAGGTGCGAAGGTTGCTGTAGCCTACGTCTACTACTACGTCGGCCCACACAGCTCCACTCGTACTGATAACCACCCCAATTCATAACAATAATAATAACAATAATTGCCTTATCCCAAGTAACATGAATGACGGTATGGAATTCTCAGCACGTAACTTCTCAGCGAATTCACTGCCAGAGCAATGCTTTTCGACCAAATGTTTATCGCATCTTAATGATGTTAATAACAACAGTGTTCAGGGCAATAATATGAAACAGCCACCAGGTTGTGGACGGGCGTCCAGTCTGTGACGAAGAATCAAAAGGAATGCAAACATAGTTTTGGTGGTGGCAGTTCACCCAGGTGCTACAGAAGTCTGCAACTCAAGCTAAACAATTGACCGGAAGAAATGTGATGTACTTTTGTCCGCCGAAATGCACTTTCCCCTTCTCTGTTACTGACTCTATAAACAGAGTTGAAAATAGTTTAAAAATGTGTCAGAGCACACTCTGGAAGTTATAGATGCACTTATCTCCTGAGGTACCGATTTTTATTTCATGTGTTCCATGTATGACCATAGTTGTGGGTCTCTGTGGATCGGCTGCTTCTCGAGATGTCTTTCTCGCCACCCATGATCCATCAGGCCTAACTCGAATGCTGGACCATCTTTCGGTAGACAGCATGTGTGATAGCAAGAGTAACCTTTCGGTCCCTCTGGGTGGGTCTAGAGTCACTCTCATCCACGGAGGCTTCTGTGGTAGTGAATGGGTGCCTTTGTACAGTTGACACAGTTTTACCTCGAGGGCGCCTAGACTTAGCATGACGCAAAAGGAATCCAGCTACTGCCTCTTGGATGTGTCCTTGTGCTCCAGAAGGCTGTTGGAGCGGCTTATACTTCCTCAGAATCAATGGCTTTGGCGTCTGTCAAGTTCTCACAAGGACGATTCCCAAATCGGTGAGCCCTTTCCTTTTTACACTTGTACGTTTTCATTTTGATGACCTTTATATAACCGTATATGACTCTATTCTATGTCCGACAATATTCCGGAACTTATCTGCATTAAACCAGGAATGAACACTTCCAGCTGGTGCCACATTGGTCAGGAAATGCAGAAACATGTTTTCTGTGTGACAAGACAGATTTTCGGGAACAGGGGGCCACAGATCCGCATTTGCGGATTCTTACTATCATAAGCTAATCACCACGAGAATTAAGCAGACTCATTACAGCGCATACTTTTTATTCATGAAGTAGGTGATCCCTGTGCACTTCTTAAGGCTGCACTTCTGAGGAAAGGCGATCTCACAGATAGTCGGCGCTTGGACGACTTGCGTCGTATCATCGGCCTAGGGAACCAATCAGTTACTGATGTGCTCGCACGCATGCGAGAAGTTATAGACCCACGGGCGTTCGGCAACGGCCTTTTTCGAGTAGCGTCGTCATGACCCATCCTTCAATCTTCAAGCAGCTAACGGCAAGGCGATAGCGGCATTTGGGAGGCGGTATGCTTACCTCAACTTAGGTTTGCGCCAACCTATCTACTAAATTTTTCTTCTGGTTGGTGCTTCTATGCCCATAGTTGGCAGAGATTTGCCGGGCCATTAAGGTCTACCCGTAGATGCTCGTAGAAAACGACTTACAGATAACGACACGAAGTTTTCCGTCGGCGGCACCACCTACTTAGGTCCAGTTTTAGCCATAGTTGGGACTAAACACTGAGGCCACGCATCATACCATGGAGTTTTATAAAAATCTCTAGAGTTAAGACAATCGACACTGCCGTGCATAACCAGCAATGTTATTCATCACACCACAACCACAGGCCTACCTGTGGCATTTAAAGCCCGTCGTCCAGCTTCCGATAAGCTCAGAACGGAGGAAATCGAATTCAACCACATGTCCCAGCTAGGCATTACCAAACCGCCAAACAGTCTCTGGGCATCACCACTGCACATGGTCCCCAAAACGGATAACAACGAGTGGTTACAGGCAGGCGATTACCGCAGGCTTAATGAGAAAGCAATATAAGATTGCTATTCGCCACCTCATATCCACTATTTGACGTCGAAATTATGCAGAATGAACATGCCCCCCCGGAGTCAGTTTGGTCAGTGTGCAATCAGATACATACGGTAGCAGAAGATATTACGGAAACAGCCATTGTCACTCCTTTTGGCTTGTTTGAATTCTTGCGCATGCCTTTTTGCCTTCGGAATGCAGCACAAGCGTTCCAACGTTTTATGGATGATGTCTTCCGTGGTTTGGATTTTGTCCATGTCTACACCAACGACTGTCTCATTGCGAGTTCAGATAAGGAAACTCACCTTAAACATTCGGGCCTCGCATTCAGCAGACTGAGAAAGCACGGCATCACGGCCAACGTACACAAGTGTGAAAATGAGTTGAATCACTGAACTTTCTTGAGCATGCTGCTGACAACGAAGGTATACGCCCGTTGAGAGATAAAGTGGTGGCTATCATGAACTATTCAGAATCGACCACTGTGAAGAAGCTACGCACTTTCAGTGGCCCGGTGAGTTGTTACCGAGGATCTATTCCCAACTATACCCCTGTTGTGAGACCACTCATAGATCAACTTCGAGGGACTACCTAGTTCGTGACCCTGGACAACGTGGCTGGGCTTGCTTTAGCTAAGGTCAAGGAAGCCATCTCGAACACAACCATGCATATGCATCACGATCCCAATGCCCCTTTGAATATTGCTGCTAATGCATCTGACTCAGCGTTCGGAGCAGTTTCGCGGCAGTTGGCTGACAACCAGTGGCAGCCTGTAGCCCTTTTCTGTAGGTGGCTGCGGGAGGCGGAAACATGATATAATGCATTCGGTGGGGGGCTCATAGCTATGCACTGTTCTGTACGCCATTTTTGACATTTGGCTGAAGGTCGTGACTCCAAATTTTTCGCTGACCACGAATCGCCAACCTCCCCTATCCGCTCAGCATCTCATAAACACCGCCGCATGAGTCGCGACAACTTGACTACATTTCCAAATTAAAGTCAAATATATGCCACATATCTGAATAAAATACCTCCGTGTCTCGAATAGCTTCGATAAACCGTATCGAAGGTGCCAGAATGATCTCCAGCTGAACCATGGGTTATCGTCATAAACGCCGAAGCTACAACCATATCCAGTAGGACTGGGTAAAGATACAGTTTTGTGCGATGTATTCGTTAGTCAACCACGCCCAATAGTTTCTACACAACGCCTTCAGCACGTTGCACAAACTTTCCCATTTGTATTTACCAGCCATCAAGACGCTTATCACACAATGATTCCGCCGATCCGGGATGGACAAAGACGTTAAAGAGTGGGGTCGATAGTGAGTAGCTTGTCAAAGGTGTGAGACCACATGACACACGTAAAGCCCTTTAGATTCTTTTCTATCTCTTAACATGTGCTTCGGCCACATCCATATAGACAATGTAGGGCCTCCACCAGAGTTTGATGGATGCGCTTGCCTTTTCGCCCACGTGCATCGTTTCATGACATGGCCAGAAGCGGTACCTATGGAGGATACCGCTTCTGAGGCTGTCACTCGCGTTATCGCCGAAAGAAGGGCTGCATACTTTGGATGTCCATCACACGTAGCAGCCGACAGTGGGCGCTGATTCCAGTGTGGGTTGTTTCACGCTCAAACCGCACTTTTAGGTTTCACTCGGTTCTGGACGACAGCTTGCCATCTGTGAGCATGGTAGAACGTTCCCATCAATAACTGAAAGCTTCCCTTTCGTCTACGGACATACCTCATTGGACCGAGGCTCTGCCTCTAGCCCTACTGGGTGTTCGGAAAGCACTGGAAGCTGACTCTGAATGCACTTCTTTAGAACTCGTCTATGAAACTATTCTACACCCATCAGGTGATTTCGTCTCCCCTTCAACTTTCAGAACTGCTTCTGATAGGTTATCTTACGTGACTAAGCTTACAGACGCCATGCGTTCAGTTGGGCCTTCTCCTCTCCGACTCCAAACAACTGATATCTTCGTTCACCCCATTTTGCAAGAGGCACTGGCCATTCTCAAAGCCATCGAGCGACACGAAAACTTCTATAAAACCCGGCGAAACAGATGTGAAGATACCGATAACATCGACCGTTTGAAACCGGTTTACTCCGAGGCCAACTCCATCATAGACGACGTTTCCGCTCACTACAGTCGATCGGCAGACGGCCCAACAATCGAAATTCTTGACGATGTGCCTGATAATGAGCAGATATAGTGATCGCCTGCACAACAAAAAACACAACGAGGTCGGACCGTCGGGCTCCCGGATTGCCACTACTCAACTGAGTAGTGGGTGCAAAAATGCGCCAATCTTTTTGAATTTCGAATTTATTTTCTTTCGAGGCACTGCTTTTATCGGGAATGAGAAAATTTTTCTACACTTTACCTTTTTGCACCAGGTTTTTGCTACCACATAGTCATACTTTTCCAAAAAACAATGTAGAATTAAGTATTGAATTTTCTTTCAGAATTCGTTCATTTATAAATGCTTCCCGTTTTCACGAGACGTCTTCGTGGTATCAAAGACTTTTGTTTCCACTCCAGGTGCAACGAATACCTGAAGGAAAGTCGAAAGATACTGAGGATCGCTACTGGAGCACAAATCGGTTCGTTATATTTTCTTTCACAACGACACCCCAGGATAAGTTCAGACAACCAGATGCTACTCTTCGCAGTGAGCCCATCAGGAGAGTGAAACCACTGGGTTTTTACCTCCCACTAGAGGAGAGTGATCTGTAGCGTCACATACTTTCACAGAATCAACAGCGTAAAGTTCGGCGAGTTTCAATATTGATGATGGCCTTCATAGTTTTTCCAGACTCGCTAAACTGAGGGCATACGGTCAAGAAGCCACGCCACTTGGCACAATGTCATGTTACGCTTCACTGCTCGTAGTCAAAACTCTACTCAGGTAGTCGGAGTGCATCGGCATTTTGACACCACCTCTCAAATATATTTTTCCATCTGACTACGGTGTTATGTTCTTCCCCTGTCTCGTGTTCGCGGACAAATTACGAGTCTGAATGATCAGTGATTGGTATGTGCGTCTGTCAGGTTCGCACAGGGACAATTCCTAAACTGTCATTACATAAAGGAACGTTGAATAGATGGACAGAGTGGGACTGGCAAGCGATGCCTACAGTATCCATTGCTATAGGAGTGTTTACGTGAGTAGCTTGAGCTTTCTTCCCACTCTAATCCATTTGTTATGTTTTGCACTGACGTTCGCTTCTGGCATGGCTACAGGGCCTGGGATAGATGTGGTTGCCCTTGGCGTGGGCATTTTTTGCTTGGTTTTGGACAGCTCAGGTCTGTAACTTTCAGAGAGCCATTGGTGACAACCTCTGGAAGGTGAATCTCTTTCATGGTCGTGGTTCGGACGGGTACCTGCTTTTTGGCGGTTGCTCGGGGTTTGTCAGCCACTCTAAGTAAGCCTGAAGGCAGATGCGGTCTCAGAAGGCACTACCAGCGGATGTGCCAGAACCACACGCACGGATGGCGCGTCACAGAATTGTGGCACTGATTTGGTACTCTTGTCACATCGGCATTGTACCCACCTGTTGTATTCACAGGTTGCATCACTTTTAGTTGCAGCGAGAGCATATGTGCGGCAGTCATCAACATGTCCAGACGCTTCTATCTTACTCCGCTTGGCGGCCTTCGCCAGTGGGTCGTGACAGGTTCTGGGTGTAGCACCATGGGGGGGGGTTCGCGTTCGTCTAACTGAGGATAGTGACGTGTGCAGTGGTGTGAAGTTTGAGAGTTCGACTAACTTCGGGTGACCGTTTAATTGAGCTTGGCCTAAGTGGTGTGTCAGTATTCCATTAAAGCTTTCTTTGTCACGTTTTGAAACCTCCTAGCCCCAACCATTTTGGACTTTCTCGTGATAACCTCGATAATAATTAATCCTAGCAGCAGGGATAACGTAAGATATTAAAGAACCTACAATAAAGGATATGGAATGCATACTATAGAATGGCAGGAGTATATTCAGTTGTTTTAAACCCAACTCAAGGGGCTAATTTGCAGGACCAGTAACAAGCTTGGTGCCTTATCTTTGAACATGCTTCAGCACACCAGCATCCCTTTTCAGGCATTGACTAAATGACCTAAATGCAGTATTTTAAGTTACATCTTGAGAGTGCAGAATGGGACGCCCCGAACCTTTCCTGGTCATGGAATGCTTCACTTGCAGCCGCTGCGCGGTGCACGGGCGTCTTTAGATCATAACCCAAGGTGTCATACAGGTCTTCTGGGTCTAAGACCAAGAGTTTCATTATATAGCTAACGGGATTTTGGAGACAACTGCTATGACCGATGAATATTATCACACTTTTGTCAGAATTGACTTCCAAATATCAACGTTTGGACCAACCTATCAGTTCATCCATGTTCGCTTGAACTCATACCTATCGGCACCACTCTGTACAACCCTCCAGAACTTTACGCCGTCGGCTTATGAGGACAAAAAGGGGTCAGGCATTTGCAGTAATCCCTCAGCTCGTAGCATAGAAGAGAGGGGACCCAAAATCGTTCCCTGAGGAACTTTACCCACTATAGGTTTCCAAATAGATATGAGCCCACTGGACCAATCGGTAAGTGGCGAAGAATTTGTGAATGCACACAATAAGTTATTCAATTGGCGCTCCTTTAGTCTCCTTTGTGTTTAAAGCTGATAAGGAAAAAGCTTGGTCGTCCCATTCTTGAGATTTTCGTATAGGAGCTGGTAAACTGGAAGTGGTTTATATTCTGTTTCCTAGGTACCAGACGTGGATCTTTATTTTGGAGTTCTTGTCGCCGACCACCTCCCACTGGGGAACTGAATTCCATCGACAGCTCATCAGTAGGACCATTCCATGAGGACTGTACGAGGCAGGATTGCACTTAGAATGCCCTACACCAGTCAAAATAATCCTAGAATAGATATCGAACCTCTGTCTGAAGGTGTTCGACTGTGAAATCCCCATCACCTCCTGAGGAAGAGAATGCCACAGTCAAAACCTCTCGGAAACTATTGACAGGAAATTTCATACAGGATCTTTAGCTTTCAACCCTGAATAGACGTCATCTTAAATGAGATCTCAGACAGATACGCAGAATTGGTCGCCTTGGATAACTTTGATTGCGGGTGGCATGATGCATCAAGATAGTTCACCCTCCAACGCTCCCGAGCCGCACAAACTGGAGGTGTAGTGCATTCTGGTGCTCTGTAGTTATCATCCTACCTCTCGGAAAAGTGGAGCCTGTCAAGGTGAACCACCACCTCTCAAAGTATCATTGACACCCTCAAAACAGACTGAGGACATGCGACTGCTCTGACTCGGACCATACTTCAAAAGTTCTTGGAACACAAGGGCAAAACCAGGTAAGCCTCAAGCCACCGAATGGACTGAGAGAAACTTCACCTTCAATGGTTTGGACAAGGCTGCAGGAGGGCCCATGAACCTTCGGCGTTACCTCTACAATATTGAGCGGTAGGAATTCCTGGTATCGAGTGCAGGCGTGGACAATTTAATAGCTGGTAGCCCGGTCGGACTTCAGAGACAGATTCAACAGATCCCCACATCCAGACTGCTAGCTTTTCGTCTTGACCTTAAATGGTAGCTCACAGAGACTCCGGTGGCATGGCAGTGTGAAGGGACAAATATGAGGTGAGGCCTGACGCCGAGGAAGCAGTGTCGGTTCTGCTGGAATATAAGATAGGAGACAACTTCCCAAAAGCACCCCAGATCATGCCGGACACGAAGGAATTATCATCCAGTAGACTAGCTCTGTAGATCTTATAATGAACACCATATTCAGTACACTAAGCCCACAGCTCAAGAATGGTCCAAAATACCGAGTGCTTGCTGATCAAACATGGAAAACCGGTACGCCAGAAGCAGGCAGATGGCCACCGATCAGCCGATAATACCTAACTGACGCAGCTCTGTCGGATAAAAGAACTCCTGGTTCAAGCGCCGTGCATCCAACAAAGGACAGAACTCCCCCGGCTACGAGAGGTCACAACCTACGCCAAACCTGGGTTCGCAACGGTTACTTCATATCCCTGGACAATGTGGACAGAGTACTAGACTGTGATCCAAAACCGCAACAATATTTCGCCTCAGCACAAAGCCACAAGTGAAGACGAAAAACCTGTCACTGGACCCCACGGGGTATTCCTCATTGGCTTGACGACAGTGGGACTGTTGAGTATATGATTGGAAAAGTAGCCCGGCGCCATGCCATATCCACCAACGACGTCCATTCACGTAGCACAGCTAACTCATTGTGATTCTGGAGTCGCCGGCACCAGCATTTCGACCGACCAAGTGTTTGCAAACTGTGTCTACAGACAAGAGAAATCTGGCTGTCCCATGGTACTGCCGAGAGACGCCAAGTATGCTCGTTTGGGATGTGCTTACGTGTTCGCTGAAAGAACGGAAGCGAACTAGTGTCTCACCAATCTTCAATGGGAGAGATGAAATAATCCAAGTAATTGTAGACCGACAGCGTTGCTGTGGCTTGTACAACAGAACGCTCAGAAAAATCTTGTTTCTTAAAACTTCGAAATTATGCCAAAATCCACTCACCACGTTAGTGTCGTTGCCTGAAGCATCCCAGGGTACTTGGAAAATCTCGTTGAATATGCTACTCGGGCGCTCACTAGCCACCAGCCAAACTGCCCGGAACAACCTGACTACTGTTGAAGATAGCGACTAAGCCATCCATCTCAACCTAGCCAAAGAACAAGATGTCTTGCTCAATTCCATGCCGTCAAGTCTTGCAAATGTGGACTGCACTGAACTGTTCTTTTCATCAGTCAGTAAGCATCAACGCCAAATCCACCGACCTTTCGGAGGGACCTGCAGGCGAGCTATAAGAACGAATGTCAGGCGGAATAAAACCGCGACGACCCAGGCGTCACTTCAACACTACATGGAATATTGGGAGGAAGCAAGAAACTGCTTCGCACACCAAGAAACATGCGCGAACACCCCACTAGACGAGCAAAATGGCTGCAACGTAAGGGACTCACGAAGCAGCAGGTAGGCCATCTGAAGAAGTGCGCTGTGACCACCCGCCTCATCAGCGCTAGCATCTGCAGGCGAATAAGCGGAGAACCTTACACCCCAACACAGATATGAAAAGCGACAGCCCGCCCCTAAGCTGGAAAAGATGTTTATGACCACCCTGTCGTTGAAATTCGGGATCAGATAAGTAATGCTGTCCGTAAGCTGACCACTTCCCCAGCCTCATAGACATCCTTGCATACTTGCGTTCTCGAAACGTTATCGATTTTGGAAGTCGATGGAATAATCCATAACACATCAGGGGATGTGCATGGAGCGCCACTCAAGGCAATCCAAGCCCTACTCACGCAAACACATCGCAGTCTGGTCAGCAAAAACTAACATGAATTTGTGGTGAGGTTATTTATTAACAAGTATATTGTCATTGAAGTTAAATGCAAATAAGTATTCAGGACCATCCGCCATACCACTGATTAGCTTTGCCTCCAACATGCTCTCCGGAGCCCATACCGCCATAACCACCATAGGTGCCACCACGGGAAGGAGCGCTACGAGGGAAAAGAAAGTGCCACATTAGTGAAAGCCATACAGACCGGAAAATAAAAAACACAGGCCTTGTCAGTCCGACTACACCAATGCAGTATGCCACCATTTGGCACTCCCTAAGTTGCTCTTGTCAACGCCAAACAGTATTAAGCTGTCAGGAAGTTCTACATTGATAAGTGTCATCACTCCGAGACAAAGCTTTTCCTGAAAACACTCTCACTTCAGCGGTGCTGCAGGGTGGACGTCATTTGACACTTATAAGATAAGCACCGAGACGGAATGTACCTCTGTAATGGGTCAAGCATGCAGAACACCATGCTTTCAGTTTCAAACTGCTCACGGGACCCAGCTGACCGGGCGAAGACCCCTGGTTGAGGGCCAGGCGCCGTTACTCGAGCTCCAACAGGCATCCACGGAGGAGCTTAGCAAACTGCGTTAAGATGAGATACGCGTTTAAAAATTGACTCACCTTTGACCGCCAGGCATATCACTAGCCCCACGTGCGCTACCGCCATATCCTGACCCGCCGTATCCACTGGAAGACATGTTGCCTGATCCACCATAACCAGGACCACCGAAACCACCCTGTCCAACAGGGTCCATACCGCCGTATCCACCGTTGTCAAATCCACCAGGTCCATCATATCCACCGGGACCACCATAGCCTCCATCTGCGGCACCGCCGTAACTGCCCGGGGGACCCATAGAGCTGTTGCGACCGCCTGGGGGAGGTACTGGGGCTGGACCCGACGATCCCATCATCCCTCTCTGACTCTGTGGAGGTGGCACATTTCCACCCATCATTCCCCCTCCTGAGCGGGAGCCCCGCCCGCGACCTCCGTGAACTGGACCGCCGCCCATAGGACCCATACCACCACCTGGTCCCATTCCTCCTCCAATGGGCCCCATGCCGCCTCCCATAGGACCCATGTCGCCACCACCCATCATGTATGGACCTCCCATGTTGTAGCCCATTGGTGGCATGCCTCCGGGGCCACGGAGTGGCATTCCTTGTGCTAATGCTGCAGCGGCTTCTCGAGACAACCAACCTCCATAGTTGAGAGCATCACCTTCGCTGAAGTTGGCAGCGTCATAATCCTCACGGCGACCACGAGGAGGAGCAGACTGAAAAGAAGTTCAAAACATGAATCAGCAGTGCACAATTTACAGGACTAAACAAGCGACAAAGACGTAGCAGCAGTTAGTTTTCTTCCCGATGACTTCTCTTCATGGAGCCGTGCCATGAGTGTCTTCGGGAAAATGTCCTCCGCTGGCACGTCTCTGCACTGTCTAAATACGAGGACATTGTGTCCACCTGGAGACATTCGCATATGCGTGGACTAGAGACCTCAGGATTCCCGCTCTAATGAGCATACAAACTGTAGACGCTTATAAAACCTGTGAAAGCGTGTCGCACCACAGTAGGCTCAAAAAGCACAACCCTGTATTGTTTTGCAGGTTTATGCAGCCGCCCTACCATCTTGTAAGCCAATCACACCACTTGACTAGTAACTAGTTGTGCATCAGTAGTACACCAACCGTTGAAATAACACGGTGTGGCAACCCTTGGAAATTACTTGCAAGGAAATCGGGAGAAACCTGTCCACTCTTACCTCCACTGCTTCGATCACAGCTCTCAGACACTGGACAACATTGTCGGGATCCGCGACCATCTGCACCACTCGATCAGTTGATAAGGGGGCCAGCATTTGGTAGACCTTGATAACACGCATTTTGTATTTCTGAATTTTATTAGAAAATGTATTAGAGGACTTACATCACGAAGGTCCTTGATACGTTCCCCACCACGTCCAATAACAGACCCTGCTTGACTCTCGTGTACCAAGATTCTGAAGTCGATCATGTTCTCATCCTCATCTTCGTCTCGTTCAGGGTCCTCATTACGCCGACCACGGCGTCGGATACCCTGTGCCCCCATTATGCGTTTCGGATCGGAAAGCTTGGCATTCATTATGTCCTTCAAAGTCAGTCTTAATAAAAAATCAACCTACCTTGAGTTTTGGGCAAACATCTCGCATAATACTGCAGATAGCCTGCAGGTCACCTTCAATAGTCATTATCCTGTCAGAGAGATAAGAAGTTAGAGCGGGAAAGAAGGAAAAAGTAAAAATCACAAAGCAGCTAACAGAACTCATGACACCCTTCCATTTAGTGGCAGTACCGTGGAGGGTTTGGAGAACCAGACAACCTTCTGAGGGTCGTCATCGATTTACATAACACAACATACTGTATGATAGTGCCACTGGGGTTTCCAGTGACGGCTGTAACTTGTGGTTAAACTCGTAACCAAACACAACCAGGAATATAACTCCGTAAATCAAATCGAAAACTGACTTCGAAAACATACATTAATGAACCAAAAACATAAAAATTATAATTTAGGCAAACTAATTAATCGACCGAATAGACATCAAGGTGACATTAAGTTTCCATGTTACCCTACCGTTCTGGGCCTCTGCTGTCGGGAATATTCAGCTTGACGTTATACTGAGACAAAGAATGAGTAAAGCAGGGCCGGTTTCAGTGAGCCAGTCATCAGTTCGTGAATAAGGCAGGCAAGTGGGACCAACCCAAACCATTGGGTTATCAGTGGAGAGCGACCAAGTTCAGCGAGTCAGTGTCCATGAGGTGGAGGAACCGTAAAGAACATAAAACAAAGAATCAAGTCAGTTGGTGCCAAAACGACGGTTGGGCGAGTCACTAAATGAATTGTGCAAAAACAAACCTGTGACCGGATTTTTTTGATATTCTCCCCACCCTTTCCGATCATAATCCCTGCAGCTCTTCCAGGAATGAGAAATCTGATGGCAACATTTGTCAAATCAACAGTGGAACGCTGGAATTTTGATGGAGGACCATCCTGGTTGTTGCCTGCACTATCTCGTTTCATGTCGACCAGTGAATGTAATGGCTACCGGTAGAGTGACAATCAGACAAACAAACGTGTCAATATAAACAACGTTCAACTTTCGATAAACAAGTTCCATCGGTTCAGTCCGCAGTATTCCATTGTTCAGCGTTGAGAATGGTAGACCGGTTGTTCTGCGTTAATCCTTGCAGTAGATATCCTTTGAGGACACAGTTTCCGCTTGGACGCGTCCACCGAAGAAGTCGGTACTATCTGATGGGGTAGGGAGTTCCAGTTGTTGACCAGAGTCATGGCAACTTGATTCGGTCATGATTCTTCTAATATCCAGTGTCTGTTTAACGAGCTTGTGTAAGCCAGTCGACTTGTTCGTGCTTTCTTTCCGATTTAGTAGATCCATCCACTCGTCTGCCATATCTCTGGTATACAGGAAAGGAGGTTGAGTGTCAGTTGGTTTGCTTGAGACTGTGTTGCAGTTGGGTTCTTCAGGTTTCGAGTTGCCAGACAGTTGTCCGGACTGATCGTCAGGGCGTTAGGGATAGTGGAGAGAACCTGGGAAGACAAATGTGTGTGAGTAAAAGACGAAGAAAAGTGGACTGATGGAGTAATCTACGTGCGACCAAGTAGGATGGGGGGGGGGGTACAAAGATATCTAGAACTTAGGTAGGTGAGGCTAATTCATAATGAGTGGGTGGGATGAAAAGGGCTTAAATGATTAGAGCGGGAAGAAAACTAGTGTAGAGGTAACAGGGTTGGAATGGTATGACAGCAGATGATTTCTTCAGTCTGCTCTGTATTCCAACTAGATAAGCGTAAACGGTGGGTCACACTTCGGAACAAGGTGTGAAGAGAGGGATCTGAGCCCTGATATTTTACTTCGGAGTTCTCTCGCGTTACTGTAACGACACTTGGAAGTGCTTCTCGTGACGTCAGATGTCTCTGGGTTAGCTAGTAGCACAAGTTTGGATGTGTTGGGGGCTTTTACTGGCTGGCCAGTTCCTGTTTAACTGGCCCAGGAGGAGTGGTGCAATCGATGCCGGGTGGAGGTTGCCGGCCTGACTCTCGGCGTGTTGGTGTAGGGTGGTGGCAACCTGAGGACGGGGGTGGCTGTTGTTTGTTGTTGTCGCAGTGTTCTAGATCTGTTTTCATAGCAGCGAACATTCCCGTTTATGTTGCTCTTCACTTTATGCAACGTTTTTAGCATTTTATTTTAGTATTTATAAGTGCGTCTTTACGTGCATTTTGTTGTTTTACGGTCTCGTCTACTGAATTCGTCTACGTGCCAATGGACGGTGTTCTCCTCAGCGGCCTGGATTTCGTAACCAATGGGTTCAAACGCTTATGCGTTATCAAATAAATCACAGAGTTGCGATGGTCGCTTCTGGCTGGAATCGTTAGTGCCTGTTTTATCTCATCGTTGATTCCGCGGAATTTAATCGGTCTGCATTGGCCTATGGGCTCCTGAGAAGATGCCTCTATATAGCCTCTGTTTTAATTATATGTAATAATGATGAATGGTGGTTAGCAGTGCGATTTAGGATATGCATTTCGTCCTATTTGGGACTTGTCGCCTTCAAATGCCATAGCCGTTCAATTCGGTTCACCTAACGACGAGATAATTCAAGCAACACGGTTGAGTTAGTTAGTTTTTTTGTTTGGGAATAAGGTCTGGACATTGGGTGATCATCCATTTTTTGATTATACAACGTGTTACTGAGAATTAATTTTGTTTCACCCTTGTCTACCAGAGTAATTACCACAGGTTTAACTGCTTTTAGCCTTCTAAGTGCTGTCAACTCCTTCCCACTGATAGTGAATCTTCTGCTTTTTTTATTTAATGTTAAACCGCACTGTGCTGGTATCAATTGGGCGGTTTGTTGATTTCATCCTTCTAGTGCTGTTTTAGTGCTGGGTATAGCATCCTCTGCCTGTAGTTTCATGTTGCTAACATTAAACTTCACTTGTTTGCTCAGAATTCCTCCTTCCATCTCTGTTTTTATGTTTTCTAGTCCTAAATATTGAACGAATTTTATCTATCATTTTGTTATATGGCCACCAAGCTAGGAAGTTGGTTATCACTATCCCTAACTCTGCCTAACGACCAGTCTGAACAACTGTCTGGCAACTCGAAATCTGAAGCAGCCAACTGTACCACAGTCCAAGGCGAACTAACCAACACTTAACCTCCTGTTCTGTATACCAGAGCTATAGCAGACGAGTGAATGGAATTACTGTATCGGAATCCGCCAAAGACTTGGAATCGTTCCGCAAGACTGAGAAGCGAGCAAGAAGACATCAACTGGTTTACACAAGCTTGTCAAACAGATATTGGATGCACGTTAGTATTCTGGAAGCAACTGACAGAAAGGAGGCTTTGAATATACACCCCGTGAGGATTGACGAGTGTCAACAAGCACAAAATCGTCATCTATAGCTCCCTCCTAACTGTCTTTAATAACATAACTTGTGTTACTACTATAGTGAAATGGCTAGAATGCCTCATACATGTAGCCGGTTCAGTTACTAATCAAATTTGAACATTTGTAGGGGAGCGTGTCACAATTCCCTACTTAACTTGATGTACTCTAGTATCTGCTTAACTAGTACTTTACCTAACGTGTAAGCACTGATAACAAAACACAAATCAAAAGAACTGATACGAAATGTATTTGAAGTAGCTATGTATTTAATTTAAGTAAATGTAATAATAATGAATGGGGAAAAAGTTTAATCAACTTATCTGGCTTGTAAGGCTGAACTAGGGACTCGAAGTACGTGCGTGGTAATCAACACAATGGAGCGCAAAATGGCGTCCAAGCCTGCTCGGATGTATGCTCGTTAAAACAAAACTTAAAACACCCTAAGCATCCGCAGGCAAGCTAGAGATTTATTTAGTTAATTTAATTTAAACTATTTATTTTAGTCTTCGTTATATTTTAGTGTCAGGAAGATGCACTACACATTTATTCTCTCCTTCAAACAATCACCGTTATCCTGACTATGAGACGTTAGAAAATCAAGGTGAATTTGATAAAAATTCATTTTCTAAATTATACTCAACAGTTGATTAGAAATAGAATTTGAACAAATACTACTTATGTATCCATTTTCATTATTAATAATCAAAATATGTTCTATTCTATGGTATATACAAAAGAGAAACTCAAATAACTAAACAAACAAATTTTATAATGTAGGTTCAAGGTTTGAGGAGTTCTATACTAGGATAAAGCAGCTATTCAGTGCGCTTCTAGGATCATTTTTTAATGTTTCTTCAAATAATCTTAGGCCTTAGTGACTAGTATTTGTTTCATTTGCTTAACATACAAGGTAAATAATTGATTGTTGTGAAATTTGAGTAATTTACAAAGTATTTATTTACTAAGTCAACAATAAGGGTATGATGTAAACATTAGTATAGGCGATAATAATGAAGATTTATATAAAAGTTATTGTATAGTTCAATTGAATCTTAAATAATCTGAAGAAAAAAAATCAACTGCTAAAACAATGAAAACTTTTTCAAATATTCTTGTCTTTAGATCAGTTTTGTTATTCATTATCGGTTCACAATTAGTTGAAGGTTAGTCAGTATTCATCATAAAAGTGTTTAATCCATGATACTGATAACCTATTGCATAAACATTCATTTCAGTTGAAAGAAAGTTTAGTCAAGTTTTTATTATTATTATTTTATTATTAGTCCCTTGGGTTCCTAGTGGAACATAGGGCTTCAGTAACACGTCTCCAGTACACTCTGTTCTCTGAGATCTTTTCAACCTGGTTCCACGACAGCCCACAACCTCTCATTTCCTCCTCCCACGATCTCCTCCATGTCACCCTCACCTCGGACACCCAACTCGTCGCTTCCCATGGGGATTCCACTAGAGGGCCTGACACGTGATGTCCCCAGTCGGCCTTCTCAGTGCATGGCCAATCCATCTCCACTTCCTCCTGCATATTTGTTGGGTAATAGGTTCTTGGTTGGTTCGTTCCCAGAGTTCCTTGTTGCTTATTCTCACTATTCTGGCCATCTGATCTTCAGTAGCGAGCGTGAGCAGTTGTTGATGAATGTCTGTAGTTTATTGGAAATACCTTTCGTGACGCGCCAAGTCTCTGAACCATACAGAAGCACTGACTTGACGTTGGTGTTGAAAATCCGTATCTTGTTCTACATGCTGAGTGTAGAAGATCTCCACACTGGTTTCAGGCTAATGAACACCTGTCTTGCTTTTCCGATTCTGACTTTGACGTCCTCGTCCGTCCCGCCTGTAGTTGAGACAGTGCTTCCTAGATAAGTGAAGGAGGTTACTTCCTTTAAGTTTCTCCCGTTGACGGTGATTGGAGTTTGTTGTTGTTGGTGGTGGTGAGGTAATAGTCAAGTTTATAGGGATTTATTTATTAATATCCAGTTGGTATTTATCATGGATTGATATTAGCCAGAGAACCAGTGAAAAACACTTGAGAACAGTGGACAACTGAAAGTTATGGGTTCGACTTCTGGTGGAGTGGTAGGTGTGCACCGCTAAGGGGTCACATAGTAGGACGAAATGGCTCTTTAGTTGATATCAGTCCATAATGAATACCAACCTGAAATATTCACTTTATCATTATAATAACACATCATTTATGTGAATTTTGAATGAGCAGTCGACAGTCCTCAGTTTTTAAGAGTATTTTAACCAACAGAAGTTGATCCGAAAAAAATGTTCGAATAGCTTATCATTCTTTAACTTTAAGGGATGATCAGTTTTAAAAAAAGTTAATGACTAGTGGAGTTGTGGCTCAGTGGTTTAAGGAGATGACTATCGACTATTAGGTCACAGGTTCGAGATCCACTCTACGTACGAAGGTTTGGGCAATCAGGTAGTATCACTTGCTGTCACACAATAGGTATGACTCGTTGCCTATTACTGTACGAATGTGCACAAGGTGGGCAAGTGTGTTTCGTTCGTTCGAAGGTTAACGTCTAAGAAAAACTGTTATTCATATAGTTGATGAGAATAAGGAATACGGAATCATGTCTGATACAAAAGCTCAGAAAGTTTGACTATCAGCTTAGTAACTACTTTTCCGTCTTATTCCAATACATTTTCAGGTTGACTGTGTGAGATATACGTGGTTTACTAGACTTGTATTATCAAAACCCTGGTGATGATTGAAGGGGAAATGAAAACATGGGTCACGACAGGATTCGAACCAAAAACCTGCGGGTTACCAGGTACATAGTTCACTAAGCCATGCTACCCAGCTGCAGATCAGATCTTGATTTAGCATCAGTTAAGGGTTTCGCTTGACTGTGGTGTGAATTCATTATGTGTATTCTTAAAGGCTTCCCAATCAAGACTTCTCACCTCAGTCGAAATAGAAGTGGGAGGAGAATCATATTGATTATCAATTTGACTGTGTGAGAGCCTGAATATGCTCAGCAGTAGAATACTATCAAGCTTATATTGTTGACATTGGCTAGCAATCAAGTAAAGGGTGACTATTTTGATTTCTCTGTGATTTATTTGAATCAAGAATTGGATTATTTTTTTATGCATGAATATACTACTTGGACTACACGTCTCTGGGAGTAACAGTTAGTGTCCATTGCAGAATGCAAAGAGGTCACCATGAGTTTTACTTTGCTATTCTGGATAAAATAAACCTCTTCGAAGATTAAAACTTCAGTTTGCAGTATTATTTCAATAAATATGAATTCAGGTAGACATTCTCTGAGAAAATCAATCCTCTAACCGGAGAATACAGATTCCTGGGTAATCGAATGAAGAAGAATATGACTGAGTTGGATAAGAAATAGGTTTTGAAGAAGGTAAAAAACTTATCGAGAAGAAATTTAGTTGATAACTGTATCTACTAGGGTTTCAAATCTCTTGTTTATGTCTTGCCACAAATGGATATGCTGAATGTTACAATTCAATCAGTATTATCCATAATCAGTTTGCTATTTGACAGGCTTTTTCATAGGTTAGTAAAACAGCTGAAACTCATCCATAGAAAGTCTACAGCCTAGACAAAGAAGGAAGGACACCTTTCGTCTGTATATATCTCCAAAATATTAATGGTGTCAACTGATTTATCATATCTACTTGAAATATTCCTGTGCAGTAGGCCACAGCGCTTACAGCTAACAAGAAGACCGTCTTTCTGTGCCAAAATAAGAATTCCATCAACTACTATTCATACATATGAAAGATATAACACTTTAGCTGGACAGTGTATTACATTGTAGGGTTAATTGAGTAACCATGGCGAGCTTTTTGAAGCCAATGTTAGTGGATATAATATAACTGCTTGTATTATACCGTCGTTGATTGGACCGAATTGATCGGTCTCTGTTGGCATATGGGCCCCTGTGTGGATGCCTCGATATTACCTGTGTTCTAATTATAGTAAATATGGATAGTGGCTAGCAGTGGAATCCAGGATGCGCATTTAGTCCTACTTGGGACTTGTCAGCTCGATGTAGCTGCCTCCCAGTGAGTGGTGTTGTTCACACCGGGATTCGGACTTGGGATCGATCACTTGAAACGCAAGAGCGTTACCCACTGTAGTTAATAGATATATTTAAGGGTCAAGGACACAAGAAATGACATTCTACACCAAGTACATTAAAAATAGATTTACTATCTGAAATCATTTCTGACATATCACTAATTTATACTAGTTGGTTAGAGGTAGCTGACAGAAAGTTTTGCGTCTAACTTTCATGTTTGTTGACACTCATCAGTAAGATGTGTCTTCTCAGATTATGACCCGTGTCATTTAGTGTTGCAATCAGTGACGTTACCACTAATTTGTTCATGCTGTGATTGACCTGTTCTAACACTGCACTGCATACACTGATTAGTTACCACTTGTCAGAAAAGTGCATCTGTAATGTCAAAGGGACTATAAGATTCGAACCTGAGATCTACTAACACTCATCAACAGACTGGGTTATTCACCGTTTTTTTCTTTTGGTGATCCATTTTTGATTTCACTTTATTGTATCCTTCTAGTAAACATAAATCGCTTTTACGATGTACGACCCAAATCACAAGTATCAGTAAACACCAGCTGATACCTGTTGCACAGGTGGTGGCTATGGTGATACTATGACCTAGTAGATAATATTTCCAAGCTTGAAACGATGAGTACTAGTCTGACGTCTGAGTAGGAATGTGGTAAAGGTTCTTTCAGCTGACAAGTGAGTCCTCTGGATTTCATTGTTAGTCACCAAACGCACCACAATGTTAATTTATTTAAATGAATAGATAGTTACCATGATAACTCAGCTAATTCATCGACATTTTGAATAGTTTGTAAATAAATTATACCTGAGTGATTTGTCTTCCAGGTAATGTTTCTTCTAGATATAAAGTTGTTCGTCGAAAATCAACCTTTATGCATATAATTTGATCTAACTGGTAGATTATTCGAATTTATTTAAAGGATTGACTGATTTGATGGGATGTTAAACTACAGAAATCACTAAACATTAATCTTTTGGAAGTGGTATTCATCCTGGAGTGACATTAGTTGGGAAACCATTGAAAATCTGGGAGCAGTGGACAGCTGTTTCGTCCTAGTATGGGACTCGTCAGCAGTACGCACCCATGACCCAGCTAGAGATCGGACTGAAGACGTTTAGGTTTCACAGCGAAGCATTCAACCACTGGGTCGGTTTCCAGTGGTTGACAATTTCCGACTTCTATAAATTCACGATATAGCGCGACTATCACCCAAGGTCTTCACTTAGCATCCACTTCACTTCCAACTGCTTGACCCCACAGGTCACGACTTCTCATTAGAACTTCCTGATATCCATCTGGAAGCAAGTCACTAATGAGCAGAGCACTAGAGAGTAATGTATTTTTGAGATGAATGGGGGTTTCTTTAAATTTAGAAGTAGTATTCATCATGGAATGATATCCCTATTCATCTTAAAAATACATTAGTCTCTTGACTGAATTCCATGCTAAATACTAACAGAATATAATACTTTACCCATGATTGTTTATTTAATCTATTTGTGAATAATTTTTCATCCATAAAGGTTTCGGTGAGTTGAACCTTTAATAATATTCTAATGATAATCAATTTCTTGAATAATGAGCAATGCTTCTATGTTATACGATTAATAATAGGAGAATGACTTGTCAACTTGATATTCACTTAATATCAGAAGAAGAAGACAATCAGATTGAAAATATATTTCACTTCAACCGAATGAATCTTTATAGCTGAAAATTCAGTCATTTGTATACCCTTAGATGGCTTTGATCAGAGAAAACATAACAGCAGATCAAAAGTGTAAAACGAATCAATCAGCGTTCAGTATCCTAAACCCCGATAGAAATAAGTAACATTACATGAAGTAGAAGGAGCGCTAAAATAAGGTTGGAGTTTTATAATGATAATATACACATAAATTAGTTTTTCTTAGGGATAAGACATCCCTAGTAAACAGGTTTGAAGAATCAAACATGATGCAAAGTACCAATCAGTATATGAATAACTTCGCTTTTTATCTTAGAAGTCTTGGAATTCTGTCTTTAGATAAAATGAATTGGATAATTTCAAACATGCAACAATTTTCACCAATACATTGAATATTCCCATTTAGATATTTAGAAGCAGGACTGATTGAGTGGGTGAAGAAATGTATATTCCTTTTCAATTAGATCCGTCTTCATCTTGAGCTCTACACTAATATTGCATAGTATTACAGTTTGGTCAAATTACCAATCATGTGGTCATGTCTCGGAAATAATCATGTCAATAATCAATAGAGTTACTAAGAAGTTGGAAATATGAATACTGACAGAAACAAGGGGAATAGGGAAGAGGTGTACAAAGTAAACCTAGAAGTTACATCATGTTGTGACGGCCACAGTAAAGCATTCCCAGCCGCTAAATTATGTCCCACCACCCGATTCTAGGTGCAAGAAATAAAGACAAACTGACTAATGCTGCCACTTCTATGTGCATTTATCAATTCAACTGCTCCTGTGGAGCGAGTTACATTGGGCGTACAATGAGACAGTTCCATCGTCGAATTTCTGAGCACCATCCATCATGGTTGAACAAGGGATAAGTTAGAACTATAAAGAACTTCATACTTACACACTTAGTTGACACAGGATATCAAGTGGATACTAGAAAAGCCTTCAAAATCATCCATCAGATTCCAATTCATTTACCTCATGGATTATGCACTTGATTACTTCACATAGTAGAGGCGATTGCAATCCATCTTTACAAACCTAACCTTTGTATCCAAAAGAAGTTTGTTCGATCACTTTCATCACCGTGGCCGTCGACATGATGTAACTTCTAGGTTTACTTTGTACACCTCTTCCCCGTTCCCCTTCCCCTTGTTTCTATCAATATTCATATTTCCAATATCTTAGTTACTCTATTGATTATTGACATGATTATTTCCGAGACATGACCACATGATTGGTAATTTGATTAAATTGTAATACTATGCAATATTAGTGTACAGCTCAAGATGAAGACCTAATTTTCATCAAGTTCTTCAGCGTCAAAACAAGCCAAGTTTGAGATGAAAGCATTTTTAAAATAGATTGAGAGTTATGGACTGTAAGGGAATCGATCTTTCCTTGTAGATTTGTCAATCATAAGATGATGCATATACACAGATGACAAATATGATGGATGATAAGAGGGAGGAATAACGAATGCATAAACATATTCTTCCTGAGAATACAAAGTTCACATTTGAGGAATCTTATTGCAAGTTGTTTTTTCACGTCTTTCGGGAGTCATTCACTGCGTAATTCAAGACCAATTAATAGCCTATTAAATCTTAGCTCTTCATCTTGCATACATATACCAAGTTAATTGTTTCTGTCGAACAAGTTACATACGGCTTACGATTGGGTACGTGTATCACTCAATTTTAGAACACTTGTCAAAGTCTGGTTTAAGAAAGGATGAAATGAAAGTGAAGGGGAAGTTTTGTCCATCTATCATCTTCATCATCTGTTTATGTGTCATCTCACTTTAAGAATCCATTCACTTCAAAATTTGCCTTGTTTCTATGCTGTACAATTGGATTTTATAATTATAGAACCTGAAAGGAAATTGATGAAAATGAACGATAACAGATTTCAAAATGAAAATGAAAATCTCATCTTGAAATCAAATCGAATACAAATTGAAAGTGAAGACGGTAGACAAACGGAAGTGATCACTTTCAGTATGGATACGAAGGATGAGCTCAACCATTTGAAGTATAAAAACATCTGTCAAAGTATTTGAAACGTCTAAAAAGGATTTAAAATCTACTGAATGGCACGTATTAGTTAGACATGAATGTAGGGATTATGACAAATCAAACGTTTATCATTATTTTGCAAATTTTCTTGTCTCATCTTCTAATGTATCATCTGCGCATATCCATCTGCATAACTTCAAGGAGATAATACTACTTTTATATGGATAAGTAAAGTCAAATTCACATTCGGAAGTGAACATTTCCCTGTAAGATTGATAGGGTTGCTATGGAAATTCCTTTAGGACTCCTTTTAACAGATATATTTATATCCTACATGGAAAACTTAGCACGGAATCTAATTGAAAAAAGCTCAAACCAGACCACTTCAATTTTAAATCGATTGGATGAAGCATAGAACAGCATATCCTTGACATATGTAGAGGGGGAAGATGATTATATGTGTTTCTTAGACATACTAATTAATCGACAACAGGATGGGTCCATGAAAAGATCTGTCTCCAGAAACATTACAAAGAAGAGGGGAACAAATATCCACAGATGGAAAAGGAACATCGACCAAGATACTGCTTTCATAATGAGTTTGATTCAGTATAGCGCATAGAATTAGTTTTCTCACAGAGCAGTTACTCTAAAAAGACGATATGCATAACCAAATTCGTACGTAACCAGCTACAGTTAAAAGTAAAATAACTACTTCAGTGAATATCTTCACAGCTTAATTAATCTGGCTGACAATAAAGTAGCTGTTTATCTTGAGTTTCTGAATATTTGTTATATGATTTCTAAATAAAACATCTCTTTTCATCAACAGTTGTAAAAAGCGATAACGCAAACGAGTTAGTTCGAAAAATCCTTTTCAAAAAAATATTTTGTGCTTTAATTTTTACTACTTAATTGTGTGTCAGTAGTCTAACGAGTTTCTGTACTAATATAACCCAGTGATTCGAGACTCATTTGTAGAATTGGTTAATGAATAGCACCACTTTTTAAAAGTCTCAGTTTAGGATGATCTACATTCTTCACATAGCTTAGTAGATTTCCAACTGCCGCCTAACTGTGGTGATGTCCACAGAGTCTCCGTTGAAAACCACCAGTGTTATGAACCAGTGAAATATACTACTACTGAACAATTTGAGTAGTTAGGAACCACTCAGGTTGATTTGTAGATTTCTCTAGCCTTCCAGATTAAAATAAGCTAAACACTACACCTGATCACCGTTTCCCTCGTCTCGAGCTAAGACAGTTCATCAACGATGTGTCTGGACAAATTAAGCTCATAGTTCAGATTACCTTAATCTAGTTGACTAACAGGCTTGTATAGACGGGAATACCATAAGTTGAATAGGATGGTCAATTTACAAATGATTTGGCAATTGCATAGTCCTTATTGACATTCCTCAAATAGCTGAGTAGTTTATCAACTACCCAACAGTGATGCCAAGGAATACAGCTTCCTTTGGAAATCGCTCCTTGGTTAACATCACAAAGTGTGAACTCTGACACAAAAGTATCTCAGTTTATCGAAGATTTCATTGGTGAATGTTTGTTGGTCTTTAACGATCCTCCCGATGGCCTTGACCTTGACCCAACCCAAGATGAGCGTATATTTTAATACTGCAACAAAATATTTGTCAATCTCCATCAATGGAATAAAAGTAATGAGAATAATACTCCAATAGTTTCTCCTTTTAATAATCTTTGATAAGTTCCTAGAACACACAGCAGTTTCGATGAAGTTGAAAATAACCATTTGTAATAAAGTTTAATTATTGATTGAATACTGTTGCTTGTTCAGTGTTCTAATTACAGTCCATTCTATGCTTACTTTAAATGATATCCCTGTGTTGACGGTTTGGCCTGTGTTCTGGTTTGATCCTCGATTTAGTTCTCCTATTGTATCCTATAACCTCGCCTGGTTAACTAGTTTACTAGTTACTAGCCGGTCCTAAGCCCGGGTAAAGAGGGAAGGTTGGGCATAGGGCTAGCAACCCTACCCCGTAAAACAAATCTAACCGCTAAAGAAACTTCAAAGCACAAACAAAATATAAAAAATGAAAACAAACTTATTCCCCGCTGGAATCGGAGAGGCGAAATGACGCCAGTTGGTGAAAGCCTTCGGGAAGCCAATTGGCCGATGTGTCTTCTCTCGATGAAAGCGAAAGTAAACGTGGGGACATGGAATGTCCGCACGATGTTTGAACCCAGTAAGGCAGCCCAGATTGCAAGGGAGATGAGAAGGTATAACATCGAAGTGCTTGGGATTTGCGAAAGCAGATGGAATGGGAGTGGACTCTCCAAACTGTCAACTGGAGAATCAATAATCTACTCCGGTCACCCAGACGCCAACCACGAGCACACTGAGGGAGTGGCTATCATGATGTCCTCAAGAGCATCGAAGGCTCTCATGCAGTGGGAACCAATCTCCTCCAGGATCATGACAGCAAGATTCAACTCAAAAGGAAGAAAGGTCACAATCATACAATGTTATGCACCTACAAATAATGCAGAGCAAGAGAAAAAGGAGGATTTCTACAGACAACTTCAATCAACACTGGACAAGACGTCAGTTGGCGATATCAAAATTCTGATGGGCGACATGAATGCCAAACTGGGAGGGGACAACACGGGAAGAGAACTAACCATGGGTCGAGAGGCGCTAGGTGAAATGAATGAGAATGGAGAATTGTTTGCAGAATTCTGCGCATTCAACGATTTGGTGATTGGAGGCAGTGTGTTCAGGCACAAAGATATCCACAAAGCGACATGGATTTCACCAGATGGACACACTAAAAATCAAATCGACTTTATCTCAATCTCAAGAAAATGGAGACGCAGTCTACTTAACACAAGGTCAAGAAGAGGAGCAGATGTAGGTTCAGACCACTACCTAGTGCAAGGAACCTTCCAAATCAAGTTAAAAGCCTTCAAGGAAGCTGGTGATAGACCTCAACCCAAGTACAACACTCGGAAACTGAAGGATGAAACTACAAAGGAGATCTTCAAGGCAGCCATCAAGACAAAATGGGAGACATCGAGCAACATCCCTGAAGAAACCTGTGTGGAAGAACACTGGAAGTCTTTGAAAGCTATGTGGAAAGAAACCTGCACAACAGTATTAGGAAGGAAGAAGAAAGAAGACAAGGAATGGATCTCGACGGATACCTGGAAGCTGATAGAGGAGAGGAGGATGGTGAAGCAGAAGATAAACCAGTGCAAGGATGCTCAACGACAAGAGGAACTGAGCACAATGTATAAAACACTGGACAAAGAAGTGAAGAAGAGTGCACGCAAAGACAAAAGACACTTCTACGAAACACTGGCAAGTGAAGCAGAACAGGCTGCAGGTAAGAGAGACCTGACGACATTGTATCAAATAACCAGGTTGCTATCAGGGAAGAGACCAACACAGATGAAACCAATAAAAGATGAAGAAGGAAATTTAATTACAAAAGAAGAGAAACAGAGGAAACGATGGGCCGACCACTTCAAGAAGCTCTTGAATCGACCACCACCTGCACTTCGTCCAGAAATACCACCTGCAGCCGCTGAATTACAAGTGAACATTAATCCCCCAACGAAAATGGAAGTCCTGAACGCCATAAAGCTACTGAAATGTGGGAAAGCAGCAGGACCAGATGGAATACCGCCAGAAGCACTGAGAACAGATGCAGAGACAACAGCGGACATGCTCACACCACTATTGCAGAAGGTGTGGAAGGAAGAGAAGGTACCTGACGATTGGAAGAAGGGTTACCTTGTCAAACTGCCGAAGAAGGGAGACCTCAGTGCTTGCAAGAACTGGCGCGGAATCACTCTCCTGTCCACCCCAAGTAAAATATTAAGCCGCATCATCCTGGAGAGGCTTAAAGACGCACTGGATTCAAAACTGCGACCGGAACAGGCAGGCTTCAGGAAGTACAAATCATGTGCAGACCAAATTGCAACGCTTCGTATCATCATAGAACAGAGCATAGAATGGCAATCACCTCTCCACCTCAACTTCATCGACTTTGAGAAGGCCTTTGACAGCGTCGACCGAGAAGTAATTTGGAAACTGCTTCAATACTACGGAGTACCGCAAACCTTTATCCGCCTCATTCAACAACTATATGAAGATGCCACATGCCAAGTAATCCACAATGGGAAGCTCAGTGATGCCTTTGAAGTGAAGACAGGAGTGAAACAAGGTTGCCTACTATCCCCCATGATATTCTTGATTGTGGTGGACTGGATCATGCAGCAAACAGTAGGCAGCGAGAAGAGGGGGATACACTGGACGACGGAAAAGAACCTAGAAGACTTGGATTTCGCCGATGACTTATGCCTAATGTCACATAAACTTGAAGATCTGCAGGCAAAAACTAACAAGTTGATAGAAGAGGCAGCGAAGACGGGACTTCAGGTGAATATAGAGAAGACAGAAGTGATGAAGATACCGCACCACCACCATCAACAACAACAACAACAAACTCCAATCACCGTCAACGGGAGAAACTTAAAGGAAGTAACCTCCTTCACTTATCTAGGAAGCACTGTTTCAACTACAGGCGGGACGGACGAGGACGTCAAAGTCAGAATCGGAAAAGCAAGACAGGCGTTCATTAGCCTGAAACCAGTGTGGAGATCTTCTGCACTCAGCATGCGGAACAAGATACGGATTTTCAACACCAACGTCAAGTCAGTGCTCTTGTATGGCTCAGAGACTTGGCGCGTCACGAAAGGTATTTCCAATAAACTACAGACATTCATCAACAACTGCTTACGCTCGCTGCTGAAGATCAGATGGCCACAAAAAAATAAGCAACAAGGAACTCTGGGAACGAACCAACCAAGAACCTATCACGCAACAAATATGCAGGAAGAAGTGGAGATGGATTGGCCATGCACTGAGAAGGCCGACTGAGGACATCACGCGTCAGGCCAGCTCGAGTGGAATCCCCATGGGAAGCGACGAGTTGGACGTCCGAGGTGAGGGTGACATGGAGGAGGTCGTGCGAGCAGGAAATGAGAGGTTGTGGGCTGTCGTGGGACCAGGTTCAAAAGATCTCAGAGAACAGAGGTCACTGGAGGCGTGCTACTGAAGCCCTATGTTCCACTAGGAACCCAAGGGACTAATAATAATAATAATAATTGTATCCTATAATCTGCGGACTAAGGAAAATAACCAAACGCTTGTCCTAACTACTATTATTCGTCCAATTACTATATGGTAGTTGATTCGACAGCCGGTAATATCACACCGGCTGACTTGGAGAGAAGACAAAATTCAAATTCAAGTTAATATTCATTATACACTGAAATCGGAATCCCGTCAGAAGCATGGAGAACAGACGCAGAGACAACAGCGGACATGCTCACATCACTATTGCAGAAGGTCTGGAAGGAAGTAAAGGTACCTGGCAATTGGAAGAAGGGTTACCTTGTCAAACTCTTAAACAAGGAAGACCTAAGTCTTTGCAAGAACTGATGCGGAATCACGCTCCTGCCCACCCCAAGTGGGCAAATATTAAGCCACATCATCCTAGAAAGACTGAATGATGCACTGGATTCAAAACTACGACCGGAACAGGCTGACTAGATTCAGGAAGTACAAATCATATGTGGACCAAATTGCAACACTACACTACGCATCATCATAGAACAGAGTACAGAATGCCAGTCAACCCTCTACCTCAACTTCATCGACTTTGAGAAGGCCTTTGACAGCGTCGACCGAGAGGTAATTTGGAAACTGCTTCAGTACTACGGAATACCACAAACCTTTATCAGTCTCATTCAGCGACTATAGGAAGATGCCACATGACAAGTAATTCACAATGGAAAGTTCAGTGATGCCTTTGAAGTGAAGACAGGAGTAAAACAAGGCTGTCTACTACCACCCATGGCATTCCTGATTGTAGTGGACTGGGTTATGCAACAAACTGTGAGGAGAGAAAAGAGGGGGATATGCTGGACTGGGGAAAAGATCCTACAAAATTTAAATTTCGCCGATAACTTGTGTCAAATGTCACACAAACTTGAAGATCTACAGGCGAAAACTAACAAGTTGACAGAAGAGGCAGGGCAGGGCAGCAAAAACGGGACTTCAAATAAATGTAAAGAAGACGGAGCTGATGAAGATACCCAACCAACAACAGCATCAACAACAAGAGGCACCGATCACCATGAACTGGAGAAACCCAAAGGAAGTAGTCTCTTTCACTTACCTATCTACGCAGCATCGTTCCAACTGCGAGCAGCTGCACAGTCACAGACGAGGATGTCAAAGCCAGCCAGGATCGGAAAGACAGCAAGACAGGCAGGCTTTCATTAACCTGAAACCAGTGTGGAGATCTACCCCACTACACTCAGCATAAATCATGAACAACGTCCAGATTTTCAACACCATTAATGTTAGTCAAGTCAGTGCTTCTATGTGATGGTTCAGAAACTTGATGTGTCACCAAAAGCATTTCCAACAGACTACAGATATTCATCAACCAGCTACTGCCTACTGAAGATGAGATGGATTGCCAGAAAGAATAAGCAAACAGGAACTGTGGTTGGTGACGAACCAACTAAGCAAGAAGCTATCGCTCAACAAGTATGCACTGGAAGGAAGTGGAGATCGACTGGATTGGGCATACACACACTGAGAAGGTCGACTGTGGACATCACGCGTCAGGCCAAGCCCTCGAGTGAAATCCAGATGGGAAGCGGCAAGTTGGGAGTCCCAGCTGTGGGTGACATGGAGGAGATTGTGCGAGGAGGAAATGAGAGCCTATGGGCAGTCGTGGAGCCAGGTTGAAAAGACTGAAGAGAAGAGAGTGGGATAGAGGCGTGCTACTGAATACCTATGTTTCATTAGGAACCCAAGGGACAAATAAATGATCATATAATAATACACTGAAAACTCGGGAATGCGAGAAAATCATTTCGTCCTAAAGTAAGGATCTTCAGCAGTGCGCACCAAAAACTCTGCAAGCACTCGAACCCTGGACCCTCGAGTACAACTGCCAGCACATCACCACTGAGTCAGGGAGTTGAAATCCAATGGTTTGTATTTCCTATGAAGCTAGTTCACAAGATTACATGGTTAACATAAACAAAGCATAGTAAAATTGTACTTAGTAAAATATATGGGAAGTGTTCAAAGCCGTGAAAGTGTAGTTGATCTAATCAGAATTTCATCGAAATGAATGAGAAGAAAGATGGATATGTGAAGGAAATTCATAATTGATTGGTCGTTGTTTTCATTCTTTCTGGGGGTTGTGAATACAATACTTCACTTATTAATCTACGCTACAGTTGAATGGACAACTCTTCTCATGTGTCAAGAGAGTTGAATCTGTAGTTTGCCTCAAGAGGGATGTGAAGTATTGATTGTAACTCAACAGATTATACCTTGACTAGCTAAATGAGCTGATGGAATCTCAGGTCGGATGAAAAAGGCCCGTTTAGTATTTGTCAACCTGGGTCATTTGTGGAGCCGACTGGTGAGATATCCGACTATCTATCAAATGACAAGTATACTGAGCTACATTCCGTTCTGTTCTGTTAGACAGCTGTGAGACATGAATGTTAAAATAGAAGACATGAAACGATTACAGGATTTTGATCTCTGGTGTCTTCGTAGCATTCCTGATATATAGTGGACAATGTAGACGTCAGGCGAAGGGTAAAAAGCAAGACGGGTAAATAGACTGATAAAGTTATGTATCTTCATTGACCAAGATGGCTTGGACGCACGTTGTGCTTGCTTAGACGCTACATATCTCAACGTACGATACTAGGAGAACTTGCATTAGATTGGAAGGCGATTAGAGGTGTTCATACCAGGATATGGCACAGTCGATGAAGTCTCTAACTGTTAGTCTGTAACGTGAAGGGAGATGCAGACTGCCTGGTTGGAGTCCTTGACACTTTGGGAATCAGTGTTGACTGAGAATTCTCGGTGACATAACTGGAAATCGGTAAAAATGGCGTAGATGGCATTCAGTCTTTGCTGTCTTCCAAAGCTTAAATATTCACACTAACCTTTATCTCCGAATTGTTTATTCTCTCACATAACTTTGCCTACCTTGATGTTATTCTTTTCTTATCCACTTGTTCTTTGTATACTATTGTGGTGTGTGGCAAATTGAACCAATGCACCGGTATGTGAAGTTCTATGTTAATTCTCTCTATCAGTTCGTCTATATAGTGACTTGAAATTAAGATCGTTCTGAAAGGTGACTTCCCTCAAAGAGGAAAGTTTTACAAATTCAAATCTTTGAAAACTCATAAATCTATTTCACGATAGCGTTCCTCATAAATAGACATCAATTGGTGGACCATTGAAGACCTGGAAACACTGCACATATCATTCGTCGAAGTATGGTGGTCATCAACAGCACTCATCCATGACTCCATCAGGGGTCGAACCTACCACTTTGAGGTTTCGTGACTAGCACATTAATCCAATTGTTCACAGTTTCTTATCCCCATCGACTCATGAAATAGCACTACCGCCATCCACTGTTGAACATTCTTCGTCATGTCTGACTTGGTTCGCCCAACCGGTCTCAAAAAAGAAGCTGACTTGAGAAGAGATGTTTTGAAAATGACATTTAGAATGAATTGATGTTTTAGGTAGCCAGCTGGGCCTTATCAAAAGGTGAAGTGCATTTCATTGGATAATTTAGTATAACTTATTTTATTATTTTTTCCTTGGGTTCCTAGTGGAACATAGGGCTTCAGTAGCACGTCGCCATTGCACTCTGTTCTGTGCAGTCTTTTGAACCTCGCTCCATGACTGCCCACAAGCTCTCATTTCTTCCCCACATGATCCCCTCCATGTCACCCTCGCCTCGGATGCCCAACTCGTCGTCCTCCATATGGGGTCCCACGCAACGGCCTGGCCTGACACTTGATGTCTCCAAACGGTCTACTCAGTGTATGTCCAGTCCTATCCATCTCCACTTTCTTCTTCTGCATATTTCCTGGGTGACAGGTTCTTGATTGGTTGGTTTGTTGTCAGACACAGTTCCTTGTTACTTATTTTTTCTGGCCATCTGATCTTCGTCTTCAGTATGGAGTGAGCGTAGATGGCAGCTGTTGATGATGCATGTCTGCAGTTTGTTGGAAATCCATTTCATAACTCACCAAGTCTGTGAACCATCACATGGAAGCTCTGACTTGACTGACACTAGTAGAGTTGAAAATCCGGATGTTGTTCATGCTTTATGCTGAGTGCAGCGTAGTGCAGTGCAGCAGATCTTCACACCGATTTCAGATTAATGAAGGAAGGCTTATCTTGCGTTTCTGATCCTGGCTTTGACATCGTCATCTGGACCGTCGCCTGTAGTTGAAAAGATGCTGCCTAGTTAGGTAGGTGAAAGAGACCACTTCCTTTAGTTTCCTCCCGTTGATGGTGATTTTTGCTTATTCTTGTTGGTTGCTTGAAATTCCAGACAAACATATGGACAGTCGTGAACCAGTGTGTTACAGTTTATCGGTTTCTGACTTTTTTTAAGATGATCACAGCTGAATTTCTTTTCAGCTATTACAGGTATAAAAAGTCTCGTTATAATTCAATTAACATTTTAATTCACAAAAATGGGTGTTCTTATCAATAAATTCAGCTTTAGGTCCTAAACAATTCGGAGATATAACTTAAGAAGCTGAGGGAACCTCGCAAACAAGTGCATTGGTCCAAATTACCACACTTCACAGTAGCAACATGCAAAGAACAGGTGGATAGAAAAAGAAACTGATATCAAAGTAGGCAAAGTTGTGCGACAGAATAAACAATTTGTGGACAACAGATAGTGCACATATTCAAGCTTTAGTAGATGTCAGTGAGTGAATACGTCTGCGCCATTGTGACCACTTTTCACCTACATCACCAAAAGTCCTCAACCACTCATTCCTATTATCTCAGAAACCACAACCAGGCAGCAGTCTACACATTCCTACATGGCTCTAACCAACAACAAGGGGGTTTGTGCACTAGTGCCACGTCACGTTCTAGCCACACTGCGCTTCCTGCTAACCTAAACTGAAGTCTTTCAGCATTACAACTTGCCTAGTACCCTCCGTCACGCCTCCACATTGCTCATATGGTGATTCCACCATACGCATGGAGTGCTACAAAGATGCTTGTGAACAAACTCCGGTAACCGCTTCATGTTTTCTACTTTCAGTGGTTATATCATAGCTATATAACAGGACAGAATGGTTTATGGCGAAGTATACTCAACTCGTCTACAACTACATCCATCCTAATTTCAGTTCACTACCAGCCTCTAACGGTATCCTGTTTGACCACTACAGGACGATCATAGTTAGATTCGAGAAATAAATAAATGATAACTGAATAAATCGATTACAATAAGATTGGTTGTCAGATGTTTAGATTATACGATAAAAACAATCTACTTATTCTGTAGCTTTAAAAATTCCGCGTTGCTTTTCCGACTATTGGCAAAGACAATTTTTCAAAACAATATAATAAGGAAAAAGGTGATAAAATGAGACTTTAGTGACAAAAGACCTTGAGAATGACCTATCAGATTACAGATGCTTTCTGTATTTAAGGTCACTCATCCGTTTAAGATTACGTTGCCGCTGCATTAACTATTGATTAGTGGTGACGAAGATTACATTGTGGGTTACTTGTAGGGATAAATTTAAATTGTGAATGTGGTTTTATAATGGGTTATATTACCAAACAATGAGAAAAGAGATGGCTTTATCTTTTGTTATCACAGCTGTTAAAAGAAGCAATCACTAGGGGACGGGATCATTTTTCAAACGATCTCATTTAACTATCTTCAACAAGTAGTTATTTTAGTTCTATATTCGGTTACTGAAACTCCTGTAAAATAGACGACAGCTCTGGTATATGTTACAGAATTTTCGTCAGTGAAGCGACATCATCACTCCAGAGATATTTGCCTCGAAATAATCTTCAGGCTGGATGTGAAGTTTTGTAGAGTTAGTAATGTGGTTCAAATAGATGGATTTCTTATTCGCTTAAATAAATAATAACCAAGGAAGACAACTTAAACAGGACTCGGTATTTTTCACAAGAAGTACTCCATTGTTTCGACAAGTGGAGTGCAGACAAACAGAGCTGAAAATATCTGTGGTCATTTCAGAAAGTTTCCAAGACCTTTAACAAGACCACGATGTGATGTTATAGTTTCATATGAATGAGTCACAATACACACAAGGGTAAGATTTCAGAGATGATAAACCTGTTGAAAATCTACATATTTTTATTTGGCATGCAAACAAGATTTGTACATTGCTAACAAAATAATATTTTCCTCAATAATTACATTGTCCTTCGAATACTTCATTCTGACTGGTCAGTGCATACTTAAAAGTGATTAGCTGTCAATGTCGTTTACTTCTACCAATGAGATTTTTCAGAAATGTATCAACAAGGTTATCGTCTACAATAAAATGACAATGAAAAACAAAAAGAATTGTTTTATTTGAATGTTATTGGGGATTTTGTGATTTCGCAGGTTAGTATTCATCATGGAAGGACATCACTTGGAAAAGCATTGGAAATCTGGAAGCACTGGATAGCCGTTTCGACCTAGTATTGGACTCCTCAAAAGTGCGGACCCATGACCCCGCCCCACCAGGCATTGAACGCAAAACCTTCAGGTTCCGTGGTCAGCATATCACCACTGACCCACTGGGTCGGAACTTATTGGTCCATATCTCCAATTTCTGTCACGGCGACTGTCACCAAATGTCATCTTTGACTATATGTCCTCAAGACGACCAGGTTTGGGAATATGGACCATTACATTCTGATGACTTGGCTCAATGGCAACGTGCTGGTCACAGAACCTGAAGACCCTGAGTTCGATCCATGAGGGATGGGCATACACTGTTGAGGAGTCGCAAACTAGGGGGAAACGGCTGTCCAGTACTCCCAGGTTTGCAATATTCCCCTAACTATTGTCAGCTCATGAACAGCTAAGCTTACTCCCACTCAAACCTCTCAGTGGACGGGTGGATAATTGATTACCGCGGGGATGAATGAACGTCGACAGGCGCGTTAATTGAAACGGTAGTCGTTACATATTGTACACCTTGCACTAACCCAGTCATTTGCAAATGTCTTCGTTGCAACTTCTGTTCCTCTCTTGATTTGCTCTTTATCTGCTCTTCATACATTCTTATCAGCAGCATCTACTGTAATACGCCTGCGTTATTTCTTGCATTGCTCCTGGCAGAAACCTTACCCGTTATTGGTAATTCCCTATGATTTCTGCAACCCTCTCAACATATACTACTTATATCCATTGTTATCAGCAACGCTCATTTTAATAGCTATAGGCTTTTAGGTAGCAAATTTCACGTTAATTGTTCAATAGCTTAGCTCACTGTTGAACATTTAATCAGAGCAATACTATTCGACTTGTTGTTATTTATGCAGCCAACAAGCTGAAAAGTGAGTTATTCAGTAACTATGTATCAGTTTTTTTGTTTACAAAAATCTTTTTTTCGTAACGAGATGATAGGTAATAAAAATGTTGACAAAAAAAGTTTACAAAAGTGTATATTCATCCTCAAAAGACTCTAAGTTTTGCGTGGAACTGTTCGACTAGTAGTAAAGTCAGTAAAACGGTAATGTTACTTCAGAATAATGTTTTGTCTTACATGTCATTGATGACATTATTGTATGACTCACTCGGTTCAAGAACTTTCAATTGACCATTCTCTCATCCATTTATGTATGACTTATACCTCTGAAATAATCGTAGGATCATGTTCAATGAAATCAATCCATGATTGTGTATTATTCGATTGTTCTTGCCTGAAACTGATTGTCTCGTTGTTTACAAGTTATGGTACTTTGTGTTCAAGATGTTTAGTTGTGTATATACAAATGAATCAGATCAATGGGGAAGGTGTACTATGTTGTGAGGGTTTTCATACAAGGGAGGGAGTGACTAATAGGATGACCCTTTGTGTGGATGGATTGAGTTAAGCATACAGCATATGGCAAGTATATTTGAGACCAATCATATGCCTAAGACAAATAAAACCAGGAATAAGTTATCATAAAATCTTTAAGCACTTCGGTATAGTGATAAGAAAAGAGAGATAAGATTCTATGTGGAGAAATTTTTTGGAAATTAATCACATCAACAGGTTCAACAAAGTAGTGTCCATCTTTTTTTCCCTGAACTTTATCAGCACTAATTGGCCGTTAGACAATACAGGTTGATTGAAAACCCTTAGAATAAATTCGTAACTAACAATCTTAGAATCAAATTCTCCTGACAGAAACTCATTCGTCAGTAGGCAAAAGAAAAGGTGGAGCATGGAATCATATCAGTTTATGTATATATCAGTTAACTTACTCCTGAGGCCTTCGACAGCGTCGACCGAGAAGTAATTTGGCAGTCGCTTCAATACTACGGTTTTAGTGCCACAAATCTTTATCAACCTCATTCAACAGCTATATTGCAGACGCAACATACCAAGTGATCTACAATGGAAAGCTCAGTGACACATTTGAAGTGAATTGAAGACAGGAGTAAGACGAGGTTGCCGCCTACGATCACGCATGATCTTCCTGATCGTGGTCGACTGGACTGGATCATGAAGCGAAGCGTGAGGGGCTAGAAGATGAGCATACGATGGACCGATGAGAAGACCCTAGAACATTTGCAATTCACCGATGACTTGTGTCTAATGTAGCACAAACTCGAAGATCTCAACAGGCGAAAACTGACAAGCTGACAGAAGAGGCAGGGCAGGGCGGGACAGGGCAGGGCAGCGAAAACGGGACTTCGAGTAAATGTAAAGAAGACGGAGGTGATGAAGATACCCAACCAACAACAGCATCAACAACAAGAGGCACCGATCACCATGAACTAGAGAAATCCAAAGGAAGTAGTCTCTTTCACTTACCTATCTAGGCAGCATCGTTTCAACTGCGAGCAGCTGCACAGTCACAGACGGGGATGTCAAAGCCAGTCAGGATCGGAAAGACAGCAAGAAAGGCTTTCACTGATCTGAAATCAGTGTGGAGAGCTACTGCACTGCATTCGGCACAAAGAACAAGATCCGGATTTTCAACACCAATCCACCCAAGTCAGTGCTTCTATGTGATGTTTCAGAAACTTGGTGTGTCCCGAAAAGCATTTCCAACAAACTACAGATATTTATCAACAACTGCCTATTCTGGCTCGTTACTGAAGATCAGATGGATCGTAAGAAATAATGAGTAACTAGGAACTCTCTCGGGGAACGAAACAATCAAGAACCTATCACTCAACAAATATGCAGAAGGAAGTGGGGATGGGTTAAGCATGCAGTGAGAAGACCATTCAGGGATATCACACACCAGGCACTTGAGTGGAACCCAGATGGGAAACGATGAGTTTGGCGTCCCAGCTGAGGGTGATATGGAGGAGAGCGTGTGAGGAAGGAATGAAAGCTTGTGGGCAGTGGTGGCTCCAGGTTGAAAAGGCTGCTGAGAAGAGAGTGGAATGGAGGTGTGCTACTGAATCCCTATGTTCCACTATGAACCCAAGGGATAAGTAATAACAATAATACTCCTGTGGAGTTCAATGTATCAGCCGTATTATCTGCCAGTTTGTGAAATATGCATACAAACACTACCGAACCTGGCTGACAAGAAGAGAATAGAAATATATCTTCACCTGTGAAACAAAAAAGCTCAGCAAAAAACTTGGGTTTTTTGTTAATTCCTTGAAAAGTTTGTATAGAATGCTATCAAGTCACTCGAAAGGAGTGAAGTTAAAGACATTTAGGCACAGTTGAAAAATTTGCCTTGTCATCAATGCGTTCAAATGAAGTATGTACAACTTTCAAGTTGTTATTCATCGAAGACTGACATCAGTTGGAGGAACAAAGGAAACCTGGGAGCACTGGACAATCGTTTCGTCCTAGTATGGGACTCCTCAGCAGTGCGCACCCACGACCCTACACCAGCAGGGATGGAACCCGCGACCTTCAGGTTCCGCGGCCAGCGCGTTACCATTGAGTCACTGGGTCAGAATCCAATGCTCCATATTTCCAACCGCCACCCAATGTCATCTTTGAGTATCTGTCCTCATGACCATCAGGCTTTGACTCCACCGGTCACGACTTCTTATTGGAACTTCGGGAATACTTCTCGAAGCTAGTCACCAATGAGCACCAGTTCAATTAAATTTTGAGGGAGTTGTGGAGATTTGGAATTATTTCAAGTTGTTATTCATCGAAGACTGACATCAGTTGTACAACTTTGCTTTTTCCCATGAACATCTTAGAGTATCAATCACTCTGGTTAACTCCCATATAACGTAACTATATGTGATTTAGCAATCATTTGTTAATTTTCCCATTTTAATCGCTTAAGGGCATTAATTAACTTCCCTTTAACATACAATTTATACTGATCTTTGAGCCGAAATTACTTTGGAATGTTCTGTCCTTTCTACTATGTATTTACGAGTGTATGAAATATACCTATCAGGATATGAAAGAAGTACAGGTAAGTATTTCATCAGCAAACAGTCTCTTTTCAGCGATTTCATTTACAAAGCTGTACAGTTGCGGTTTTTCAAGCATGACAGGTAACATAAATAGTGTCAATCATGTGAACTCTCATTAAAATCACAAAGCCGAAAACTGATGTATAGTGAATACTAATCAAAATAAGTTTAAACAAGAAGACATTTCGATATATATATTTCGACGATATAATTGGAAAGTGAATTGTAATCAGACAGAGCATAGCAACAAAAATGAGTAGCAAACTACTTAAGAAATGAATAGTGTCAAAATAGAAAAATGAAAAGAAAAAAGGGAGAAGATGCGGTTGAACAGTTTTGTTTTGTATACGCAGTTCAAGTTACTCCATTTGGATGCGCCGCAGAGAATATGGAGACATACGGCCTATAGAAAGTTTCTGTTTACCTTATAGATGACTTTGAACGAGGAGGTTCTTGAGATAGGGTGATTTGTGTTCACAATATGTTCAACTACAGCGCTGTTTATTGCTCCATTGTAACCATCCGGGATAGTGCTCTTCAACCCTCCCTACAGACTGGAAAGGTGCCATAATCAGCCCACTTTTTAAGGCCTGTAGTCGTGATTTGGTGTCTAACTATCGCCTTGTAAGTCTAACTAGCATAGTTATTAAGATTTTAGAAAGCAAATTCGTGATAAGGTACTTAAACATGTTGAGTCAGCCAACCTTTTGGCATTACAAGAACACGGTTTTCGTACTGGACACTCCTGTCTAACTAACCTCCTTATCGCAAGAGAGGAATGGGTTGCAGCCCGTGATTGCAAGCTGCCAATAGATGCCGTGTTTATAGACTTCAGTAAGGCATTCAACAAAGTGTCGCATGTGAAATCACTAGGAAAGCTCTCCTCCTTCGGGTTTGGTACTTCACTGCAAGCTGGGATTAAGGACTTATTATACGATAGAAGGCAAAGAGTAAGGGTAAATGGGACACTGTCCGGGTGGAAACCTGTGATGAGTGGAGTTTCTCAAGGAATAATCCTAGGTCCACTACTTTTCTTGTTATATATCAACGAATCGCCAAATATGCTCAACTCTTCGGTACTGTTATTTACCGATGACGTAAAGATTTGGAGAGCCATATGCAGTGATGTAGATAGGTATGCACTTCAAGCGGATTTAGATGAACTAGTAGGTTGGTCCAAACGTTGGTGCTTGGAAATCAATCCTAACAAGAGTGAAATAATGCACATTGGTCGTAGCAATTGTTTCCAGTATTCCGTTGATGGTACACCACTACTTCCAGCCTTTGAAATAAAAGGCTTGGGTGTCATCATTAGTCATGATTTGAAAACCTCGGCAAGCTGTAATGCAGCTGCAGCAAAGGGCTTCCGCGTATTATGGTCCTTCCGCAGAGCTTTCAAATGTTTTGATCAGGACAGGTTCAGAATACTCTACTCTGCTTACGTTGGACCTCACTGGGAATACTGCATTCAGGCGGCCGGCCCATGCCTAAAAAAGGATGCTGACGCACTCGAGTGTGTTAAAAAGGTGTAGGTACTGAGCTTGTGGCAGGCCTTTCCAATCTGTCCTATAAAGAACGACTAGATCAGCTAAACTTATTCCCACTGTCTTACCGTAGAAGACAGGGTGATCTGATACTGGCATTTCGTATTCTTAGTAATGACTTCGGTACTGATATATCCTATCTCTTCATCCCTACTAGGACTGACTATCTCCAAGGGCATCACAAGAAAATTCTAAAACCGCGATCGAATCAACTTAACGTGAATCTGCGTTTCTCCCATCGTGTTGTCAACGACTGGAACTCCTTACCTCAGCAAGTAGTATCAGTTGTATCTGTTAACGCGTTCAAGAAGAAACTAGATCTCCACAGAGATATCTTCTGCAGGGATTAACATAGGCCAACTGGCCTACTGTATTTATAACTGAAAACTGAAACTGAAACCCTTTTGGATAGCAGTCGCATCGAACGACCTATATACCTGGCTCCAGAAGAGCAGATGAGTTGATATGTGCACATGGAAGTGAAAGTTTCTCCTTTGACTTGTTAGATATCGTTGAGCGACAAAAGAATACAAGTCTCAGCGTTAATGCAAATAATGTTTTCTTTAAAGTGTTTGATGCCTTCCTCCTTTTTTGAGTGTCAGAGACAGAATCAACTTTGAAGTTTACATTCACATAGAGTGTTTTATTTGGCACAATGGTAATGTTCTGTTCGCGAGGTTTAGGCTTGATGTTTTGTCTATGAAGTGTGTTTGGAATCGGTTTTCAGTCAGGATGTTCTTTAGAACAGAAATTTTCTCCTCTAATACATCGGGACTCTAAGTTCGTCTGATGCAAGTGGTAAGAGATATGGTCAGATTTCGCTTACAACTCATAGGGTCTCAGCTATTAAAGTTCGTCAGTTGACTATCCCACATTGATTTTCTGTGAATTGACCTACTTAACGTTTCATCAGCTGTTCTTGTCAGGTCTACATTAAGAAAGTGAATCGAATTGGTGCAACGCAGTTATTGAATATTGAAATCATACTAATGATCACAGATAGTAAATGTATCGTACAGTTGAAAACCTTCAATCGTTGATTTAAAGGGTCTGTTCTCTAAACTGAACATAAAGCAGTCTGCTAATATTGAACCTAGTGGGGATCCATGCCCATTTCGTCTTTCTGTCGATAAATCATGTAGTCGAATCTGAACTGAACATTAAATGTGCAGCTAAGTAACAATTCCTTAAGGTGAGGGTGTCAGTAAGTGGAATATTAGTGAAAAGTGACTCGATATCACAAGTGATATCATATATTTATTAGTTAAGTCTTCGTCTGTTATATAATCAACAAATTGAAAAGTATCATGTGGAAAATGGATGGCGATTTGTCTTATTACTGGCTGTAGGATTTATGATTGTACAATTTTGAAAATGAAATCACCGAAAAGAGACTCTTTGCTGAAATACTTACTTGTTCTTCCTTCTTATTCCCTAATGGATAGCTAAGTGAATGATTTCTTAGAAAAGTAACATTTTTCCTCACTGAATTCCTCTTCTTTCTTCTCCTATAATCAGATAGGTTTGTTTCCATACTTGAAATTGTTACCTTTTTTTCTTGTTTATCATTTTAGTACTCAGTTCTTTTCTACGGCGTAAGTTCTTTTTGACTTGAATAAATAGCTGTGATATGTACAATGAAATAAACTGACTTTTATCATCTGTTTAGAAGTGGTTACAAGGACTGTTGAAAAACTTTTAAAAATACTGTTCCCCAAGTATCTTAAGTACCTTCATTAATAAATATGTATTATTATTATTTGTCTCTTGAGTTCCTAGTGGAACATACCGCTTCAATAGCACGTCTCCATTCCACTCTGTTCTGTGCAATCTTTTGAACCTGGCTCCACTGCTGCCCAGAAGCTCGCATTTCTTCCTCACACCGTCTCCTCCATGTCACCCTCGCCACGGATGCCCAACTCGTCGTTTCCCATCTGAGTTCCACTGGAGCAACTGGCCTGATGCGTCATGTCTCCGAATGATCTTCTCAGTGTATGCCCAATCCATCTCCACTCTCTGCTTCTGCATATTAGTTGGGTAATAGGTTCTTGGTTGGTTCGTTGGTAGCCAGAGTTGCTTGTTGCTTATTCTTTCTTGCAATCTATCTGATCTTCAGTAACGAGCCAGTGTAGGCAGTTGCTGATGAATATCTGTTTTGACCTACTTCAGACTTGTCACCTGTACCCTACTGAATGATTTTGTTCCTACCGAGACTCAACCCATCACTTCAAACGCCAAGGCGTTATCCACTGTGCCACGGAAGGAATTTAGAATACCTTAAATTGTCTTTACCGTAAGCACTACTAATTAAAAATGGAAGGTGAACAAGAACTGATCAATAAAAAATCTGACACAAATTCTGTCGTACATTCTAAAGAAAAACGATTTCATTCATACTAATTAACAATAATCTTAACTTTACGTCCATTGTAAGTTATCTAGTCTACACTGTAGATGTCACATAAGTGTGGACCATTTAATTCCTATCAAGTAGTACAATGGAAACGTATTGACCACACAACCTGAAGTTTGTGCATTTGACACGTGATGGAATTATGGGTAAACACTGTTCAGGGGTCCCGTGCTAGGAGAAAACACCTGTCGAATACTCCCTAATTTCTAGTGGTTCTCCAATTCAAATCAAGTTATAATCGGGATCTCTAGCAAGTGATCCACTCGATTCACACGTTATCAATTTATTCACATCAGCTTTGCTTTTATTATACATTTAGAATTAGTAAGCTGGAATTTTTTTACAATCAGAAATAAGTGAGCCTGTCTATTCAAGACAAAAAAGCCCCCGATCACTAAGTTTATATTCCAGTTAAATTTATTCAACTATACCTTCATGCAGCAAACAGTGAGGAGAGAGAAGAGGGGGATACGATGGACTGGGGAAAAGATCCTTGAAGATTTGAATTTTGCCCATGACTTGTGTCTAATGTCATACAAACTCGAAGATCTACAGGCGAAAACTAACAAGTTGACAGAAGAGGCGAGGCGAGGCAGCGAAAGGAGACGGTACTTCAAGTGAACATAGAGAAGACAGAGGTGATGATGATACCCAAACAACACCACCACCAACAACAACAAGCTTTAATCACCATCGATGGGATAAACTTAAAGGAAGTAGCCTCCTTCACCTATCTAGGCAGACAGCATCGTTCCAACTACAGATGGCACAGATGAGGATATCAAAGTCAGGCAGGATCGGAAAGACAGCAAGACAGGTCTTCCGGCATTAATCTTGAATCAGTGTGTAGATCTACCCCACTGCACTCAGCATAACACCTGAATAACATCCGGATTTTCAACACCATTAATGTTAGTCAAAACAAGGGCTTCTATATGGTTCGGAAACTTGGTGTGTCACCAAAAGCATTTCCAACAAACTACAGATATTCATCAACCAGCTACTGCCTACTGGAGATGAGATGGATTGCCAGAAAGAATAAGCAAACAGGAACTGTGGCTGGTGACGAACCAACTAAGCAAGAAGCTATCGCTCAACAAATATGCAGAAGGAGAGAGTGGAGATGGATTTGGTATACATTGAGAAAACCATTCGAGGACATGACGCATCACGCCAGGCACTCGAGTGAAACTCAGATAGTAAACGTTGAGTTTGGCATCCGAGACAAGGGTGACATGCAGAAGATGGTGTGAAGAAGAAATGCGAGCTTGTGGGCTGTAGTGGAGCCAGGTTGAAAAGATTGGAGAGGAGAGAGTGGAATGGAGTCATGCTACTGAAGTGGTTTGTTCCACTAGGAACCCAAGGGATAAATAATAATAACATAAAACCTTATGTTAGTATGCATCGCTGTTGTTGCATAATCTTCTCCGCAGTGTCTATTTTAAAGCTGAACCTAAGTACAAATGAATAATTTGGGAAATCAGGCTTACCATATAGGCAAATTCAACAGTTAAAAAAGTGTATCTTGTTTCTGTTTGAAGACAAACTGTTAAGTTATTAAGTTTTATACACTCCAAAGATATGCAATTTATGGGTGATTTTAAACGCCACCCTAGCAACAACTGAAATAATTAATGACGCTTCTTCATTTCAATTTTTGCTAAAGCGCTGACCTTTAAAGTCAGTCCAATTTCCTCTTACATTTCTGTTTCCTAAGACGTGAGCTGAAAGTGAATGAATATTGTCAAACAAGAGAGATGACTTTAAAGGCCATCCTGGAAACTACTCGAACAGCCAATCAGGTTTTGGTATTTTGGCTAGGAAGGTAGACTTTTATAACATACACAGTTATAATTAGTTGTTTTAACAATGGCTAGGGTAGTCTTTAAAGTCACTCAACAAGAGTGAATTCAAAGACCACCCTAGTAAGTGACGAGATAGTCAATCATGTCTCTTTATTTTATGAAAAATTGTCTTCCAAGCCAAAATACCTTGACCTGATTAGTTATTTTGGCAGATATCAGGATGGCTTTTAAAGTGACCGCTTTAGAAACCATCTTAACCAGTTAGGTCAAGATATTTTGAAGATATCCTAACCAACAATGGACTGGATGGTTTAGAAAAAACTTGGGCACCGAGTTAGTATAAACAAATATTTTGTTCTAATATACTACACCGAGATTACACAAGTAAAAATACACCTTATACAATGAATCAAGATATTTTGGCTAGGAAAATGATTTTTCATGGGATAGAGAAATGTGATTGGCTGTCTCCTCATCACTTGTGATCTATATTAGGGTTATACATTTTCAACAATCTGATCATACATGAACTTGTTAAATTGTTTATATAAAAATTTATGAAAACGGTCAATTAAGTCAATAAAAAATATGAGAATTGGAAGCGGTAGAGACAAAAAGTAAAAACACAAAGTCCTAGATCATATTACCCTTAATATAAAAAACTGAAACCAATACACTAGATGAGTTCAAGTTGTTTTTGTATACATAAAGCAAAACCTTGAGTAAATTTTGAGCATATGGCTCTGATCACTTTTATTTAGTACTTTAAAGTTTGTTTTCATGCTATCCTATGGTTAGTTTCCAGTATATGTTAAGCGATAGATGAAGATGGATGTTTGTCACCTGCACTTATCGGATCTTGGTCGACTGGATCATGCAGCAAAAAGTGGGGAGCGAGAAGAGGGGGATACGCTGGACGACGGAAAAGAACCTAGAAGACTTGGATTTCGCCGATGACTTGTGCCTGATGTCACATAAACTTGAAGATCTACAGGCGAAAACTAACAAGTTTACAGAAGAGGCAGCGAAGACGGGACTTCAACTGAATATAGAGAAGATAGAGGTGATGAAGATACCGCACCACCGACAACAACAAACTCCAGTCACCATCAACGGGAGAAACTTAAAGGGAGCAACCTCCTTCACCTATCTAGGAAGCACTGTTTCAACTACAGATGGCACATACGAGGATGTCAAAACCAGTCAGAATCGGAAAAGCAAGACAGGCGTTCATTAGCCTGAAACCAGTGTGGAGATCTTCTGCGCTCCACTCAGCATGTTGCATCTTAATGCTTATCACATATCACGATTATATTATCAACATATCTTTCATAGAGAGTAACTTTATTGATGAGATGTCCGGTCAAGCCTTCAATGTGTGACATGTAAATATCAGCTAGCAATAGTCCGAGGGGACTTCTCTCTCATTATCTTTCTTATTATTGAATTCCTTTATGTCATATTTGTCCTCCCCCCACTTTCAGTTTTCATATATAATACTGCCTTAACAAGTAAATATGTGGGGGATCAGATTGTTCGAAATGATGTATAGTGCTAATACATCACATATTGATCAGTTAATCATCTACGTCTTCTAATTACATCAACACACATCGATTGATAACTGTGGGAGACAGACATCCGTCATCATCATATCGTCGAAATGAATCACAAGGTTAATAGGAAAACAGAGTTCACGATATATTGTATGGGAACAGTCAAGGGCGCATACTGAAATTCACTGAAGTGTTAACCCCTCGTCAACTTAAGCCCCCTTCTGTGCGTACAAAAACAATTTGTTGTTTCACTTAATTTACCTTAGTAATCTGATTATATTACCAAGACTAGTGTCACAACCTTCTCATATTCATTATAGTTGACCTTTCATTTTCATATATAAATTAACTTGACAAGTGAATATGTGCAGGCTCAGATTGTTCGAAATATCTTGCGCAAATTCGTCAAACGCGCATTTTTCAGATAACCTTCGTTTTCTGATAACATTATCAAAATTTATTAAAAGGGATTAATTGTTTCAAAAATCTGTATCAACTGGATACATAGTTTTGAAGAGTACACAAAGAAATATAATGGTAGAGGGGAGGGGGGGAGGCAAACAAGACGTCTCTGTATTCATTCTATAGAGTTTTGAAAACTGTTAAAATGAAGCTGTTTAGAGCCTTTTGTCGAATGTCCACAACGCTGGCTACTAGAAGACCGAGTTGGTGCTTTCATAATTCAAGGTAGTGGCCTTCAGAAATTTAATCTCTGACATTACGAATAAAATCATAAATTTTAGTATAATTAAATTTTGAGGGGTTGTGGAGATTTGGAATTATTTCAAGTTGTTATTCATCGAAGACTGACATCAGTTGGAGGAACAAAGGAAACCTGGGAGCACTGGACAGCTGTTTCATTCTAGTATGGGACTCCTCAGCAGTGCGCACCCTTTGTTCCTCCAACTGATGTCAGTCTTCGATGAATAACAACTTTTAGTATAATTGTTTTTACATTAAACCATCATTGATTGGACCGAATTGATCGGTCTTTATTGGTGTATGGGTTTCTGTGTGGATGCCTCGATATTACCTAAGGAATTTGAGTAATTAGGAACTATTCAGCTGTGTTATTTACATTTTGTCAGTTAGATAATACTGATTTAAACACTGGATAGATGTTTCACTTGTTTGGAGTGGACATCATCAGCAATGTCTCTGGACAAATTCGGCTTAATTATTACAGTTAGAAAACTATTTTAGCTGAGTGAGGAAGAAGTGTCAATGTAGATCTTGAACTTTGTAGATGATTTCCAAATTGTTCATCTCATTTTCTAATATTCTGTATATTGCTAATGATAATTGACTTTTCTTTATCAGCATAGTTGCAACGATTGGGTGAGTAGTTTTTTACACTATTTTAAAATGTTTCTTGAGAGTATCAGTGAATTAAAGTTCCTCACCCCCCACCCCCCCTCGATTATATGCCTAAAGTGTGATATATTTGGTAGAATAACTACCTGATCACACACATATTTGTCATAGGTGTTTATAAAAACTCATGAAGACAAGCTGGGTGAGAAAATAAAAAGGAGGTCAGGTAAGAAGGCTGAATTGAAGGCCGAATAACAATGAAAATCAATAAAGCGAAAAACAATAGTACATCCATCGAACTTGGTTTTCACTGGTTGAATTTACCAAAGAAGATTTAATGTGACAACACAAATTGTTTATGAACACACACAGAAGGTGGTTACCACTTTCTAATAGCTAAGGCTTCAACAAATTTAAGGATCCCTCCCTAACATGTTTTGTAAATAGGTGTAAAGGAAGTAGCCATATGAATCCTGTGACCTGTCTCAACGATATGTTTGACGATCGAACAACTTGGACGTCTGCTACCAACATTTATGAGTTCAGGTGATTTAATTTGCTTCTCAAACCACTTTGGAATATTTTCCTAAGCCTTTACTTGCACCCAGGGTTCGAGTAATCGAAACCACGAAGCCCCATTATATTCCCCCAAACCCCCACAGCATGTGAATGACAATTTCACATCTCATTGTATCTACCAATTCAAATGTACTTGTAGTGAGTGACACATGGATAGACAGAACTCATAGATCCATGGAAGTAACGGCCTCGGAACATATTCCAAAGTGGTTTGAGAAGCAAATTAAATCACCTGAACTCATAAATGTTGGTAGCAGACGTCCAAGTTGTTCGATCGTCAAACATATCGTTGAGATAGGTCACAGGATTCATATGGCTACTTCCTTTACACCTATTTACAAAACATGTTAGGGAGGGATCCTTAAATTTGTTGAAGCCTTAGCTATTAGAAAGTGGTAACCACCTTCTGTGTGTGTTCATAAACAATTTGTGTTGTCACATTAAATCTTCTTTGGTAAATTCAACCAGTGAAAACCAAGTTCGATGGATGTACTATTATTTTTCGCTCTATTGATTTTCATTATTATTCGGCGTTTAATTCAGCCTTCCTACCTGACCCCGTTTTTATTTTCTCACCCAACTTATCTTCATGAATTTCCATATTAGCACCTACGTGTGTGATCAGATAGTTGGAAATGTGTGTTGCACAAATACACCCCATTACACGATTCAGACAATTTACGTCTTCTTATTGTTTTGTCGAAGTTCATTAAAAGGAAGTAATTGTTTTAGAATAACTACCATTTAATAACTTCCTACATAATTAGTTATCATTACATGATAATCACCTAAAGGTAGCTGAACATGAAGTATTCAATATCAATGAAGTCAATCTCTCTTCCTCTCCTTACCTGACCTATTATGGAATAAACTTCCATCTGGTCATTGTTTAATCATGTCATGAACTTCACTGTTCTCATTTTCTTTCTTGTCTCTCATTCTTGTTCTGCAATATATTTTTCACTATGCCACTTATTTATCCTTATTTATTAATACTTGTAATCCCCCGTTGTAATACTGGATTGGATCAATCGATATACTTGTACTTCAGTGAGTGATGGTGTCCCTATCGAGACCCAACCCCTCTGGGAAAAAAAATTACCCATTAAACCAATGGGGTACAAGAGCTGCCTTTCGCTCAACAATTATCAGTTATTATTTGATAATTATGATCTTGCGTTGCTATACGGGATAACATTTTGGCGTTTGAGGCTTTGGATACCCAGCATGAGTCGTAATGGGAACGCCATTACTCAATGGGTTGCAGGTGCATGCAGCATTCTGGATCTGTCTGCCAACCAGCACCAATGAGTAAATTATGAGTTTCTTATACATTGTCACTTATTGTCTTTACTCTATAATCCTACCTGCATTTCTTTCTTATCGCTTCAAACAGTCTGCTTAAACATATTTCATTTTTTTCACGGAATTATTATGAGTTTTCATTGCATGAATAATGAATCATCCCATAGACCGTGTACTTGTTCTATAGGGAAGGAATCTGAGCATTATGACCGATGTAGCAGATAGTGATACAGCAATGATTCATCACTGGATGACGTTTCAAGTACATATTACTTCTTACAATCACATCAAGATGATTACACAAATTTCTGGTGTGTTTTATATTGTTTTTCAGTTGGTATTCCTCATGGAATGACATCATTTAGAGGTACATTGACAACCTGGGAGAACTGGACAGCTGTTTCGTCCTAGTATATGACTCAGCAGTGCGCAACCATGACCCCACCCCGTCAGGGCTCAAACCTAGAACCTTCAGGTCCCATGACCAGCACGTTGCCATTGTATCACTGGGTTAGAGTCCAGTAGTCCATATTTCCAACTTCTATTAGTTAACGACATAGCGCAACCATCATCTAATGTCATTGTTGAGTGTTTGTCCTCAAGGCCATCAGGTTTGCCCCACTGGTCACGTTTTCTTATTAGAACTTCAGGAATCACCTCTTGAAGCTAGTCGCCAATGGTAGTAGAATTTTCTGTTTATCTGGAATAGGCGTTGTACGATTAGTATGGTGTTTGTGTTTGTTTGGTGCTGATTCAGTGGTCAACCTCACCATCTGCTATATGTTACTCTTTACAACTGTTACTTTCTTCGATTTAGTGGATAGTTCTATGTATGTGTGTGCTTTCAAGCACGGCAGTGGTGAAGCTTTTTTCCTAGATATATCATGGTCAGTTTTTTTAAAGTTCCTGAACGCTGAATCAGAACAATACAAAGTCAAACTATTGTGAAGACTAAACTGTAACGACCAGATGTGTTGGTAGATCTTCGTTTAGCCTGTAGAAGTAGGTTGTTGTAGAAGAGTGAAGATAAGTTTAACGGTAGTAATCCAATCAGCTAACATGAGAATCTGGAAGGAAAACTAAAGGAGGGAAATGTAAGCCAATAGCTCAGTTAGCAAAAAGGACGTTCTTACATTTAGGAATAAGTGACAGTCAACAAAAGAGTAATCAGTAATATTTCAAAAGCGTTAGAAAGCAGACACAAATGGGGATCTATATCAAAACGTATTAAGAAATTGAAAACTTTACTGTATATGCTTATTGGAAACTAGAGGTGTCCAGTATAGAAGTCTTACTCCTAATTTGGATACTCCTCATCTACATGTCTGCATCACACTGAGTATTAGCTTCTCGATTAAACTCTAAAAATGGGAATTATTAGCTTTTTTGTTAAACGCCAGTAGGCATCTTACATTCAAAGAAAGCTTGAGTTAGTACCAAATGGTTCTTTTGCACAGCTCATATATTTACAGAGAGTGGTCAGTTGCACCCAAGAAGTGAGCTGAAATTAATTTGGGAACCTTTAAAAACCTGGGGATACTGGACGGGTGTTTCATGCTACCTAGTATAGGACTTCTTTGGGGTGTGCACTCATGATCTCATCAGAGGTCGAACTTATGACTTTCAGCTTTCGCATCCAGCACATTCCAACTGAGCCAATGAATCGGAATCCAATGGCCTACAGTTTCATATTTCTGTCAGGTTGCGATATAGCGCGACCTGTATTCAATACCACTGCCGTTGAATATCTCTCCTCGTGTCCAACTTGGTCTGCCTCACCGGTCATAACTCATCTCGAAGCTAGTCACAGATGAGTATCGAACAGTATTTCAACATAGAGATCTGTGGGGATTTACTGATGACAAGTTAGTTTGAAGGTGGGGTTATATCGCCAAGTGACAGATGTAGGCAACTGTGAACCATTAAACTCTAACCCAATGGCTGGCTATGGATCACTAAGGTCTTGGGTTCGACCTATGATAGTGTTATGGATTCTCATTGCCAAAGCGTCCCATACTAGGGCGGAACAGCTATCCAGTGTTATCAAGGTTTTCAATGTTTCTCCAACTGAGGTCACTCCATGAAAAATCCCAATTTGGAGCCAATAAATCCTCCCAAAACTTCAAATCTAATTACTATTTTTCACTTTATGCGGCATGTTGTACAATATCTCTAGTTGATTTCAGAACACTTACCAATAGGATGGTTTCTTTGTTCAGCTGTTGGTGAAGCCACCAAGCAACATTTGGTCATCTGAATATGTCAAGAGAGATCGATCACATTCATCTAGTGTAATCATCAACAAGAAATTGCAAGTGTTGAGAAATACCAGTTAATTCTGATTATACATGAAACAGTTCTCATGACTCAGTTGTCTAGTGAATAACACTCAAGTGTTTGAAGGGATAGATTCAAGTTTCATTGGGAACTGTCACTGTCTAGGGTGCAGATACATCCAGCTGACAAGTCTCAGACAGGAGAAAATCTGTGTCGTAGACTCCATTGATTACCCCCACAGATCAAAATTCAAGTAGATGTATTTGATCTGCAGTTTATACTTTATTGATGAAAAACTAAAATTTGATCAGTGCGGTTAACATTGTCGAAGAAAGAATTTAAGTCAGTGATTCAGACAACCTTGAATGAGTTTTGTTGTTGCACAACCTAAACACTAATATTGATGACGAGTTATTAAATCATTGTAACCACAAATAACTCCACAACAATGAGATTCAACATTGAAGCTGACAGATTGGTTAGGCTGAAGACATACGATAAAGCATTCATACCATTTGGCAAGTTATCTTGTTACTTCATGTTGCGTTAATCATACGTGAACCTGTCACACAAGTGGATCGGTTCAAGTTGATACACTTTACAGTAGTACACAAAGAATAACTGGCTAGAAAAAGAGACTAATATCAAAATAGACAAAATTGTACTTGACAGAATAAACAATTTGAAGATAGCGGTTAGTGTAAATATTCAAGCTTTTCAAGATGTTAAGGAGTGAATGCATCTACGCCATTGTGAACAATTTTCAATCATGTTACCAAGAGTCCTCAATCATCACTGATTCCGTACATCTCAACGATCTTAGTCAGGATAATTACTAAATCATATCTCATAGATGATTTATACAAACCATGAAAGTTTTAAAATTTTTTCAAAGGTTTTATAACAAATAAAAAGATATTCTTATTTGTGATCAATATTATATATGTATACATTTTTCAGAGCTCATCTATGGTCATTTCTCAGTGGATGCTTCCTAAATATGGATAATTTAAACAAGCTTTTCTTTCCTAAATAGTAAAGAATATCTCAAAGATAATAGATGAGGAGGAAAAAGATTTGTCAAATAAGTATCTCGCCTTTTTTATAACAGTAAAATTATTATCCCATTATCATTATTTTTCCCTTGGGTTCATAGTGGAACATAGGGATTCAGTAGCACACCTCCATTCCACTCTCTTCTCAGCAGCCTTTTCAACCTGGAGCCACCACTGCCCACATTTCATTCCTTCCTCACACGCTCTCCTCCATATCACCCTCAGCTGGGACGCCAAACTCATCGTTTCCCATCTGGGTTCCACTCGAGTGCCTGGTGTGTGATGTCCCTCAATGGTCTTCTCACTGCATGCTTAACCCATCCCCACTTCCTTCTGCGTATTTGTTGAGTGACAGGTTCTTGGTTGTTTCGTTCCCCGAGAGAGTTCCTAGTTACTCATTATTTCTTGCGATCCATCTGAGCTTCAGTAACGAGCCAGAGTAGGCAGTTGTTGATAAATATCTGTAGTTTGTTGGAAATGCTTTTGGTGACACCAAGTTTCTGAACCATCACATACAAGCACTGACTTGACTAACATTAATGGTGTTGAAAATCCGGATCTTGTTCTTTGTGCCGAATGCAGTGCAGTAGCTCTCCACACTGATTTCAGATCAGTGAAAGCCTGCCTTTCTTGCTGTCTTTCCGATCCTGGCTGGCTTTGACATCCCCGTCTGTGCCTGTGCAGCTGCTCGCAGTTGGAACGATGCTGCCTAGATAGGTAGGTGAAAGAGACTACTTCCTTTGGGTTTCTCTAGTTCATGGTGATCGGTGCCTCTTGTTGTTGATGCTGTTGTTGGTTGAGTATCTTCATCACCTCCGTCTTCTTTACATTTACTCGAAGTCCCGTTTTCGCTGCCCTGTCTCGCCCTGCCCTGCCCTGCCTCTTCTGTCAACTTGTCAGTTTTCGCCTGTTGAGATCTTCGAGTTTGTGCTACATTAGACACAAGTCATCGTGAAATGCAAATGTTCTAGGGTCTTCTCATCGGTCCATCGTATGCTCATCTTCTAACCCTCATGCTTCGCTTCATGATCCAGTCCAGTCGATCACGATCAGGAAGATCATGGGTGATCGTAGGCGGCAACCTCGTCTTACTCCTGTCTTCACTTCACTTCAAAGGTGTCACTGAGCTTTCCATTGTAGATCACTTGGTATGTTGCGTCTGCAATATAGCTGTTGAATGAGGTTGATAAAGATTTGTGGCACTAAAACCGTAGTATTGAAGCGACTGCCAAATTACTTCTCAGTCGACGCTATCGAAGGCCTTTTTGAAGTCGATAAATTAGAGTTAATGATTTTACAACTTCATTGAACCATTGAAAATGGTAAATATATACCGCAAACTTGATTTGTTAGATTTATAATTTTAAGATACGAAAATTTCATGATAACGATGGAAAAGTTTTGGAAGAAAACAGCCAACAGCACTTACAATTTGTTTAAATAAATATGGAGACAACAAGACGTATGTCGAAACACTGACTTCTATTGTTGTATTACTTTGAATGTCTCGAAAGAAGAACTGATATTCTCATAAAACCACTTACCTCTTAAACAATCAAATGGATATATCATACGGCTGAAAATTCGAGACTGCGGTTTCAGGTAACTTTAATTCCATATCTACGGAAAAGTTCAGTCAGTTACAAAGTTTGCTTACAGTATGGTGTTCCCTTAGGAGGAAGTAAAATGTTGTTGTGCGCCAGATGAAAACTCACAATCTTAAAAGAAAGACTGTCATAAACATGAACTGAGAGCCCGATAGGAATTCATAATCATTAGTCGTTAGTTAGGTGTTATATGACTCCAAACCCATATAAGTTCAGGATCTTCAAACGATCAGTCGGCGAAAATATTGACATTCACTTTGAAACCTTCATCATATTCAATGCATGCAATCACCTACAATTTTGTATGCCAACCTGAGTGCTTGCACTTCTTTGAAAACAATCCTATCAACTCAGAGAACCAAATTTGCTCACCAAGTCTGTGTATATTTATTCACAATCACTGCCAAACATTTAGTTTTGCTGAACTAGCCTTGTCAAAGATAGGCAGCGAAAAGTTGAAGCCACTTGATTCGCAGTCATGCTACACTAAGCACTTAATGCTTCCTCTCTCTCTCTCTGACTTTCACTACCCAGAAGAGCCTAATTTGATCGTCTAATCTGCCATCACACTTCAATAAAGCGTTTCTGTTGATAAAGTCGATTTACTTCCTGCATACTACACTAGAAAAACCTCCCCACGCCCATTCCATCTGAGTTTGGTTATATAAACAGATAAAGGCAGGTTCACTGTGTACGGAATATGTATGATGCTTAAGTGAACCGTAACTGCTAACCACAGCATTCCAGCAAGCAGGACGAGACCGGCAGCAGATGGAAGCCGGGATTTCGTATTCAGTCGAATCATTTCCACGGCATTTGGCGGGAATTTCATAGGTTTTCTGTATTTCGTTGCCGGGATTGAGAGCTCCGTACATACTTTCTCAGGTCATATAGATTTCTTGCAACCACTCATAGTGTGGCACTTATTAGTGCACTTTCGGCGTTTTTTGCTTCATATTCGGCTGCAGCTGACGTGGTTGTGCATCAATGAAGAGAACTTGTATCTTGAAGCCAATGGATGAAGTTTTTTTTGGTAAGATCAGTTACGCTATAGGTGACTGAGGAATAGGGTATTCATCTGGGGCTAAAGATCTTCCTCAGTCCATCAGGTATGAGACTCGCTTTGCAAGCGTCTGCAAGTATCATTCACTTCCGACTGTCTGGAATCAGAGTCCACCGAGAATATGGAAAGCATACTACAAGTTCAAGGCGAGACAATAATGGTTCATATGAGTCCCCTGTCATATCTCACAACATGCATACCATGAGTTCTTTAGTGGTTTTGCAAACGTTACTGCATACAGGCGATCCGATCAGCCCTCTGGTCTGCTTGTGATACCAGCATCAGTTCGCAACCATCGGCATTTCAGGTATGCTATTGGTTTCGTTTCGTAACGTTTCAAGTGCTCAGAATAAAGACCAACCTGTGCAGAACGCTTCAATGTCCAAGGAATTGTGACTGTATGATTTAAATGTGGAAATGTTTCGGGCTGTGGTGATTCTTCATGTTATCGAACACAGCACTCAAGGAGAGTCATTGGTCATTTTCAATGGGCATAACAATTTTACTTTATGGGATTTATGATGCACTCGCATACCCTTTATGTGTCAAACTGTACCAAAACGGGGTGACTGAACTAGCAAATGACCGATATACCACTAGGCTAACTCTGAAAGCATGTATAACGTGACTGAAAACCTGGGTGTCACTGTTCTACAGCATATTTCTTAAGGGCCAACTTTTAGATTCCATTTCAGTAGCACAACAACCTTTGATCCATTAATTGGTGTATCCGGTTAGTAAGTGATTTTTATTGTCTAGTGGCCAGTCACAGAATATAAGTTCGTAGAGAACAGGTGCGCTACTACTTGAACAAGTGTGGGGATTCTTTCCCAGGTTACGAATACATCTCTCAGTTGTAACCTACACTGAAAAGATTTTTAAGAAAGTGCAACAGTATGAAGGGAGTGAGTGGAGAAAAAAGGATCCTAAGAACACATGCCTTGCCAAATAATATTTATAACAGAAACCCAACTGTCTCAGGAAGTTCTGAGCATCAAAATTTGGGTATTGGACATGATATTTTTCTTCAGACATACAACAAAGAAAGAGAACGGGGGTAGCACTCTTCGTAAGTCCTCAAGCATTGACTAAAGATTTAACGAGAGTCATATCCAACCACTTCCCGAAATCCTTATGTTGCCGCCTTAAAATCATACAAAAAGAAATGAACACTTATTGTTCTAAGGGTGCAACCTCACTTCACTACAGAGTAGCATTGGCATAAACTGAGCAGCAAAATCCAGGGGATTATCCAAAACACTGGATTTATAGTGAGACATGATAGAAAAACTAATCCCGAAAAACCTACTTCATTAGTTTACACGGTGTTAACTATAGGAGTAACCAGATTTTTTAACATGCGAAGCAATCTGCCTCACAAGTAACATCATATTGTGTGGCGAAAAGTTAGTGTCCCAGTAGAACCCAAGAGTGCAGTTACGAAGGAATTGGAACAATGTCCGCCAGTTGATGTCACAGAACAAGCCTATCAGTAAAGGCCCGACCTTGTGACAGATCCTAACGGAGAAGAGGTAGTTGGTGTTCATATAGCAAAGCTCACCAGCTCGCGATTCAGTGTGCAGTTAAATAAAGAGGGGAAATGCAACAAGACCATATCTGACTGAAGTGATACACTGCAGGCTGACAACAGCTAACAGTTGTGTTACATCATAATCGTACTATGAAGCGTGTTCGTAAAACTGACCGCAACTCAGACAAAATAGAGAAGTCTCAGCCGGATGGGGAAGTTTCTCCCCCGAGGAGAATGGCTGACTAACTAAAAAACACGTGTATCATATACACATGATATGTTACTTTGCCCAGAATCCAGAACATTAACCAATTAGCGAACTGCCTCGAGAATGTAAGACACCCATTTGGATGTACACAGCAGGACGCAAGAGGTTACTGCTGAGAAAACAGAAGAACCAAAACGAGGGCTGACTGAGAGAGAAGTTGTTTGTCCGTTTCGCTTTATTTCGTCACGAACTACCGCTGTTAACTTCGAGACAATAGTTTTGCGACATACTTTACCCAAACCGTAGAGAAACATTTGCTAATAACTATTACATTTGTTACATAAGTCGTTGTTAAGCCTTCTTTAACTGCTGGTCATATCACTTGTTTTTTGGTATTAGCAAGCGCAACAAACGGGCAACTACTATTGCTCAACCGTGGTCCAGCCCAACAAACGTATATGTGCTGCTCACATATGTAAACCTAGTCCTAGCGTCTCAACTAAAATAGCGCCTTCGCTAACTGGCTAGACATCAAGCTCTAGAAGAGGCCCTGAAGTTAAGGTACTCGATTTGATACCAGAGCAATATAACACTTCACGTAAAAATAAGGAAGATTTGATAACCTTGCAGAAGTCACTGCAAGACATGAACGCTCAGCTCGAAGTTATCCTGCCACTGTTGCATCTTTGTCAGCCTAACCTAGAAGCCAGTACTGAAAACTTGCTGAAATCAGAAAGTGTGCTAGATTTCACAGCCACAGGGGTCAATAAAAGAATCATGTCCTCATATAATGTACTAGTAAACAACACACCCGACCACGAACTGATCAAACTACTAAAAGCCTTGTGTTTGCAGGCTTGTAACATGTCTTCTGCAGAATGCCAAGTTATCCGTCTCCGCAAGGAGTTGGGGAAATATACCTGCTCCTATCGTCAAATTTAATAGCTCTTACCACGCCAGACACTTCATATCATCCAATCAACTTATCAGCGTATCCACACCATATAGAAGTGTCACACTTCCACATGACTTAACACCTTGTTAAGGACGTAATCCCATAAAAATACAGAAGGCTGCAAACTTTAGTCAGGCCGTGGTATCCACAGCAGCAGCACAGTCTGTTGGTGAACTGGTTACTGTAACAAGACAATGGAATGAGGTACATCAAAGCCCCAAAGATATCTCACTCACACAAGGACGTAGTAGAGCCGATGACAAGAAGGTAGGCTTGGGCGACTCAACCAACTACACTCGAAAACAGACACACGATCTCTAAAAAGTGATCTTACTGCCAACAGAAGTGGAAACACAGTCCCCATCTTCCCCGTCACTCGAATCACCACCAAACTAAGTGCTACGCTACCCATCCAGCAAAATACTGAAGATATTACTTTGTCGTCACCGGGGGTTACTCAGCCTATAAACATACCCAGCAACAGCCACAAGCACCCTGTCACCATAGGACCCTCCCGAGGCCTAGCGCGTAAAGTCTAATCTACACTGACATCAGCCAGTGCATAACTTATATGCATCAAATGGGCAGATGACGAAGAGTAAAGATAGAATTAGACACTGTTACACAAACCCTACCACAGACCCACCCAGGTCAATCAAATTGCAGAAAAGTCTATTAAGTAGCTAAGCCAACAGACGAAAAAGCAATACGAACAACCAAAAGACCATGGCACCCTCGCAAAGCCACACCAAGAAAAATGCCAAACGTTATTCCTCAGTTCATCCTATGACCAGACCAAATAACCACTGTCCAGGAGATCCATATTTCTTAACATTTCCGCAATCTCTGACAGACACACACCACGACCAGACCCCTCAGTGGTCAGAGTTATTGGATAGTGAGCCCAATGGTAGTCACAGACTACGCGCTTCGTCTCACTTACATGCCACAAAACGTGGGTCATATGCCACTCAAGGACAAACTTGCAGCAGATCCCCTGAGGAAAAACTTTGTGAATGTGAATTTGGCTACGACCATAATGTATACGGCAGCCAGCAGATGGGCATGCCATAGAATCTGTCAGTCCCTGTTACTTCCTACGAACGGGGTTTTTTCGGGCAGCCTACGGCTGCAACGCTACCAGTAACGCAAGTGATTTCGAAGCTGCCGGATTATCTGCTCTCTACCTTGACCAACAGTCTCTTTACCAATCACAACGTAGTGATTATCTCTCTCCTTCCGAGGTAAACAAAGGTGAACCGTCACCTTGTACAAAAGGTAATGACATCGGTAGCACGACGTACGCAAAGGACCCACACGGAATGTACAGAAGTGCCGACTTTTTTGAGATATATCCAAACACATCTTTCTCTTAACTCGCTGTCGTTTTGCCCGATTAATGCCCCTTCTGTATACAACAAAATGAGGGGGATAATACTGCTATCCCTGGTTTGCGACCCGTCTGTGGTAATGATCACAGAAGCATGGTGTACCTCTGATATTTGTGACGCAGAGATCTCCATCGACAACTATTCCTTGTTCAGGTAGGACAGACTACATGGTAAGGGAGGGGGAGTGCATTATCTATATAAAGTCCGACATTTCTTCTACTCACTGCTAAACCTCTGGGCCAAACGAGGCTGAAGACTCATCATGGGTCATCGCCGAACTTACTCACTCCATATCTCTTCCAGTGGGGCGCATTTGCCGACCCCCTTGTTTTTCAGTTGAATGCAGCGAGTAGCCAACAAGCGCGTTCGCTGGTGTGGCAACACTACCACACACAGTGAAAATTATATGTGGTGACCTTAACATGCCAGACATAACGTGGCAACCAACCAGCTGTCCAGGGCGCTTTGATAAATTCATAAGCATTCTTGAAACAGGGGGTTGGCAACAACATGTGGAGCACCCTACCAAGTACAATAGTGTCCTGGACCTAGTCTTCACAGACGGAAGCACACCCACAAAACTCCAAGTGGGTACACAATTTTCAGGTAGCGATCACAAGATAGTGTGTGGATACTCCAACATATCCAGCACAAAATTAGCCCAAAAGTCGGGAACAGTACTAACTAGAAATTACATGTATGCGCTGCCTAGATTGGAGCCCCTACTTTACCAACAGTTCAGCCAAAGAACTCTGTGATCTATTCTATGAATATATAGGCACAGCTCAAGACTATATTGCTCCACCGCTCCAAAGAGAAATTAAGAAAAACAGGGTTGACTATATACCTAGGAAAGTATGCAACGGCGTGCGCAACCATGCCAGAGAGTACTGTAAGTCGAGTGACTTTTCGTCGCTTGTCACACTCAAAGACACGTATGACACATTCAAGGTAGAAGGGGTAATAGAAACCGTTAAACAAGAACGCATCCAATGAAGTAAAACTAGTAATACAGGAGCACTAGTGAGACTGATGAAAACCCGGATAAGCAGCTCCAGGAATAGTACCCCTAGTTTAATCATGGACAACGGCATCCTCTACGACGACCCACTACAAATCAACGAGCAGTTCGGTTACCAGTTTGCTAGCTGCTTTACACAAGAGGACGAAATTAAAGTCATTGGTGCACCGTCAACACCAACTTACTCGATAAGTACTGTGCTCCTAACTCAACAAAACATCTCCCCAGCTATAGCATCACTTTGAACCTCATAACGTTCTGAACCCGATGGAATTCCAACCGTCTTGCTGAAAGGAAGTGAAGATATACCACTGATTCTCTTGAAGCTCTTCAATATGTCCCTCTCCCTCCCTGATAGCACACAGCACAGGTAAAGTAGTAACAGACTAAGATAGGGTGGAAATGCTTAGCACGAGGTAGCAGATCTGATGGTGAAGACTTATGGAAACCACCCTTGTCTGATGTCACTAGACCCAGTATATGTCCTTCACCCTCCCTCCCCTTAGGATTGTAGTGACTATCTCCCCCTAACCCTGCATGTGCATATCAAAGCTCTTACTGGTTCTCAAAATGTCAAACATAGTCACCATCTTTAAGCATTTGTGACACAGCTTAAACTAGGGAGTTGGAAATGTACTACATAAAACCTCAAAGGTATTCTACAGGTAGATAATTAGACTACATAGCCCCTTATTCCTAGTGTCCTCTTAAGATACTCCAGTCTTAAATATTGCTTCCTCAAATCCTAAGACAACTAACTTCGCTCCTCATGCCTCTGTGTTTCGCTTTATCACCCACCATGCAGATTATGATGGCGGATCATATCAACACATTGAGCACCGAGATACATTTCAAACTTCTATTCAACACGTGAGAACTATCATCTTTTACCACCCAGAGGTGCATAAACCACCAGGAGCTGGACAATTCATTCCAGACTACAACCTCTTTTGAACACGCAGCTCCAATTGGCACAGCAACTAAAAATGTCGGTGAAAATGCCATTTGCATCCAAATATGCAAGTTCTTTCAGTCCTGACCTCGTATGACCTGCCGACCTTGAAGTCTTATAGAGTGGTTTGATTGTGAAACCTCTCATATTCTCCACCACAATATGGCAATAGCAGCTGGGTAGAAATGCATATCTGGCTTTATTAATTTGAATGACTCTGTTCACAACACAATGGGCCTAACAATTGCTACACCCCGTAAGACACCATACAATACCAGGCCCAAATTTGTGTCTGCAGTCCATCAAAGTTCCGCTTACCATCTGTAGACAGTACAAACTTATTGAACACAGACATATCCCTGGATTCATTTGTCCTCAACATTCTATGCGCGGCACACTCTTATAGATTTCATGATTAACTATTGCTTCTTATACTGAGTGATCATACCGTCACTAATTTTCACCACTGCTGTTTAACAATATCACTCTCATCCATCATTTACGACAAGCAATATCTAAACAGATGGTTATCCAGAAGACTTTGTATGGCAAGATGATTTGTTTCTTCCTAAACTTTTGCAGCTTCAATAAGGAAATGAAATTTAGATATGCCTGTAAAAATGGCCTGTGCTCCTATAATTCACTGTTCGTTTAGGATTTCTCCAGGTGCGAACTTGACAGACGCGAAGACCAATCACTAATTATTCGAACTTGTTATATACCCACGAATACGAGACCAAGGAAGAACACGATAGCGTAGTCGGATGGAATAGTATATTTGGATGGTTATGCCAAAATACCGATGCGTTCCAACTAACTGGCTAGAGAGTCGAATACGAGCAATGCAACGTAACACGACAGCGTGCCAAATGGCGAGGATGCTTGACCGGGTGCCTTCAGCTTAGCGAGTCCAGTTAAACTATCAAGGTCAGCATCAATGTCGAAAGTCGTCAAACCCTAGGCTATTGATTTTGGGGAAGTGTATGACGCTACAGATCACTCCCCCCTAGTGGGTTCGTGAGGACCCTAAGACGATACCAGCCGGAAGTAAAAACCCAGTGGTTTCTCCACTGGTAAAACTCTTCCGATGGGCCCACTGCGTGAGGTGGCCCCTGGTTGTCTGAACCTTATTCTAGGGTGTCGTGGCAATTAAATAAATAAAATACAATAAATGAAATTGTACGTCGGTCGCGGTCATCTGTTCCTTTCGACGTTCCGTCCAGTGCTCGTTGCACCTGGAATATAAATAAAAGTCTTTAATACCACGAAAACGTTGCGTAAAAATGAGAATTATTTATATATAAACATATCGAAAAATAAAAATTTACGCTTATCTTCACCGTTTTTTTAAAAATTTCATTACATGGTAAATAAAAATTGATATAAAAAGGCAAAGTGTACGAGGGTTTGTATTGATGTATCGGGTAGCAGTCCGGAGTTGTTTTGGCGTTGAGCCTTCGGTAATCACCGGTTGGACGCCAGTCGTTGCTATCCTTTTTGGGAACCATGTGCAATGGCGATGCCCAAGGACTGTTCGACGGTCTGATAATGCCCAGGTCGAGCATGTGGTCGAATTCATTTTTCGCCGTTTGGAGCTTATCGGGGGCTAAACGGCGCGCTTTGGATGCCACAGGTGGACCTGTGGTTGTGACGTGATGCATAACATTGCTGGTTATGCACGGAAGAGTGTGCTTCGGTTGCTGTAACTCTGGATATTTCTCCAGAACTGCCTGGTAGGACGCGTCGCCTGATTGTTTAGTCCTAACGATGGCTAAACTCGGACCTACATAGGTGGTGCCGCCAATAGATAACTTTGTGTTGTTATCTATCAGTCGTCGACGGCGAGCATCTACGAGTAGATCGTAATGGTTTAGCAAATCTATGCCAATGATGGGCATAGAGACGTCTGCAAGGAGGAAGATCCAGTGAATAGGTTTGCGTAAACCTAAGTTGAGGTAGGCATACCGTCTCCCGAATGTCGCGATTGCCTTGCCGTTGGCTGCTTGAAGATTGAAGGATGGGTCGTGATGACGCTCCTTTGTCGTTGCTGGAAGAACGCTAACTTCTGCGCCGGTGTCGACGAGGTAGCGGACTTTCGTTTTAATGTCGGTGACGTAGAGCAAACGGCTTTTTCCGCCGGCTACGGTTGCCGTGAGCACGTGCCGGCGTGACCGTTTCCCGAGTTTGTGTCCTTCTTAAAACGGCATGGTTTACGACATTTTCTGGCTTCATCCCCGTAAGTGTTATGAAACCAGCACCATTCAGGGTTTTCCACCCTGTTGGGTTTCGTTTTAGGGCTACCACGAGACTTGCTGCGATGCGCCAAGGTGCGTTTCTGTGAAGTGCTACGTGATCTAGGACTTCGAGATCGTAGCAACCGTTTAACAGAGTTGCACAACTTGGTCACCTCTGAATCCTGGCGCTCTGGTTTGTCGCAGATAGAATATACGTTGGAGATGGGTCTGCTGGATATCTCCAGTATTTTATCTGCTGAGGCTGCCAGGTCGTCGAGTGGGACTGACTGCAGTGTCACCAACACGGTTTGCACCGGTTGTGGTAGTTTCGAGAGAAATAGTTCTCGGAAAAGCCATCGTCGAATGTTCGTGCACCGATTACTTCTCGCATGCGTGCGAGGACTTCAGTAGCTGAGTGGCTGCCTAGCTCGATGTTACGAAGTAATTCGTCTAGACGTTGGCGATCTGTGAGATCGCTTTTCTTCAAGAGTGCGGCCTTTAGAAGTGCATAAGGGTCACTTACTTCAGGATTAAACATGTTTGCTGTAACATACCTGTTTAATTCTCGCGGTAGTGACCGCATGACAGCAAGAAATCGGGAATGAGGATCTGAGACACCCTGTTCTCGAAAATCGGCCTCGGCATACAGAAACCATGTTTCTGCATTGTCTGGCCAATATGGCACGAGTTGGATCGTGTTCGAAGTCGGCTTAATACGAATAAGCTTGGGAGTGTGTTCGGACATGAGAAAGTGTAGTAAATGGATATATAAATGTTATCGAAATGAAAACAATAAACAAATATAAAATGGAACAGGCTCACCAATTCAATACTTGTTATTGGTCGGGATGTGATCACGTCGGGCTCACCAATTTAGGATTTGTCCTGGTGCGAACTTGACAGACGCAAAGACCAATCACTAATTATTCGAATACGAGACCAAGGAAGAACACGATAGCGTAGTCGGATGGAATAGTATATTTGGATGGTTGTGCCAAAATACCGATGCGTTCCAACTAACTGGCTAGAGAGTCGAATACGAGCAGTGCAACGTAACACGACAGCGTGCCAAATGGCGAGGATGCTTGACCGTGTGCCTTCAGCTTAGCGAGTCCAGTTAAACTATCAAGGTCAGCATCAATGTCGAAAGTCGTCAAGCCCTAGGCTATTGATTCTGGGGAATTGTGTGGCGCTACATTCGAAATTTATTACCGGTATTATTTATAAATCAGGTGAAAAGTCTAATAAGAGGCGAAAATTTTCAACCTGCGTCGTTGGTTGGCATTACTGTCAGAATTTGGTCGGCTACGAATATCCCTGGTTGTTATCGATCAACGTTTAATTCCCGGTGCAAGAAGCCTCAGGGATCATTCACTAGTCTTGAATGTTGCGTCCACTTAGATGGATTTCAGGGAAAATAAATGTGTAGCTGGTGATTTTTAGGGTGACTACCATGCTCGTGAACATCCCGACGCAGTACGCGTCATTCAGAAACAGGCAGTCATCGATGTTATGACTTTAATCCATAGATAATAAGACGCGCATTCCCATCGCGAGGAACAAATGAGAAGACATCGCAAGAAGACCTTACAGAATTGGTGATGGAAATGATATTTACAACAAAAGCTAAAGCCACGCATGCCAACAGAGTTCTAGAACTATCAGCAAGAGTTCCGCCTGAGCTACCAAGGAATGAACGATGTGCATTGGGAAGCTGCGAGGCACATGAATGCAGGATAATAGGCAAGTGAATTTGCCATCACATTGGGTTGAGGGATAATTTGATTCACTATGTAGATTAGTGGTTGAGTTGGTATTCCTTCGACAATGCTGACTTGCAAATAAACTTCCATGGATTATAAAAGTGAAATATCTGCTTTCAAGTCTTATGGACGAACTCAGCAGTGGTTATCTTGTAAACATAGCGTATGGAAAGTACAACCATTTGTCCTTGGACTCTCTACTTATTTGCGCCAAGTTCGCGCGAGCAGATGACCACGTGATTTCCTAGGTTTACATTCCCTTTACCAGGATCAGTTCCGGCTTCTGTTTCATTTCCTATTTGTTACTTTTTTCCTGCGGGCATTCTCTCTGCTTCCATTTTCCCCTGTGTTTCCCCCTTAATTGTCGACTTTGGAGTAATCCAAGTTCAGAGGAGGGACCGGTTTTCAACACAAATAAAGCGATTGACCTGGGATTCCAAGCACTTTCGGAATCGTTTTTAAGGTATGAGCATTCAACAAATCGTGAAAAAGAAGTAGTTCGTTATACGATAGTTCCTCGGATTGCAGGTGAGCCCAGAAAATTATGATTTAAGCCGCAAAGCATAATAGGAATGTAGCTGTCGGAGAAGGGCAAGGATACTGCCATTGTAACTGCAGGCAACGGATGAAACAGCGGTTGGTCCAGATAGAAACGGATACCGGGTGATAAGTGGTGGTGAAATGAAAATCGGAACTGCAGCAGGGTTCTAGATTGCAACCTCCGTGTTACCGGTTCGATGATCTACCAACTGTGTCACCAGACCTGGCTAGTGACCGGGTCTTAGTTTCATGGCTGCCTGGGATAGTCATATATGGTACCCCTGTAACGGAAAAATGATCTGAAAATCCCTCCCGAGCACCCTTATTTGATTGTATTGACGTTTACTTAAACATTTTTACCCTCGTTGTGGATGGTGTACCCTTGACCCCAAGCCGGTGTAATGTTATTTGCTTGTTTGACTGTCTTATTTGACTTTACACTCGGTATTTGCCTTTGTGTGTCCGAGACTTATCATGAATGTTTCACTTTCCCATTGTGTGGAGCTGGACCATTGACAAGGTGATGTTGTTTTACTGGGCCCGAAATTTTGTTTTGGTTCAGCTTACGGTTGTGCAGTGATTTGACTGTTTGTCTTTTGACTGTCTACTGGGAACTTTTGTTTGTTGATTCGATTCTGGTAGGCAGAGTTTTGATCCCTTTTGTCGGGAACATTCCTATTGACCGACAGGTACTTAACAGTTGTATTTGTTTAACCAGTTTTTACCGTGTAGTACGTATTTGCACCCGAGAACGTTTTGGACTGTATAGTTACCCAACGACACTGTTGACGTAGTTTTGTAATTTTGACATAACTTGTTGTTGCTTTGATAGTACCACAGATTTTGTTACGAATCTACTATTGAATTACTACAAACCGCGTTTTGATATTTTGATCCAACCTTTGACTGTGCGTCACTCGCGGAAGTTAAGAAGCTATACAGTAGAACGCAGGAACTACTCAGATTCATGTGGGTTGGCACCGCCTAGTTATTTCCGGCGTTCAGGCCAAGATTATTGGATTCTGGCCGCTTCAACCCCCGCCCTCTGATTCCTTCCGATTCGGGTTGGGTTGAGCAGCTCTCGCTGAGTTAGCATGGTGGATACGATCAACCTATAATATAGCATCATGAATTCGCAATGAACAGAACCGTCGCTGGTTTGTTACGGCGTGCGATTATACCCCCCCCCAGATTCTTCTGACAAGCACGGAATTCTTTGAAAAGCCTTTGAAACCAGCCTTCTCAGCCGGAACCACTGTTGGTGCACCATGACGTTCTTGGGTAACCCCCGAAGTCAACTTATGGCGCGGTTTGGGACTTTTGGACGCACCTCCGAAATAAGCCATATTTTGCAAGATTACACTGTGCAGGAAGTTGAGAAACAGCTGCAGATTTTGTGCAGTACAACTGAGCATCCACACAAACGAATTCTACTCTTGTACTGCCTTAGTGTCTTATTTGCAAACTTTGGGTGCACTGCGGACGATTTGACAGGTTCAGGTGGGGCGCGGATGCTTTGGGCAGTTTGGGTGGACTTGCGACCACCTTGTATGAGATTGGTTATTTCTGCAAAGGCCATCAGGTTGAGCTGTCAATCAACCGGCGCAGAAATCCCCATGGTTCACTTCGTTTTGAAACTTGAGGTGATGAGGGTGAATGGAGGGACAGTGAAGGCTTATCCATCACACCATCCTGCTCAGAGAAAACGACGCTCTCAAGAAAGACTATCCAGGCAAGGCGTCTACCTACGACCACCTGAGGTCGGTAATCTTTAAGAGCTGTACTGAAGCACTCGCAAAACTGATCTGCGTCCTCTCCAATCGATCACTAGGGTCGTGAAGACTGTAAAAATGCAAGTATGCGATCTTGTCACTCATCTCCAAGGGAGGAGACAGAAAAAGTTCTAGCGGCTACCAACCGATTGCCATAATTATGACACTGTTCTGGGTATTGGAGGGTCCGATAACTGACGAGATTTGGGAGTTCCTTAGGAGGAAAAACTCCATCTTTACTTCTCATCACGGCTTTTGGAGTGTTTCTTCATGTGCTGCAAAGTTTCTGCCTGCCTTTGACGACCGGACTTCTAGCTGGGATAACAGAAAACCAGCACATGCCATTTTTCTTGACCTGGCCAACTTTTTTGGTGTCCCGCTGGAACTACTGCTTCAGTAGATCGCAACAGCCAGCGTGAGTAAACCTCTGCATTCGTGATCATAATCGTATCTAGAAGGCATGTAGTTCCGCATCAAAGTAAGCGGAACAGGATCAGAGTGCAGTTAGCTGATATCGGGGTGTCTCAATAAGGAATCCTGGGATCACTCCCATTCCTTCTGTTCGTCAACGACCTGGCGCACAAAATTTCACCTAACCTGTCCCTGCTGATGTCATTTAAACTTGGAGGGTATTAAGCGAAGAGGCCGACTGTACAACACTACAAAATGTCTTGTAGCTACCAGAACTCTGGTTTTCGGCAAATTGCTTGGGCCTTAAGGTGGAAAAGTGCAATATAATCCATACCAGTACCCCCTAGAGTTCCCATGGAAAAAGATTTGGGACTCAACTTTTCGGAAACACTGATCACCAGCTCCAGCAACATAGGAATATCAGTCAAAGCGAATGCTACTTTACACCTGTACCGATCGCTTATTGTTGTCGCCCCTGAACTGTTTCTCAGAGTTTTTGAATAATGAACGTTACCGAGCCTTGAGGTTTTGGATACCATAGCACCCCAAACGACCGAGAGAAACTTCACTACCACGCAAAAATGCAAAGATCTTCAGTAAAATCAGCTGTAGTGTCATGGGGTATGGCATACCCTGAAGGTCCGAAGTCCCAAAACCCATTCATTTCGGGCTATCTCAGAATGACGGGTGACCTTATAATGGCCAACCAGATGTGTAGCTGGGCATTCACGCAGGCAAAATGACCCTGTGTGCAACATGGTGGCCATGACAAGGGAACCCCATCAAGTCTGTTGATCAGCGAGCCAACGCCAAGCCCAGGTCAAACTTATTCTCTTTAGGGGTGTGCGCTTTATCGAATGCCTTACCACAGGATGCAGTTACAGACTTATCAGTAGACACCTTCAAGAGATGGTTGGACAGTTGCATCTTTTTTATGGCTCACCAGTGACGTATTCACTAACTCACCACAGCTTCTTATTTACCAATCGCCACCTGTCCTGTTGGTACACCCAAATCTCTTCTTTAGCAACCAGACCAATAATATCCAACATTACCTTCCGAGTAAGTCCCACGTACCCTTTACGAATGACTTGCAGTTCCTATCCAGATACCTATGAAGACAGTAGTTATGAAAGACCCCAAATTCTCCCAGCAACCCATAGTTTTCTGACCACCTCGGTCTACAAATTGCAACTACCAACTAACACAACTTCGAATCATCAGAGCCTAGAAGCAGGAAGGGAGAAGAGGTTTTCTTGCCCACTGCACGAGCACAAAAAACAACAAGAACCGTACCCCAGGAATTAGATGTGAAAAATTCAGATTCATATTTGTTGTTTGAGGATAGAAGGCCGTGAGAATATATTAATCCGTTTCCAGTGGATTCCTATGCTTGTCCGATCCCCTTTTGAACGGGTCAGTTGATGATGCGGACATCACTTCTTCTGGGAGTCGGTTTCAGACGTTGATTACTCGACACGAAAACCAGTACCTTGAGGAGATTATGTTCATCCTTTTCTTTTATGGTTCCCTACTATGTCATCTCAGGTGTTCCGACCCGGTGGGAAGCAAAAGAGAAGATAGATCAGGTCCAAAGTCATTTCTTAGAATCCTGTATAGCATGATTGGATCTCCCCTCCGTGTGCGATAGGACAAACCGAGGAGATTCAGCTCCTTAGGCCGGTCTTCGCAGGTGAGGCCAGCCATCACAGGGATCATACAAGTGACTGACCTCTGAACTCTTTCCAGAATGTCTGCGTCACCTTTCAGACAAAGATTAGCCGCCTGTGTACAGTTTTCTGATTTAGATCCAACTTAGGATGTGTATAAGATGGTGAACGTGTCACTGCTCATTTTGGTAGACGTTCTGCGTAGTTCCCAGTGTCCTAAGACTCCGAGATGCTACCAAACGACAGTGTGCCACGGTTTTCAAGTCACAACTGACTGTGACTCCTACATCGTTGCAAGTCAGTGCTGACAGTAAAGGACTCCTATCAGTATCGTAGGTCTTGCTGTGTGTGTGCCCCAAGTGCATGCTTACGCATTTGCCTTCGTTGATAGGCACCAGCCACTTCTCTGACCAGGTAAACAAGCTGTCAGGGTCTGCCTGGGGCACACGTAAATCCTCATAGTCCCTAATTTCCCACCAGAATCTGACACTATAAGCGTTGAGAACCATAGGGAATTTCTTGATGTTTGACGGCTCATTTATTTATGGGAGAAACAGTAGGGGACCCAGGGCTATGCTTTGCGGCACTTCACTCTCTACCGACTTTCAAGTGGAGAGTTGAGAAGTGATCCTAACTCTTTGCCTCCTACCAACAAGAAAGTCTCTTATACACGCGAGCAGACTGCCAGTGATTCCAAAACTTTCCAGTTTTCCGAACAACCTGCGGTGAGGTACTTTGTCAAACGCCTCACTGAAGTCAATGAGGATGACACCTACAGGTATCCTATCATCTTCAGACTTAACCCAATGTACGGTGACTAAGGAGGTTTGTTGGGCAAGGGAATTTCTAAGAAAACCGTGTTGTGATTGAAACGATAGGATATTGCTCTGTAGGCGGACTGTGATGACTTTCTTGATTACTGTCTCTAGGAATTTCACTACAGCACTGATCAAACTTATCGGTCTGTAATTTGATGGCGGCTGCCTAGAACCTGTCTTGTGGATGGGTGTTACTGTGACATCCTTCCAGTCATAGAGGAGTGTGCCTTCACCGAGAGACAGTATGAATATAGTAGTCAATGGGCCGGCTACATAGAGTGCAAGCTCTCTGAGCAGCCTTGGGCGCGGCCCATCCTGTCCCTTTGATTTTTCTGCGTCGAGATTACTCAATATCCGAAATACGTTATTGTAATCCGTATCCACAGAGTTTATTCTGTTGGATATCAATGCTTCTACTGTTGGATAAGTGTTCACAGAAGATTCCTGTGTGAAGACTTCAGCAAAATATCCAGCCGTGGCTCCTGCTTTTTTCCAATCGTCCTCAGCCAAATGGTCAGTTTCGGTCCCTTTGATCAGGGTGGGTAAACCATGATACATCTCATTTCTATAGTTTACACAGGAAAATAACCTCTTCGGATGTTGCAATGCAGCCTGAGGAAGACGTGTTTCAAAGCACAGTCGAGACCGGCGGACAGCAGGGGTACATTTCATGAGGCCTGTGAACCGGCTTCTCGCATGTTAAATTCATAACCTGAGGATAAAGATGTTTATTTATTTATTTATTTTGGGCTTCTGTGTAGTGCCTCGCCACTTCGGGTGTACCGAGGCGGGTGGCAAAACTCCAACGCTTTCTCTTACGTAGTAGCAAAACACGGAGGAAAGTGTTTCCGTCCCCTCAGGATAGTCCTGGTAATGAACGGTCGGGTCGCTCGTGGATATAACTGTCTGAAAAAGCGCCACACACCCTCTACTGAGGCTTCTGAACTGAATGTCACGTCCTCCAAGGAGGCTACCAGACTAATACGTTCCGTATTCGCTCTCCATGTGTTGGGCCTAGCTGAAGCATCGGCCTGCCACAAGGCATCTTCTGGGAACCTGACAATGATCACAGCGTGGTCATTTTTGCCAAGAGGTGCCAGGTGCCGGGTGAGGCATACACCATCTGTATGTGGGAATGTTAAGTTTAGAACTGATGCAGCATGCTGATGATCATGTCTGGTGGGCGTCCTAATGTGCTGTATGAGGATCAAGGAAATTGATGTTTCCACCAACCTGTGGTCAAACGAATTACATGGTGCTTTTGTTGCCAGTCTATCCCAGTCGACTGATGTACGCAAAGGACCCACACGGAATGTACAGAAGTGCCGACTTTTTTCGGGATATATCCAAACACTTTTGTACTCTTAACTGGCTCTCGTTTTGCCTGATTAACACCCGCTCTACACTCAACAAAATGAAGGAAATTGTTCTGCTATCTCTGGTAAGTGATCCGTCCGTGATAATGGTTACAGAAACATGGCGTACCTCTGATATTTGTGACGCAGAGATCTACATCGACAACTATTCCTTGTTCAGGTAGGACAGACTACATGGTAAGAGAGGAGGGTGCATTACCCGTATAAAGTCCTACATCACTGCTACGCAGTGCCCTACATCTGAGCTAAACGAGATTGACGACTCAGTATGGATTATGGCCAAACTTACCCGCTCCACTTCCCTCCTAATAGAATGCATGTACCGAACCCCTTCCTCCTCAGTCGAATACGACGACCGTTAAACAAGAACGCATCCGATGAAGCAAAACTAGTAATACAGAAGCACTAGTGAGACTGATGAAAACCCGGATAAGCAGCTCCAGGAATAGTACCCCTAGTTTGATCATGGACAACGGCATCCTCTACGACGACCCACTACAAATCAACGAGCAGTTCGGTTACCAGTTTGCTAGCTGCTTTACACAAGAGGACGAAATTAAAGTCATTGGTGCACCGTCAACACCAACTTACTCGATAAGTACTGTGCTCCTCACTCAGCAAAACATTTCTCTAGCTATAGCATCACTTCGAACCTCACACAGTGCGGGACCTGACGGAATTCCAACCATCTTGTTAAAGAGTTGGCGAAGATATACCACTGATTCTCTTGAAGCTCTTTAGTACTACCCTCTCCAGTGGCAATTACCCTGAGAACTGGAAACTATCATACATATGTCCTAAGCATAAATGTGGACCAACATCTAATATAGGAAACTACCGACCGATAAACATCACGTCAGTAGTATCCAGGACTATGGAAAAGGTGATTGTGAAAGCAGTTGTCGACTACATGAGGATAAACCAATTACTGTCACCAGCACAACATGGATTCTTGAAAGGCCGGTCATGCGCTACCAGCCATCCTGACTATCTAGATGACCATACAAGCAAGCGTGACCAAGGCCTATTTGTAACTACCCTTTTTTAGACTCCAAGCAAGCATTCGATAAGGTGTCTCACAAACGCCTGGTCACTAAGCTGCAATCATACGGTTTCCAAGACCCGTTACTGTCCTGGCTTAGAACATCTTTGGAGGGTTGCTTCCAAGTAGTAAAATTCAGTAATTGCTACTCTTCCCCTAGACCTATACAAAGTGGTGTAGTCCAGAGTAGTGTGCTAGAACCGATGCTTTTCCTAATCTATGTAAACGGTATCTGCAGTGTTATCCGAAGTGGCATACCCTACCTTTTCGCAGACGACTTGAAGATAGTCTACAGCTTTTCTCCTGCAGCACTAACACAGGGTTTCTCTCAAATACAAGATCTGAAGAGAATATTCATATGGAGCGTGACCTGGCAGCTCCCTCTAAACCCAAGTAAAAGTGGCATCCTCCATTTCAATAAATCCCAGCCAGAAGTAACAGCACACTTGGGTGACGTCGCACTGCAGATATGCAACACTATGAAAGACCTCGGAATCACTTACTCCAGAAGTTTGACTCTTACGGAGTATGCAGATTCAATAGTTTCCAAAGGCAGAAGACTCATTGGTCTTCTACACAGAAACATACTCACACCTGAGACACAACTTATACTGTACAAGGCTATGGTTCGCCCAATATTTGACTACTGCACTGTTATCTACAGTAACATGAAAGTATCGGATAGAATTCGAGTAGAGAACATTCAACGGAACTTTATTCGGCGCCTACTAATACATAACGAAGGACTTCCTTACGAAGCAAGATGCAAAAAACTAGGACTAGAATCACTCTGGCTGAGACGCCTGAAGCCCAACCTAACATTTCTTTTTCGCCTTTTATTTAGAAACTCTAAAACGAAATGTGCTATCACTCTTAAATCAACACATGCATACAATCTGCGTAACAGCGAATACATCATCCCAATAAGTATCACTCAAAACTTCGATGTAGGTTTTCCATAACGCAATAGAGTATGCTGTGGAACAAACGTCCCGCTCCTATACGAGCATGTCGTTCTCTCGGCCAGTTTCAACGGCTACTTAGTAAATTCCTCCTATCTAACGAAGCTCATCAATTCATTGACGGCCAAACCACAAACGGTAGTACCATGTACAATTGTGCTACTGGTACCTAGACCCAAGGGAGACTAACAGCAATGACAAAAGTATACAATGCCGAAAACTAAACGCAATAGTTAGGTTGAAATCTAGTTTCTCTTAGAAAAAGATGACCGAGTGAACAGGAAGCGGAGTGCGATACGATATGCAACAGTGAACTCAGTAGCTACTCGGATGTAACCTACATTCCTTCACAACCTAACCGATCTCACGACTTAACACCTATTTCCTGAAAATCGTCCCTTAAAATAATCTCTCTACTCCGAAAAGATAAAAGAACTGTCTGTTGGTGCATTTTCATAGCATGTAACACTTTACTATTTGCCCTTTATTATCAGTACTTACATGTAAGTACTCTGCACCAACATATTGTTTCGGTAGCCCCGATATGGTAATACTCAACAGGCAGCACCATGATCATCCCCCTCGTGACCAGATAAAGGGTGGTTACCGTCTTGGGAAAAACCATGAATTTCACTTAAATATTTATAACTTCATCGAACGCTCGCACACAGCTACATAACAAGTGAATACCTGGTCCAAAATCCTAAAATCTCTCTGTTTCGTAGTGATATCTTCGGCTTCAGACTGATTTTCAGTCATCTTTAGGATTTGTCCTGGTGCGAACTTGACAGACGCGAAGACCAATCACTAATTATTCGAATACGAGACCAAGGAAGAACACGATAGCGTAGTCGGATGGAATAGTATATTTGGATGGTTGTGCCAAAATACCGATGCGTTCCAACTAACTGGCTAGAGAGTCGAATACGAGCAATGCAACGTAACACGACAGCGTGCCAAATGGCGAGGATGCTTGACCGGGTGCCTTCAGCTTAGCGAGTCCAGTTAAACTATCAAGGTCAGCATCAATGTCGAAAGTCGTCAAACCCTAGGCTATTGATTTTGGGGAAGTGTATGACGCTACAGATCACTCCCCCCTAGTGGGTTCGTGAGGACCCTAAGACGATACCAGCCGGAAGTAAAAACCCAGTGGTTTCTCCACTGGTAAAACTCTTCCGATGGGCCCACTGCGTGAGGTGGCCCCTGGTTGTCTGAACCTTATTCTAGGGTGTCGTGGCAATTAAATAAATAAAATACAATAAATGAAATTGTACGTCGGTCGCGGTCATCTGTTCCTTTCGACGTTCCGTCCAGTGCTCGTTGCACCTGGAATATAAATAAAAGTCTTTAATACCACGAAAACGTTGCGTAAAAATGGGAATTATTTATATATAAACATATCGAAAAATAAAAATTTACGCTTATCTTCACCGTTTTTTTAAAAATTTCATTACATGGTAAATAAAAATTGATATAAAAAGGCAAAGTGTACGAGGGTTTGTATTGATGTATCGGGTAGCAGTCCGGAGTTGTTTTGGCGTTGAGCCTTCGGTAATCACCGGTTGGACGCCAGTCGTTGCTATCCTTTTTGGGAACCATGTGCAATGGCGATGCCCAAGGACTGTTTGACGGTCTGATAATGCCCAGGTCGAGCATGTGGTCGAATTCATTTTTCGCCGTTTGGAGCTTATCGGGGGCTAAACGGCGCGCTTTGGATGCCACAGGTGGACCTGTGGTTGTGACGTGATGCATAACATTGCTGGTTATGCACGGAAGAGTGTGCTTCGGTTGCTGTAACTCTGGATATTTCTCCAGAACTGCCTGGTAGGACGCGTCGCCTGATTGTTTAGTCCTAACGATGGCTAAACTCGGACCTACATAGGTGGTGCCGCCAATAGATAACTTTGTGTTGTTATCTATCAGTCGTCGACGGCGAGCATCTACGAGTAGATCGTAATGGTTTAGCAAATCTATGCCAATGATGGGCATAGAGACGTCAGCAAGGAGGAAGATCCAGTGAATAGGTTTGCGTAAACCTAAGTTGAGGTAGGCATACCGTCTCCCGAATGTCGCGATTGCCTTGCCGTTGGCTGCTTGAAGATTGAAGGATGGGTCGTGATGACGCTCCTTTGTCGTTGCTGGAAGAACGCTAACTTCTGCGCCGGTGTCGACGAGGTAGCGGACTTTCGTTTTAATGTCGGTGACGTAGAGCAAACGGCTTTTTCCGCCGGCTACGGTTGCCGTGAGCACGTGCCGGCGTGACCGTTTCCCGAGTTTGTGTCCTTCTTAAAACGGCATGGTTTACGACATTTTCTGGCTTCATCCCCGTAAGTGTTATGAAACCAGCACCATTCAGGGTTTTCCACCCTGTTGGGTTTCGTTTTAGGGCTACCACGAGACTTGCTGCGATGCGCCAAGGTGCGTTTCTGTGAAGTGCTACGTGATCTAGGACTTCGAGATCGTAGCAACCGTTTAACAGAGTTGCACAACTTGGTCACCTCTGAATCCTGGCGCTCTGGTTTGTCGCAGATAGAATATACGTTGGAGATGGGTCTGCTGGATATCTCCAGTATTTTATCTGCTGAGGCTGCCAGGTCGTCGAGTGGGACTGACTGCAGTGTCACCAACACGGTTTGCACCGGTTGTGGTAGTTTCGAGAGAAATAGTTCTCGGAAAAAACCATCGTCAAATGTTCGTGCACCGATTACTTCTCGCATGCGTGCGAGGACTTCAGTAGCTGAGTGGCTGCCTAGCTCGATGTTACGAAGTAATTCGTCTAGACGTTGGCGATCTGTGAGATCGCTTTTCTTCAAGAGTGCGGCCTTTAGAAGTGCATAAGGGTCACTTACTTCAGGATTAAACATGTTTGCTGTAACATACCTGTTTAATTCTCGCGGTAGTGACCGCATGACAGCAAGAAATCGAGAATGAGGATCTGAGACACCCTGTTCTCGAAAATCGGCCTCGGCATACAGAAACCATGTTTCTGCATTGTCTGGCCAATATGGCACGAGTTGGATCGTGTTCGAAGTCGGCTTAATACGAATAAGCTTGGGAGTGTGGTCGGACATGAGAAAGTGTAGTAAATGGATATATAAATGTTATCGAAATGAAAACAATAAACAAATATAAAATGGAACAGGCTCACCAATTCAATACTTGTTATTGGTCGGGATGTGATCACGTCGGGCTCACCAATTTAGGATTTGTCCTGGTGCGAACTTGACAGACGCGAAGACCAATCACTAATTATTCGAATACGAGACCAAGGAAGAACACGATAGCGTAGTCGGATGGAATAGTATATTTGGATGGTTGTGCCAAAATACCGATGCGTTCCAACTAACTGGCTAGAGAGTGGAATACGAGCAGTGCAACGTAACACGACAGCGTGCCAAATGGCGAGGATGCTTGACCGTGTGCCTTCAGCTTAGCAAGTCCAGTTAAACTATCAAGGTCAGCATCAATGTCGAAAGTCGTCAAGCCCTAGGCTATTGATTTTGGGGAAGTGTATGTCGCTACGCATCTTTCTACCCCTAAGCTTACCTCTAAAGTGTTGGTTCTGGATACTTCTTCATGTAAGTTTTACAGTCAGTACAAAGAACTCACCCAGATGTATCATGGCTGATCTGCTCCTGCCTATTTTCCTGCTCCTGTTTCGAATTTGTCTGCTACTCTCTTTGTTATTCACTTTTCAGGTTTACCTAACCAGTCCTGCATTCAAATGGAATCCTACAAATCGCGTTTGTCAGTGGGAAGCATTGCTGTCAAGACCTTATGACGAACGCGCACACCTCAAGTTCATGACTGTGATGCGGCCTGACCTTCAAGAATATTGGAAGATTCAAACGATGACCGAATAATCCTTAAATTCTAACTGAGCCTGCTTCAACACACCTCTTATATGCCATAAATAACGGTATCTAGTGTATAGCTTAACATTGTACATAATCGTCATTTCTCATTACCAGAATGATCAAACCTGTAAACTGGTTTGCATTCATGTAACCTTTGTTGTATGAAATATACATGTACATATGATAATTATTATTATAGAGTCTCCTAAAACCAGAGATCAGTATGTATCTGTCCAGAGGGTTAGCTTATTCAGGAGGAAGTCTGCCGCCTCACATGCAGGGCTTCGATATATTAAGATCACGTTAACTTCTTGCCCGTCGCGTTTCAGTCGGCAGTGCGGCATTTCACATGTTCCACTTTCATGTGCAATTGCTTCAGTGACTTTCACAGTTAAGGTTTTCTCAACTTAAAGGATGATACCACTACCTTTGCGTGCTAAACTATCACTTCTAAAGGAAACGAATCCTCGTAAATGTGTTTCACAGCTGCTGACCCAAGAAGAAAGCCAAGTTTCTGAGATAGCAATGATGTCTGGGCTGTCGTTGTTTACTACATCACCAGGCTCAGTCCACTTGTGTACAAGACAGCGAAACTGCTTAGATGAGTTTCCGTCCTATCCATAGAGGGTCCGGCATCATTTGTTGCCGAAACCTCATCACACGAAAGCCCACCACCTTCAGATCTTGCTCTGCAGCCGCTAATCTGGATCTTAGTTCCGCTCCTGCTTCTCTTTTTTCATTCGATCAGCAAGAATCGGATCCTTTCGCACGAACACTGGATCCTTGAAGTCTGAGAGCATCCTCCAAAATCCGATTTCTCATATCTGCCGACTTGAACACGACTTTGAGTAACCGAAGATTATTTTCAGTAATGACTTCTTGTCAATTACTGCGTCGCCGAACTGGGTATTACCTGCGGCCTGCATAGTTCCGTCATTGTCACTGTGAGCGCCTCACTCCTGTTTCTTTCATCTGAAGCTGACATAGTCTTACGGCCTGCAGCTTTCAGACTGGGTCTACCATCTCTGGGATTGTGAGAACCAGAAGCTACTCGCTTCACCTCACTTGGTGTAGCTTCTTCCAAGTCGTTGTCAGCAAACCTAGTAGGCAGTCTACGCCCCTGACTTACAACTTAGAGTGGGGCTTTCTTAAAATTCTGCACGGCAATCTGTATGTTAATGGGTGCTGTATCGTCGTCACTTTCACAGTTACCGGCTTTAAATTTAGATGGCATTTTCCTAGTTATCGTATTTTGAAGTGTTCTTGCTTCTCCTACAAGAGTGCGAATATCCGAGCCGCACAACGTACAAAGCCAGACACCACCTGCGTTGCTGTACCTCTTATACGCTGAGAGTGTAAGGCTTGTGCGGTTATCTTAGATACAACTCTTCCATTCGCCACACTGCATATCAGAGGCCACTGTGAAGTGGCACCCAGCCCTACCACAAGCATTTTTACGAAACTTCTAGCTAACCATGTAGCAAAAAAACTACAGAAATTCAACCAGTAAAAGCTGCTGTTCCACTTTAACCGAATAGCATTCCGATGAAAGCAAAAACGCAGCGGCCTTTGATGTGTAGACACAAAAAATGCCCAGAATCTAGCTGGACGTGAAAAGTCACTCCTCTTTTCAAACAGCACTTGTGAAATGCTAACAGTTTCCTACGCTTGCACTGTAGACGTTAGGTGTTGAATATCAGTTTTAAAACTTCAAGTTACATCACAAAGTTCTCGTAGGATGCTGAAAATACATGCAGGCTATATTATGTATCTCTTTAGTGTCTTCTATTGGACTATTGTACACTGAACTGGGTACCTGAGAGCTGTGCGTTATTTAAACTGGGCTTCATGACACCTGTGGACTCTAAGGTTACACTAAGTAGTGATAATAACTATGGTTTGTCGAAAATCCCTAGTAAGTTACTGTACCTAGAAATATTTATGAAAATGTCAATAACTTACTAATTGCCATCTTTTCATTACATGATTGGTTAGGGAACCTGTTCAGTGTTTACCAATTGGAGTGACAGGTTAGTTTATATGTTTATTTCTCTCCGAATTTTTCCATATAGTTATTTTCTGAAATAGTGCCATGTTGTTATATGGTTTATTCAGTTCTCAATGACTTCTAAGAGAAGCGAAGTAGAATCTTCAGAAGCATTCATTGTAAATGACCCCAATGCTGTGGATAAGGGTAAAGCGTGATAGTTGGATGGTAATAATTGCGCTCTTAACCAGACTTAGACAATAGTTATCCACTTTGCGTGGTCGAGATACAACTTCAGATTCGCTCTCACAACTGAACCAAATTGATCAATTAGAAGGAAAGATAGAGCTTTGATAGTGTCTTTGCTTGTTTTATTTACTGTTGATAGTTGGTTATTCATATCAGTTTGACAAATTTTTCATTCATATGCAAACCATATGAAAGACAATAATACGATATAAAGCTTCTTTCTATGACTTCCAGCTTTCTGTCTGCTGGGACGTTATACTTATAGAGAGTTGGCGAATTATTAGTTCTCAGACTCGGAATGAGTAGTTTATTTATTGCTAACCATTAGGAAATAATGATGTAAACATTCCAAGCCATAATGTTAAGTCCTTCGTTTACAGTGTATAAGCAGATCTAGATCACAGTGACCGTTTTGCGTTTTGAATATTTAAGCTAGTCAAAGGATCTTAATTGAACTAGTTAAAGTCATCTAAAGTCATAGTAGACACTGTTTAGTCGTTTTCTTTTGATTTTAGGACAATAAGGGTATCATCTTTCCATATACATAGTTTGCAGCTTACTGGAAAATGGTACTCCCTCTGGGTTATCATCTTACTTTGAAACTATTTAAATATTACAGACAAACTGAGATAAATAGGGATTCGCAGATCTACGTAAAATTTCCTCCAAGTTAAATTTATTATTAGTCATTGTTGGGTATGAAGACGCATCCATAGAACTTCGTATGAGCGCACTGATGGAAGCTTATTGACAATAAGCTCAACCGATGACAATGTAATAATTTCTGATTTTGTATAGAAATATGGCGTGCACTATTATCTCTTACGTTTTACTTATCAACTTATTGTTACACTTTTGATTAGAATTTTTCCAAATGGGTTAAATACATTCCATCTCATGTTTTTAATTATGATTGTTTGGTGCTTTGTCGATTGATTGGCTTAAGCATTCAACTTTCAACCAGTAGGTTCCGCTTTCACATCCTACTACACTTACTATGGCCTGGATAACTAGATAGTAGCATTAACCGTCACACAGAGTGTAGTTCATAGTGTAATTCATAACCGCGTACCTGTTTCAGTTACTTTCGTTTTAGCATCGTTACGTTTCTCCTTAATTCCACTGTCTATTGTTCCAAAGTTTGTTGACTTAGAGTTACTGAATTCATGTGTTTCTTCGTTGTGCTCTCTGTTGATTACACACTGTTTATTCTAGTTAACGAATCTACATGTTATCAGTAAACGATTGTAGAATAGTCATTGTTGTGCTTATGTAGGGTCTGTGGAGTTGTGGGTCATTGGTTTAAGGAGTTAATTTTTAGCAAGTATGTTACTCGTTTGAACATTGCTCCTTTTACCGAGGTTTATGCAGTCAGGTAGTACCGTTAGCCGTGAAACGATAGGTGTGGCTCATTGCCTAGTGGACGACCATGCAAAAGGTTGGTAAGTAATTGACTGACTGACAAAATCAACGTAGAGCTACGCACACAATTGCATCGGCCCAAGTTGCTACACTTCATAGTACAAAAAGGATAGGTGCGTAGAGAAAGAGTGATATCAAAGTAGACAAAGCTATGAGAGAATAAAAAATTTGAAGACAACGGACTGTGCAAATATTCAAGCTTTAGATGTCAAGTATTGAATGTTGCATATACGCCATTATGACAAATTTCCAGACGTCACCAAGTGTCCTCAACCACTGGTTCGTTTCGTCTCGGAGGACCAACCAAATAGTCTACATCTCCCCTCAAGGCGTTAGCCAACAGTAAGAGACTTCATCGACTGGTGCCACATCTTTGATGACTTTCTACCACTTTGACTGCTTTGTCTTTTATCTTGGCGTGGTGAAACAAGGTTAGGAAACCTGGACCGTCACGCAGTAATACCAGGTTCTGTGTTGATATAGTCCATCTAGCTTCAAGGTGGCATTTGACTCTCGATAGAAACGTATTGCGGTACTCAGTCTGTGATTAGACTACCGAGCAGGTATGTAATAGTAATCAAAGCTCTACTGGAACTCACGCAGCCGTATAAGAGCTTATGCGGAGTTGCCGTTTCCATCCAGTTCTCCAAATCAACATTGGATCAGGCGTTACTGCGTAACGGTCCGAGTTGCCACATCTCATATCAGTACATCAAGTAAAAAGGCAGTAAAGTGGAATATGAAGAAAAGAAAATTCAGTCAAGTGAGATATGAAGTACTCAAAGAGAGAAAGGAAGAATGACAAAATGGTGAGATTCGGTATCACATTAAGATCAGGATGATGTGTGTGAGGGTACATCTGCACCATCGACTTCGGTTCTCAGTCATATCACCTAGAGTCAGTCTCCAACCACTTGTTTCTCTTGTCTCACCAAACTCAGTTGGCTAGTCTGCGTCGCCGCACATGGCTCATACCAACAGTCAAACACTTCATACATTCATGCCATGTTTTATTCTAGCCGAGAGCCAACAGCCTTTCTCCAGTCTGAACCTACTGCTTCGGTCAACATTGTGTGACGAGGCAGACAGCCACTACGCATACGAAACACATGTCCCTGTTAGCCAGCCAGCCAGCCATCTCAGTCGATGAAGGTTGACGACCACGTCAACTGACTTACCTCTCCTCCCTCCCTGAAGCTCTACACCTGACTTCTGTGTTACTCACGTGGTGTGGTGACACCAAGGAATACGGCCTATACTACGAAGGCAACGGTGGTGAAACACCTGAAACATTCTCATGTCTTCCACCTTGAATGGCGATGTTTCACAGCCATACAGTAGAACAGAGGGGACTGCCTTGCAGTACACGGGACCCTTAATAGACAATCGGATGTCACGGCAGCACCACAGATGGCGTAAGTTGGCAAAAGCCAGTCGAGCCTTTTGTATTTGTGCAGAGATTTCATCGGCCACTGAGCCACCATGACAGGGCTGATCCCACTTCCCAGGTAGGTGAAGTGGTCAGCATACTCAACCACTATACTTTCTATCGTTAGCCAAGGCACCGTTGAAGACCAATTGTGGAGCAACAATTTGCATTTGGGTGATGAGAAGCATATCCCAAACACCCTCAGTGTCCAAAAGACTGCATCTTGTCAGCGTCTTCACCTAACAGGACTATGTCATCTTCATATTCTAGGTCTAACGAAAGTTCTGCGATTAGGTCAACCTCTGTGTAGTCAGGTGACGAGAGGGAGAGCTCCATAAGAATTTCTATGATAAAATTGAATAACAATGGAGAGAGTAGGCACCCTTGACGGACATCACTCGACGAGTACAGCTCCCTGGACATCTCTCCATAGACTCTAACATTTCCACAAGTGTTCGAGTAGAGAGCGTTCAGTACTTATTCGGCACGCCTTTCAGTGAGAGACATTGTCATAAGACTTCTCGATCAACGGAGTGGAATGCCGCCTTCAGGTCGAGAAATACAGCTATTGTCGGTAAGCGTATTCGTATTCCAAAACCTGTAATAGTGTGAATATTTAGTCGATTTACCCGCGGTCGGGTCTAAAACCTGTCCCGTTTTCTCGGGCTTGCTGTTCCTGAGCTCCACTCAGGTGTTGGAGAGTTATAGAACCTTGAATCTTGGACACTATTTTCCTCGGGCTGATTCCTTTGTAGTTATCGCATTTCTTGAAGACTGGGATAATCAGTGATTTCAACCAGTCAGTAGGGATCGTATTTGGTTCTCGTATACTAGTTAACACTTCTGTTGACCCGACTAGAAAGCACTTTACCACCATCCTTGTATACCTCAGGAGTTAATCCGTTTGGTCCTGCTGCCCTTGTTTCAAGTTACCTACAGCTTTCTTGACTTCTGCGAGCGTATAGGGGGCCTATCTCAGTGTTCCATTCAGCATCTGACTAGATAGCAGGCAACGCAATGGTGGCTGGAGGCCAGTTAAACTGTTGCTCGAAGTGTTGCCTATCGTTCCAGTCGTCTCCCCTGCGAGTGAATCGCAGACCCGTCCTTCTCCACTATAGTCTCACTAACCGTTGTTAACCTTTTCTCTCCGGTTTCTTTGCTAAGTCTAAATAACTGTCTACTGTTACCAGTTGCCGCTACCTTTTCCATCTCTAAACTTCACTGCCCACCACTGTTCACAGTCGTTGCGTAGACTTTCTTGTACTTTAAAGTTGCGCTCGCTCTTCATTGTACTCAGAGGCTGCAGGGAGGTGTTCACGTGCATCCATTAGTTCGGAGGAAGCTGTTGATATCTACTAGCTCTTTTTACCCACTTTCGGAGTCGGCTATGATCTTTGGCACTGCTTTTACAGCAGACTGGAGATGACACCAAGCTTCTTCTGGATGAGTGGTAGTGTTCTGTTCCGATAACTGCCTAGCCAATTTCTCACTGAACGCGGCTTTGGTGTTTTCGTTGTCGAGCTGCACTCGTAATAATTTTGTTGTCAACTTTTTCCTATGTTCATTGAGACGCAGACATAAACACGCTCGGACCAACGCATGGTCTCTATCCAAACACGTACTCCAGAAGAAGCGACAGTCTTCTAACGATTCTCTCCAGCGATGACTGATAGCAATGTGGTCTGTGTCCATCACTGAGTTGAGCTCGATGGACGCCACGTCAGACAGTGTCTTTCTTTGTCTGAAATTTGTGCTAGCTAAGAATAAGAGGTTATCTGAACACGGTTGTAGTAGGTGACCACCGTTATCTTTTCTTTCAGCCAGGATTCCGAAAGTGCCACCTAGATGCGTTTCTGCCTCACTCAGTCTACCCACCTGGGCATTGAAGTCACCTGCAACAACCACCACGTCTAAACGTTTGGATTACGAAAGGATACTAGACAGTTTTCGGTAGAACTCGTCCTTCACTTCATCCGAGCTGAAGTCAGTGGGTGCGTAAGCAAAGATCACAAAGAGACAACGGCGAGTTTCACTATTCCTTTTAGTTCTCACTGTGCCGCTCAACCGAACAGCTCAGAGGCGACTATCAACTGGGATCCAATCTAGTAGTGAGCTTTTTGCCCTAGTGCTTAATGCTATGCCTACACCTGCAAGACCACGAGAGCTAGCTATCGGATCTCCAGAAACTCGAAGGGTGAATTTTGCTGATTCATCAGATCGGCCGGGAGATGTTAGGTGAATAACCGCACTCGGGTCCTGTATGCGTGTCTCACAAACACAGAACACATCCATGCCCCGAGTTGCTAGAGTCTTGGCTAATGAAACCTCTTGACCAATTTGACGGAGGGTGCGGATATTGAAGGCCTCGATGTGTAATTTAGAGCATAGTTTAAGGTGACCAGGGATGCTGTTCTGTGGATTCAGATCGTTGTCGAAGGCTGCAGAGCTAGGAGAAATTGAAGATGATGCAGTATCGTTAATTGAGAGATGTGAAGAAAGAGTAGAAGGTAATGATGAAGGAGGTGGATAGCAGTCTGAAGAAACCTGAGTGCTGACAGAGTTTTGAGGGCGGTTGACACTTCCCGACTGCTCACACCATGGAAGGCTATTTCTTATTAAGGTACCTGAAAGAGATTTGTGTGACCACAGAGCCCATCGGACATCTGCTTGAGGTCTGTCACACGCAGTCTTTTGTGTATGGTTGTTTTGGGACGGGATGGTCGAAAAGAAACGGTAAGTAAACCAACACCGCCGGCCTGGCAGATCGTGGGGCGTGGTGGAGTGTGTTATTTTTGGGGCCAACATTTTCTAACCCCCCCCCCCTTCCACTGAGAAGGCAGCATCGGCATGGCACTGTTGGTCATCCAAGGGAAACACCTTACTGCTGTCACATCCCATCCAGCTAGCAGCAGTACGACTTCGCCCTCAGACCCCCATCATAGTGTAGCAATTTACACTATAACGGTAACTGCTTTTCGTCTAACCACCATCCAACAGACCTTTCTGGTATGGTAGGACCTCGAGGGAACAAGTGTTCCACCAGCATAGCTCGTTGGGTCATTGTGATATGCAAACCCGACCACCACGTCAAGGTAGCTGCTATTGGTCGAGTGTTGTCGTTTGGAGTAACGACAATCAGTGGTGTCCACCATTCCTGTTTAGCTTTGTTATAGACCTACAAAGGATTGTCTTATCCCCTAGAGGGCATCTGGCAAACTTGAAGTACTCTGATGACGTCCTGTTAGTCGCAGACGCTGACAAAATGCAGGGTCTTCTAAACACTCAGCATAAATTGGAGTGTGCGTGGTTTACGTTTATTTATTTTATTATTTGTCCCTTATGTTCCTGTGGGACATAGGGCTTCAGTAGTACGTCTCCATTCTACTCTCTTCTCTGCAGTCTTTTAAACTTGGCTCTACAACTGCTCATAGGCTTTGATTTCTTTCTTACACGATCTCCTCCACGTCACCCTCAGACACCCAACTAACTCGTCGTTCCACTCGAGGGCCTGGTGTGGATTACGTTTGGCACCTATCAAATATAAGATAGTTTTCGGGAACTGATTTGCAACTATTCCCAGTTCAAAAATAGTGAGTGAAGTGGTGTGATCAGTGGTTGCAGCACTTCGGTAACTTGTATTTACTTATCAACATCTAAAGTTTATGCATCTCCACTAACCATCATTTTTAAAACTTTTTCTCCTCCCTTACACTTCTGTCTACTTTGGTACCACTGTTTTTCTACTCACTTAAAAGATGTTGCTGTGACGTTTGGGAACTTGAAACAATTCACTTCTATGCTACGCTTTGCATTAACTTTGTCTATCTGGTAGAATATGTTGGTCACTGCATTTACTTGGCAAGTTGCACCAGCTCAAAGAGGTTGGTCGCTGGCTAAATTCTAGCTTGGATTCAAAAGGTGTGTGTGGCATTTGCTAACTTCATGCTTGTAGCTGATGAGATATCTAATGAGTATGATGCACTGCATTCCGTTTGGTCCTCTTACACGGCTGTGAAACATGTCTACTGGTAGACATAAAGAGATTACATGTTTTTGACGCTAAGTGTCTATGTAACATTGCTGGCGTGTGGTAGAATCACTGTGTAAGCAGTGTTGAAATTAGTTTGAGGGTAGTAGGTAAGGAAGGTTATTCAGTCTGTGAGGTTGTCAGTCTTTAGCAAGTGAGGAGGATTTGACGTGTGTTGCGCATGCCAGGCCCCTGTCTACTTCTACGTGCGATCTTAGCTGAAGTAGGATTTGGCTAAAAGTAAGCTAAGGGTTGTTAGACCATGATATAGCACCAGTCCACGAATTCTTTGAATGTTGGTCTGATCTGTGTAGAGAAGTATAGACTATGATTGAGGTCATTAATAATCAATGATTGGAGAATCTTGGTGATGTATCGTCTTCACAGTGTCACAGATGTATGCATTTTATCTTCAAAATCTTGAATATTCTCAGTAGCATTCATTTATAAATCGTCTCTTTTTACACGCCTCTGTTCACCTTAATGCCGTTTGTTTTGTACTCACTTGTTCTTTGCATGTTGCAGTAAGGTGTTGTTGCAACTTGATGTAATACATCTTTGTTTGTCTGTCTAACATGAATTAGTCAGTGAAGTTTGATTTCAGAAGTTGAGTATGTCCGAATTAAGCATTACTATGTCACACAAATGTTACATTTTGGTTGGGTACTGTATCAGATTAAACTTGTAGGTATCCCATTCACCTAGATAGGGGATAAAACTATATGGTTAGCCAGAATACTTTTATTTTCGCTTATCTGTTTGTAATAAAAACAAATACATAGAGTTTAGTGTTGAGGTCAGTTAAAAGTTTGGATATTGTTTACAATATGGATGCGTGTATCGGATATCGATATGCGATAACTGACGTCTATGTTGTTGTTTAGTGATACTTATAATTTTCTGTTGCTATACTCTGTTGAATTGCTTGACCCCTCAGTTGGCAGATAGGCTACTATGCGGATGCCACAATGATCTAGTGGATAGTTAACTTTGAAACAATGGCTAATTAACCAGTAAGTGGTTATTGTCTAGCTATTCAATTCCTCGTTATTTTTAGTAATAATTAATTGTCTTTAATCGAAAGAAAACAGTACTCAAAGTTGCCTGTAGTTACATTTATGAACACCTGTATAAGAATGCTTCAGATTTAGGTTAAATCAGTCCCACTTAGTACAGGTTTTTATGCAAGACCACAAGTCGTACTTAAAATATGTGATTTGTATATGAAAACTTATGGGGGATACTCTGGACCGATGAAAAGATCCTAGAAGATTTGGATTTCGCCGATGATGACTTGTGTCTAACGTCATACAAACTCGAAGATCTACAGGCGAAAACTAACAAGTCGACAGAAGAGGCGAGGCAGCGAAGACGGGACTTTAAGTGAACGTGGAGAAGACAGAGGTGATGATGATACCCGACCAACACCACCATCACCGACAACAAAACCTCCAATCACCATCAATGGGGGAAACTTAAAGGAAGTAGCCTCTTTCACCCACCACCTAGGCAGCATCGTTTCAACTACAAATGGCGGCACAGGCATAGACGAGGACGTCAAAGCCAGGGTCGGAAAAGCAAGACAGGCGTTTATTAACCTGAAACCAGTGTGGAGATCTACCCCACTGCACTCAGCATAAAACGTGAACAACATCCGGATTTTCAACGCTCTTAGTGTCAGTCAAGTCAGTGCTTCTGTATGGCTCCAAGACTTGGTGCGTTACAAAAATGATTCCCAACAAATTACAAACATTCATCAACAACTGCCGCCTACGCTGGCTCGTTACTGAAGATCAGATGGATTGCCAGAAAGAATAAGCAACAACGAACTCACTCTGTCAACGAACCAACTAAGCAAGAAGCTACCGCTCAACAAATATGCAGTAGAAGGAAGTGGAGATGGGTTGGGCATACACGGAGAAGACCGACTGGGGACATCACGCACCAGGCCAGTCCCTCGAGTGGAATCCAGATGGGAAACAACGAGTTGAGCATCCGAGGCGAGGGTGACATGAAGGAGATCGTTTGAGGAAGAAATGAGAGCTTTTGGGCAGTCTTGGAGCCAGATTCAAAAGGTTGTAGAGAAGAGAGTGGAATGGAGACGTGCTACTGTATCCCTATGTCCCACTAGGAACCCAAGGGACGAATAATAATATGAGAACTGATGGAGTTGTTGCTTTTCGTTTTAACCATTTAATCTTCAACTAGTAATGGGTCAGGGGTTCAAAACTCGTTCCACTTGCAGAAATTTCATTATCAGCCATGTAATAACATTAGGTCTCATCCAATACATGTGGCTCATTGGTGACTATTGAACGAATATGCACAAAATTGCTGAGTCCATTTCAATTTTCTGCTATTTTTTTTTTCCTTTCAAAAAAGAATGTTTGCATAAGTATTTAAAAGTTGTATTTTTAACCTTTCAATTATATTTTAGACGATAAAGAAGCACATGTTTCAGTTGAAGCAATTCGCTGTGAAGATGATTCCTCTCCTGTGCATATCACATATTCAAATGTTAAAACTGTTGGAAATGGTTCCTTTGGTATTGTTTATTATGCAGTTCTTGGTGATAATCGTGAAGTGGCGATTAAAAAAGTTTTACAGGATAAACGATATAAAGTTAGTGATAATTCAATTTATCTCTTTTTTTGTCTTGTTTTTGTAGAATCGTGAATTACAAATACTTCGAATATTGCATCACTCTAATATTGTACCACTGTATTATTACTTCTATTCATCGTCATCATCAGTAAGTGTCTCTGTTGTTGTTGTTGTTATTATTTTTTTCACCTTACTGAATCTTAGAAACCAGGTGAAACTTATCTCAACTTAATTCAAGAGTATATACCTCAAACACTGAGTCGTCTTATCAGACATTATTGGCGGATTCGGCAAGTTATACCATTGGCATATGTGAAGGTAAGAAAATATCTGCTCTGTACAAGTCGATTAACAGTCTAAATTGTTGTGTGTGTGTGTGTGTGTGTGTGTGTCAGTGTTCTTCTAATCTGTTTATTAATGATCAGATTATTATTATGTTTATTATTTATTCCTTGGGTTCCTAATGGAACATAGGGCTTCAGTAGCACATCTCCAGTGCACCCTGTTCTCTGCAAACTTTTCAACCTGGCTCCACGACAGCCCACAAGCTCTCATTTCTTCCTCTCACGATCTCCGTGTCACCCTCGGACGCTCAACTCATCGTTTCCCATCTGGGTTCCACTCGAGGGACTAGCCTGGGGCGTGATGTTCCCGAATGGTCTTCTCAGTGCATGTCCAATCCATCTCCACTTCCTTCTACTGCATATTTGTTGAGTGATAGGTTCTTGCTTAGTTGGTTCGTTGACAGAGTGAGTTCGTTGTTGCTTATTCTTTCTGGCAATCCATCTGATCTTCAGTAACGAGCCAGCGTAGGCGGCAGTTGTTGATGAATGTTTGTAATTTGTTGGGAATCATTTTTGTAACGCACCAAGTCTTGGAGCCATACAGAAGCACTGACTTGACTGACACTAAGAGCGTTGAAAATCCGGATGTTGTTCACGTTTTATGCTGAGTGCAGTGGGGTAGATCTCCACACTGGTTTCAGGTTAATGAAAGCCTGTCTTGCTGTCTTTCCGATCCTGGCTAGATTTGACATCCTCTTTCAATCCTTTTAATGATATAGAATAAACACAACATTAGAATGCACTTCTGATTAATGATTCTAGTGTTGTGTTTATTGTAGATCATTAAAGTACCAATATTTCAACCTTTTATACTATTTGTTCCTAGGCTGGTTACTACTTTTTCAACCATAATATCAGATATCATCCTGATTAGTTGTTCGCTGATACGCCGACGGAGTGTCTAACAGTTTTTAATCCATAAATAGGAGGAAAACTCGACGTAGAATCACCTACAGATGTGTGTATTGATTCAAGTTACTACACTTTATCACATCTAATCCAATTTTACATGAGGTCAATTACAACACGAATGGCTCAATGGTAACGTCTTTATCTGCACCACTGAATGACATGGGGTTCGAATCTCTAAAGCAATGTCAGTTCCTTGAAGTTGCAGATATGCCTTGCTGACTAGTGCCAACAAGCAGCATGTTAAGGAGTGCTTCTTTCCGATTGCTTCCAACCAACTAACACTTATCAACTGTTCAGTGTAAAGGTTTCTAGAAAGGATAGATGCGTCTAAAAATGACCATCCCGGTTTCATCATGTCTTGTTGAATTCGATGAACGATTTTTGTCCAGAAGTCGGATATCATTCAGTTGACATAGACAGTTACTTTGTAACTGAGAAACGTATAATTTAGCGGTGCATCAACATGATGCATTTTTGACAGTCACTTTCACGACTGACTTTGTCAGTTAAAGTATACGAAACCCATTTTTGTTGCATTCAACAGTTGGCTTACCATCAAACTACAAGATATACGGTCACTGGTTCTAGTTCTCCTCCAGCCGTCTTAAACCTGATCTACTACCGATGATAGTCACTGCAAGATTCATTCCTTCGCGGGGAACAGCTTTCTGCCGTCTTTCTCAAATCAATGAGACCTGCTTTATGCTTACTATTACTATTTTTATCTATCCTTTACCTTCCTAGTAGGACATTGGGCTTCAGGAGCACGTCGCCACTTCACTCTCTTCTCTTCAGTCTTTTGAACCTGCGTCCATGACTGCCCATGAGCTTTAATTTCTTCTTCACACCATCTCCTCCATGTCACCCTCGGACACACAACTAACTCGTCGTTCCCCCTTTGGGTTCCACTGGAGGGCCTGACATGGCACTTGATGTGCCCAAACGGGCTTCTCAGTGTATGTCCAATCCATCTCCACTTTGTTCTGTATATTTGTTGGGTGACAGGTTGTTGGTTAGTTGGTTGGTTCGTTGTGAGATCAGAGTTGGTTGTTGCTTATTCTTTGTGATGATGTGATCTCCATCTTGAGTGTGGAGGTAAGTGTAAGAAATACTTACTATGTATGTTATTTATTCTCTGTTATTATGGTTAGTGTGAGAAGAAGAGTTTAAAGGTAGGTGTTGATGTGTGATGTCTGTAGTTTGTTGTGAATGCTTTTCGTAATGTGCGATATCTGTGAACCATGTCATAGAAGTACTGACTGACTTGGTGTTTAAAATGCACATGTTGTTCGACATACTGAGTGGAGTAGACCTGCACATTGATTTGAGATTAATGAAGGAAGTCCTGTGTTGCTGTGTTTGCGATCGTGTCTGACTTTGAGATTGTCATCTGTGTGTGTGTGTGTGCGAGCGTGTGGTGTCTGTAGTTGAAAGGATGCTGCCTCCTAGGTAGGTAGGTGAGTAGGTGAAAAGACCGAATTGATCGGTCTCTATTGGCATATGGACTCCTGCGCGGATGCCTCGGTATTACCTGTGTTCTGTTTATGGTAATAATGGATGGTGGCTAGCAGTGGAATTCAGGATGCGCTCTTCGTCCCATTTGGGGCTCGTCAGCTGGGTGTACTTGCCACCCAGTGTTGTTCCCACCGGGTCTCGGACTCGGGATTGATTGCTGCAAACGCCAAAGCCTTATCCACTACACCACCGAGCCATTACTTATGTGACGAGTCTCAAATATGACGAAATGCGCATTCTGGATTCCACTGCTTGCCAATATCCGTCATTAGTATAATTAGGATACAGGTCATATCGAGGCATCCGCACAGGAGCGCATAGGCCAATAAAGGCCGATCAATTCGGTCTAATCAACGACGGTATAATACAAGCAATAATACTAAAACTATACCCATCGCACAAGAAGTGGCTATCGTTGCTCGGTGGTGTAGTGGACAACGCTATGGCGTTTGAAGCGATTGCTCCCAAGTCCGAGTCCCGGTGGGAACAACGTCTCTCAATGGGAAGTAGGTATATCCAGCTGACGAGTCCCAAATAGAACGAAATGCACATCCTGGATTCCAGTGCTAGCCACTATTCATCATTGCTTTAGTTGCGGAATATGTATATATCATCATATATATTCATTCGTTCTTCTGATGAGCAGGACATCTAGGAAAGAAATACTACCCCTCTGTGCTTCCTGATTGGTGAACATATGTTGAAGGTATTCAAAGGATCTTCAACATTAGAGTCATTATTTAAAAATGATGAATGTGTATCATATATATACTGGCAGTAATTGAAACATAATTCAACATGCATATATTCCGTACAATTTCATAAGTTATCAGTCAAACCTTCATAATATTTACACTTCTTGTCCATTCCATTGTATAGTTGTACAGTTTTCAACTTCTACGCGGATTAGCTTACATACATAACCAAGGGATATGTCATAGAGATATAAAGCCACAAAATTTGTTGATCAATCTGGATCAAGGTGTGTTAAAAATATGTGACTTTGGAAGGTAAGTGTAAGAAATACTTACTATGTTTGTTATCTATTCTCTGTTATTATGGTTACTGTGAAAAGAAGAGTTTAAAGGCTGTGGAAGACTGTGTTACGCATGTCTGCCTTGTGATGCAATGTTAGCTAAATTACTTTCAGGTTGGATAAAAGCTCTAGGTGGTCAGACTAAAATATACTATCGGTGTATGAAATTTTTGCTTGTTGGTCTGGGCCATATATAGAGGGGGTCCATGTGACTAAAGAAATCATAGGTGTTGGAGACTCTTAATTGTCATACTGAATTCAATATCGGTTCATTCCTCTTTATTATCACGACTTTATACCACTTTTGACTACTTTCTCGCTTGATGTGATGGTATGAAGTGTGGCAACTTAAACTGTTATGCAATAATGCCTGGTTCCATGTTGATATTACCTACTTGTTTTTCGGTTACGGTGGTTTATTCTACAGTGATAAATCTCCCTACCTTGCTATCCTGGTCAAATATTCTGATGTTTTTGGAAAATATCTAAAATATGAGATTTCTGGGTTCACTCCAAGATTGAAGCTTTCCACTCCACCTGATTCAGTCTCAACAGTCAATCGGGTAGCACTACAAACCCACACATATTGATCCAAGTTGAAGGTTTATACATAAACCAAAAAGAAAATCAATTAATAAACCTCCATAAACCTCCAAAAGACATTTAGCTAAGAGTTACTCAATTTTCAACGAATCATTCTAAAGCTGTACTATTGTGGATAAGGATTCTGCCAAGAGCAACGCAAGGGATAACGCAGACGTATTACAATGGATGCTACTGATAAGAATGTATGAAGAGCAAATGAAGAGAGAAACAGACGAGGAAACGAAACACATTTTGCAAATGATGGGTTTAGTGCAAGGTGTACCATATCTATCGACTACCGTTCCAATTATTGATAATAAACATTCTTTCTGTCGTGTCTGTCTTCTGTCTCTTCGCTAGCTCACGCGTATATAATCTAACGTCTACTTGATAATATGAATAATATGTTACCCCCCGACCGATAGCTGCTACCTTGACGTGGTGGTCAGGCTTGCATATCACAATGACTCAATAAGCTATGCTGGTGGAACGCTTGTTCCCTCGAGGTCCTACCATACCAGAAAGGTCTGTTGGATGGTGGTTAGACGAAAAGCAGTTACCGTTATAGTGTAAATTGCTACACTATGATGGGGGTGTGAGGGCGAAGTCGTACTGCTGCTAGCTGGATGGGATGTGACAGCAGTAAGGTGTTTCCCTTGGATGACCAACAGTGCCATGCCGATGCTGCCTTCTCAGTGGAAGGGGGGGGGGTTAGAAAATGTTGGCCCCAAAAATAACACACTCCACCACGCCCCACGATCTGCCAGGCCGGCGGTGTTGGTTCACTTGTCGTTTCCTTTCGACCATCCGGTCCCAAAACAACAAAAGCTCAAAACAACCATACACAAAAGACTGCGTGTGACAGACCTCAAGCAGATGTCCGATGGGCTCTGTGGTCACACAAATCTCTTTCAGGTACCTTAATAAGAAATAGCCTTCCATGTTGTGGGCAGCCGGGGAGTGTCAACCGCCCTCACAACTCTATCAGCACTCAAGTTTCTTCTAAGGTATCTTAACGAAATTCAGCTTTTTTTTTTCTTTAGAAACTCAACAGATTTAAAAGGGATTACGCAATATGAAAGTAAAGACTTGTTGAAAACTGAACCAAGAATAAATAACAAGGGTTTCTGGAGGTAATGCTGTCATAAGAATTGAATACAGTTCGGGAATGCAAAGTTAAATTGGTGTTAAGGTCTAAGGATACATGATAACAAAGGAAGACGTGATATTATAGTAAGAAGATGGAAGTAGAATGTTCACATAAAGCTTTTATGAGAAGCTATTGTGTCAAGATATATATGTCCAATGAAGAACGTTGTCTAGAGTTCACCGCGAAAGATGTTTTCAAATGTCTTATATCCCTGAAGCCTTCATGCAGTTCAGGTCTGGATGGTATGTCAAGCTTCGTATTCACGGAGTGTGCTAACATATTCAATAGCAAACACCATACCAGCTACCTGGAAAGATATCAAGACAGTGTGCGTATCTAAGTCGAGGACTCCAGATGCATGTACAAAATTTCGTCGGATTGCAGTTACCTCTTCGTTCTTAAAAATAATGGAGAAGCTAATAATTCCTATGCTCGTGCCCTCACTGAAGTTTTTCCGAGACGCTTATAAATTTGCATATAAAAGCAGATGAAGCGCTTTGGATGCCACCACTCTCTTATGTCACGATATTGCTTATAGTCTTGATAAAAATGTCAAGTATGTCAGGTGTGCCTTTTTAGACTATACTTGGCCATTTAACTCTGTCCCAAGACAAGCTAACCTGGACTAATACTGACTCCTGGATAATCAGCTGGTTGCATTCCTATTTCTGTGGCAGGAAACAATATACTGTTCACACAGGGAAGCGCTCCACCTCATTGCTTGCAGTGACTAGTGTTCTTCAAGGAGCCGTCCTTCCCCTCTGTCTTTTCTCTTTCTTTCTGCTATTCTTTAGCTAGTATCAATTTCATCAAATATACTGGTGGCCTAACAGTTTCCATATCTGTCTACTGTTAGACTATGGTCGTCAGACAATGGTTTCATGCTTAATTCTTCAAAATGTCAGACCATTAGCGTTAGTTTTACACATGAATACAACTTATTTAAACTGCTTAGTTCTCATGATTCCTGTTCTGTTGATACTTGTACACTATAGAGTATTACAAGTGTGATTTATCTCGACGTATGTGTTTTTCTTCGAACCTTTCTTGGTCCCCTCGCATATCTTACTAATTTCCAAAAGAATTTCCCGCCTAACTTTCTATATTAAGAAGCTGAGAGTATCTCATACAATAACTCAGCCTCTCCTCTTGTGTTTTATAAACTCTTGCATCTTGTCTGTTCTCCTTTAATCTTTCTCGGGTTACTGAAAAAAGCAATATACTATATTGCATAGAACTTTAAAGATTGTCAGAAGAATTTGTGGTGTACCTTTAAACCTTCTAGTTAAACTAGTTGTGGGCAAACATTAACTTATCAGATGACCAACATCGTTTTCACTGAAACCTCTTTGAGTGTTGGTCGTCTGGAAAGACAAGGGGCACGTACCAGTAAATATAGAAACTCTACAATACTGTAGGTATTTTGCTCGTTTTCTATGCGATGAAGAAAGTCATAGAAATGAACCAACTAACTAATCGATTTTTGCTTTTGAGAGCAAACTAATAGATGATGAGCATGTTACTGTTTACTTGTTATGAATCTAATTGCTAATGTGTCTGTCTACCAAAGTTAACTGCACATTTTCAAGAAAGTTGTTGTATACACTGTCTCTGTCCAACAGATGCTGAAAATTCCGTAAAGTATTTTTGGAATAGCTTTCAGAATAGAGCCATTATTATTATTATTATTCATCACAAAGGGGAATCCTCATTTGGTCTAGAATATGCAGATGGCATAGTCCTGTTGAGTGAAGACACCGGAAAGATCTAGACTCTTCTGGACACCTTAAGTGACAATCTGAGAATGCTTGGGATGCGTTTCTCACCACCCAAATGATCCAGGACTCGTCTTCAACGTTACCTTGGCTAACTATACGGAGGGAAATAGTTCAGTGTACTGACCATTACTACACTCACCTGGAAAGTTGGATCTACTCCGGTGACCCAGTGACCGACGAAATTTCGGTACATATACAAAATGCTCAACTGGCTTCTGACAAATTACGCCACCTGTGTGATACTGCCTCGATATCCAATTGTCGATTAAGGGTCGAGTGTACTGTGATGCAGTTCTTCCTCTTCTACAATAAGGCTGTGAAACATGGCTGTTAAATGTAGAAGATATGAGAAGGCTTCATGTGTTCAACCACTGTTGCCTTCGTAGCATAGACCATGTGTCGTGGTGCCACCATGTGAGTAATGCAGAAGTGAGGTGTAGAGTTTTAGGGGTAGGGAGAAGAGGTGAGTGTCAGTTGACGTGGTTGTGAACTTTCATCGACTGAGATGGCTGGCTGGCTGAAACATGTATTACGCATGGCTAGTCACTGTCTGCCTCTTCGCGCAATGTTAGCTGAAGTAGGTTCAGGCTAGAGAGAGGGTCGGGTCAGTCAGACAGAAGCATGGTATCAGTGAATGAAATCTTTGACTGTTGGTTTGAAGCAGGTAGAGCCAGGAGATGGAGACCAGTCGGTTGGGGTCCACGGGACACGAGAAACCAGTGGTTGTTGACTGTGGGTGATATGGCTGAGAGTGGGTGTGAGTGGCGTACACGTATCCACATGTTATTTTCATCTTAACTGCTATACAGAATTCAGCATTCCCTCATTTTTCCACTTTACCACTACTACTACTACTTTCCACAGCTTCTGATCGACTTTGTTACTTCATGCGCTGATATCAGGTATGGTAACTTGGACCGTTATGAAGTAATGCCTTTGGATCCTATGGTGACATGATGGTGATAACACACATAAACCAGTAACAACTTGCCAAGTTTCATAGTAATAATGGTAAAAGTTGCAATAATGCCAACATCTGCTTCTAAACTAAACTGAAGAAAAGCATAAAAATATGAATATGAAACCCCAGAAGTACAAGCGGTGTCTAGTTTGACTAACCTCCCAACTTTCAACTTCGTTCGAACCCCTGTACTTCGTCAACCGACAATAGTTCCCTCTCATTCTCCAAAACACCAATATATACATGATTGAAGCGTATACAGTGATTTCTGTTGTTGAGATATAGGCGTGGATATAACACGCAACACTATCATCCGGTATCATGAATACCTGGTGTTGGTATGTTTTCCTTCAATAGAATCGGTCCGACTCAGAGGCGGAGTTGTAACGCACTCACCCCGAAACCTTAAGGTCCTGGGTTGGAGCCATGTTGGAGTCGGGGTCATGGGTGCACACTGCTGAGGAGTCCCACACTTGGACGAGACAGCTGTCCAGTGTTTCCAAGTTCGAAATCATGTGAATTTTAAACCTCCATGAAGTTGTTGTTTTTTTAGGCGTAATCATGAATTAAGTTTTATTAAACGAACAGGAGGTCTCTACCAGACTACTAGTGAAGTGGTCGGTGATCGACTAACTGACCGAAAGATTGGTTAGACTTTGTATGTGAAGAAAAAACTCCGTTTTGTGAAAATAGTAGAACAGTGGAGCAAAAAACATCAACAAAGATCAGATAGAACAGTCTAGAATAGTCTTCAGTGTGACAAACAAAATGAAGGATGAATTATAGCATATCCTATTATACATCAGGTCTCTAACAATCAGTCTGTCTGTTGAATGCAGACACTAAATACATGGTCATCCATGTGATTCAGATTAGTAATCAATGGCCTCATATTATTACTATTGTTATTATTATTATTTGTGCCTTGGGTTTTAGTGCAACATTGGGCTTAAGGAGCACGTCACCAATTCATTCTGTTCTCTACAGTCTTTCTAATCTAGCTCCACGACTGCCCATGAGCTTTAATTTCTTCTTCACACGATCTCCTCCATGTTACCCTTAGACACCTAACTAAGTCGTCGTTTCTCCTTTAGGGTTCCAGTCGCGGGCGTGGCCTGATGTGTGATGTGTCTTCTCAGTGTATGTATGTGCAATCCATGTGCATATTTGTTAGGTGACAGATTGTTGGTTGGTTCGTTGGCAGATCAGAGTTGCTAGTTGCTTATTCTTTCTGACCTGATCTGATCTCTATCTTCAGTCTGGAGTGAGTAGATCTCCAGCCATCTTGCATACACTAGATTACTTCACACATTGAAGTGCAGAAGTGTATACAGACTGCATATTACCAACTTGACTTAATGCCGCATAACAGCCATACTAACCGTTTCAGTTTGTTAGTATAAAATTCTACAATGTATATCCCGATGTCGCTCATTTAATTTTTTACACAAAACGGTCAGTGAATGTAAGTAACCAAGACATCTGGAAATTTCGATTCCTATGTGGGAAAGCAGCAGGACCAGACGGGATACCGCCAGAAGCACTGAGAACAGACGCAGAGACAACAGCAGACATGCTCACACCACTATTGCAGAAGGTGTGGAAGGAAGAGAAGGTACCTGGCGATTGGAAGAAGGGTTACCTTTTCAAACTACCGAAGAAGGGAGACCTCAGTGTTTGCAAGAACTGGCGAGGAATCACTCTCCTGTCCACACCAAGAAAAATATTAAGCCGTATCATCCTGGAGGATGCACTGGATTCAAAACTACGACCGGAACAGGCAGGCTTCAGGAAGTACAAATCATGTACAGACCAAATTGCAACCCTTCGTATCATCATAGAACAGAGCATAGAATGGCAATCAGCTCTCTACCTCAACTTGATCGACTTTGAGAAGGCCTTTGACAGCGTCGACCGACAGGTAATTTGGAAACTGCTTCATTACTACGGAGTATCTCAAACCTTTATCCGCCTCATTCAACAACTATATGAAGACACCACATGCCAAGTAATTCACAATAGGAAGCAGCTCAGTGATGCCTTTGAAGTGAAGACAGGAGTGAAACAAGGTTCTCGCCTACTATCCCCCATGATATTCCTGATTGTGGTGGACTGGATCATGCAGCAAACAGTGGGCAGCGAGAAGAGGGGGATACGCTGGCTAGTCTGCGGAAAAGAACCTAGAAGACTTGGATTTCGCCGATGACTTGTGCCTGATGTCACATAAACTTGAAGATCTACAGGCAAAAACTAACAAGTTGACAGAAGAGGCGAGGCAGCGAAGACGGGACTTTAGGTGAAGGTAGAGAAGACAGAGGTGATGAAGATACCGCACCACCACCACCACCAACAACAACAACAACAAACCCCAGTCACCATGAACGGGAGAAACTTAAAGGAAGTAACCTCCTTCACCTATCTAGGAAGCACTGTTTCAACTACAGGTGGCACAGATGAGGATGTCAAAGTCAGAATCGGAAAAACAGCAAGACAGGCGTTCATTAGCCTAAAACCAGTGTGGAGATCTTCTGCACTCCACTCAGCATGTGGAACAACATCCGGATTTTCAACACCAATTCAGTCAAATCAGTGCTTATGTATGGTGCAGAGACTTGGCGCGTCACGAAAGGGATTTCCAATAAACTACAGACATTCATCAACAACTGCCGCCTACACTGGCTCGCTACTGAAGATCAGATGGATTGCCAGAAAGAATAAGCAACAAGGAGCTCTGGGAACGAACCAACCAAGAACCTATCAGTCAACAAATATGCACTGGAAGGAAGTGGAGATGGATTGGGCACACACTGGGAAGGCCGACTGGGGACATCACGTATCAGGCCAGTCCCTCGAGTGGAATCCCCATGGGAAGCGACGAGTTGGGTGTCCGAGGTGAGGGTGACATGGAGGACATCGTGCGAGGAGGAAATGAGAGGTTGTTAGCTGTCGGGGAGCCAGGTTGAAAAGATCTCAGAGAACAGAGGTCACTGGAGACGTGCTACTGAAGCCCTATGTTCCACTAGGAACTCAAGGGAGTAATAATAATATAATAATGTGAACTTCCTAAATATTACTCTGACCTCAGTCATATTTAATAACCATTTAGTAAAACAAAATTCACGCCTAATCTATGTGGTTACTTCATTTGAATTTTGGACTTTTATGAAAATCTAAAGTTCAACGAATGGATCACGGGTTGAAATTATGCTCCATCTATCGATGTTTGGACAGATAGGTAGTTTCTTCAGCCGTCACATATTAGCCTATTACCTGAATACACACTTAGGGTTACTGAAAAACAAAGAATTAAGTAAACATCTACTACCTAAGAGGCTGTGTTTCTTAGCATTTGGGCAAGAGATGGTGTTGTTAGTCTATTTAGGTCATATTGTTGGACTTAGCTTTCAAGTAGATTGGTTAGTCAACTGGAATGGAATGGATTAGGAACATTTTACGACAAGTAGATACCACCACTTTGCATTAGGAGTAACTAGAAGCCTAATACTTAATCCATTACATAACTGATTTAATTTTAGCCATCCATACAGTCTTCGATTTTTCTTTAACCATGTAAGAAGCTATATGTATCCTGGTTGTGACCCCATGAGACAATGGTTCGAGACTAGTTGTTATCGCCTACAGTCTATGATAGTATGGGGCAAATTCACTCACTTCAGTTTTCTTTTAATTTGGAAACGCCACCTCTATCTTTGATGGCTCTCCATAACTGTGGATATCATTGTTTCTCGTCTCAGTATCCATTCACCTATTAACTCTCACTTTGATGTGTGTGTGTGCGTACGTGTGTGAAGTGTTGTAGCTTGAATGAAAATACAACTATACCTGGTTATATGCTCTTATTGACTGTCTGGTTAGGTGTACTTTTTTAAGTGGAATCAAAGATGCGCGTTTCGTCTTGTCATAGACTTATCAGATGGATGTATCTGGATCTTCAGTGAGTGAAATTTGAACCGCGTTACCCATCATTTCAAACACTAAAGCGTGATCAATTTTGTAACTAACATAAGATATGTAGTTTATATTTATTTGTTTCTAAATGATTTTTGTAAACTCTTTAAATATATTATTGATAATTTAGTGCAAAAATATTGAATCCTGAAGAAGCGAATGTCTCGTATATCTGTTCTCGATATTATCGAGCACCGGAGTTGATTTTTGGTGCTACTCATTATACTGTACAAATAGGTAAGCATTTCTGTCTACCCATCAAGATTGTTTCGAATAAATTGATAAATTGTAATAATGTGTTGAATATGAGAGATTTAATTAACTGACTTTCGCCAACTTACGCCAGTTGTGGCGCTGCTGTCATATCCGACTGTCTATTGAGGGTCGAGTGTCAATCAATCAGTATCAACATAGGACCAGACATTACTGCGTAACGGTCCGAGTTGCCAAACCTCACGTCAGTTCATCAAGTAGAAAAGTAGTGAGGTGAAGGATGAAGATAAGAGAATGCAGTCAAAAGGGATATTAAGTACGAGAAGAAAGAAAAGAGGAATGACAAAATGGTTGGAATCGGTATAGCATCGTTAAGATGAGGATAATGTGTGTGTATACATCTGCCCCACTGACATTGGTTGTGAGCCATATCCCCTAGAGTCTCCAACCACTGGTTCCTTTTGTCCTGCTGACCCCAACCATCTAGTCTGCATCCCCTGTTACATGGTTCAAACCAACAGTCAGAGACTTGATACATTGGTGTCATGTTTTAGTCTGTCCACCTCTGGCGTTTTTCCAGTTTTTGACCTACTTCGGTCAACATTGTTTGACGAGGCAATCGGTGACTAGGCATACATAGTACGTGTCGCAACCATCTCAATCGATGAAGGTGTATAACCTCGTCAACAGATTTACCTCTACTCCTGACTTCTGGGTTACTCACACGGTGACACCACGGAATACGTTTTATACTGCGAAGGCAACGGTGGTGAAACACTTGAAGCCTTCTCATGTCTTCCACGTTGAATGGCCATGTTTCACAGCCATGTAGGAGAACAGAGCGGACTGCTGTGTAGTACATGCGACCGTTAGTAGAGAAACGGATATCATGGTGGCGGTGTCATAGGTGGTGTAAATTGGCAAAAGCCAGTTGAGCCTTTTGTATTTGTGCAGAGATTTCATCTGCAACTAAGTCACTAGTGCAGGGCTGATCTTACTTCTCAGGTAAGTGCAATGGTCAATACACTCAACCACTGTACTCTTTGTTGTTACCCGCGGCACCGTTGAAGACCAATCGTGGAGCAAAAATTTGCAATTGGGTGGTGAGAACCGCATCCCAAACAGCGTACTGTATAGCAGTCCGGTCTGTTCTACTGTATGGCTGTGAAACATGGCCATTCAAGGTGGAAGACATGAGAATGTTTCAGGTGTTTTACCACCGTTGCCTTCGTAGTATAGGCCGTATTCCTTGGTGTCACCACACCACGTGAGTAACGCAGAAGTCAGTTGTAGAGCTTCAGGGAGGAAGGAGAAGTAAGTCAGTTGACGTGGTCGTCAACCTTCATCGACTGAGATGGCTGGCTGGCTGGCTGGCTGGCTGGTTGGTTGGTTGGTTGGTTGGTTGGTTGGCTAACAGGAACATGTGTTACGTATGCGTAGTGGCTGTCTGCCTCGTCACACAATGTTGACCGAAGCAGTAGGTTCAGACTAGAGAAAGGCTGTTGGCTCTCGGCTAGAATAAAACAGCATCAATGTATGAAGTGTTTGACTGTTGGTATGAGCCATGTGTGGCGACGCAGATTAGCCAGCTGAGGTAGGTGAGACAAGAGAAACAAGTGGTTGGAGACTGACTCTAGGTGATATGACTGAGAACCGAAGTCGATGGTGCAGATGTACCCCCATACACATCATCCTGATCTTAATGTGATACCGAATCTCACCATTTTGTCATTCTTCCTTTCTCTCTTTGAGTACTTCATATCTCACTTGACTGAATTTTCTTTTCTTCATATTCCACTTTACTGCCTTTTTACTTGATGTACTGATATGAGATGTGGCAACTTGGACCGTCACGCACTAATGTCTGACTCTTTGTTGATATTGATGATGATGAGATTTACTTAAGAAAGTGGATGAGTATACTGTGCTCATATTTGTTTTGTCCTGCTATACGTCTGAGACCTGACCGTCATAGGGTTTTTTAATCATGTGTCCTTCGTAACATTGGTCCCGATTGATGGGATCATTGTGTGAGTAATGTTGAAGTCAAGAGAAGGGTTCTTGGGATGAGCTGCGTATGCTGAGCCACTATCTACTTCGACGTGTCATGCTAGGGGAAGTTGGATTCGGTTTGAAGAGGGTTCAGAGTAACCAGAACAAGATGTAGCACAAGTCGATGAAGTTCCTCACTGTCTCTGTGAACCTTGTGGGAAGATGCAGACTGCCTGGTTGCAGTCCCTGAGACGATAAGAATCAGTATTTGAGGACTTGGTGACATGATTGAGAATCGGTCACAACCGCACAGATGTATTCATACTTTGACGTCTTGTAAAGTTTGAATACTTGCATTCACCTTTATCTTCAAATTGTTTATTCTCTCCTACAACTTTGTCTACTTTGATGTCACTTTCTTCTATTCACTTGTTCTTTTTGTATACTACCACGGTGAAATATGGCAAGTTGAACGGATACATCTCCGTACATACTTCTACTTTTATTATATCTGTCTGTCTCTGTCTTCCTACGGATTGTCAATTTTTATGTTCAAGGAATCTAAAATTCTTGTAATTACTATGACCAGTAGTACAACTTAACAGTTTACAAGCTATACGAACCTAATACGTAAACGAATCGACTCTTATGCGAATCAGAGGGTCAACAACAATGAATACTGTTGACTGTGATGATGTATATATACATTTCCAAGTGACCTTGGAAACACTAAATCAACATATAGTTAACAGCCAATAAGAATTAAGCCTTGAGATGAGGGGGGAGAAAACCCAGCAGTGGTGTGAAAAACAGCCCCCTATAGGTTATTTTGAGGTCATGGGTAAAGTAGCAGGCCAAAGCCGTGTAAAATTAGGGGTATACAGTGTTTGTAAAATATTATGCACTACACACTGATGTTGTTTGATACAGGGTTTATATGTACATATAAAAGTGACTGTGCGAATAACAACAGATATGCCAACGATATTGACGCGATTAGACACTTCAACTGGATGCGAATAGTAACTGTTCTCCTTCAGTATCTCATACTTCACTGATCTACAAAAATATATTCAGACAAAGACTGAACTATGCCTGTAAGAAAAACATTTTTTCGAGGAAAATGGATCATTTACATACAATTTTCATCAACATATAAAATCACCAGGTCAAAAGTTGAATAACTTATTTTGATTGGTCAATCATAGGATATAACTGTCCAATAAAGTTTTTCCTGACTACACAGTAACATGTAACAAAAATTAAGACATAAAAAACTTTCATCTTAGCGACTGATGACTTAAAATGTTGATTTCTATTTAAACCGCTTCTTAAGTGTGACAACTTCTGAACCCTGTAACTGTCCGATTTAAAATTAGTTGCCTCTAAACTAATGTTGTACATCTTGTATCCGGAAAGTTGTTCAACAGAGGCTATGTAACCTTGAAGTATTGAAGCATGTTGTGTTGTTTCTTTTCTCGCCGTTACTAGTTACTTCATTGAATTTCTTTGTTTCCCCTATTGAAAAATGTCTACTCAGCCTAACATACAATATGAATGTGGTTTTCCTTTAGGCTATTCACCTTTTTTTTAATAAAAAATTCACATGACTATCTGGAAGTCACATTCACATGGTGTGGTAAATCCTGAGGGCTTATATATACATGTGAATACTCATGTTGTGTACTTGATTTATTGTATTTTAGGTAAAAGAGAAACAGGTTTACTACAACGTTATGTAGGTAAATAAATATTTTAAGAAGAATGATTCATTCATATGATGATCATGAGTTTGACCTATCTGAGATAGCCGTGGTCTGGGAGATTTGTGGTAATTGAAGTTGAAATCAAAATACGAGCCGTCGGAGGGATTCAAACCAGTGACTCCTAGGCTATAATTTCACCGTGTTCTCTAGTCGATAAGTTACTCATACACATAGTTCAATAATTTCTATGGAATACTTGGTGTGCTGATTAGTTATGAATGCAATCAACGACTTCAGTCTTGTTTCAAATTTTGGAGGATAGATGCCACATGTCCTATCAGTAGTGATATAATGACTATAGTCAAACAAGGACAAGCAAGGGTATAGTTGAGGAAATTTCTAAGAGTAGAAGATCGGGAGTGGCGGTGGGTTGGTGTCCCTTGGGTTCCTAGTGGAACGTAGGGCTTCAGGAGCACGTCGCCACTTCACTCTCTTCTCTTCAGTCTTTTGAACCTGCGTCTATGACTGCCCATGAGCTTTAATTTCTTCTTCACACCATCTGCTCCATGTCACCCTCGGACACCCAACTAACTCGTCGTTTCCCCTTTGGGTTCCACTGGAGGGCCTGACATGGCACTTGATGTGCCCAAACGGGCTTCTCAGTGTATGTCCAATCCATCTCCACTTTGTTTTGCATATTTGTTGGGTGACAGGTTGTTGGTTAGTTGGTTGGTTCATTGTGAGACCAGAGTTGGTTGTTGCTTATTCTTTGTGATGATGTGATCTCCATCTTGAGTGTGGAGTGAGTGTAGACGGCAGGTGTTGATGTGTGATGTCTGTAGTTTGTTGTGAATGCTTTTCGTAATGTGCGATATCTGTGAACCATGTCATAGAAGTACTGACTGACTTGGTGTTTAAAATGCACATGTTGTTCGACATACTGAGTGGAGTAGAACTCCACATTGATTTGAGATTAATGAAGGAAGTTCTGTGTTGCTGTGTTTGCGATCGTGTCTGACTTTGAGATTGTCATCTGTGTGTGTGTGTGTGTGCGTGTGTGTGTGTGTGTGGTGTCTGTAGTTGAAAGTATGCTGCCTCCTAGGTAGGTAGGTGAGAGTAGGTGAAAGGAAAGAGACAACTTCGTTAAGATTTTTCCCGTTGATGGTGATTGGTGCTTGTTGTTGTTGTTGTTGTTGTTGGTTAGGTGGTATCTTCATCACCTGTGTCTTCTCTGCGTCCACGAGAAGGAATTGGCGTCTTCGTTGGCTTCCCTACCTGTTCTGCCAACTTGTTGGTTTTGACTTGAAGATCTTCTAGTTTGTGCGACAAGACATCAGACATGAATGATGATTGTCGAAATTTGAATGTTGTAGGATGTATTGATTGGTCGAACAGCGAGAGTATGCTCATCTTGTCGCTCATCGTAGTTTGTTGCATGATCCAGTCGAGTCGAGTCGAGTCGAGTCGAGTCGAGTCGAGTCGAGTCGAGTTGAGTGGAGTTGAGTTGACCAGAATAAGGAAGATGATCGGTGATGGTAGGCGGCAGCCTTGTTTTACTGCTGTCCCTTGTCTTCACTTGTAGGCTTGACTGATCTTTCTATTATGTTTTGCATTACTTGGCATGTGGCGTCGTGATATAGCTTTTGAATGAGGTTGAAAAAGGTTTGTGACACTAAAAGCGGAGTGTTGAAGCCGCAGCTGCCAAATTGCTTCTCGGTGCACGCCTTGTCGGCGTTTTCAAAGTAGATGAAGTTGAGGTACAGGTACGGTGGACTGGCACTTTATGCTTTGTTGTATGACGATACTCAGAGTAGCGTCAAAATGTGATCGGCACATGATTTGTTATTCCCGAAGTCAGCCAGCCAGGGTGTTCCGTTGATGATTTTGGATGCAGAGCATTTTTTAGTGTTTCCAGGATGATGTGGCTCAATATTTTGCTTGGGGTGGCCAGGGGTGGAGCATGATTACGCGCCAGTCCCTGCAAACACTTGGGAATTAGTGTTAAATAGACAAATGTAACTCAACTCCAATTTTCACACCTAACAGTACTACATGAAAAGGAAGTTTAAGTAAGTAAATGAAATATTGAGAACACCATAACCAGAAAGAAATGAAGATAGACAAGGACATTCATTATGAGTTAGACTGTTTTTAATGAATGTTTACAGATCCTAAAAGCTTATCGAAATCACAATTCATTATAATCAGATTCTCTTACCAAGTTTAGTCTGTCTGCAGAGCGCATTGATATCAGTATTTCACACTTCGACAGGTCCTGGAACACTGGGATACATAATAGCGGCTGACACTTACCTTATTTCTTGACCTAAAGGCGGCATTGAACTCGGTCGACTGTTAGGTGTTATGGCAGTATGCAATTGTCAAAAGAGTACCAAACAACACTGTTAATCAAAGCTGTTTACTCAAACTCAGGCAGTTGTGTAAGCGCTTATGGAGAGTTGTCATCTGTTGTGACGATGCCCGCTGTTACTGTTCATGTTTTATTTCGTTTATGATGTGCTAGTGGATATAAGATTCGATATTTCTGATTTCATTGGAATTGGTCTACTCCTTGGAGGTCAACTGGGTTCACTTGGAGTACGCAGAGAATAGTGTCCTGTTGGATGAAGACGCTTACAAAATGGAGGGTCATCTGAACACGTTGAACAGAAATCCTAATACATTTGGCATGCCTCTTGCACCTGTCAAATGTAAGATAATGCTTTAGTCCTGGTCTAAAACTACCCCTAGTTTAAGGATAGGGAGTGAAGTAGTGGAATGTGTTGACCACTTCGCTTACTTGAGGAGTTGCATCAGCATGAACGGGCTGGTTACTGACGAAGAAATGTCAGCTTGGTTACAGAAAGTCATTTAGTATTCGCCAACTTGCATCATCCATGGTACCAACTGGCGAGATGTTCGACTATCCATCAAAAAGCGCGTATACTGCGGTGCAGTTCGTTTTCTCCTGTTATGTGACTGTGAAACATGGTCCTTAAAGGTAAACCGGTATAATACGGTTCGAAGTTTTTGATCATAGGTGTCTTCATAGCATAGTTCACATATGATCGAATCACCATTTGAGCAATGTAGAAGTCAGGCAAAAGGTTCTAGGCAAAGAAGTGAAGTTAATCGATGAGGTTGTGAACGTTCATCGACTGAGGTGGCTTGGACACGTGGTTATGCCACCGCCGACCTTGGCGTATCATGTCAGAGGAAGTTGGATTCGGTTGGAAGATGATTGGGGGTGGTCAGACTAAGACGTTGTACCAGTCTATGAAGTCTCTGATTGTTGATCTAAGTCCTGTTGAGAGGTGTAGACTACCTGATCGAGGTCCGTGAGACGATAGCAGGAATCGGTGGTTAAAGACTCTCGGTGAAACGACTGAAAATCGGTGACAATAGCATAGATGTGTCAATTCTTTGATGTCCTCGAAAGCTTGAATGTTTTGTTTAACCTTCATTTTCTAGTTCCTTCGCCCCCCTCCGCCATACTCCTTTTCTTATCCACTTGTTCTGTGTATGTTTCTGTGAAGTGAGGCCAACTAAACTGATGCACTTGTGTGCGAGGTCCTTTGTTAATTTTATCTGTCTTTCGGTTTATATGATAGCCTTACACTATTGTTAAGGATTTAAGCCAGCAAAAAACCTTTTCCTATCTTTTAAACTCGTGTTTACAGTTTCACAATTACAGCTTCAAATTTCAATGCTTCAATAGAAATTGGAAAATAGGCGTCGCTAGACAAAGCTCTGGCATCTCAGGTCATTTATACACGTTGTGTTTGTGTGACATTCGTGTACACCAACGGAGTCTCACTCAACATCAACGTAGGACCAGGTATTACTGCGTAACGGCCCAACTTGCCACACCTCATATCAGCGCATGAAGTAATAAAGCAATAAAATGGTTGATGAAGAAGGAAAGAAAGGTCAGTCAAATGAAGTAGAAGTAGAAAGTAGTAAAATAGAGGAAGGGAGAGTGAGACGATGATGAGATTAAGTATAGCGGTTATGATGAGGGAAATGTGTATATGCATCTCCGCCACTGACGTTGATTCTGGGACATCGTCACTTAGAGTCTCCAACCACTGGTTTCTCTTGTCAGGCGGATCCCAACCGGCTAGTCTCCATCTCCTGGCTCTACCTGCTTCAAACCAACAGTCAAAGATTTCATTCACTGATACCATGCTTCTGTCTGACTGACCCGACCCTCTCTCTAGCCTGAATCTACTTCAGCTAACATTGAGCGAAGAGGCAGACAGTGACTAGCCATGCGTAATACATGTTCCAGCCAGCCAGCCAGCCAGCCAGCCAGCCAGCCAGCCAGCCAGCCAGCCAGCCAGCCAGCCAGCCAGCCAGCCAGCCAGCCAGCCAGCCAGCCAGCCAGCCAGCCAGCCAGCCAGCCAGCCAGCCAGCCAGCCAGCCAGCCATCTCAGTCGATGAAAGTTCACAACCACGTCAACTGACACTCACCTCTTCTCCCTCCCCCTAAAACTCTACACCTCACTTCTGCATTACTCACATAGTGGCACCACGACACATGGTCTATGCTACGAAGGCAACAGTGGTCGAACACACGAAGCCTTCTCATATCTTCTACGTTTGACGGCCATGTTTCACAGCCTTATTGTAGAAGAGGAAGAACTGCATCACAGTACACTCGACCCTTAATCGACAATTGGATAACGAGGCAGTATCACACAGGTGGCGTAATTTGTCAGAAGCCAGTTGAGCATTTTGTATATGTACCGAGATTTCGTTGGTCACTGGGTCACCGGAGTAGATCCAACTTTCCAGGTGAGTGTAGTAATGGTCAATACACTGAACTATTTCCCTCCGTATAGTTAGCCAAGGTAACGTTGAAGACGAGTCCTGGATCATTTGGGTGGTGAGAAACGCATCCCAAGCATTCTCAGATTGTCACTTAAGGTGTCCAGAAGAGTCTAGATCTTTCCGGTGTCATCTGCGTATTCTAGGTCTCTGAAAATTTTTCCTATGATCAAGTGGATGCATGTTCAGTCAGATGATGAGTGGGAGACCTTCATAAGAACATCTTTGATAAGATTGAATGGGAATGGAGAGAGTGGGCATTCTTGACGGACACCACTTGACGTACACAACTCACGCTCTATCTCACCATAGGCTATAACACACCCGCAGTTGTTCGAGTAAAGAGCTTTTGGTAAGGTGATGTATTTTCTTGGTACCCCTTGGATTGTGCGACATTGCTATAAGACTTCCTGATCAATGGAGTGGAATGCGCCTTTAGGTCGAGAAATGCAGCTATTGTCGAGCCTTGGTAAGCTTGTCTGTTTTCCAGAACCTGGTGCATTGTGAATATTCGGTCGATACACTCTCGGCTGAACCTGAAGGGTGTCTGGGTGTCCTCATAAGAGAGCTTCTCGCATCTCTTGAAGACTGGAATAACCAGTGATTTCGACCAGTTAGACTAGATCTTATTTGACACTATACAGTAATTAATACACCAGTTTGCCTGACTAAAATGCCTTGACCACCATTCTTATGTACCTCATGAACTAGTCCATCTGGAGCTATGGCCCTTGCTCGTTTGGAGTTACCTACCGCTTTCTCTTCACCGGAGTCTGGTGGCCCTCATCGTGTGTTTTCCCTAATATCGAATGATTTGTTTTCGTAGGCTTACCTATGTACGTAAGAATAACAATGAGTGATTGGGCAGAAAGTGCACAGCTCGACTACATCCTCATAAATAACTCCACCTGTTCATATGGAGTAAGGTATATCGGCCGTATTCAGCGTTCGCTTTCCAAGCGAATTTCTGAACACATGCCAGCCTGGTTCTACAATGGAGAAAGGAGAACAGTTCACAGCTCCATTCTAGGACATTTGGCCGATTATGACCACCCGGTAAGTGCAGAAAACAGCTTTAGTATCTTGTGTAGAGTTCGCACAAATCTATTCGCTAAACTATTTGTGTGTTATGTAGTAGAATAAGCTCGTTAAAAAGAACGACTAGAAATCACCGTTGCATACGTCATGGTATCCGTTGAACGGTGTTAGCAATGGATTTCTCTACAATAAACAAAGCATTATATCACGTCTTACATACATTTCATTTTGCGGGCAGTAAGTGTGAGTAACGTTGCAACATAGGCAAGTGGTGTTATATTGAGAAAAGTGTTAGAGTTATAGTACTTTCCAATTATCAGTCTAACTACTTGATTCAAAGCATCACTTTGTTACCGTGATAACATATTCAAGAAGAGTTATACTGTGAAGAGAAGTGCAATGGAGAGCAGTTGATATTGAGAAAGTACTACTCATAATGGTGGTTTTTAATTGCAAACAATCTCTTGTTCTGCATCTCACTGCGCACTGTTCTTATCGTTGATATTTTTGTACAAGTTTGTTTATTTGTTCTGTTGGAAGTGTCACCAGCCAATCATTATCACTTTCCAGGTTGGTATGCATACTACTTAAATGCATCATTATAAGTAGTTGTCACTGTGACACTAGTGAAAGTGACTTGAATGAAGTAGACAGATTGAGCAAATTTGAAATACATCCTACCAGTAACTGCAACATCATATACTGAAAAATACAATTCAACGGGATGTGAATGTATATGTACTAGGCTATGAAACATACTGAATATATAAGAACTTGTGATACTACGCAATCAGCTTGACTGTAGTAGAGATAATATTGGTATTCAAACCTGAGACATGCCTTGAAAGTTGCATACTTAAGTCGATGAGCAATATGTGTTCATACTAACTACGGTGACTATTCCATACAATTTTATCCTGACAGTCACTTGTTTCTGTGGGCGATAACTTCGGAAATAGGATGAAATGTTTGACCAATATCGACGATTCACGTGAATGTATAGCTTTGGTACGAGCCACCATTTAAAAGGATCGATGGTAGACTATCGCTTTTATGCAGTAAGCAGATAGACAAAATCAGCGTAGAACCTCATACACAAATGCATCTAGTCAACTGGCCACAATTCACTGTAGTAGACAAAGTTGTATGAGTGAATAAACAATTTGAAGATAAAGGTGAATGCAAGTATTCAAGCTTTACAAGACGTCAAAGTAGGAATACATCCATGCAGTTGTGACCGATTTCCAGTCATGTCACCAAAACTCATCAATCATTGATTCCTATCGTCTCAGAGACTTCAACCTGACAGTCTACACCTTCCCACATGGTTCACAGCAACAGTCAGGAACTTCATCAACATGTGCCACTTCTTGTTCTGGTCACTCTGAACCCTATTCAAACCTAATCCAACTTCGATGCAGTAAGCTGTATTATATCAAAAGACTGATTGAGTGAAGATATGTATATTCTTCTTCAATTACGTCTTCATCTTGGGCTCTACACTAATATTGCATAGTTTTACAATTTAATCAAATTACCAATCATGTAGTGATGTTTCGGAAATGATCATGTAAATAATCAATAGAGTAACTAAGACATTGGAATTATGAAGCAAGTTTTTCTTAGGTAAATGAAGTGACTTTTGATGAGTATTCAGTCATTCACAATGAGCGACTACGTAATAACATGAGAACAGATGAGTATTGGTAGAAACAAGTAGGGGAAGAGGTGTACAAAGTAAATCTAAGAGTTACATCACGGTAATGAGAGTGGTTGAACAAACTTATGTTGAATAAAAAAAGGTTAGATTTGTAAAGGTGGGTTGGAATTGCCCCTCCTGTGTGAAGTAAGTAAGTGCGTAATCCAGATGGTAAATTAATTGGAATATGATGAATAATTTTGAAAGCTTTTCTAACATCCACATGATGTCCCATGGCAACTAGGTGCGCAAGTATGGCGCTGTTTATTGTTCTAATTTGTCCATTGTTTAGTCATGATAGGTAGTGATCAGAAATTCGACGATGGTCCTGCCTCATTTTACACCCAATGTAACTAGCTGCACAGGAGTAGTTGAATTAATAAATACACATGGAAGTGACAGAATCAGGTAGTTTGTTTTAATTTTTTGCACATTGAATCGCGGCGCGATTTTAGGGGATGAGACATAATTTAGCGACTTGGAATGCTTTATGCAAGACTCTTTTTATGCGCTGTGTGATGTTCTCACTAGCAATGTCACTATTGAATTCCAGCTTCAAGAAGATTTGCTTCTTAGGAATTGTTGGCATTGTTGTCTTAACCCTCGTAATATTCATGTGCTTAGTTACAAACTTGTTTGGGTAGTCATTTCTACTAAACAGATCACGGATGGTGGCAGACTCTTCCTTTATAGTATCATCTGAGCAAATAGCTGTGGTACAGTATGCTAAGCATTTCACTAGGTTCCTTTTGTATTGGAGGGGGTACGACTCGAAAAGAGTGTATATATTGACCTGCTTCATATTTCCAATTTCTCAGTTACTCTATTGATTATTTACATGATCATTTCCGAAACATCACTACATGATTGGTAATTTGATTAAATTGTAAAACTATGCAATATTAGTGTAGAGCCCAAGATGAAGACGTAATTGAAGAAGAATATACATATCTTCACTCAATCAGTCTTTTGATATAATACAGCTTACTGCATCGAAGTTGGATTAGGTTTGAATAGGGTTCAGAGTGACCAGAACAAGAAGTGGCACATGTTGATGAAGTTCCTGACTGTTGCTGTGAACCATGTGGGAAGGTGTAGACTGTCAGGTTGAAGTCTCTGAGACGATAGGAATCAATGATTGATGAGTTTTGGTGACATGACTGGAAATCGGTCACAACTGCATAGATGTATTCCTACTTTGACGTCTTGTAAAGCTTGAATACTTGCATTCACCTTTATTGGCCACTGTGAGCCCTATTCAAACGTAATCCAACTTCCATACAGTAAGCTATATTATATCACCTACTTGTTTCTGTCTATATACACTTTTTTCTTGTTCAATTTCATTCAGATATGTGGTCAGCTGGTTGTGTTATCGGTGAATTATTATTAGGTCGACCACTTTTTCCAGGTGAATCTGGAGTTGATCAATTGGTTGAAATTATTAAAGTTCTTGGTACACCAACACGTGAACAAGTTCATGAAATGAATCCTCAATACAGTGAATTCAATTTTCCTAATATTCAAGGTTGTTCATGGGAAAAGGTAAAATGATTGAAAGAGGAGAATTACAGTTCTGATTGAATTCATTTTTTAACTAAAAAATTTTTAAAAATTATGTATAAAGCATAGTGTTATGTTTTGGAAACTGCTATATGCTATGGCTGCTAATGATGCATAGATATCGAGTATCAGCCACCAGCGTTCAACAAATTCCTAGTTGGATTCCCGACCCGACTAGTTAATGGAGAAGACATGATAGACGTGTATTAGCGTCGAAAGGCTATTGATTGGCTGATCCACCGTCTGTCTAAGTGTGACGTGATGACATAAAAGACATTTTGATTGGTCGCTCTCCAGGTGAGGCTTTTCTCGCTATCTCCGTATCACCTCCGTCTTCGAAAGTATGTTATTTGGCGTCACTGTCTTTTTCTTGCATCTATCTAAACGATGCAAAGGGAGTTTCACCTTGTTTACTTAGAGATCAGTAGTCTTCTCGATATTCTTTCGGTCGTCAGGTCTATAAGCCGTTCGGGAACGAGATCTGCGGCGATCTCTGGAGGATGGCCTTTATATACATCGTTATGTATGTTGGCGGCAAAAACCGTTCTCATAGCCCGCAGCACTACAGTCCTGGCATCGATGTTGCTTAGGTGGACAAGATTTGACGAAGTGCCAGGGACCACAATACTAGAAAGGCGATAAAGGTGTCTTCTTTGAGTGAGGGTCGGTTGGTTGGGCGTGATTCACTTGGCCGATGGATAGGCGAGATAAGGCCAGGATGTGTGTGGCTGAACGGTGATGGACAGGAATGAAATATTTGGCGAACTGCATGTACTTCAGAAATGTCCTGGCGTTTGGATTGGGTTAAACTTGTCTCACGCTGTAGGTTGCCCAGTCGTTGATATTCTGCAGACATGTCATTCATTGCCGGGACTGTGGCGTTGAAAGTGTGATCAAGTATGTTTTGCGGCGAAATCATATTGCAGTACTCGTCGAGCTCAGATGGACCAAGTTTTCGAAGTAGAGGACATATCTTTTGGGAATTATCTTGACCATCAAAATCCACTTTGAAGATGATCTCGATAATCCTCATTTGTTGTTCGAGGAAATTGTCCATCTTCGAAGAAGCCATTTCCCAATTTCGTCGGCACTGTTATGGTTTGGGAACTGCTATGTGCTATGACCGCTAACGATGTACATATATCGAGTGTCAGCCGCCAACGTTCAACAAATTCCTAGTTGATTCCTGACTCGACTAATTAATGGAGAAGATACGATAGACGTGTAGGAAGGTGTATTACAGTCCGAAAGATTGAACAGATCAAACAAAGGGTTAGTTTGCTGTTTAAAATAATCCTATTGATTGGCTGGTCCACCATCTATCTGTCTAATTGTAGACGTGATGACATAAAGTACAATCTGATTGGTCGCTCTCCAGACTAGTCATTGTTCTCTATATCCCCATATCATCGTATAGGATGTGGTGATTTTTGAAACAAGATTGCAGAATATTAGTTCTCGATTCATGTCGCCCGTTAACCCGCGACGAATAACCAAACCATTGGATCAACTACTAACTGTTTACCGGAAGTCATCTGAACCCACGAATACTGAAATCTGATATATTTTTATTTCAATTTTATGTCAACCGTAAATGCTGTTGTCAGGATGCCTCATCGAGCAGCATGACTAACCCATATTGCCCTCCAGTCTACGCTTATGTCCGGTAATGGTTGAAATGGTACTGTAAAATTATTATTTATTGGAACACAAACATGGAAGCTATAACGTGACTGTCACTGGTTTCTATTCTGAGCCATATCTGATAAGGTCTGAAGTCACTGAGTTGTGCGATCTCTCGGATACCACCAACAGATGGTAACGCGATATAACTATCCTTCATTCCACGGCGTCACGTCATACATTGACCATTCTGCGCTTCTTCCATCCAGTCCCAATGTTAGTAAACAATGAACGGAATGGAAGCTGTTGAGACGACATGCGTGACACATGTCCAAGCCACTTAAGCCAGTGCTTCAAGATGACTGAACTTATTGAATGATAAACATCATGCTTTTCCACCGGATATGGAGACAATGATGATAGGACATACAAAGTCCTCACATATCCTCTGGGAGGGATAGGTTTCACAGATGTATAGCAGAACCGCTCACACGGAAGCGTTATAAACACGACTTTTTGTCGTCAGATTAACCTCATGATGGCTCCAAAGATCGCCCGTATTGGCGTGTGCTGCCCTGGCTTTCGATATGCACAACAACGCAGATACACAAAGAACTTTTCAACTATTTCCATTGACTCACAGCCAAGGGTGAGCGCCGGCATAAGCTGGCTGCTGCCAATCTTGCAAAAATACTTTGCACTTCAATAGTGCAAATCACATACCATACTTACGGACACTAAAATTAGCATACTACCAAGTTTGTTGTTTGGGATTTACAAGCTAGCTAGATGAAATTGTCAGATGTATCACACAGTTTATTATTATTTGTCCCTCGGGTTCCCAGTGGAACATAGGGCTTAAGTAGCACGTTTCCATTGCACTCTCTTCTCTCTAGTCTATTGAACCTGGCTCCACAACTGCCTATAAGCTTTGATTTCTTCCTCACACGATCTCCTCCATGTCACCCTCGGACACCCAACTAACTTGTCGTTTCCCCTTTGGGTTCCACTCGAGCGACTGGCCTGGCGCATGATGTCCCCAGTCAGCCTTCTCAGTGCATGCTCAATCCATCTCCACTCTCTTCCCCTGCATATTTGTTGAGTGATAGGTTCCTGGTTGGTTCGTTCCCAGAGTGAGTTCGTTGTTGCTTATTCTTGTTATCCTGGCCATCTGATCTTCAGTAACGAGCCAGCGTAGGTGGCAGTTGTTGATGAATGTCTGTAGTTTGTTGGGAATCCCTTTCGTAACGCGCCAAGTTTCTGATGATACACAATGAAACAGTATTACTGCTTACTTGATAACCTTTCGAACATGGTTAATAGTCCACAGCCATATCAAGGTAACCCGACAACCTTAAGATAATGTTTGTATAGTTCCATATTGAATTTGTTATTGATATAGGATATGCTGATACAGTATGGTTTACTTTCATTACGTTTTAAGTATGGTCGTATCCGTGTAATGACACAACTTTCGACACTTAATTATCATAGTTCTATCATCTCATATTCTTTGTTTCTGGTAATAATCCAATGTTTCACGTCTCTGGCATAAGTATATTGCATCATCCCCCCCCGACATATGTTGATTTTTGATGAACAAAGATTGCGTAATCATTTCCTCTCCTCAACTAACTATAATGGAGTTAAGTACAGTTGTTTTATCCCACTCTGTTGTATGGCTATACCTTGGTGCATTGACATACATTACGTAATTCGTTTACCAATCTTCTGATCTATAATGAAAACTGAAATTCAATTTGGTATTCGTCATGGACTGACATCAGTTGAAGAAGCTTTGAGAACGTGCTAGTACTGGATAGTTGGTTCATCGTAGTTAGGGACTCCCCAATGGTGCGTATTCATGACCTCACCTACATGGGGTCGAACTTAGCCGTCAGGTTTCGTGGCGAACACTGTCGTTGAATCACTGGTTCTCTCAACTCCCTACATGGCGCAACCTTCATGGGATACCACCTTTGAGTACCTATCGTAACGTCCAACTTGGTAATGCGCCACCAATCACAACTTGTCATTAAAACTTCAGAAATCACTTCTCGAAGCAAGTCATCAATAAGGACTGAACAGTTTTTCATTCATTTCGTAGATGTTTTAGAGATTTATGTATTGATTTCAAGTTGTTATCCATGGTGAACTGACAGAAGTAGGAAAATGTCAACTATTAGATTCCGACTCAGTGGGTTAATGGTGTACTGTTGGTCGTAAAACCTAAGGGTTGTAGATTCGATCCTAGAGAGCAGGTTTATAGGTGCGCACTGCTGTGGAGTCCTATGCTAGAGCGAAACGGCTGTTCAGTAATGCCTGGAAGATTTTACTACCATCGACCCCATGCTTTACCAACTGGCATACCCGACCCAAGGCCAATAACTCAGAGTTCTCTGGTTCGAATCCTACCGCATTCTAGTTTTACACTTCATTTTCAATCATCTCTCGATATCAATACCTTCTTTTCACTTGTTAAGTAAACATTCGATGACTTCACGTCTAGGAAAAAATCACAACTTTTCTTATTACTTTCATCATCTATCGTACTCGTTGCCTCATCTGTCATCTCAGAGGGGACGTCAGTTCCCTTGCTGAAGAGTGTTGACACATACAAAATCTAGGTGGGACAGGACTTCCTACCATGTTAAAATGTTACTGGAGTTTCCAACCTCGATGGTATGAAAGCGAAATGATTTTAATCTGTTGCATTCATGTTTAATGTAACATTTACTTGTACTAAAGTTGTGATGATGGATAGCAACTTTTGTTTACTTTTTATTTTAGTTAATTCGAAATCGTAGTACAGATACAGCATTCTATATACTCCAGAAGTTGTTAGTCTACGACCCGAAAGTACGTATGACTGCTTCTGAGATATTGGGATGTTGTTTCTTCAGTGATCTTATCTTACCACCACCTGGTCATCCAGCGGATGCAACTGGTCATTTACCAAGTGGTAAACCAGCACCAAGCTTTGTTAATCAGTTTACTGAAGAAGGTAATGATATTCGTCATGCTATGTGAAGTTATTATTATTATTATTGTTATTACCGTAAATGCTGGGTAGAGCGTAATAAACACTTTTCACTCTAGCCATGGTGCACGGAAATGTCGATGTATGACTTCATCGATCTAAGAATTCTTCTTCCAACCACTGATTATTGATCAATTAGTGCAGCAATAATAGTTTGGATCCATTTTCATCTAGTTTGTAACCACTATTTCAGTTCGAATTGTTTCCAGAATATTCAAGAGAAAAAAGACTCAAGTATTCTTCAAGCAAATACCCAGTATACGTGTAGAATTCGTAACATAGAATTTTTCTGAAGTATGGTACTTTATTTACTAGAGAACATTAGCTAATGAACTAAAAGGAAGACCTAGGGTCGTTAGTTGTTTCGTTAAAAGCGCCTTATATAGTGTATCAGCAGTATAAACGACAGTGAAACAAGTGAAAACTGTGAGAAACGCGCGGATTCACAGGGCAAGTTAAGCAGTTCAAGATAAAATGATGTTCAAGGAAAGATAGAGTATCAGAGAAATAACTGAAGGTAGCACAATAAAATCATGAAACGTGGTATATAACATTGTGTAATATGAATCACACTACTTATTGTTAGTAAGTAGTGTAAAGCTGAACGCATAAAAAAGATACAAGTGTGCATAAAATTATAAGTACATGGAGAACTAATAGACAAATTATCTGTTCATTTACGATTCTGATGAGAGCAGATCAGTTGATTCGACCAACATAAGGCTGAAAACAAATCACTTTGGTTACAATATCACCTGAGATGATCTGGCAAAAGGGTAACCACACACTGATATGATGGAAGTGTACATAATGTTTTTTCCTAAAACGGTTCGAGTGTTATTCAATGTCCGTAATAAACATTACACGATGAAGAGTAAGATAAACTGTTTCATTTGATAGTAGGAACGGAGTAGAATAGTCAAGTATTGGTACATATCTAACTCACAGCTTGATGTTTCGGATCTTAAGTTCAAGAAACAGTGAAGAGTTGGCGGTTAGGAAGAATGGCGATAGATATATTTTGAGACCGAACGTACGACGAAGAAGCTGTTCAGTACATCAAGTTAACACAAATTTCCACCAGTAAAAACACCGCATCATTTCAAATATCTGAGATAGCTGTGGTTTGGTAGATTAGTATTGACACTCGGTAGTGATTGCAGGTGGGATGAAAATTTAGACTGGGGCCGGATTCAAACCAGCGACCATCAGGTTTCTGACCTGATACTCTACCCCAAATGAGGTGTGAGGTACGGCTGCTGACCAGTGTGAATACCATCAGACGATAGTAAAGCGTCACGAATTCATATAGTAGTCAGGCACAATCCTTGGTGATTGAAGTGAAATCGAAATATGGTCAGCAGTCGAACTTCGTAGCCGGAAACCTGGTGGTCGCTGGTTCAGATCTGGCTGCGATCGAAATTTCCATCTCGCCTTCAACTATCACGCAGTATAAAAAATACGATACTTGTGATCTATATGGCACATGTTGCTCATTTGTCTAGGCATTTGGTTTCCAACCTGTATGTCATGGATTCCAACCCAACTTCCTATTTTTAGATAGGTAGTAATATTCCCCCCCCCCCCCCTTAGACAATAAGTGTAACTCATTGTCTGTTACACAAATGTGCATAGAGTTGTTGAGTTCATTTCACTAGAAGTCTGAGGTACTACAATGATGATTACACTAATGTAGTTAGTTATTTAAAAGGGTCACTTTCTGAATACTGTATGCAACTCCAAGAGTTCCATTCAACACCTCTCATCATATCAGTTCATAAAGGCAACGACACTGTTGATCTTACTTCAGCTGTGATATTATTTACAGTTGATAGGATTATTTTATTACTATTATTTATCCTTTGGGTTCCTAGTGGAACATAGGGCTTCAGGAGCACGTCGCCACTTCACTCTCTTCTCTTCAGTCTTTCGAACCTGCGTCCATGACTGCCCACGGGCTTTAATTTCTTCTTCACACCATCTCCTCCATGTCACCCTCGGACACCCAACTAACTCGTCGTTTCCCCTTTGGGTTCCACTGGAGGGCCTGACATGGCACTTGATGTGCCCAAACGGGCTTCTCAGTGTATGTCCAATTTATCTCCACTTTGTTCTGTATATTTGTTGGGTGACAGGTTGTTGGTTAGTTGGTTGGTTCGTTGTGAGACCAGAGTTGATTGTTGCTTATTCTTTGTGATGATGTGATCTCCATCTTGAGTGTGGAGGTAAGTGTAAGAAATACTTACTATGTATGTTATTTATTGTCTGTTACTATGGTTAGTGTGAGAAGAAGAGTTTAAAGGTAGGTGTTGATGTGTGATGTCTGTAGTTTGTTGTGAATGCTTTTCGTAATGTACGATATCTGTGAACCATGTCATAGAAGTACTGACTGACTTGGTGTTTAAAATGCACATGTTGTTCGAGATGCTGAGTGGAGTAGACCTGCACATTGATTTGAGATTAATGAAGGAAGTTCTGTGTTGCTGTGTTTGCGATCGTGTCTGACTTTGAGATTGTCATCTGTGTGTGTGTGTGTGTGTGTGTGTGTGTGTGTGGTGTCTGTAGTTGAAAGTATGCTGCCTCCTAGGTAGGTAGGTGAGAGTAGGTGAAAGGAAAGAGACAACTTCGTTAAGATTTTTCCCGTTGATGGTGATTGGTGCTTGTTGTTGTTGTTGTTGTTGGTTAGGTGGTATCTTCATCACCTGTGTCTTCTCTGCATCCACGAGAAGGAATTGGCGTCTTCGTTGGCTGCCCTACCTGTTCTGCCAACTTGTTGGTTTTGACTTGTATATCTTCGAGTTTGTGTGACAAGACATCAGACATGAATGATGATTGTCGAAATTTGAATGTTGTAGGATGTATTGATTGGTCGAACAGCGAGAGTATGCTCATCTTGTCGCTCGTGGTAGTTTGTTGCATGATCCAGTCGGGTCGAGTCGAGTCGAGTCGAGTCGAGTTGAGTTGAGTTGACCAGAATAAGGAAGATGATCGGTGATGGTAGGCGGCAACCTTGTTTTATTTATTCTCATTAAAAGGAAGAGAATGATGAAGTCGGAAACCTCTTTTTAATGGTTTAAGGACTGTTGTTATACAATAAATTCTCACGATTAGTTAACATTAGAAAAGGAAGTGAACACTTCGCTTATCTAAGTACTGTTTTTGTTGAAGTTTTGTTTTATTTGTGATATTAGTAGGATCATCTTGGCGAAGTGTGTTTCTCTTTTTGTCTATTTGCAAACAGGTGAATGTGTGTATAGTTAATTTGTGCCAAAAAATGAATTGTATTATCTCAAGGGTCAAGTGTACTGTGCTGCAGTTGGCTTTATTCTACTGTATGACTGTGAAACATGACCATTAAAGATAGAGAACATGCGAATGCTTCAGATGTTCGAACACTGTTGTCTTCGTAGCATAGACCATGTGTCGTTGTGTCACCATGTGAGTAATGCAGAAGTGAGGTGTAGAGTTTGAGGCAGGCGATGTAAGTCAATTGGTACGGTTGTGAACCTTCATTGACTCAGATGGCTGGCTGGCTTTAACATGTATTATGCATGGCTATTCACTGTCTGCCTCTTCGCTCAATGTTAGCTGAAGTCGGTTCAGATTAGAGCAAGAGTCGGATCAGTGAGACTGAAGCATGGTATCAGTGAATTAAATCTTTGTTGGTTTGAACCTGGTAAAGCCAGGCGATGCAGACTACTCGGTTCCACATCCTCTGACTGACTTTTCTTCATCTTGCATCTTATCGCTTTGTTACTTAATGTGCTGATATCAGTTATGGTAACTTGTGCCGTTGTAGAGTTGATATCTTTGTATCCTATGTTGATATCGATTGGTTGATTGGTTGCATGATCTAACTGGCAGTTACTGCACATTGGCATAGTTATCAGACTTGAAAATATCGCAATGGTTTTATGAACCAAGTTGTCTCAAAGAGATTCGGTGGATAGCAATAAGACGAAAAAGAAGTACTGTTATAGTATAAATAACTCAGAGTAGTGGGGATTTTCAAGGCAGAGCTGTACTGATGGATGGATTATCGCTAGGCTACTTTGTAAATCGATTTGGAACGGATTGCTGAATACTCTGCTGTACTTTGTTATACTCTAGGACTTTATGTAGCTGATTGTAAGATTCTCTGATTACGCCTTCAACTCCTTAGAAGGCCATCTAACTTATATCATTCAGATATACGTTTATCGAGTTCGACGGTTGCGCAAGAAGACTTCAGATTTCATGGTGTGATTAGTCGGTCAATATCAACCATATGATGGAGTATTCAATGTCTTAAGTCAATGTGAAATCAAACAAGAATTCTCTATAAAAGTTTAACACTTGGACCTGGAATGTATGGGTGTGTTTCTGAGATTATACATACAGGACCCAAGTGTAACTTACAACTTCACTTCACCTGACCAATTTGAATAATCTGACAAAGTCATCTTCTTATTTTCCGAAAATTCGATGACTCATTTCCGTGAGCTTGTTGGTATTAGTATTGAGTTTGTAGAGCTGATAGGACACTTCTTAACCGGATATCAGTTGACCGTTGTCTATGCACTTTTCGACTAATTGGAGTGTTTAAGGACTATGAAGGGTGGTAGCTCTCATGAATGCCTATTTGTAATCTTTATCGATACACCAACTGAATGCAGTTCTGATTATGCAACGAATTAGTTTCGTCAAAAGTTGTCGATTTCACTTCATATAGGCAAAGTAGTGAGCAAAGCTGACTTTCAAGTAGGAGGTTGATTATTCCCTTTTTTTTTCTTTATCAAAAGTTGATATTGTTTGACCTATTCCCTTGACTTGATGTATGATTATTGAATTGGTTGATTGATTTTCAGTTGACTAATCCCTTCTTATAGTAGACCGTACATCCGCTGATTGCCCAGGTGTCTGTTAACTGCCAGTTGATTGAGGTACGATACTTCCAGGAACTCTGTTGTAGTTTCTGAGCTTACTTGTTGTAGTATATCCTATATGTCCCAGTGGAGGTCGTGATTGTGTTCATTAACATGTATCGAAATCAATGAAGATATGTCATGTCGTTAGACTGTAAGTTTTCGTGTTGCTGAACACTACCGGGTTTGGCTTACTAGAGGCGAGCAAAGGAAAATCACTTCATCCATACGTGAACACCTTGTTGAATTAGGTCGTTATTCAGCACCTCAAGATTCATCCTTTAAAATAATTTACAAAGTTAAGTTGAACTACTCCAAAGGTTTACATGCTTCCACCACTTATGCATATAGCTGAAGCATTAGCTATACATGAACAAAAACTGAAACTTTGCATCCAAAAACGTTTTGTGAAACCATACTCTCTACACCTTGGCCCTCATTTCACTTCACTTCACTTTGGTATACTTCTCTTCGATTATCATCATCATCATCATCATTATAACCAATTTCCTCTTCATTGACAACACTTGACCCATATTTCACTACTGAATATCAATTCATTCCTTATTCATTGACATATTTTGCGTGTTTCAGCCAAATTATCACCGTCTTACAATTCTCAGACAACATGTGTCTCTTATCTCTTATCACTTGTTATCAATTCGTTCCTCCTTATTCGGTGACCCATTTTCTATTCCTTCCACTTGAACAAAATACCACCACCTACACCGATTGTATATTTTGCATATTGACTGAGTAACTCCCTTTTCAGTGCAATTATCTGTCACTTTACCTGGTATAAATACGACTGTACAGCTTGAAAATGCCGTGCAACAGACTTCTCGACATACTCATTGTATGGCTATAAGACGTGGTCGATGATAGTCGATTATATGGAAAACTTATGGGTTTATAGGTATTATTGTCTTTATAGCACTGCATGCGTTATGATAAAGTCAGTGTATAAGCGATGTCGAGGTTAAGATAAGTTAGGTGTATGTCGGTTGATGATATTGTGGGAAGATTCAATCGTGGCAACAATTCATGAAGTTTTTAACTGTTATTGGGAGCCTGTTTTGATCTTCGGAATCTCTTTATGAAAGGGTCAAAACTGGTCACAATATCACAGATCTATTCATTCTTTGAGTAATATCATAAGCATCCATCTCTCTATTTCTCTTGTACAGGTTCCATGTTACCTTATGTATCTGTCGTTATGAATTGAGTAATGGAATAGATGTTGAGAAGTGATTCGAAGTACATGATAACTAGGATTTCGCTGCACACATTCGATTCTCATACACTCCATGACATTATTTATACTACTAATGAACGAATTGAGTAGTTATTATTATTTATCCTTTGGGTTCCTAGTGGAACATAGGGCTTCAGTAGCACGTCTCCATTACACTCTGTTCTCTGCAATCTTTTCAACCTGGCTCCACGACTGTCCAGAAGCTCTCATTTCTTCCTCATATGATCTCCTTCATGTCACCCTTGCCTCGGATGTCCAACTCGTCGTTTCCCCTAAGGATTCCACTCGAGTGCTTGGCGCGTGATGTCCCCAGTCAGCCTTCTCAGTTTATGCCCAATCCAATCCATCCCCATTTTATTCCACTGCATATTTGTTGGGTGATAGCTTCTTGGTTGGTTCGTTACCAGCCAGCCAGAGTTTCTTGCGGCTTATTCTTTCTGGCAATCCATTTGAGCTTCAGTAACAAGTCAGCGTAGGCGGCAGTTGTTGATGAATATCTGTAGTTTGTTGAAAATGCTTTTGATGATTAGTAGTAAGGGACTATACATACTGGTGAGCTTGACTCCCGAACAAGCGAAATGGTCCGTCTGTTGTAGTATTTAAATCACTCTAATCTGGCTGATTAGAAGTTTGGGAACTGAATCATACATGGATCCAGTTAAAAGGGGAGATGAATAAAACGTTTTACGTATTATTATCTTTGATATGTGTTACCTATCTACTGATTGAATGTTAATGTTTCGTGGTGTTTTTATTCTTTGATCTAATAAATAACAGAATTATCATATCTTCCAAAAGAAATGGCTACACGACTAATAGCATGTAAAAATGCTATTGCATTAAAAAGTCATTCAATTGTCAATTTAACAACACTAGATAATCATGAAACATTGAATAGTCAAAAAAAGTATAATTCTGCCTCTTCTTCCTACTTTTCAACTTCTACTTCAACTACTTCAAAAGGTGAACAATTAAAATATCAAAAATCAAATATTTCATCTCATGATAGTCTTTTAACTCCACGTTTATCATTACAATTACCGAAAGGGAATAGAAAAAATCCAAAAGGATCTGTTAGTAATGTATACTTTAATCATAATGATACTTTACGATCAAATTCAGGTAATCCTTATCAATCACGTCTTATGACTTTATCAGTTAGAGAAAATCAACCAATTCAAATTGATAGATGTCAGTATCAAAGACGTATAGTAGAAAATTCAAAATGTTATTCTTTACGTGATTCACAACCATGTCTTTCATTGCATTCAAATGAACAAGTTTCTCATATACCTATTCGTGAAACTGATATGACCGGTAATAGTCGAAGCAATACTCTACGTAAAGCAACAACATCACAAGCTAACCATGTCATTCAAATGAATAAAGTAATGTCTGTAAAATCAATCAAATAAATTAGGTAAGTTAGTGACATTTTTTTTTTACGCTTTCTTTATAAATAAATGCTGAAAATGTTTGTGAAAAAGGTATTATAGTAAATGTATATGCTGTTTGTGCGATATCCTTCTGGAATACAGGTACACTTACCGACAACCGACCTGAAGGCGGCATTCCACTCCGTTGATCGAGAAGTCTTATGACAATGTCTCTCACTGAAAGGCGTGCCGAATAAGTACTGAACGCTCTCTACTCGAACACTTGTGGACATGTTAGAGTCTATGGAGAGATGTCCAGGGAGCTGTACTCGTCGAGTGATGTCCGTCAAGGGTGCCTACTCTCTCTATTCTTATTCAATTTTATCATAGAAATTCTTATGGAGCTCTCCCTCTCGTCACCTGACTACACAGAGGTTGACCTAATCGCAGAACTTTCGTTAGACCTAGAATATGAAGATGACATAGTCCTGTTAGGTGAAGACGCTGACAAGATGCAGTCTTTTGGACACTGAGGATGTTTGGGATATGTTTCTCATCACCCAAATGCAAATTGTTGCTCCACGATTGGCCTTCAACGGTGCCTTGGCTAACGATAGAAAGTATAGTGGTTGAGTATGCTGACCACTTCACCTACCTGGGAAGTGGGATCAGCCCTGTCATGGTGGCTCAGTGGCCGATGAAATCTCTGCACAAATACAAAAGACTCGACTGGCTTTTGCCAAATTACGCCATCTGTGGTGCTGCCGTGACATCCGATTGTCTATTAAGGGTCGCGTGTACTGCAAGGCAGTCGGTCTGTTCTACTGTATGGCTGTGAAACATGGCCATTCAAGGTGGAAGACATGAGAATGTTTCAGGTGTTTTACCACCGTTGCCTTCGTAGTATAGGCCGTATTCCTTGGTGTCACCACACCACGTGAGTAACGCAGAAGTCAGTTGTAGAGCTTCAGGGAGGAAGGAGAGGTAAGTCAGTTGACGTGGTCGTCAACCTTCATCGACTGAGATGGCTGGCTGGCTGGCTGGCTGGCTAACAGGGACATGTGTTACGTATGCGTAGTGGCTGTCTGCCTCGTCACACAATGTTGACCGAAGCAGTAGGTTCAGACTGGAGAAAGGCTGTTGGCTTTCGGCTAGAATAAAACATAGCATCGATGTATGAAGTGTTTGACTGTTGGTATGAGCCATGTGTGGCGACGCAGATTAGCCAGCTGAGGTAGGTGAGACAAGAGAAACAAGTGGTTGGAGACTGACTCTAGGTGATATGACTGAGAACCGAAGTCAATGGTGCAGATGTACCCCCATACACATCATCCTGATCTTAACGCGATACCGAATCTCACCATTTTGTCATTCTTCCTTTCTCTCTTTGAGTACTTTATATTTCTATTGGGAAGTGTTCTACTAGGAATAACCAACTGTCGAGTAGTGTTACATTTTCATTATTTCTCCAATTGATGTCAGTCCGTTATGAATGTTACCTTGAAGTCAATGAAATTCCCACAAACCTCCAAATTAAAATTCAGTTTTCATTGCAGTTCAGGATATCGGTAAAGGAATTGCATAATGTTTCTTAATTGATTAAGATACAACCATACGTTAGGGTAGGATAAAGCAATTACACTTAGTTGGAGGAACATTGGGGACTTGGGAACACTAGCCAGCTATGTCATCCTTGTATGGGACTCTTCTGCAGTGAGCACACGTAACCGCACCAGGTATCGAAGTCAGGATCTTCAGTTTCTGAGCCACTGGGTCGGAATTCAAAGTTCGTTATTTCCTACATCTATCATTCCAAGATATTGCATGGCCTCCATCCACTGTTGTCGTTGATTAACTGTCTTCCTGTTCGATATGGTTGACACCACGGAACTGTCCCAGGTTTCCAATGCTCCATGATGAATGCCAACCTGAGATCAATAAATCCGCACAAATCTCCAATGTATTTAGGTGTGTGTGTGTGTGTGTGTAGAGAGAGAGAGAGAGAGAGAGAGAGAGAGAGAGAGAGAGAGATTAGTTACGCAGTCTTTGTTTATGGAATCAGCATCCAATACATGTAATAGGAATGATGTTACACACGTTTGCCAGAGATGTGTAAAATTTCGGTATTAGTAAAGGCGAAAGAACACGAGGTGATATGTCCTGGGTTCGACCCCCTGGCTTCAAAAGGAGCGAATTGAGAGACGGGGCTGCCATTAATAGTATTAGCTCATCGTGCCTCGGTACAAGAAACAACCAAGAAGTCATGGTTCTAGTTAAAGTATGGCAGGAAACCGTAGCTCCCAATACATAGTAAGACCTGACCTGAACAACAGCCATGGAACGTGACAAGATTGAGAAAGGAGCGAAAACAGGCAATCAGAAATGTGGAACAGAAACAGAAAGCTGACGCTGAAACTCCGAGCAGTAAGAAGGAAATAAATGGGAATCGTTTGAGGTCGGAGATCAGGTCAAATGTAAAGAACGAGGATATACATTAGGAGGTGAATATGGCAGAAGAAAACTGCTCCCGAAATGAGTAGGATCATACATCGTTGCCGAGAGACGCGTTTGATTTATACCATCAGAGGAGAGGACAAAAAGAAAAGAGTCAATGCCAGCCTACTTCGAAAATGGAAGCAGTGGGAAAAAGACGAAACATTGCACAAACACCAAGAGAAGACAGTACCAAAACGATCAACATAGTTGCAAGCCGAAAATGTTGACGGTTAGACGAGAGTAGTTGATGTTGCTGATAAGAATGGATGTAAGTAGTATGTATATATGTTGAGAGGGTGGAAGAAATCATAGGGAATTATAAGCAATGGGTAAGAATTCTGCCCAGAGAATCGTCAAGCGAAAATCAAGAGAGAAGCAGAAGAGGAAATGAAGCACATTATGCAAATGACTATCTTTGTAGGTGTACAATATTTGATAACTGCTGCACCAAGATATCATTAATAAACATTCCTTTCTTCGTCTCTATCTCCTTGTTTCCAATAGTTCTGCAATATAAATATTATTATTATTATTATTATTCTCAGTTTATTTTGTCCCATGAGTTACTAGTGGAACATAAGGGTTCAGTAGTACGCCTCCATTGTACTCTGTTCTCTGCAGTCTTTTCGACCTGGAGCCACGACTGCCCACAAGCGTCCATTTCTTCCTCACATGATCTCTTCCATGTCATCCTAGCCTCGGACTCCCAACTTGTCGTTTCGCCTTCGGATTCCACTCGAGCGACTGGCGTGTCGTGTGATGTCCCCAATCGACTTTCTCGGCGTATGCTCAATAAATCTTCACTTTCTTCTGCATATTTGTTCAGCGATAGCTTCTTGGTTGGTTCATTGCTTATTCTTTCTGGTCAGCTGATCTTCAGTAACGAGCCAGCGTAGGTGGCAGTTGTTGATAAATGTGTGTAGTTTGTTGGAAATGCTTTTCATGAAACGCCAAGTTTCTGAACCATATAGAAGCACCGACTTGACACTGGTGTTGAAAATCTGGATGTTGTTCTTTGTGCCGAGTGCAATGCAGAAGATCTCCACATTAGTTTCAGATTAATGAAAGCCTGTCTTGTTTTTCCGATCCTGGTTTTAACATCCTCATCTGTGCCACCACCCGTAGTTGGAACGATGCTGCCTCAATAGGTAGGTGAAAGAGACTACTTCCTTTAAGTTTCTCCCGTTGATGTTGATTGGAGCTTGTTGCTGTTGTTGGTGGCGTTGGTTGGCTGTCTTCATCACCTTTGTCTTCTCTACATTCACTTGAAGTCCCATCTTCGTTGCCTCTTTTGTCAACTTGTTAGTTTTTGCCTGTTAAGATCTCCGAGTTTGTGTGATATTAGACATAAATCGAAATCTTCCAGTCTCTTTTCATCGGTCCAGCATATGCATCATGTCGAATAAGATTGCTATAATCTTTATAAAAAGTAGTATATCCTATCGCTGTAAGCATTTGTTGTATCCAGAGTCTGCATCCATAACTCGTCCTCGGTAAATACCTTAGCGGTGTATACAGTATGAAGGATAAGCTTGAGACATCATATGCATTAGTCAACATGCAACTGGTAAAATCCTCTAGAATCCATCCAAACTCATAGGTCACTCTGGCGGGCAGAATCATATCATCCGGCAAGTATATAACTGTGATGTTGACTATGGCAATTTATCACATGATGGAGTCTCTCATATAAATCAGATCAGCTACTCCCTAGACTTCCTTGTATTAAACTGAATTCAGCATCTAGCACTGTCATTTAACAATGCCATGGTAACAAATAAATTCATACAACTGATTAGTACAAAATTGGAGCATTTGTACAAACCGAACAACATTGAAATTCGAAGTCTAAACCTATTGGAGATGCTTTTGCGAGTACTAATCGGTTTATTTTTCTAAAGTGATGATAAAGTTCATCAAATACTCTTCTCTGAAGTATGGAGCTCTGTCTTAGTGGCTTAGGAAGATGACTATCAACCATTAAGTCACGAGTTTGAACCCCACTTCACATACAGAAGTTTGTGCAGCAGGCGAACAAATCATTCCGCTCATTTCCAGCTTTTATAGATTCAGTTCAATCCCTTCATATTACCTGACAACACACACTCAGCAGAAGATCACTAAGGAATAATTTTCCACCATCCAACAAAAGGTTACCAGTCAGTCACAAGGAAAAAGATATTATAGTATGCAGTAAGACTGACAAAAAGGCCCATTTGCCATTTACGTACTTACGTCACCTGTGGTGCTAACTGGCGAGGACAAGTATACTGCTTTGTAGTCCCTTCTATCCTGTTGTATGACTGTGAGACATGACCGTGAAGGTGAAGGGTACTAAGCAAATCGATTAGTGAGGTTGTGAACCTTGGTTAACTGTGATGGCTTGGATATATACTGCGCATGCCGAACCACAGTTTACTTGGACGTGCCAGCTTAAGTGAAGTTGGATTAGGATGGGAAAAGGTTCAGGGTGGTATTCGGGCAGTAGAGACTCATCTCCTGCATGCTATTTTTAGCCCAGGAATTTACTTCAAGAAACAAAGTGATAATTAAGTGAAAAACTTGGGGGGAGGGAGGGAGCAAGAGGGACAGAAAATTCACATTTATATTCTGCTGACATGAAACAGTTGCTTTGTTAGTTTTCATTGCGGATGTTATATATCCCCAAAATCCAACGTTTTATGCCTAACTTTTATAAATTTATATTATGGAATTTTTGAATCCTTTTTTTCGCGCCTTTTTCATTCAATTTTACCGCTATTAAAAATGCTGTTTACGTATTGGTTGATCTCCCACTTTTAATTTGTTGTTATCTGTTCACGTCAACGGTGTGTACATTGTATATAAACGTAAAATTTGTGGTTATATGCAGTCGAAAGAAATATTAAGTACGAGAAGAAAGAAAAGAGGAATGACAAAGTAGTGAGATTCGGTATAGCATCGTTAAGATGAGGATAATGTGTGTGTACGCATCTGCCCCACTGACATCGGTTGTGAACCATATCCCCTAGAGTCTCCAACCACTGGTTCCTTTTGTCCTGCTGACCCCAACCATCTAGTCTGCATCCCCTGTTACATGGCTCAAACCAACAGTCAGAGACTTGATACATTGGTGTCATGTTTTAGTTTGGCCACCTCTGGCCTTTTTCCAGTTTGTACCTACTTCGATCAACATTGTTTGACGAGGCGATCGGTGACTAGGCATACATAGTACGTGTCGCAACCATCTCAATCGATGAAGGTGTATAACCTCGTCAACAGATTCACCTCTACTCCTAACTTCTGGGTTACTCACATGGTGACACCACGTAATACGTTTTATACTGCGAAGGCAACGGTGGTGAAACACTTGAAGCCTTCTCATGTCTTCCACGTTGAATGGCCAAGTTTCACAGCCATACAGGAGAACAGAGCGGACTGCTGTGTAGTACATGCGACCGTTAGTAGAGAAACGGATATCATGGTGGCGGCGTCATAGTTGGTGTAAATTGGCAAAAGCCAGTTGAGCCTTTTGTATTTGTGCAGAGATTTCATCTGCAACTAAGTCACTAGTGCAGGGCTGATCTTACTTCTCAGGTAAGTGCAATGGTCAACACACTCAACCATTCCACTCACTGCTTTTCATTAGAACTTTGGGATATGTATCTCAATATATGTCATAGTAACGCACCCGACAATCTTATCAGGTATCGTATTCAGAACTTCGAGGGCTTATGATAAAAGCGTTAACCAATTCGGTTGAAGTTCAACAGTTCATACTTTTTTATATTTCTTTCAAGTTGTGTGTGTGTGTGTGTATGTTTTGTCCTGAAAAAAATCCTCGATATTCAGCTTAATTTTTAATTTTTTTAAAATTTTTCAGTTTTCTAACATCATTTCATCCATCCTTCATGTGTGTTTATATGTGTACGAATTGTATGAATAGTCAAACTTCAGGATGTTTGCAGTCATCTTGAATGTTATCAACAATAAACAATACTACTACTACTACTACTGCTACTACTACTACTAATAATAATAATAGTACACAAGATGATCATATTTTGTACAGGAAGTATATTATATCACCTAACCTCCATATCATCGATGTAATGATCAGATCAGTGTGTTGAATTCCTTCCATTAACAATTTGTAATATGTTCTATGGAGTATATGATGCCTGAAGTTAATATTCTATAATGATTTGTAATGGATGTTGTATGGTGTCTTCTTCATCATCTCATCTCATCTCCTTATTCTATTCTTAATTGTTTTGTTAATTATTATTTATACTTTTAAAGTTATCATATTTTTATGATCAGCGCATACAATACTCTGCATTTATATATATATACATTGAAGAAATTTGTGTATATAATGTTGTGTAGTAGAAGATAGAGATGGTCGTCATTTTCATTCTGTGATAACACCACCACCACCAACAACAACAACGTGGATTAGTTCTGATGTCATCAGTGTGCTGTATCAATCAGTAAAGGAGTAGAGAGATGAGTCTACAATATGAACAGTTTCATCCTTGAATCAACTTTCAATATCATTTGTCTTATGTGTATAGTAATTCGTTACTTACCCTGAACACATGTATGGCATATATTAAGATGCATTTCTTCTCTGTTTCATTGTCTTTCTATGTGTTTTTTTTCTCTTCATATTTTCATCACTTCAATATGATTTGTTTTCTTGTCTTTTCTATAATTGAATTAATCGCTACTGTAGACAACATCATTACTATCTGCCTTACATATATATGCGCGTATTGTGCTTTGTTTTATTCCATTTTTTCTCGAGTTTTCTCTCTTCTTTTTTTTTTTTACCCATCTGCGCCTATTGTTGTACTATGAATAAAATTGTTTCTGGAGACCAAGGGGGGGGGGGAAAGCGGATGGATATCCTGCTGATTAGAGTAAGCCGCCAAATATGTTGATAATAACAGGCAATTTATCACTAAGTTATATGGTTATGTTCAGTTTATTTTATTAGTTTACTAGCCTCTTTTCAGTTTAGTTTACTTTTTATGTTTATTATTCGGGCATAATGATTTGATTGTGAAGCAGTTTGACAACATAGAAGTCAGTGGTTCGAATCTTTACATAGTCGAATTGATTATTCATTTGTATCAATCTAATGCTGCTTGGGATGGTGATCAAACATACATAGATCAAACTAGCTGAACGCATAGAAATCTACTTAAAAATATAATTATCATTTGACTATCTGAGATCTCCATGGTTTAGCAGACTTCTATTGATAGTGGGTGATGATTGAAGGTGAGGCCGGATTCGAACCAGCGGGCACAAAGTGTCTGACCCGATGGTCTATCAACTGAGCTACGAGGTCTGACTGTTGACTTCAGTCACCGTGGGTTTCGCCCGACTACCATGTGAATTCATGACGCGTTACTACCGCTTGATTGTATTCACATTGACTATCTAGTCCAGTACTTCTCATCCAAATCTTAGATATATGAGATGGTAGATTTATTACGAATCGGAGTTGTAAGAGTCGGAGTCAATGACTTAGACGGTTCAACCCGATTGATTCGTAGAGGGAAATCAAACGACTGGCAGTCAGCATCTTGACAAGATAAGTAGCACATTTAAAGACTCAAGAGCCAATCAGAACTCTAGTGGGCTATAATATGAGATGTAATCCACGTACAGGAAGAAGGACACCAACAAAAGCAGTTCAAAATGTACAAAATCCTTGGAAAGTAAAAACTTTTGAAAATAGATCAGCCATTAGAGTGCATGTCTGTCAGACACCTAGTCATGCAACAGTATAAAGGATAGAGTCAGAAGATTGATAGCTGAAGCTTTGTTTATCTGATGGACATGCAACACACGTGTTAATGCCAGTAATACAACATGAGTTCTGGATTTGTTTGAAGTTTTTACTACTAATTCAATGGAAGAGTAGAAAACAGTTAATCTATGTGACTAAATCAGAATGTTGTGCAATCACGTTGATATGATTGTGTGAACAATAAACTCTACTTGAAATATCATTCATCAGTAAATAAGACTACTTTATTATATAGTGTGTATAGACAAGCCTGAGCGATATCTACTATCTTAATGCTTAATGCGGTGGTCGTGGTTACATATCACAACGACCTATGTTGGTGGAACGCTTGTTTCATAGAGGTCATGCTATACCAGAAAGTCTTGGATAATAGTAAGATGAAAAGCAGTTACCATTATAGTGTAAATCGCTACCCTATGATGGGTATTCCAAGGGCGATATCATACTCCTGACTGAGTAAAAACGTGAAAGCAGTACGGTGATTACTTTGGATGACGAAGATTGGCATGCTTATACAGTCTTCCTTGTGAGAAGAGGGAGTTAGAAAAGGTTAGACTTATAAATAACACTCACATATTATCCCGCGCATACCGATGGCGTTGACCTCCGTTCAAAAGGAATAAGCAAACTTGCAAAAAGTCCATATTTCACCTGCCTCAAGCAGGTGCCCCTAGGCTATGCTTTCATGCACTAATCCTTATTTTCCAAGTGACTTTCCACGCTGACAACGGCTGGGTAGAATCAACCGCACGCTTCCAGCAGTATACAAGATATTTTAACTACTCAGTATGTTAATGTATTACAAGTGACTGAGATGAAATTCCCATCTCGTATATGCTACATTTCAATCGGACCACGTTATCATTTCTCACACAGTTGAGTTGTTTTCCTACCTCCACACAACTGTGATATCAACAAGGTTTCTGTTGGAAATCATTCTCAGTCAGCTAAGATCACAAGGTGTCATCTCCAAGATAAAAGTGTCATAAGCTAGCGAAATATACAATCACTGAATAACTTGAATGTTTAAGAAGCACTTAGTAAGATGCATAGATTTCCTTAGCCAATCAGATTACACTGATCTAAACACCATATCGCATGGTCGTTTCGAACTTGAGCTTATCAGCATGAATGGTTTCCAACTACCTTAGTTATTCAGTGGTTATAATTGGTTAGTTCATGACACTTTTGTGTCAGACATCATATAGTGTGATCGCAACTGACGGGTACTTTCCAACGAAAAGGGTGTTCACATCACAATGGGAAAGCTACTTTGGTGTGTCAGAAGTGTCAACGTGAATCATGGTCTTTATAAAATCATCTTCAGATGGATGATTCTGTTTAAGATATTCCAGTTCATGGGAGTCAACTAGTCAGGTTCAGGTGAATTTGTCCATGTATACCACTGGTGAGTTGGCTCTGCTCGAAACGGTCGTCCATTGTGATGTTTCAATCACTATGATATTGGCTGGCGAAATCTACAAATTTATACTTGGTAAAGTGACAGATAATTGCACTGAAAAGGGAGTTGCTCAGTCAATATGCAAAATATACAGTCGGTGTAGGTAGTGGTATTTTGTTCAAGTGGAAGGAATAGAAAATGGGTCACCGAATAAGGAAGGATGAATTGATAACAAGTGATAAGAGATAAGAGACACATGTTGTCTGAGAATTGTAAAACGGTGATAATTTGGCTGAAACACGCAAAACATGTCAATGAACAAGGAATGAATTGATATTCAGTAGTGAAATATGGGTCAAGTGTTGTCAATGAAGAGGAAATTGGTTATAATGATGATGATGATGATAATCGATGAGAAGTATACCAAAGTGAAGTGAAGTGAAATGAGGGCCAAGGTGTAGAGAGTATGGTTTCACAAAACGTTTTTGGATGCAAAGTTTCAGTTTTTGTTCATGTATAGCTAATGCTTCAGCTATATGCATAAGTGGTGGAAATGTAAACCTTTGGAGTAGTTCAATTTAACTTTGTAAATTATTTTAAAGGATGAATCTTGAGGTGCTGAATAACGACCTAATTCAACAAGGTGTTCACGTATTGGTGAATCTACAAATTGCCTGAAATGTTTCTAGCTACTCAAATTGTTTATTAGTAGTATATCTCATGAAGTCCACGTTGGTCCTCTAGTATACCATATAATTTTTAAAAATTCTCGTGATGTAAATTAGAACAAGACATAGCGATGAAAACAATATTGATTTCAATTAGATCCTCTTTATGCTTGATTCTAATACAAATAGCTGAATATATATACCTGAGAATTAAACTAACCATGTAGATTTAATGGTTAATGTGTGTGATAAATGTCTTAAAAATAACAATGATAATAATAATCCAAATAATAGTAGTGTTAACGTTGACTAAACCACTTGCAGTATAGACGATAATGATGATACGAATTGAGAAAATAGCATGATAATGAAAATAGTTGAGAAGCTCACTTATGGAAGTGAAAGTTACGCAATACCGAAAGGACGAGACATGTGGATAAACAAAGCGTAGACAAATCTATTAAGTATATGAAAGGGGTGAAGAGTAAGAAAGGGCTAGGAAAAAAGATCAGTGATAAAGCTATTAACTAAGCATTTCCTGGCCAAAGGAGAGATAAGGGATGTGAAAGACTTCTGAATACAAGGACTAGGATCGTCAGCTCGAATTCCCACTGCTTCTGCTATGTGTTAAAAATGAGGTGTTATGCGATGAGTAAGCGTTTAGGGCTAGGCCAGCTCATCAGGCGTTTACCCGAACACACCATACAGAGCTGAACTAGATCATACCAACTGAATCTATCTCGCTTGCATGAACCGGTTTCCCATAAGTGGAACAGAATAAATTACAAGATCCATGTTAACATTTTCCACACGGATGTACAGCTTTCCTGATTCAACTGGTAACCACAATCTATCGAATTTATGAACAACTATAAAAATTTTTATAAGGATGGTGGTCTAGTGTTCTTTTGGCTTCAACAGTTATGGTGACACCTCTAAAAGTGATAAAATTATGCACTACTCTCTTCATCTGGTCGTTGAAGGAATTCAAATCAAGATAATCAATTATACAGCAGAGTAAAAAAAAATTCTGTTGGCTACCCTAACAACTACCGAAACAGCCACAGAGTTATTGTGAAACTAGTTGATTGTGGTTCGGCCTTCAAAGTTAGAGGAGTAAGAGGAATGTTGAAAAACTTGCGATGTAGATGATAATGATGAAAGTAGTAGGAAAACGTAGACATTTCGATAATTAAAAGGAAGGAACGAGATAAGTGGACTAACAAAGTGTAAACAAATGTGGTAAGTATATGAAAGGTGTGAAGAATACGAGAAACGGGTAAGAAAAAGACTGATAAAGTTATTAACTAAGCATTCTATGGTCAAGAGAAAGATAAAGGATGTACAAATTTCTTTGGGGTACAGAGATTAGGATTATTAGCTCGAATTCCTACAGCTTCTGTTATGTGTTCCAGCAGATGGGTTCGAATACCTTTCAAAAGATGAGGTGTTATGCGATAAATAAGCATAAAAGTATTGTTTTTATCAACCAAGTGACCATTATCGATGAGGTGAGATAAAACCGAACCTCTGATGGATTTTATCTATCCCTTTCCCAATTATGAAGATAGATGCTCAGTAATAAGTTTGTTAAATTGCCTACTAGTACACCGTGTATAGTTTTCTCCACAGGACTCGCTAAACTTGTAAATACACTTAAAAACGTCATAACTAGATACCTTATCTTTGATCTGAGCGGTAACAATTGGTCGACTGGAAAATGATAAACAGAGTTGTGTGGCGTATATGGTCCTCTCAATAGCTCTAGAAAGTCTCTGATATAAAACTTCTCCGGCTACTTCCCCATTAAATTGCAATTTCATAAAAAACGGTTTCTTCTGTATGGTAATAATGTCAGGTTTGATCCTCCTGGATTTGTCCATGCGTCTTTTTATGAAACTGTTAGAGTAGCCCATTTCAACCAATGAAATATGAATATATTCTATTTCCTTCTGTACTAAATAATCCGAATATATATTTTTCTCGCTCTGTTGTAGTGAGGCAGTTAACCAGGTTTGCTTTTTACGGAAAGTGTATGTCGTTTACGTCCTTATGGTGATCTAGACTAATGAATATATGATCAATATAACGGTGATACATAGTCATCTCATTCATGACATCTTTTAATGCTCCGTCCTCCAGTTTGACAAGAAATATATCAACTGAAATAGGTCTGGGTAGTGAAGCCATTGCTATAGTGAGAACTGTTGAAGACAAAGTGTACATTTAAGAAGCAGCTCCTTGAAAATGTATCCAGGGATCGCGATGTTGATTCGCCTTTAGGATATTTATTGACATATAAACTCTACTGTCTCCAGTACTGGCACATTAGTGAATAATGATGAGATATCAAGCTACACCATATGTTTTCCGTTTACATTCAAGGACGTCTTTTACACTGTGGTTGACTAATTCTTTGTGTAAGGGATGTAAAATCCTTACTAGCCACTAAGCAACTGCGTGGTATAGAGGGAGTTAGGCATATCTAAAACTGGACGAGGAGGTAGTCCGTGGTGTGTTACTCCTTGTATGTCTAACTGAGTAGTATATGGACTTGGAAATTGTTCCACTTTCTTTTACTTTCTTGAAGGTATTTATTATCTCCTTGACTACTTTTCTATTTAAGTCTGGAGAGTAAAACCTGAAGAGGATCTAATTAAGCGAAAAATGTTGTCCATTTAAAAGTCTTTTTTCAAGTTACATTTTAATTTTGTTAAGTTCTTTTGCTAGGATAGCCTACATAAGTTAGATAAATCAAGCATGATTGACCATATTGAACTATAACTCAAATAGATTTATTCAACTAAGTGACTTGTGAGGAACTGATTGATGTGGTCGATACTTTTGACAGCTTCAATGCAAATCCCTAACTGAAAAAAACAGTTATAGTTTCATCATTATCAACATAGGACCAGGCATTACTGCGTAACGGTCCGAGTTGCCACACCTTATATCAGTACATCAAGTAAAAAGGTAGTGAGGCGAAGGATGAAGATAAGAGAATGCAGTCAAAAGAAATATAAAGTAGGAGAAGAAAGGAAAGAGGAGTGACAAAATAGTGAGATTCGGTATAGCGTTGTTAAGATGAGGATAATGTGTGTGTATACATCTGCACCACTCACATCGGTTCTGAGCCATATCACCTACAGTCTCCAACCACTGGTTCCTCTTGTCCCGTGGACCCCAACCACCTAGTCTGCATCGTCCTACATGGCTTAAACCAACAGTCAGAGACTTCATACATTGGTGTCATGTTTTAGTCTGGCCACCTCGGGCCTTTTTCCAGCCCGGACCCACCTCAGACAATATTGTGTGACGAGGCATACGTAGTACGTGTCGCAACCATCTCAGTCGATGAAGGTTCACAACCTCGTCAACAGATTCACCTCTTCTCCCTAAAACTCTACACCTGACTTCTGCATTGCTCACATGGTGACACCACGGAATACGTCTTATACTGCGAAGGCAACGGTGGTCAAATACTTGAAGTCTTCTCATGTCTTCCACGTTGAATGGCCATGTTTCACAGCCATACAGGAGAACAGAGCGGACTGCTGTGCAGTACACGCGGTAGTACAGTACACGGTATCATGAGTTGTTTGAGGTTGAAAAAATATCAACCATTAAATTTTGACCCTTACTGACTGCTAGATCTGACAGTCATCGGCATCATCGCACATGAACTCGTGAGCTGCATATACTTGCACCCCGGTTAATGATGTTGTCGCTTTAGACATCAAAGCGTTATCCACTGCGGGTTATCAGCCACCTCTTGTACAACGAGTAACAGAAGTAATTTACTGATGCTTGTCTTAAATGTTACGAAATCTTCTTAATAGATTAGAATAGAGCTGAAAGAAATTGGAACAGATTAATGAGTTAAGTTTTAGCGGTTAAAAAGGATGAGAGATGTGATAGATGATAATAATTTTGAATAAATAAGTTTGGTGTTGTTCTTATTGCGAAATATATTCAGCTACATAGAAAATGTGTATCAATTGACTCATTCAGTATATTGAGCGTTTCTTATGCTTTTCTTCAGATTGGTGGGCAGTTTATTCTTACGGTAGTATTCCTCACAGACTGACAGCAGTTGAAGAAACATTGAAAACCCGAGAGTACTAGTATGGGACTCCCGAACAGTACACACTCATGACTCAGCTCTTTAGGGGTGGAATCTAGGATCTTCAGCTGTATACTGCTACCAGATATTTTTCATAAGTTGCTCCAATTGATATCAGTTTGTGACTAATACTATCTTAATAAAAAGGTTGTTTATCAAGCACTCTGTGACTAATAGAGAGATAAAGGATGCACAAACTTCGTCTGGATACAAAGATTAAAATTATTAGCTTGAATTCTCACAGCTTCTAGTTTGAGTACCTTTCGAAGGACTGGGTGGTGTGCGATAGATAATCTTGAAAGTAATGCTCTTATATGCCTTCTTTTAATCACTTAATGAACTTTTATTGATAAAATTCTATTATCTAAACATTCATTCAAGATGTATTATTCTTGAAGTATTTGATGTTCTGTTGAAATCTACCAATCATATCAAAAGTGTGGTTCACGTTAGTGAAATCGAAGTCACTTCATTCCACTTAATGTTCAAAGTAAAAGTGTTTAAGCAGCTTCTTTGCTATGTTGAATACGTGAAGTGTAACATTTCGCTTTAATACTTGTAACATTCAGCTGAATATAAATCTACCAAAGCTTAGTATAAAATCAGAAAGCTGCCTAGCTTCGTTTTAACAATAACTAATAGTTTTAGACGTTTGTTAAAAATTAGTGCATCAATTTGTATATTAACATTCAAGGTGTTTGAACTCCAACAACAATATGTTAGATACACCTAACAAACGGTGAAAATAACGTTTAATATAGGTGAATGTCAACTCATAACTTCAACCAATCAGACAACAGTAAATGTGTCAAGGTGAAAAAAGCCAGCCAATCAGAGGAAAGTAAGAAAATGCTCACATAAAACATGAACTACTCATAAGTAGCATAATCAGTCGTACGAAAACGTTAGGAAGAATTCTTTTGTGAAAGCTATTAGTTGGTCAGAAGAATGTTTAACATTTTTTTCATATGGAACATGTGATGCTATTCGGTATTTAGGTCAGAATTTCATCTTCTTGCATTTTACGGTGGCTGTTAACATTTCAGTTTAGCTTAAATACAAATGATCTTTAGAAAGAACTTCATCTATGCTGTGATGCAATCTAGTACCTAATTGAAAATTACTATCCCTGGTATTTTAATTAGTGTATTTTCTGCTACAAGGTAGCTGAATGGTTATGTAGAATACTTGAGCCTTTGTGTAAACGCTTTCGAGAGTATACTGTTTTATGGTACATTTCATTACGTTCGTCGAAAATGTTGCCTATTTAAATGCTTTAAATGATCCCAGTTTGATAATTAGAAAACCGAGTTGTGTTTACAGTAAATTGTTATCTGGTTTCATAATTCCATTTATGATTTGTCTATCTGAGATAGCTGTAGTTTGGTGTACTAGTAGTTATACTGGGTGATGATTGAAGGTGAGATGAAGATCTTGACCGCTGCCGGATTCGAACCAGTGACGACCGGGATACCGGCTCAATGGTCTACTAACTGGGCTACGAAGTCCGACTGGTGACTAGAATTTTATTTTATTTCAATCATCACCCAGTATAATAATATTTGCATTTCTAGATATTTTACTGTGTAGACAAATAGATGACGATTTCGGAAGACGCCACATGTTAAAGTTATTCACAATGGGAAGCTCAGTGACACCTTTGAAGTGAAGACAGGAGTAAGACAAAGCTGTCCACTATCACCGATGATATTCCTGATTGTAGTGAACTGGACCATGCGACAGACAGCTGTGAGGAGCGAGAAGAGGGAGATACGCTGGACCGCGGAAAAGATCCAAGAAGGTTTGGATTTTGCCGATGACTTGTGTCTAGTATCACACAAACTTTAAGATCTACCTACAGGTAAAACTCAACAAATAGACAAAAGAGGTAGAGCAGCAAAGGCGGGACTTCAAGTGAACGTAGGGAAGACAGAGTTAATGATAATACTCAACCAACACCACCACCAAGAACAACAAGCTTCAATCACCATCGATGGGAGAAACCTAAAGGAAGTAGCCTCTTTCACCTACCTACCTAGGCAGCACCGTTTCAACTACAGGTGGAACAGACGAGAATGTCAAAACCAGCCAGGATCGGAGAAGGAAGACAGGTATTCGTTCACGTGAAGTCAGTGTGGAGATCTCCACTCAGCATGTGGAACAAGATCCAGATTTCCAACACCAATGTCAAGTAAGTCACTGCTTCTATATGGTGGTTTAAAGACTTGGCACGTTACGAAAGGGATTTCCAACAAACTACAGACATCATACATCAACAGCTGCCTTTGCTTGATACTGAAGATGGAGATCAGACTGTCAGAAAGAATAAGCAACATGGAAGTCACTCTGGGAAGGAACGAAGCAAGAACCCATCACTCAGCAAATATACAGAAGGAAGTGGAGATGGATTGGACATACACCAAGAAGACCATTCAGGGACATCATGCTCCAGGCCAGTCGCTCAGGTAGAATCCTAAGGGGAAACGACGAGTTGAACATCCGAGGCGAGGGTGACATGGAGGAGATGATGTGAGGAGGAAATGATAGCTTGTGGGTTGTCGTGAAAGTAGGTTGAAAAGATTGCAGAGAATAGAGTGTAATGGGGACGTGCTACTGAAGCCATATGTTCCATTGGGGACCCAAGGGACAAATAATAATAATAATAATTGGATTAAGTGTATTAGGTAAGAGGTAGTGGGTTGGTCAAGATACACCTTTCTGATTATTTGTTCATCTTATGTACAAAAGAAGTTTAATCTGTGCACTGATGTTTCGAGCTGGTAAGATTTGCATAGCTAACAGTTTGAACGATCAATTAAGAACACTGGAGAACTCTTCTGAATCCTTTAGCCTAAGAACTACCTTCCTTAGTGATTATACTAATAATTTATTAGGAAAATTATGAATTAGTAAGAGATGTTTTCATCAAGATTTATAAGAGAAGAGACAATTCAACTTATTGACAGTGTTTACATTTAAAAAATTAGGTTAGCAGTTAAACCTACAAACTTACTGAGAAAGATATTTTGTGGGCTAAAACACCCAGTACAGCTAATTAAGAAAAATGACTTAATTTATTGGACAGCGCATGATGATTATTATATTGCATTCATTTACCTAGAAAATTTTCAATGATGCTGTTTAACAATATTACGTAATGAAGAACAACAGTATGATGTTAATGATGAATCGTGGGTAGCAGTGGAATCCAGGATGCGCATTTTGTCCTATTTAGGACTCATCAGTTGGGTGTACCTGTTTCCTAGTGATGTTGTTCCCACCGAGATACGAAATCAGGAGCGGTCGCTTTATATGCCAGCGCGTAGCTCGTTGGTGTAGTGGATAACGCGCTGGCGTTTGAAGCCATCGCTCCCGAGTCCGAATGTCGGTGGGAACAACACCACTCACTGGGAAGAAGGTACACCCAACTTACGAGTCCCAAATAAGACAAAATGCGCATTTTGGATTCCACTGCTAGCCATGATCCATCATTAACATAATTAGGACACTGGCAATATCGAGGTATCTGCACAGGAGTCCATATACCAATAGAGACCGATCAATTCGGTCCAATCAACGACGGTATGATATAAAAACACTTTTACTAACAACAGTATTGTTGAAATAATTGATAACTTCAGGGATGTGATAATTGTTCACTATTACGAAGTTAATTGATAAGACTATGGTCTAATAAGATTTTCTTCAGATAATACACAAGCTTGATAAGATGATATGGTTAAATATTTGTGTGTAATTGTGCATGGATAGAGTTTAATGTACTTTGCTTCTTGTCTTCCATGAGGATGAAAAGGATGCTTATCATGAGATAAAATACTTTTAACCAGAGGTGTCTACAGGAGTTCAGATGCCTATCCACTATTGTATTTATCAGCTCGGTTAAGAGTGTCCTACTTGCTACTCTATTAATAACCTTCAAAATTCTACGTAATACAATGTTGTATTTTTTTCGGAGTTCAAGAAGGAATATGGCCCAACAATAAGCAAAGTATAGGCGAAGAATAGACACTGAGTTAAAGGAGATTGTCTGAGTATTTTTTAATATAAAAGGTCAGTCAAGGGATTCGCTTAGAAATCAGTAAGATTTGAGGGGATCAAGAAAGATTAGAAGAAAAGTATAAGCCAAAATGGACTATATTGAGATAAACCGTTTAAAGGAAAATAGAGATAGAATAGAGTATTATTCATCACTCAGCAGAAAGAACAAGATCCGGATTTTCAACACCAACGTCAAGTCAGTGCTTGCTTCTATGTGGTTAAGAAACTTAGCGCGTCACGAAAAGCATTTCCAACAAACTACAGACATTATACATGAACAGCTGCTGCCTACGCTCACTGGATACTGAAGATCAGATGGCTGGAAAGAATAAACAACAAGCAACTCTTATCCGCTAACAAACCAATCAAGATCCAACAAATATGTGGAAGGAGAAAGTGGTGATGGATTGGGCATACACCGAGAACATCATTCGGGGAGACATGACGCGCAAGACCCTCTAGTGTAACTCAGATAGGAAACGGCGAGTTGAGCATCCGAGGAGAGGGCAACATAGGGGAGATGGTGTGAGGAAGGAATGAGAGCTTATGGGCTGTCGTGGAGCCAGGTTGAAAAGATTACAGAGAAGAGAGTGGAATGGAGACGTGTTACTGAAGCCCTATGATCCACTAGGAACCCAAGGGACAAATAAGGATAATAATGATTCATCACCATATTGAGAGTTATCATGTTTCTAAGCATATTACTGTTACGATTTGGACGATTGCTATATGCTATGACCGCTAACGATGTACAGATATCGAGTGTCAGCCACCAACGTCCAACAATTTCCTAATTGATTCCTGACTCGACTAATTAATGGAGAAGATACAATAGACGTGTAGGAAGGTTTATTACAGTCGAAAAGATTCAACAGACGAAACAAACAAAGGGAAATAAAGCAAATGTATAAATATTTCACTGTTTGAAATAATCCCATTGACTGGGTGATCCACGATCTGTCTGTCTAACTGTAGACGTGATGACATAAACTACATTTTGATAGGTCCATTTCTGGTCTAGTCATTTCTCTCTATCCCTATATCACTGGTATTAAGATATATTGGTTGGATATGGCTAGCAGAAGAATTTAGGATGCGCGTTTTTTCCTCTTTGGGACTCGTCAGCTGGATGTACCTGCACCCCAGTGATGTTGTTCCCACTGAGACTCGTACGCATCGCTTCAAACGCCAAGGCATTATCCATTATCCACCAACCAATTTATCATAAATAACATTCAGGCAATATCGAAGTATCCGCATCGAAGCCCATATACCAATAGAGGTCGAACAGTTTGATCCAACAAAACAACGGAGAATAACAAGTATGTCAATAAATAGTAATAAGCACTACCCGTTGTAGAAGGTGTAGCAATCGTTCCTCCGTGACATAGTGGATAACGCCTTGGCGTTTGAAGCGATGCGTACGAGTCTCAGTGGGAACAACTTCACTGGGGTGTAGGTACATCCAGGTGATGAGTGAGTCCCAAATAGGACGAAACGTGCATCCTGGATTCTTCTGCTAGCCGCAACCAACCAATTTATCATAATTAACATTCAGGTAATCTCAAGGTATCCGCATAGGAGCCCATATGGCAATACAAGTCGAACAATTCGTTCCAACAAAACAACAGAGAATAGCAAGTAGGTCAATAAATGGCATTAAGATAGTTCGCTGTTTGAAACCATCCTGTTGATTGGCTGATCCACCGTCTGTCTGTCTAACTATAAACGTGATAGCATAAATTACATTTTGATTGGTCACTGTGCAGACTAGGCTTTTCTCTCTATCCCTATATAAAGATCAATAACAATGTTTCTTTTTTATATGCTAAACTAGTGTCTCACAACATCTCCCCTTTTTGAAAGAATGTTATTTGAGGTCAGACTGGGTCACACTTTCTTCTTCTTGAATCTATCTGACCGATACAAAGGGGCTTTCTGCTTGTTAACTTGGGGATCAGTAGTGTTCTCGATATTCTTTCGGTAGGCACGTGCATGAGCCGTTCGATATCTGGAGGATGACTTTTGTGCATGTCGTTAAGTGCGTTGGCGGTAAAAACCGTCCTTATGGCCCGCAGCATTACAGTCCCCGTATTGATGTTTCTTAGGTGGTCAATATTTGACGAAGTGCCTGGGACCACATTGCCAATAAAGCGGTGAAAGTGTCTTCGAGGGTTAATTGGTATAGGATGAGTTACTGGACCGATGAACCGGCAAGATAGGGAGGAGGATCTGTGACCAGAGGGTGATGCGCAGAAATGACATGTCTAGCGAACTGCATTCACTTGAGAACCACCCTGGCTTTCGCATTGGACTAAAGTTGTCTCACGCTGTAGGTTGCTCAGTTGTTGATATTCTGCAGACGTGTCAGGACTGCGGCGTCAAAAGTGTAATCATTTGGGTTTTGCGGCGAAATCATATTGCAGTACTGGTCGAGCTCAGGTGGACCAAATTTTTGAAGTAGGAGACGTACCTTCCTGGAATCATGTTGGCCAGCAAATTCCATCTTCAAAATGATCTCGATACTCCTCATTTGTTGTTCGAGGAAATTATCTATCTTCGAACGAACCACTTCCCAATATCCCATTTCCGTCGCCACTGTTATGGTTTGGGTACTGCTACTCGCTATGACCGCTAACGATGTACAGATATCGAGTGTCAGCCACCAACGTCCAACAAATTCCCAGTTGATTCCTGACTTGACTAATTAATGGAGAAGATACGATAGACGTGTAGGAAGGTGTATTACAGTCCGAAAGATTGAACAGAGCAAACAGTAGACGTGATAACATAGAAGACATTTTGATTGATCACTCTGCAGACTAAGCTTTTCTCTCTATCCCTATACAAAGATCAATAACAATGTTTTATGCCAAACTAGGACCTCATAACAGTTACCTTGTCATTTATGATTTAAGTTTCCGCCATCCGTCATGTTTAGGATCATCAATTTACAAATGAGACATAGTTCATATTGATATTTCTCATATAATTGAGTAGATTTTCAACTATGGTTTCAATAAGATTTCGTTTAGATCACAAGAAATTATCTTAGACACGAAGGTTTCTTCAACTAGCAAAATATACTACTAATAAATAATTTAAGTAGTTTGAAGACCACCAAAGTCTCATATGTAGATTTCTACAGCCTGATTAGACAAGGCCATCCAGTGATTAGTCAAAAACTGAGCGTACTGAAATACTTCACTTACGAAACTTCATTTTATACACATTTCTACAGTCATTCTTACAATAACAACCAGATAGATAATCACAGTTTACAACACACACACATACATATATAATTAATAACTCTGATTGATAAAATATTGACAAGAATGGAAAAATTTTCTCAAATTTGAAATGAATAATAATGATAAAATGAAAGAAAAAATTACACCAATATATACATTCATTATTTTTACAGAAAAAAATCAATAATCACAGTTTTATAAATGCTTATCTATTATTGTTCAATGTTTTATACAAAAGTATATTACTATGCCAATACACGTGAGTAGAATCATATAAATAACACCAATTAACCTGATAAAAGAGAAATAAAGAAAGAAAGAGAATTAAATTTTGAAATGAAAGCAAAGCTGATGATGATATATGGAGTTAAAATTGACAATTTCTATGGTCTAGCTGTTTATTTCCTATTGATTTTAACCAGTTATCATACAAAAGATAAACGAAGGTTAGAATATTCTACAAGTTGTGAAACACTCTAATTAGTACGTTGATTACACCTTAGGATAAACTCATTCGTAGACATCTTTCAGGGACAGTAACTATAGGCTCACTTAAAATTGTTATTATTATTATTATTTGTGTTTTGGGCTTCAGTAGCACGTCGCCATTCCACTATGATCTCTGCAGTCATTTCAACATGGCTCCATGACTGCCTAGAAGCTTTTATTCCTCCATATCACCCTCGGATGCCTAACTTGTCGTTTTCCCTTTGGATTCCATTTGAGGGGCTGACGCGTGATGTCCCCAGTAGGCCTCCTCAGTGTATAACCAATCCAATCCATCTCTACTTTCGTCTACTACATATTTGTTGAACGATAGGATCTTAGTTGGTTCGTTAGCAGACAAGAGAGTAGATGGCAGCTGCTGATGATGTATGACGTCTGAAGTTCGTTGGAAATCTTTTTCATGACGCGCCAAGTTCCTGAACCATAACATAGAAGCACTGACTTGACTGAATTGGTGTTGAAAATCCTGATGTTGTTCACGCTTTATGCTGAGTGCAGTGGGGTACATCTTCACACTGATTCAGATTAATGAAAGCCTGTCTTACTTTTCCGATGGTGGCTGGCTTTGATATCCTCATCTATGCCTGTGCCACCGTGTGTAGTTCAAACGATGCTTTCTCGTAGGGAGGTAGGTAGCTGAAAGAGACTACTTCCTTTAGCTCTCACTCGTTGATGGTGATTGGTGCTTGTTGTTGATGCTGTTGTGGTTTGGGTATCTTCATCATCTGAAGGAAGTCCCGTCGTCACTGCCTCGTCTCTTCTGTCAACTTGTTAGTTTTCGCCTACACATCTTCTAGCTTGTGCCACATAACACAGTAGATATAAATAAATCATCATTGGTGAAATTGAAATCTTCTGGGGTCTTCTCATCCTTCAAACAGCGCATGCTCATCTTCTCACTCCTTACAGTTGTTTGTTGCATCATCCAATCCAATCCAATCGGGTCGAGTCGAGTTGAGTTGAGTGGACGAGAATGAGGAAGATGATGGGTGATAGTAGGTGGTCGCCTTGTCTTACTCCTGTCCCCTCTCCACTCTACCATCTCCCCTGACTTCACTTCACTCCACTTCACTTGACTTCACTTCACTTGAGAGGCATCACTGAGCTTTGCATTGTGTTGTGAATCAGTTGACATGTGGCCTGATCACATGTGAAGCATATAGCTTGTGTGGTGTATGATGAGGTTGATAAAGTTTAGTGGTATTGGAAGTGTAGTGTTGAAGCAGGAGGATCAGGTGTCGAATTACTTGTCGGTCGATGGTATGGAGAGTTTATTTGAAGTGTGTGAAGTTGAGGTATATGTAGAGGTAGATGTGCAGTGTGCTGTCATTCTATGTATTGTGTGTTGTATGATGATGCTTTGGGTAGTGTAGTGTAGTGTAGTGTAGTGGGGTGTGGTGTATTGTAGCGTTGTGTTGAATTTGCTCGGGACATGTGCACAACACTTTCGGTTAGTTAGAAAGAAAAATCAAATATTAAGGGATATTGCCTCAGTATTTCAATGATTCATATTGCTTAGCTTTGATTAATAATTGTGATATGAATTCAACTTGATCAACTTCCATGAAATGCCTAATTTCGGTCTTATCTTATGGCCTAATAGTACCACTCTACGGTTCTGAGGTCCTATCCAACAGTAAATCATTAAGCTAGGCTAAAACAGCTGTCTTTTGGTCCAAAGCGATATCATTACGTGATAAAAACTTCTCTGAAACACTAATTGTTTTGAAGAGAAGGAGTATTTTTGTTTTGGTAATGTGTACTTTCCGGGTTCATAAATTACTAACAGTTATGAAAATTGTGAATTCGAATCCACTTTATGATTCAATCAGTTTACCATTAATTCATAAATATGGCGTTTTCTAGAGCAGTGGAACATTAAAACCTTTAGTTTTCCAGTTTATATAAAGCCTTTATAGTAAGCTTGAATGGGAATTTAGTATATTCGTACAAGAATATCATATTCATGAAGGATAAAAGATATGGGTAACTAAACTGTGTTGCATACATCATTTCATTTAACTTACAATGGCTTCCAAGGAATTCCAACTCCTGATAGTAAATGAATAGATCAAGATATTTATAAGTTGTGCGGCGTAAGTAACTGTAAAATCTAAAGTACCAATTGTAAGACCCTAACCAAAATGATTCATTGGAATTGTGATATTCCAGAAGAAAATATCAAGGTTTATTATCTAGGGGATATTATAAGTATTATTATTATTACTTTCCCTTGGGTTCCTAGTGGAACATGCTTGCATTGCACTCTGTTCTCTGCAGTCTTTTGGACCTAGCACTACGACAGCCCACAAGATTTCATTTCTTCCTCACATGATCTCCTCCTCTATGTCACCCTCACCTCGGACGCCCGACTCGCCTTTAGGTTCCACTTGAGGGCCTGGTGTGACGCGTGATGTCACCAATCAGTCTTCTCAGTCAGCCACCGATCTAGTACTCTACATTACATAGTTGTAGACCAGATCTAAAATTCATTTCAGTCATCAGCTAGCTGATATCAATGCAAGTCTAATAAACTAATGGTTATCTTAAAGAGTAGCGATTCTGTGAGGTGTGGGGTCATTGTCGAAATTATTTACAAGGAAGAATCGATAATCATCAAAATTAAGACGATCAGTTATCAAACAAGTGAACCATCTCAATGATCGTGACTACTCTTTATGTACGAAATCAGTTAGCAGCCAATTGGAATAAAGGTGATGAGTACAAGATCTTGTAGGTCAGTTAATCAAGCTCTGAGTGTGTAACTTGAATGCCGATGGTTTAAATCTTGCGGTGACCTAGATTTTCATTTGACCTTCAGTTGAAACCCTGTACCAATGAAATACTAATCTGTTTAACCATGGCTGTCTCAGATAGTTTCTCTGATAAAGTTTAAAAAAAACCATAGATGGGCAGAAGTGAGTAAAACCTTTGAAGAGTGGTTAGTCGGGTTACTAATCGTATGATCTGGTAAACATAACTTGTTAGGATGACATGAAGAAGGTAGATGATAGGCAAAACACATTCAACAGTATTCATCAAGAAATTACTGATCAATCATCTAACTTAGTGGTATAACCTTAAGTTTCCCTTTATTGGTTGAATTGAATCGATCGGTTACTGTTGATATATGCGCTTCTGAAATGAAGCCCCAATATTGACAATAACTATATCTTGAAAATTATGACAGATAGTGGCTAGTACTGCTGTCCAATAAACGCGTTTCTTCATATTTGGAAATCATCAGTTAGATACACTTGCCTCCTAGTAAGTGATATTGTTTTCATTGGAACTTGGATCCAGTATCCATCAATTCAAACATCAGATCCACATGGATGTAGCTGATGATTCGTAAAAACAGTCGAAACATGTATCGTGATATCACTACTAATCAGTATCTATGATTACTTATGATCATTAGGTTGCTTTTCGACGACTTCATTATCTCATGCTGTACAGTCGTATTTGTGATCGGTAAAATGACAGATTACTACACTAAGAAGAGTTGCTCAGTCAAAATACCGAAATATATACAATTGGTGGTGTTGTGGGATATGTTGAAGGGGAAGAATTCGAAAATGGGTCATTGATGTATGGAGTTGACTTCCAATCAAAGAATGACGCTTTTTAACCTCGTTCCACCTACCGACGTTAGGCTAGGCAGGCAGTATTGTCCACTCTCACACAATAGGTGTGCCTCATTGCTTAATGTACCGAATATGCACAAGGTTATTGAGTGGATTTCAGCAGAGAGAAACCAGTGTTTGGAGACTCTAGATGATATGGCTCAGAACCGATGTCAGTGGGGCAGATGTATACACACATTATCCTCATCTTAACGACATTATACCGAATCTCACAATTTCGTCACTCCTCTTTTCTTTCTTCTCATACTTTATATTTCATTTGACTGCAATCTCGTATCTTCATCCTTCACCTCACTACCTTTCTACTTGATGTAGTGATATGAGATGTGGCAACTCGGACAGTTACGCAGTAATGTCTGGTCCTATGTTGATATTGATTGATTAGATTTCAGGTTAATTCGACTTAGTTTGGTCCTGTATTCCAACCTCACCCCGCTTTCTCCAACCTAGGCAGTCGAATAGTATCATAAACCCTCATAAAACTAGTATGGCTTATAGCCGAGTAAATACAAATGTATGAGGTTGAGTTACACTTGGTTTCATGGGTTCAAAGCCTCCTCCACTTGTGAAGGTTCAGTTAGTCAGATACAATCGTAGCCTTCAAATATTAAGTGTGCGTCATTGGTTAGTGGACAAAACTGTAAGTTTGAGGGAGTTGTGGGGATTTGGAAATGTTTCAAGTTGTTATTCATCCAAGACTGACATCAGTTGGAGGAAAAAAAGAAAACCTGGGGGCACTGGATAGCTGTTTCGTCCGACTAGTAAAGGACTCCTCAGCAGTGCTCACCAACGACCCCGCCAGGGATGGAACACGCAACCTTCAAGTTCCGTGGCCAGCACTTTACCACTGTCCAGTGCTCCCAGGTTTCCTTTGTTCCTGTAACTGATATCAGTCTACGATGAATAACAATTTGAAACCTGTAACTGACGAAATATACTAGTTTATTCGTGAATAAGAACAAGATATGTATCAGTGAAGAAGAAGAAGAAGAAGCATTTCTGTATTCAACGACTTCATTATCTCATGCTGTACAGTCGTATCTATCATCGGTAAAATGACAGATTACTACACTAAGAAGAGTTGCTAAGTCAACATACCGAAATATATACAATTGGTGGTGTTGATGGTGGGATGTATTCAAATGGAAGAAATAGAAAATGGGTCACTATGAGTAAGGAAGGATGAATTGATAACAATTGGTGAGCTAAGGCACAAGTGCTGTCAATCAAGTGAAAATTGGTGATAATGCATAAGTGGTAGAAGCGCAGAACTTTGAAGTAGTTCAATTCAACTGTGTAAATTACCTTAAAAGATGAAAATGTCGGGGAACTGAGTGATCTAACTCTACTAGGTGTTCACATATGGATGAAGTTGTGTTTTCTTCGCTCTACTTTGGTAAGGCTAACCGGGTGATTTTCAGCAACACGTTTCCGGAGGACCGGCTTACAATATCCAATATAGTCAGTTCCACAGAAGCGTGTGAATTTTTAAATACATACATACATGTAGACATAACTGGTGGCCTATCATCCACGCACTGTCGAATCAGACGACGGCTGGAGAAAATCAATCTCAGCCTAGCAGCATAAAAGTTACTACTGATATACTTTGACAGGCGAATTTTCAGCACTTCGACTGTGATGTCTCGTTTGAATTCCAAATTCATGGTTAAGATTTTCTTAGGGACTGTAATAGGATGAGGAGTGATTCGTTTCTTCAGATTTTTATCAATAAATCTTTTAGGGTATCCATTATTCGATAGTGTTTTTTCTAAGTGTTACTACTTCAACATCTATCGTGTCTTCTGAATAGAATTTATCGATTCTAGTTTCGATAAATTGATCTTTGAATCCAGCCATCATCCCTTCTCTTTACCATTACATCTTGAAAGTGGAATGTTGAATTTAACTTTTCTTCTACAGTGGATTTGATGGACGGGTAAGAACCACTGAAATATCTTAGCATCCATTCATACGTAGACATATTTACATTATTTATTACGTTGTAGTAAATTCCTATCATGGTGTGTACTAATCAGTCAGTCGGCAGAAAAAAACTTTGAACTTAATTTTTTTCCCCATGGTGGGTAAATTGACTATGGTTGATCATCATATAAGTGACACTTACAGTTTTCATTCAACAAGATCTCATACAAATGATTATTGACACATCCTGATCTATCTTATTAACTTGGAAATTAGTTTGTTGACCAGTTAAATATACTCCATAGCAATTAACACAAATAATCATTATTATTATTTGTCCCTTGGGTTCCTAGTAGAACATACCGCTTCAGTAGCACGTCTTCATTACACTCTCTTCTCTGCAATCTTTTCAACCTGGCTCCATGACAGTCCAGAAGCTCTCATTTCTTCCTCACGCGATCTCCTCCGTGTCACCCTCACCTCGGATGCTCAACTCGTCGTTTCCCATCTGGGTCCCACTCGAGTGCCTGGCCTGACGCGTGATGTCCCCAGTCGACCTTCTGAGTGTATGTTCAATCCATCTACACTTCCTTCCAGTGCATATTTGTTGAGTGATAGGTTCTTGGTTGGTTTGTTGGCAGCCAGAGTTGCTTGTTGCTTATTCTTCCTGGCCATCTGATCTCCATCTTCAGTATCGAGCCAGCGTAGGCGGCAGCTGTTGTTGGATGTCTGTAGTTTGTTGGAAGTGCTTTTCGTGATGCGCCAAGTTTTTGAACCATCACATAGAGGCACTGACTTGACTGAATTGGTGTTGAAAATCCGGATGTTGTTCACGCTTTATGCTGAGTGGAGTAGATCTCCACACTGGTTTCAGGTTAACGAAAGCCTGTTTTGCTCTCCTTCCGATCCTGGTTTTGACATTCTCGTCTGTGCCTGTGCCGCCACCTGTAGTTGAAACGATGCCGCCTCCATAGTTAGGTGAAAGAGGCAGCTTCCTTTAAGTTTCTCCCGTTGATGGTGATTGGAGCTTGTTGTTGATTGGGTACCTTCATCACCTCTATCTTTTCTATATTCACTTGAAGTCCCATCTCCTTTCGCTGCCCTGCCTCTTCTGTCAACTTGTTGGATTTTGCCTATAGATCTTCAGGTTTGTGTGACATTAGACACAAGTCATCGGCAAAATTCAAATCTTCTAGGATCTTTTCCTTCGTCCAGCGTATCCCCCTATTCTCACAGCTGCCCACTGTTTGTTGCATGATCCAGTCCACTACAATCAGGAATATCATGGGTGATAGTAGGCATCAGCCTTATCTTACTCCTGTCTTCACTTAAAAGGTGTCACTGAGCTTTCCAATGTGAATTACTTGGCAACAAATAATCATTATTGAAACATAATCGATGATTGGAATTAATATAGATTCTAACACAAATCTACTCACCTTTAATACTTGGAGTATTCTTCACTTTAGTATCTATGTTTACAAATGAAAAATCTTGTATTAACAATCTTTGACATACAACTACATATTCAAACCAACCTAACTGATGAAATTTCATACCTTCATCAACTAACTTGCGTTCCTTACCTATTATCCTTCTGTAGACCTTAATGCTGCTTACACGGTGATTTTACCAAACATGAAATGCTCCTCCTGAATTCTTCTGCTAGCCACAACCAACCAAATTATCATAATAAACATTCAGGCAATATCGAAGTATCCGCATCGAAGCCCATATACCAATAGAGGTCGAACAGTTTGATCCAACAAAACAACGGAGAATAACAAGTATGTCAATAAATAGTAGTAAGCACTACCCGTTGTAGAAGGTGTGGCAATCGTTCCTGCGTGACATAATGGATAATGCCTTTGCGTTTGAAACGATGCGTACGAGGTTCGAGTCTCAGTGGGAACAACATCACTGGGGTGTAGGTACATCCAGGTGATGAGTGAGTCCCAAATAGGACGAAAGGTGCATCCTGGATTCTTCTGCTAGCCACAAACAACCAAATTAAACATGAACAATACTGAAAAGACACATGTGATCTACTTTCAACGGATACGCTTCACAATCGTATAATAGGACAGAATGGATTGAAACGTAATATACTTGATGCCACAGATAGCACATGTTGGCCAATGAGTCTTTGAAAATTCATCGCATCACTCCCTATCATTAAATTGGAAGTAGCTACAAACCAGTTTTAAACTATTATCTTACATTTGACAGCGTGACGGACAAGTCATAGTCTTCAATTAGTAGGAAAATATAGTCTATACACTCCGAGTCAATCAAATGACCTCCAGCGAGTAGATTAATTAACACCTCATCGTTGACTGAGTTAAACATCACCTTAAGGTTAAAAAATTTGTACACTTTGTACAACCGAATAACCCGTTACATCCAACTATATCTTACTTCATTCTTTGAAATCTTTCCTAAATCTAGTGTTTGTAATCAGTCAAAAGGTAGTCTTGATGATTTGAACATGAGTCTCTCACTGACGGAGACTGAGTATTCACAAATAAGCTATTGAGATTACAAATAACTTTGTATGCTCCACTATTGTGTACACATATTGATTTTCAGATTATAACCAACGTACGTGTCTAGTCTTGTACGTATACAATATATCTATTAAGCTAAATTTTTCGATAAACAACGTCAGTTTAGTGATATTTTTCTCCAAGTTATCTACCTTATTCAAAACAAGGCTGAAATCTGGCAGGCCATTTTCTCTTTCAGATGCATTCACATTAGGCAGTTAGCTTTGATAGAAAGAACTAATGAAAAAGATGTGAACAAATATACCTCAGGCAGATGATTATAACCTCATTCTGACTCATATGATGCCTTGCAAACTAATACCCCGAAAAGTCAAATAGCAACCACTATCGGTAGTTCACGTTCAAACATTATCCTCATTATTTTTTTATCCTTTGAGTTCCTAGAGTGAATAAAACCTTCAATAACATGTCACCATTTCACTCCGCTATCTGAAGTCTTTACAAACTCGCCATACAACTCCACACAAGACTTCAGTTCTTCCTAACACCATCTCAGACATGTCATCCTCCGACGCACAACTCATCCTTTCCCATAACACCTACACACAACCACCTCACATCATGCCTCATGTCCACAAACTGCCTTCTCAGTTTATCGACAATCCAATCCATCTCCACTTTCTTCTTCTACATATTTAATCGCCAACACATTCCCAGTTCGCTACCTGAGTTCCTCCTTGATTATTCTCTCTCACCATCTCATCTCCATCATCACTATCGAGTGAGTGTAGGTGGCAACTGTTCATGTATGATGTCTGCAGTTCGTTGGAAATGATTTTCGTAACGCGACAAATCTCTCAACCATCACTTGGGAACACCAACTTACTTCACTGACATTGGCAGTGTTGAAAATCCTGATGTTGTTCACGCTTTATGCTGAGTGGAGTGTAGCGTAGTCCAGTGTAGTGCAGTGTAATGTAGTTCAGTAGATGTCCACATCGATCTCCACACATTAATGAAGGGAGGACTGTCTTGCTATTTCTCCAATCCTCACTAAGCTTCACATCCCCACCTGTGCTTATGACGCTGTCTGTAGTCGAAACGATGTTGTCTCCCACGGATGTAGGTAACTGAGAGAGACAACCTCGTTCTGATTTCTCCCACTCATCGTGATTTCTGCTTCTTATCGTTGTTGTCGTTGCCGTTGCCGTTGTCGTCGTCTTTGTTGTTGCTGCTGCTGCTGCTGCCGGGACATCTTCATCACCTCTATATTCTTCTCCAACTTCACTTGAAGACAGTACCGTGCTAGCTGCCCCCTTCACCTCCTCTTCTCACAACTTGTTGCTTTCCACCTACACATCTTCCAGTTTGTGCCACATAACACAGTAGATATAAATAAATCATCATTGGTGAAATTGAAATCTTCTGGGTCTTCTCATCCTTCAAACAGCGTATGCTCACCTTCTCACTCCTCACAGTTGTTTCTTGCATCACTCAATCCAGTCGAGTCGAGTAGAGTAGAGTTGAGTTGAGTGGACGAGAATGAGGAAGATGATGGGTGATAGTAGGTGGTCGCCTTGTCTTACTCCTGTCCCCTCTCCACTCTACCATCTCCCCTGACTTCACTTCACTCCACTTCACTTCACTTGAGAGGCATCACTGAGCTTTGCATTGTGTTGTGAATCAGTTGACATGTGGCCTGATCACATGTGAAGCATATAGCTTATGTGGTGTAGGATGAGGTTGATAAAGTTTAGTGGTATTGGAAGTGTAGTGTTGAAGCAGGAGGATCAGGTGTCGAATTACTTGTCGGTCGATGGTATGGAGAGTTTATTTGAAGTGTGTGAAGTTGAGGTATATGTAGAGGTAGATGTGCAGTGTGCTGTCATTCTATGTATTGTTTGTTGTATGATGATGCTTTGGGTAGTGTAGTGTAGTGTTGTGTATTGTAGCATTGTGTTGAGTTTGCTGCTGACATGATTTGTTTTTGGTGAAGCCAGCCAGTCAGGTGGCTTGTTCCGGTTGTAACTATGAATGTGCAAATCATTTTTCGGTGTTTCTATGATGAATTAGCCTAATATTTTGCTTGCGGTGGACATGGTTAGAGCATGGTTTCACGCCAGTTCTTGCAAAGACTTATGTCTCTCTTCTTTGGGAGTGTGGTAATGTGGACCTTCTTCTAATCTGCGGGTTCCTTTCCTTCTGTAGTGGTGTGAGCGTGTCCTTTGTTATCTCTGCATCTGTTTCCAGTGCTTTTGGAGGAATTCCATCTTGTTTTATTGCTTTCTAAGCATTCATTATCTTTATAGTGTTCAAGACTACTACTTTTATCTGCAAAACTACGTGATATTTGTCAATATTACCAAAAAACTACTCACATGCTACAGTTGAAGTACTCCTGGCATCTCCATCTATATTTATGGATGAAAAATTTTGTATTAACAATCTGTACAATTTAATAATTAGGGCTTTTAGTACGGTGATCAGAAATGTTTGGTTCTGGGTATTATATCGGGTAAAATTAAGCCCTGAAATTATCCTAATATTTGAAATTTTAAGTCAAGTCTTTATAGAAAACAGATAATTCATATATTCATTTATTACATAGTAGTACTGATCACTGACTTATATGAATTAGAGAAACATTGAAGACGTGGGAGCACTTGACAGTTGTTTCCTCCTTGTAGGAATCCCTAATAGTGCACAACTATGACGATATCAGGAATTAAATCATTTGGAAGTGAAGCGAATACTAACTGAATATCTTCGTAGATAGTTGTCGTATATTATGAACTGACAGAAGTTAGAAACTATACATTATTAAAGACCGGGCCAGTGATTGAATAGTTAACACATCCACTGTAATACCTGAAGTTCTTGAGTGCGATCCATAACGGTGTAGTGTTTACGTAGTACTGAGAAGTGTATACTAGGTCGAAACAGCTATTCAGTGCTGCTACACTTTCGATGATTCTTCAACTGGTATCAAGATTTCAACTATCAGATCTCAGTGACCTTTTACTGTACTCAGTGGCAACTTTGTGTTAACATGAGGTGTATTTAGCATATCTTAAGAATATCACCATCATTAACTAACTTCTTGAAATTGTGAGGAAATAGTGAACCGAGTCAATTGGGAGTTAAAACTACTTTCATCAAGACACTCGTTACAACTAGATAATCCATAGTCAAAAGATATACTGTTCAATAATGTAAAGTCAGGTGGCCAAATACTCGTTATATAACATCTCCAACTGTTGGTCGTTTTTACCTAATCAAATATCTACAGATTTCTGTTGAATGATTTCGCTTCCTACAAATCCTGGTTGACTGCATTCCTATCCGATGCTGACTTACAATATTCTTTGTTAAAGATTTGCTCGTTTTGTAATGGGCAGACATAACTTATAGGATCAAACAAGTTGAATGCAGGAACAAATGAAGGATGACAGTGATTCTCTAGTAAAGCGTTAACTCTATTCCTCAAGAGTTCTTGTGTGTATGTGTGTGAGAGAGAGAGTTTCCACCTAATCTGTCACTTGATATTATTTCATGGTAAAGACTAATTTAATCATAATCTGTAGGATTTGAATCTGAGGTGTCTAAATGATGTCAACAGTTAAATCTCGCGTCACCTATCCCAACACTAGGTTTGATGGAGACACTGAAATCGACCTTAATACATTAGTGATATACTTCGATTCATAAATACCAATGCTGAAATGACAGGAAAACAGCTCAGTGGTAGAGCTGTGAACTGCAGGCTGAAAGGCCTGGGGTCAAAAACCAGGTGCCCCGTCAGTTTGTCACTCACACGAACACCCCCTGCCAGCTAACACATCACACTTCTTTCTGAAGCTCTAATGGCCAGAAAGAATAAGCAACAAGCAACTCTGGCTGCCAACGAACTAACCAAGAACCTATCACTCAACAAATATGCACTGGAAGGAAGTGTAGATAGACTGGGCATACACTGAGAAGACCATTCGCGGACATCACGCGTTAAGCCAGGCACTCAAGTGGGACCCAGATGGGAAACGACGAGTTGGGCATCCGAGGCGAAAGCGATATGGAGGAGGTCGTACGAGGAAGAAATGAAAGGTTATTGACAGCCGTGGAACCAGGTTGAAAAGATTGCGGAGAAGAGAGTGGAATGGAGACAAGCTACTGAAGCGGTATGTTCTACTAGGAACCGAAGGGACAAATAATGCTAAAATCATCGACAACCATATAAACACTATAAAATACAGTCTGATCTGAAGAGAACTAGCCTGGTTATCTAGCAAGATGTCTTAATTTAATACACAGTAAATAACCTAAAAGAACATGGGATATAAAGTTTCATTGTGTTTCATTTTTGAGGCAAAATCAAAAGCATCTTATTACCTGTTATATTTTGTCTAACTGTAGTTATCTGTCAAAAGAGAAATCGAAAAGATAAATTTTCAATGTATTTATTGACAATACTGAATACTGCATAATAACGACATTTCAGTTTCATTGAATCAATGTTACAAATACACTTAAAGGGGAAATAAATTCTACGCAGTCAGCGAGTTGTAGACACATAAGAACTGGAGCACAATCATGCTCCAACCATGTCCACCCCCAGCAAAATATTATGCCTTACCATCAGGGAGACAACAAAAAAATGCTCTGCATTCATAATTACCACCATCCTAGCTAGCCGGCTGCCTAGCTGCCTTCACCGTAAACAAATCATATCACCAGCAAATTCAATACAACGCTACACTACACTGTACATCTACCTCAACTTCACACACTTGAAATAAACCATCGATACCATCGACCGACAAGTAATTCGACACCTGATCCTCCTGCTTCAACACTACACTTCCAATACCACGAAACTTTATCAACCTCATCCTACATCACACAAGCTATATGCTTCACATGTGATCAGGCCACATGTCAACCGATTCACAACACAATGCAAAGCTCAGTGATACCTCTCAAGTGAAGTGAAGTCAAGTGAAGTGGAGTGAAGTGAAGTCAGGGGAGATGGTAGAGTGGAGAGGGGACAGGAGTAAGACAAGGCGACCACCTACTATCACCCATCATCTTCCTCATTCTCGTCCACTCAACTCTACTCTACTCTACTCCACTCCACTCCACTCCACTCCACTCGATTGCATTCGATTGGGTGATGCAACAAACAACTGTGAGGAGTGAGAAGATGAGCATGCGCTGTTTGAAGGATGAGAAGACCCCAGAAGATTTCAATTTCACCAATGATGATTTATTTATATCTACTGTGTTATGTGGTACAAGCTGGAAGATGTGTAGGTGGAAAGCAACAAGTTGTGAGAAGAGGAGGTGAAGGGGGCAGCTAGCACGGTACTGTCTTCAAGTGAAGTTGGAGAAGAATATAGAGGTGATGAAGATGTCCCGGCAGCAGCAGCAGCAGCAACAACAAAGACGACGACAACGGCAACGGCAACGACAACAACGATAAGAAGCAGAAATCACGATGAGTGGGAGAAATCAGAACGAGGTTGTCTCTCTCAGTTACCTACATCCGTGGGAGACAACATCGTTTCGACTACAGACAGCGTCATAAGCACAGGTGGGGATGTGAAGCTTAGTGAGGATTGGAGAAATAGCAAGACAGTCCTCCCTTCATTAATGTGTGGAGATCGATGTGGACATCTACTGAACTACATTACACTGCACTACACTGGACTACGCTACACTCCACTCAGCATAAAGCGTGAACAACATCAGGATTTTCAACACTGCCAATGTCAGTGAAGTAAGTTGGTGTTCCCAAGTGATGGTTGAGAGATTTGTCGCGTTACGAAAATCATTTCCAACGAACTGCAGACATCATACATGAACAGTTGCCACCTACACTCACTCGATAGTGATGATGGAGATGAGATGGTGAGAGAGAATAATCAAGGAGGAACTCAGGTAGCGAACTGGGAATGTGTTGGCGATTAAATATGTAGAAGAAGAAAGTGGAGATGGATTGGATTGTCGATAAACTGAGAAGGCAGTTTGTGGACATGAGGCATGATGTGAGGTGGTTGTGTGTAGGTGTTATGGGAAAGGATGAGTTGTGCGTCGGAGGATGACATGTCTGAGATGGTGTTAGGAAGAACTGAAGGCTTGTGTGGAGTTGTATGGCGAGTTTGTAAAGACTTCAGATAGCGGAGTGAAATGGTGACGTGTTATTTTGGCCCTATGTTCGACTGGGAGTGCATGGAACACATAAGATTAATAAGAGTATGCACTTAATGTGGCTACGTGTGAATTCACTCCACCCGTAAGCTGCTGAAGTCATTTACTGTGGATGTGTATCGTGTTCAGCATTTTACTGAATTTAAGATGTTTTGTACAACATTGGATTTGAGATTGAACGATATTTAAGCCTATCATGAAATTAATGATCAATATTCGCTAACACTGAAGGCATGTCATGTACTATTTCGGTCCCGTCGGCTGAATGTACACACACTCGAGTGAGTGGTGTTGTTTCCATTTACACTTACACTTGAACGTAGAAGTTGTCACTTCAAATGTGAGATCGTTTTCCAGTAGGCCACTCCTCGTGACCTGTGAGGTCAGTCATTCGAAATGATTCTTCAACTAGTGTAGGTCCGTGACGAATACTACCATCCTTGGATATCCATAAATTTGATTACTTCACAAATGGATTCAAATCATGTGATCAAATTTCATTCACTTTAACTAGTAAGGCTGTTTTTTGCACTAATACAATAGTAAGTCTTACAGGAGAGATGAAAAGTGATAAAACAGCCCATAGAATCTATCAGATACCCTCTTTACTTTCATTATTGGACGAATTTCTTAATCTATAACTTTTGTTAACACCATATGTTTTACATGATGAATCTACTCGTTTGAATGTTAACAAAGCCAATTGTTGATAAATGTCAAGTTGTACTGATAAACAATTATCACAGTTAATTGGTTTTTTAATGTTTTACATCTTAAACGGATTACATCATTCAATCTGAATAGGTCAACTTCAATATACCAGTTTTTCATTAATGACCATTGATAGGTTTAAATTATGTGTAGGTGTATTACTTGGGCACTGTGGTAGATTTTAATTCTCTGTCAGGGATTTGACGTTTTCAGCATAAATTATCACTGTTCATAATCATATCTCAATGTAATCACACACTACTTTCGACATTTGATTTCTATAGTTATGTCACCTTATATACGTTGGTTTTATTGGTAGGAAAATTTTCCATATCTCTGGTATTGGTGTTGCATCAGTTCTCTTGCATGTGTTGGGTGGATGTTGATTAGTTGAACAAAGATTCAGTAATCAATCTCTCTTTCTTTCTCTCCACCTATTTACATTGGACTTAAGTACAGTGGCTTCATCCCACTCAACCTATTGTGTATGGGGTTGCATGTGCACTGCAATAGCCTAGTCTTCTTCTAGATTATTGACCTTATTTAGGTCTGTTATTCTATGTTCGGCTATTCTAACTGACCCCGATAGACTAGTTTGACCTATATACTCGACCTCACAGTCATTACATGGAATTTCATAGATTAGATTATTTTACTTAATTGGTTCTATCGGATCCTTAAGACAATCGACAAAGCTTATGTCTGAGTGAGTTTGAAGGTTTTAATGACACCATAACTAATTCCAGCTTTGTTGAGGATCCTTTGTAAAGTTTCTGATGTGCCTTCCTTGTACGGTAACACAATGGAAGTTGTGAACTCCTTTCTACTCGTGTTGTCGTTATTAGTCGCACTCGTTTTTCGTGTATCCGTAAGAATTTCTTAATAAACTACAGAGGATAATTATTAACTATTCGAGCTTCTTTTACGTGTTTTAATTCGTTGTTTAGGTTCTTGCATTACTGACTAGTCAGTTTTCTAGCTCTGTCGCTTAGACATTTGACTAATCCTGTCTTAACTGACATTGGATGGGATGATTTGAAGTCTAGATACTTGTTGAAATGTGTTGGTTTTCTGTAGACAGTAGTATCCAAGCCACCGTCTGTTCTTCGTTTTATTCTGCAATCCAATATAGGTAATTCGCCTTGTTCATTTTCTATCTCCTTGTAAGTGAATTGAATTGCTTCTACTATTGAGTTTATATGCATGAGGAAATTGTCGATATGTTCCGATTTCAAAACAGTAAGTAAATGTGTCATCCACATATCGCCACTATATTTTTGGTGTAGGACTAAACGTTTGTGAAACCATGTTTTCCCAACTATCCATAAATATATATCTGCTAGGATTGGGGATATTGGTGATCTCATTGCTACTCCTTTTGTTTGTCTGTATATTTTGTTCTAAAACTTGAAGACTGTACAGGTCAGACATAACTGTATGCTTAATATAATCTCATCAACCGATATCTTAGTTTTGTGAGTAAGTTTTGAGTCAATATTTAGTTGACTTCTGACTGTCTCCAGTGCCATATTGATTGGTGTTTTAGTATACAGACTAGTTACATAGAAGCTAATCATTTTTTCCTCCTCTTCTATGCGTAGATCATTCAGCCTAAGTTTTAACTCGTAAAAGTTTACTAGTCTGGTATTTGAATGGTCCCTAGGTGTTTTGAACAAATCCCTTCTAGCCGTCAACTACCTCTACTAAAGGGTGTGCTAAAAATTCTATAGTCAAATAGTTTTTTCTTAAAAAAAGTAAATCATATCCATTACTTATTTGGTACTATGACTAATTTCTCGGTGCTTCATATCACAATATGAAAAATATCAGTAGTATAAAAGAACAACTTACAATTAAGGTTTATATATTCCATCCAGAAGTGTAATCGTCGAGAAGAGGATGAAAATTATTGTTTAAAAAAAAAGGGTTTTTGTTAACCATTTAAATACATGTCGTGATGTATCAGGGCAATACATTTCCAATAATCTAATCATTACACATGAACTTATCGAATATAAGAAAGGGGTCAGTTAAGTTAATGGCTATCCTGTTGAAATGTATTCACTGATGTAAAAGTTATATTGAATTAACAAGTATAGAGTATTCTGTTGCTAAGACAAATGTCTACATTTATTGATGAATCATATAGCTTTGTTGTGAAGAAAAGGTTCAAATCAATCATCAGCAAAACATATGCAGCTAAGATCATCATTGTAGTGAAGACAACACAAACCAAAACAACATATAAACGATTACATCACATTCCACTGTATTGTGTTCTCTCAGCTGGGTTGTTTAATCGTGAAGCTTTCATCGTTTCGCTAGACGACATCATCAATATGAAGTGAACTGTCACAATATCTCTCCGTGAGTGATTTAGTGGCTTGCTCTAAGGAAGTGGTCTGTGATTGATTGTTTTCTTCGATTGTTGTGTCATTGATTGTATAGACTTTCCTGTTGGCTGTTCCTCTGCTTCATCTCTGACCTTTCTGTCGTTTATTATTCCTGGATGTTTTAGTCAGTAGGACAAATACCGGAAAGCTGGAAACCCAAGTGCAAAGGAAGCCAACACACACTGACCAAATCCTGAACTACAATAGCAACAACCCAACGACACACAAAATCAGTTGCGTGCAGACCCTATTCAAATGAGCGAGAACACACTGCAGCACAACAACTTCAAGGAAAAACGAAGAAAATTACTTGATGTCCACCCTAAAGAAGAACGGCTACCCACGAAACTTTATCAGAAGATGCCTATCCCGTGCATCATCAACTACAAAGTCATCGACAGAAATCAACAAACGCATCGTCCTACCATACATAAAGAATATATCAGAAATCACGACAAGGTTACTGAGACCACTTGGAATTGGTGTGGCTCATAAACCAACAAATTCCCTCCAAACACTATTTTATGCAGACTAAAGGATACAACAAACAAAGAAGACAAACCGAATATCATTTACAAAATCAATTGGAATAACTGTAGTCAACACTACATTGGACAAAGTGGCCTCCCTCTTCACCTTCGTCTACATGAGCACAAACTGGCTATTTAACGCCACGACATTTCGTCACTCATTTCATTGCATGTGGATAATTATGGACATGAATTCAACTTTGACAATGTAGAAATTTTGGACAGAGGAAGAAGAATGTCAGAGAATTCCCAGAAGCTTGGCATTCAGGTCAGTCAGTCAGCAATCAGCAGATGTATAGACGTAGACACGATCTATCAACCAATAAGAAAAAACGATGCGCGACAGAAAGGTCAGAGATGAAGCAGAGGAACAGCCAACAGGAAAGTCTATGATACAACAATCGAAGAAAACAACCAATCACAGACCACTTCCTTAGAGCAAGCCACTAAATCACTCACGGAGAGATATTGTGACAGTTCACTTCATATTGATGATGTCGTCTAGCGAGACGATGAAAGCTTCACGATTGATTAAACAACCCAGCTGAGAGAACACAATACAACCAAGACCATCCACCTGAGCTACAAATATTCTCTATTATTTCAACATCCCACTGTATTTATCAGTTTACATTTATGTATGGACACACATACATAGGGAGGAGTAATCATGATACGCAGTTAACGATAGCTGAACATGTACCTAAGTCGCTGGTACATTTATTCAAGCTCTTACCATCCGTAAATTCCAATGTATACAAAAACAATTTGTGCTTACGTTGAACCTACCTTGGTAGTGTTGATTTTTAATTTTCATACCAACAGTAAGGTGATTAACGTTTTTTTCTTTCTCTCTCTCTTCCTATTCCTACGTTTCCTATAAACTTCACTGACCCTTTTCGTATATTTCCATATAAATAGTTCGACAAGTTCATGTATGTGATCAGATTGTTCGAATTATATAAATCCTGATACACCACACATTTTTCAGATAATCTCATTATTATATTATTCATTTATCCCTTGGGTTCTTAGTGGAACATAAGGCTTCACTAGCACGTCTCCAATGTACTCTGTTCTCTGTAGTCTGGCTCCACAAAAGGCGCAGAAGCTTTCATTTCTTCCTCATACTATCTCCTCCGTATCATCCTCGCCTCGGACGCCTAACTCCTTGTTTCCTATTTGGGTTCCACTTGAGGACCTGGCCTGGCGCGTGATGTCCCCGAATGGTTTTCTCAGTGTATGTCCAATCCAATCTAATCCAATCCATTTCTACTCTCTTCTTCTCCATATTTGTTGAGCGATAGGTTCTTGCTTGGTTCGCTGGCAGGCCAGAGTTGCTTGTTGCTTATTCTTTCTGGCCGTTTGATCTTTAGTAACCAGAGTAGGCAGTAGTTGATGAATGTCTGTAGTTTGTTGGAAATGCTTTCGTAACGCTCCAAGTTTCTTGACGATCACATGGAAGCACTGACTTATGTGACCGACATTGGCAGTGATGAACATCCGGATGTTGTTCACACTTTATGCTGAGTGCACTGTAGTGCAGTAGGTCTCCACACCGATCTCCATACATTAATGAAGGACAACCAGTACTGCTGTCTTTCCGATCCTGGCTGCCTTTAATATCCTCATAAGTGCCTGTACCGCCGTCTGTAGTCGAAACGATGTTGTCTCCCACGGAGATAGGTAAGTGAAAGAGACAACCTCGTTCTGATTTCTCCCACTCATCGTGATTTCTGCTTCTTATCGTTGTCCTTGTTGCTGTTGTTGCTGCTGCCGCTGCTGCCTGGACATCTTCATCACCTCTGTATTCTTCTCCAACTTCACTTGAAGACAGTGCCGTGCTAGCTGCCCCCTTCACCTCCTCTTCTCACAACTGGTTGCTTTTCACATACACATCTTCCAGCTTGTACCACATAACACAGTAGATATAAATAAATCATCATTGGTGAAATTGAAATCTTCTGGGGTCTTCTCATCCTTCAAACAGCGCATGCTCATCTTCTCACTCCTCACAGTTGTTTCTTGCATCACTCAATCCAGTCGAGTCGAGTCGAGTTGAGTAGAGTTGAGTGGACGAGAATGAGGAAGATGATGGGTGATATTGGGTGGTCGCCTTGTCTTACTCCTGTCCCTCTCCACTCTACCATCTCCCTGACCTCACTTCACTTCACTTCACTCCACTTGAGAGGCATCACTGAGCTTTGCATTGTGTTGTGAATCAGTTGACATGTGGCCTGATCATATGTGAAGCATATAGCTTGTGTGATGTAGGATGAGGTTGATAAAGTTTCGTGGTATTGGAAGTGTAGTGTTGAAGCAGGAGGATCAGGTGTCGAATTACTTGTCGGTCGATGGTATGGAGAGTTTATTTGAAGTGTGTGAAGTTGAGGTATATGTAGAGGTAGATGTGCAGTGTGCTGTCATTCTATGTATTGTTTGTTGTATGATGATGCTTTGGGTGGTGTAGTGTAGTGTAGTGTGGTGTATTGTAGCATTGTGTTGAATTTGCTTGTGACATGATTTGTTTTTGGTGAAGGTAGACATCCATGCATCCAGGCATGCAGGGTGTTGATATGGTAATTTTGAGTGGGGAGTATTTTTTGTTGTCTGCGTGATGAATAAGCCTAATATTTTTTTTGGTGTGGATTTGGTTGGAGCATGATTCCTCTCCGGTTCTTGCAAAGACGAGGTGCTCCTTCTTCCAGTTGACAGGTACCTTTCATCCCTTCCTTCCAAACTAGATAATCTCATTACGTTGTTTAAATTTATCTAAGGGACCAGTTGCTTTTAAATCACTAATCATCTGAAGGTTGATAGCACTGAAGTCTAGGACGAGGTAGTCGGTTATTTTGACTCATCATAATAACAGGTAGCCGTCATACCACAGTCGCCTAGTGGAATTCCTTTTGTCATCTAGAGCGATGGGTACTACTTCGAGTCTTGGGGGGAGCAGTTACATCCAAGTAATAAGTCCTGCTACCTGCTACCAAGAAAACTTTAACACAATGAATATTCAGGAAAGATCCATGCTTCGGCATAGGAGCCCATCTGTCAACAGAGGTCCAGCAGTTCTTTCCAGTATAACGATTTGGAATTACAAGTGTCATTAAAGCTTGATGGTCCTTAGGACAGTTAGTCAATGACGACATTGGCTGGCAGTTGTGCTATGTCATGAGCTAACAGAAGTTGGAGATATGGACGATTGGATTCCGCTGACCCAGTGGCTAGCTCAACGGTAAAGTGCTGACCACGGAACTTGAAGGCCACGGGTTCCATCCCTGGCGGGGTCGTGGGTGCGCACTGATGAGGAGTCGCATACTAGTTGGACGAAACAGCTGTGCAGTGCTCTTAGGTTTCCTTTGTTCCTCCAACTTATGTCAGTCTACGATGAATAGTAATTTGAAATAATAATTACAATAATAATGGTAATAGTACAAAGTTTTTCACAACCTTATCCTATAAAAATATTACGATTATCCATAAGCATCTATTAGCTTGCTAAATTACCTTGATAGCATACAACTGAATGAGTAATCCTTTCTTTCATTCAGTGAAGGTAAATGTTACTCAGTTGGTTGAATTTTATCTCACAATCATCACATCATACCAATTTCTCAAAAAAATTTATCTTCTCAATGAACTACTCAGGAATTCAAGGTGGAGCTACAGCTCATCGGTGTAGACGACAGTTGACGTTTAATCAATAGGCCATTGATTTGAACCTCAATCGAGTTATCAAGATTTCGATACTGAGGATGAGAGAGATACACAATGTACCTTTTCAAGCCTGTACTATGGATTTAGAAAATAAATTTACACTATAATGGATGATTTTATTTGAAAGCATCTTAGTTAGTGTGATTAGACGATAAGAAAAATTAAATATACTTTCATTGACGTATTATTCATTATTTGAATAGCTTGCGATAATTGTATGATATTTATTCTATCTAAATGTTTCTATACGCTTGTTTCAGTTGAACCTATATGCATATACATAAAGTTTATGCTTTGAATTCGATAACAAATCAGTTTCTCATTTCTTCCGATCCAGATTACATTCTGAAACAAGGAGACTATTTCAAGTAGCCATTGTCATATATCTCCAACTTATCAAACAATCATATATCATCTGTTCAACTGACAGCGAAGTCAGCTGTTTCCTCAATCATTCAATACAGGTAGGTAACTCTTGAAAGTTCTTATATTATTTCTGTTTAACATTATTCATTATCTCTGTATACCTGAATCCATCTCTTAACAATGTTCATACATACTGAAAAATCGTTATCACTAAAAGAGATTATAATCTAGACGCTAAATTTCAATAAAACCTATTACATATATAAGATACTTTATTAATCGAGTATATAAGTTTACCTATAATTGGAAGAGCAAATGAATTCCCCTGGAACACAGTCATTATAACTTCTTCTGTATTGTTTAGTTTTCTATTGATGACAAAATGTTTGTTGTTAGTAGATTGAATATGCATTTCAAAAGCTCCATATGAATCCGGTGTAAAAATTAGTATATAAGAATTCATTTCACAGGGTTCTCCTTCAAGATCCCATTGTATTTCAGTGGATGATTGGTGGTTATTCTTTACCACTAAACTTGGGTTTATAACTCTGGGCACTATTGGAAAATTTAAAGTAAAATTTTAGTATATTGACGGAAATAGTGTAGAAATGAGACTTTTTTTTTATCTAAATGCAATGGATTTAAGCCTTTATGATCCCAGTTAGCACTTACTTCGAGAGCACTATGAAAATTTCAGGTTTTAGTACGAAGAAACTTTGGGTGCACTTAACAAATTTCTGGTATACCCTAAATTTTTCAGTCATTTCCATTGATTTGAAATACACAAAAACATATGGCAATAAAATATGAAGGATATATATATGTCATCATTATTATTTGTTCCTTGAGTTCTCTGCAATCTTTTCAACCTACTTCCACGACAGCCCAGAAGCTCTCATTTCTTCCTCACATTATCTCCTCCATGTCACCCTCGCCACGGATGCCCAGCTTGTCGTTTTCCCCTAAGGATTCTACTCGAACGACTAGCGTGGAGTATGATGTCATCGGTAGGACTTCTCAGTGCATGTCCAATCCATCTCCACTTTCTTCCGAAAATTTGTTGACCTATAGGTTCTTGGTTGGCTCGTTGCCAGCTAGAGTTGATTGTTGCTTATTCTTTCCAGCAATCCATCTGAGCTTCAGTAACGAGCCAGCGTAGGCGTCAGTTGTTGAAGAATATCTGTAGTTTGTTGGAAATGCTTTTCGTGATGCGCCAAGTTTCTGAACCATCACATAGAAGCACTGACTTGACGTTGGTGTTGAGAATCCGGATGCTGTTTACGCTTTATGCTGAGTGGAGTAGATCTCCACACTGATTTCAGATTAGTGAAAGCCTGTCTTGCTCTCCTTCCGATCCTGGTTTTGACGTCCTCGTCTGTGCCTGTGCCGCCACCTGTAGTTGAAACGGTGTTGCCTAGGTGGGTGAAATAGACTACTTCCTTTAAGTTTCTCCCATTGATGATGATTGGAGCTTATTGTTGATGGTGGTGATGGTGTTGGTTGGGTATCTTCATCACCTCTGTCTTCCCTATGTTCACTTGAAGTACCGTCTTCCCTGCCTTACCTCACCTCTTCTGTCAACTTGTTGGATTTTGCCTATAGATCTTTAAGTTTGTGTGACATTAGACACAAGTCATCGGCAAATTTCAAATCTTCTAGGATCTTTTCCCTCGTCCCGCATATCCCCCTATTCTCACAGATCCCCACTGTTTGTTGCATAATCCAGTCGACCACAATCAGGAATATCATGGGTGATAGTAGGCGTCAGCCTTATCTTACTCCTGTCTTCACTTCACAGGTGTCACTAAACTTCCTATTGTGAATTACTTGGCATGCGGCGTCTTCATATAGTTGCTGAATGAGGCCGATAGATGTTTGTGATATTCTGTAGAGTTGGAGCAGTTATCAAATTACTTCTCGGTCGACACTGTTGAAGGCCTTTTCAAAATGGATGTACTTGAGGAAGAGCGTTGACTGCCATTCTATACTCTATTCTATGATGATGCGTAGAGTAGTGTAGCGTCGCGATTTGCTCCACACATGATTTGTACTTCCTGAATCCAGTCAGTCTGTTCCGGTCACAATTTTGAATCCAGTGCATCCTCCAGTCTCTCCAGGATGAATTGGCTTGATATTTTGCTGGAGGTGGATATGATTGGAGCATGATTTCGTACCAGTCCTTGCAAGGACTTAGGTCTCCCTTTTTCGGGAGTTTTGACAAGTTAGCCTTTCTTCCAATCAATTGGCAGGCACCTTCCCTTCCTTCCCTCCTTCCTTCCTTCTAAACCTTCTGCAGTAGTGGTGTGAGCGTGTCCGCTGTTGTCTCTGCGTCTGTTATCAGTGCTTCTGGTGGAATTCCATCTTGTCCTACTGCTTTCCTCAATTTCAGCAGTTTCATGGCATTCAGGACTTCTGCTTTTGCAGGAGGGCATGTGTTCACTGGTAGTTTTGCCATTGCTGGTGGTATTTCAGGACGAATTCTAGGTGGTGGTGGTTGATTCAAGAGTTTTTTGAAGCGGTTAGCCCATCGTTTCCTTTGTTTCTCTTCTTTGTATATATGTATATAATATTACCAAATATGACCTCTCAGAACTGTGAATATACGTTTTTCCAAAACTTATTGCGTGCTGCTTACACTTTGTGAACTTCGGCGCACTACATATAATTTGGGTGCACTTTGAAATTTTTGACAGTTTTGGAGAAAATATTTTGAAATTTTGGGAGAATATCATGTGTTTCCACATCCGTACCCAAAGTAAAATTTTCGGGTTTTTCCCTAAAACTTACAATGTACGCCCGAAGCAAATACTGGCTAGGATGTTTACTTTCTTTCTGTGAACTTTGTATCAAACAGTATCTGAACAGAATACCAGCTAGCTACTTTTGTAAGAATTTTATGCAATCGAAAATAAGCAAACTTTGTACACACGTGTAACATGAAATAGTGATTCATTCATCAACGTTTCGATCTTGTTAGGAAGATCCTTTACTTTATCAGTATGAAACTGACATTAGATTTTCAGGTTAATATTAAAGTTTTGGTGCAGAGTGTGGTGACCCTTACAATCATCCAATTACTTCGTGATATGCAGCAAAGATCGATGTATTATGGGTGAGTGAATAAGCAACTCGGTCAGAAAGGCTTTTCTCAGTTGTGCGAGTAAGGTGACTAGTGCTTGTGGTTGTTGTTGCCGTTGTTGTTGTGGTTGTTGCTGCTGCTGCTGCTGCCTGGGCATCTTCATCACCTCTGTATTCTTCTCCAACTTCACTTGAAGACAGTGCCGTGCTAGCTGCCCCCTTCACCTCCTCTTCTCACAACTTGTTGCTTTCCACCTACACATCTTCCAGCTTGTACCACATAACACAGTAGATATAAATAAATCATCATTGGTGAAATTGAAATCTTCTGGGGTCTTCTCATCCTTCAAACAGCGTATGTTCATCTTCTCACTCCTCACAGTTGTTTCTTGCATCACTCAATCCAATCCAATCGGGTCGAGTCGAGTTGAGTCGAGTTGAGTTGAGTTGAGTGGACGAGAATGAGGAAGATGATGGGTGATATTGGGTGGTCGCCTTGTCTTACTCCTGTCCCCTCTCCACTCTACCATCTCCCCTGACTTCACTTCACTCCACTTCACTTCACTTGAGAGGCATCACTGAGCTTTGCATTGTGTTGTGAATCGGTTGACATGTGGTCTGATCATATGTGAAGCATATAGCTTGTGTGGTGTATGATGAGGTTGATAAAGTTTAGTGGTATTGGAAGTGTAGTGTTGAAGCAGGAGGATCAGGTGTCGAATTAGTTGTCGGTCGATGGTATCGATGGTTTATTTCAAGTGTGTGAAGTTGAGGTATATGTAGAGGTAGATGTGCAGTGTGCTGTCATTCTATGTACTGTTTGTTGTATGATGATGCGTTGGGTGGTGTAGTGTAGTGTAGTGTGGTGTATTGTAGCATTGTGTTGAATTTGCTTGTGACATGATTTGTTTTTGGTGAAGGTAGGCATCCATGCATCCAGGCATGCAGGGTGTTGATGTGGTAATTTTGAGAGGGGAGTATTTTTTGTTGTGTGCCTGATGAATTTTCTTAATATTTTGTTGGTGTGAATATGGTTTGAGCATGATTCCGCCCCAGTTCTTTGGGACTTAATATATTACTCAGAATCAGCGAAGAGTTGATGAGATTGATCTAGCAGGTTGATAGTTGAAATGGTACTATGGAAGTCAGAGGTTCTAATTCAGCTGCAATACAATTTCTTGAAACTTCATATATGATATTGTGAAATAATTAGGAAATATCTTTCAGAAGCAGTGTGAACAGTTCTCTATATTGAAATGATATTTATATGAGGTAATTGATAAGAACAGTATAAACCATTTGAAACAGTATTATACAGAATGACTGTGTGAAAATTAAGAGGGTACAGACAATAGAAAATGATGTTGGTCATCGTTTTGACGTTAGTGCTTGTTAATTCCTATCTTTGATTGGACCAAACTTATCAGTCGTTTATAAGTTATAACATATAATCTATACTATAAAATACGCAAAATTAAGTGTTTATCATGACTTGGTGGTCTATTGTACAATGTTGTAGTATCTGAACCAAATGGTCGTGTATTCAAGACTTAACGAGAATAAAACAACTCACTTAGAGACATGTTTAACAAGCTGATGAGTTGAAAATTGGGTGAAACATCCATCCTAGATTCCTCTGATAGATATTACCCATCAATGATATCAAAGTTCATTATATTTTACAGGGAGTTTCAAGGTATAATGTAAAGGTTTTCTCACTCTTTATATTTAGGAAGTCAGTGATTAGTTGTCTACTTCTTGAGACAAGAAACCAGTTAGATAAAACTTCTTTTAGAGAAATAACAGTTTAGATAAACTGATGTATAATTTCAGTCTATTGCTACCTTCAATGTTTATGTGTATTACACTGGTTAACTATGCAGTTCTTTTGTAACTTGATAGAATGCCTCTTTCTTAGACAGCAATCATTATGTAAATAAAGATGAATAATAGTCGACAGTAGAATCTTGTATACATTCTTCGTTTCATAGAGACTCTTCATCTAGGGATGTTTGAATTTCTCTGAAGTTCGAACAGTCTAAATCTACAGATTCTTATATCAAACACTCACCTCGTTTGTAAATTAAGCTTTTTCTTTCGCGTGTTCTTGGAATAAATCCCAGGGTTAATGATTTGCCATGAATTTCATATTTATCTGACTGACAAAATGATCCAACTGTATTTATAGCTACTGTAGTTGTATCCTTATCCAAATCACGATAACTGTTTCCATTTCGTAGAAGTTGTAAATTCTCAATAGAATCTGAAGTAAACGGAATCCAGTCCAATAATATTTTATTTGTTCTTTCTTGTAAAATCCAGATTGTTGATGAGCTTGGATCATCTACAAGAGGAATCATATAATTCAAGTGTTTATCGAAGATTGAAAAAAATATATTTATGCTTGAAATTCGCTTTAACAGTTTGTAAGAATCTATACATTTCAATGGGATATTCATCCTAAATGATATCGGTTGGATAAACACTAAAATTCTAGAAACAATGAGAATAACTGTTTCATCTTTGAATAGGAATCCTTGGCAGTGAACATCTATGATTATGATAACTGATAGAAGTAGAGATATAGTTCTGAGTTCGAACCATATTGTGGTCATAAGGTTTCACTATTGGGATATCCTATACTGACAAGGAACAACTCTTCATTGTTTTCATTTTTCAGTGATTCTTTAACAGATATCAGTCAGGTGAGAATACAAACTTATACCTACCCATAAGGCTAGAATTGACAACTTTACTCTGATAAATACAAACCCAACGTGTGGTTTTTGTTCAACTTACAATTAAGTAGCTGATACGATGACAATCCAATGAATGTTGATTTTTTTTTTTCACTACCTGCTAAACAGACTCAGTCATCTCTTTTACAGCAGTTCATAGTTCACTTTACTGTGTCGATCTAATCTAATTCCACCCCAAGTAAAATATTAAGCCGCATCATCCTGGAGAGGCTTAAAGATGCACTGGATTCAAAACTACGACCGAACAAACAGGCTTCAGGAAGTACAAATCATATGCAGACCAAATTGCAACGCATCGCAACATCATAGAACAGAGCATAGAATAGCAATCAGCTCTCTACCTCAACTTCATCGACTTTGAGAAGGCCTTTGACAGCGTCGACCGAAAAGTAATTTGGAAACTGCTTCAATACTACGGAATACCACAAACCTTTATCCGCCTCATTCAACAACTATATGAAGACACCACATGCCAAGTTATTCACAATGGGAAGCTCAGTGGTGCTTTGAAGTGAAGACAGGAGTGAAACAGGGTTGCCTACTATCCCCCATCATATTCCTGATTGTGGTCGACTGGATCATGCAGCAAACAGTGGGCAGCGAGAAGAGGGGGATACGCTGGCTGGACTGCGGAAAAGAACCTAGAAGATCTGGATTTCACCAATGACTTGTGCCTGATGTCACATGAACTTGAAGATCTACAGGCGAAAACTAACAAGTTGGCAGAAGAGGCGAGGCAGCAAAGACACGACTTCAAATGAATATAGAGAAGACAGAGGTGATGAAGATACCGCACCACCACCATCAACAACAACAACAAACTCCAGTCACCATCAACGGGAGAAACTTAAAGGAAGTAACCTCGTCCACACATCTAAGCAGCACTGTTTCAACTACAGGTGGCACAGACGACGATGTCAAAACCAGTCAGAACCGGAAAAACAGCTAGACAGGCATTCATCAGCCTGAAACCAGTGTGGAGATCTTCGGCACTCCACTCAGCATATGGAACAACATCCGGATTTTCAACACCAATTCAGTCAAGTCAGTGCTCCTGTATGGTTCAGAGACTTGGCGCGTTACGAAACGCATTTCCAATAAACTACAGACATTCATCAACAACTGCCGCCTACACTGGCTCGCTACTGAAGATCAGATGGATTGCCAGAATAATAAGAATAAGCAACAAGGAACTCTGGCTGGCTGGCAACGAACCAACCAAGAACCTATCACCCAACAAATATGCAGTGGAAGGAAGTGGAGATGGATTGGGCATGCACTGAGAAGGCCGGCTGGGGACATCACGCATCAGGCCGGCCCCTCGAGTGGAATCCCCATGGGAAGCGACGAGTTTGGGTGTCCGAGGTGAGGGTGACATGGAGGAGATCGTGGGAGGAGGAAATGAGGGCTTCTGGGCTGTCGTGGAAGTAGGTTGAAAAGATCTCAGAGAAGAGAGTTCACTGGAGACGTGCTACTGAAGGCGTATGTTCCACTAGGAACCCAAGGGACTAATAAATAATAATAATAATAATATAGGTAAAGGTGCTGATAAAATACAGTGTCTTGTGAAAGCTTTGAGCAGAAACCGGTGTATTTTTGTAGTGGGTGAAAAATTTAAGATGATGTTCCAGGACTGGTCTGCAATAACTATCAGCCTGATGATTAGGAGTTGAGTGCGGAGTTGCATCAACCCACTGAACCGGCTGGTTGTTGACGAAAATAAATCTGAGGATACAGACAGCCCATTTGGCATTTGTCTACTTACGTCAACTGTGGCGCCAAGTGACGAGATATCCGACTGTCTATCAAACACTGACTATACTGCACTCCACTTCGTTCTGTCCTTTCGCATCACTCTGAATCATGACCGTTAAAAGAAGATGACATGAAGTGGTTACTAAGCAAGGCAAGGCAGGCAAGTCGACTGATGAGGTTGTGAAGTGAGATGGTTTAGACATGTGCTGTGTATGGCGAACCACTGCCTAACTCGACGTACCATGTTTGGAGAAGTTGGATTAGCACTGAACAGCGTTGAGGGTGGCCAGACCAGACCTAGCACCAGTGCATGAAGTCTCTGACTGTTGGCTTGATCCGTGTGAGGAAGATGTTGACTACCTGGTTGGGATCAGTGGTTGAGAACTCTTTGTGACATGGCTGAAAATGAGTTTACATGTACTTACTCCTTGACATCTAGTAAAGCTTAAATATTCACACTAATTTTTATCTTCTGATACTTTGTTCTCTCACACTACTTTATCTACTTAGATATCACTCGTTTTATATCCGGCTGTTCTTTGTCTACTTCTGTGAATTGTAGGGACTTGAACCGATGCACCTGCGTGCGAAGTTCCATGTTGATTTGATCAGACTAAAAATATGAGGATATGATATTGCCTCCATAGACTCGCTCGTTGTATCGGAAGATTTATATGATATCTTACAAGCTAATAGCAAATTATGACCAATCACAATGTTGCGAACACGTTCATCTTATGAAATATACATATGAACTTGAACCTCATGGAATAATTGATGATAAAAAGACATTAGTGTTACTGCTTGTATTAAACCGTCTTTGATTGGACCAAATTGGTCGGTCCCTATTGGCATATGGAATCCTGTGCAGATGCCTCGATAAACCTGTGTAGTTCTAGTTATAGTCTCGAGTTCGAGTCCCGGTGGGAACAACATCACTCACTGGGAGGCAGGTACATTCAGCTGACGGGTCCCAATTAGGACAAAATGTGCATCCTAGATTCCACTGCTAGCCACTATCCATCTTTACGATAAAAAGACATTCACAAAAAAGGAAATATTTGCTTCCCAGTGAGTGGTGTTTTTTCGCCCGGAGTCGCCAACCTAGAACCGATCGTTTCAAAAGCTAAGGCATTATGCACTAGCCCACTGAGATATGATGGTCACTCTTTGTTGAAAATCCGGATGTTGTTCCATATACTGAGTGGAGTGCCGAAGATCTCCACACTGGTTTCAGGCTGATGAATGCCTGTCTAGCTGTTTTTCCGGTTCTGACTGGTTTTGACATCGTCGTCTGTGCCACCTGTAGTTGAAACAGTGCTGCTTAGATGTGTGGACGAGGTTACTTCCTTTAAGTTTCTCCCGTTGATGGTGACTGGAGTTTGTTGTTGTTGTTGATGGTGGTGGTGCGGTATCTTCATCACCTCTGTCTTCTCTATATTCATTTGAAGTCGTGTCTTTGCTGCCTCGCCTCTTCTGCCAACTTGTTAGTTTTCGCCTGTAGATCTTCAAGTTCATGTGACATCAGGCACAAGTCATTGGTGAAATCCAGATCTTCTAGGTTCTTTTCCGCAGTCCAGCCAGCGTATCCCCCTCTTCTCGCTGCCCACTGTTTGCTGCATGATCCAGTCGACCACAATCAGGAATATGATGGGGATAGTAGGCAACCCTGTTTCACTCCTGTCTTCACTTCAAAGCACCACTGAGCTTCCCATTGTGAAGCATCTTTACCTAGCACGACAATATCATCTGCACATTTCAGGTCAACTAGATGACTTCCATGGAGTGCGTCAATCTCACTCAAACACTCACACTCATATAAGGTTATGTTCATTAATACGTCTACGACGTGTACTAGGATCTCTTAAGGGATATTAGAACACTTGAAGCTGCAAATGTGCTTTCCTGAAAAGTAGCAAAAGACCAGAAACCTTAGTGAAGTACGACTTTCAGTCGACAACCTGAAGCCGACTGACAACATAAGACGGATAGATATATTTCACATTAATGAAGTGACTGATAAAATGGTAAATGTTTTCATCACTATGAATAACTTACTTGGATTACCACCAGCTGCTAAGTACACATCTTCCTCTGCATAGATTGTGTGGAATAGAATAACTAATAATAACAGTAGAAGAAAATGAAGGTGGTATAATGTATTTACTTACAAAAGCGGAACCTATTTCTTCAAACTTTCAAGATAAATGAGTAATTACTCTGATTCATTAAGCTATTAAATACACACGTGTCCTATATCTTGGAAATATATCGAATAATTTAATTCACAATAAATAGAACGATATTCTTACTTGGAATCCACCAGTCAAAAGTCGAGAAATTCATTGAAAACTAGTAGTTATTATATCTTGGTGTATTTTAGATATACACTCAGATTACATGTATTGATTAGTCAAAGGAGTGCAACCAATTTCATCTTGTCTAGTACTGAGTCCAGATCGAATTCTATCGATCATATTTGCAATGTGTCAACCAAGCTAGAAAGCTCAACATCACTTTGCATATTAGTAGATGTTAGTTGATTGGAGGCAATCGGTAGAGCTTCCTGCCAGCATTATACTGGACATGAGTAGTGGGGACTGAGTGACTTAAGCAGTCGACTTTCAACCAGTAGGTCAAAAGTTAGGCCATCGCCCTACTTACCAAGATGTGGGCAGTCAGGTAGTATCATTAGCACATGACACAATTAAGTGTATCTGCTCAATGTCTACTACATGAATGAGTACATTATGATTTTCGATTTAGACATAGGTAAAAATGGATAATTAGGCTAACAGAACCTCCTGTAATATTTTACAGTCTATTCACCGATGTTTCAGCTTGATTTCACTGAAAATTCTCTTCCTATACCTATTATGAATAAATTATTAAATCATACTATTACCCTCTATCACACTCAAGCAGGCACCTTTTGCTCGTTGAGGTACATTGTCAAGGCTAACCACTTCAAAAAACTCTTGAATCAACCACCACCACCTAAAATTCGTCCTGAAATACCACCAGCAATGGCAAAACTACCAGTGAACACATGCCCTCCTGCAAAAGCAGAAGTCCTGAATGCCATGAAACTGCTGAAATTGAGGAAAGCAGTAGGACAAGATGGAATTCCACCAGAAGCACTGATAACAGACGCAGAGACAACAGCGGACACGCTCACACCACTACTGCAGAAGGTTTAGAAGGAAGGAAGGAAGGAAGGAAGGAAGGAAGGAAGGAAGGAAGGAAGGAAGGAAGGAAGGAAGGAAGGAAGGAAGGAAGGAAGGGAAGGTGCCTGCCAATTGATTGGAAGAAAGGCTAACTTGTCAAACTCCAAAGAAGGGAGACCTAAGTCTTTGCAAGAACTGGTACGGAATCATGCTCTAATCATATCCACCTCCAGCAAAATATCAAGCCAATTCATCCTGGAGAGACTGGAGGATGCACTGGATTCAAAATTGTTACCGGAACAGACTGACTGGATTTGGGAAGTACAAATCATGTGTGGAGCAAATTGCGACGCTACACTACTCTACGCATCATCATAGAATAGAGTATAGAATGGCAGTCAACGCCCTTCCTCAAGTACATCCATTTTGAAAAGGCCTTCAACAGCGTCGACCGAGAAGTAATTTGATAACTGCTCCAACTCTACAGAATATCACAAACATCTATCAGCCTCATTCAGCAACTATAAGAAGACGCCGCATGCCAAGTAATTCACAATAGGAAGTTTAGTGACACCTGTGAAGTGAAGACAGGAGTAAGACATCCGAGGTGAGGGTGACATGGAGTAGATGGTGTAAGGAAGAAATGAGAGGTTGTGAGCAGTCTTGGAGCCGTGTTGAAAAGACTGGAGAGAAGAGAGTGGAATGGAAGCGTGCTACTGAAGTGGTATGTTCGACTAGGAACCCAAGGGACAAATAATAATAATTATTATACATTGTCAAGTAAATCATAGATGGAATAGAACATGATCAACTTAAAACAATATGAAATACACCACCTTATTTGTATAGAGATTGCTTGTATCACTCAGTACAACGTGTTAAAGTCATTGTTGGCGTTATCGGATCAAATCTTATCCACATGACGTTAGTTCACACAACGAAATATAACCATCCTACACTCTTCAACTAACAGTATGTAGGAGTGGGGTTACATTGAAAGAATACTTGAATCAGATTGTCAGCTTGTTGCTGAATGAAGAAAAATAGGGCAACTATCGATTTTCAAGTCTCATTGATAATTTGTCAGTCCATTAGTAGGGTTCATTTGAAACTAGGAGGTTTAAACTGTTGACTTTAAGCAGCTATAAATCAACGATCATTTGCAGATTAGTGTATACATTATGAAGCTTAGCAAACACTGTTAACTCTGATGGCAAAAAATAAAATTATCTCAACCTTGATTAATGAAGCATACCTGTAAATCAATAATAATCGGTTACCACACGCATCGTAAACAATACACAAACTAAAAGACCTGAAATACATCATGTCATGAAAAGAAAGTAATGTCGGTCTGACTATCTGAGACAGTAACAATAACCCATCAAGAATTCACGTGGCAGCTGAGTCACGTCACTGAAATGCAGTAGAGTATCGAGTCAGTAATCTATAAGTCAGTGGTCCAAATCCTACCATGACACAAATTTTCATTTCATCTTCAATCATCATCCAGTATAAAAGTAAGTTATTCTCGTAGTGAGGATTCTTGTATTGTTTCAGTAAATGTCATATTCTGAACTTCTTTAGTTTACAAGGGATCCAATTCAATGATGAAGCAATGTTGGATTGATTTGAAGTGACCAAATACAGCAAATGAATATTTAGAATCGTTCATAAGTAATTTGTGGTAAAGGCTAATCGTGTTAAATGTAAGATTGAAGCTCCTGAAGTAGCATTTACCAACAGTCGATTCGACATTTGATACCTTCCACTGATTCATAAATATAGGAGAAATTTGTTGAAAGAGTTCCTACTAATATTACTGGAAACTCTAATCGCAAGCTATTACGATAGTGACAGGGATATTTGAGTATATGTTAGTTGGTTGAAGGCAATCTGCAAGAAACCCTGGACCTAGGTTTCGTGCTTTTGGCACTCGTCAGCAAGGCGTACCTGTAACCTCGACGGAACTGATGTCCCGCCCAAGATTCGAACCCGCGTCACCCAGTGTTGTAGTCAGCGACTTTGCCACTGAGGTATTCGGGCCGCGACAGACCTCCTGTAGGACTGGCTCACATGTATTGATTTGTCACGGGAGTGCAACCAATTTCATTTTGTCTAGTACTGAGTCCAGACCGAATTCTATCGATCATATTTGCAATGTGTCAACCAAGCTAGAAAGCTCAACATCACTTTGCATATTAGTAGATGTTAGGTGGTTGGAGGCAATCGGCAGGAAGCCCTGGATCTAGGTTTCGTGCTCAGTGGTAAAGTCGCTGACTACAACACTGGGTGACGCGGGTTCGAATCTTGGGCGGGACATCAGTTCCGTCGAGGTTACAGGTACGCTTTGCTGACGAGTGCCAAAAAGCACGAAACCTAGGTTCAGGGCTTCCTGCCTATCGCCTCCAACCAACTAACATCTGCTAATATGCACCGCGATGCTGAGCTTCCTAGTTTGGTTGCCACATTACAAATATGATCGATAGAATTCTGTCTGGACTCAGTACTAGACAAGATGAAATTGGTTTCACTCCCATGACCAATCAATACATATTTGAGTATATATAACTGCTTCATGGCAACGAAGCCAAATATCTTGCATATAAGTAGTTGTCGATGGCAAGCAATGAGGAAGAAGTTATGAATGAATGACTTTTATAAATTACCTTACAATCAACTTCGATGGTAATGAAGACGGACCAGTCAGTTGCATATTCTTCATTAGGACGTAAATGATGCTGAATCTATCACTCAAGAACTTATCAGCAAGTCAATCATGAATACATGAGATAAACTACACCTGATAGATACTGATTTCTTTCCTCATTATCCTATCTTACAGTGTAGAATCACAAGTGTGTCTAACAAGTTATTAAGAAATTCATTTTTTGAAATAACTAGTCCCTTTAATAAATTTCCATAACTCTATTAGAAGACAACAATTATCTGATAAATGAGTGATGTATTTGAGCAATACACATTTCGAACAATCTTATCCTTCATATATTTACTTGTCACAAGGTGAAATATAATGAACATGAAAAGATTGTGGTGTATATATGTCGCATATTGAACTAATGACTCACAATTTAATCACTTATATCACATTATATACAAAGTATGTGATGTTATCTTTGTAGTATATGACACAGGTGAGGATGCGCAGGGTTTGTTAAACACGCTTATTACCGTACATGATCATATCAATCTGACTTATGTGGAAGAAAATGACCATCAACTTGGATTTCTTGATATACTCTTGTGTTGGAAGAAAGATGGATCTGTCAAATGGTCAGTATGTAGAAAGTCTACTTGGACAGGACAGTCATTGAGTTTTTACAGCCTCTGTCAGATGAAATATAAGACAGGCTTAGTAAGATGCTTATTCATTGTACATCCGTTACCATGGATGGTGAAAGGAAATTTCTGACAGACGCTTTAATAGAAAACGGATATCCATTACAGTTTTTGAGCCATTGTAGAAAACAGCTGACCCCAAAACCTATAGTTTCTTCGATTCCAAAGAAAGACTTATTTCTTAAAGTATGATATTGAAGCAGAGATTAAAATGTGTTATCAGTAAAACAAACTATCCAGCTCAACTGTTGAGATGAAAATACACTTGCTTAGTTACAAACCTTAACCTTGGATAAATGATTACCTCACATCCCACTGTGTATGTTTGAGCACAAATACATGAGCAGGAGTAATCGTTCAATAGAGACTAGGGTAGGTGGACACATACCTAAATGGCTTGAAAAGCAATTTAACACACATACATTGATAAGTAGTGCAACAGATAGACATCCATTGTTATCATATCGTCAAAAATGAATCACAAGGTTAATACGAAAACAGAATTCACGATATTGTATGGGAACAGTCAAGGGGGCATACTGAAATTCACTGAAGTATTAACCATTCGTAAACTTAAGTCCCCCTTTGTGTGTACAAAAAAACTTGATTTACCTCGATAATCCTTGATAATCTGATGATATTACCAAGACTAGTGTTATAACCTTTTCATATTCATTATAGTTGACCTTTCATTTTCATATATATAAGTTGATGACTTGAGATAAGTGAATGTGCTCAGGCTGAGATTATTCAAAATGTATTGAGCAAATATGTCACACACACATTTTTCATATAATCTTCATCTTCTAATAAGTGTTATCAAATTTTATTGTAATTCAGAGTGCAGGTTTGTGGAGATTTACTGATTTCAAATAGATATTCATTATGGGGCTGAGATCACTGCCAAGTCTAAAAGTCGATGCTTATATCTCTGGTTCGAGAGAAGGTTCATGAGTAAACACAGCTAAGAAATCTTTTACCAGGCTAGAAGAACTAACTAATCAGCATTTTCAGCTTTTCAGTGGTACTTCGACTATTATTATTACGATTATTATTACCTAAGGGATACCATGTAGAGTTAAAGTTGATAATTTAAATTTACATGGAGATCAAAACTTACAGTATGAAATTACAGCCAGAATACAATTCATTTTTAATCGTCCAGTGTCGTCAATTCCTCACTTTCAATAACCAGATACCGTACAATAGATAACATCTGATTGTACATATCTAAACAACCTATATATATATACCATTAACAGATCAACTCAGTTGTATCATCATCCGATGTACAAAGTATGGTGCCATATTTTCTTTCTCTAAAGAATTCCTTTTTCTATTCACTAACCAAAACATATCACAGAACATATAAGTCTACTCTGTGTAAACTACATTCAATACAATGAGATAATTTGTATGCACATAGGCTGTAATGATTGAATTTATAATAAGATGGAATGTTTGTATAGTTAAAACTTAAGATTTTTTGAGAAGAAATACACTCCACATTCTATTTGTATTATCAACTATTAAGGATGTGGTGACTTCATAGGATAGATCATACAGTAGTGAGAATGAATAATTCTATTCAGTTATTATATTGTTATTATTAGTCCCTTGGGTTCCTAATGGAACATACGCCTTCAGTAGCACGTCTCCAGTGAACTCTCTTCTCTGAGATCTTTTCAACCTACTTCCACGACAGCCCAGAAGCCCTCATTTCCTCCTCCCACGATCTCCTCCATGTCACCCTCACCTCGGACACCCAACTCGTCGCTTCCCATGGGGATTCCACTCGAGGGGCCGGCCTGATGCGTGATGTCCCCAGCCGGCCTTCTCAGTGCATGCCCAATCCATCTCCACTTCCTTCCACTGCATATTTGTTGGGTGATAGGTTCTTGGTTGGTTCGTTGCCAGCCAGCCAGAGTTCCTTGTTGCTTATTCTTATTATTCTGGCAATCCATCTGATCTTCAGTAGCGAGCCAGTGTAGGCGGCAGTTGTTGATGAATGTCTGTAGTTTATTGGAAATGCGTTTCGTAACGCGCCAAGTCTCTGAACCATACAGGAGCACTGACTTGACTGAATTGGTGTTGAAAATCCGGATGTTGTTCCATATGCTGAGTGGAGTGCCGAAGATCTCCACACTGGTTTCAGGCTGATGAATGCCTGTCTAGCTGTTTTTCCGGTTCTGACTGGTTTTGACATCGTCGTCTGTGCCACCTGTAGTTGAAACAGTGCTGCTTAGATGTGTGGACGAGGTTACTTCCTTTAAGTTTCTCCCGTTGATGGTGACTGGAGTTTGTTGTTGTTGTTGATGGTGGTGGTGCGGTATCTTCATCACCTCTGTCTTCTCTATATTCACTTGAAGTCCCGTCTTCTATTCAGTTAGTTATGGAAATCATATTTCCTCTCTTACTCTTCTTCTTCTTCCTCACCAAAGTAATTAATTCTAACTACTTACAACGTTCTAGTAATATGCAAACCTAATTTATTAGAATCAAGGGAGGTAGAGATAATTAAGGGACGGAGAGTCCTTCGTTTTCAATGAGATCCTTTTGTAAACCTGCACGATTCTATTTGCATAAATCATAGTCAAATAAAAGTAGTCTACTATTATTAAGCAACAGGATATAATTACACCATTAAGTCAAGTGATTCTTACTGAAGTCTATGTGATAGAAAGTAGACAATGAAAATAGTGAGAAAGGTGAGGAGTTTAACAATATGAGATGAGAGATTGAATAGACTTGTCATGCATGCAGAGATGAGGTTTGAATATATCGAGAAATGACGAAATATGCAGAGACACAAGTGTCAATTGTTATCCATTCCCACCTTGACAACCATGTAGAATGGTGTTCATAGAGACGGTTGGAAAGTTCGCTCTGTTTCCCGCCCATATAACTCGCTCAACAGGAGCAAGTAATTTTGTAGACATACAGTGAGGTGATGATACAAATGCGGGAACTTGTCTATATCATATCCCAATACCAATTATTGACTACAGAAGATGATCTGTAGCTTTACACAGAAGGATATCTTCTTGAGTGATATGGACAGACGATATTTTGGCATCTATGTTGACGTTTCACTTTTCAAACCAACTTTCATAAATAAAATGTTGTTTCTCTTTCAAGTTTTTGTGAATAAATCTTGATGAGTGTCCATTTCATATGAGAATTCTTCATACTTTATCTAAGTTATTATCGATAGTATCATATACACAGATTATTCTTATTCTTAATGACAGAATAAATCAGATTGGTGTTTTCTGCTTGAAGGGGGGGGGGGCATCCAGTTATAGAAATTTAAGTCTTGTCTATTCCATCTTTACTTCCAAAAAATCAATCACTGAAGAGAATCATTTGGTCTACATTTCAATAAGACATCGGTTAAAGCAGAAATTCTGAGTTCACTTCAAATTCTAATATGAAGTTGACTTACGGTTGACAATGATTAAATTTTTTTTAGCTACAATCGCAATATTTTTATCAGAATTTATTGCCATGATGTAGATTTGAATATACGCACACGAATAATATCTAAAGATTGATTGATTCAGATGGAGATGATATCACTCCTGTGGAGTAAGATATATCGGCCGTTGTTAGAGATCGCTTACAACACGTACACAACAAAAGAAAAAAACATATCCCAGCCTAGTTTTATAAGAATGAAAGGAGATGTATTCAAAGTTCTATCCTCCAACATTCAATCGATTCTACTGGTTCAGTGTACAGTAACAATCATTTTAAGATTGTTTATTGAATTCGCTCAATTATTTCACATTTTCCCCTTCTTCAACTTCTAGAACTAATGGAGACCTTGACTATGTAATGAACTGAAGCCTGGCTTTTGTGTGGAAAGTTGCTAGGTATAGTAATTGTCTCTTTCCACCTTGACTTTAACTCTATTTCGTTTCGGTTTGTTTCGCTTCCTATTTTATGATTTGTCCCTTTGTTAAATCAATCTTTGTACTTAAATATCGTCGTTTTCAATGTTACTTTTACATTCAACAGTTTCCTATGTTACATAACTTACTTAATCTTCACAATATTTTCATTCTATCTCATATGAAACTTGCGGTCTCATTCATATTACTTGATCTTCGTTGGTTTATTCATTTTTTCTCCTATATATTCATCATCGATGATCGATTTACAATGTAAAGTTAGATCATTCCCTAACGACGTCATTACAACCACCATTGTTGTTATTTCAGTCCCCAATTATGTAAATTTAATATTTCTCATGGATTGCTATATTTAATAGTGTTTTCGTCCTAGTATGTGACTCTTCAACAATATGCACTTATTTTGCCGACAAGGACCAAACTGAACACCTATAGGTCTGGTAGTAGACGCGCTGTAGTAGGAGGTGACAAGTAGGAAGACGTGATCTACTGAAATCCATGCTAGTGAGTGAGTAAAACCCGAAGATCCTCGGTTCGATCTCCGGGGGGCAGCGTTATAAATGTGCACTGTTGCAGAGTTATATACTAAAACGAAATGGCTATTTATTTCTCTTGGATTGTCATTTTTTCTCTAAGGAATGTCAGTCCATGATGAATACCATCTTATATGTATTTAAGTGAATGTACATTTTGAGAATAAATTTGTTGAAAACTATGACTAAGACTTAACGCTTTATAACTAACTACTCAAATTACTCACTTGTAGTACATTTCGCTAGTTCATTGCATTTTCGTGTCAGCGATAACACCTAGTGATCCTGGTTGACGATTGGTTTTCAACAGAAACCTTGTTGACACCATAGCTGGGTGTTAATTTAAAATGTTCACAACTATGTGACAAATGTTAACGAGAATCGTGGATTTGTAGATCCTTTGCAAATTGACCATACTATTTCAGGAGTGCCCAGACATGGAAGTCAGCTAGCCGAATTCAAGTATTTATGATTATTTATCCCTTGGGTTCCTAGTGGAACATATGGATTCAGTAGCACATCACCGTTGCATTCTGTTATATGCAAACTTCTGCTTCAACGACTGCCCAGAAGCTCTCATTTCTTCCTCACACCATCTATCCCATGTCACCCCCGCCTCCGACACTTAACTTGTTGTTTCCCATCTGGGTTCCACTCGACGGTCTGGCCTGGCGCGTGATGTCCCCAGTCAACCTTCTCAGTGTATACCCAATCTGTTTCCTCTCTCTGCTTCTGCATGTTTGTTGTGTGATAGGTTCTTGATTGGTTAGTTGCCAGAGTGAGTCCTTTGTTGCTTATTCTTTCTGGCCATCCATCTGATCTAATCTTCAGTAACGAGTGAGCGTGGGCGGCAGCTGTCGATGAATATCCGTAGTTTGTTGAAAATGCTTTTCGTAACCCACCAAGTCTCTCAACCATCATATAAAAGCGTTGACTTGACTGAATTGGTGTTGAAAATCCGAATATTGTTCTTTGTGCTGAGTAGAGTAGATTTCCACACTGGTTTCAAGTTAATGAAAGCCTGTGTTGCTTTACCGATCTTGGCTGGCTTTGACGTCCTCGTCTGTGCCACCGCCTGTAGTTGAAACGATGCTGCCCAGATATTTGGAAGAGACTACTTCCTTTAAGTTTCTTCCGTTGATGGTGATTGGAGCTTGTTGCTGTTATTGGTGGCGTTGGTTGGCTGTCTTCATCACCTCTGTCTTCTCTACATTCACTTGAGGTCCCGTCTTCGCTGCCCTGCCCTGCCTCTTCTGTCAAATTGTTAGTTTTTGCCTGTACATCTTCGAGTTTGTGCGATAATAGACACAAGTCATCGGCGAAATCCAAATCTTCTAGGTTCTTTTCTGCGGTTGAGCGAGAGTATTCCCCTCTTCTCGCTCCTCACTGTTTGTTGAATGATCCACTCCACTACAATCAGGAATATCATGGGTAATAGCAGACAGCCTTGTTCCAAGTAGTGTGAACTTATTCAGCTGTACAAGTTGAATTTGTTCAGGTACATCCCTGGCTAGGACCTAAATGAGCGAAACATCTGTCCATCATCTAAATCCCTTTCATCTGGTTGGTGAGACATATAGACTATCCTGATTCATTTGTAACTATCCAAGTTGTTCAGAAGTAAATTTTGTTAACTAGTTCTCTTCAGTGAACATCATGTTTTCGATGCCACAATAGGAATTATGAATTCAGATAAATTCATCTTAGACTGCAAGAAACCAGCTTGTTTAAAGGTAAAATTTCTGTTCTGTGGAACTGGAAGATCTATCAGTTAAGTTATGCAGTATGATTAAAAAAAGCAATACTTTCAGGGAGATAAATAACGATGCAGTACTTAGCTGTCTATAAATTTTACTGAAAATTAACTGGTTACTTTGTAGTCAGATTCCTACACTAGGAAATAATAGCACCCACTTTGTTATATACATGGATCAGCCACCAGAAAATGACCGAAGACATCACAAAATTGTTAACTGATCCATTGACAGAGCCTTACAGGAAGTGGACATCAGTAATACTATACTGTACAGCTACATTCTTGAACCGCGTACATGACAACATTAGAATGTTTATACGCTAACCACATACAAATCAGAAGGTAAGATCGTAAACTACACTTCAAGGAGAGTAATCTGGTATAAGCATGTCAACCTAAATACACACTAACCAACCTCTTATGATGCTCCTCGTACAAGAAGAACGATAAAAATCGTCAACTGTATTACAACTACAAAATGTCAGCCATTTGCTTGATTTGAGTACTGGTGAACAAGTGAATGATGTCAGTTGGAAAACTGATGAAAAACTCTATAGGAAATGGTTTGTGATTCATCAGAATCATGACAAAATATTCCTTATTTATATAGTTGTTGAGATTGAATAACTTTCGAGGCTTCTCTTCTGACGTGTTCCTGCTTACCTGTTCTTTATGATCATTCCACTTTTGAATATTGTCTTCATAGTCAGTCAGACAGACAGACAGACAGACAGACAGGCTGGATACACGAAAACATTCTTGACATCTTTACTCACCTCCTTTTAGACTTCCAGTGATGAATCGATTGTGAAGTTGACTGGATTTGTGTGTGTTATTTATTTGAAGTGAGAATGCTACTAACTGGGAATAGATTGGATAATCCAAATGGTGAGCACATGGATTCGACTGTATATAAATCTGTGACGAGTGGATAATTGATGCAGCTGCTTAATCCACAGTACTCGATTTGTGATCATCAAATTGCAATCGAATGAAATTTATATGTAAGTTAAAAAGCATGTTATCATGTACATGGATCAATTACTAGAGGGTGACCGAATACATTAAAGAACTTCCAACTGATCCTTGAATATAGACTTACAGGAGGTCAACTTAATCAGTATTATAGTCTACAGCTACAGTCTTGAACCGTGTGCATGACAGCACTGCAGGTAGCATAAGTTCTATCCAGGTTGTAGACTTGCTTTAATAACAAGTATGAAACCTATCGTCTGAAAATTTCGTTGATTACATTTATTCTGTTAAAAATTCTAATAGAATGATGAGGATGTTAAAACCAGGATCGGAAAGCCATCAACACAGGCTTTCACCTGATCTGAAACCAGTGTGGAGATCTACTGCACTCAGCATAAAGCGTGAACGACATCCGGATTTTCAACACTACTAATATCAGTCAAGTCAGTGCTTCTATGTAATGGTTCAGGAACTTGGCGCGTTACGAAAAGCACTTCCATTATTCTACAGACACTCATCAGTAGCTACCGTCTTCCCTTGATACTGAAGATCAGATGGCCAGAATAATAAGATTAAGCAACAAGGAAGTCTGGCCTGCTAACAAACCAAACAAGAACCTATCACTCAACAAATATGCAGAAGGAGGTGGAGATGGATTTGGCATACACTGAGAAGGCCGATTGCGAACATCACGCACCACGCTAGACCGTCGAGTGGAATGCAAAGGGGAAACGATGAGTAGGACATCCGAGTTGAGGGTGACATGGAGTAGATGGTGTGAAGAAGAAATGAAAGGTTGTGAGCAGTCTTGGAGCTATGTTGAAAAGACTAGAGAGAAGAGAGTGGAGTGGAGGCGTGCTACTGAAGTGGTATGTTCGACTAGGAACCCAAGGGACAAATAATAATAATAATAATGGTTTTCTACCTTCATTTCTTTATTCAGGATCTGACTGTAGAATGAATATCATTTGCTCAGATTAGCTCCTTCAATCTGCATTATATATATGTGGCATTTTGCAACAGAAGACCTACTTGCCTCTATCTCTCTGTATCTCTTTAAAAGTTCAACTGTATTTGATTTGAACCAATGAAGCAAACTTTATCAGCAGTTTAGGTCACCATATAACATCACAGCTGAATGCCAAAAATATGATGAGTAATTAAGGGAATTACTAAGAGTATGTTTCGATTTCCTGCTTACTAAAATCATATACTTACACTGAAGATTCTTCGTTAACATCTGAACAAGTTTTGTAGGTAACTACTTCAGAGAATTAGAACAACTCTAACTCCATGATGAATTTCATATCTACTGGTTTCTTAGTTCTAAGGATTTCTACACCATTAGAAACCAGATAAATGAAGTCTTGAAAACTTCTATACACGAATAATAACTACTCACTACCAATGTATCATTTCATCACCATTTAACGATCTCTAATCAGCGTCTCCATAATCTTATTGACAAAGGTAATTAACTGATTTCTTCATTGACCTTGAACTCTCACATTACTTGAATCAATAAACTGTTGTAAAATTACTGAAGTATTCATTTTATTCATCTCTTGGAATGCATATTTAGTAAACAAAACAATAATCTTAAAGAAGAATGAAAATTAACTTTCAGCTATGTATAATAGGTCATGATTGAAGATGAAATGGAAATGAGGACCACTGCCGGATTTGAACCAGTAACCACCGAGTTTCCGGCTTGATACTCTACCGATTGAGATAACTACGAGGTTCGACCACTGACCGGATTTTCCATATCACTTCAGTCATCAAGAGTTGGTTTGCTCAACTATCTTGTGAATTCGTGATGCGTTACTACCGCTTGATTGTATCTACACTGTCTACCCACCAGTCAGCACTTGTCATCAAACTTAACTGAATTAGAATGAGAGGGGGGGGGATCATATCGATTATCATTTTGACTAGTATCTGAGATAGTAGCCATGGTTTGTCAGACTACTATTTATACTGAATGGTGACGTAGTGATTGCATATCTCAGTCATTACGACTGACACTTTGCTCAAGTAGTTTGTGTAGAAGACAACTTCAATCCAATAATCTGCTCTGAACACTATGGTAGAGTAATCCAGTAACCACTTGCCTATGGTGCTGGAAAATACTTTGCATAACTGATGATTTAGTATAATTGTTTTTATATCATACCGTCGTTGATTGGGACGAATTGATCGGTCTCTATTGGCATATGGGCTCCTGTGCGGATACCTTGATATTACCTGTGCTCTAGTTATGTTAAAGATGGATCGTGACTAGCAGTGGAATCTAGGATGCACATTCCGTCCTATTTGGGACTCCTTGGCTTGGTAGCTCAGTGGATAACGGGCTGGCGTTTGAAGCCATCTCTCCCGAGTCCGAATCCTGGTGGGAACAACACCACTCACTAGGAAGCAGGTACATCCTACTGATTAGTCCCAAATAAGACGAAATGCGCATCCTGGACACCACTGCGAGCCAAGATCCATCATTAACATAACTGATGATTGTTTAATTTTCAACTGAATCGTGTGTAACGACAGAATACAGAGGCGTAAGTTTCGGATTTTTGGGGATGGCTTTCAGTCATCAGTTGTAACGCAGTTACATAGCGAGACTGACAGAGTGATTGTTGCTTAGTCTATCAAGATCTCACTACACACACCTTGTCTGAAGCATTCACATATGTTCATCAACCTGTCATGATGTTAGAATTTGTGTTCACAAATCATCTGATGCTTATTTTCCACTTAAAATTCAATAAATTAATTTTTATCTTTTGACTGTCAGAGATAGCAGCTGGCGTTTGGCAGACTAGTATTTATACTGGATGCGATGAAAATCTGGACCGCGGCCGGATTTGTACCAGTGACCACGGGGTTACCTCCCTGGTGCTCTACCAACTGAGCTACGATTGAAGTGAAATAAAATTCTGGTCAGTAGTTGGACCTCGTAACTTAGTCCGTAGAGCGTCGGACCGGCAACCCACTGGTCGCTGGTCCGAATCCAACTGCGGTTCAGATTTTTATGTCACCTTCAATCATCACCCAGTATAAATTAATGTTTGTTGGTGCTTGTAATTTACTGTTGCTATACTGGTTCTATTTTCTTGACGTCTGTTGATATTCTGAACTCTATGTGAATACATTGGTTCAATTACGAATATTCCTAATGTTGTGGTTGACCTAGTAGCTAACTACGTCAGTAAGAAGACAGAATTTGAAGCAACTATGTATTTTCAGTAAAATCTCATCAGGTTTTATATTTACATTTGTGAATTATTGAGTATAGTCTTCGTTTGATATCAACATGGTCAAATTAATTCGGGTATATGAATTAGAAGGTAACAGTAAAGGTGATAATAAGAAAGTTTACATATATTCTCGGCATTCTCTTGTTCAGCTGTCTGCTGACAAACGATAAGATCTTAGTAATGGAAGCATATACGATTGGAGTTCGTAAATCGAGCCTATGTATACAGAAAGAGGATGGTAGGTCACCGTGAATCTATCATGTTAGAGGTGTCAAAGTATTTTGAACCTATTTAGTTCTATGAGTATCCCGTTTTCTTGATTCTATTTCTTTCTCTACTTCATACATTCACCTGTTCATTATCATTTCCTCTTAAACTTCTCTGTTTACTAGTCAAACGGTTTATCTCCATTGCCATTACCATTGTTATCCTCCAACTATTACTGTAACCTCCTTTAGTTGTTCACTGTTACCAGGCTTCTTTGTTGATGTTCATTTTCCTTCTTTCAAAATGATGTAATTTTCAATAAGCATTTTGACTATCTGAGTGAGATAGTAACTATGGTTAAGCAGACTAGTATCTATACTGGTTGGGTGGTAATTGAAGATGAAATGACAATTTGAACCATGACCGGAACCTCGGTCGGTTGTTGGTTCGAATCCGGCAGTGGTCCATATTTTCATGCCATCTTCAATCGTCATTCAGTGTAACTTTTCAATATTCACATTCTCATTATCATCATTATTATCACTCACTTATGTTGTCAGTATTATAATCAATATTTTTGTTTACCTAGCACACCTATGTTCCCTTAATGTGCACCTTTATGATACTATCGAGTTGACTACTAATTGTTGTGTTCAAAATGATGTAAACCATCCCTACTCCTTTTGTTTTTCATTATCAGTTCATTACCCTCTTCCTAGTTAATCTTAGGTCTGTTTGACATAACTAAATGATTCATTCCATGTTACTATACCTCAATCTCTACTATTGTGTGTATACATTCGTTTATTGTACAACAGTATACATAGAAAATCATATAGGTAGAGTAAACAGCTGATGATTCTTACTGCAGTTGATGAATTGAATAAATCCTGCTATGAATTATGTTTGTTGCTTGTTTTAAATTTGTATTGGGAAACAGATTTTTTCGATAATGATAAGAATACAAACAAGGATAATATTTACATTTATCCAGGTGACCAGTAAGGAATTCATTGTAATTGTATCTGGGTTGAATTTGAAGGCCATGGGAGGGAAAGGGAATGAACAAACATCTTCTATGATTTCTGCTATGCTTAGCAACCGGAGGCATACAAATTTTAGAGTATTGTAATGTGACTTTGTAAATAATAACAAATGCTGAGATTTTGTCAGTCTTATGCTCAGTATCCAGTAGATGGACATGTGAGTATTGAACTTTTGACGGATTTCACTTTTCCTTTGCTTAACCACACTGGACAGTATTCAGTAAATCGAAGATGGCCTTGCTGAATCATTCTGTCTATGTAACTATCTCCACAGGAGCAGTTAAATGCATAAATGTACATAGATGAGGTCAGATTTGGAAGCTTATCCACCAACTGAATTGGCATCATACAGAGAGTAGTAAATTTTAGACATTGTGGAGATAAAGAAGGTTATTTGCATTAGATTTTTGAAGGCGCTTTTCTGTAACTGTTTCCATTGTTACAGTTCTTACGAACTTTTTAGGATAACCATTCTCCTAATCATTCCCCTTTTTGACTCGAATCCGAAGGGGAAATGATGAGTTGGGCGTCCAAGGGGAGGATAACATGGAGTATATGGTGTGAGGAAGAAATGAAAGCTTGTTGGTAGTCATGGGGCCGTGTTGAAAAGACTGAAGAGAATAGAGTGGAATGGCGGCATGCTACTGAATCCCTATGTTCGACTGGGAACCCAAGGAACAAACAATAATAATAGTTCTCATATAAGGAGTTCTCTATTATTTAGAGTTCATCATTCAAACTATCAGGTGTGCAAATCTTACTGGCTCAAAACTTCAGTGTACGGATTAAATTCTTTTTGTATGTAAGAGGGACAAATCATCGAAAGTGTGTATACTAACCAACGCATGATTTCTTATTATAAATACTGCGTCTGAAACTGTCATTCTTTCGTCTTGATAGTAAAACATCTAGAAATGGTAGATATACATCTTTCTGTCTTTCACATATGAACTCGGTTTTTGCTTGAAGACTGTTGAATGTATCAAGAAGAATGTCAGGACTAGTACCATTTTGTACAGAATGAAAGTGTCATCTCTGTATCTATAATAGAGGGACAGTTTATCTATCGTGCTACGTTGTGGTCCACTTACCAATTTCAACATAAACATGTCGACCAGAAGAGGACCTAATGGTGGGTGAACCAATTGCCACATCTTCTATCTGACGGTAAATTTTTTTGTTACACTGAAATTATACATTCATGGTACAACGAACGGCTGCAAGTGGCATACCTACATCCATCTTGTTATCTAGCGGTGAACTACAAATGAAATCAGCTGTTTCCAGAAGAGGAACCTTTCTAAACGAAGAAGTAACATCCTTAGAAATCGCTGTTTCCCTAACAATATTTGTGGCTGTGATATTCGAAATCAAATCGAAAGTGTCCCATAGACTATATGAAGATAAATCATGTTATGGGGATTTCAGTAAACCAACAAACCAGCTCACAGATTCATGATACGTCGAGTTCAATATATATAAGGTGAGACTCACCAGTATTTACATACTTACTTGCTTACTCACCCACTTACTTACTCACTTACAAACTTACGTACTTGCTTACTTACTTGCTTAATTACTTATTTATTTACTTATTTACTTATGATTTAATTACTTACTTACTTACTTACCTACTTAATTGTTTACTTACTCACTTACTTACTTACTTACTGAATAAGTTACTCATTTCCTTACTCAGTTACAAAGCTACCTAATAAATTACTTACTAACTTACTTCATCAATTAATTACTTACTCAGTCACTTACTCAATTACTTATTTACTTACTTACTCACTCAATTACTTACCTACTTATTTACTTACTAACTAACTTAATAACATACGTAATTACTTACATACTTCCTTCCTTGCTTACTAACTCACTTACTCACTTACATATTTACTTAATTACTTACTTACTAACTCACATATTTACTTACCTACTTACCTAATAATTACTTACTAACTTTCTCACATACTGAATAACTTACCTACTTACTTCTTTACCTAAATACCTATTTATTTAATTACTTACTTGCTTCCTTACATACTCACTTGCTTACTTACATACTTACTAACTTATCTACATAATAACATTATTGATTCTTTCCTTCCTTCCCACCCTTCATTCCTTACTTACATACAGATTTACTTAATTACTTACTCACTTACTTGCTTACTTATTTACTTACTGACTTACTTACCTAATTACTTACATATTTACTCATCAAGTTAGCTAATTACTCACTCAATACTTACTTAATTATTTCATTCCGCCCTTCCCTAATTACTTACTGAACTACTTACTAACTTACATACTTATTTACCTACTTACTTACCTACTCACTTACTCACTTGCCTACTGACATACTCAATCACTTGCTTAATCGCTTACTTACATTCTGACATATTTAATTAACTACGCACTTATTTACATACTTACTTACTCACTTACACACTTACTTATTTGCTTACTTATTTAATGACTTACTTACTAACTCATTTACTTACTTACTCAATTATTTTATTTCGAACTCACTCAATTACCTACTCACTTCCTTCCTTCCTTACTCACTTAATTACTTATTTACTTACTAACTTACTTGCTTACGTACATACTTACTAACTTACTTATACACCTACCTAATGATATATACGCATATACTTGCTTACCCACTCATTCACTTACTTGCCTACTTACCTACCTTTCCTACCTAATTACTTACTCACCTACGGACTTACTTACTTACTCAATTACTAAATTACGTACCTATATACTTACTTGTCTACTTATTTATTTACTTACATTATCACTCAATTACTTACATAATGACTTACATACTTATTTACTTACTTACTAACTTACACACCCACCTAATTACTTATTTAAACACTTATTCACTTGCTGGTTGAAGTACTGATTTACTCATTCAACTAGTTACTTACCTATTTACTCACCCACTTACTTACTTACTAACTTATTTACTCACTTACTGACTCATTACTTACTTAATTATTTAGTTGTTTTATTATTTATTTACTCAGTTACTTACTTATTCAGTAACCTACTTAATTACTCATGCATTTAATTACTTACATACATGCATACTTACTTATTTACTCAATTACTTACTTGCTTACTTACGAAATAACCTACTTACTTAGTTACTCACTCACTTACAAAATTACTTATTTAAAAATTTACTTACTTACTGACTCACTTGCATGCTTACTTACTTACCCACATAATTACTGACTTATTTACTCAGTTGCATACTTATTTGCCCAATCACCTAATGGCTTACTCACTTACTTACTTACTTACTTAAATACTCCCTTGCTTACTTACTTACTCAATTACTTGCTTGCTTACTCACTTATATAATTTACTACTTGCTTATTTTAACACCTACTTACCTACTCACTTACTGAGTTAATTACTCACTTACTTACTTTTTTACACACAAACTTACTTACTTGCATACTTACTTTCCTACTTACTTACTTGCTTACTGGCTTACTTTCTTACATAGTCAACTACTTACTTACCTACTCATAAGTCGCTTAGTTACACAAATAATTAGTAACTTATCCATTTACTTACTTACTTATTCACTTATTTTCTTGCTTACTCATTTGCTGACTTATTTACTTACCTAATTATTTAATTGGTTACTGACTTATTTGTCAACTGACGTACTTATTTACGTCATTAACTACTCGCTTACTTATTTATTTACTTATTACTTACTTACCTACTTACTTCCTTACTAACTTACCGACTCACATACGTAATTAGTAACATAGTTACTTATTTACATAGTTACTTATTTACTTACTTACTAAAATATGTGCTCACTTACTTACTTAATTACATACTAACCCACTTGCTTACTTAACTACTTACTTACTGACTTTCCCCCACACTTATTTACTTACTTACTTACATACTCACCTAATTAATTGTCTACTTACTTATTTGCATACTTACCTACTCAATTACTTACATACTTACCTACTAACTTACTTACTTACTTAATTACGTGCTTACTTGCATACGAATTTACTTACTTACCTACTTACCTAATTGCCTACCAACTAACCCACTTACTTACTCACCTAATTAATTGCATGCTTACTCACTTATCAACTTACCTACTTAGTTATCTACTTACTTACTTAATAAACTACTCGCTTAGATAATTAATGAATTACATAATTAGGTACTTACCTACATACTTACTTACTTTTTGCCTACTTAAGTACTTACTTACCTACTTACTTGCCCTTAGGTATTCACTTACTTACTCACATACCTAATTAGTTACCTACTTGCTTACTTACCTACCTACCTACTTACTTACTTATTTACTTACTTACTCACTTACTTATTTCCTTACTCACTTACTTACTAACTTTATAAGTTACTTGCTTACTAAATTACTTACCTAATTATTTACTAACCTAGATACGTACTTACTTTCTTCCTTCCTTACTTACTTAGTTATTTACTAACTTACTTACTTGCTTACTTATTTCGTAGTCATATACTTACTTACTAACTGACTTAACTACTTATTTTATTACTTACTGACCTAATTAATGAACTTATCAATTAATTACGTGCCTACTTGCATACCTACATACTTACTTAGCTACTCACTTGATTGCTTACCTACTTACCTATCTTCTTGATTGCTTACTTGCTTAGTTGCTTATTTACTCACCTACTCACTTACCTACTTATTTAATGAACAAATCGATTACATACATATTTAATTACTATATTACTTACTTACCTCATTACCTACTTACTTATTTGCCGACTTACGTACTTATTCACCTACTTACTTACATGCTTACTTATTCACCTACTTACTCATATAATTAATTACTTACATACCTACTTACTTACTTACTCATTAACCTACCTAACAACTTAACTGCTTACTTAATTAGTCACTACTTTACACACCTACTAAGTTTCATACTTACTAAGTTACTTACTTACTTGCTTACATACTTATTCACTTACTTAGTTATTTACTGACTTACTTACTTACACATTCACCTACCCGCTTAACTGACTACTTACCTTCTTACTTACTTGACCAACTACTTAATTACTTACTTACCTAGTTACTTGATTAAAAACTCACCTAATTAATTACCCGATAATTAGCTTACTCACTTACTTGCTCATCTCCTAACTTAGTTACCTACTTACCAACTTACTGACTTAGTTACTTACTTACTCACTCATTTAGTTGTCTATTTACTTACTTCCACACTCAATTACTTATTACCTTGCCTAATTATATATTTATTGGTTTACTTACTTACTCATTATTGCTAACTTAATTAATTAATTAACTACTCGCTTACATAATTATTTACTTACTTACTTACCTAACTGCCTACTTACTCATTTACTTACCTACTTACTAACTTACTTATTTACCTACTTACTTACTTACATACATACTTACTTATTTACTTACTTACTTGTTAACTTACTTATTTGCTTACTTACTTACTTTAATACCTAATTGCGTACTCACGCAGTTACTTACTCACTTACTTACGTACTTGCTTACTTATTTACTTACATAATTACCCACTTACTCAGTTACATACTTACTTACTTATTCCCTTACTTACTCACTTACTTAGTTATTTTCGTAATCTTATACTTAGCTACTCACTTACTTACCTACTTATTTAATAACCTACTCACTTACTTAATAACTTCCTGATTACTTACTTAATTACTTACTTACTTAGTTACTTACTCACGTATTTAACCACTAAATAACATTATAACTTACTTTCTTACTCACTTCCTTCCTTCCTTATTTACTTCCCCACTTACCTACTAACTTACTTGCCAAATTACTTACTTACTTACTTGCTTCAAAACTTTCTCACTTGCTCACTTACTTACTTGCCTACATACTTACTCACTTACTCGCTTACTTTTTTACTTACTTATTTACTTGCTTACCTGCTTACTTTCTTACTTACATACTTGCTCAATAACTTACTTGCCTACTTGCTTACTTACTTCTTTACATAACTTCTTACTTAGTTACACACGTAATTACCTACTTGCTTACTTACTAACTAACTTTATAAATTACTTACTAAATAACTTACCTAATTACTTACTTACCTGCATACGTACTTACTAACTTTCCTAATTTCTTACTAACTTAGTTACATACAAACGTACTTACTTAGTGACTTAGTTACATACTTACTTACCTACATTCTTTCTCACTTACTTACTTACCCTGATTACTAACTTACCTACTTAGTCACTTACTTACCCACTTACTTACCTACCTACCTAATTGCCTACATACATACATATTTACTAGCACACTCACTCAATTATTTAATTTCTAACTAACGTAATTGCCTACTCATTTACCGACTTGCTCACTTACTTGCTTAATTACTTACTTACTTACTAAGTAACCTACTTACTTACTTACGTACTTACTCAATTACTTGCTAAATTACTCAGTCACTTACTACTTACTTAATTACTCACTCACTTGTTTAGTTTCTAACCTACTTAACTACGTACTTAGTTACTCACTTACTGTCCTACTCACTTGCCTACTTACTCATCTACTAAGTACTTATTAACTTACTTACTTACTTAGTTACCTACATACATACATACTTACTAACATACTTACTTACTTACTTACGTAATTAGATAATTAATTACGTACTTACTTACTCACGCATTCACTCACTCACCCACTTACTTTCTTACTCACTTAGTAATTATTTACGTAATTACTAAGGTAGCTACTCACCTACTTGTTTATTTACTTACTTTTACACACAATTCCTTTTTTTTTTTACTTACTTATTTAAATACTTCATTACTTAGTTATTCACCTGCTTACTTAGTCACGTGAATACTCACTCATTTACTTACTTACTTTCTAACTTCCTTACTTAATTACAAACGTACGTACTTCCTCAATTATTTCGTTACATAAATCATTTATTCCTTGCTTACGTACTTATTTGCTTATTACTTGCTTACTTACTTACTTACCTACTTCCTCGCTTAAACACTTAACTACTTAATTACTTCCCTACTTCATTACAATGCTACTTACTTACTTACCTACTTACTCATTTACTTACTTACTTTGTAACTTCCTTACTTAATTACAAACGTACGTACTTCCTCAATTATTTCGTTACATAAATCATTTATTCCTTGCTTACGTACTTATTTGCTTATTACTTGCTTACTTACTTACTTACCTACTTCCTCGCTTAAACACTTAACTACTTAATTACTTCCCTACTTCATTACAATGCTACTTACTTACTTACCTACTTACTCATTTACTTACTTACTTTCTAACTTCCTTACTTAATTACAAACGTACGTACTTCCTCAATTATTTCGTTACATAAATCATTTATTCCTTGCTTACGTACTTATTTGCTTATTACTTGCTTACTTACTTACTTACCTACTTCCTCGCTTAAACACTTAACTACTTAATTACTTCCCTACTTCATTACTATGCTACTTACTTACTTACCTACTTACTCATTTACTTACTTACTTTCTAACTTCCTTACTTAATTACAAACGTACGTACTTCCTCAATTATTTCGTTACATAAATCATTTATTCCTTGCTTACCTACTTACTTACTTATTACTTGCTTACTTACTTACTTACCTACTTCCTCGCTTAAACACTTAACTACTTAATTACTTCCCTACTTCATTACTATGCTACTTACTTACTTACCTACTTACTCATTTACTTACTTACTTTCTAACTTCCTTACTTAATTACAAACGTACGTACTTCCTCAATTATTTCGTTACATAAATCATTTATTCCTTGCTTACCTACTTACTTACTTATTACTTGCTTACTTACTTACTTACCTACTTCCTCGCTTAAACACTTAACTACTTAATTACTTCCCTACTTCATTACTATGCTACTTACTTACTTACCTACTTACTCATTTACTTACTTACTTTCTAACTTCCTTACTTAATTACAAACGTACGTACTTCCTCAATTATTTCGTTACATAAATCATTTATTCCTTGCTTACGTACTTATTTGCTTATTACTTGCTTACTTACTTACTTACCTACTTCCTCGCTTAAACACTTAACTACTTAATTACTTCCCTACTTCATTACTATGCTACTTACTTACTTACCTACTTACTCATTTACTTACTTACTTTCTAACTTCCTTACTTAATTACAAACGTACGTACTTCCTCAATTATTTCGTTACATAAATCATTTATTCCTTGCTTACCTACTTACTTACTTATTACTTGCTTACTTACTTACTTACCTACTTCCTCGCTTAAACACTTAACTACTTAATTACTTCCCTACTTCATTACTATGCTACTTACTTACTTACCTACTTACTCATTTACTTACTTACTTTCTAACTTCCTTACTTAATTACAAACGTACGTACTTCCTCAATTATTTCGTTACATAAATCATTTATTCCTTGCTTACCTACTTACTTACTTATTACTTGCTTACTTACTTACTTACCTACTTCCTCGCTTAAACACTTAACTACTTAATTACTTCCCTACTTCATTACTATGCTACTTACTTACTTACCTACTTACTCATTTACTTACTTACTTTCTAACTTCCTTACTTAATTACAAACGTACGTACTTCCTCAATTATTTCGTTACATAAATCATTTATTCCTTGCTTACCTACTTACTTACTTATTACTTGCTTACTTACTTACTTACCTACTTCCTCGCTTAAACACTTAACTACTTAATTACTTCCCTACTTCATTACTATGCTACTTACTTACTTACCTACTTACTCATTTACTTACTTACTTTCTAACTTCCTTACTTAATTACAAACGTACGTACTTCCTCAATTATTTCGTTACATAAATCATTTATTCCTTGCTTACGTACTTATTTGCTTATTACTTGCTTACTTACTTACTTACCTACTTCCTCGCTTAAACACTTAACTACTTAATTACTTCCCTACTTCATTACTATGCTACTTACTTACTTACCTACTTACTCATTTACTTACTTACTTTCTAACTTCCTTACTTAATTACAAACGTACGTACTTCCTCAATTATTTCGTTACATAAATCATTTATTCCTTGCTTACCTACTTACTTACTTATTACTTGCTTACTTACTTACTTACCTACTTCCTCGCTTAAACACTTAACTACTTAATTACTTCCCTACTTCATTACAATGCTACTTACTTACTTACCTACTTACTCATTTACTTACTTACTTTCTAACTTCCTTACTTAATTACAAACGTACGTACTTCCTCAATTATTTCGTTACATAAATCATTTATTCCTTGCTTACCTACTTACTTACTTATTACTTGCTTACTTACTTACTTACCTACTTCCTCGCTTAAACACTTAACTACTTAATTACTTCCCTACTTCATTACTATGCTACTTACTTACTTACCTACTTACTCATTTACTTACTTACTTTCTAACTTCCTTACTTAATTACAAACGTACGTACTTCCTCAATTATTTCGTTACATAAATCATTTATTCCTTGCTTACCTACTTACTTACTTATTACTTGCTTACTTACTTACTTACCTACTTCCTCGCTTAAACACTTAACTACTTAATTACTTCCCTACTTCATTACAATGCTACTTACTTACTTACCTACTTACTCATTTACTTACTTACTTTCTAACTTCCTTACTTAATTACAAACGTACGTACTTCCTCAATTATTTCGTTACATAAATCATTTATTCCTTGCTTACCTACTTACTTACTTATTACTTGCTTACTTACTTACTTACCTACTTCCTCGCTTAAACACTTAACTACTTAATTACTTCCCTACTTCATTACTATGCTACTTACTTACTTACCTACTTACTCATTTACTTACTTACTTTCTAACTTCCTTACTTAATTACAAACGTACGTACTTCCTCAATTATTTCGTTACATAAATCATTTATTCCTTGCTTACCTACTTACTTACTTATTACTTGCTTACTTACTTACTTACCTACTTCCTCGCTTAAACACCTAACTACTTAATTACTTCCCTACTTCATTACTATGCTACTTACTTACTTACCTACTTACTCATTTACTTACTTACTTTCTAACTTCCTTACTTAATTACAAACGTACGTACTTCCTCAATTATTTCGTTACATAAATCATTTATTCCTTGCTTACCTACTTACTTACTTATTACTTGCTTACTTACTTACTTACCTACTTCCTCGCTTAAACACTTAACTACTTAATTACTTCCCTACTTCATTACTATGCTACTTACTTACTTACCTACTTACTCATTTACTTACTTACTTTCTAACTTCCTTACTTAATTACAAACGTACGTACTTCCTCAATTATTTCGTTACATAAATCATTTATTCCTTGCTTACCTACTTATTTGCTTATTACTTGCTTACTTACTTACTTACCTACTTCCTCGCTTAAACACTTAACTACTTAATTACTTCCCTACTTCATTACAATGCTACTTACTTACTTACCTACTTACTCATTTACTTACTTACTTTCTAACTTCCTTACTTAATTACAAACGTACGTACTTCCTCAATTATTTCGTTACATAAATCATTTATTCCTTGCTTACGTACTTACTTGCTTATTACTTGCTTACTTACTTACTTACCTACTTCCTCGCTTAAACACTTAACTACTTAATTACTTCCCTACTTCATTACTATGCTACTTACTTACTTACCTACTTACTCATTTACTTACTTACTTTCTAACTTCCTTACTTAATTACAAACGTACGTACTTCCTCAATTATTTCGTTACATAAATCATTTATTCCTTGCTTACCTACTTACTTACTTATTACTTGCTTACTTACTTACTTACCTACTTCCTCGCTTAAACACCTAACTACTTAATTACTTCCCTACTTCATTACAATGCTACTTACTTACTTACCTACTTACTCATTTACTTACTTACTTTCTAACTTCCTTACTTAATTACAAACGTACGTACTTCCTCAATTATTTCGTTACATAAATCATTTATTCCTTGCTTACGTACTTATTTGCTTATTACTTGCTTACTTACTTACTTACCTACTTCCTCGCTTAAACACTTAACTACTTAATTACTTCCCTACTTCATTACTATGCTACTTACTTACTTACCTACTTACTCATTTACTTACTTACTTTCTAACTTCCTTACTTAATTACAAACGTACGTACTTCCTCAATTATTTCGTTACATAAATCATTTATTCCTTGCTTACGTACTTATTTGCTTATTACTTGCTTACTTACTTACTTACCTACTTCCTCGCTTAAACACTTAACTACTTAATTACTTCCCTACTTCATTACTATGCTACTTACTTACTTACCTACTTACTCATTTACTTACTTACTTTCTAACTTCCTTACTTAATTACAAACGTACGTACTTCCTCAATTATTTCGTTACATAAATCATTTATTCCTTGCTTACGTACTTATTTGCTTATTACTTGCTTACTTACTTACTTACCTACTTCCTCGCTTAAACACTTAACTACTTAATTACTTCCCTACTTCATTACAATGCTACTTACTTACTTACCTACTTACTCATTTACTTACTTACTTTCTAACTTCCTTACTTAATTACAAACGTACGTACTTCCTCAATTATTTCGTTACATAAATCATTTATTCCTTGCTTACGTACTTATTTGCTTATTACTTGCTTACTTACTTACTTACCTACTTCCTCGCTTAAACACTTAACTACTTAATTACTTCCCTACTTCATTACTATGCTACTTACTTACTTACCTACTTACTCATTTACTTACTTACTTTCTAACTTCCTTACTTAATTACAAACGTACGTACTTCCTCAATTATTTCGTTACATAAATCATTTATTCCTTGCTTACGTACTTATTTGCTTATTACTTGCTTACTTACTTACTTACCTACTTCCTCGCTTAAACACTTAACTACTTAATTACTTCCCTACTTCATTACTATGCTACTTACTTACTTACCTACTTACTCATTTACTTACTTACTTTGTAACTTCCTTACTTAATTACAAACGTACGTACTTCCTCAATTATTTCGTTACATAAATCATTTATTCCTTGCTTACGTACTTATTTGCTTATTACTTGCTTACTTACTTACTTACCTACTTCCTCGCTTAAACACTTAACTACTTAATTACTTCCCTACTTCATTACTATGCTACTTACTTACTTACCTACTTACTCATTTACTTACTTACTTTCTAACTTCCTTACTTAATTACAAACGTACGTACTTCCTCAATTATTTCGTTACATAAATCATTTATTCCTTGCTTACGTACTTATTTGCTTATTACTTGCTTACTTACTTACTTACCTACTTCCTCGCTTAAACACTTAACTACTTAATTACTTCCCTACTTCATTACTATGCTACTTACTTACTTACCTACTTACTCATTTACTTACTTACTTTCTAACTTCCTTACTTAATTACAAACGTACGTACTTCCTCAATTATTTCGTTACATAAATCATTTATTCCTTGCTTACGTACTTATTTGCTTATTACTTGCTTACTTACTTACTTACCTACTTCCTCGCTTAAACACTTAACTACTTAATTACTTCCCTACTTCATTACTATGCTACTTACTTACTTACCTACTTACTCATTTACTTACTTACTTTCTAAATTCCTTACTTAATTACAAACGTACGTACTTCCTCAATTATTTCGTTACATAAATCATTTATTCCTTGCTTACCTACTTACTTACTTATTACTTGCTTACTTACTTACTTACCTACTTCCTCGCTTAAACACCTAACTACTTAATTACTTCCCTACTTCATTACTATGCTACTTACTTACTTACCTACTTACTCATTTACTTACTTACTTTCTAACTTCCTTACTTAATTACAAACGTACGTACTTCCTCAATTATTTCGTTACATAAATCATTTATTCCTTGCTTACCTACTTACTTACTTATTACTTGCTTACTTACTTACTTACCTACTTCCTCGCTTAAACACTTAACTACTTAATTACTTCCCTACTTCATTACTATGCTACTTACTTACTTACCTACTTACTCATTTACTTACTTACTTTCTAACTTCCTTACTTAATTACAAACGTACGTACTTCCTCAATTATTTCGTTACATAAATCATTTATTCCTTGCTTACCTACTTACTTACTTATTACTTGCTTACTTACTTACTTACCTACTTCCTCGCTTAAACACTTAACTACTTAATTACTTCCCTACTTCATTACAATGCTACTTACTTACTTACCTACTTACTCATTTACTTACTTACTTTCTAACTTCCTTACTTAATTACAAACGTACGTACTTCCTCAATTATTTCGTTACATAAATCATTTATTCCTTGCTTACGTACTTATTTGCTTATTACTTGCTTACTTACTTACTTACCTACTTCCTCGCTTAAACACTTAACTACTTAATTACTTCCCTACTTCATTACTATGCTACTTACTTACTTACCTACTTACTCATTTACTTACTTACTTTCTAACTTCCTTACTTAATTACAAACGTACGTACTTCCTCAATTATTTCGTTACATAAATCATTTATTCCTTGCTTACCTACTTACTTACTTATTACTTGCTTACTTACTTACTTACCTACTTCCTCGCTTAAACACTTAACTACTTAATTACTTCCCTACTTCATTACTATGCTACTTACTTACTTACCTACTTACTCATTTACTTACTTACTTTCTAACTTCCTTACTTAATTACAAACGTACGTACTTCCTCAATTATTTCGTTACATAAATCATTTATTCCTTGCTTACCTACTTACTTACTTATTACTTGCTTACTTACTTACTTACCTACTTCCTCGCTTAAACACTTAACTACTTAATTACTTCCCTACTTCATTACTATGCTACTTACTTACTTACCTACTTACTCATTTACTTACTTACTTTCTAACTTCCTTACTTAATTACAAACGTACGTACTTCCTCAATTATTTCGTTACATAAATCATTTATTCCTTGCTTACCTACTTACTTACTTATTACTTGCTTACTTACTTACTTACCTACTTCCTCGCTTAAACACTTAACTACTTAATTACTTCCCTACTTCATTACTATGCTACTTACTTACTTACCTACTTACTCATTTACTTACTTACTTTCTAACTTCCTTACTTAATTACAAACGTACGTACTTCCTCAATTATTTCGTTACATAAATCATTTATTCCTTGCTTACGTACTTATTTGCTTATTACTTGCTTACTTACTTACTTACCTACTTCCTCGCTTAAACACTTAACTACTTAATTACTTCCCTACTTCATTACTATGCTACTTACTTACTTACCTACTTACTCATTTACTTACTTACTTTCTAACTTCCTTACTTAATTACAAACGTACGTACTTCCTCAATTATTTCGTTACATAAATCATTTATTCCTTGCTTACGTACTTATTTGCTTATTACTTGCTTACTTACTTACTTACCTACTTCCTCGCTTAAACACTTAACTACTTAATTACTTCCCTACTTCATTACTATGCTACTTACTTACTTACCTACTTACTCATTTACTTACTTACTTTCTAACTTCCTTACTTAATTACAAACGTACGTACTTCCTCAATTATTTCGTTACTATTATTATTATTATTAGTCCCTTGGGTTCCTAGTGGAACATAGGGCTTCAGTAGCACGCCTCCAGTGACCTCTGTTCTCTGAGATCTTTTGAACCTGGTCCCACGACAGCCCACAAGCTCTCATTTCCTCCTCGCACGACCTCCTCCATGTCACCCTCGGACGTCCAACTCGTCGCTTCCCATGGGGATTCCACTCGAGGGCCTGACGCGTGATGTCCTCAGTCGGCCTTCTCAGTGCATGGCCAATCCATCTCCACTTCTTCCTGCATATTTGTTGCGTGATAGGTTCTTGGTTGGTTCGTTCCCAGAGTTCCTTGTTGCTTATTTTTTCTGGCCATCTGATCTTCAGCAGCGAGCGTAAGCAGTTGTTGATGAATGTCTGTAGTTTATTGGAAATACCTTTCGTGACGCGCCAAGTCTCTGAGCCATACAAGAGCACTGACTTGACGTTGGTGTTGAAAATCCGTATCTTGTTCCGCATGCTGAGTGCAGAAGATCTCCACACTGGTTTCAGGCTAATGAACGCCTGTCTTGCTTTTCCGATTCTGACTTTGACGTCCTCGTCCGTCCCGCCTGTAGTTGAAACAGTGCTTCCTAGATAAGTGAAGGAGGTTACTTCCTTTAAGTTTCTCCCGTTGACAGTGATTGGAGTTTGTTGTTGTTGTTGTTGATGGTGGTGGTGCGGTATCTTCATCACTTCTGTCTTCTCTATATTCACCTGAAGTCCCGTCTTCGCTGCCTCTTCTATCAACTTGTTAGTTTTTGCCTGCAGATCTTCAAGTTTATGTGACATTAGGCATAAGTCATCGGCGAAATCCAAGTCTTCTAGGTTCTTTTCCGTCGTCCAGTGTATCCCCCTCTTCTCGCTGCCTACTGTTTGCTGCATGATCCAGTCCACCACAATCAAGAATATCATGGGGGATAGTAGGCAACCTTGTTTCACTCCTGTCTTCACTTCAAAGGCATCACTGAGCTTCCCATTGTGGATTACTTGGCATGTGGCATCTTCATATAGTTGTTGAATGAGGCGGATAAAGGTTTGCGGTACTCCGTAGTATTGAAGCAGTTTCCAAATTACTTCTCGGTCGACGCTGTCAAAGGCCTTCTCAAAGTCGATGAAGTTGAGGTGGAGAGCTGATTGCCATTCTATGCTCTGTTCTATGATGATACGAAGCGTTGCAATTTGGTCTGCACATGATTTGTACTTCCTGAAGCCTGCCTGTTCCGGTCGTAGTTTTGAATCCAGTGCATCTTTAAGCCTCTCCAGGATGATGCGGCTTAATATTTTACTTGGGGTGGACAGGAGAGTGATTCCGCGCCAGTTCTTGCAAGCACTGAGGTCTCCCTTCTTCGGCAGTTTGACAAGGTAACCCTTCTTCCAATCGTCAGGTACCTTCTCTTCCTTCCACACCTTCTGCAATAGTGGTGTGAGCATGGCCGCTGTTGTCTCTGCATCTGTTTTCAGTGCTTCTGGCGGTATTCCATCTGGTCCTGCTGCTTTCCCGCATTTCAGTAGCTTTATGGCGTTCAGGACTTCCATTTTCGTTGGGGGATTAATGTTCACTTGTAGTTCAGCGGCTGCAGGTGGTATTTCTGGACGAAGTGCAGGTGGTGGTCGATTCAAGAGCTTCTTGAAGTGGTCGGCCCATCGTTTCCTCTGTTTCTCTTCTTTTGTAATTAAATTTCCTTCTTCATCTTTTATTGGTTTCATCTGTGTTGGTCTCTTCCCTGATAGCAACCTGGTTATTTGATACAATGTCGTCAGGTCTCTCTTACCTGCAGCCTGTTCTGCTTCACTTGCCAGTGTTTCGTAGAAGTGTCTTTTGTCTTTGCGTGCACTCTTCTTCACTTCTTTGTCCAGTGTTTTATACATTGTGCTCAGTTCCTCTTGTCGTTGAGCATCCTTGCACTGGTTTATCTTCTGCTTCACCATCCTCCTCTCCTCTATCAGCTTCCAGGTATCCGTCGAGATCCATTCCTTGTCTTCTTTCTTCTTCCTTCCTAATACTGTTGTGCAGGTTTCTTTCCACATAGCTTTCAAAGACTTCCAGTGTTCTTCCACACAGGTTTCTTCAGGGATGTTGCTCGATGTCTCCCATTTTGTCTTGATGGCTGCCTTGAAGATCTCCTTTGTAGTTTCATCCTTCAGTTTCCGAGTGTTGTACTTGGGTTGAGGTCTATCACCAGCTTCCTTGAAGGCTTTTAACTTGATTTGGAAGGTTCCTTGCACTAGGTAGTGGTCTGAACCTACATCTGCTCCTCTTCTTGACCTTGTGTTAAGTAGACTGCGTCTCCATTTTCTTGAGATTGAGATAAAGTCGATTTGATTTTTAGTGTGTCCATCTGGTGAAATCCATGTCGCTTTGTGGATATCTTTGTGCCTGAACACACTGCCTCCAATCACCAAATCGTTGAATGCGCAGAATTCTGCAAACAATTCTCCATTCTCATTCATTTCACCTAGTGCCTCTCGACCCATGGTTAGTTCTCTTCCCGTGTTGTCCCCTCCCAGTTTGGCATTCATGTCGCCCATCAGAATTTTGATATCGCCAACTGACGTCTTGTCCAGTGTTGATTGAAGTTGTCTGTAGAAATCCTCCTTTTTCTCTTGCTCTGCATTATTTGTAGGTGCATAACATTGTATGATTGTGACCTTTCTTCCTTTTGAGTTGAATCTTGCTGTCATGATCCTGGAGGAGATTGGTTCCCACTGCATGAGAGCCTTCGATGCTCTTGAGGACATCATGATAGCCACTCCCTCAGTGTGCTCGTGGTTGGCGTCTGGGTGACCGGAGTAGATTATTGATTCTCCAGTTGACAGTTTGGAGAGTCCACTCCCATTCCATCTGCTTTCGCAAATCCCAAGCACTTCGATGTTATACCTTCTCATCTCCCTTGCAATCTGGGCTGCCTTACTGGGTTCAAACATCGTGCGGACATTCCATGTCCCCACGTTTACTTTCGCTTTCATCGAGAGAAGACACATCGGCCAATTGGCTTCCCGAAGGCTTTCACCAACTGGCGTCATTTCGCCTCTCCGATTCCAGCGGGGAATAAGTTTGTTTTCATTTTTTATATTTTGTTTGTGCTTTGAAGTTTCTTTAGCGGTTAGATTTGTTTTACGGGGTAGGGTTGCTAGCCCTATGCCCAACCTTCCCTCTTTACCCGGGCTTAGGACCGGCTAGTAACTAGTAAACTAGTTAACCAGGCGAGGTTCAATTATTTCGTTACATAAATCATTTATTCCTTGCTTACCTACTTACTTACTTATTACTTGCTTACTTACTTACTTACCTACTTCCTCGCTTAAACACTTAACTACTTAATTACTTCCCTACTTCATTACTATGCTACTTACTTACTTACCTACTTACTCATTTACTTACTTACTTTCTAACTTCCTTACTTAATTACAAACGTACGTACTTCCTCAATTATTTCGTTACATAAATCATTTATTCCTTGCTTACGTACTTATTTGCTTATTACTTGCTTACTTACTTACTTACCTACTTCCTCGCTTAAACACTTAACTACTTAATTACTTCCCTACTTCATTACTATGCTACTTACTTACTTACCTACTTACTCATTTACTTACTTACTTTGTAACTTCCTTACTTAATTACAAACGTACGTACTTCCTCAATTATTTCGTTACATAAATCATTTATTCCTTGCTTACCTACTTACTTACTTACCCTAACCCTACTTACTTACTTATATGCACATTTCCTTACTAATTTACTTACGTACGTACTTATTTACTTATTTACTCACTCATTTACTTACCTACTTACATACTCGCTCACTTGCTTAATTACTAACTAACTTACTTACTTATTTACTTAGTCATTAATTACTTAATCACTTACTTACTTACCTAGTTATTGAGATACATATTTCCTTACTTACTTCTTCACTAACTTAGGTACTGAATTACTTACTATCCTGCTTGCATACTCATTCACTTATTTACTTACTTTGTTAGTTACTTAATCCCTTATTCTAACAATTCCTTACACACTTAATTACTTACTCACTTACTCACTCAATTACTTACCTAATCATTTACTTGGTTACTTACCTAATTACTTGCCAACTTATTTACTTACTGAATTACGCACTCGCATACTTACTTAGCCACTTACTTAGCTATTCATTTTCTTACTTTTTTACACAGTTACTTTATTATTTAGTTGCTCACTTACGTACTTAATTTCCTACTTACATACTAACTCATTCACATAATCACTCGCTTACTTTATTACTTACATACATACATATTTCTTTTATTATTTACTTACATAATAACCTAAATCCTTGCTTACTTACTTGAGTGCTCACTCACTTACTTATCTGCTTAAATACTCACTCAATTGCTTACTTACTTACTTGCTTATTTACTCACTTACTTACCTACCTAGTTATTTAATTAGCTAGTTAATCACTAACTTACTTACTCACTTTCTTAGTTACCTACCTACATAATCACACACTTAGTTACGCAATCACTTGCTAACTTGCCTACTTACTTATTAAGTTACTTAGTTACTTACTTATTTACTTACTCACTTACTTATTTACTTAATTACCCACTTACTAAGTTTCTTACTTATTTCCATACTTACTTAACTACATACATAGTCACTTACTTGCTTACTTACTAATTTACTTAGTTACTCATTTACTTACCTACTTACTAACTTCCACACTTACATACTCAATTACTTAGTTACTTACGTATATACTTACTTACTTATACACGTTCTTACCCACTCATTTATATACTTACTTATTTACCTTCCTACGTACTTACTTACTTACTTACATACTTATATACTGACTTACTTTGTTGATTACTGAATTACTTACTTACTTACTTAGTTATCTACTTAAATAACCACACACTCATTTACTTAATCACTTACTTATTTACCTACATTCTTGCTGATTTACTTACTTACTTAATTACATCCTTGCATACATACTTACGTACTAACTAACACACTTACTTACTTATACAACTACTTACCTACCTACTTACTTAATTACTTACTTACTTACTTACTTTCTTACCTACTCATTTACTCATATACGTACTTCATTACACACATACTCATTCACTTGCTTACCTGCTTACACACTTACTTAATTACTTACCCAATTGTTTAATTACTTACTTACTTACATACTTACCTACTTACGTAATTACGTACTCACATACTTACCTACTTATTTACTTATTTACATACTTACTTATTTACTTACTTACTTACTCACTCACTCACTTACTTACTTACTTACTTACTTGCTTACTTATATCCTTACATATTTGCATACTTCCTTACATAGTTCCTTACCTGCTTACTGACTTACCCACCTACTTACTAACCTACTCACATACTCATTCATTTACTTATTTACTTACTTATATACTTACCTACTTACTTATATACTTCCTTACTTACTTACCTAATTACTTATTTACTTGTTTACTTACTAATTATTTACTCACTTACTCACTCACTTAATTGCTTCATTACTTACTTACTTATTACTCACTTACTTGCATTTGTATATACGTAAATAGCTACTTACTTACTTGGTTATTACTTACTTATTTACGTTCTTACACACCTACTAACTTATTTTAATAATTACTTACTTAGTTGCTTACTCACTTATTCAGTTACTGAATTTCTAACTGATTTATTTACGTACCTACTAACTTACTTACTTACGTAACTTCTTCCTTCTTACTTACTTACTTGCTTACTTATTTATTACTTACTTATTTAACTGCTGATTCACTTACTTACTGACTTACTCACCTACTTACACACCTCATTCATACACTTATTTACTTTTATACCTACTTCATTACTTACTTGCTTACTTTCGTACTTACTTAGTTCCTTACCTTCTCACTTACTTAATTACCTCCCTAATTTGTTACTTAATTTCTTACTTACTTACTTATCTACTTATTAACATACTTACTCACCTGCCTAAGGACTCACTTATTTAACTACTTAGTTACTTGATTATTGACTTACTCACTCACTTTTTTCTTACATAATTGCTTGCTTACCTAGACACAACATTATTTATTTATTTACTTACTAACACAGTTACTTATCTAATTATATACTTACTCACCTACTCACATACTTACTCACTTACCTACTTACTTATTTACTCACTTACTTTCTTACTTATTTAAACAATCATTTGGTAACTTACTTACTGACTCACTTACCCTATTACTTACTAACTTACTCACTTAGTAACTTACACGCCTATTTACCTTCTTACTTACCTACTTACATACGCAATACTAACACGCTTATTTACGTACTTACTTACTTGCTTATTCCTTATTACTAACCATCTGACTTAATTACTTTCTTGCTTACTTACCTAATTACTTACTTACTTCCCTACTTACTTACTCACTCACTTTCTTGCTTACTTGATTTGTTTCTTACACGCCTACTTAATTTCTTACCTACTTACTTACTTACTTATTTGCTCACCTACTTACTTACTTACTTACATACTAATGTTTACAGCTACTTATTAAGTTACTCACTTACTTAATAACTTGCTTACTCACTTACTTATTCACTAATCTAATTACTTACATACTCGTATGCTTTCTCACATAATGATTACTTACTTACTTGCCTCATTACTTTTTTACTTACTCACTTACTTACACAGCCACTTACTTACTTACTTGAATACTTTCTTACTTACTTGCTAAATCACCTACTTACTCACTTGCTCACCTACTTACTTAATTATATACACAATTACTTAATTACTTACTTACTTACTCACCTACTTACTTTCTCACTTACCCACTTTATTACTCACTCACATACTTACTTATAAACTCACTCACTTACATACCTACATAATTACTTAGTTGCTTGCTTACTTACTTATATACTTCCCAACTTTCTTCGTGACTTTCTCGCTTACTCAATTACTTACCAAATAACTCACCTAATTTCTTACTTACTTACTTAATTACTTGCTTTATTAGTAACTTAATTACCTACTGACTTACTTATTTACTTACTCCTTTATTTTCCTACAAAATTACATACTTACTTATTTATTTGCTTACAAGCCTACATACTTTCTAATATACTTACTTGCTTGCTGACATACTTACTTACTTTCTTACCTACTTACTTATTTGCCCACTTGCTTAGATACTTACTTATATACAAAGTCATTCAGTTACCAACTTACTTACTTACTCACTTACCTAATAATTACCTATTCACTTACTTACTCACTTACCTATTTATTTACTTACTTACTCACTTATTACTTACTTACACGCTTATTTACTCACTAACTTACTTCCTACTTACGTACTTACTTAGTTATTTACTAATTTCATACTCACTTACTTATTAACCCACTTACCTACTTACTTAATTACTTACTTACTAAATAATTAACTTAGTACTTGCCTACTTACTTACTTACACGCTCATTTACCCACTTAGTTACTTACTCGCTTACTTACTAATTAATTACTGACTTTATTTCTTACTTACGTAGTTAATTATTTACTTACTCAGACACTTAATTACTTCCTTGATTACGTACTCACTTACTTACTTTCCTTCTTACATACTTCAATACTTACGTAATTATTCATTTACTTACTTTTTTGCACACTTACTAACTTATATAATTACTCACTTACTTAGTTACGTACTTAGTCACTCACTTACTTAGTTATATATCCAGTTACTTACAGACTTTGGCACTTAGTTACTTACTTAGTTACTCCTTTAATTAGTCACATATTTATTTTCTTACGTAATTATTTGCTTACCTACTTACTCACATATACTTATTTACTTACTTACACACTTACATACTTACTTATTTACTGACTTGCTTACTTATTTACTTACCTGCTTACTGATTTTGTCACTTACTTACTTACTAACCAACCTTATTCATTATTTACTTACCTATTTACTTGTAAACCTACCCACCTAATTACTTACTCAGTTACTCACTTACTTACATACTTAGTTACATACTTACTGACTTACCTACTTAATTACTCACACACTTACTTATAAACATATTTCCTTACTAATTTAATTAATTAATTACTTATTTAATTACTTACTTACTTAATTACAAGTTACTTAATTACTAACTTACTTACACGCTTATTTACTTACTTCCTTATTTGTTTACTTACTGACATACTTACGAATTGCTTACACACTTGCTTACTTCATTGCTTGTTTACTTCCCTACTTAATTACTTGATTAGTTATTTACTTACTAACAAATTAAATTACTTACATACTTACTTAATTTCTTCATTACTTGCATACTTACTTACTTACTTATTCACCTAATTACTTACTTACTCACCCACCTACTTCCTTCCTTACTTATTTACTTACTTACTTCCATCCTTCCTTCCTTCTTAACTTATTTACTCACCTAACTACTTACTTCCTTAATTAGTTACTTACTTACTAACTTATTTTCACTTATTTGCTTGCTTACATAATTATTTACTTGCTTGCGTACCTACTCACTTACATACATACTTACCAAGTTGCCTACTCACTTACTTACTTTCTTACATACTGACGTACTTATTTCCCCACATAATTACTTACTTTCTTCTCACGTACTCACATGCTTACTTCCTTACTTAAGTACTAACTTACGTACTTCTTAATTACTTGAATACTGACTTAATTACTTCTTTACGTACTTATTTACTTGCTTACTTCTTTACTAAGTTACTTACTAGCTAATTAACTTACTTATATACCTACCTAATTTCTTCATTACTAACTTACTAATTATTTGTCCACTTACTTACTTACTTACTTACTTACTTACTTACTTACTTACTTACTTACTTACTTACTTACTTACTTACTTACTTACTTACTTACTTACTTACTTACTTACTTACTTACTTACTTACTTACTTACTTACTTACTTACTTACTTACTTACTTACTTACTTACTTACTTACTTACTTACTTACTTACTTACTTACTTACTTACTTACTTACTTACTTACTTACTTACTTACTTACTTACTTACTTACTTACTTACTTACTTACTTACTTACTTACTTACTTACTTACTTACTTACTTACTTACTTACTTACTTACTTACTTACTTACTTACTTACTTACTTACTTACTTACTTACTTACTTACTTACTTACTTACTTACTTACTTACTTACTTACTTACTTACTTACTTACTTACTTACTTACTTACTTACTTACTTACTTACTTACTTACTTACTTACTTACTTACTTACTTACTTACTTACTTACTTACTTACTTACTTACTTACTTACTTACTTACTTACTTACTTACTTACTTACTTACTTACTTACTTACTTACTTACTTACTTACTTACTTACTTACTTACTTACTTACTTACTTACTTACTTACTTACTTACTTACTTACTTACTTACTTACTTACTTACTTACTTACTTACTTACTTACTTACTTACTTACTTACTTACTTACTTACTTACTTACTTACTTACTTACTTACTTACTTACTTACTTACTTACTTACTTACTTACTTACTTACTTACTTACTTACTTACTTACTTACTTACTTACTTACTTACTTACTTACTTACTTACTTACTTACTTACTTACTTACTTACTTACTTACTTACTTACTTACTTACTTACTTACTTACTTACTTACTTACTTACTTACTTACTTACTTACTTACTTACTTACTTACTTACTTACTTACTTACTTACTTACTTACTTACTTACTTACTTACTTACTTACTTACTTACTTACTTACTTACTTACTTACTTACTTACTTACTTACTTACTTACTTACTTACTTACTTACTTACTTACTTACTTACTTACTTACTTACTTACTTACTTACTTACTTACTTACTTACTTACTTACTTACTTACTTACTTACTTACTTACTTACTTACTGACTTACTTACTTACTTACTTACTTACTTACTGACTTACTTACTTACTTACTTACTTACTTACTTACTTACTTACTTACTTACTTACTTACTTACTTACTTACTTACTTACTTACTTAGGTACTTACTTACTGAATACTCACTTACCTACTCTCTTTCCTATTTACTTACATACCTACAAAATTGCTTACTTACTGACTTATTTACTTATTTACCGACGTATTCAGTTACATACTTAGTTACTTATTCACTCACTTACTTACTTACTTAGTTACTTACACATTTGCTTACCTACTTACCTAGTTTATTAATTACTTGCTAACATAATTACGTACTTACCTACCTACCTACTTACTTACTTGCTTTCTCAGTCACCTAATTACTTCATTCCTTCCTTACTTTCTTATTTACTTACTTGATTACTTACTTGGTTACTCACCTTCTCACTTACTTTCTTACTTCCTGACATACTTACTTCCTTACATAAATACTTACTTGCTCACTTACTTATTTACTTACATACTTCCTACCTTACTTACTTAATGTCTACTTAATTATGTACGTACTTATATATCCTCCTACTCACCTACTTTCTTACTTACTTAATAATTTACCTCCTACTTTATTACTTAGTTAATTACTGAATTACCTACTTTCTTTTCTTACGTACTAACCTAATTACTTACCTACTTACCTTTAGATTTTGCGTTGATCACGTTATCACTGAACTCAGTAAATCTCTAGAAACATCGAAACTGAAAAGTAATGATTAATTTCTCAATAACGTCCAACCTGCACTTGTGATACTACACTGTAAGATAGGATAATGAAGAAAGAAATCAGTATCTATCAGGTGTAGTTTATCTCATGTGTTCATGATTGACTTGATGATAAGTTCTTGCATGATAGATTCACCATCATTTACGTCCTAATGAAGAATATGCAACTAACTGGTCCGTCTTCATTACCATCGATGTTGTTTGTAAGGTAATTTATAAAAGCCATAAACGAGAGACAATGAATGTACTTTGGTAAACCTTAATACTGCTGTATATACACTCTCGAAGGAAATGCTCTACTGCATTTAAGTAATAAATCTGTATCCGTCAGTCACATCCATACTACACGATACCCCACTGATATGAATACCTGAGAATAAAACGATTAGGTTCATTCATAACTTCTTCCTCATTGCTTGCCATCGACAACTACCCATATGCAAGATATTTGGCTTCGTTGCCATGAAGCAGTTACGTGTACTCAAATATCTCTGTCACTATCGTAATAGCTTCCAATTAGAGTTTTCCAGTAATATTTGTAGGAACTCTTTCAACAAATTTTTCTTACATTCATGAATCAGTGGATAGTAGCAACAAGTGTCAAGTCACCTGCTGTAGAGTGTTGCGTGGAAGGAATTAGATAAATACGTTTTCCAGGTGTCCCAAATGTATGGTTAACTGTTGCCTCCTTAGGGGACATTCACTCGTATTCAACGCGATTAGGCTTCATCACAAATTACTACTAAGGTATCCCAAATGTCCATCACCTGAAGTTGATCAGTGTAAAGTGATACAATATTGACTGTGCCGAGTACTTTTGAAGGACCTGCCGTAGAATTTCAGTTGTCCTATTCGCCCTTACGCCGACGACGTTAAGCTGTGGAGAGCTATGATATCCAAAGGAGAACCAAACACACTATAATTTGATGTGAGTTGCATGCCAATTCCTCGTCGACTACCGACACGACTACGACGCAAATACCGCAGTCGTCAGATGCCGTGGTGCAAGCTGCTTCCCTTGAAGATGATGATATCGGTTGAGGTTAATTACCTGGGGCTAATTAAGTCCTGCCTTTGCATGCCTTCTTTTTCAGGCCTGGTCTGATCCTCCACTAGGAATGGAATTACTTTGTGGCACAATGGGGCAACTCCACGACATCTGAGTTTCTGCTAAGGGAGTTGACCGCTTCTTTAGGAGATCAGCAGTCTCCCCTACCTCCTACTGGCTGTGGATACAGCTTTTAGCGTCTTATTGAATTATTGTCACTCCTAGTATGCGACCCTCACGGCAGAATGATAAAACTGTATTGGACAGTGGTAGAGAAATCAAAGATTGAGTGCAGAGGAAGGACAGAGAGCATGAGGGGAAACAATTTATGTTCGCTTACTCTCAGACATCTCTTATATCTAACAATAATAGACAATCAAACAACTATAATGATTCATACTCAGAAGGCGGCGCATTTTGAAATTCCAAATCTGAAAGTGGGTCAGTAAGGTTTTGAAATAGCTTCACAGTACCTGCTTGACGAGTTAATTAGGGTTGAATAGTTTCTATAAAACAGGTAGCAACGAAAGAACCAGTAGATAATATATTTCAAGTTGTTCACACATATTAAATGCCAGTCCGTTGTTTCCCGTCGCCCAAACTGTTCAAGCATTATGTGGTCGTGTTATAGTGTGTTTGGTTCTCCTTTGGATATCATAGCTCTCCACAGCTTAACGTCGTCGGCGTAAGGGCGAATAGGACAACTGAAATTCTACGGCAGGTCCTTCAAAAGTACTCGGCACAGTCAATATTGTATCACTTTACACTGATCAACTTCAGGTGATGGACATTTGGGATACCTTAGTAGTAATTTGTGATGAAGCCTAATCGCGTTGAATACGAGTGAATGTCCCCTAAGGAGGCAACAGTTAACCATACATTTGGGACACCTGGAAAACGTATTTATCTAATTCCTTCCACGCAACACTCTACAGCAGGTGACTTGACACTTGTTGCTACTATCCACTGATTCGTGAATGTAAGAAAAATTTGTTGAAAGAGTTCCTACAAATATTACTGGAAAACTCTAATTGGAAGCTATTACGATAGTGACAGAGATATTTGAGTACACGTGACTGCTTCATGGCAACGAAGCCAAATATCTTGCATATGGGTAGTTGTTGATAGCAAGCAATGAGGAAGAAGTTATGAATGAACCTGATCGTTTTATTCCCAGGTATACACATCAGTGAGGTGTCGTATAGTACCAGTCTAACTCCCCATTGACAGCCTTGGTCTCTTTGGTCTTGACCTCCTCGATATTTACTAAGGGGTTGGGCAACCGGAGATGCCCAGAAGCTTCTCCCTTTCTTCATTCTGTCCATGTATGAGAGCATCAGATTTTGCCTCATAAATGCATCGTGGCCTTCAGCATGGGTTCGTCTAGCAATAGATGCGCACTGAACACAGGTTAAGGGGTATTTGTCAGAGTGCGTCGGAGTTAACAAACCTATCTTCAGGGAGAACTTCTTGGTTAAAGTGTGAGACAGGTTGACCGCTTGATACTTAGCACCGCGCCCGGTTCTAGTGGGGCTCGTCTTTCAAGGGGTTTGAGTGTTTGAAATGCAGAAGAATTCCCTGCAACATGAAGACAGGTTTAGCTGTAAGATAAACCGACTGAGGAGGTTATAAAGTGACACAGAAAGCCTATACCGCCCAATGGTGAAACGTAAGTCGATCAGGAAGGAACTTTTAGGATTTGTTGTGGTGCAAACTTGACAGACGCAAAGACCAACCACTAATTATTTGGACTTGTTATATACCCACGAATACGAGACCAAAGAAGAACACAATAGTGTAGTCGGATGGAATAGTATATTCGGGTGGTTGTGCCAAGATATCGACGCGTTCCAACTGGCTGGCTGGCTTGAACGTCGAATATGAGCAGCGCAACACAACACGACAGCGTGCCAAACGGCGGGGATGCTTGACCGGGTGACTTCAGCTTGGCGAGTCCAGTTAAACTATCAAGGTCAGCATCAATGTTGAATGTCGTCGAACCCTAGGCTATTGATTTTGGGGAAGTGTGTGACGCTACAGACCTAACCTTATCACACGTCCTAGTGCAGGTGTGCTGGGCGGTCTAGGTAGAGCTGAGCTTCTGAGCTCACACTCGGAAGTGCAACCTAGTAATTCTCACACCAAATCTGCACCTTTATGGGACGACGCTGATCTGACCATAAATAGCGAATACCTCTGTCACATCCCCATCACATAGAAGTATCGGAAAAACTATCCCGTCTACGTCTAGCCAGATCCCCTGGCCGTGACCTTCTAAGGCTGGTAATTCTACAGAACTGCGCCGAGACACTTGCAAGCCCAATCTGCAATCTCTTCAAGCAGTCACTGGAGTCATGTAGACCCCTGAAGGATGGAAGCTTGCTATTTGGACACGAGTATTTGGTGTGGAGGGGGGAGCAGAAGAAGCCCTCTTAGCTACAGACCGGCTGCCATGCCATCTGTTCTGCCCAAAGTATTGGAAATCCTGAAGGCCAATGATGTCTGAAAATACATAAACGGGGAAATCCCCGCCCATACAGCTCGTTGTGGCATTCTGAGTGTTTGTCCATGTACTACCAAACTGCTGACTACCTGGGGCAACTGGACTTCTAGTTGGGATAACAGAAAACCAGCACATGCTACTTTTCACGACTCAGATAATGCATTTGATGGTGTAACGCTTACGATCCTGCTTCACAATATCCTGTCAGCCGGCATAAACAAACCTCTGTACTCTTGGTTTAAAGATTACGTAGAAGGCAGACAATTCTTCTCCAAAGTGAACAGAATGAGGTCACAGTGGATGCTGTTGACATCATGGGTATCTCAGGGAGCGACCGTGGGACCACTTCTGTTCCTCCTGTTCGTCAACCATCTGCTGAGCAAAATCTACTCAGTTTCTTAATTTACAAATTACTACCACCTACCCACGAAACTATCGACCTCACCTGAGCTAAAAGGAGAAATGCAGAGGATATTTCTCTGCCCACTGCAGCAGCGAACCAAACAACAAGTACTAAACATGCTTGTACTACCGACGTTGTGTTGTACGAATATTCTTTTTGACTGCCCAGCCGTTGACTTACGTTTTCCTCTTCCTCTTTTCTCTTCCAGAATCTCCTTATCATCATCAGACTTACATTTTTTTGTGGGCTTTCTGCAACAATGTACAAGCAGGCCAGATGAAAAACTGATAATGATTGGTCGTTACAACTGGACATTGAATTTTTGTTGACGTTTTAAGAGGTCCGCTACAGAACGTGTTTTCTATGTTGAACTCCAAGTTCCCTTCTGATATTCTGGTTAGTAATTTTGTATGATCAATCCCTTGGGAGGATATCTTTTTCGAATTTTAAATTTATATTTGCTGAATTTTCAGGATAATTGACTTAAAATTCCTTGTTTTTTCAGTACTGTTGCTTACTTTTTGCGATATATATTTTTGTTTTTGGATTTTATCGGTAAACGTAGCGTATCACGACCAAAAGTTGTAGTAGACAATTTTTAAACTTGGCTATTACTTTGTAATGCTATATTGTTAGGAAGGCTCGGCGATTATGTTAACATATCGATATACATTAATCGTAATCGCGAATATGGGAAACTGACGGACTGAAGCTCTGGAACCTAGTACTTAAGGCCTAATTAGTTTTCGGTTTTGCTTCAGTAGCCGGTAAGAAACCCAGTTGTCCCCCATTACCTAGACTTCTGGTCAGTCTGTACCGTCGTGAGTCGCTAAACAGTTGCCCTCATAAAGCTGTCCTCTGGTGAAACATGTGACACAGCTATCCTGAGACGATGCGTACTGTTTAAGCTGGCCAGTTTCAACGTTTGTACCTTGATGCAGATCGGAGAGCAGGCAGGTTTGGCTAGGACTCTGGAAAGCCTATTTATTAATGTGTGTCGCATCTCAAAAACCTGCATACAGGATTCCAGTGAAGTGCTTCTAATTAGTTCGCCATCTGTCAGCTCGAAAAGTATAATCTTTATACATCTGTTCGAGGACGATACTGCATCAGCAACCGGCCTCGTTGGTTTCAGTGTTGCACTAAGCGCTTGGGCGAAACTGCCCTGCTCGTCTGGATCCCCACCAACAGCCATGTGTGTGATGTTAGGCTATAAGGCTCATCTCAAGTATGAAGCAAGTGAAAAGAAGAACGGTGTCTCTTTGCCATCCCCGCTTATGATCCGATGGATTGCGGCCCGTATGAAACCTAGGACGAATTCTATCGTCAACTTAGTAACCTCAACCAAGTGCACTCAACAGATATACTAGTGCTATCTGGGACTTGAATACGCAGGTTGGGTGTCTAAATTCATAGAAGAATCGTCTAGGTGACTGATGGGAACCAGTTAGTCGCAGGTTGGACAATGGGGATCGTCTTCTGCAGTTTTGCATAGACCACAACCTATTTCTAGGCTGCACCAACTTCCGGTACAGCCATTGCCGTTGTGCTGCATGGCACCCTCCCTTTTCCACTCTAGCCTGAACTCATTAGATCAAAAAGCAATCAGCCGCCGATGGCGTGGGTGGATGCAGAACTGCTGTCCCTTAGAGAGTACTTGTCTGGACTCTGATCATAATTGCGTGCTGAAGTCGTTTTCCTTTTTGGTGATCATCAAAACCGTTGTCCTAAACAGGTCGATGCAGGAAGTTAGTTGCACCTGGTGTTGTAACTTAATACCGGTCGGAACTAGATTCAAGACTAGCTACTGATTCTCCAGAAAGTGTAGGTGAGCAGTGGTTACACATACAAAACGCCATGAAAATGGAGTAAAGCCACTTTCGGCTTGAGAGACGGTTTCGATGATAAACGCTGGGTCTCTGCGAGCTCCCTGCAACTTCTTGACTTCTTTCGGACCCTTTCAGCAGACAGTGAGTACAATGAGTTGCCTGAATTTCGTGAGAGATTACACAACGCTTACTCAAGGACTGTGGGGTTTAGTGATGAGAAAGCGCGAGATGGAAGCAGCAGCTGGACCTAGCAATAGTTGTAAGCTGTTCTGGTTCATTCGAGCCGCTGGCAGCAAGAAGCTTGGTGTCAGTAAGACAGTCTGTGAGGTAGATAATGAGCCGACAAGCAATCTTCAAAGACTCCTGGAACGCTGTGTGAAACTTCAAGAAACAGTTTAGCTAGCCCACTGCTCCAGCGTCTTCAGTCTCAGTGTATTGTGCTCCATGGTAATTTAACACTGATCCACATAACAAAGCTGAAGTCCATGAGGAACTTCAAGTTCGGAAACACCAAAAGACACCCGGCACAGTCAACCCACCCATGGTTCTTTTTAAGGATGGAGGAACGACTCTAATCAGGGAAATAACTGGGTTGTTTGAGAAGGTATGGGAGACTGAGAGTGTTCTGTCACTCTGGAATGAGGCCACCATTGTACCCATCTTTAAAAAGTGTCTTCATAATTTATGTGGCAGTCACCAGCGTGTTAGTCTGTTACTAGTCGGGTCGAAAATATTGACTGCTATTATACTTCACAGACTGCAAAATGCTTGAGAATATGATTTGAAAAGAGCAGGCTGGGTTTCATTCAGGTCGAGATACATTAATCACGTGTTTACCCCCATCAGATGCTTAAACATCGCCGCACGTATTACACTCTAACAATCGTTGTGTTTCTCGGTATTAAGATTGCCTTCGATTCGTTAAAGCAGTACTTTGGAATTATCTGTTAAAAAGAAGCGTGTCTGAGAAAGTTATTAACATCACATAGAGTAAAGGGCAGACAACCGCCTGTCTCCATTGTCCCAAAACAACAGTGGACTTAGACAGACTCGCCAGATTTCTCGACAGGCCTTTGTATGCCGTCACTTATGCCGGAGTGTTATTATTCAGGGCTTTATGGATGATTCTAACTGAGAGGAAGCACGCCCTTTTACCAATCTGGAAATGTGGAGAGGAATACATAGGTGTATGAAATTGTATTTAGATTGGGTTGAATTTCACACAGCATGCAAGCTTGCAGCTATGCCTTTTCAGTGTTAACAATTCATCCATGCAGATCAGCATGGGACCATACAGTACTACGTAACGGTACAACTTGCCACAGCTCATATCACTACATAAAGCCAAAAGGCAGTAAAGTGGAAGATGAAGATAAAAAAATTTAGTCAAAAAAAATATAAAGTACTGAAAGAGAGAAAGGAAGAATGACAAAATGGTGATATTCAGTAGAGCGTTAATATGAGGATAATGTGTGTGGGGATACATCTGCGCCACCGACATCGGTTCTTAGCCATATGAGCTAGAGTCAGTCTCCAACCACTAGTTTCTCTTGTCCCATCGACTCCAACCAGCTAGTCTGCATCACCAAATGTGCCACAAACCAACAGTCAACAACTTCATACATTGATACCATGTTTCAGTCTGGTTGAGGGCGAAGAGCCTTTTTCCAGTCTGAACCTACTTCCACCAACATTGTGTGACGAGGCAGATGGCGACTAGGCATACGAAACGCGTCCCAGCCAGCCAGCCATCTCAGTCTATGAAGGTTCACAACCATGTCAATTGATTTGCCTCTTCTCCCTAAAACTCTACACGTAACTTACACGTTACTCGTATGGTGACACCACGGAATGCGGGCTGTACTACGAAGGCGGTGGTGGTCAAACACCTGAAGCCTTCTCATGTCTTCCACCTTCAATGGCCATGTTTTACAGCCATACAGTAGAACAGAGCGGACTGTAATGCAGTACACGCGACCCTTCATGGACAATTGGATGTCACGGCGGCGCCATAGGTGGTATAAGTTGACGAAAGCCAGTCGAACCTTTTTTATTCATGCAGAGATTTCATCGGTCACTGAGCCACAGGTGCAGGGCTGATCCTAATTCCCAGGTAAGTGCAGTGGTCGACGCACTTAATCACTAAACTCCCTATTGTTGGCCGAGACACCGTTGAAGACCAATCGTGGAGCAACAATTTGCATTTGGGTGGTGAGAAACGCATCCCAAACATTCTGAAATTGCCACTCAAGGTGTCCAGAGGACTCTGCATTTTGTCAGTGTCTTCACCCAACAGGATTATGTGAATTGCGTATTGTTGGCCTATAAGGTCGACCTCTGTGTAATCAGTTTACGGGAGGGAGACCTCCATAAGAATATCTATGATAAAATTGAATAAGAATGAAGTGTGGAGAGAAGAATTGGAGTATGGAGAGAGGAGTGTGCGGTACATAGCTTACCAACATTATTGCAAACTACAAATAGTTGTCCATGTAGACAAAAACTTTTATTGTGTAGTAACTGTTAGGGATGCCTGTATCGCTTATATTCCATACTCACAGCTTGTTACTTCGCACTGTTTATCCCCAGTATGGGTCATATTCCATATGACTCGGTAGCGTTCTGATTGGCTTCTGCCTCTTTAGATGTACTAATTACTCCTTGCTTTTCAAGGGTCCATTTTCACCAGTAAATATTTTCAGTTCTAGATACTACAAGCTCATCTGATTTCTAGTCTTTTGATATCACTTCGTGAATCACTCGGGTTAGATCGTCTCAACCCTCGGCTATCAATAGTTGAGTATTTTCGTTCATTCTCACAACTTTACATCATAACAATAACCTGTCTTAGAAGATTTTTATCCAAAATGCTTTCTCCAGTGTTATTATTATTTACTATTATTATTTTTCCCTTGGGTTCCTAGTGGAACATACAGCTTCAGTAGCACGCCTCCATTGCACTCTGTTCTCTGCAGTCTTTTGGACCTGGCACCACGACTGCCTACAAGCTTTCATTTCTTCCTCACATGATCTCCTCCATGTCACCCTCGCCTCGGACGCTCACCCAGTCGTTTCCCATTTGGATTCCACTTGACGGCCCGGCTTGGCCCGTGATGTCCGCAATCGGCCTTCTCAGTGTATGCCCAATCCATCTCCACTCTCTTCTGCATATTTGTTAGGCGATAGGTTCTTGGTTCGTCGCTAGGCCAGAGTTCCTCCTTGCTTATTCTTTCTAGCCATCTAATCTGAACTTCAGTATCGAGTAGGTGTAAGCGGCAGCTGTTGGTGAGTGTCTGTAGTTTGTTGGAAGTGCTTTTCGTGACACGCCAAGTTTCTGAACCGCATAGAAGCACTGACCTGACACTGATGTTGAAAATCCGGATGTTGTTCTTTGTGCGGAGTGCAGTAGATCTACACATTAATTTCAGATTAATGAAAGTCTGTCTTGTTGTGTTTCCGATTGTGGCTTGCACTGACATCCTGAAGTGTACTTGTGCCGCCGTCTGTATTTGAAATGATGCTTCCTCTTAGGTAGGTAGGTGAAAAAGACTACTTCCTTTAGGTTTCTCCCGTTGATGGTGATTGGTGCTTGTTGTTGGTACTGTTGTTGTTTGGGTATCCTCATCAACTCCATCTTCTCTACATTCACTTGAAGTCCCGTCCTAGCTGCCTCTTCTGTCAACTTGTTAGTTTTCTCCTGTAGATCTTCGAGTTTCTGCAACATTAGACATAAATCATCATCGGCGAAATTTAAATCGGTCCGGCGTATGCTCATCGTCTCGCTTCTCACGGTTTACTGTATAATCCAGTCCACTACAATCAACAAGATCATGGGTGATAGTAGGCAGCCTTTTCTTACTCCTATCTTCACTTCAAAGGCGTCACTGAGCTTTCCATTGTAGATCATTTGGTATGTGGCGTCTTCATATAGCTGCTGTTGAGTGAGATCAGTGTTATAGAACGACGGTTTTCTTTCCTGTCTCAGATATTTTCCAGCTTGAAAGTATCAAAACCTCTGTAGGCATCATAGAAATCCGATTTAATTACCATAAAATTTGGTTCAATTTTTAACGCTGAATTCAAGTAGACAAACTTACGTTTTGAAACGATTTATCAGAGATGAGTCACAATATTCATGAAAATTATTTGTTTAGTTTTGTAAACTCCATGTACTGATGATATAGTAACTTATCTTAATTGCATCTTCTTAGTGTCGGATTCTGATGGTGAAGAGATGCATTAATCCCAGCTGATGACATAAAAACATAATCTCTCATCGGTAGATGTAAGTTGGTTGTTAGCAGTCGTCAGCATGGTGTATCTTGAATCTCGATAGAACTGATGTTTCGCTCGAGATTCAAGCCCGCGTCACTCACTGTTACAGTCAACGACGTTACCACTGAGGTATTCGGGCAGCGACTGGTCTCCTATAAGACTTAGGTCACATAAATTTCATTGTGTACTCAATTCTTGTCAACTGCTGGTTAGAAATATGCTTACAGAAAAAGAAATCTATTTTAAAGGAAAGAAAGTATATAACATAACTTAATCCAATGTAATATCTCAAACCTTTTTTCTCAAGAAATTGTATGATTCTCAACTCTGCACATTTTAATTTGGGGGGTTTGTAGCGATTTAGTGATTTTTCAAGTTGGTATTCACCATGGACTGATATCAATTGAAGGAACAATAGAAACCTGGGTGCATTGGACAGCTGTTTCGTCCTAGTATGGGGCTTCTCAGCATTGCGCACCCATGACCTTCAGGTTTTGTGGGCGGGATGTTACCATCCAGTCACTGGGACAAACCTGGTGGCCTTGATGGCCAATACTCGACGATGACATTAGGTAATGGTCATGCTATGTTGTGAACCATTGGATTTCACCGACCCAGTGGTACCATGCTGGCCACGGAACCTCAAGTTCGTGGGTTCGACCCCTGGCGTGTTCATGGGTGCGCACTGCTGAGGAGCACCGTACTAGGACAAAACAGCTGTCCAGTACTTCCAGGTTCTCAGTGTTCCCTTAACTGACCTCAGTCCATGACGTATACCAACTCGGAAAATCTCTAAGTTTCCGTGTTAGTGCATGAAATATCCATTAGTTTGTTTCAAGTACCTTAATTATAGGTAGGATATGGAAGATGTTTAAGTCTGATTATTCTAGGATATTATTAAGGCTTAATTTAGGTATCATCAGCTGGTACTTTTAAAGCTCATTCCATATTGTTTCACACTACTTTCATTTCCATTTGTTATAACTTTCTTAGAATCGAAACGGTTTTGATAAACAGTATGAAGAATATCAACATGGAATTCAACTTACTCAATGTGTGGCGAATATTTTACGAGAGAAGTAAGCACTTTAGTATTTGTATTATTATGATTATTTTTATTTATTATTTGTCCCTTGGGTTCCTAGTGGAACATGGGGCCTCAGTAGTACGTCGCCATTTCACTCTCTTCTCCACAGTCTTTTGGACCTGGCACCACGACTGCCCACAAGCTTCCGTTTCTTCCTCACACTATCTCATCCATGTCACCTTCGGACACCCAACTCGTCGTTTCCTATTTGAGTTCCACTCAACGGTCTGGCCTGGCACGTGATACCTTCAAATGGTCTTCTCAGTGTTATGTCCAATCGAATCCATCTCCCCTTTTTCTTCTTCTGCATATTTGTTGGGCGATGGAATCTTGGTTGGTTGGTTCGTTATCAGGCCATAGTTATTTGTTGCTTATTCTTTCTGACCATCTGATCTCCATCTTCAGTATGGAGCAAGCCTAGGCGGCAGCTGTTGATGTATGTATGTAGTCTGTTGGAAATGCTTTTCGTAACGTGCCAAGTCTCACAACCATCACATGGAAGCACCGACTTCACTGACATTGGTAGTGTTGAAAATCCGGATGTTGTTCATGCTTTATGCTGAGTGCAGTGCAGTAAATCTCCACACTGATTTAAGATTAATAAAGGAAGGCCTGTCTTGCTGTCTTTTCGATCCTGGCTGGCTTTGACTTTCTCATCTGTGCCTGTACCGCCACCTGTAGTTGAAACGATGCTGCCTCCCAGGTAGGTAGGTAAAAGAGATAACTTTGTTTCGATTTCTCCGGTTCATGGTGCTTGTTGTTGTTACTTGGGTATCTTCATCACCTCTGTCTTCTTCTCCACGTTCACCTGCAGGAAGTCGTGTCTTCTGCCAACTTGCTAGTTTTCGCCTGTACAGTTTGTGCGACATAAGATATTAGACATAAATCGTTATAGACGAAATCTGAATTTTCTAGGGTCTTTTCATCGGTCAAACAGCGTATGCCCATCTTCTTGCTCCTCACAATTTCTCGCATGATCCAGTCCAGTCCAGTCCAGTAGCGTAGCTTTGCGATTTGATCGACACATGATTTGTTCTTGTTGACGCCAGCCGGGGTGTTCCGGTTGTAATTTTCAATCCAGCGCATTGTTTAGTCTCTGCAGGATGATGCGGCATAATATTTTCCTTGAGGTGGACAGGAGCATGATTCTGCCCCAGTTCTTGCAAAAACTTAGGTCTCCCTTGTTTGGGAGTTTGACAAAGTAGCCCCTCTTCCACTGTGCAGCTATCTTTCCTTCCTTCCTCCCAAACCTTCTGTAGTAGTGGTGTGAGCATGTCCTCTGTTGTCTCTGCACCTGTTTTCAGTGGTTCTGGCGGGATTCCATCTGGTTCTGCTGCTTTCCCGGCTTTCAACAGCTTAATGGCGTTCAGGACTTTACTTTTACTTTTGTCGGAGGGCCCGTGTTCACTGATAGTTCTGTGGCTGCTGGTGGTATTTTTGGACTAGTTGCAGGTGATGGTGGTGGGTTGAAGTGGTCAACCCATTCTTTCTCCTCTTCAGTGACTTGGTTTCCTTCACTATCCTTCATTGTTTCATCTGTGTTGATCTCTATTTGTATTATGCTTAGTATTTGCCAGATAGACAGGCAGATTTAAACAATGTAGAACTTCGCACGCAAGTTTATCGGTCGAAGTTGGGACACTTCATAGTAGAATACAAGGAGCTTTACCAGTGTGGCTTGATCAATAACAAACTTATGATTATCATTTTAACTAGTATTTGAGATAGCAGCCGTGGTTCGGCAGACTAGTTGAAATAAAAATTTGCCCCGTGGCCACATTCGAACCAGTGACCACATAATTTCCGGCCTAATGGTCTACCGACTGAGCTTCGAGGTCCGACTACTGACTATTTCACTTCAATCACCCGACTACCATGTGAATTCGCGACGCGTTACTATCGTTTGATCGTGTTCGCACTGGCTACCCACCAGTCAGAATTTCCTATCCCAATCCAAATGCAAACGAATTAGAATGAGAGGGGGAGGATAATATCGTTTATCATTTTGACTATTATCTGAGATAGCAGCCGTAGTTTTGCAGACTAGTATTGATACTGGGTGACGATTGAAGGTGAAATAAAAATCTGATCAGCAGTTGAACCTCGTAGCTTAGTTCAGTTGGTAAAGCATCAGGCCGAATACCTGGTGGTCGGTGGTTCGAATCCGGCCGCGGTTTAAATTTTCATTTCACCTTCAATCATCATCTAGTATAAACTTATGATTGGCTGATAAGTTTATTCTAGTGGAATTTCATGTGTGTTAGAACGAAAGGAGAAACTGATGAGTAATGAATACACCTCATGGTAACCATATTGAAACCGTCATAATAAACCAAACATTTTTGTATTGATGTAATGCTTACAGTCTACAAATGCCAAAGCTTAAGAACAATCAACCTAGAGAAACTAGATGCATTTCTAGCATGTTTTAACTGTTCAGTCGCAAATGGTGATCACTAGACCTCCAGTTCAAGTGACATCTGAACCCTAAAAGTTTAGAAAAAGGAAGCTTATTGAGTTTTATCAACAAGGCAACACTACAAATGAGGTTTATTACCAGAATAATACCAATCAATATGTTGATCGTCTGTGGCGGTTCTGTGTGTAGGTAAAATGGTTGAATCAGTTACAAGGAAGAGCAATGCGATTCAATAGTGAAAATTACTAGTTCATTACCAATCTAACCAGCAGACTGTTATGATTTGGAAAACTGCTATGTGCTGTGACGGCTAACAATGCACGGATATCGAGTTTCAGCCAGCAACGTTCAACAAATTCCTAGTTAATTCTCGACTCGATTGACTAATGGAGAGGACACAATGGACGCGTAGAAATGTGTACTACGGTAAAAAGACCGAAGGCCAAAAACAAAGAAAAATACAGCCAGTATATATAAATAGTTCGCTGTTTAAAATAATAATATTGATTGGCTAATTCAGCTAACAGAAGTTGGAAATATGGAGCATTGGATTCTGACCCAGTGGCTCAGCGGTAACGCGCTGGCCGCGGGTTCGATCCCTGCTGGTGGGGTCGTGGGTGCGCACTGCTGAGGAGTCCCATACTAGGACGAAACAGCTGTCCAGTGCTCCCAGGTTTCCTTTGTTCCTCCAACTGATGTCAGTCTACAATGAATAACAACCTGAAATGATTCATACTCTGTCTGTCTATCTAACTATAGACTTGATAACATAAACTGCATTTTGATTGGTTCATTTCTGGACTAGTCTTTCCCGCCTATGTATTTTTGAGATGAGTGGGAATTTTTAATTTAGAAGTAGTATTCATCATGGACTGACATTAATTGGGGAACCAATGAAAATCTGGGAGCACTGGACACCTGTTTCGTCCGACTAGTACGGAACTCCTCAGCAGTACGCACTCACGACCCAGCTACGGACCGAACTCAGGACCTTCAGGTTTCACGGCGAACGCGTTAACCATTCAGCCACTCGGTCAGTCGGTTTCCAGTGGTTGACAATTTCCAACTTCTGTCAATTCATAACATAGCGTGACTGTCACCCAAGGTCTTCAGTTAGAATCCACTTCACTTCACTTCTATAGTGCTCATTAGTGACTTGCTTCCAGATGGATATCAGGAAGTTCTAATCAGAAGCCGTGACCTGTGGGGTCAACCAGTCGGAAGTGAAGCGGATGCTAACTGAAGACCTTGGGTGACAGTCACGCTATGTTATGAATTGACAGAAGTTGGAAATTGTCAACCGCTGGAAACCGATTGACCGAGTGGCTGAATGGTTAACGCGTTCGCCGTGAAACCTGAAGGTCCTGAGTTCGGTCTGTAGCCGGGTTGTGGGTGTGAACTGCTGAAGAGTCCCGTACTAGGACGAAACAGGTGTCCAGTGCTCCCAGATTCTCAATGGTTCCCCAACTAATGTCAGTCCATGATGAATACTATTTCCTATCTATCCGCATATCACAGACTAGCCAAATGACCAAAACCAATCCATCCACATAATCAGTTTGAGCAACTAGAACAGTCCATCGAAATGGCTGTTACGATTGGTATAAATATTAAGAGAATGACGAATATTTGGCGCTTGAACACTGCAATGACTCGAAGTACTCGAATTGATAAGCCCAGTGTTGGTGTTTCTCCTCGAAATAGACCTTAGATCCTTGAAAATACAAGCCGTAAGTTTATTCGGTTAAAGATGTGCCCATGACAGAAAGCTTCCTAGTGAGTTTGGTGACCAAATCTTCAACATTAGATTACTGAGTTACCTTTCAGAAGACAAAGTCAGTTATAGTCATCATGTAGATACATGTCGTGTACGCCACAGAGCAATAGGTTCATTGGTCAGCAAGGTTCGCTTCACTGTCAAGTTAGATTACAAGTGTTTATCTCCAACATTTGCACAAAGAAATATGTTGAGTTTAGGAGATTGTTTAACCTTTCAGAGGAGAGTGTTCTCACTTCAAATCACGTTTTATGACGTTGTATTCAACATTGTATTTGTCGTACATCAATGCAAATATCTACTACTAAAAACATGTCAATTTGCCTTCAAAGAGAATTTGGTGCTAGATGGTACCATATAACTAGCTTGGGAAGTGTGATTTCTGAAAGTGGAGTTTTGGTCACAACTTCAGCAAGCGCTTTTAGATATGACGTGCAAAGATTATGCCTATTAGAAGCGTGGATGTTAGATACATAGGTCACATCGATAATTGTGACAAGAGTTTATTGCATCATTGTCGTCAGATGTTGATGACTATTTTCATGCCCCCAAAAAACTGTATTTGTAACACTAAACCACTCCTCGTTCACTCTGCTTGTCCAATTAACGTATTCTCTGTGGTTTTTATAAGTTTTATTCAGTCTGCCCTCTTGCACTTGTGACCTTCATTCTGATTGGCTGTCTTAGCCTATCTGATTGATTTTGTGCATTATATTATTATTATTATTGTTATTTGTCCCTTGGGTTCCTAATGGAACATAGGGCTTCAGTAGCACGTCTCCAATGCGCCCTGCCCTCTGAAACCTTTTGAACCTGGCTCCACGACAGCCCAGAAGCTCTCATTTCCTCTTCGCACGATCTCCTCCGTGTCACTCTCGGACACCCGACTCGTCGCTTCCCATCGGGGTTCCACTCGAGGGCTTGACGCATAATGTCCCCAATCGGCCTTCTCAGTGTATGCCCAATCCATCCCCATTTCCTTCCAGTGCATATTTGTTGGATGATAGGTTCTTGGTTGGTTCGTTCCGAGCCAGAGTTCCTCTTTGCTTATTCTTTCTGGTCATCTGATCTTCAGTAACGAGCCAGCGTAGGCGGCAGTTGTTGATGAATGTCTGTAGTTTATTGGAAATGCCTTTGGTAACGCGCCAAGTCTCTGAACCATACAGGAGCACTGACTTGACTGAATTGGTGTTGAAAATCCGGATGTTGTTCCACATGCTGAGTGGAGTGCAGAAGATCTCCACAGTGGTTTCAGGATAATGAATGCCTGTCTTGCTTTTTCGATCCTGGCTCTAATGTCCTCGTCTGTGCCACCTGTAGTTGAAACAGTGATGCTTAGATAGGTGAAGAAGGCTACTTCCTTTAAGTTTCTCCTGTTGATGGTGATTGGGGGTTTTGTTGTTGTTCATCACCTCTGTCTTCTCTATATTCACTTGAAGTCCCGTCTTCGCTGCCTCTTCTTTCAACTTGTTAGTTTTCGCCTGTAGATCTTCAAGTTTGTGTGACATCAGGCACAAGTCATTGGCGAAATCCAAGTCTTCTAGGTTCTTTTCCGCAGTCCAGCGTATCCTTCTCTTCTCGCTCCCCACTGTTTGCTACATGATCCAGTCGACCGCAATCAGGAATATCATGGGGGATAGTAGGCAACCTTGTTTCACTCCTGTCTTCACTTCAAAAGAAAGCATCACTGAGCTTCCCATTGTGGATTACTTGTCATGTGGTGTCTTCATATAGTTGTTGAATGAGGCGGATAAAGGTTTGCGGTATTCCATAGTATTGAAGCAGTTTCCAAATTACCTGTTGGTCGACGCTGTCATAGGCGTTCTCAAAGTCGATAAAGTTGAGGTAGAGAATTGACGATTTTGTGCATGGACTAATATTACTAGTCATTTGATTGGCTTGGTTGTTATTGTTAGTGGTGGGATGGATTCCCAGTTTTAACTATACATTATTTGTAGATTACTCAGTTAAATTATTTTTTTTTCTATGATTGTTTAAGTGCTGTTTACTAACTACTTTCATTATAATATGACAGTAGTATTCAAGGAGATGAGTTGTTATACTGTTTTCTTCTTACTTCTTATCTTCGTCTATACAGATGTGAACTTCAATCAGATTATTCACGAGGTTTATCAAAATTAAGTGATCGTTTACGTGATGCTTTAGCAGGAACAACTGATGGGTAAGTTTTCTAGTTGAATTATTTTAATATACATATTTCCCAATGAATGTAAATTGGCATCAATGATTTAGTGGACAAACGCTCTGGTGTTTAAAGCGAAACGTACTTGGTTCGAGCCTTAGTGGAAACAACATCACTTTGTACTGGGATGCAGGTACATCTAGCTGACTAATGAGTCCTAAATAGGACTAAACGCGCGTCCTGGACTCCTCTGCTAATCACCAAGATTAATATACAACAAAGTAAATTTGTTTCAACTGACTGACTAAGATATATTGATTAAACATTCGTAATTTCAAAATGTGACTTATACCAGACATTCTTAGATCAGGTGAACTTTAGATCTCTCAGTATGAAGTTCAGCTCCGAGGTAGAAACGCATAATGGGGAACTACCTTTCTTTGATTGTTTCTTGTTAAGCGGAAACAAAATGGACATTCAGATATCAGGATTTTCAGGAAAGCAACACATTCGAATAAATATTTAGGCTTCAATTCATCAAATCCAATCAGCAGTGTTAAAGTTTCTGTTGCTGCCTCCAGTCTATTAAAGAGAGCAAACCCTAATCGTAAAACTACTCCTCAATCATGGGCCTAAACAATAGTTATCCGGTACAGATCACACACACACATCGGATGAAGTTAGGAGAGTGCTCAATATATTCAATATCATCAGAGTGTTCTACAGGACATGAAATTGATTGTACAGCATCTTATTTCATTCGAAGGATGACATCCCTCTAGATTCACAATCTAATCGTGGTGCAGTATATACATAGGAAAGACTTCCTGTGAAATCGACATTGGAAAAAAATGAACACCGAAGGTGAAAGAAAAATTTGAACGGCGACCGGATTTGAACCACGGACTACCGAGTTTTGTGACTCGACGCTCTACCATAATGAGCTATGAAGTACGGCAGCAGTCCATTTGAACCTCATAGCTCAGTTGGTAGAACACCGGGCTGGAAACTCGGTGGCTGATGGTTCGAACCCGGCTGCTGTCCAAATTTTCATTTCACTTTCAATCATCACCCAAGTATCAATATCGAAATTATTCAAAAAGGCCTTAGAGGCTATAAATAACGTCTCATCGTAGAATCTCTTCACATTAGAATGAATCAAAATTGTCTAAATAGGAGGGAATGAGGGAGTAAAACGTAGTTTGACCTGTCAACCCATTCTCACATACTGATGTAACTAACTATCAGTCAACACACATGTGGACATACAAATCTTCCTCTGTAATTCATACACTCTCTGTCCACACACACACACAATGTGTTACATATGGATATCATTTTTATTCTGCAATTCCGGCAACGCAGAATCATTCATACTGAAAGACACTTATCAAGTTGTCATTTGTAATAGTTACTAGTTATTACTCACATATGTAATGACGTACAGTTTGCAGAAATAGGGACGGTAGTTGTGAAATAGTAACTCCTAGAATACACTTTCAGCGCTCTGTCAATTAGACTAGATGTTATATAGCCTAATTGATAGATCACTGAAGGTGTATTCTAGGAGTTACTATTTTACAACTACCACCCTTATTTCTGCAAAGCTTACTTCATTATATATGTGAGTAATGACTAGTAACTATTATAAATGATAACTTGATAAGTGTCTTTTTGTTGGCTGAAGTAGGTTCAGGCTAGAAAAAGGTTGAAATCGGCTAGACTAAAACATGGCATCAATGTATGAAGTTGTTGACTGTTGGTTTGTGGCACATTTAGTGATGCAGACTAGCTGGTTGGAGTCGGTGGGACAAGAGAAACCAGTGGTTGGAGACTGACTCTAGGTGATATATGGCTGAGAACCGATGTCGGTGGCGCAGATGTATCCCCACACACATTATCCTCATATTAACGCTCTACTGAATATCACCATTTTGTCATTCTTCCTTCCTCTCTTTCAGTACTTTATACTTTTTTTGACTGAATTTTCATATCTTCATCTTCCACTTTACTGCCTTTTTATTTGATGTACTGATATGAGGTGTCGTGGCAACTCGGACTGTCATGCAGTAATCCCTGGTCCCATGTTGGTTTGGATGGATGGACATAAATGAATCCTTATCTCTAAATTTCGCCTTCCTACATCCTGATTGTTCTGTACAAATTGATTTCACTGTACAACTAACTGATTACTATTCCATCTGGGGAGAAAAACTACATCCAGTTAGTATTGAAGCTTGTGGGGATTTTATTGATTTCAGGTTGGTATTCATCATGGACAGGTGGGGTCATGGGTGCGCACTGCTGAAGAATCCCCTACTGATGAGACGTAACAGTTGTTCAGTGCTCCCAGGTTTCCAATTGATGTCAGTTGATGATGTACATCGATTTCATTTGATCTCCTCCACTCACCCATCACAATACCTATTTCCATGTTTAAGTATTCTGAGGTTATCTCTGGGCCTCAACAGAACTCGAATAAGAGACCTTCAGGTTACCAGACCGTTGATCTACCACAAATAAGCCATGCAATCCAACTGCTGACCAGATTTTAATTTCACTGACCTAATGGATCAATGGTAACCTGCTGGCCACGAAGCCTAAAGGCCTTGAATTCGATCTCTGGAGGGTAGAGTTATCGGTGTCCACTGCTGAGTAGCCCCACACTGGTGAGTCGAAACAGTTATCCAGTGCTCTTAAGTTTCTAATCTTCTTCCAACTGATGTCATTCTGCGATGAATACTAATTTGAAAAAGGTTGGATAATGGATGGAAAGGAGACGAACTCACCTCTTTTTGTACGACGTTCTTCCTCCACATCTTTAGCCAATAAATCTTAAGACTTATCTTAACGACACTATACCGAATGTCACCATTTTGTCATCCTTTTTTCATCTCTTTTATTATTCTATATTTCTTTTGACTGAATTTTCTTATCTTCATCTTCCACTTTACTACCTTTTTACTTGATGCAGTGATATGAGGTGTGGCAAGTTGTACCGTTACATAGTAATGCTTGGTCCTATGTTGATTTGGATGGATATGTAACATCTATCAAGGCTTTAGAAATTATAATGGATAGTGGTTATCAGTGAAATCTAGGATGATTGTTTTCTCTTATTTGGGAGTCGTCAGTTTGGACGTAAATATGTCTCAGTGAATGATGTGGTTCCCTCTGAGACTTGAAGACTTATCGCTTCAAACACCTGGGTATCATCACCGTAGTGAGTCCTTGTGAGGCGAGTATAGTTTTAGCGCTTCGGCTAGTCATAGCGATGAGTTTTGGAGTCTAGTTTCCAGGAGAACATAGCCACTCCCTGGGAGACATTTAGATTTAGCTGACGAGTCCCAAATAAGACGAAACGTGTATGTTGGATTCCATTCCTAGTCACTGTTCATCATTACTACAAGAACTGAAATTACTGACATTCTGGAGGCATCGGTTAGTTCAACAAAAGGAAGTGATAAGCTATAATACTCATGAGAAAGAAGCCTAGCTTTGCCTAGGTTCTTTTGTCTTCTTGAACTCGTCAGAAAGGTGAGTTTGGACCCTTGAGGAATTGATTTACTCTCTGAGGTTCTAACCCATGTCACTCAAAGGTGAAGTCAATGAATGAGCCATTCGTGCCGCTATTATTGATCTCCTTTAGGACTTGGTTAGATACCTTGATTGATTCTTGCAGAGTAAACATCTTCTATATAGCCCTAAATGCTGACTGACTATCAATCGCTTTTGCAGTGTCACCAACAAGGTAGAAAGCTCACCATTGCCAAATGAAATGAAATTAGTTGCTTGCTGGCAACTGATTCTATAGTACGTCAATCACGGTCTGTATAGCTATGGTGGTAACGTCACTGACTACAACAATGGTCGACTAGAGCTCCAATCTCAAAGGGGACACCAATTTCCTCAGGGTTAAAGATACACTAATAAACACAAAGCTGAGTTTCAAAGCTTCCCACCGACCGTTCTCAATCAACTAACATCCATCAAAGTGCACCGCAACGGTGAAACTTCTAGCTTAATGACCATAATACAAAATCGTGGATAGCATTCGGTCTGCACTTAAGACTAGACAACTCGACATTGGTTGCTCTTCGAAAACCAATTAATGTCGAAGTTGACTTGAATATACTTTTAGCGAGTAACTTGACTTTGATGTTATCACTTGTATTATCCCTTCGTTGGTCAGTCTTCATTGGCATATGGGCTGCTACGCGTACACCTCAATATTGCTTATGTTTCAGTTATATACTAGTGATGGATAGCGGCTAACAGTAGATGGATGTGACAGAATTAGAACTATACCGGTCGCATAGGAAGTAGAAATTGGTCCGGGGTCTGAATCCTAATGAAAACAACATCTCTCATTGGGAGACATGAGATGACACACGCATCAAGAGGGATTCCATTATTAGCTACTATTCATCATCAATATATAACTTGACCTTGTTTTGCAACAGCGTTGAAGTCGACTGCGTATTCTTGTTAAAGTAATTTACATTTAGCCTCCTTGTCCAAAAAGCATGAGACCAAATATTCAAGATATTTGAATATTTAGAGAGTTCGAGTTAGAGCGGCGATATGCCCATTTAGGAGGAAGCCGGTGAAGAATAAGCACTCATTCCCCTATCAATGTCTATTCTGTGTTGCGTTCACCGAAGGCATTCTAAATTCTTTCCGTGGCATAATAGATAACGGCTTGGCGTTTGAAGCGATGAATACGAGGTTCGAGTCTCAATGAAAACAACGTCACTCCGCACTGGGGTGCAGGTACATCCAGCTGACGATTGAGTCCTGTATAGTATGAAACACGCGTCCTAAATTCCTAGTCACAACCAACCAAATTACCATAATTGACATTCAGGCAATATCGAGGCATCTGCATAGGAGCCGATATGCTAATAGAGGTCGAACAACTGGATTCAATAAAACAAGGGAGAATTACAAGTATATCGACCAGTAGTAATAACTACTACCCATTGTAAAAGAAATGGCTATTTTTGTGTTGAGTGTTAACCAAATGTTGTTGGCTGAAACTTTCATTGTATCTTGATTCATTCCTACTGGAGAATGTTAATAGGTGTTCATGTGGATAGTGAAGAATCTACAGTTGTCTACAGTTTATATACCAACTTCTACATAAGGTGGTGAATTGAAATATGCATAATGGAGTGGCTATGAATGATGATTTAGAGTTTATCTAAGTGTTCATCGTTTGATTAGTGGGATAAGTGATATGAACAGTAGTGGTATGGAATGATCCTCTTGACAGAATTCATCGCTTAACTTTTTTCGAATTTCTTTTATTGATCTCTTGAGTTTCTTTTTTATCCTCAGAAAAGAACCTTCTTCGTTCAAATGAAGAGACAGAAGACAGATTCGACGGAAAGAGTGTATCCTGTCAACAATTGAAACGGTAGTCGTTACACATGGTTCACCTTGCATTAAATCCGTCATTTGCAAAATGTGCTTCGTTTCCTCTTCTGTTTCTTTCTTGATTTACTCTTTATACATTCATATCAGCAGCATCCATTGTAATACACCTGCGTTATCCCTTACGTTGCTCTTGGCAGAATCCTTACCTATTGGTAGTAATTCCCTTTGATTCCTGACACCCTCTCAACATATACTACCTATATCCATTGTTATCAGCAACGTCCACTACACAAATGCCTCATTTAGAATACCAGAAGGATGTAAACCGGTGAAATGAGTTTTAGTCACCTTAAAATGATGTTTGTCCCCAAGTGACTTAGAGAAATTTAAGTTTAACTGACAAGGAGGGAGGGGAAACGTGTCGAATTGCTTAAATACTGTTTAACAACAAATGTATCTACATAGATTTTGTGTTCAGTATTACTATTACTCTTTATTGATGTAGATGTAATTCTGGGTTGTTTTATTAGATGGGATTATTCGACCTCTATTGTCATATGGGCTGGTATACGGATACCTTGATATTGCCTGAATGGTAATTATAATAATTTGGTTGGTTATGACTAGCAAAGGAATTTAGGACGCGTGTTTTGTCCTATTCGGGACTCACTTGTCAGCTGGATGTACCTGCATCCCAGTGCGGAGTGATGTTGTTTTCATTGATACTCGAACCTCGTATTCATCGTTTCAAACATCAAGGCGTTATTCACTATGCCAAAGAGGAACGATAGCCACATCTTGTACAACGGTTAGTAGGCATTACTATATATATATATATATATATATATATATATATATATATATATATGTATATATATATATATATATATATATATATGTATATATATATATATATATATATATATAACTCTGCGTTGTTTTATTGGATCAAATTGTTCGACCTCTGTTGACATATGGGCTGGTATGCGGATACCTCGTTATTACCTGAATGTCAATTATGGATTGAATAAAACAGCGGAGAATTGCAAGTAATAATAATAATATTAATAATAACCACTGTCCGTTGTACAAGAGATGGCTATCGTTTCTCCGTAGGATAATGGATAACTCCTTGGTGTTTGAAGTGATTGGTATGAGATATGAGTTTCATTGAGAACAACATCCAGTGGAGTGCATGTACATCCAACTGACTAGACATAAATGGAACTAAACGCGATTGAATTTCTCTACTAGCCTCTACCAGCCACACTTTAACACCTTTGTTTAACACACTTTCTGATTGTTCTATATTCTTGTTATTAAAGTGAATTGTTTTTTTTTTGTGTGTTAAATTATTCATTTTATATATTTTTATTAAAATAAATTCTTAGAACTGTTCACACTGCTTGGTTGAGAATAGCTACAACAGTTGAAATGGAATCGAAACTAAATGAAAAGTTTGCTGAAAATCTATTGAACAATTTAATTCAGCCATTGAATGATTTAATTGTAACATTTAAACAAAATCAAAAACCTGTAAGTATTTCTTGTTCACTTTCTTTTTTTTATCTCTGTTATAATATGTATAAGAAGTACTTATAGTAATGATCAGCAGTGGCTAGCAGTGGAATCCAAGGTGCCTGGATCCCAGTGGGAACAACATCACTCACTGGGAAGCAGGTACATCCATCTGACGAGTCCTAAATAGGATGAAATGCGCATCCTTTATTCCACTGTTAGCCACTGCCCATCATTATCATACATAATTAAAAACACAGGTAATATCGAGGCATCTATACAGGAGCCCATATACCAACAGAGACTGATCAATTCGCTCCAATCAACGACGGTGTAATACACTATAGGAATTACTTTTATACAAAGTTGATATATACGTTAATATACTTTGCTGTCTTATTTTATCATTGTTTCAAGGGGTTATTCATCATGGAAAATGATAATAGTTGAAGTGTTGAAAACATGAGAGTAGTGAGTAGTGCACATCTATGACCTTCAGAATTTGAGGTGAACATGTTACCCTTGAACTAGCCAATGATTTGTTCGGAATCCAAAGATGATGTTGGATAAAGACCACCCTGTTGTAATGGTCAGCTTTTGATAGCTTTTCGTCTAGCCTGTAGGTAGGTACATGTGTGTGATTTTGGCGGTGACCACGAGAATCAGTAAGCGAAAAGATGAAGAGAAAAGTGAGCCGACGACTCAGCCAGTACACAGAATTTACTTACATTTGATAGTAAAAGATAACTGATGAATGGAAGAGCTCAATAACGAAGAAGTGAGAGTCTTGGAATCGAAACTGCAAGATGAATGAGTAAGATTTCGAATGCGTTTCATTACGTGGCCCATCGACAGAGTTAGGGAAGTATGGACCGTTAGATTTTTATCCAATGGCGCAATGGTAACGTTCACGACGGCGTGTACTGCACAGTAGTCCGCTCTGTTCTACTCTATGACTGTAAAACATGGCCATTCAAGGTGGAAGACATGAGAAGGATTCAGGTGTTTGACCACCGTTGCCTCCGTAGTACTGCCCATATTCCGTGGTGTCACCACATCATGTGAGTAACGCAGAAGTCAGATGTAGAGTTTTAGGGAGAAGAGGTGAGTCAGTTGACATGGTTATGAACCTTGATCGACTGAGATGGCTGGCTGGTTGGCTGGGACATGTGTTACGTATGCCTAGTCGCCATCTGCCTCGTCACACAATGTTGGCGGAAGTAGGTTCAGACTGGAGAAAGGCTCTTCGCTCTCGGCCAGACTAAAACATGGAATCAGTGTATGAAGCGTTTGACTGTTGGTTTGTGACATATCGGACGATGCAGACTAGCTGGTCGGGTTCCGCAAGACAAGAGAAACCAGTGGCTCGTGACTCTAGGTGATATGACTGAGAACCCGATGTCGGTGGCGCAGATGTACCCCCATACATATTGTCCTCATCTTAACGACGCCGTACCGAATCTCACTATTTCCTTATTCTTCCTTTCTCTCCTTTAGTACTTTGTATTTCTTTTTATTGAGTTTTCTTATCTTCATCTTCCATTTTACTGCCTTTTTACTCGATCTACTGACTCGAGCTGTGGAAACTATGGCCATTACGTAGTAATGCTTGTTCCTATGTTGATTTGGATGGCTGGATGAATGAGAAGTCGAACATGAAGACGACATTGGATGTAAGATCGCACTGTATTATGAACGGTTAGAAGATGGAAATATTGATCGTTGGATTCCGTTGAACCAAAGGCTTATAGGTAACATACTGGCTGTGGAATCTGAAGGCCCTGAGTTCGACCCTTGAAGAATGGAGTCATGAGTTCACACTGCTCAGGAGTCTCATATTAGGACTGAACAGCTTTTTCAGTGCTTCGAAGTTTCAAGTATTTTTCCAACTGATTTCAGTCCATGGTGACTACCAACCTTAATCAGGTGTGTGTGTGGAGGGGGAGGGGGGGTAGGGTTATGAGTTCCTTCGAGGTTTCAGAGATGCATCTTCATGACGAGTGTAAACATGAATGCAAAGTAGATTTAGACCTTTTGTTGATTATCTTCAACCCACTGCCTTAACCAAAATGTATTATTATTATTATTATTATTATTATTATTATTAATGTACACATATTCCACTTCTTCACTATCTGTCATCTTTTTTTTTCTATGCATTTTTATTTTTTATAGCTAAAAAGATTGGTAGACAAAGAAACGGAGAATTTATTGTCATTTTCTGAAATGGAATCTCGTGCTAGACATAAATTATTTTCATGTTTTCATTATTATGAACGAGTGTATAACAATTGTGTGGATCGACTAAGACAACAACAACAACAACAATCTCAACAACAACATCAACAACAAATCGGAACTATTCCATCAAATACTGACAAGCGTAGTTACAGTTTGAATCGATCTAATACAACTAGTATATACACTAAATATTCTACAAGTAATAGTCTATTGGAAAACTATTCACCACTTAGAAGAAATTCATTTGAATCTCATATTCTTGGATCAGTATTTACAAAAGATTCATCTCGTTTACCATCATCTATCAACATTAATTCTAGTACTACACATCCTTCTCTCTCTAGTTTATCTCATGTTAAAAGTTCGAGTTTCTCATCAGCTGATTTGAAGTCAAATCCAATTCAACGTCATAATAGTTTATCGTCTACGGATACAAATGTAAAGAAGCTTATGACATTGGATAAGGTGTGGAAATTTTCAGAACACTACTATATATTCTTTAGTTTTCGCTGTTGTTGTTGTTGTTGTTATAAACACCTTTTAAATACTAATAATGAATATTTCAGGTTGTTATTCATCAAAGACTGATATCAGTTGAAGGAAGAAAGGAAATATGGGAGCACTGGACAACTGTTTCATCCTAGTATGGGATTTCTCAGTAATGCTCACCCACTGATATCAGTCTACGATGAATAACTAACTTTGCCTTATTTCTGAATCTCTACAACTCCCTGAAAAAATTCAATTGATAATGAATTGTGTGTTTCGTCTTGCTTGGGACTCATCAGTTTGGTTTTTTAATATCTCTTTATGAGTGATGTTCATCCTACTGGTAGCCGCTTTCCATTATTACCATCAGACTGAAACTATCAGCGATAATTAGATATCGGTACATGAACTCGTATGTTAATAGTAGTCCATCGATACGGTTCAGTCACCCACCACTTTGAAATTTCAAGCTGTTTGTATCAAGTTTTAGGTAATGTATCTTGCTATCTTGGGTATTCAAAAGTTCGTTCGTTCAGAAACCATTTATCGTTTTTGCATACATGTACAACACTAGATAGCTATCACAGAGTGACTTAATCAGCTCAAGTTTACTTCGGTTTTTGGATAGACTTGTTGAAGAATGACTGTTCACAATATGCTTGAATTTGTAATCAGGATTAGAACGAAGTAACTATGACTCTCCTCCCAGTTACCTATGAAGAAGTTGAAGTGGCGTTGAACTTGAAAACTGTGGGGAGTTTCTCTTCTAGAAATTAGGATTCCAAACTAGTTCATTATGTCGATGGGCCTCCTCATATCCCTACCGGATTAAAACTAATACGCCATGAAGTTGATTTTGGGAAAGCTGCAGTCTATGGGATTCATATGTGACACGGGTGTTCAAAGTGTGAATGACTTTGAAAACCATCAGGATTCCGACCAATTTACTGCAATGGAATCCAGCTTCATAATTCTACGAGTCATTCTTGTCGGAGCGATCTGTAGATATTAGAGAGTAGTTCACTTTGCGAAAGCAAAGCTGTAGTTAGCTAGCTTGAGCTTGGATGTATATCAGTAACTCGAAAGGAGCCATTGCCGTGAATAGTCAACACTTTTACATTCATTGGCTAAGCTTCCCAGTAAAGGTAAGGTTGGGCTTCATTCTTTCTGCAGGGTTGCGGAAATTTCAACGAGACGTATCCCACGGTAGTTGGTTCACTAGGAGATGAGAACCGTCATTCGATCAGAGTAAACGGGGCACGTGGATGCGTTGTAGCCCAACTTTTGGGAGGATTATGATAACAATTAATCTATTTCTTAAAGTGGGGTTAACAGGATGCTTTGGCATGAGTGTTCTTTTTGATGTTTCAAAGATCTGCATTGTTTGAGTGTTTTTCTGCTGAGTGCGGGCATCGATATACCAGGTTCGCGTTGAAACATCCAAATACCTGAATACTAGTCAAGAAATGAAGTAAATCCGAAAATTGAAGTAAAACTTCGAAATAGTAAGTCGAAAGAATACTCTAAGCTTAAGTATATGGTATTCATTAATCAACTCAGTGCGCATATCAGTTCTGACTTGCAGTTTTGTACCCACTTTCTGATTCGGACTTACGACAGTACGATTTATTTAGCATATTTTGATGAAAATATGCAGGAGGCATATGAATTTCAGGTGCATATTAATCAGAAAATAAGAGTTTTCCATGTTTAATTAGACTCATCATCATCAATATCAACTTACGACTAGGCATTACTGCGTAACGGTTCAAGTTGTTAAATTTCATGTCAGCATATGAAGCGAGAGACTACTAAAATGAAGGCTGTAGAAATAGAGAAGAATTTACCAAAAGTATTAAAATAAAGGGAAAGAGAAAGTGAAAATAATAGTGTATAGATGCATCTGCGCCACCGACGTCGATTTTGAGCCATATCATCTAGAGTCTTGAATTACTAGTTTCTGTTATCATATGGACCCCAACCGGCTGGTCTTTATCTCCTTCCACATGGCTCAGATCAAACTTCAAAGACTTTATGCACTTTATGCACCGTACCGAGCCTTTTTCCAGCTTGAACCTACTTCAGACAGCACTGTGCGACAAGGTAGACGGTGACTAGGCGTATGAAACATATATCCTAACCATCTCAGTCGATGAAGGTTCACAACCTCATCAACTAACTCTCCTCTCTGAAATTCTCTACCTGACTTCTGCGTTACTCACATGGTGAAACTACAACACACAGTCCATGTTATGAAGGCATCGGTAGTCAAACATCTGTCATGTCCTCCATTTTTAATGACTATGTTTTATAATCACACAGCAGAACAGAACGGACTGCAGTACAGTACACTCGAACCTTAATAGACAATCGAATATCGCGATGGTGCCACATATGGCGTAGATTGGGAAAAGCTACTTGAGGCTTTTATTATACATCTAGAGATTTGTTCAACCACTGATCCATTAGGTTTTATCCGACTTCCCAAGTCGGTGAAGTGTTCAACATACTCAACTGCTTCTCTTTTTACTGTAAACCAAGGAGGGCATCGGTATAATTGTGTTACATAACATGTAATGCATAAACACAATTGTAGTCAACACAATATATGTCTTAATCGTTTTATTCAGAAAATGTATGGACGCATTAATCAGTTATATTTTCATATTGAATCCTCTTAAGACTTTTAAATTAGACCTGTTTATGCTCTTGTGTGTGTGTGTGTGTGTGTGTGTGTCCTCGTCCGTTCAACCCTAATAGTATTGACTATACATATGAATTTCTCTAAGATTTGTATACAATTACTAATAAATTTTGATTATATGTCTTCTTATATTTTGTAATATTTTTATCAATACTTTTGCTCATAGTAGCTAAGACATTCGTATTATACAACTCTTACTGATTACTATCGAGTATGTATAACAGCTGAAGAAGCTAGAATAGACTGGCATACAAGAATGTTAAAAGTAAGTCAAATTATACTTTATAAAATGTATACAAACAGTTACAATAAACTTATATTAGCTATGGTTAATTGATTTAAAAGGTTGCCTTTTTATCAGTCATAGGTTATGGGTTCGAAACCCGTTTCTCCTGTGGATATTTACAGTAGCCAAGTAGTATCATAAATAACCCTCATATAATAGGTGTGATTCCTTATTGTCTACTACTGCACGAATGTACTCAAGGTTAATGATTATTATTCGGTGGATGATACTCACTTTTTTTTTACATACATAAATCTGTTGATTATTTTCTAGCAGTTTGTGATAAATTATGAATACACAATATTTTATATCATATTCTTAATGTTGGTTTGACTGCCTAAGATTGCCGTGGTTTAGCAAACTTGTATTATTGATACGAAGGGGACGGGGGGGGGGAGATTGAAGGTGGAATGAAGATCCGAGTCACTGTAGGATTCGAGCCAGCTGCTTCCTGGTTACCGACTTGGTGCTCTACAAATTGAACCTTAATAGTTATCATCTATCATGCCTGTGTGTGTGTGTGTGCAGTTTGTCCCCTATCTGGGCCAGCAGAAGTTACTTTTTTGTGAAAGAGAAAGAATGTTTGAACGAAATAGTCTTTTTAGACAAAGATAATGATAGAATTCACCAAAGATCAAGTGGTGATATAGCGTGAAGCCTGTGATTCTTTGACCACGTTTGTTCATACAGTCGACTTTCTGTTGACCTAACCACTGATTACAACTCATCTAAATCTATCGAGGTTTAAGTACCTGAGGGTTACCGATTAATAGACGAAGCAATTGATCTACTCGCTTCACGTTTCTATACTTGTTAAGGATGTCTAATCCCTAAAAGACTAGCTTGTGTATATATTATCATTGTAAAGTATAAACCTTACCTTCGTGCACTTTTCTCTCCATAACTTACTTTTTAACGCGTCGGTTTAAGGTACTAAATGCTGATTGGTTCATTTTTTACACTTCTAATAGGCTATTTTGTTTTCAACTGACGAAATATGCCCATCTATTCATTAACAAGAACAAGGCATGTATCAGCGAAGAAGAAACATTTCTTTTCAACGACTTCATTATCAAGCTGTACAGTCGTACTTATACTGAGTAAAATGACAGATAATTGCACTAAAAAGGGAGTTGCTCAGTTAATATGCCCACTTCTATGTGTATCTACAAGTTCACATGCTCCTGTGGAGCTGAACTATATTGGACGTTGTAAGCGGGCCCTCTGAAAACGTGTTGCTGAACACTACCTGGTTTGACTTACCAGAGGCGAGCATAGGAAAACGACTTCATCCATATGTGAACACCTTGTTAAATGTGGACACTCAGCACCTCAAGATTCATCCTTCAAAATAATTTACAAAGTTAAATTGAACTACTCCAAAGGTTTACACGCTTCCACCACTTAGCTAAAGCATTAGCTATACATGAACAAAAACCGAAACTTTGCATTCAAAAACGTTTTGTGAAACCACACTCTCTACACCTTGGCCTTGATTTCACTTCACTTCATTTTGGTATACTTCTCTTCGATTATCATCATCATCATCATTATCACCAATTTTCACTTCATTGACAATATTTGACCCACATTTCACTATTTAATATCGATTCATTCCTTATTCATTGACATATTTTGCGTGTTTCAGCTAAATTATCACCGTTTTACTATTCCCAGACAACATTTGTCGCTTATCTCACCACTTGTTTTCAATTCGCCCCTCCTTATTCAGTGACCCATTTTCTATTCCTTCCACTTGAACAAAATACCACTACCTACAGCGATTGTATATTTTGCATATTGACTGAGCAACTCCCTTTTTAGTGCAATTATCTGTCATTTTACTCAGTGTAAATACGATTGTACAGCTTGATAATGAAGTTGTTGAAAAGAAATATTTCTTTGCTGATACATGCCTTATTTTGTTTTCTCTGGTCAAGGCCATCTAAAAAGTATATAAACGACTGAATTTTCAGCTATAATCGTCTTATTTGGTTGAAGTGAAATATACTTTCAATCCCATTGTCTTTTTTACTCTTGGTGTGAACTGATTATCATGTTGCTGTGAAGACTAGTCAGAAGACTATACATATACATGCTAAAAGACCATATACATTTACAAAGGTAAAGGAAGGTTGGTTACAGTCTAGTTACAGCCTATTTATTCTAGTGAATCACCTCCTGACCAAACTACGCTTATAGTTGACAGGACATAAACTATTGTAGTGAAGGTAGTGACCAATCCACGTGTCTTTTCTGTAGATAGTTTTCTCAACTGTGTACCATCATGTCTCCATCTTATACTTAGTTCCAAAAGGGCTGAATCTGTATTCATTTTTGTATTCCATTGTAAAATTCATATCTGGATGAGCTTGGTTGAAGGTATCGACCAACTTTGATGCATGACTCATATTGTCACAAACAGTGAAAGTATCATCGACATACCTGTGGTAATATATCATTTCCTTATTCGCCTAGTGCAGACATGTTTGTTCTAGATGAGTCATGAATATATCAGCTAGGAGAGGGTTTAGTGGTGAACCCATAACCACTCCATCAGTCTGCCAGTATGCTGGATGATTAAACTGGAACTGAACACCTTTTGTACAGAGGAGCAGTAATTGTTTGAGTTCTATTTTCGGCGGCAATGGTAGTAGATCAGACTGTTGACTGATTATATCAATCGTTTCATCCACTGGTATGTTTGTAAACAACGAGGAAATATCAAATGATACCATGAATTGATCTGAGATATCTACCCACTTCTTTAGAGAATTAGAATGTATCCTTCATGTTATGATTTGAGAGCATTTTTCTAATGGGTTTCAATTTCTTTACTAACCAATAAGCCAATTTATGACAAGGTGAATTTATCATAGATAAAATAGGTCTCTTAAAGGAACACTGGATTTATGGATTTTTAGAAGACCGTACATGAAAAGTAGTCATAAACGTCTTGGTTTAAGTTCAGTATCATCATCATTATCAACATAGGACCAGGCATTACTGCGTAACGGTCCGAGTTGCCACACCTCATATCACTACATCAAGTAAAAAGGTAGTGAGGTGAAGGATGAAGATAAGTGAATGCAGTCAGAAGAAATATAAAGTACGAGAAGAAAGGAAAGAGGAGTGACAAAATAGTGAGATTCGGTATAGCGTTGTTAAGATGAGGATAATGTGTGTATACATCTGCGCCACTGACTTCGGTTCTGAGCCATATCTTTTAGGGTCTCCAACCACTGGTTCCTCTTGTCCCGTGGGCCCCAACCACCTAGTCTGCATCGTCCTACATGGCTTAAACCAACAGTCAGAGACTTCATACATTGGTGCCATGTTTTAGTCTGGACACCTCGGGCCTTTTTCCAGCCTGGACCCACCTCAGCCAACATTGTGTGACGAGGCAATCGGTGACTAGGCAAGTTCACTATGAATTACTCCATCAATCAATTGATTCTTTACAAGTTCTCTGAAGTGTTTGGTTACTTTATTTTCAATTGAAATCGTCACATTCTTCGGGGATCTGTCAACTTTAAATCTCGATGAATCCTTCAAAATCATCATGATGATGATACTAAACCCCCTTTTGCATTGTTTACATTTTTGTCAAGGGAATTAAATGTATGAAAAATTCGTAGGTTGTCTAATATAAGTTGGATGAGTTGATTGGTAACGTAGATCTTGATTTGTGTCATCATATTGAGTAATTATTGTTATTATTATGATGGTTTCTTTTTTTCAGTGTTTCAATGATCAACGTACATTAGAAAGTCAACGTCTAAATAGTTTGGCAAAGGGATTAACAGTTTATCGCAATAGCTTAGCTGATACTATACCAACATGGAAAGCTGCTATCAATGAATTAGCTGTAGGTACAGATTTCTTTGTTTCATTATCCTGTTGACTTTCCTTTTCATAATTATGAATACAACGTTTGATATTACTGAAGCGTCAAAAAAAGTAGGTTACAGTTAGTGCAATACAATGAGTTCTTGCCTAAATATATTGTCAGTGATGGTGTTCTGTGGACTCAGGTAGTTGTTGAAGGTTGCAGAAGTAGAAGGGATTGCTAACTGAAGGATGTGAACGAAGATAAGAAGGTTAGGATGAAAGAGGTGAATAGTGGTCTGGGGGGGGGAATTTGAGCGCTGACAGAGCTGTGAGGGCGATTGACACTTCCCGGCTGCCCACATCGTGGAAGTCTAGGCTTTCTTGAGGTATCTGAAAAGGAAGGGTTAGTGCGTGATCGCAGAGCTTTTTTGATGTATGTATTATGGAAGATGTGGTCGGACATACGTGCTGTGGTTGTGGATCACTATAAACCACTGGCTGGTCTAAGCCATCATAATGTATCGTTTCATTCTTTAGGAACATGTTAAGGGTAAGGGTAACTGCTTTTTGTCTAATCACTATCCAATAGACCTTTCTGTTATGGTAGGACCTCGGGAGAACAAGCGTCCCACCAGCATAGTTCGTCGGGTTGTCGTGATATTGCAAGCCCGACCACCATGTCAAGGTAGCAGCTATTGTTTTGATTAACTGGACAGTGACACTTATCCTCTCTTTTCACAGTTACAATATGGTCACACAAGTGAATCATAACCTTAGTTAAATTTCATTCTCTTGTCAATATCATTATGCAATTTAGAGAGCTGTGGGGTTTAATTGATTTCAATTCGCTATTCATCATAGACTGACATCAGTTGGAGAACCATGGAAAACTTGAAGGTACTAGGTTCGATCCCTTTAGGGCACGATCATGGGAGCACAATGACTGAAGGGTCCCGTAGTAGGATGAAACACATGTCCAGTGTTTCCAGGTTTTCAATTCTTCTCTAACTAATGTCAGTCCGTGATGAGTGCTAACTTGAAAGATCGCTAAATCCTTGCAAATCCTCAAATTCAATTGATCTAGTGCTCATTGGTGATTAGCTTCTAGAGGTGATTCCTGAAGTTAAAATGAGAAGTCGTTGACTAGTGGGGAAAACCTGGTGACCGTAGGAATAAATACTCAACGATGACATTAAGTGATGGTCGCACTATATCATGAACTGAGAGAAGTTAGAAGTATTGACCATTAGATTCTCCCGACGCAGTTGCTCGATGGTAACGTGCTTGCCACAGAACCTGAGTCTTAGTTGGCATATCCAGCTGACAAGTCTCAGGTATGACGAAATGTGCACGCTAAATTCCCCTGTTAGCCACTATCTATAATTATTGTTACATATTGTCTGCAAATATTCCTAGATATCTATCGTCCAGCTGAAACACTTGCCGTTAGACGTGATAGACTTTCTTCTCCGAAACTGTAAATAGTCTACGAAGAGGTTAAAGGATGATATTAGGAACCTTTTAATATATAGCAAGCAGGCCAATAATAGTCAACCAAAACATCTGTCCACTAAATCCAGTCATTCATACGTAAGCCTACCAACATTATCTTACCTAGTTCTAGATGTGTAGATAGGATGTCAGGCATTTCAGCTAGCAAGTGTGCTGGTATTATGTTATCCATTCACAAACCTTTCGAATGGTTCCTTTTCCGAGAATGAGGTAACAACTGGCTGTAATGCAATTCAGTTAACTTTTGAACCCAATTCTATACCTTCTGGAACGATTGTGAACTTACAACCGACTTGAACCCCTCTGGAGGTGCGACACCATTGGTTTGGGGAGGTGACTTTTAACTAGTGGGTCACGAGTTCGAATATATCTGTGATTGATTTTCAGCCATGTCACCAAGAGTCCGCAATCATTGGTTTCTTATCATCTTGAGGACCTCAACTGGATGGTCTAAATGGCTCAGACCAAGATGCAGAGACTTCATGAAGTGATAACTCATTTCTGTCTGGTCACCCTGAACCTACTTCCAGCCCAATCCTACTTCGACTTGGCATGCATAACACATCTTGCAAGGTCAGTCGATGTGAGTGTTTCACTAGAATATTTTCTTCAAATGCTATAGGTTTTCTTTGTAACTAATGTGCAGACTCTTTGTGTAGATAGATACATATATTTCGCCATGCATGTAATATAGGATCTGCTGAAACTTTGGTTCATCAGTTACGGCGTTCGACTTCTAATCTCTGGATCATGAGTTGGAATTTCATCGGACCTACTGAGGTTCAGGTAATCCTTCACGCCATAGGTGTACTTCATAGTCTTTACTGCCTAAAACTTTACATGAGTAGGACGCAATGCGTATTCTTCATTGGAATTCGAGTTTCTTCAAACCAATAAATTTTCTTTTCTGTTACTAATTATCACTACTCACCGTTAGAAAATAATGACTGGTCCAACTTCTCGTTGCCTTCCGATCCATTTGTGGTGTCGGCGACCTATCCAATTATCTGTTAATCGATGAGTTTACTGCGCTGCAGTTCGTTCTGTCCTATTGTATGGCTGAGGGACCTGACCGTTGAAAGTAGAAGACATGAAGCGATTGTAAGTCTTGGACTATAAGTATCTTCGTGGCATTGTTCGCATCTGATGGAATCACTTGTATGGACAATGTTGAGATCAGGTGAAGGATACTAGGGAGGGAAGACCGATCGATTGATGAGACTGTAAACCCCAGTCAACTGAGGTGGATTGGATACGTATTGCGCATGCTGGTCCACCGCTTGTTTAATCTGTTATTTTACCCATACAAGTGTGAATTGTTACTATGCAGAATTGACAACATTTTATGTGAAGTTTTGCGTTGACTTTCTTTTTTTCCGGTCAACATTTATTCATGTTACATTACAGACTGTAATCGAATCGTTTCAGTTTCAGTTCAATAGTAAATTCTGCTCACAATCTAGAATATTTACAATGATGGAGGATATTTATAGTTGACGAGGATAACTTCGTAGGGGTGTTGTGTTCTGTGAGATGTGATGGTTTAATTGCGAAGCTGTCATCATTGTCATTCTAGATAACATCATGATCATCATTAGGGGAAACTTTAAAAGGAAGTAACCCATCAGGTTTTCTCCCCAACTGGCTTACTAGTGTATCCTGATGATTTCTCAGGTGTGATTGGTCATCCTATGGACATGAAGTTTGACCCTATTCTTGTTTCTTATTGGTTGATAGATTGGGTCAATGCCAATAAGTTGTTGGTTGACCACTGACTGAACCTCAATCTCTTAAAGGTTATCTGGGATTATGTGTACTTCGTCTATCCAGGATTTTCACACTTTCTCTGTCAAATTCATGTTCACAGTTGTTTGTGTATGCATTATTGATACGAACGAAGATATGTTAAAACACTTCACTGCTAATTGATGTTCATATAGACGGATGCGAAGAGTGTGACCACTCTGTCCGATATGGTGTTTCTCATAGTTTCTACAGTTTATTTTGTCGATAATGTTTGGTTTGTCTTCCTTTGATATTGTATCCTTTGGGCTGGATAATAGAAACTGAAGAGATTTTATGAGGTTGTGAGTTACAGCGACCACTTTGTCTTCAACTGCATTAGGAACAACCTAAGAAAGTAGAAAATGGGCTGCGTGCAGACTCTATTCAAGAGGGCGAGAACACTGCAGTACAACAACTTCATGGAGAGACGAAGGAGATTACTTGATTTCCGTACTAGATAGGTGAGATTAGGTAGGAAACTTCATGAGAAGATAGATGTCTATTCCGTACGTCATCAACTACACAGTCCTTCATAGAAATCAACAAATGCATCATCCTACTGTACATGAAGTATATGTCAGAGATCACTGAGACGACTTGGAATTGGTTTGGCTCATAAACCAACAAATTCGCATATTATGCAGACGAAATGAGACAACAAGCAAAGGAGGCAAACCTAATATCATTTACAAAATCAACTGGAATAATTGTGATCAACACTACATTAAACAAAGTGGTCGTCCTGTTCGCCTTCTCTTACATGAACACCAACTGGCTATTAAACATCACGACATTTCCTCACTCGTCGCTCAATGTACGTGGATAACAACTATGCACATGAATTCAATTTCGACAGTGTAGAGATCTTGGATGAAGAGAGGAAACATAAAGAGTGTAGGAGAATTCCTCGAAGCTTGGCATTCAGATCGGTCAGTCAGTTAGTCAGTCAGCAATCAATGGATGTATAGATGTAGATCCAATCTATCAACCAATAAGAAAAGTGATAAACGACAAGAAAGGTCGGGGTGGGGCAGAGGAACAGCCGACAAGAAAATCTGTAGAGTCAGTCAATGATACAACAAGTTTAAATGCCAACCTGACTGGAAAAAGGCTGTTGGCTCTCGGCCAGACTGGTACATAGCATGGGATCAGTGTATGAAGTGTTTGACTGTTGGTTTTGTGGCATGTGTGGTGATGCAGACTAGCTGGTTGTTCTTTGTACATTCCTGTGAATTGTAGCAACTTGAACGGATCCACTTGTTTGCAAGATTGCATGTTGATTTGATCTGTCTGCCTCATTATCATTTGTATACATTTTATGATCTAACTATATATATTTATTTTATTGCTACTTAGAATGCTATCACTTTAGCTGATCCATCATTGGATATGCAAAATTTTCGACGTCATTCCCACCAAGACAACATTCTCAAAGTATCAAAAGACTTGAATAATCATGATCAAATGAATGATACTTTAATGAAATCAAAAATCACTCCTAATGTTGGTTATTCACTGCAACGACTTATCGATTTACCTGGTGAAAATCTACTTCGACCAAGACGACAACAGAAATCATCTGATTTATCGTCGAAATCTCGACCATTTAGCATTCTTCGAAGAAAATCACAGATAATTAGTGATAAAAGTAAAATTTTGATATGGATTATTTAATTTGTTGGAATTTATTTGTTGATTTCAGGTTGACATTTTGTCATGGACTGCTATCAGTTGGAGAAATATTGGACAGCTGTTTCACCCTCATATAAGACTCCTCAAGAGTGTGAAGTGGGAAATTTAAGTCATTGGCTTCCGACCTAGTAGTTCAATGAACACAAGCCCTGTGACAAGAGCAGAAGTCTTGAATGCCATAATGTTACTGAAAGCTAGGAAAGCAGTAGGACCAGATGGAATTCCTCCAAAAGCAATGAAAACAGACGCAGAGACAACAGTGGAAGCACCACCACTACCGCAGAAGGTTTTAGAGGAAGGAAGGAAAAGTACCTGCCGATTGGAAGAAGGGCCAACTCATCAAACTCCCAAAGAAAGGTGGCCTAAGTCTTTGCAAGAACTAGCGTGGAATCATTCTGCTGTCCACCCCAGGCAGAATATTAAGCAACATCATCCTGGAGAGACTACAAAATGCCCTGGATTCACAATTACGACCGGAACACCCTGGCTGGCTGTCTGACTTCAACCAGAACAAATCATATGTCAATCAAATTGAAAGGTAACGCTACGCATCATCATAGAACAGAGCATAGAGTGCCAGTCAACTCTTCACCTCAATTTCATCCACTTTGAAAAGGCCTTCGATTGAGTCGTCGACCGAGAAGTACTTTGGCAGCTGCCGCTTCAACACTACTCTTCCACTGCCACAAACCTTTATGAACCTCATTCAACACCAGCTATATACTTGCTGTGTGATGAGGCTACATACCAAGAGATTGATAACACAGTGGAAAGCTCAGTGATGCCTTTGAAGTGAAGTGAAGACAGGGGACAGGAGTAAGACAAGGCGGCCGCCTACTATCATCGATGATCTTCCTGATTGTGGTCGACTCGACTGGACTGGACTGGATGATGCAAAAAACAACTATGAGGAGCGAGAAGATGGGCACACGCTGTTTTAAGCATGAGAAGTCCCTAGAAGATTTGGATTTTGCCAGTGATGATTTATGTCTAATGTTATCTTGTGTCACACAATCTCGAAGATGTACAGGCGAAAACCAACAGGTTAGCAGAAGAGGCGAGGCAGGGCAGTTAGGATGGGACTTCCTTCAGCTGAAGGTGGATAAGAAGACAGAGGTGATGAAGATACCCAAGCAAAAACAACAAGAACAATGACAGTGGTAAGAAGCACTAATCACCATGAACGGGAGAAATCGAAATGAGGTTGTCTCTTTCACCTACCTACCTCCTATGAGGCAGCATCGTTTCAACTACAGACGGTGGCACAGGCACAGATGAGGATGTTAAAGGCAGCCAGGATTGGAGAGACAGCAAGGCAGGCCTTCCTTCATTAATATGTGGATATCAGTGTTGAGATCTACTGCACTGCACTGCACTCAGCATAAAGCGTGAACAAGATCCGGATTTTCAACACTGTCAATGTCAGTCAAGTTGGTGCTTCCATGTGATGGTTGGGAGACTTGGCTTGTTGCGAAAAGCATTTCCAACAGACTACAGATATATACTCAACAGTCGCGGGATGCTGAAGATGGAGATCAGATGGTCAGAAAGAATTAGCAACATTTATCTCACTCTGGCAACCAACCGAGAGTGACATGAAGCAGATGATATGAGAAAGAAATGAAAGCTTGTGGGGAGTCGTGGGGCCAGTTTAAGAAGACTGTAGAGAAGAGAGTGAAATTGTGACGTACTACTGAAGCCTTATGTTGCAATAGGAACGCAAAGAACAAATAAGGCTCATAAAAGTTTAAAGATAATGTACTAGCTGAGGAATCTGAAGATACTGGATTCGATCCCTTGAGGGCGTACTTTTGAGTCATCTGAGACTAAAGCAAAAGAGTTGTTGTTCAGTGTTTCCAGGTTTCCAATGGTCCTCTCCAACTGATATTAGTTCATATTGTAACATTTTTTATTGTTTCAAAGAATACTGATGGTTTTTTTCTGGTTGATTGTGAATAATTATAAGTATATTAGTCGTCAGTTTCGAAGATTGAACTCGAAGCAAGTACTGGTCTCGAAAGTGTGCATATAGTGCTTCATCTGTTGAACTAAAATTCCTTACCTGAAATCAACTTTAAATTTTATTTCAATCTTTAATGACTTTTGATTGCTTATTGTGTTCTCATAAGTTAGAAATACACATGGATTTTGGCGTTTAGTACGTTTACTAGGGCTATCTCACTTCATCTTATTGTCCATTGTCTGTTAGATTTACATGGAACATTTTATTAATGTCGGTGTGTATTATCTTCTTACCTTATGTGAAGTTGTGGACTGCGGGTTCGAACCCCGCCTCTTCTACTGAAGTTCAGGCAGTAAACCAGGTAGCATCATTAACCCTTACACAATCGGTATAGTTGCTCATTGCCTCCTGTATGAATGTGAGTCGATTTTTCCACCATTATTTTACTAAATAACTTTCGAACAGTTTAGTAAACAATTTTCAGTTTAACTATCTGAGATAGTTGTAACTGTTTGACAGACTTAGTAATGATTGAAGATAGAATGGAAATCTGACTCATGCGCAGAGGGGGGATTGGTGTGGCTCGAACCCAAGACTTCTAAGTTACAGACTTGGTACTCTGTCACAACTAATCTAAATGACCAAACCGGTGACCATATCTTTATTCCATTTCAACCATTCGATAGCGGTTAGTAGATTACCAAATCAGTAACTTGTAGGTTACTGGTTTCAATCCTGCCGATACCATAGTTTTCATTTCACCTTCAATTATCACTCAGCTTTAAATGACATATCGAATGGTAATGAAGAATATGTGTAGCTCAGATGGGGATGGTCTTGGTTGTATTGTATTCTCTCAGCTGAGTTGTTTAATCGTGATTGTTGTGTCATCGACCGACGGCATAGATTTTCCTGTTGGCTGTCCCTCTGGTTGACCTCTCACCTTTCTGTCGTCTAGAAGAGCGATGAAAGCTTTACAATTAAACAACCCAGCTCAGAGAACATAATGCAACCAAGATATTGAATAATCGTGTATCGATAAAAGAAATGTATTCGTTTATGAACTCATAATCTTGCTGTTTTGTATCATTTAAACCTTTCGCTATGTTTTTCTTTGAAGTTAAGGAAACTGCATCATATTCTATTGATTCATCATCATCATCCTCAACAACAACAGAACCGGTATCACTTAGTTTACGTTTGATAATCCAACATTATTTGACAAAACAATCAATTTTAAAGTTACTTGATTTATTGGCTAAAGATGTGGAGAAAGAACGTCGTACAAAAAGAGGTGAGTTCGTCTCCTTTCCATCCATTATCCAACCTTTTTCAAATTAGTATTCATCGCAGAATGACATCAGTTGGAAGAAGATTAGAAACTTAAGAGCACTGGATAACTGTTTCGACTCACCAGTGTGGGGCTACTCAGCAGTGGACACCGATAACTCTACCCTCCAGAGATCGAATTCAAGGCCTTTAGGCTTCGTGGCCAGCAGGTTACCATTGATCCATTAGGTCAGTGAAATTAAAATCTGGTCAGCAGTTGGATCGCATAGCTTATTTGTGGAAGATCAACGGTCTGGTAACCTAGCGGTCTTTTATTCAAGTTCTGTTGAGGCCCAGAGATAACGTAAGAATACTTAAACATGGAAATAGGCATTGTGATGGGTGAGTGGAGGAGATCAAATGAAACCGATGTACATCATCAACTGACATCAGTTGGAAACCTGGGAGCACTGAACAACTGTTACGTCTCATCAGTAGGGGATTCTTCAGCAGTGCGCACCCATGACCCCACCTGTCCATGATGAATACCAACCTGAAATCAATAAAATCCCCCCTATCTTCAATACTAACTGGATGTAGTTTTTCTCCCCAGATGGAATAGTAATCAGTTAGTTGTACAGTGAAATCAATTTGTACAGAACAATCAGGATGTAGGAAGGCGAAATTTAGAGATAAGGATTCATTTATGTCCATCCATCCAAACCAACATAGGACCAGGGATTACTGCATGACAGTCCGAGTTGCCACGACACCTTATATCAGTACATCAAATAAAAAGGCAGTAAAGTGGAAGATGAAGATATGAAAATTCAGTTGAAAGGGAATATAAAGTACTGAAAGAGAGAAAGGATGAATGACAAAATGGTGATATTCAGTAGAGCGTTAATATGAGGATAATGTGTGTGGGGATACATCTGCTCCACCGACATAGGTTCTTAGCCATATGAGCTAGAGTCAGTCTCCAACCACTAGTTTCTCTTGTCCTACCGACTCCAACCAGCTAGTCTGCATCACCAAATGTGCCACAAACCAACAGTCAACAACTTCATACATTGATACCATGTTTTAGTCTGGCCGACTACAACCTTTTTCTAGCCTGGACCTACTTCGTGCAACATTGTGTGACGAGGCAGACGGCGACTATGCATACGTAACATGTGTCTCAGCCAGCCAGCCATCTCAGTCGATGAAGGTACATAACCTTGTCAAGTGGCTTACCTCTTTTCCCTGAAACTCTACACCTTGTGGAACTCTTTTATGTACCTTTGTCTCAGATATGAATGTGTGTGTGTGTGTGTTTGTATGTATTTACTGGAGTTCAACTCATGATTCGGACATGAGACCGAAAACATGAAAATAAATGCTGCGCTACATCGGAATTACTCAAGTAAACTAAACCTTATGCAGATGGGTATGAAAATAAATGTTTATCAGGGAAGTGGAGGGGGGGGGAATAGAAAAATATTACGATGGGATCGAAGGTTGAAGTATGAAATTCATATTAAGAAGGTTCTCTGAAGAATATGTTGACCTGACCGTATTATGGACCAAATTAGATGAGCATATATCTCTTTTTACAAAAAACGATCTCGTTCCACTGAATCGGTTGGTTTCTATTGGCTTATGAGCTCCTTCAACTGACGCTCCCCCAAGTTTTCTATACCTCCTTCCATTTTTATGTTATTATTAACTGGCTAGCAGTGAAATGAAGGATATAGGTTCCGTTTTATTTGTGACTTGTCATTAGCAGTGTCTACATTCTAGTTGGGGGAAAATGTTCTGCCTTAGCTGAAACTTGGACGCAATACGCCTTACTTGAAGCACTGTAGCAGTAACACTGTAGGCTAAACAGTTTGTCGCAATGAAATATAAAGGGAATTTGGAGGTTTATGGGGAAGGGGGGGGGTTATTTCCTGATTTCAGGTTGATATTCATCACTAGTGCTCATTGGAGGCTCGCTTCGAGATGAGATTCTCGAGATTATAATGAAGCGTTGTGACTGGTTGGGTCAACCAAGTCGAATGTGAAGACATGAACTCAACGAAGGCATTAGATGGAGGTCGCGCTGTATCGTGAACTGCAGAAGTAGTAAATATAGACCATGGGGTTCCGCCGACGCAACGGCTTATTGGTAACGTGCTTGTTGCGGGACGTAAAGGCCTTGGGTTCAATCCCTGTTGGGTTGGGCGGTGTCATGGGTGCACGCTGCTGAGGAGTCCCGTACCAGTTGGAAAAAACACCTGTCCAGTGTTCTCAGGTTCCGAATGTTCCTCCAACTGATGTCACTTCATGATGAATATTGCTGAAGAGATGTCTGTCAAGACTCAGTACCATTATTGATAATAGTATGACGTTTCGAGTGACACTTACTTGTTTCAAAACTCAGCGGGAACCACACTGTAGACTGCCATACAGGTGCATCCAGTTGGGGGATTTCGTATTGAACAGATATGTGATATCAACTTAGGACCTGGTCACACCTTGAATCAGCACCTCTAGCTAAAATGCAGTAAGATAAAATACGAAGCAATAACGAGGTGGCTCGGTGGTATAGTGGATAGCGCTCTCTCATTTGAAGCGATCGCTCCCGAGCCCGAATCCCGGTGGGAAGAATATCACTCACTGGATGGCAGGTACATCCAGCTGACGAATCCGAAAAAGGACGAAATGCGCATCCTGGATTCTACTGCTAGCCACTGCCCATCACCACTATAAATAACGAAGTGAGTTGTTAGGAAAGAACAAGAAGGAGGGAAGAGATTTTGAGATTCAGTATGTCGATTACAAGGCTCATAACATGAGCCTATATCTAGGCCTTTGAGATCGATCCTCAGACATATCAAGACATCTACAGTCTCCAACCACTGGCTTTCGGTGTCATGAGGAAACCATCCGGGAAGCCCACATCTCTCCACACACATATAATTGACAGTCAGCAACTCGACAGACAGATGGTATGTTTAGGCATGTTCACTCTTTACCTTAACCCACCTAAAACCTACTACACCTAACATTGTGTGATGAAGCAAATCGTGGCTAGACATATGTAACACCTACATGCTGAAGTCAGTCACCTGACTCAATGAAGGTTAACAACCTTATCCATTCACACGTTTCTTTCATGTCTATCTACAACTCTATACCTGACTTTTGCATTACTCATGTGGAGACACCACAACACCCGATCTATCCTACAAAGTCAACGATGGTCGAGCACCTTAATCCATCTCGCCTTAGTATATGTTGCCTCAGTAGTACGCACCCATGACTCCATCCTCCAACATTAGTTTACTCACGATTTTTAAGTATAGTGAATATATGAAGGCAAAGAATTTAGAAGAGACAATTTCAAGCTAGATTGAGTGAATTAACGCCCAGTAACCCTGACACTTAATAGATGATTGGATATCATAGTGAAATCAAAGATGGCGTAAGGTGGCAAAAAGTCAGATCATTATTATTATTAGTCCCTTGGGTTTCTAATGGAACATAGGGCTTCAGTAGCACGTCTCCAGTGACCTCTGTTCTCTGAGATCTTTTGAACCTGGTTCCACGACAGCCCAGAAGCTCTCATTTCCTCCTCGCACGATCTCCTCCATGTCACCCTCACTCTCGGACGTCCAACTCGTCGCTTCCCATGAGGATTCCACTCGAGGGACTGGCCTGACACGTGATGTCCCCAGTTGGCCTTCTCAGTGTATGCCTAATTCAATCCATCTCCATTTCCTCTTGCATATTTATTGGGTGATAGGTTCTTGGTTGGTTCGTTGCCAGCCAGCCAGAGTTCCTTGTTGCTTATTCTTCCTGGCAATCCATCTGACCTTCAGTAACGAGCCAGCGTAGGCGGCTGTTGTTGATGAATGTCTGTAGTTTATTGGAAATGCGTTTCGTGACGCGTCAAGTCTCTGAGCCATACAGAAGCACTGAGTTGACTGAATTGGTGTTGAAAATCCGGATGTTGTTCCACATGCTGAGTGGAGTGCCGAAGATCTCCACTCTGGTTTGAGGCTAATGAACGCCTGTCTTGCTGTTTTTCCGATTCTGACTGGTTTTGACATCGTCGTCTGTGCCGCCTGTAGTTGAAACAGTGCTGCTTAGATACGTGAAGGAGGTTACTTCCTTTAGGTTTCTCCTGTTGATGATGACTGGAGTTTGTTGTTGTTGGTGGTGCGGTGTCTTCATCACTTCTGTCTTCTCTGTATTCACTTGAAGTCGTGTCTTCGCTGCCCTGTCTCTTCTGTCAACTTGTTAGTTTTCGCCTGTAGATCTTCAAGTTTGTGTGACATTAGGCACAAGTCATTGGCGAAATCCAAGTCTTCTAGATTCTTTTCCGCAATCAAGAATACCTTACCTCTAATTAATTATCCACCTAAATTTATAACTAAATTCATAAGAAATCGAAAGAAAAACAATACCAACGTTATCGATACTAATCCTTCTACTAATAGTAATAATGGTGACAGGGTTGTGTAAGAATTCAAAGCCTCCAGTGTGTTATCATACAAGGAAGGCACCTCAGAGTCATAATGAAGAATTCTCAATAAGGCTGATTGGGGTTATAGAAACAAACTTTGTAGGTTAAAAGATCCTCCTATAGATGCAATTCAGCAAAGTGATCTGGTTTACCAAATCCCTTGTAATAATTGTGAGGTCAATTACACAGGTGAAAGTAGTTGACCAGTCAGGGTCGATTAGAATAACAGAACACAAAAACTTACCTAAATCAAACGTTAGTAGATCCTAATAAGATAAGAATTTTAGGGAAAAGCTCAGCCATAACTCTGCACTCGATTACACACAATCACACTATAGGGTGGGATAGAGTGATCGCATTAAAATCTGACTTAGTTGGCTAGAGAGAGAGCGAGATCGATAACCGAATTTCTGATTATCGAATCTACGCCAAATAAATACATACAGTAATAGAAATGATTCTGCATCTGTCTGAGATATATGGAAAATTCTACTACCCTTATCATCACAAGGAAGGTGAGAAAATTAGGACTATATAAATTCTACGTCAATGTTGTGGAGTTACTTGTGAACAATAAATTGTATCCGAAACGTTATCCAGTAAATGATAATGCTGCTTCACTATGTGCGACAATTCTACTAAACCGATTAAAGTGGAATTACAACCTACCACAGTGCCTAAGTTTTATTCCTACACCTCACTCTCTACTGTTCAACAGGTCACCAACTCATAACAGTCATGAAACAAGCATTTCGATTTTGAGAAACACATCCTGAACATTCTAAAGTTGCCATTCAAGGTGTGTAGAAGATTCTGCGCCTTATAGTCATCTTCACTTAAGAAGACAATGTCATTTGATGGTTGTAGGTTTACTACGGAGTGTCTGGTAAGAGAATAGTAATGATTACGGAAGAAAAGAGTCCCGTAATACGAAGACAATATTTCAGCTTCACTTTGCTTTGGTAATTAAACAGCGAACGATGGAATAACTGCTAACATCGGAGGTAAACCATAAACATACAGATGGAATCAACGTAGAACGTTGCACACAAATGGATCGGCTCAGATTGCCATACTTCAGAGTACTACTTAAAGAACAGGTAGATATAAAAAGGGGTGATACCAAAGTAGACAAAGTTCTGTGAGGGAATAAACATTCTTAAGATAACAACTAGTACAAATAATCAAGCTTTATGTGATGTCGAGGAGTGAATACATCTGTGCCATTGTAACCAATTTTCAGGTATGTCACTAAGATTTCTTATTCCTGTTGTTTCGATGATCCTAGACAGTCTAACTTTGCTCACCAGGAGGACCAGATCAATATTCAGGGACTTCATAAGGTGGTGCTTCGTTAAGCATTGCACGTTGAGGTAGATGGTAGCTCAACATATACAACACATATCCAAACCACCTCAGTTGATGAAGATTCACAAGTTCATCAGTCGACTTGCTTATCTCGTCTAGTATCTTTCTATATATTCAACGGTGTCCTAAAACACTGTCAGTATCTAAAGTATTGTGTTACGCTTTGATTATATAGTTTCAAATCTTACATTGACAATAAAATTGACTTTTTTATAGATGATTCAGGCATCAAGAAACTTTAAGGTGAATTTTCTATATGAATCAATGAGTAATTACTGAGTTCCTTCTCATACCTATTGACCATCATTAAAGTACATTCACAGTATGATTAGTAACATACAGTTTGCATTTATAATGAATACATCTATAGGATGTCGATTACTTTGAAATGAAGCATACATGAATAGTGTTATGCTATGTATATTCACATGAAATTAATTGACAGGTATAATTCAGAGGCTAATACACACTAGGGGGGGGAGGGATGCTTACGATTTAGCTGTATACTACTGAAAAGTGATTATACATTCATCTTGTATTAAGCGAAAGGAAAATGCTGATCGATCTAGCTTGAAATTGTCTCTTCTAAATTCTTTGCCTTCATATATTCACTATACTTAAAAATCGTGAGTAAACTAATGTTGGAGGATGGAGTCATGGGTGTGTACTACTGAGGCAACACATACTAAGGCGAGATGGATTAAGGTGCTCGACCATCGTTGACTTTGTAGGATAGATCGGGTGTTGTGGTGTCTCCACATGAGTAATGCAAAGGTCAGGTATAGAGTTGTAGATAGACATGAAAGAAACGTGTGAATGGATAAGGTTGTTAACCTTCATTGAGTCAGGTGACTGACTTCAGCATGTAGGTGTTACATATGTCTAGCCACGATTTGCTTCATCACACAATGTTAGGTGTAGTAGGTTTTAGGTGGGTTAAGGTAAAGAGTGAACATGCCTAAACATACCATCTGTCTGTCGAGTTGCTGACTGTCAATTATATGTGTGTGGAGAGATGTGGGCTTCCCGGATGGTTTCCTCATGACACCGAAAGCCAGTGGTTGGAGACTGTAGATGTCTTGATATGTCTGAGGATCGATCTCAAAGGCCTAGATATAGGCTCATGTTATGAGCCTTGTAATCGACATACTGAATCTCAAAATCTCTTCCCTCCTTCTTGTTCTTTCCTAACAACTCACTTCGTTATTTATAGTGGTGATGGGCAGTGGCTAGCAGTAGAATCCAGGATGCGCATTTCGTCCTTTTTCGGATTCGTCAGCTGGATGTACCTGCCATCCAGTGAGTGATATTCTTCCCACCGGGATTCGGGCTCGGGAGCGATCGCTTCAAATGAGAGAGCGCTATCCACTATACCACCGAGCCACCTCGTTATTGCTTCATATTTTATCTTACTGCATTTTAGCTAGAGGTGCTGATTCAAGGTGTGACCAGGTCCTAAGTTGATATCACATATCTGTTCAATACGAAATCCCCCAACTGGATGCACCTGTATGGCAGTCTACAGTGTGGTTCCCGCTGAGTTTTGAAACAAGTAAGTGTCACTCGAAACGTCATACTATTATCAATAATGGTACTGAGTCTTGACAGACATCTCTTCAGCAATATTCATCATGAAGTGACATCAGTTGGAGGAACATTCGGAACCTGAGAACACTGGACAGGTGTTTTTTCCAACTGGTACGGGACTCCTCAGCAGCGTGCACCCATGACACCGCCCAACCCAACAGGGATCGAACCCAGGGCCTTTACGTGCTTCAATTGATGTCAGTCCGTAGTGGATATCAACTTGCAAAATCACTTAATCCGCACAAATCCTTCAAATTCAAGCGTACATCATTTATATACCACAGTTTTCACGAACGGATTAAACCATTGGGTTAAAAGTCAGGTAACTTGTTTTGATTGGCCAACTGTAGGACAAAATTTTCAAATGAGGGTTTTCTTGACCATGCAGTGTAATGAAACCAGTGTCTAAAATATCTGCCTTACGGGTTCATGACCTAAAATATTGATTTCCTATCATGTACAGAAGTACTTTTGAATATAAGGATTTGGAAGTTGTATGTATCAAGACTGTCTACTATCACCCATGATATTCCTGATTGTGGTCGACTGGATCATGCAACAAACTGTGAGAAGCGAGAAAATGGGCAATCGCTGTTTGACCGATGAGCAGACCCTAGAACATTTGGATTTCACCGATGACTTGTGACTAATGTAGCACAAACTCGAAGATCTACAGGAGAAAACCAACAAGTTGACGGAAGAGACAGTGAAAAAGGGACTTAAAGGGAACGTAGAGAAGACAGAGGTGATGACGATACCCAACCAAGAACAACAACAAGCTCTAATCACCATTAACGGGAGAAGCTTAAAGGGAGTAGCCTCTCACCTACCTAACTAGGAGGTAGCATCGTTTCAAATACGGGCGGTGGCATAGTCACAGACGACGATGTCAAAACCAGCCAGGACCGGAAAGACACCAAGACAGGCTTTCATTAATTTGAAATCAGAAATCAGAACACGATCCGGATTTTCAACACCAACGTCAAGTCAGTGCTTCTATGTGATGGATCAGAAACTTGGAGCGTTACGAAAGGGATTTCCAAGAAACTACAGATATTCATCAACAGCTGCCTACGCTCGTTACTGAATCTCAGATGGCCAGAAAGAATAAGCAACAAGAAACTCTGGCTGGCATTGAACCAACCAAGAACTTATCGCTGAACAAATATGCAGGAGGAGAAAGTGGAGATAGATTGGGGATGCACTGGGACATCACGCGCCGGGCCAGGCACTAGAGTGGAACCTTGATGGGAAACGACAAGTCAGGCGTCCCAGTTGATGGTGACATGGAGGAGATCGTGTAAGAAAGAAATGAGAGCTTGTGGGCAGTCGGGGAGCCCGGTTGAAAAGATTGCAGAGAAGAGAGTGGAATAGAGACGTGCTACTGAAGCGGTATGTTCCACTAGGAACCCAAGGGACAAATAATGATAATAATGTATCAAGTTGTCTGTTTCTTGATTTTCATGATATCTGTTGGTTTTTCTCAATGTCTTCTTGTTAAAAATATGTTTGAACGAGTCTTTTTTTTATTACCGATTATATATTTGTTTTCTACTCAGGTCTGACAAATTTAGTTCAAGTTTACGCACATCAACCAGTCTATACAGATAAAGATACGCTTATTGAAGCACGTCGACGTTTATACTTTTCACGTGTACGTCTCAGCTATCTTACACAATGTCGTCAAAAGTTGGCATATAGTCTAAAACAGATTCATTTATTAGAAGATGGAAATTCCAATTCATTATTATCTTCATGTATTGAATTACCTTCATGTTTAATTCAAACTGGATTTTCTAAATTACTCTGTCACTTACATACATCCTCTGAATTAAACAAGACCAGTGTTATTGATGATAATGATAACAGTAATAAGTTTTGTTTAATCACAGGACGTGCGGTATATTTACCTGATTTGGATGAAATTCCTAACAATGGAGTCAATGTAATTGGTTAGTGGTAGAAAATTTATTTTCAAATTATTATTATTATTATTAGTCCCTTGGGTTCGTAGTGGAACATAGGGCTTCAGTAGCACGTGTCCAGTGACCTCTGTTCTCTGAGATCTTTTGAACCTGGTTCCACGACAGCCCAGAAGCTCTCATTTCCTCCTCGCACGATCTCCTCCATGTCACCCTCACTCTCGGACGTCCAACTCGTCGCTTCCCATGAGGATTCCACTCGAGGGACTGGGCTGACGCGTGATGTCCCCAGTCGGCCTTCTCAGTGTGTGCCCAATTCAATCCATCTCCACTTCCTTCCAATGCATATTTGTTGGATGATAGGTTCTTGGTTGGTTCGTTCCCAGAGTGAGTTCCTTGTTGCTTATTCTTTCTGGCAATCCATCTGATCTTCAGTAGCGAGTCAGCGTAGGCGGCAGTTGTTGATGAATGTTTGTAGTTGATTGGAAATGCGTTTCGTGACGCGTCAAGTCTCTGAACTATACATAAGCACTGAGTTGACTGAATTGGTGTTGAAAATCCGGATGTTGTTCCACATGCTGAGTGTAGTGCAGAAGATCTCCACACTGGTTTCAGGCTAATGAATGCCTGTCTTGCTTTTTTCCGATTCTGACTGGTTTTGACATCGTCGTCTGTGCCACCTGTAGTTGAAACAGTGCTGCTTAGATATGTGGATGAGGTTACTTCCTTTAAGTTTGTCCTGTTGATGGTGATTGGAGGTTTTGTTGTTGTTGTAGTTGTTTGTGCGGTGTCTTCATCACCTCTGTCTTCTCTGTATTCACTTGAAGTCGTGTCTTTGCTGCCTCGCCTCTTCTGTCAACTTGTTAATTTTCTCCTGTAGATCTTCAAGTTTGTGTAACATCAGGCACAAGTCACTGGTGAAATCCAGATCTTCTAGGTTCTTTTCCACAGTCCAGCGTATGCTCCTCTTCTCGCTCCCCACTGTTTGCTGCATGATCCAGTCCACCACAATAAGGAATATGATGGGGGATAGTAGGCAACCTTGTTTCACTCCTGTCTTCACTTCAAAAGCATCACTGAGCTTCCCATTGTGGATTACTTGTCATGTGGCATCTTCATATGGTTGTTGAATGAGGCGGATAAAGGTTTGCGGTATTCCGTAGTATTGAAGCAGTTTCCAAATTACCTCTCTCTCGACACTGTCGAAGGCCTTCTCAAAGTCGATAAAGTTGAGGTGTAGAGTTGACTGCCATTCTATGCTCTGTTCTATGATGATGCGTAGTGAAGCGTTGCAATTTGGTCTGCATATGATTTGTACTTCCTGAAGCCTGTTTGTTCCGGTCGTAGTTTTGAATCCAGTGCATCCTTTAGCCTCTCCAGGATGATGCGGCTTGATATTTTGCTTGCTTGGGGTGGATAGGAGCATGATTCTGCACCAGTTCTTGCAAACACTGAGGTCTCCCTTCTTCTGCAGTTTGACAAGGTAGCCCTTCTTCCAATCAATTGACTGGTACCTTCTCTTCATTCCACACCTTCTGCAAAAGTGGTGTGGTGTGAGCATGTCTGCTATTGTCTCTGCGTCTGTTCTCAGTGCTTCTGGTGGGATCCCATCTGGTCCTACTGCTTTCCCACATTTCAGTAGCTTTATGGCGTTCAGGACTTCCATTTCTGTTGGAAGATTTATGTTCACTTGTAGTTCAACGGCTGGGCTATGGGTGGTATTTGTGGATGAAGTGCAGGTGGTGGTCGATTAAAGAGCTTCTTGAAGTGGTCAACCCATTGTTTCCTTTGTTGCTCTTCTTTCGTAATCGAATTTCCTTCTTCATCTTTTATTGGTTTCGTCTGCGTTGATCTCTTCCCAGATAGTAACCTGGTTATTTGATACAGTGTTGTCAGGTCTTTCTTACCAGCCGGCAGCCTGTTCTGCTTCACTTGTCAGTGTTTCGTAGAAGTGTCTTTTGTCTTTTCGTGCACTCTTCTTCACTTCTTTGTCCAGTGTAGTGTTTTATACATTGTGCTCAGTTCCTCTTGTCGCTGAGCATCCTTGCACTGGTTTATCTTTTGCTTCGCCATCCTCCTCTCCTCTATCAGCTTCCATGTGTCCATCGAGATCCATTCCTTGTCTTGCAACTTCTTCTTCCTTCCTAATACACAGCTGTGCAGGTTTCTTTCCACATCTCTTTCAAAGACTTCCAGTGTTCTTCCACACAGGTTTCTTCAGGGATGTTCCTCGATATCTCCCATTTTGTCTTGATGACTGACGTGAATATCTCCTTTGTAGTTTTGTGCTTCAGTTTCCGAGTGTTGTACTTGAACTGCGGTCTATCACCAGCTTCCTTGAAGACTTTTAACTTGATTTGGAAGGTTCCTTGCACTAGATAGTGATCTGAACCTACATCTGCTCTTCTTCTTGACCTTGTGTTCAGTAGACTGCATCTCCATTTTCTTGAGATTGAAATAAAGTCGATTTGATTTTTAGTGTGTCCAGGTGTCTGGTGAAATCCATGTCGCTCGCTTTGTGGATATCCTTGTGCTTGAACACACTGCCTCCAATCACCAAATCGTTGAATGCACGAAAGTCTGTTAACAGTTCTTCATTCTCATTCATTTCACTAAGCGCTTCTCGACCCATGATAACTTCTCTTCCTCTGTTGTCGCCTCCCAGTTTGGCATTCATGTCACCTCACCCATCAGAATTTTGATGTCACTAACTGAGGTGGTGTCTTGTCCAGTGTTGATTGGAGTTGTCTGTGGAATTCCTCCTCCTTCTATTCAACTTCATTATTTGTAGGTGCAGAGCGTAGCGTAGCGATGCATTGTATGATTGTGACTTTCCTTCCTTCCTTTTGAGTTGAAAGTTGCTGTCATCATCCTAATCGCGGAGAGATTGGTTCTCACTGCATGAGAGCCTTTGATGCTCTTGAAGGGAACATCATGATAGCTAGCCACTGGAAAATTCAATGTGCTGGTGGTTGTCGTCTGGGTGACATTGTCGGAGTGGATTATTGACTGACTCTCCATTTGACAGTTTGAAGTGTCCACTCCCATTCTGTCTGCTTTCGCAAATTCCAAGCACTTCAATGTGATACCTCTTCATCTCTTTTGCAATCTGGGCTGCCTTACTGGGTTCAAACATCGCACGGACATTCCATGTCCCCACGTTTACTTTTGCTTTCATCGAGAGGAGAGGAGAGGAGACACATCGGCCAATTGGCTTCCCGAAGGCAGGCTTTCACCAACCGGCATCATTTCGCCTCTCCGATTCCGGAGAGGAATAGTTTTGCTTTTATTTCTTGTATTTTGTTTGTGCTTTGAAGTTTTTATAGCGATTGGATTTGTTTTACGGGATAGGGTTGCTAGCCTTATGCCCAATCTTCCCTGTTTACCCGGGCTTAGGACCGGTTAGTAACTAGTGAACTAGTTAACCTGGCGAGGTTATTTTCAAATTACTTTTCTGTATTCTTATTCTCATTGTTGAGTGTGTCGATCACTTCACTTACCTGGGAGGTAGGATCAGCCCTTTACTGGTGGGTCAGTTTGCCGATAAAATCTCTGCACAAATACAAGTTGCTCGATTGGCTTTCGCCAATTTACGCCACACATGGCGCCGCCATGATATCCGTTTGTATATTAAGGGTGGCATGTACTGCACAACAGTTCGGTCTGTTCTACTGTATGGCTATGAAATATGACCATCTAAGGTGGAAGACATGAGAAGGCTGGCTGCAGGTGTTTGACGACCGTTGTCTTCGTATTATAGGCCATATTCCGTGGTATCATCACACCATGTGAGTAACTGAGAAGTGAGGTATAGAGTTTTAGGGAAGGAGAAGAGGTAAATCATTTGACGAGGTTATGAACCTTCATAGACTGAGATAGTTGGCTGTGACACGTGTTACGTATACCTAGTGACCCTCTGTCTCGTCCCACAATATTGACAGAAGTAGGTTTTAGCTGGGAAAAGGTCCGAGGTGGTCAGACTAAAACCTGGCGTTAATGTATGAAGTCGTTGACTGTTGGTTTGAGCCATGTGGTGTGGCGATGCAGACTAGGTGGTTGGGGTTGGTGAGACAAGAGGAACCAGTGGTTGGAGATTGACTCTAGGTGATGATATGGCTGAGAACGGATGTCAATGGCGGAGATTTATCCCCACACACTTTCTCCTTTCTTTCTTCTCATACTTTATATTTCTTTTAACTGAATTTTCTTATCTTCATCTTGCAGTTCACTATGATGTTGAAATACAGTAACATCATAACTTGTCATCTGTAAGGAATTGATGTCCTTCTTCATTGAAAATGATTTGAATTTCGTGTTACTGATAGACTTCAAACTCATTTTCTTTGACTGTTAGTTTCGATTTGAAAGCTTTTCAAATAATCTCAATCAAGTTTTGTTTTTCTTACTATTGTTAACATTTTCTCCCCTCTCATTTAATAGAATGGCCTCCATTCCCAATAGAAGATATTGGACATGAGGATGTTAATGATGATATTTTTCAATGGGATATTGAAAAAATTCGTCAACACTTACTTGAACAAAATTCATTTTGGATATTAGAAAATGAAGAGTTAAAAAGTGATGGGTATCATCATTATCAATCTTTAGACACAAAATTATCATGTCCTCAATTAAAATCTGTTTCACAGAGAAATTGTTCTAACACAATGAAATCGATACTACTGATTAATGATAAGAAAACTTCAAAAAATGCTTATCTAGATGTTAAGAAATCTGTTGGTATAAAAGACAATCAACACATTACGACTAATAATAATGTCATTGAATCATTGAACACTTGTCAATATTCCTCATTGAATCAATCTTCGAGACAAGTACTTTTTGAAGAGAGAAAACAGGATTTGTCTATAAGTAAAGTGAAGGGAACTGAATTTTGTTCAACCACTACTACTACTACTATTACTACTACTACTACTACTACTGCGAACATCATGTCTAAATCTTCTGTTCATAGTTCAATGAAGACAGTTGAAAAAACACCAACCTTAGCTGTGAATGAAATTGATACACATGATTCTATTGTGACGTCTTGTTCTCCTACAATATCGACATCTTCTTCTTCGTCTCCTGTTTCTCAAACTCTTGAAAAAGATATATCGGTAAGTAGTAACATTTGTGAATATATTGAAATATTACTAAGTATTCCCTTCTCATATATTTATCTAAAACAAAGTAGAAAGATAGTATACTAGGATTATTGTCTACTGACAAATAACTTAAAGAAAGTGAACGAAATGGTTCTATATTTTGTCCACCGAAGGATCATCTACACCTACTGTAAGAATATGATTATCAGAGATAGAAAAACAAAGACAGTACAAGTTTTTAACCATAGCTGTCTTCATAACATTACATATGTGTCTTGTCGATTGGTAAAGTTACAAGCTGTTTCGTCGCAGCACGGGACTCTTCAGCAGTACATACCTATAGGTCTAACTCAGGGCGTTTAAGTTTCCCGACGAAAGCGTTAACTATCCAGCTATTGGGTCAAAATTCAATAATCCTCATTTTTCTACTTCTATGAATTCGTGATTTATAGCGCGACTATCCACCCAGATCAAATTGCAAACGCTATGCATCATCATAGAACAGAGTATAGAATGATAGTCAACTCTTTACTTCAACTTCATGGATTTTGAAAAGGACTTTGATAGCGTCGAATGACAAGTAATTTGGCAATTGCTACTTCAACACTACGCTTTTAGTGTCACAAACTTTTATCAATCTCATTCAACAGCAGTTATATGATTGGATTTTGCCGACAATGATTTATGTCTAGTGTCTTATGTTGCATAAACTCGAAGATCTACAGGTGAAAACTGACAAGTTAGCAGAAGAGGCAGGACAGTGAAGACTTGACTTCCTTCAGGTGAACATAGAGAAGACACGGCGATTTGGACGTCTGAGGATGATGACACGGAGGAGATGGTGTGAGGAAGAAATAAAAGCTTATGAGTAAAATGGTGACATGCTACTGAAGCCCTATGTTTCACTAAGTACCCAGATTTGTGAATGCATGCTGCTGAAGAGTCGCACACTAGGACAAAATAGCTCTACTGTGCTCCTCATTAACTTTTAAATACATTAAATGTTTATCATATTCAATCAGTTAATTAGTCAACTTGTTGTTCTCTTGATTTTCGTCTTAGACTAATATATTTCGGTCACGTTTTGGTTATGGAATACATGGATCATTTAATAAAGTGAAATTTAATCATAATCATCAATCTACTGATTGTAATAAGAATCATAATAACAATAGGAATTTTAACAATACAAATAGGAAATCAATTGTAAAATCAGATATTTTGGGGGTTAACAAATCAAAAATGTATCTCAATAGTCTAAACATTTCTTCATCGAGTTCAAGTAATACTAATCCAATGGATAATCAATCTCTTTCACCATGTAAATCAGTTCATTTCTCTTCTGAAGTAAATCAATTAAAGGATTCTAATCAACTGATAAAGGATAATTTGAATTCAAGTTATAATGATGATGATGATGATGAGTATTTATCATCTAGTTTACATTGTCTTGGTTGGGCTAAAGTTCAACGAAATTATACACCTCGTCAATCATCAGAAATTCATTTACAAGAAGGTAATTTTAAGTGACTTTTTTTTTTAATAACTATAATATTAATTTTCCAAGAAGAGATAATTTATTATTTGTCTTTTAGGTTCCTAGTGGAACATATAACTTCAGTAGCACGTCTCCATTCCACTCTCTTCTCTACAGTCTTTTGAACTTGGCTTCACAACAGCCTACAAGCTATCATTTCTTCCACACACGATCTCTTTCATGTCATCTTATCCTTGGATGCCCAACTTGTTGTTTCTCATCTGGGTTCCACTCGAGTGCCTAGATCGTCATGTCCCAGAATCGTCTTTTAAGTGCATGCTCAATCCATCTCCACTTCATTCTTCATATTTGTTGAGTGATAGGTTCTTGGTTGTTTCGTTGCCTGAATACTACCTACAATCACCAAATCGTTGAATGCGCGAAAGCCTATTAACAGTTCTTCATTCTCATTCATTTCACTAAGCGCTTCTCGACCCATGATAACTTCTCTTCCTGTGTTGTCCCCTCCCAGTTTGGCATTCATGTCACCCCACCCATCAGAATTTTGATGTCACTAACTGAGGTGGTGTCTTGTCCAGTGTTGATTGAAGTTGTCTGTGGAATTCCTCCTTCTTCTCTTCATCTTCATTATTTGTAGGTGCACAGCGTAGCGTAGCGTAGTATTGTATGATTGTGACTTTCCTTCCTTCCTTTTGAGTTGAACCTTGCTGATATGATCCTGGAGGAGAATGGTTCTCACTGCATGAGAGCCTTTGATGCTCTTGAAGGGAACATCATGATAGCTAGCGACTCGAAAACTCAGTGTGCTGGTGGTTGTCATCTGGGTGACATTATCGGAGTAGATTATTGACTGACTCTCCATTTGACAGTTTGAACAGTCGACTTGCATTCTATCCACTTTCACAGATTCCAAGCACTTCTATGCTATACCTTCTCATCTCCTCTACAATCTGGTCAGCCTTGCCAGCTAAGTTCGTACATGGTGCGAACATTACATGTCACTACGCCTACTTTTGCTTTCATTGAGAGGAGAGGAGAGGAGACACATCGGCCAATTGGCTTCCCGAAGGCAGGCTTTCACCAACCGGCATCATTTCGCCTCTCCGATTCCGGAGAGGAATAGTTTTGCTTTTATTTCTTGTATTTTGTTTGTGCTTTGAAGTTTTTTTAGCGATTGGATTGGTTTTACGGGATGGGGTTGCTAGCCTTATGCCCAATCTTCCCTGTTTACCCGGGCTTAGGACCGGTTAGTAACTAGTGAAGTAGTTAACCAGGCGAGGTTAGGAACAGATAATTTAGCGAAGAGAATTCTTTCTTTCTTTTCGTTGATATCCTTTTACAAAGTGTTTATGAATATGCTACAGAGATACAACAATATATAGACCATTTTCATGCTGAGTGATGAGAACAGGTGAGATGAATATGCGAACAGCGGCCGGATTCAAAACAGCGACCACCGGGTTACTGATCCGATGCTCTACCAACTGAGTTACGAAGTCCTACTGCTGACCACATCTTTATTTGATTTCAGTCTTTACCCTGTATCAACACAAGTCTACCAAACCATGGGTATCACACATAGTCAAAAATGATGATCAATATGATGCCCACCCCCCGTCTCATTCTAATTCACTTACATTTGTATTGGAATGAGAAGTCCTGACTGGTGAGCAGCCAGTGTGAATACGATCAAGCAGTAGTCGGGATAAAATAATGTTAAGTCTCAGTTAGATCTCGTAGCTTATTTGGTAGACCATCGGGCCGATAACCCTATGGTTGCTGGTTCGAATCCGGTCACGGTTGAGATTTTCATTTCACCTTCAATCATCACCCAGTATAAAATACCAGTCTGCCAAACTACTAGTCAAACGATAATCTATGGACCTATTGAACAATAGGTCATATTTAAATCATCAAAAGAGTGCTAGAACTCAAATCAATACAGGATATCAGTTACGCAATATGTTGGATATGATAATTGAGCGTCCACTTGACATATATAAACAAGGTAATGAAATAAATGAAGGTGAATAATAGTAAACTAATTAATCGGTGAATTACCATGGCCTCTGTTTGGAAGTGTTCTCTTCAACTCTCTAGATGATACTGAATGAAGAGTTTGGTTGAGGTGTATGATCAGAGTTGACCAACTGATTAAGAATTGAATTATATTGTCTCCTCGACAACCATATAGGATAGTGGTCAGAGATACGTTTGAAAAGTACACGTTTTGTGCGGCTTATATATAACCAGATCCATCTTTTCAAGAAGAAAATCGATCAAAACTATCTGAGTATGATACTAGCGTATTTGAACTATCGACTACTTAGGTTACATGACTATTATACATTCCTATGCGTGAATACAAAAGGCTCGATTGGCTTTCGCCAATTTACGCCACACATGGCGCCGCCATGATATCCGTTTGTATATTAAGGGTGGCATGTACTGCACAACAGTCCGCTCCGTTCTGCTTCATGGCTGTGAAATATGACCGTTGAAGGTGGAAGACATGAGAAGGTTGGCTTCAGGTGTTTGACGACCGTTGTCTTCGTATTATAGGCCATATTCCGTGGTATCATCACACCATGTGAGTAACTGAGAAGTGAGGTATAGAGTTTTGGGGAAGGAGAAGAGGTAAGTCAGTTGACGAGGTTATGAACCTTCATAGACTGAGATAGTTGGCTGTAACACGTGTTACGTATACCTAGTGGCCGTCTGCCTCGTCCCACAATATTGACAGAAGTAGGTTTAAGCTGGGAAAAGGTCCGAGGTGGTCAGACTAAAACCTGGCATTAATGTATGAAGTCGTTGACTGTTGGTTTGAACTATTTGAAGCGATGTAGACTAGCCGATTCAGGTCGGTGGGACACGAGAAACCAGTGGTTGGAGATTGACTCTAGGTGATGATATGGCTGAGAACCGATGTCAGTGGGGCAGATGTATCTCCAGACACATTATCCTCATCTTAACGACGCTATACTTAATCTCGTCATTTTGTCATTTTTCCTTTCTCTCCTTTAGTACTCTATATCTCACCTGACTGAATTTTCTTTTCTTCATCTTCCACTGCCTTTTTACTTGATGTACTGATATGAGGTGTGGCAGGTTGGACCGTTTCGCAGTTATGCCCGGTCCTTTGTTGATGATGATGATCGCACATTCATTGTTTATCCCTCTGATGATCCAATTAACACTCTAGTGTTCAGTAGGTCAATAGATTGTTATAAGTTTGTGTTATATTCAGAAATGAGATTTTACAGCTTTGAAAATAATTGTCGACAAAAACTTTTTTTCGATGAACTTTTAAGTTAGCATTCATCATGAACTGATATTAGTCGGAGGAACTTTGAAAACCTGGGAACACGACCTCCATCCAATATTGTAGTTGAATAAATGTCCTCACATTTGACTTCGTTGATGATAAAACTGAAGTAGGGGTGGTATGACATAGGTTCTTATAATACGCGAACGAGGTAATAACTCACGTGACACTTGGACTCTGAGAATACGATTGTTCTCCCCCCACTCCCTATACTTCATTGACCCACAAGAATCAGAAGACAAAAGACGGCCTGTGATTGTAGAACAACAAAAGCTACTTTAAAAGTAGTATTCGTCATGGATTGACATCAATTGGGGAACCATTGAAAGTCTGGGAGCAATGGACAACTGTTTCGTCCTAGTAGGGGGGCCCTCAGCAGTACGCACCCATGACCCGGCTAGGGGCCGAACTCATAACCTTCAGGTTTCATGGCGAACATGTTAACCATTCAGCCACTGGGTCAGTTTCTAGTGGTCCACAATTTCCAACTTCTGTCAATTCACGACATAGTGCGACTATCACCTGAGGTCTTCCGTTATGATCCGCTTCAAAAGCTAATTGATCTTTTTTTATTCGTGCAGTGATTTCATCGATCACTGAGCCACCAGGTCAGGGCAGAGCTTATCCTACTCTCAAGGTAAGTGAAGTGGTCAACGTACTTAACCACTTCACTCTCTCTTGTTGGCCGAGTCACCGTTGAAGACCAATCATGGAGCAGTAATTTGCATTTGAGTGGTAAGAAACGCAACCGAAACATTCTGAAATTTCCACTCAAGATGTGTGATCTGAGTATTGTAGGTCTAACGAAAATTCTCCGGCTATTAGGTCGGCCTCTGTGTAGTCAGGTGACGAGAGAGATATCTCCATAAGAATATGTGTGATAGAATTGAATAAGAATGGAGACAGTGGGCACCCTTAATAGACACCTCTCGACGATTACAGCTTCCCGGACATCTCACTCTAGGCTCTAACACACCCACACGTGTTCGAGTAGAGATAATTGTAGAACCTAGAATTTTAGATACCATGTTTTTCGTGTTTATCCCTCTGTGGTTATCACAAGAGGACTTCTCGCCTTTTGAAGACTGGAATAATCAATGATTTAGACCAGTCAGAGGGGATCGTCTTTGATTCCCATGTACTAGTTAACACTTCCGCTAACCTGACTAAGGGCACTGTACCACCATCTTTGTATACCTCAGGAGTTAGCCCGTTTGGTCCTGCTGCCTTTCCCCGTTTGAAGTTACCTACAGCTTTCCTGACTTTTGCTAGGGTTGGGGGCCTATCTCAATTTTCCATTTAGGATCCGACTGGATAGCAGGGAACGCAATGGTGTTTAGAGGCCAGTTAAACTGTTCCTCGATTAATCGTTTGGGATTTTTATTAGCTAAAAGCCAAAATGTGAATAAATCGTGATGAATGGAAGCGAAATGACTACTTTGTGTTCTTATTGATGGTAGTCAGATATTTATTTCAAAGAAGTCGTTGACTGTTAGTGTGAGGCATGTAAGGAGGTGTGGACTATCTGACTAGGGTTGCCGAGACGATAGGAATGATTGTTGAAGGCTATTGGTGAAGTGGTTGACAACTGTTTACAGTGGCGCTGATTTATGCACTCTTTGATGTCTTGTGAAGCCTCAGTGCTTCGACTAACCTTCATTTTTAGATTCTTTCTCCTCCCATACACCTTTGTCCACTTCGGTATCAGTCTTTTTGTATCCAAGTTTGAAGTGTAACAAGTTGAACCAATGAACTTGTGTTGGAGGTTGTGCGTAGGGCCTTGCACATAGGTGGTGCGTCAGCTCAAGTTACCATACTTCACAGTAGAGTACAAAGAACAGGTGGATAGAAAAAGGGTGATATTTTTTGTACGCTACTGTGAAGTGTGGTAACGTGAGCGGGTGCACTCGTGTGCGAGGTTCTGCGTTGATTTTGTCAGTGTCGGACAACCGAACGATTTTCAGCCATATCACCAAGAGTTCTCAACCAATGATTTCTTTCATCTTGGGGACCCCAGCCAGGTAGTCCACACACCCTTACATCGTTCAGACCAACAGTCAGTGACTTCATGGATTGGTGCGATGTCTTGACGTGGTCACTCCGAGCCCTCTTTCAACGTAATCCAACTCCCTCTAGCTTGTCACTTTGAGGTAGGCGGTGGCTTGGTATGCGCAATACATGTCCAAGCCACCTCAGACGATTAAGGTTTACAACCTCATCAGTAGATTTGTCTGGCTTCACTAGTACCCTTCACCTAACGTCAATAATGCTTCGAAGACGCTTATGATGAAAACCTTGTAACCGCTTCATGCCTTCTACTTTTAATAGTCATTTCTCACAGCCATATAACCAAACAGAATAAACTGAAGATAGTCGAATATCTTGCCCATCGGCGCCGTAGATGACGCAAGTTGGCAAATGCCTAATGGGCATTCTGTATCCGAGTTGATTCTTGCTAGGGCAACTTGACCACTTCACTCTGTATCATTAAGCTGGGAGTTGTTGCAGACCAGTCAGTCATAGAGTATCATCTTACATTTAACTGGTACCAGTGTTCAACTGCGCCGATTATTTTTATGTGCTATTGAAGAGAAAACTCTTATTAATGTCAACAATTGGATTTTATCCTTCATTAATAATAAATTTTATTATTTGATTATCTGAGATAGCCGTAGTTTGGTAGACTAGTTCAGATTAGCTCAGTTGGTAGAACACGGGGCTGAGTAACCTGGTAGTCGCTGGTTCGAATCCAGCCGCGGTCTAGATTTCCATCTCTCCTTCAATCATCACCCAGTATAATAAATGTTAGTGTAGTTTTATGTTTATGGGGATTTTTTGTTTTTAAGGTAGTTGAAAAACTCTGAACCTCTCTCGGTTAACTAGTTCACTAGTTACTAACCGGTCCTAAGCCCGGGTAAACAGGGAAGATTGGGCATAAGGCTAGCAACCCCATCCCGTAAAACCAATCCAATCGCTAAAAAAACTTCAAAGCACAAACAAAATACAAGAAATAAAAGCAAAACTATTCCTCTCCGGAATCGGAGAGGCGAAATGATGCCGGTTGGTGAAAGCCTGCCTTCGGGAAGCCAATTGGCCGATGTGTCTCCTTTCCTCTCCTCTCAATGAGAGCAAAAGTAGGCGTAGTGACATGTAATGTTCGCACCATGTACGAACTTAGCTGGCAAGGCTGACCAGATTGTAGAGGAGATGAGAAGGTATAGCATAGAAGTGCTTGGAATCTGTGAAAGTGGATAGAATGCAAGTCGACTGTTCAAACTGTCAAATGGAGAGTCAGTCAATAATCTACTCCGATAATGTCACCCAGACGACAACCACCAGCACACTGAGTTTTCGAGTCGCTAGCTATCATGATGTTCCCTTCAAGAGCATCAAAGGCTCTCATGCAGTGAGAACCAATCCCTCCACGATTAGGATGATAACAGCAAGTTTCAACTCAAAAGGAAGGAAGGAAAGTCACAATCATACAATACTACGCTACGCTACGCTGTGCACCTACAAATAATGAAGATGAAGAGAAGAAGGAGGAATTCTACAGACAACTGAAATCAACACTGGACAAGACACCACCTCAGTTAGTGACATCAAAATTCTGATGGGTGAGGTGACATGAATGTCAAACTGGGAGGGGACAACAGAGGAAGAGAACTAACCATGGGTCGAGAAGCGCTCGGTGAGGTGATGAACGAGAATGGAGAATTGTTTGCAGAATTCTGTGCATTCAACGATTTGGTGATTGGAAGTGATGTGTACAAACACAAGGATATTGACAAAGCGAGCGACATGGATTTGATTTCACCAGATGGACACACTACACTCAAATCAGATCGACTTCATCTCAATCTCAATTGACTTTGAAACGCCCGTCAGCAGCGTCGAGCGAGAAGTAATTTGGCAGTTGCTTTAACACTATGGAATACCACGAATTTTCATCAACCTCATTCAACAGCCATATGAAGACGCCACATGCCAAGTGATTCAGAACACAATGGAAAGCTCAGTGACGCCTTTCAAGTGAATACAGGAGTAAGACAAGGCTGCCTGCTATCACTCTTGATCTTCTTGATTGTAGTGAACTGGATCATGCGGCAAATCGTGAGGAGCGAGACGATGGGCATGCGCTGGATCGATGAGAAGACCCTAGAAGATTTGGATTTCACCGATGTTTTACGTTTAATGTCTCACGAACTCGAAGATCTACAGGCAAAAACTAACAAGTTGACAGAAGAGGCAGCGAAGGGGCAGCGAAGACAGGACTTCAACTGAATGTAGAGAAGACGGGGGTAATGAAGAAACCCAACACTTAACAGCATCAACAACAAGCACCAATCGTCATCAACGGGAGAAGGTTAAAGGAAGTAGTCTCTTCTACCTACCTAGGCAGGCAGAATCGTTTCAACTACAGGCGTCACAGACGCGGACGTCAAAGCTAGCCAAGATCGGAAAAGCAAGATATGCCTTCACTAAATTGAAACCAGTGTGGAGATCTTCTGCACTGAGCATAAGTAACAAGATCCGGTTTTTAACACCAATGTCAAATCAGTGCTTCCATATGGTTCAGAAACTTGTCGCGTTACGAAAAGCATTTCCCACAAACTACAGACATTGATCAACAGCTGCCTACGCTCACTCGATACTGAAGATCAAATTGCCAGAAAGTATAGACAAGGAGCAACTCTGGGAATGAAGCAGTCATGAACCTATCACCCAGTAAATGTGCAAAAGAAGAGAGCGGAGATGGATTAGGCATACACTGAGAAGGCCGACTGGGGACATCACGTATCAGGTCAGGGTATCAAGTGGAATCCAAATTGGGTATCCGAAGCGAGGGTGACATAGATAAGATGGTGTGAGAAAGAAATGTAAGCATATGGGCAGTCATGGAGCCATTTTGAAAAGACTACGGGGAACAGAGTGCAATGGAGGCGTGCTACTGAATGCCTATGTTCGACTAGGAACCGAAGGGACAAATAATCAATAAAAATAATCATACTTATACAAATAGTAAATTGCTTACTTCTCTCGTCATATATTAATTAAGTTGCATTCTATGTTGATATTTTTCTTATGAAAATCTTCATTTGTTAATATAGGTGATATTATCAGTATATATCGTAAGGATAGTTCAGATTGGTGGTATGGTGAAGTGAATGGTTCAAAAGGTCGTTTTCCAGTTAGTTATGTAGAAGAATTTTAAACTTTATTGTCTATATATCAGTGGGTTGATTCTTATCTTTTATTCAATCAGATTTATAAGAAAGAGATGATAATTGTTATATAAACTTATCATTCATATTATTATTATTATAATATTACAGTAACAAGTTGTTTTCATCGACTCCTAGTAATTATACAATCATTATTATTTCATGAATTGACATCAAGAGAAGGAATACTGAAGATCTTTGGAGCACTGAATAGTATACACCTATGACATAATGTTCCTTATTTCTTACATCCATCAGTTAATGATATAACGTGACTTTATAACTATCCTGATGTTTTAAATTTGGTTAATTCTATCGGTTATAACTTGTAATTGAAATTTCCTGTTTTTGGAATCATCTTTCAAAGCTAATCACCAATAACAAGTTATGACTGAATAGGGTCAATCAAGTTGAATATGAGAACAGTTAGTCAACCGAGGTATTGGATAAAAGGTTGAGCTATAATTGTGAACTGATGAAAGTAAGAAACATAGAATCATTAGGTTCTGCTAACCTAGTGTCTTAATGATAGTATGCTGATTGTAGAATTGGAAAACCGTGTGTTCGAACCCTGGTGGATTAGGTCTTGAATGCATACTGCTAGAGAGTTGCCTACTAGGATGAAATAGCTACTGTTCAATGTTCCCAGGTTTTCAATGTTTCTTCAACTGATGTCACTACATCATGTATACTAATCTGAATTCAATCAATTAATCTAAAGAAACTTTATAATTTAATCAATCATTTATTTATTTATTTTTCTCATATTTTCAATTTTCATATCTCTCCTCTTCTTCATAAACTGTATACTTAGTTAGATTTGTTCATGTTTTTTCTTTTGAGTTTCTTTTCAGTAGCTTTTTTCCTCTTGCTTGGATCTTTTTTTTCCTGAAAACTTTAATTGAAATTACAATGAACAGTTGTTGTTATTGTTAAAACTGAGTTCTTTTTTCGTTCAGTATAAACATTGTTTTATTTTAATATATTAATAGTGTATGTTAGCTTTTAGTGTGATCCAAGATGTGGATTTCTTCCCACTTAGAACTTGTCAACCAGATGGACCTACTTCTTCTAATGGGCGGTGTCGGAGAATTATAGAACCTAGGATCTTGGATACTATATTCGTCAGGCTGATTCCTTTGTGGTTATCACTAGTGGACTTCTTGCCTTTCTTGAAGACTGGAATAATCAGTGATTTAGACCAGTCAGAGGGGATCATATTCGATTCCCATATACTGGTTAACACTTCGATTAACCTGACTAAGAGCGCCTTACCATCCACCATCCTTGTATACCTCTAGAGTTAGACTGTCTGGTTCCGCCACCTTTCTTCGTTTCAGGTTACCTGCAGGTTTCTCGACTTCTGCTAGTGTTTGGGTAGCCCATCTCAATGTTTCATTTAGGATCCGACTGGATAGCGGGAACGCAATGGTGTTTGGAGGCCAGTTAAACTGTTGCTCGAAGTGTTCTACCCATCATTCCAGTCGTCTCCACTGCGAGTGAATAGCAGATCCCTCCTTCTCCGCTATAGCCTCACTAACTATTGTTGACCTCCCCCAGCCCCCCCCCCAGTCTCCTTAATAAGTCTAAATAACTGTCTACAATTACCCATCGCCACTGCCTTTTCCGTCTCTTTAGCCTTCACTGCCCACCACTGTTCGCGGTCGTTGCGTAGACTTTTTCTCAGTCTACTTTTAAGTTGTGCCCGCTCTTAATTGTACTCAGAGCCTGCAAACAGGGATGCGTTCACGTGCATTCATTAGTTCGGAAGAAGCTGCTGATATCCACTAGCTCTCTTTAGCCACTGTTTTGGAGTCGGCTATGGTCTTCAACGCCGCTTTTATAGCAGACTGAAGATGGTACCAAGCTTCTTCTGGATGAGTGACAGTCTTTTGTTCATAGGGAATTCACAGCAATGGGTAAGGATTCCGCCAAGTGAAACGCAAAAGACAAAGCAGCCATATGAAGAGCAAATCAAGAAAGAAGCAGAAAAGAAAATGAAACATATTTTACAAATGACCATCTTAGTGCAAGGTGTAACATATTTGATGACTACTGTCCCACTTGTTCACATTAAATATTCCTTCCTGCATACTTGTCTTCTTACTTATTTCACTAGTAGCAAGTGTTGTTATTATCAGTCATATTTTTCTGAAGATTCCCAAGTGATTTAGTAGTGAATTAAGCGGCGTAATTTTTCGTGAGTAAGGTTTCCTTAATGTGTCTGATTTCTTGTTTTACATCTTCTGTTTTACCAGTAACTTGATTAGCCCTGTTACTTTAACATTCTACTAAGCAAACTTCAACTGATATAAGCTTGAGACGATTTGAAGTCTACGTAATTATTCAGGTGTATGACGCTTTTCTATAGACACTAGTGCGGCTAAACTCCCATCTTACTTCCTTTTTATTCTCCAACACAACATTACCAATTCCCTCCCCTTCAACACTTTCTTCTTCATCATAGGTGAAATGGATTCCATTGATTTCGGTGTGTAAACAAACTGTCCATGTTGAATATTGAGGAAGTTGTGGGGATTTGGAAATATTGCAAGTGAAGTTATTCATCATAGACTGATATCAGTTGGAGGAACAATGGAAACCTAAGCGCACTGGATCGCAGCTGTTTCACCTGACTAGTATGGGACTCTGCGTCTGTGCCCACCCACGACCTCACCAGGGATCGGACGAACCCACGACCTTCATGTTCCGTGGTTAGCACGTTACCATTGAGCTGGCCACTGGGTCAGCGGGATCCAATGGTCCACATTTCCAATTGAACTGGTGCTCATTGGTGACTAACTTCGAGAGGTGATTCCCGAAGTTCCAATGAGAAGTCGTGACCGGTGGGGAGTTACTCAAAGATGATATTGTGTGGTGGTTGTGCTATATCGTGAGCTAACAGAAGTTGGAAATGTGGACCACTGGATTCTGACCCAGTGGCTCAATTGCAACGTGGTAGCCATGGTACCTTAAGGTCGTGGGTGTGCACTACTGAGGAGTGTCATACCAGGACGAAACAGCTGTCCAGTGCTCCGAGGTTCGCATTATTCTCCCAACTGATGTCAGTCGACGATGAATTACAACTTGAAACTTTCGATGTAAGGCAAGAACAATAAATATTGTGGAGTGAATTGGATTCATTTCATGTAGTCTAAATCTTTCGCATACTCAGTAAATTTAAAATTCTATGCTGTAAGCTATCAGTGTTCAGCGATATAAATCATTAAATAGAATCCAATAGGAAACTCAACACTAAATAAAACCTTTAAACGTAAACAATTATACATATATACATGGGAACAGAGCTGAATGATAAAGTTGACGATCTAAACAATGAATACAGATAAACAAGTCAGACTTTAAAATGGATTAGTTAAACATAAAGCAAAATTTCCTCGTCTTTCTAGACGGCGATATCATCAGTACTAACTTCAGTATGAAGTGAGCTTTCACAATATCTCTCCGTGAGTGATTTAGTAGCTTGCTCTGACGATGTGGTCTATGATTGGTTCTTTTCTTTGATTGTTGTGTCATTGACTGACTGCATAGATTTCCTTGTTGGCCATTCCTTTACTTGACATCTGACCTTTCTGTCGTTTATCATCTTTCTCGTTGGTTGATAGATTGGGTCTATGTCTATACATCTATTGATTGCTGACTCATCTGAATGTCAAGCTTCTAGGAATTCTTTGTACTTCCTCTGCCTACAGAGCGAGAACACACTGCAGTGCAACAACTTCATGGAGAAACGAAGAAAATTACTTGATGTCCATCGTAAAGAAGAACGGCTACCCACCATTCTTTATCAGAAGGTGCCTATCCCGTGCATCATCAACTACAAAGTCATCGATAGAAATCAACAAACGCATCATCCTACCATAAATAGAGAATGTATCAGAAATCACGACAAGATTACTGAGACCACTTGAAATTGGTGTGGGGTGCTTCATAAATCAACAAATTCCCTCCAAACACTATTTTACGCAGACTACAGGATGCAACAGTCAATGAAGACAAATCGAATATCATTTACAAAAGCAACTGCAACAATTGGGGTCGACACTATATTGAACAAAGTGTCCACCCCCTTCGCCGTCGTCTACATGAACATCATTTGGTATTAAACACCGTAAAATTTCGTCACTCATTTCAATGCATGTCGATAATTATGGACATGAATTCAATTTCGACAATGTAGAAATCATGGACGGAGAGAGGAAAGGCAAAGAATATCAGAGAATTCCTAGAAGTTAGGCATTTACATCAGTCAGCAATCAACAAATGTATTAACATACACCCAATCTATCAACCAATGAGAAAGATGATAAACGACAGGAAGGTTAGATGTCAAGTAGAGGAACAGTCAACAAGAAAATCTATGCAGTCAGTCAATGACATAACAATCGAAGGAAACAACCAATCATAGACCACATCATCAGAGCAAGCCAATAAATCACTCACGGAGAGATATTGTGACAGCTCACTTCATACTGAAGTTAGTACTCATGATGTCACTGTCTAGAAAGACACGATGAGAACTTCTCGATTAAACAACTCAGCTGAGAGAACACAATACAACCAAGACCATCCCCATCTGAGCTACAAATATTCTCTATTAATACAAACAAAATACAAGTTGATAGTAGTACATGAATGTGACTACATCTAAAGAACAACTCACCAAGAAAATATAAATAGAATCACAAACACTTTTTGAGTCGATGGTATAACCTATATCGAGTATATGCTTGTCAATGGCACTGATTGGTAGCCTTCTACCTCTCAATGACAGACGTTTCCGTACATGTTCAGAGATTGATTTAATAAGGATCCTTTCCGTTCTTCTGACATACAAGTACAAGTGATTAAATAAATACAACTGGAGGTAACATGAGGGTATTCAAAGGCTACATGGAGAAAATCATATGAGGAAGAAATGAAAGCTTGTGAGCAGTTGTGGAGCGAGGTTGAAAAGACTGCAGAGAACACAGTGCAATAGAGGCGTGCCACTGAAGCCCTATATTCCACTAGGAACCCAAGGGAATAATAATGACGAGGTCTCATATGTAAATTAGTTTCTCTGATCATATTCTTGGTGTTATAGACAACTGTTAATTTCACAGGTGGATAAGACAGTTCAACAGATGGATTCAGTCGGTGATTATTTCGTTTTCAATGGCAGTCTGATAAACTCATCCTTTTTAACCACGGTTGTATCATTCCGTTTCTCATTATTTGGTCTCATAAACTTTATTGGATATCCATTATCTAACAGGATGGTTTGTATAATATCCAGTTCATTATCGATGACTTCCCTCGAGCATAGTCTTGTAGCCCTTTAAAATAAAAAGTCTTGACTAAACTTCTTTTATAAGTGACTGGATAGAAACTATTAAATGTCAAATATTGGCCGGTCCTAGTAGGCTCATGATGTTTTTAGACAGATAGATAGATAGTGTAAATCCTTACGGTAATTGATACTCAATTCATAGCCATATAATTATAATAATTATTATTATTAGTCCCTTGGGTTCCTAGTGGAACATAGGGCTTCAGTAGCACGCCTCCAGTGACCTCTGTTCTCTGAGATCTTTTGAACCTGGTCCCACGACAGCCCACAACCTCTCATTTCCTCCTCGCACGACCTCCTCCATGTCACCCTCACCTCGGACACCCAACTCGTCGCTTCCCATGGGGATTCCACTCGAGGGCCTGACGCGTGATGTCCTCATTCGGCCTTCTCAGTGCATGGCCAATCCATCTCCACTTCCTCCTGCATATTTGTTGCGTGATAGGTTCTTGGTTGGTTCGTTCCCAGAGTTCCTTGTTGCTTATTTTTTCTGGCCATCTGATCTTCAGTAGCGAGCGTAAGCAGTTGTCGATGAATGTCTGTAGTTTATTGGAAATACCTTTCGTGACGCGCCAAGTCTCTGAGCCATACAAGAGCACTGACTTGACGTTGGTGTTGAAAATCCGTATCTTGTTCCGCATGCTGAGTGCAGAAGATCTCCACACTGGTTTCAGGCTAATGAACGCCTGTCTTGCTTTTCCGATTCTGACTTTGACGTCCTCGTCCGTCCCGCCTGTAGTTGAAACAGTGCTTCCTAGATAAGTGAAGGAGGTTACTTCCTTTAAGTTTCTCACGTTGATGGTGATTGGAGTTTGTTGTTGTTGTTGGTGCGGTATCTTCATCACTTCTGTCTTCTCTATATTCACCTGAAGTCCCGTCTTCGCTGCCTCTTCTATCAACTTGTTAGTTTTCGCCTGCAGATCTTCAAGTTTATGTGACATTAGGCATAAGTCATCGGCGAAATCCAAGTCTTCTAGGTTCTTTTCCGTCGTCCAGATTATCCCCCTCTTCTCGCTGCCTACTGTTTGCTGCATGATCCAGTCGACCACAATCAGGAATATGATGGGTGATAGTAGGCAGCCTTGTTTCACTCCTGTCTTCACTTCAAAAGCATCACTGAGCTTCCCATTGTGGATTACTTGGCATGTAGCATCTTCATATAGTTGTTGAATGAGGCGGATAAAGGTTTGCGGTACTCCGTAGTATTGAAGCAGTTTCCAAATTACTTCTCGGTCGACGCTGTCAAAGGCCTTCTCAAAGTCGATGAAGTTGAGGTGGAGAGGTGATTGCCATTCTATGCTCTGTTCTATGATGATACATAGCCATATAATAGAAGTTATTAATTCCTTTAGTATTATACTACTTTGTATTAATCAGTAGTATAATTTATGTTTCCTTAAAATGTTACTTCATCCTCAACAAATCATTTGCGGACCGAATTGCGACGCTTCGCATCATCATAGAACAAAGTATAGAATAGCAGTCAACTGGATCTCTACCTCCACTTCATCGACCTTGAAAAGTCCTTTGACCGCGTTGACCGACAAGTAATTTGGCAGTTGCTTCAACACTACGGAATACCACAAACCTTTATCAGCCTAATTCAACAGCTATATGAAGACACCACATGCCAAGTAATTCACAATGGGAAGCCAAGTGATGCTTTTGAAGTGAAGACAGGAGTGAAACAAGGCTGCCTACTATCACCCATCATATTCCTGATTGTGGTCGACTGGATCATGCAACAAAAAGTGAGGAGCGAGAAGATGCGGATAGGCTGGACCGCGGAAAAGAACCAAGAAGATTTAGATTTCGCCAGTGATGACTTATGTCTACTGTCACACAAACTTGAAGATCTACAGGCTAAAACTAACAAGTTGACATAAGGGGCAGGGCAGTGAAGATGGGAATTTAAGTGAACGTAGAGAAGACAGACTTGATGAAGATACCCAACCAACAACAGGCTCTGATCACGATCAACGGGAGAAACTTAAATCAAGGAGCCGCTTTCACCTATCTAGGCAGCATCGTTTCAACTACAGGCGACACAGATGAGGATGTAAAAGCCAGACAGGATCGGAAAATCAAGATAGGCGTTCATTAACCTGAAACCAGTGTGGAGATCTACTGCACTGCACTCAGCATAAAGCGTGAACAACATCCAGATTTTCAACATCAATTCAGTCAAGTCGGTGCTCCTGTATGACTCAGAGACTCGGTACGTTACAAAAGGGATTTCCAATAAACTACATATATTCATCAACAACTGCCGCCTACGCTGGCTCGTTACTGAATATCAGATGGCCAGAATAATAAGAACAAGCAACAAGGAACTCTGGCTGGCTGACAGCGAACCAACCAAGAACCTATCACTCAACATGTATGCATTGGAAGGAAGTGGAGATAGATTGGGCATACACTGAGAAGGCCGACTGGGGACATTACGAATCAGGTCAATGCATCGAGTGGAACCCAGATAGGAAGCGACAAGTTGGGCGCCCCAGCTGAGGGTGACATAGAGGAGATCGTGGGAGGAGGAAATGAGAGGTTGTGGGCAGTCGTGGCGAAAGGTTGGGAAGATTGTAGAGAAGAGAGTGGAATGGAGACGTGCTACTGAATCCCTTTGTTCTACTAGGAACCCAACGGATAAATAATAATAATCCGCAACTTGACTGGTCATTCTATTCAGTTGTATCTTGTTCTTCATTTGATATCCCTTTCTCCTCTCTTTCAGTGTTCCCTGATGTTCTATTTTACCTTGAACATTTTTTTTATGTCGTGACTTTACCTCCTCATGGGAAGAGACTCGCATCCTTTACATTTTCTCCTCTGGTTTGGCGTTTTGACTGTTGGTACTTTAGTAGAGAAAAACGCATAGACGTATCATGATTCAAGGGTTGTAATTTATTCGTTCCTATTGTTTATTAAATTAATACAGAATTGTATCACAGACAAATTTTGTGTTTTACATTTTACGCATCATTTGAGCGTTGAGTTTATTGTTCAAGAATCGCTTGTTTGCTTTAGTTCTAAAATTCTTTGGAAGAAATTCACATTATTATTTATTGACACTTGTAACTCGTCTTTATTAATCTGGATCGAATTGATTGACCATTGTTGGCATATCGTCTGATTATCCATCATGTTATGATGGGCTTCAAGTTCCATTAGGCTGGGATGTTATAAATAAATTCAGCTGATGAGTCTTAAATCGGACGAAACGCACGTCATAGATTCCATTGCCAGCAACCACTAACCATAGAAAAGCCTCACAAAATTTCAGAAGCATCTACAACTGAGGGAACAAACGACTGTGTCGCCAACTTGTCAAAACAACCACTAACAAAAATGGAAGAACTACTTCAGAAACGAATGGATTGTAACACAAGAGATGTCTTCAATTCTTTGCTGCATTAGAATCTTGAAATAAAATTTAAGGATTAAGTGAGGTTATTTGACAAGAAATACAGGAAATAATCGTACCACTAACCAGGCAGAAGAGACATCACGCTCAAACGAACACTAAAGAACAGAAAACATTAAAAAGACGAGAATAGAAAAGATATCGTTATACGTCCAGCAGACAAAGGATGCACCACGGTAGTCATGGATAAAGAAGACTACGTGAAGAAGGAAGAGGATTTAGTTAAAGACGAAAGTGTATATCAATCACTTGAAACCAACTCTATCCAAAAGTTTGACATGTAGATCAGTAAAACCTTGAGCAAACTCTGCAAAGGATAATAAATAACAGAGCAATAAGAATGAAACCGAATGGACCTGTTGTTCATCGGTTCTACGACAGACTAAAACAACACAAACCAGACAACCATCGACAACCATCAATGTAGAAAACGATGAATTCAAGGTTTCTTTCGATGTCACAGCATTATACACATCCGTCGAACCCCAATTGGCCAAGGAAACTATGTCCCTCCTGCTCAATGAAAACACAAGCCTTACAGAACGCACAAAACTTAAACGTTCAGGTCTGATGGAACTCATCGACCTTTGGCTGACAACATACTTACAATTCAATGGCAAGATATACAAAAAGATGAATGGAACTCCAATGAGATCACCGATATCCGGGTGCAGAAACTGGAAGTCATCATTCTGCTTGTGACCAAACAAAAAAATTTGGATTCTCTATGTGGACGACACTTTTGTCATCATTCAAAACGATAATATAGAAAACGGTTTGATCAACAACGTTTTCAATGACATGAAATTCACAATGGAGAAGGAGTCGAACAATCAGCTGTCATTCGTAGATGTTCTAGTCAGTAGAACAAATGCTGGAAAGCTGGAAACTCAAGTGTACAGGAAGCCAACACACACTGACCAAATCCTCAACTACAGTACCAACAACGCACAAGATCAGTTGCGTGCAGACTCTATTCAGAAGAGCGAGAAGACACTGTACTGCAGTGCAACAACTTCATGGAGAAACGAAGAAAATTACTTGATGTCCATCCTAAAGAAGAACGGCTACCCACGAAACTTTATCGAAAGATGCATATCCCGTGCATCATGAACTACAAAGTCATCGATAGAAATCAACAAACGCATCATCCTACCATAAATAGAGAATGTATCGTATCAGAAATCACGACAAGATTACTGAGACCACTTGGCATTAGTGTGGGGTGCTTCATAAACCAACAAATCCCCTCCAAACACTATTAAGCAGACTACAGGATGCAACAGTCAATGAAGACAAACCGAATATCATTTATAAAATGAATTGAAATAACTGTAGTGGCCAACCACCTTCGCCTTCATCTACATGAACACCAATTGGCTATTAAACGTCACACATGATATTTCATCACTCAATGCACATGGATAACAACTAAGGACATGATATGAATTCTGACAATGTAGAAAACATGGACGGAGAGAGGAAAGAAAAAGAAAATCGCCAGAGAATTTCTAAAAGCTTAGCATTCAGATTAGTCAGTCAGCAAGCAGAGGGACAACTAACAAGAAACTCTATGCAGTCAGTCAATGACATAACAACCAACAGAAAGAACCAATGACGCACAAAGCAGTTAGACAGGGTAAGCTAATGAATCAGTCAGGGAGATCTATTAACAGCTCACTGAAGCTAGTACTAATGATATCGATGTTTAGAAAAAACGATCAAAGCTCCAAGAACAGAATGAAATTATGATTCATCGAGATAATTAAACTTTTCATGTTATATATTTTAAAACAAAAGAGAACGTTACACATAATCTTATTCTTTAGTTCAATATATCACAATGATAAAATACTCTTACAATTAAGGTGTTAAAACAAGAAAGTGAAAGAAAACAAATAAGAATAGTACTGAATCAATATTAACTGATGGTTACATAGTTTTCTATGTATGTTTTAATATGATACTCTGAATGAGTGATGATGAATTGTTGAAAAAAGTATAACATAATGAATTTAGTAGATATGAACAATGAAGTTGTTTATTTGATATGATTTTGAATGATGATAATCATATCATAAAGAAAACAAAAAAAGTGGGATAGGAGGGCGAGGGGGGGGTGGGTTGGGAAATATTTTCTCCAATTTCAAAATACAAATAAACATATAGAAAAGTTATGCCAATGAAGTCATGATAATAATAACATACAAAGCAAGCGAATAAACAATATTTCTCGGTGAAAAAAAAAACCACTTTTTCTTCTGTTATTGTTTACCATGAATGAGAAGGGATTCACTTTGTATAATTGTGTATGTGTATTCAAGGCAATATATATATATATTCTCTGCATTAGATAACTTCATTCACAATAATAATCCCACAATTGATTATATTCAAACATTCACTCTAGGTTCATAACAGTATCTTGGATTGATTTATTGATTTTATTGGTAATTCACAACAAATAGATTACTAATCGAAACATGATTATCATAATAATAACGATTACAACAACAACAACAACAAAAAAAGAGTTACTACTTTCTTTGATTGTCTATCAAGTGTAACTAAAATACTTAAAAGGGGAAGAAAAAGTGTCTTATACAAGCATATTTATGTATTACAATTAAAAATGCAAAATAATAATCATTATTAAAATTATTAAGAATAATTATGAATAGCCTATAAATTGTTTTCTTTTTTTTTTTCTCTTTTCATAAAGTTAGTTATAGTTTTTATGTTCATATAACTCTGTATAAGTGTATTAGTTATCATAACTGAAAGAAGCAGCATCTCAACTATAATCAATATAAAAGTAAGTTAGTATAATAGGTAAGGGGAGATATTGTGTAATATTGATGAACTATACTTCCATTACACTCTTCACACCTGAGTACTTATATATATATATATATATATATATATATATATATATATATATATATATATATATATATATATATAATTAACCAAAATGTGGTCGTATATTGAACCAGATCAATATTTTATAGACAATAAAACCAACAATACAATAATATATTAATTGTTGAATAAATGCAACTAATTGACTATTATCTGATTCATTACTTGTAAATGATTGAATATTCGATGATGATGATGATTGATTTATGATATTAGATTTTTCAGCTAATGAAGGTAAATTTTTAGTTAATTCATTTAAACTTATTTCATTATTTATTCGATTAAGATTCATAAAGTGTTGTACTCTGTCTGTTACACGTATCATTGATTGAAATGCATTATCTTCAAAACTTGTTCCATTTGAATTGAATATTTCCCTGAAAACAAGAAATTTTATTTATTATTTTATACTACTTATAAGTAGTTAAAAAGGATCAAACTTGATGAAATATGACTAGACTTTTGTAAAATGGAATTAAATACATAATATATGAAATTATGACATATAGATAGTGGATCATTTGATATCAACTTACTATTGGTTATCCTTGTAGTTCAATTTACAATGCTTTGTAATGGAATCAAGAATGCATGTTTCGTCAGTTGGGTGTACCTGCACCGCACAGTGTGTGAGATACTCTTCCACCTCAGGCTGAAACTCGATACACATAGCTGCCTAAGTCGTAGCGTTATTTTGTGCTCCGTAGCGTTGAACAGATAACCACATAAGTATTCCAAGGGGGTGTTTAGTGAAGATGATTATCATTTTGAGCACGTGGCTTAATGCCCTATCACGTAGGTGTGACAGTTTGTTGAATTATTGATGTTACTTTCGGTATATTTACAACTTTGATTCCTTTTGTTGATAGTAAACACCAAGTGGTGTTTTCATTAGTGACTAATGAGAACTATATGCTGCTAGGAGAGGGCTGATCCATTAACAAACTGCACGGTCTATTTGATAATTAATCGACATGTTTTAGACATTCTGACTTATAGTAGTCAGCTAGATAGCCTAACCAGATCCAGGCGACCCTAACTAATTCGACTATATGAGCTGTATTTATCCGATTACACTCCTGATCAACTACCTATCTGACTGACTAACTGATAAAATCAACGTAGTACCTTGCACAGGAGTTCATCGGCTCAAGTTGCCATTCGCAATTGTACATAAGAAAAAGTGGATAGAAAAACGAGTGAGGGTTAGTGTGAATATTCAAGCTTACCAAGATCTCAAGGACTGAATACATCTGCACCGTTGTCGACGATTTTCAACCATTTATTCCTTTCGTCTTGGCGACCCACCCGAATAGTCCACATCTTCCTCACATGGATCAAGCCAATAGTCAGAGACTTCATGCACTAGTGCCAGGTCTTAATCTGGCCACCCTGAACGCTTTTCCATCCTAATCGAAATTCCTTCGGGATGCACAGTACATTTCCAAGCCATTTGAATCGATTAAGTTTTAAAACCTTTCAATCCACTTGCCTGTTTTGCCTAACACCTTTCATCTGATTTCAACATTACTCACACGTGATTCTATCAAAACGCAAGTAATACTACAAAGACATCTACGATCAAAACCCTGAAACCGCTTCATGTGCTGTATTTTTAACGGCCGTCTCCCAGTCGTACAACAGGATGGAACGGACTGCAGCGCAGTATACTCATCGTTTGATAGATAATCGAATTTCTCGCCGGGGCCGCAGGTGGCGCAAGTTAGCAAATGCCAAACGGCTCTTTGTATTCTAGTTGAGATTTTGTCAGCAACCAGGCCATTTGAGCTGATGTAACTCGCAAAGTAAGGGAAGTGGTTGACACATTCCACCACTTGACTCCCTATCATATAACAGGGGGTCATTGCCGATCAGTCAGTCCTGAAGCACATTTCACAGATCCCAGTGAAACACATGCCAAATGTAACTTAGATTTATGCTGGACGCGTTCATAAGACCATGCAATTTGTCAGTGTTTTCACCTAGCAGGACAATCTTATCTCCAGGGTGTGGGTCATTCCCCATGAGGTCAGACCTACATAGGATTTTGTCCATTAGTACGTCTATGATGGAGTTAATTAAGAACGGGAGCAGTAGATATCCTTGCTGGACAAAACTAGTTATTGTCAATTCACTTGACAACTTTCTCTATGCACTGGCACGGCTACATGAGTTCGAGTAGAGAGCTATGATTTTCAATGTTTTATACTGGCTCCATATTGCTACAAAACTTCACGGTCGACAGAGTCAAATGCCACTTTCAAGCCACGAAATGTAGTGATTATTGGGCACCAGTAGATATATATGTGTTCCAGAATCTATCGTAAGGTGAAAATGTGATCGATGCACCTTTGACCAAGTTTGAAACCTGATTGGTTTTCTCGAGTTCGCTGTTCATCTCCAACGTATATCTGCAGTCATGGAGGGACCAATGTCTTTTAAGAGATTCAAAAAATATCGTCACCTGGTTCGTCAGTTAGGCATGTTATCACTGAATTTGAGGGGTTTCTGGGGATTTAGAAATATTTAAACTTGTAGACTGACGTCATTTGGCGGGACAGTGGAAACCTGGGAGCAATGGACAACTGTTTCATCCTATTATGAGACTCCTCAGCAGTGCGCGCTCGTGACCTCGCCAGGTTTCATGGCAAGTACGTTACCATTGACTTAGCCACTGTATCAAAATCCAATGGTTCATATTCCCAATTTCTGTGAGTTCACTACATAGCGCTACCGCCACTTAACCTAACCTGAAGGTGGCCGGTTTGATCTCTACTGGGGTCTTAGGTTTGCACTGCTGCAGAGTCCCATACTAGGACGAAACAGCTATCCAGTTCCCCCTGGGTTTCAATGTTCCTCCAACTGATGTCAGTCAACGATGAATACCAACTTGAAATGTTTCTAAATCCCCACAAACCCCTCAAATTCAATTGAAGTAATGCTTATTAGTGACTAGCTTCGAGAGGTGATCCTGAAGTTCGAATGAAAGGTCGTAAACAGTGTGTCAAATCTAGTGTTCATGAGGACAAATAATCAATAATGACATTGAATGGTGATCGCACTATATCGTGAAGTTGAAAATACGGATCAGTGGATTCTGCCAACCCAATGACCTCTGGCTGGTTCATGGATGTGCACTGCTGAAGAGTCCTGTACTCGGATGAAACTGCTGCTGTCCAGTGTTTCCAATATTCCTCCAACTGATATCAGTTCATGATGAATACAAATTTGATAAAGTATATTTGAATGATTTTTTCTATCTTGTTTCAGAAATTTAGACTAAGGGAGTTTCTTATAAGAGTAAAACTTGTGCACTGTAGTAGAATTGAAATCCATTTTGGTTAATTCATAAAATGTATCACACAATGGGACAGTATTATTTTTATTATGATTTATTATTTGTCCATTGGGTTCCTAATGGAACATAGGGTTTCAGTAGCACGTCTCCAATGCTCTCTGTTCTTCGAAATCTTTTGAACCTGGCTCCACGACAGCCCACAAGCTCTCATTTCTTCCTCACACGATCTTCTCCATGTCACCCTCGCCTCCAAACCCAACTCGTCGCTTCCCATCTGGGTTCCACTTCATGACCTGGCCTGACACGTGATGTCCTCAGTCGGCCTTCTTAGTGTATGCCTAATCTATCTCCACTTCCTTCCAATGCATACATGTTGAGTGATAGGTTCTTGGTTGGTTCGCTGTCAGCCAGCCAGAGTTCCTTGTTGCTTGTTCTTATTATTCTGGCCATCTGATATTCAGTAACGAGCCAGCGTAGGCGGCAGTTGTTGATGAATATATGTAGTTTATTGGAAATCCCTTTTGTAACGTACCGAGTCTCTGAGTCATACAGGAGCACCGACTTGACTGAATTGATGTTGAAAATCTGGATGTTGTTCACGCTTTATGCTGAGTGCAGTGCAGTAGATCTCCACACTGGTTTCAGGTTAATGAACGCCTATCTTGATTTTCCAATCCTGTCTGGCTTTGACATCCTCGTCTATGCCGCCACCTGTAGTTGAAACAGTGCTAGAGACTACTTCCTTTACTGAATTACATTTTGGACGTAATTTATTGTCCATAGTCATTTTAAGATAAACTTCAGAACTTTGAGAAATACTTTGCGTAGTTCTAATCCATTCTCCTTCTTTATGATGAATAAAGATATTAGAATTTTTTTGTATATATCCAGAAAAGGTGTTGATTTATTCATATCGCATATCCTTTTATAATGATTTGATAAACAAAGATTGAGTAATCGATTGATTATCTCTCACTCCATTCCATCAAGTCAGTTTTCAAAAGTTTTACTCTATCCCATTCTATCTGTGTGTGATTGGATATATAATTATGGTTGAGCTTTTTTTCTAGATCCTTTATAGTATTATAATTTACAAATTTTGATTTTGTGAAGCTTTTCATGCTTGGAACACTCCTACTTATGATTTATTTAAATATTTAGCCCAATTGCAAACCGTTCTAAATCAAGACTCACTAACTCTTATGATTTGAAGCATAGATTAGATTAGATGATGATGATGATGAGAAAATGGTTAGTTTTGATGTAGTTAGTTTATATACTAAAATGGCCTGGCTCTGGAAGCAGTTGAAAACGAGCTTAGTAATGACTATGAGCTTACACTACTTGCCAAGGTACAAGTAAGTGTTCAGCTGTGTCTAACATTCTCAGTCTTCGAGTTTCAGCATAAATTATACAAACAAATAGATGGAGCTGCTATAAAATCATCAATATTCCTTAACATGATAATCGATGGGTATCGAAACATTTACTCCGTCTCCAATGTTATGGTTTCGATATGTAGACGATACGTTTACAGTGCTAAAATTGAAACACATCGAAAGTTTCAAGTTGTAATTCATCTTAGACTGACATCAGTTGGAAGAATAATGCAAACTTGGGAACACTGGACAGCTGTTTCTTCCTAGTATGACACTCCTCAGCAGTGCGCACCCACGACCTTAAGGTACCGTGGCTACCACGTTGCTATTGAGCCACTGGGTCAGAATCCAGTGGTCCACATTTCCAACTTCTGTTAGCTCATGATATAGCACAACCACCACCTAATCTCATTATTGAGCAACTGTCCTCACAACCATCAGGGTTTGCTCCACCGGTCACGACTTCTCATTGGAACTTCGGGAATCACCTCTCGAAGTTAGTCACCAATGAGCACCAGTTCAATTGGAAATGTGGACCATTGGATCCCGCTGACACAGTGGCCAGCTCAATGGTAACGTGCTAACCACGGAAACCGGAAGGTCGTGGGTGTGCACAGACGCAGAGTTCCATACTAGTCAGGTGAAACAGCTGCGATCCAGTGCGCTTAGGTTTCCATTGTTCCTCCAACTGATATCTGTCTATGATGAATAACTTCACTTGCAATATTTCCAAATCCCCACAACTTCCTCAATATTCAACATGGACAGTTTGTTTACACACCGATGTCAATGGAATCCATTTCACCTATGATGAAGAAGAAAATGCTGAAGGGGAGGGAATTAGTAATGTTGTGTTGGAGAATGAACAGGAAGTAAGATGGGAGTTTAGCCTCACTAGTGTCTATAGAAAAGCGTCATACACCTGAATAATTACGTAGACTTCAAATCGTCTCAAGCTTATATCAGTTGAAGTTGGCTTAGTAGAATGTTAAAGTAACCAGGGCTAATCAAGTTACTGGTAAAACAGAAGATGTAAAACAAGAAATGAGACACATTAAGGAAACCTTACTCACGAAAAATTACGCTGCTTAATTCACTACTAAATCACTTGGGAATCTTCAGAAAAATATGACTGATAATAACAACACTTGCTACTAGTGAAATAAGTAAGAAGACAAGTATGCAGGAAGGAATGTTTAATGTGAACAAGTGGGACAGTAGTCATCAAATATGTTACACCTTGTACTAAGATGGTCATCTGTAAAATATGCGTCATTTTCTTTTCTGCTTCTTTCTTGATTTGCTCTTCATATGGCTGCTTTGTCTCTTACGTTTCACTTGGCGGAATCTTTACCCATTGCTGTGAATTCCCTATGATTTCTGCCACCCTCTTAATATACATACTACTTATATCCATTCTCATCAGAAACGCCCAGTAAATAGTACTAATAATAATGTTAGTAATACTAATGACAATATTGTGAAAAGCTAATTGAAAATCTCTACAGTATTGCCATACAAAGAAGGCACATCAGATACACTACATAGGATTCTCAATAAGCCTGATTGGGATTAGAGTGGTATTTAAACCTACCCTATAAGGAAGGTACATCAGAAAGTGTAAGTAAGATCGTCAACAAAGCTGGAATTAGTTATGGTGACATGAAAACCTACAAACACCATCACGAACACCGAGGTGCAGGTACATTCGGCTAACGAATCTCAAATTGTACTCACATCACGTCCTAGATTTCACTGGTAACCAGCAAGTTAACTATAACAACCTAGTACATATTCAAGCAATATCTAAGCATGCGTATAGCAACGAGAGATTACAAGTATCAATAGATATTGTCTGTACGTTCGTCGACCGGTCACTCATGTTAAATATATTCTTATAACGGAGTAATGCATTCAGCTTAGGAAAACAGAATTCTTATTTAATCGGTATGATTAACTATGTAAATATCGATGTTAGATTGTAGGATAAAACGAAAGACAGATAGTGGATTGGATACTACTGTCTACAGAAAACTGACACATTCCAACACGTATCTAGACTTCAAGTCATCTCAGTCAGTCAGTCAGTCAGTCAGTCAGTGAAGCCAGGTTTAGTCAAATATCTAAGTGATAGATATAGGAAACTGACTAACCAGTGCAAAAACATGAAAAACGAATTGAAGCACATTAAAACAAGCGCTATTAGTCAATAATTATCCTCAACAGTTTATCAAGAAATTCGTACTGAACACATAAGAAGCGAAATAACAACAGTAACATGACTAAGAATAATAATGACAACACAAGTAGAAAGGAGTTCACACCCTCCATTGTGTTACCATATGTGAAAGGTACATCACAAACTTTACGTAGGGTAATCAACAAAATTGGAATCAGTTATGGTGGCGTTTAAACCTTCAAACTCACTCAGACATAAGTTTTGTCGATTGGCTTAAGGATTCGATAGAACCAAGTGAGTAAAATAATCCAATCTATCGAATCCCATGTAATGACTGTGAAGTCAGGTACATAAATGGAACTACCCTATAAGCAATGTACATCAGAAAGTGTAAGTAAGATCCTCAACAAAGCTGGAATTAGTTATGGTGACATGAAAACCTACGAACACCATCACTAACACCGAGGTGCAGGTGCATTCGGCTGACGAATCTTAAATTGTACTCACATCACGTCCTAGATTTCACTGGTAACCAGCAAGTTAACTATAACAACCTAGTACATATTCAAGCAATATCTAAGCATGCGTATAGCAACGAGAGATTACAAGTATCAATAGATATTGTCTGTACGTTCGTCGACCGGTCACTCATGTTAAATATATTCTTATAACGGAGTAATGCATTCAGCTTAGGAAAACAGAATTCTTATTTAATCGGTGTGATTAACTATGTAAATATCGATGTTGGATTGTAGGATAAAACGAAAGACAGATAGTGGATTGGATACTACTGTCTACAGAAAACTGACACATTCCAACACGTATCTAGACTTCAAGTCATCTCAGTCAATCAGTCAGTCAGTCAGTGAAGCCAGGTTTAGTCAAATATCTAAGTGATAGATATAGGAAACTGACTAACCAGTGCAAAAACATGAAAAACGAATTGAAGCACATTAAAACAAGCGCTATTAGTCAATAATTATCCTCAACAGTTTATCAAGAAATTCGTACTGAACACATAAGAAGCGAAATAACAACAGTAACATGACTAAGAATAATAATGACAACACAAGTAGAAAGGAGTTCACACCCTCCATTGTGTTACCATATGTGAAAGGTACATCACAAACTTTACGTAGAATAACCAACAAGGTTGGAATTAGTTATGGTGGTAATTCAACCTACAAACTCTCCCAGACATAAGCTTTGTCGACTGGCTTAAGGATTCGATAGAACCAAGTGAGTAAAATAATCCAATCCCATGTAATGACTGTGAAGTCAGATACATAAATGGAACTCGGCGGTTGGCGTCAGTTAGAATAACGGGATATAGGTAGGTATTCAGCTAAATATAGAATGACAGACCGTAATGAAATGAATTATCTAGAAAAGAATCTCGGTTATTGCAATGCATGCATTAACAGGATACAATCATCCAATACGGTGGGATAAAACCACTATACTGAATTCCAACAATATGATCAGATGGAGAGAGAGAGATAGATAGATGGATTACTGAATCGTCATTCATCGAATCAGCCAACACCCAATGCATATGTAATAGAAATGATGCATCACACCTATAGCAGAGATGGGGAGAACTTTTCTGCCAATGGAAACAAGAAGTATGAGGTCGATGATAGAATTATAAAAATCAGATGTTGAATGTAGTATGATTACTCTCACTCAATCTAGAATATATATTGAGTTATTTCATTGAAAAGAATGTTGTTTGTTCTAATTGTTACCTTACTATCAGAATGGTTATTTAGTTTATATGTTAAGTTTTTACAATTGGTCGATGGGTAATTTTCTAACTAAGAATTTCATTTGATAATACTGCCTAACTATGTAAATTGCTACATATCACTTGAATAAATTAAAATAGAAGGCGATGAGATGAGAATTTTCAATAATCATCCTTACTGAAATTAGGAAAAGATAAGACCTGGTTTCAGAGAGGGTAGAACTTTCTAGAATTGTTTCCGGTCAGGGGGCAAAGTATATTGATCAACTAAAGGAAGTTACCTAATACACTTCAAGTGAATATAGAGAAGACAGAGGTGATGAAGATACCACACCACCAACAACAACAAACTCCAGTCACCATCAACAGGAGAAACCTAAAAGGAAGTAACCTCATCCACACATCTAAGCAGCACTGTTTCAACTACAGGCGGGACAGACGAGGATATCAAAGTCAGAATCGGAAAAACAGCAAGACAGGCGTTCATTAGCCTGAAAGCAGTGTGGAGATCTTCGGCACTCCACTCAGCATGTGGAACAACATCCGGATTTTCAACACCAATTCAGTCAAGTCAGTGCTTCTGTATGACTCAGAGACTTGGCGCGTCACGAAACGCATTTCCAATAAACTACATATATTCATCAACAACTGCCGCCTACGCTGGCTCGTTACTAAAGATCAGATGGATTGCCAGAAAGAATAAGCAACAAGGAGCTCTGGGGACGAACCAACCAAGAACCTATCACGCAACAAATATGCAGGAGGAAGTGGAGATGGATTGGGCATGCACTGAGAAGGCCGACTGGGGACATCACGCGTCAGCCCAGTCCCTCGAGTGGAATCCCTATGGGAAGCGACGAGTTGGGTGTCCGAGAGTGAGGGTGACATAGAGGAGATCGTGTGAGGAGGAAATGAGAGCTTGTGGGCTGTTGTGGAACCAGGTTGAAAAGATTTCAGAGAACAGAGTTCACTGGAGGCGTGCTACTGAAGCCCTATGTTCCACTAGGAACCCAAGGGACTAATAATAATAATAAAAATACACATTTGTGGTTAGAGTAGGAAAACAGACAGGGGATTATGAAATTACATGTAATTACGTAACGTGGGATGAATATGTAGCAAAATGGGAAACTGAACGAAGGGTTATGAAGATAAAATTATGTAATACCGGATAAACCTATGACAGAGTTTGAAGATAAACAGGGGATCATGAGGATGGGATTGTGATTACGTAATACAAGTTAAATCTATGAAAGAGTAGAAAAATTAATAAGGTATACATGTGTAGTTACCTGAAACAAAATGAATCTATGACAGACAAGGCTTTATGATGGCCATGGCAAAGATGAAGGTTAGACGTACCTTTTTTGGACTCATAACGCTGATTTGAACTTCTAGATGGCTAGTGCTTCAGCTATAGACAGATGCCTTGGTTTTACTCACTATGAGTGGTTTGATGGAATCCTGTAGAGAATTTTGAATGAACCTTCAAAAAAGGAGCTAAGTGGTCTGAGTTTCACAAGGTGTTCTGTTATTGAACTGAAAATGCATTTCCGTTCTTCCTTTGAAAGCCAGGCTGGGTAGTGTTCGCGGACACGTTTTACAAGTGGACGCATAGTATGGCCGATGTACTCAGCTCCACAAGAGCAAGTAAACACATTGTTGTGGCTCAATGCATCGGCTTATCTTTCACACATTGACCGAAAAGTTTCTTGCAGGAGAAAAGTATCCTTAAGTTGGCGGCGAAGTATGTTGTATTCAGGGACGATTAAAATGAAGATTATGTGTCGATGCGTCTGCATCAACACGATACATTTTGAGACATATATCATCTAGAGTCTCCGTGATCATTCATCACTGTTCAGCCACACATTCACTTATGTGTTAATTACCTGAAGTGCTTGGAACATCCGTATTACAGTCAGAATGCTTGTTCACCCTACATCTTTCTGCATTACTAACTTAATTTAAATTCAATTTTTAAAAACACCACAGTCTCCTATCACTGATTGTGTTTGTTACCTGGATCCTGATCAAAAAGTCTTTCTTTCTGTACTGAAGTCAGACGAACAGACAGAAACTTCTTGGTTATTGCCATACCATGGTAACTAAGCATATGTATCACACATCATCAACTGACTTACTTCTGTTTCCTAGAACTCTTTGCCTGGTATCTACTTTATCGACATGGTGTGGTGGAACATTCGAATTATCTTTGTGTCTTTCAATGACCATTTTTCACAGTTATATAGAAGAATAGAGCGCTACTCTCGGTCATTAATAGACAATCGGATATCACTACGGAGCCATGGATGGTGTAATTTGGAGATTTTACCGGCCAGTGTTGTATCATAGCTGATTCGATTCCTCAGATGAGTGAGATGGTCATTATACTCAAATACTTCACCCCCTATGAGAGGATAGGCAACCACACAAACTAGCCTCGAAGTAACAATTTGCGTTTAGATAGTGAGAAACGCATCGAAAACATTCTCAGATTAATACTCAAGTTGTTCATTAGATTGTTCATCATGTCAGGGTTGTCACTTAACCACATTATAACATCTGCGTACTCTAGGTCTGCTAAGAAGTCTTTTGGGACCAGACATAGCAGAAGTGGACATCCTAGATAAGCATCAATAGACATACACAACTTAACTTATACGTCAACAAAGACTCTAACACATATAAGAATGTTCGAATGCAGAAACTTCAGCAAAGTGACGCTTTTACCGGCAAATTCTTTCAGTGTGAGATACTACCGCAAGATATCTAGATGAAGTGTCAAATGTCGTCTTCATGTTGAGAAACACAGCAAGTGTTGGGCATCAGTAAGTGTGCATGTGTTTCAACACTTTGTGGAGAGTGAATATGCAGTCGAAACATTTACAGCTGGCCTGAAACCTGCCTAGTTTTCTTCGAATTTGTTACTCCTGAACTTCATTTAGGTGTCCAGAGATTACAGAACCTAGGATGTTTGACAAAGTATTCGTCAGGCTGATACCTATTTGGTCATCACATGGAGATTTCTCGCCTTTCGTGACTGAAATCAACCAGCTAGGAAACAATCCTGGTTCCTAAATCTTAGCTATCATTTCGTTGTCTACTGTCCTTAAATATCTCTAGTGCATTCCGTCAGGATCTTCAGCCATTCCGTGTTACAGATTATTCATAGCCTTCTCATATCCTGGGAGGGTTAAAGTCGCCATTTCAATGTTATACCTAAGGTTTGATTGGATAGCTAGCAATGGGATATTAGTTAGAGGCTAGTTGAACTGTTCCTCGCAGTGTTCTGCTCATCTTTCCATCTTTCTGCGTTATGGTCTAACTAACTAGCGAGTGTTTCTCTCCAGTTTGCTTGATAAATTCTAAATAACTGTCTAGTGTTACCTGTCACTGCCGCCTTTTCTTTAGCTTTCGCTACCTATCGCTACTCATTTTCTTGTGCTGACCCTATTGAAATGCAATCAAGTTTCTCTCACTGCTAATTGTGCTGAGAGCCTGCAGAAATACATTCATGCATTAATTCAGAAAAGGCTGGTGAGATTCACTGACTACTCTAAAATCTATTTTGAATGACCGTTTTAGTAGCCATAGGTATTGCTACAGCAGACTTGAGACTGCATCAGGCTCCTTGACGTCAAGTGATGTCCTGTTTCTGTAACCATCTAACCAGTTTCTCATTAAAAGCAGCTTCAGTATTCTTAAAATCAGACCGTAGAGTTTTTCTACATCAATTTAGGTACAGGTATAATGACACTGGAATCAACGCATACTTACTGTTCAAACGCATACTCTAAAAGGAGTGGCAATCTTCTATCGGCTCTCTCCAATGGAACTTCTGTCAAGATGTCCTGTTTGTTTTGAGATTGGGGGATGCCACGTCAGTCAGTTTCTCTCTCTCTATGCCTCAAATTGATACTGTTGAGCAATACGTGATGGTCTGAGCTTCTTGTTGGGATTCCAAAAGCACCGTCAAAGCGCCTTTCTCCCTCGTTTAACCTACCTACTTGTGTACTGAAATCACATACAACGATAACTACTATCTAATGTTTAGCTTTAATTAGGAGGCTGAACAGTTTTCGACAGAATTGATATTTCACTTCATCTGAACAGTAGCCACTGGGTGTGTGAAGAGAGCTCATAAATAGACAGTAGCGAGGTCTAGTATTCCTTCTGATCCTCACCTCATTACTTAGTCGAACAGTGCACAGCTGACTGTCGATTGGAATTCTGGCGAGCAGGGAACTTTCTGTTGTATGACTACAGATTGTACCTGCACCCGCAATATCGCGAGAATAGTTGATGGACCTCCTGAAAATCGAAGGAATAGTCCCCAAGATTGTCCGGAGGAGGTTAAGTGAATAACTATACTAGGATTCTGTATACGTCGCAGTCATGTACACTCTCACTGTAAAGGTCATCTGAATTAACTATATGCATATTACTTCCATATGAAATTTAATCATGAATTGTGTTGAATAATTTCATCAGCCAAGAAATTTAACAAAACTTTTAATCTGTTCATTCTACTGACAACCAAATGATCATCATCAATATCAATCAACATAGGACCAGGCATTACTGCCTAATGGTCCAATTTGCCATAGCTCATATCAGTAGATCAAGTGAAAAGGCAGTAAAGTAGAAGATGAAGATAAGAGAATTCAGTCAGGTGGGATATAAAGTACTAAAAGAGAGAAAGGAAGAATGAGAAAATGGTGAGATTGGCTATAGCTTTAAGGTGAGGATAATGTGTGTGGGATACATCTGCGCTATTGACATCGATTCTGAGCCATATCCCCTAGAGTCCGTCTCCAACCACTGGTTTCTCTTGTTCCATGGACTACAACCAACTAGTCTACATCGCAACACATGGCTCATACCAACGGTCAACAACTTCATACATTGATGCCAAGTTTTACTGTGACTGCCTCGAGCCAGCAGCCGTTTTCCAGCCTGAATCCATTCCGGCCAACATTGTGTGACGAGGCAATCATCTCAGCCGATGAAGGTTCAAAATCTTATCAACAGATTCATCTCTACTCCCTAAAACTCTATACCTGACGTCTGTATTACTCGCGTGGTGTGGTGACACCACGGAATACGGCTTATACTACTAAGGCAACGGTGGTCAAACACTCAAAGGCTTCTGATGTCTTCCACCTTTAATGGACATGTTTCACAGCCATACAGTAGAACAGAGCAAACTGTTGTGGAGTATACGCGACCGTTAATAGACAATCGGATATGACGGCGGCGCCAGGTAAGTGAATTCGTCGACACAGTCAATCATTACCCTTTCTATTGTTAGCCGTGGCACCGTTGAAGACAAATCCTGTGCCAACAACTTGCATTTGGATGGTGAGAAGCGCATCACAAACATTCTGAAATTGCCCTTCAAAGTGTTGAGAAGACTCAGCATCTTCACCTAACAGGACAATGTCATCTGCATATTCTAGGTCTAACGAAACTTATCCCGCGACTAGGTCAACGTCTATGTAATCAGGTGATGAGAGGGAGACTTCCATAAGGAAATCTGTGATGAAATTAAATAAGAATGGAGGAGTGGGCATCCTTGACGGACACCACACGATGAGCATAGCTCCCTGGACATCCCACCATAGGCTCTAACATGTCCACAAGTGTTGGAACAGACAGCCTTACTCGGCACGCCTTTCAGTGAGAGACATTGCTATGATACTTCTCGATCAGCGGAGTCGAATGCCGCCTTCAGGTCGAGAAATACAGCTAGTGTTGTGCGTCGGTTAGCGTGCCTATTTTCCAGAACCTGGTGCAGTGTAAATATTTGGTTGATATACCTGCGACCGGGTCTAAAGTTGAAGAGTATCCATGAAAGTAAGATTATATCAAATTATATTCGATAAATTTTCTTTTTTTTTCTGCTTCATCAAAATTGATCAAGGGATCTAAATGGATGGTGTTATTATCGTTGTGTACATTAAAGTTCATAACATGAAAATGTTATCCTATTTCACAACCAATCTGAAACCAAAATCTTTATAAAAAGCTACATATACTTGAAACCTTTATCAACCATTTCGCTTTACTTTGAAGTTTCTGAAAAAAGAAATACTTGAACCAACATTAACCAGCACTATCAAGTTGGTGAATCTGCTGCAGTTTTTAGATAAAACTGATTTAAAATGAGTAAACGAATCTGCGGATAGTGAACAGAACATTTCATGTCATTACCTAACCTATTCATCACCATAATAAAAATGCTGGAATGCACCTTGCATTAAATCCGTCATTTGCAAAATGTGCTTCGTTTCCTCTTCTATTTCTCTCTTGATTTGCTCTTCATACATCCTTATCAGCAGCATCCACTGTAATACGCCTGTGTTATCCCTTGCGTTGCTCTTGGCAGAATCTTTACCTATTACTGATAATTCCCTATGATTTCAGCAACCCTCTCAACATATACTACTTAAATCCATTCTTATCAGTAACACCCACTACAATAGTAGGACACTTGGGTAGGTAATCTGTAGGTCACTGATTCGAATCATACCACATTTCAGATTTTTATTTTATCTTCAACCAATACAAAATATTAATAATGCGAGTCTGTAAAACCATGACTACTATCTCAAATAATCAAATTAATAAAATATCAACATTGAATAGAATGGGGATTCCAATTTAGTACAATCTCTTTGTTAATGATAGGCAGTAGCTAGTAGTGGAATTCAGGATGCTCATTTCATCCTATTTGGGACTCACTAGTCAGCTGAATGTACCTGTCTCCCAGTGAATAATGTTATTCCCACTGGGATTCAAACTCTTGAATTCCACTGCTAACCATAATCCATTATTAACATAATTAGAACACTGGCAATATCGAGGCATCTGCATAGCTGCCCATATATCATCAATAGAGATTGATCAATTCGGTCTAATCAACGATGGTATGATATGAAAAAAAAAACAATTATACTAATACAATCTCTTTGTCTATAAAGTACATTACTAAAAATCAGCTAGACATTTAGCATCCATCTACATGTAAGCTCTCATAATTGAAATGTAGGTATAATTACAATTTTAATTAGTATGCGTTTGTCATTGTTATTGTTGTTACGTTTTTTACCCAATGAATGAAAACAATAAATTCTATTGAAAATATTATCCTGAATATCAAACAAAGAAATTAATTAACATGAAACTGTACATTACTACAATGTTCAACTTCTACTCTTACATTATTGAGATGTAGGTATCCCTACATGTTTATCATGTAATTAATATAATTGTATAGGAAGTATACTGTTTCCTTATACCAAACATTACTAGATTAACAGGTTAAATCTTAGAGAAATTTGGGTTTATCAATACTACCTAAATCATCAATACAATTGACAAATTGAAATGTCATAGGTTAAACAATACAAAACCTGACGCATACGTTATTTCTCTTACGTAATCATCGCAAAATATAGTGTTAACACAAATAGTTACCAATGACATTGATCACTGATATCTTAGTAGGAATGGTCTCGTATGATGGAATTATCATGTATGCAGTGTTAAGCTTCAATGACACCTACTAGACAAAGAATATAAATCAGTCGATAAGATTGTGAACCATTATCAATTGAATTAGCTTGGATTTGTACTATGCATGCATATTTCAATCTGCCTTACCAGGTGAAGTTGCATTACGTTAGAAGAGGGTTCAGGGTAATGAAATCAAGATGTGACACTAGTCAACGAAGTTTATTACTGTTGATCTGAGTTGTTTAAAGCGATGTAAACTATCTGATTAAGGTCTCTAAGATGCAGTAGATATCACCGATTGAGGACTCTTTGTGTCAAGACTGAAAATCGGTCACAATAATGTCGATGTAATCACTCTTTGATATATGCGAAAGTTGAATATTATCATATTCCCAGCAAAACTTGATCATCCTAGATGTGATCTCTCTTAGGGTTTTGAATATAGACTGCTAAGTGATCCTAGACTGTTATTATTATTATTGCTTTCATCAAGGGAACTGATGTCTCGCTTGATATTCGAACCCATGTTATTCAGTTTTTGATATCAGTGACATTCCTATTAAGGTAATCATGCGTCTTCCCCTTCCAATCCACTTCGTCTTTTTGATAAAACATGTGCTATATGATTGAGAGTGGAATTATTTCTATGCCATATTGGTGTTATATTTGATCTCTGTTCTTCTGGATTTAATCCATCTTAACTGTACAAGTAGAATGTCAGATAGAAATTTTCATTAGGTAAAAGAGATGAAGTGGTTTGACAAGAACTATTCAAATTAATTTATGAAATAAATTTTATCACCTTTGAATATCTTAATAAATTTATTAGCCAATATGGAGTGTCAGTCAAAATGCCGTTATAAGTACTCATACTCAGTCATGTAAACAGTCTACTGTTTACTTACAGGATACCATCATCACGTCAGTAATTCAGGTGTAGACTTTTAGGGAGAGATTGAAAGTCACCTAGTGAGATTGTGAACCTACATCAGCTTAGGTGGTTATGATATTTACTACGTATAAATACTAACTGCCTTCATCGTTGTGTAATGTTCACTGAAGTAGGTTTTTAGCCTGAAAAAGTTTCAGAGCAGTGGAACTGAAATATGAAGTCTTTGGCTGATGGTTCGAGTTATGGAGGGATATGTTAACTAACCGTTTGCGTTCCATATGACAGCAAAAACCTATGGTTCGAGAATTTAGGTGAACATATTGCTCCGAATCAGTCAATGGCGTAGATGTTTTCATGCATTATTTAACCGCTTTACTGAATTCACCATTTCCTCGCTTTTACTACTTTCTACTAGTTCTTACTGATTGCTCTTTACTTCTCGATCTTCCAAATTATTTCTTAGTTGCTTGATGTGGTGATGTGACATATGTCAACTTGGACCATAATGCCGTAATGCCTGGTCCTATGTTGACACTGGTGATAATGATGAAAAGGTAGACTCATTTAGCAATTACAAATACATTATATATCAGTAGGTCTAAGGAAATCTTCCAGCTTAATATAGGAAGAACTTCCCAGAGGTTGGAAAAAGAAAAGAAATATAACCCAACTTCTCAGCACAAAATTCAAGCTAATATCAGTCGATAAGAAGATGTAAGTCTTAAAATGGTAGAATTTATAAGGAAGAAAATTAGAGAAAAAGTATTGAAGCAATGTAGAAAATGATAAGAAATGAAGATGATCTCTACAAAGTGTTGCAAACTTGCTGATACTTTCATACAGATAGGCTGACATATGTATGCCTAGATATTAATTGAATATTCATTGTGTTGTTATAGTTTACTTCTTGGTTACTAGTGAAAGCTATGAAGTGTATTGAGTGCCATTTGACACTTGACAGACGAGTGGATCTGCGTTTCATTATGTGTATAATAGCGTACTGTGGTAGAATTTAATACCACATAAGAGATTTAATATAAGGGTTTTTATATGATACTGTCGTTGACATAACATAACTAGATTGCTGGCAATATCGAGGCATCCACACAGGAGTCCATATGCTAATATAGATCGATCATTTCGGTCCAATCAACGACAGTATCATATAAAAACCCCTTATACTAAAAACTATACCCGTCTCACAAGAAATAGCTATCGTGGCTTAGTGGTATAGTCGATGACGTGCTGGCGTTTGAAGCGATCACCCTCGAGTCCGAATCCCCATGGGAACAACATCACTCACTGGGGAGAACGTATATGCAGCTGACAAGTCTCAAATAAGACGAAGTGCGCATCCTGGATTCCACTACTAGCCAACCTTGTTGATTATCCTACGTAAAGTTTGTGATGTACCTTTCACATATGTTAACACAATAGAGGGTGTGAACTCCTTTCTAATTATGTTGTCATTATTATTCGTACTCGTGTTACTGTTGTTATTTCGCTTCTTATGTGTTCAGTACGAATTTCTTGAAAAACTGTTGAGGATAATTATTGACTAATAACGCTTGCTTTGAAGAAACCTGTGTGGATGAATACTGGAAGTCTTTGAAAGAGATGTGGAAAGAAACCTGCATAACCTTATTGGGAAGGAAGAAAAAAGAAGATAAGGAGTGGATCTCAACAGACACATGGAAGCTCATAGAGCAGGGAGCGGAAGATGGTGAGGCAGAAGATAAACCAGTGCAAGGATGCACAACGAGAAGAGGAACTGAGCACAATGTATAAAACACTACACTGGACAAAGAAGTGAAGAAGAGTGCACGGAAAGACAGAAGACACTTCTACGAAACACTGGCAAGTGAAGCAGAACAGGCTGCCGGCTGGTAAGAGAGACGTGAGAACACTGTATCAAATAACCAGGTTACTATCGGGGAAGAGATCAACGCAGACGAAAACAATAAAAGATGAAGAAGGAAATTTAATTACGAAAGAAGAGAAACAAAGGAAACAATGGACTGACCACTTCAAGAAGCTCTTGAATCGACCACCACCTACACTTCGTCCACAATACCACCCACAGCCCAGCCGCTGAACTACAGGTGAACATAAATCTTCCAACAGAAATGGAAGTCCTGAACGCCATAAAGCTACTGAAATGTGGGAAAGCAGTAGGACCAGATGGGATCCCACCAGAAGCACTGAGAACAGACGCAGAGACAACAGCGGACATGCTCACACCACACCACTATTGCAGAAGGTGTGGAAGGAAAGGAAGGTACCTGTCAATTGATTGGAAGAAGGGTTACCTTTTCAAACTGCCGAAGAAGGGAGACCTCAGAGTTTGCAAGAACTGGCGCGGAATCACTCTTCTGTCCAACCAATGCAAGTAAAATATTAAGTCGCATCATCCTGGAGAGATTAAAGCATGCACTGGATTCAGAAGTACGACCGGAACAGGCAGTTTTATGAGTAAGTTCTAAGTGAATATTTAGTTGATTTGTGACTTACTCTAGTGCCATATTGATTATCTGGAATTTGAATGGTTCCTAATAGGATAATAATATTGATGCTGAGTACTTTAGTTGATGAATGTTAATAGTTTTGTGTAATTGTATAACTTGATAGACTATTAATCATCACAGTCTAATTATAAATTAATCATACTATGGCAATGACATTCAATGAATCAATGAAATTTATTCATAATTAAATACATAAATAAAATGGTTAAAAAGGTGTCATGTGAATACGATGTATTATATACGACACTTTCTTTAAAGAAAAGAGTAAATTAGGGTAATATATATATATATATATATATATATATATATATATATATATATATATATATATATATGAATAGTTTAGCTAACTATACTTATCTCTAGTTAAAATTCGGTTATTTAGTTGATTGATTTACTGGGCGTATAAAACTATTAGAAAACTTTCATTACACTGTTTAATTGATAACTAACTCTACTTATCACTATGTTGCATATCAAATAGATTAATCCAACATGGAATAACTTTAGTCAAATTGATTATAAATTCGTATTCATCATCATCGATTGATATCAATTAGGGAAACATTAAAAATCTGGGAGCAATAAACAATTTCTTCATCCTTCAAATGTACACTGCCGTGACTTCACCTCATCAAGGATTTAAACAACTTTACAATGGTCATAGGTTTTCAATGACTCTTTTAGTCATATCAATTTGAAATCAAGAAATTAATCGCTTCAAATCTTCAAAAGTTAATTACTATCTAGTGCTTCCAGATGAGAAGATGTGATCGGTGAAGCAAGCCTAGTTGCATATCACAATGGGTACTCCATGAATGCATTGGATAAAGGTTGACAGAAGCAGGAAACTATTGACCAATGGATTCTGACCCACTGGCTCAACAACAACGTATCCTGTAAGTAACCAGAAACGTCTAAGGTTAGCTCCTTGGTGGAGTTACTGGTTCGTACTGCCGAACATTCACTTAATCCTACTGAAGTCTCATTCATTAAATGTATTCACATCTCAGGCAGTCATCGTGTTACTCAATAGTCTACTACACTAAATTACTCATCACTTGAGTAACCAGATTATTTATTACTGGTGTTTACTCCTAGTCTCCTTCTACATGTTCCATTGAACCTAACTGATTAGATTAGTGGATTCCATTTTGACTTGATATAATATGGTTACTGTGTTGAAGGGTAAGTAGAAGTAGCACTACTCACAGCGAGATATATATACGTTCATCTAGTTGACATCTGGACAAGTATAAACGTATTACTTGAATACTATGGTAGAACGTATTTCTATTTCAGCTAATTTATTACATGAGTCATGCAGTGGAACAATATTATTTACTTGTAATTCTCCTTTGTTTTACTGGATTGAATTGTTTCATCTGTGTTGGTATATGGGCTCCTCTACGAATACTTTGTCTGATTATTACCTGAATATTTCTGACTGCAATTTACTTGGTTGTAGCTAGTAGAAGAATTCAGGATGCGTGTTTCAGCCTATTCAGAACTCATTCATCAGCTGGATGTACCTACATCTCAGTGTGTAATGGTGTTGTTCCCACTCAGACTCGAACGTCATACCTATCGCTTCAAACAGCAAAATGTTATCGACTAGGCTAACCAAGTAAACTACCATAATATATATTTGAGCAATATCGAGGCATCCTCACAGGAGCCTGTATGTCAATACAGGTTGAACAATTTGAGTCAGTACAACAATGGAGAATGACAAGTATATGAGGAAATAGTTATACTTAATATTTGTTTCATCCAACTTCGATTCTTCTCTGAGGTGACACCTTGTGGAGCAGGAGATACGTGTCCAAGATACTTGTCATTGGTGGTATCTTTAAAAGTTACCAACTGAACTGAATGGTGACCTGTTTTCATATGGAATTTGTGTAATTTTTAGAAGACGTTTGAGATGAAATAGTCACCTATATAAATGAAATCTTCAGGATACAGTTAAGAAACAATTTTCTTGATTTTGGAAAGGTATTCCATCCTAGTATAGTACTCTTCAGCAGTGTACACCCACGATCCTATCCCTCGAGGGATCAAGCAGAAAGCCTTGAGTTTCATTGGCCAGCATGTTACCATTGAGCCACAGAGTCAACGAAATCCTATGGTTCATAGTTCCTACTTCTGTCAGTCCACAATATAAACCTATCTACATCCAGTGTTGTCGTTGAGTAACTATCTTCATGTTTTCAACTTGGTTGGCCACAACAGTGAATACTTCACACTGAAACTTCAGGTATCATCTCTCAAATCTGGTCACCAATGACAACTCCAACTGTTATCACTCAATGATCAATATCAATCTGTAATCAATAATAAACTCCCACAAACTTCCAAATGGAATCGATCCTCTACCTAGTTGTTTAGTGATAAACTTTTGCATAGCTTCAGGCTGACTTCATCATCATCATCATCATCAGTTCACCTGTCCAAGATACCTGTCATTGGTGGTATCTTTAAAAGTTACCAACCGAACTGAATGGTGACCTGTTTTCATATGGAATTTGTGTAATTTTTAGAAGACGTTTGAGATGAAGCAGTCACCTATATAAATGAAATCTTCAGGATACAGTTAAGAAACAATTTTTTTTTCGATTTTTTACATCAGCTGAAATGTTTCCATTCTCTGATTTTCATGTGGATATCTGAATGATCCTCTTGGAACATGCCTTTCATGAAATTAACAGGTCATATTTCAAAGAAAAATTATGAAGTTATAAACGATGATGTTATCAGTATCAGAACCTTAAATTTTTCTCTAGAATATTCATAGTTGGAGTCATTACGCAATGAAATTAAACTAAATAACTTCATTCTCATGTTTACAACTAATTGACAAGCAAATCAACATAGAAACTTGCATACAATTGCACCACTTCAAGTTACTGAAGTTTCTAAGTGATGTATAAAGAATGATTGGATGGAAAAAGACTCATATGAAAGTAGATGAAGATATTTGGGAGGAGAATGAGTTTTAAAATGAAGGTATATGTCCAATTCACATACAGCCATTTCTCATATTGTCTTCGAAACCTCCTTACACAGCTCAAACCAGCGGTCAGTTATGTCTTCATCCAGTGGTTCTGAACCTGATACATATTCTAATTAATTATGGATATATTTGTAATTCTCTGTTGTTATACTGAATCGAATTTTTTGACCTCTATTGGTATATGGGCTTCGATGCAGATGCCTCGATATTGTCTGAATGTTTATTATTATTATTATTTGTTCCTTGGGTTCCTAATGGAACATAGGGTTTTAGTAGCACGTCTCCAATGTTCTCTGTTCTCTGAAGTCTTTTGAACCTGGTTCCACGACAGCCAACAACCTCTCATTCCTAACTCACATCATCTCCTCCACGTCACCCTCATCTCACACGCTCAACTCGTCGTTTCCAATCTCCGTTCCACTCGATGACCTGGCCTGGTGCCTCATGTCCCCAGTCCCCCTTCTCCTCACTGTATACCCAATCCATCTACACTCTCTTCTTCTTCAGCATATTTGTTGACTGATAACTTCTAAGTTCGTACGTTGACAGACAGAGCTCCTTGTTGCTTATTCTTCCTGACAGGACTGCCATCTGATCTTCTCTATGGAGTGAGTGTAGGCGACATTTGTTGATGAATGTCTGTAGTTTGTTGGGAATGCCTTTCGTGACGCGCCAAGTCTCTGAACCATACAGGAGCACTGAGCTGACATTGGTGTTGAAAATCCGAATTTTGTTCACACTTTATGCGGAGTGCCGAAGATCTTCACACTGGTTTCAGGTTAATGAACGCCTGTCTTGCTTTTTTGATCCTGACTTTGACGTTCTTGTCTGTGCCACCTGATTGCCTGAATGTTAATTACAATAAATTTTACTTGGAGGTGGCTAGAAGAAGAATCCAAGATGCGTAGTTCGTCCTATTTTCAACTCTTCAACTTGATGTACCTATACTCAGTATGGAGTTATTTTGTCCTCATTAAAACCTGATCCTTGTACTCATCACTTCAAACACTAAAGCAGGCTTATCCAGCTCAAGAGTCTAAATAATCTACAATTTGACAAACGTTTATAGAAAGTATACTATAATGTACGATGGTTTGTGTTCTACGTTAATTTTCACTGTAAAAATAGATACTGTTGTTGACTAATCCACTTTACACTGTTTTGTACTGTCTATTGCCAGAAGGAATCATAGATAGTCTACAACTCTTTTTAAAGCGACTGGTCCCACTGATAAATTTAAACGAAGATTATCTGAAACATGTTATGATGCATTAGTGCTATACATTTCAAACAATCTGATCAGATACATGAACTTGTCAAACTATTGATGTGAAAATTTACGAAAAAGGTCAGTGAAATTAATAGGAAACATCATAGGAATAGGAAGAGAGAGGAAAAGAAAAAATACGTTACTCTCGGCATGAAAATCAAAATCAATACTACCAAGGTAGGTTCAATGTGAGTACAAATTGTTTTTATATACATAAAGCAGGGGGTTTGAGTTTACGGATGGCAAAAGCTTGAATAGATTTTGAGCACACGGCTCTGACCACTTATATGTAGTACTTCAAAGGCTGTTTTCATGTCTACTCTGTGGTTAGTTCCTAGTATGTGTTTAGCGATAGATGAAGATGGATGTTTGTCCTAGACGTATTGCTCAGTTGACAGGGGGATGGCTCGATAAGGAGGTCGATCTATAGGAAACCTACATGGGCAGGGTAATATCTTAATTTCCATAGCTATTGCCCGGTCCAATATAAACGTGGTTTAGTTAGATACTTATTCATCAAGATAAACCGCATCTCCACCAATGACATCAGTGAGAAAGAAACCAACTTACTGACGATAACACTGACACAGAATGGATACCCACTGAGACTTATCTACAGGTAAAAAGTTATGTACTATTGAAAAGTATACAGTGTTCCATTGCTAAGAGAAATGTCTACATCTCATTACCATTTAGAGGTGATTCACACATCTTTGTTGTGAGGAAAAGACTTTGATCGGTCATCTGTAAAGCATATTATACAGCTAAGGTCATCATTGTAGAGAAGATAAAGTCCATGTTACAGCACAAACCAAACCGCATATAAACGATTACATCACATCCCACTGTGTCTGTCAATTTACATGTATGTGTGGACACACATACAGGAAGGAGTAATCGTGATCTTCAGTTAAGGTAGGTTGAACACGTACCTAAGTGGCTACAAAAACAAATGACCTCAACAGATCCGATAAGTGCTGGTGACAAACATCCATCTTCATCTATCGCTAAACACATACTAGGAACTAACCACAGAGTAGACATGAAAACAGCCTTTGAAGTACGACATAAAAGTGGTCAGAGCCGTGCGCTCAAAATTTATTTAAGCTTTTGCCATCCGTAAATTCAAACCCCCTGCTTTATGCATACCAAAACAATTTATACTCAGTGTTATTGCTTGTATTACACTGTCGTTGATTGGACCGGATTGATCAGTCTCTGTTGGCATATGGGCTCCTATGTGGATGCCTCGATATTGCCTGTCTTTTTAACTATGTATAGTAATGATGGGCAATGGCTGGCTATGGAATCCAGGATATACATTTCGTCCTATTTAGGACTCGTCAGCTGGATGTACCTGCTTCTCAGTGAGTGATGTTGTTCCCACTGGGATTTAGACTCGGAGTGATCGCTTCAAATGCCAGAGCGTTATCCACTACATCACCGAGCCACGAGTTCAAGTGCCGGTGGGAACATCACTCACTGAGAGGCAGGTACATTTGGCTGATAAATCCTGAATGGGACAAAATGCGCATCCTGGATTCCACTACCAGCCACTGCCCATCATTACTATACAAATCTGTACTCACATTGAATCTACCTTGGTAGTATTGATTTTAATTTTCATGCCAAGAGTAATGCCTTTTTTCTTTTTCTCTCTCTTCCTATTCCTATGATGTTTCCTATTAACTTCATTGACCTTTTTCGTAAAATTTCATATCAATAGTTTGACAAGTTCATGTATATGATCAGCCTGTTCGAAATGTAAAAATGCGCTAATACAACTCTTCAGTTAAATGTACCAGCTGTACGCATTAACCAAACTTTATGAACACCTTCAACATATTAGACAAAAGGTGGCTAATATCATTTATGAGAATTAGTAAATAAAGTGGCTAATTTCAAATCACTAATGAGAACATCAATAAATAATTCCTTAAGTAGTAAATACTGAATTTTGTAGATACAAAAAAAGCAAAGTAACAGTTAGGAGGAGATCGTACAAGGAGGAAATTAAACCTTGTGGGCTGTCGTGTAGCCAGGTTCAAAAGATTTCAGAGAACAGAGAGCATTAGAGACGTGCTACTATAACCTTATGTTCCATTAGGAACCCAAGGAACAAATAATAATAGTAGCATTTAGGCATATGTAGTAAAATAGGATTTATCAGGTAGGGATAATTATCATATAAAACCTGACCAGTATAGTAAATATGCGGTTCAAGTTTCAGTGGGAACTCCATCTCTGGCTAGGATGGATTTAGTTGACGAGTTCCAACTAGGAGGAAGCCCACGTTTGTGAATTCCGTTACTAATCATTACTATTATTATTATCATTATTATCAAGTAAATTATCAGATAGTTAGGGAAATATTCTCTTATTTGAGTTTTATTAAATAGGACTATATCTTTCATTCAAAGAATAAATTTTGGTTGTCTTGTCAAGAAAAAGGCAATAAATATATATGTATATATATGTATTTTTGAGATGAATGGGGATTTTTAACTTAGAAGTAGTGTTCATCATAGACTGATATCATTTGAGGAACCATTGAAAGTCTGAGAGCACTGTACAGCTGTTTCGTCCCAATATGTGACTCGTCAGCAGTACTCATCCATGAATTAATAGAAGTTGGAAACTGCGAACCACTGAAAACCGATCCATTAGCCGTGAAATCTAACTGGATCGTAGGTGCATACTACTGAGAAATCCCATACTAGGACAAAACAGCTGTCTAGTTCTTCCAGATTTTCAATGGTTCCATGATGAATACTACTTCTAAATATAGATATATCTCACAGAAATCAAACCGTATCCCATGAATACAAAGAGGCATTTTAAAGGATAGTATGCAATTCTAATAGCCAATCACCTCATAAAATAAACAACGAACATGTAATAATCATAATAATAACTGTTGTTATTTTCAGTATACGTGATCTTCTATGAAGTTGTCAGTTTCGGTTTTATTAGTGATATATTTAAAGAAGAAGTATACAATGGTGCTAACCTTCGATATGATTTTCTATTCAAGATATTGTCATTATCATCTTCTTTGTATTGATTTTTTATGACTGAAAAAGGTTCTGACTGTACAACAGTAGGTGCTTTTGATAATATTGAAGGTGCTTGTTTTGATGAATAACTCGATGTCTTTGTCTGATACTCCTAAAAAATAATAATAATAATAGTATATAATTATACAATTTATAGGGTTTACACATAGAAAATCAGTGCAGAGTCCCGTGCAGAAAGGATATAGAAAACACAGTTTGATCAACAACGTTTTCAACGAGCACCATTAATCATGGTTGAACAAGGGACAAATTAGAATGATGAAGACCTGCATACTTGTACACTTAGTTGACACAAGACATCAAGTGGTTACTAGAAAAGCCTTCAAAATCATCCATCAGATTCCAATTGATTTACCACATGGATTATGCACTCGGTTACTTCACATAGCAGAGGTGATTGCAATCCACCTTCACAAACCTAGCCTTTGTATCCAAAAGAAGTTTGTTCGACCACTTTCATTATTGTGCCCTCCGTCACAACATGATGTAACTTCTAGGTTTACTTTGTACACTTCTTCCCCATTCCCCTTGTTTCTATCAGTATTCATGTCTTAATAACTCCTATTGATTATTGACATGATTATTTCCGAGACATGACCACATGATTGGTAATTTGATTAAATAGTAAAACTATGCATATTAGTGTAGAGCAGAAGATGAAGTCCTAATTGAATAGGAATATACATTTCTTCACTCAATCAGTCGTTTTCAGTTACTCCAAATTCACTATGAAAAAGGAATCAAACATCCAACTACCATTTTTGGATGTTTAAGTCAGTGGGACAAATACCTGAAACCCAAGTGTACAGAAAGCCAATACACATGGATCAAATACACTGTAGTACAACAACTTCATGGAGAAACGAAGAAAATTACTTGATGTCTATCCCAAAGAAGAATGGTCATCCACGAAACATTATCCAGATCAAAGGACACAACAACCAAAGAAGACAAACCGAATATCAATCACCGTAGTCAACACTACATTGGACAAAGTGGTCGTCCTCTTCTCCTTCGTTTACATAAACACCGATTGACTATTAAACATCATAACATTTCCTTGCTCGTCGCTCAATATACCTGGATAACTATGCTGATGAATTCAATTTCGACAATGTAGAAATTATAGACAGAGGAAGCAGAATGAATATTACCAAAAAATTTCTAGAAGGTTGGCATTCAAATTAGTCAGTCAGCAATTAATAGATGTAGATGTAGAATGAACCTATCAACCTATGAGAAAAATGATAAACGACAGAAAGGTGAAAGGTCAGGCAGAGAAACGGCTAATACGAAAATCTATGGAGTCAGTCAATGACACAACAATCAAAGGAAATAACCAGTCACACACACAAACCAGTTGTCCAGCGTAAGCTAGTTAATCACTGACGAAGAGATATTGACATCTCACTTCATACTGAAGTTAGTCATGATGATGTCATTGTCTAGAAAGACGGTGAAAGCTCCATGATTAGACAACGCAGCTCAGAGAACACAACACAATCAAGACCATCCACCTGACCTACAAATATTCTCCATCATGATTCACAACAACATACAAAGAATAAAACAATTCAACATAGAGTGTGTTGGATGAGATAAAAGAAATCAATGAGAGTTAGTGAGGAGCTAACTTTGGAAGGTATTAAAAAGTGAATGAATCTATGCCATGGTCATCAAAAGTATCTTGAAGATGCCAGCTAGTTAGTTTGTAACTTTCTACACTATTCAGATCAACAGGTAGACAGATTTTACAAACTTCTGGAATCTCTTGATTGTGGTTTGACGTGCGCATCATATGTTCGAGACTCCCTGCCTAATTAATAATCTTCACCTAAGCGCGACATACTCTCCCCTTATGATTCCACCATACACGAGCAATACTACAAAGACACAGGTAGTTAAAAATATGTAACCTTTTTCAGATCTACTCTCAATGATCGACTATATGTGACAACGTTGACTTCAGTCCAGTATAATTGTCCTATATATAAATATATCACCGGTTCAATGATCTGAATGTTTCTAGAATGCCAAAATTATATTCAATTCATATAGAAGGACTGGATTTGTCAGAAAACTTTGAGATTAGGAGGATTGGAGGAAGGCGAGGACTATTCTGTGCTTGAGTCCTCGAAACAACAAGAATCGGTGGTTAAGGACTACTGATCATACACTCACTCTTCAACGCTGGACCGATGAGAAGACACTAAAAGATTTAAATTTCGTCAGTGATGATTTATATCTACTGTGTTATGTCGCACAAGCTGGAAGATGTACAGGCGAAAACTACGAAGTTGGCAGAAGAGGTGAAGCCGGGCAGCCAACGAAGACGGGACTTCCTTCAGGTGAACGTAAAGGAGACAAAGATGATGAAAATTCCCACCCAACAAAAAGAATCACCGATTACCATCAAGAGGAGAAATTTGAAGGAAGTTGTCTATCCCACCTACCTACCTAGGAGGCAGAATCCTTTCAACTACAAGTGGTGGCACATGCACAGAGGAGGAAGTCAAAGCCAGTCAGGATGAAAAAGACAACAAGACATGCCTTCTTTCATTGATCTGACATCAGTGTAGAGATCTAATGCATTGCACTAAGCATAATGAGTGAATAACACCTGGATTTTCAATACTGCCAATGTCAGTCAAGTCAGTGCTTCTATGTAATGGTTGGGAGACTGGTGGTGTTCTGAAAAACATTTCAAACAAACTGGGGACATACATGAACAACTGCCGCTCGATACTGAAGTTGCAGATGAGATGGATTGCCAGAAGAAATAAGTAACAAAGAAACTCTGGCATGCCAACGAACCAACTGACCAAGAAGCTATCGCGCAACGAATGTTCGCGGGGATAGATTGGATTGGACATAGACTGAGAAGGTTGTTTGGGAACATCACTTTTTAGGCCAAGTTGTCGTGTGGAACCTGAATAGGAAACGATGAGTTGGAGTTGCGAAGTGAAAGTTAGATGGAGGAAGTGGTGTTTAGAGGAGATAAGAGCTTATATAGGAGTCATGGAGTCAGGTTAAGAAGACTGTAGAGAAGAGAGTGAAATAGCAACGTGCTACTGAAACCGTATATTCCACTAGGAACCCAAAGGATAAATAATATTAATAACGCTTGAATAGTTTAACTATTCTTCAATTTTACATGTTCTCTTCACTCATGCCCCTTTTTTCTGCTTCGTATTCAATCTTTTCCTATCCACTACTTATTTGTATACTCCTACTGTGGAGTATGGTGACTTGAATCGATTTTGATTTTATTTGTCTAGTTTTATCATTATTATTATTTTTTCCCCTTAGAGTTCCTAGTGGAACATATAGCTTCAGTAACACACCTCGAATTGCACTCTATTCTCTGCAGTCTTTTCAACATTAAGCGTGTACAACATCCGGGTTATCAACACTGCCAATATCAGTCAAGTCAGTGATTCTGTGTGATGATTGAAAAACTTGGCGTGTCATGAAAAGTATTTCCAACAAACTACAAATATTCATCAATAACTACAGCCTATGTTCACTCCATACTTAAGATCAGATTAGATGGATTGGCAGAAAGAATAAATAAGGTGGAAGTAAGAAGCTATCCTCTAACAAATATGCATAATAAAAGAGTGGAGATGAATTGAGCATACACTGAGATGACCAACTAGGGACATCATGTGTCAGACCAAACCTTGAATTATAATTTAAAGGCGAAACGATGAGTTGGGCATCCGAGGCACAGAACCTAAGTAGAAAAATATTAATGATAATAGTGATAATAATAACAATGAATATCATTCATAAAATTAACTACAATCACTGTGGTGAACACTACATTGGACAGAGTAGTCGTCCTCTTTTCCCTCGTTTACATAAACACCGATTGACTATTAAACATCATAACATTTCCTTGCTCGTCGCTCAATATACCTGGATAACTATGCTGATGAATTCAATTTCGACAATGTAGAAATTATAGACAGAGGAAGCAGAATGAATATTACCAAAAAATTTCTAGAAGGTTGACATTCAGATTAGTCAGTCAGCAGTTAATAGATGTAGATATAGAATGAACCTATCAACCTATAGGAAAAATGATAAACGACAGAAAGGTGAGAGGTCAAGCAGAGAAACGGCTAATACGAAAATCTATGGAGTCAGTCAATGACACAACAATCAAAGGAAATAACCAGTCACACACACAAACCAGTTGTCCAGCGTAAGCTAGTTAATCACTGACGAAGAGATATTGACACCTCATTTCGCACTGAAGTTAGTCATGATGATGTCACTGTCTAGAAAGACGGTGAAAGCTCCATGATTAGACAACGCAGCTCAGAGAACACAACACAACCAAAACCGTCCACCTGACCTACAAATATTCTCCATCATGATTCACAACAACATACAAAGAATAAAACAATTCAACATAGAGTGTGTTGGATGAGATAAAAGAAATCAATGAGAGTTAGTGAGGAGCTAACTTTGGAAGGTATTAAAAAGTGAATGAATCTATGCCATGGTCATCAAAAGTATCTTGAAGATGCCAGCTAGTTAGTTTGTAACTTTCTACACTATTCAGATCAACAGGTAGACAGATTTTACAAACTTCTGGAATCTCTTGATTGTGGTTTGACGTGCGCATCATATGTTCGAGACTCCCTGCCTAATTAATAATCTTCACCTAAGCGCGACATACTCTCCCCTTATGATTCCACCATACACGAGCAATACTACAAAGACACAGGTAGTTAAAAATATGTAACCTTTTTCAGATCTACTCTCAATGATCGACTATATGTGACAACGTTGACTTCAGTCCAGTATAATTGTCCTATATATAAATATATCACCGGTTCAATGATCTGAATGTTTCTAGAATGCCAAAATTATATTCAATTCATATAGAAGGACTGGATTTGTCAGAAAACTTTGAGATTAGGAGGATTGGAGGAAGGCGAGGACTATTCTGTGCTTGAGTCCTCGAAACAACAAGAATCGGTGGTTAAGGACTACTGATCATACACTCACTCTTCAACGCTGGACCGATGAGAAGACACTAAAAGATTTAAATTTCGTCAGTGATGATTTATATCTACTGTGTTATGTCGCACAAGCTGGAAGATGTACAGGCGAAAACTACGAAGTTGGCAGAAGAGGTGAAGCCGGGCAGCCAACGAAGACGGGACTTCCTTCAGGTGAACGTAAAGGAGACAAAGATGATGAAAATTCCCACCCAACAAAAAGAATCACCGATTACCATCAAGAGGAGAAATTTGAAGGAAGTTGTCTATCCCACCTACCTACCTAGGAGGCAGAATCCTTTCAACTACAAGTGGTGGCACATGCACAGAGGAGGAAGTCAAAGCCAGTCAGGATGAAAAAGACAACAAGACATGCCTTCTTTCATTGATCTGACATCAGTGTAGAGATCTAATGCATTGCACTAAGCATAATGAGTGAATAACACCTGGATTTTCAATACTGCCAATGTCAGTCAAGTCAGTGCTTCTATGTAATGGTTGGGAGACTGGTGGTGTTCTGAAAAACATTTCAAACAAACTGGGGACATACATGAACAACTGCCGCTCGATACTGAAGTTGCAGATGAGATGGATTGCCAGAAGAAATAAGTAACAAAGAAACTCTGGCATGCCAACGAACCAACTGACCAAGAAGCTATCGCGCAACGAATGTTCGCGGGGATAGATTGGATTGGACATAGACTGAGAAGGTTGTTTGGGAACATCACTTTTTAGGCCAAGTTGTCGTGTGGAACCTGAATAGGAAACGATGAGTTGGAGTTGCGAAGTGAAAGTTAGATGGAGGAAGTGGTGTTTAGAGGAGATAAGAGCTTATATAGGAGTCATGGAGTCAGGTTAAGAAGACTGTAGAGAAGAGAGTGAAATAGCAACGTGCTACTGAAACCGTATATTCCACTAGGAACCCAAAGGATAAATAATATTAATAACGCTTGAATAGTTTAACTATTCTTCAATTTACATGTTCTCTTCACTCATGCCCCTTTTTTCTGCTTCGTATTCAATCTTTTCCTATCCACTACTTATTTGTATACTCCTACTGTGGAGTATGGTGACTTGAATCGATTTTGATTTTATTTGTCTAGTTTTATCATTATTATTATTTTTTCCCCTTAGAGTTCCTAGTGGAACATATAGCTTCAGTAACACACCTCGAATTGCACTCTATTCTCTGCAGTCTTTTCAACATTAAGCGTGTACAACATCCGGGTTATCAACACTGCCAATATCAGTCAAGTCAGTGATTCTGTGTGATGATTGAAAAACTTGGCGTGTCATGAAAAGTATTTCCAACAAACTACAAATATTCATCAATAACTACAGCCTATGTTCACTCCATACTTAAGATCAGATTAGATGGATTGGCAGAAAGAATAAATAAGGTGGAAGTAAGAAGCTATCCTCTAACAAATATGCATAATAAAAGAGTGGAGATGAATTGAGCATACACTGAGATGACCAACTAGGGACATCATGTGTCAGACCAAACCTTGAATTATAATTTAAAGGCGAAACGATGAGTTGGGCATCCGAGGCACAGAACCTAAGTAGAAAAATATTAATGATAATAGTGATAATAATAACAATGAATATCATTCATAAAATTAACTACAATCACTGTGGTGAACACTACATTGGACAGAGTAGTCGTCCTCTTTTCCCTCGTTTACATAAACACCGATTGACTATTAAACATCATAACATTTCCTTGCTCGTCGCTCAATATACCTGGATAACTATGCTGATGAATTCAATTTCGACAATGTAGAAATTATAGACAGAGGAAGCAGAATGAATATTACCAAAAAATTTCTAGAAGGTTGACATTCAGATTAGTCAGTCAGCAGTTAATAGATGTAGATATAGAATGAACCTATCAACCTATAGGAAAAATGATAAACGACAGAAAGGTGAGAGGTCAAGCAGAGAAACGGCTAATACGAAAATCTATGGAGTCAGTCAATGACACAACAATCAAAGGAAATAACCAGTCACACACACAAACCAGTTGTCCAGCGTAAGCTAGTTAATCACTGACGAAGAGATATTGACACCTCATTTCGCACTGAAGTTAGTCATGATGATGTCACTGTCTAGAAAGACGGTGAAAGCTCCATGATTAGACAACGCAGCTCAGAGAACACAACACAACCAAAACCGTCCACCTGACCTACAAATATTCTCCATCATGATTCACAACAACATACAAAGAATAAAACAATTCAACCTAGAGTGTGTTGGATGAGATAAAAGAAATCAATGAGAGTTAGTGAGGAGCTAACTTTGGAAGGTATTAAAAAGTGAATGAATCTATGCCATGGTCATCAAAAGTATCTTGAAGATGCCAGCTAGTTGGTTTGTAACTTTCTACACTTTTCAGATCAACAAACTACAAATATTCATCAATAACTGCAGTCTACGTTGACTCAATACTGAAGATCAGATTAGATGGATTGGCAGAAGGAATAAATAAGGTGGAAGTAAGAAGCTATCGTCTAACAAATATGCATAATAAAAGATTGGAGATGAATTGAGCATACACTGAGATGACCAACTAGGGACATCATGTGTCAGACTAAACCTTGAAGTAGAATTCAAAGGGGAAACAATGAGTTAGGCATCCTAGGGAAAAAATAATTATGATAACAAGAGTTTTTTTTAGTATAATTGAACAACTTACTTGACTTTTACTGTTACTATTAAATTGAATATCATCCTGATTCGATTCAATTAAATGATCTGTTCTTGTAGTTAATAAAGCCAATGAATCAATTAATTTATATGAACCAACACCCATTGCAGCAAGATGAGCTGCTGAACTACCAGCTGTTCTATTTATCAACTTATCACCATTATTATTATTATGGTAATTATTCCTCTTATTCTCTTGATTTAAATATGATGATGAATTTATTACACGAGATGTTTGATATATATTTTTATCATTGAATTGTGTTAAATATGCTAATGAATTAGACATTAACTTTGTATTTTCAAAATTATTATTATTATTATAATTAGAATAATTATTAATTTGATTATTATTTAATTGTTTATTACATAATTTAGATTGTATATTAAGATTTGATTGAGATATGAAAAAAGAATTATTTCTATTCAATAATTTTGTTGTTTTTCCCATTGATGATAAATAATCAGATGATGATACTGGTGGTGGTGGTGGTGGATAGATTAGATCACGACAAATTGTAGTTTGTGCTAACATACTATTTGGTAGATTGATATAACTACATAAACTATCAATAATAGGAGTAGTAGTAGTAGTAGTACAATCGTTATCAACATCTATTTTATTACACATTTGATTAATATTCAATGGAGAATAACCATTATCAAATAATAAATCATTTGATATTCTAATATTTATATCACTGGATATATTATGCTTATTTTTATTCAATTGTTCATTTATTGAATAATTATTCCGTTTCAGATTAGATAAATTTGTATCGTTTGAATCAAGGATAATATTACTTATATCATTATCATGAGTAGTAGTTGTAGAATTGATATAATACCAATCTCTTGGTTGAGGAGATAAATCTTTTAACATTGTTGTTGTTGTTGTTGTTGTTCCTTTTGTTGAAAGTCTTGAAATATGCTGATATCTTTGATTATCTCTATTTATCAATTGATCATTTATATTAATATGAAGTTGATCAATTGACTTTGATAAGGATAATTTTGTATTGTATATTTTAGGATAATATTTTATAGATGAAATTGGTTTATTTGTAATTGAAGAAGGAAGATTATTTATAGAAATATTATGTGCATAAGGATAATAAATGTCTGTTTTTGGTATCATATTATATTGGTATGATGTTGATGAAATTTGTTCATTTTCTTGTAATGTATTAGATAGATTACTATTATTATTATTATTATTATATTTTATTGTAGATTTCTTATCTTTATTCAATATTTTTACTGAAATTGGATAAATAATTTTGTCTACTTTATTAGATACTTCAGTTTTAATATGATTTGTAATAGCAAAGTTAACAGATGGTTTAATAGATTGAGAAAATTTACTTCTCTGTAATACTTCTTCATTATACATAGGAAGATTTTTATCATAAGTATTAATTATCCCATTGAATGAAGTATTTTTCACTTTCTTTTCAAATGAATTATTTACAACTGATAATTCATCTAATTCAATCTTTGATTGTTGATCATTCATTACACTCAACTGTTTATTATATTGTCTCATAGAAACTTTATTCACTTTTTCATTCTCTATAGATATTGGCATTTCATCTTGAGTATTTTTATATGTTTTTATTCCATTGGCTCCAAGCCAATTACCAACTTTATTCTTTTGATAAACATCTGAATTACTACCTGATTTTAATATATTATCGATAAGATCTTCATTTTCATCATCTATTTCATCAGCTGATTTTAAAGGGATGAAGATAAAGTGTTAATCGATCCACCACCAGTACCACCACCACCAGCACCACCATCATTATCGATATTATTACCATTATCTAAGTTTTTATCTATTTGATTAGGTTGTTCTGTAGCTTCAGCATTTTCTTCAACATCAGAACTTACTGAATTGACTCCAGTATCTACATCTTCATCAAGATGTGTAAAAGAAGTGTTTTTATTCAATATATTACTAGTGAATTGATTCATGTTTGACTTGTGTTGTTCTACATTTTTATCTGATTCATTTACATCTCTTATGACTGTCTTTTCTTCTTCATCTCCTCCTCCATCTTGTGATAATTGGTTCATACATTTTATTTTTTCGGGTAGTGTATTTCCTTGAATTGTGGATAACTCCTCGGTGTTATTAGTATGTATGATATCATATTTATTAGAACCGGGAACAATTGTTAAATTGGGTGTAGATAAACTACTTTTATTTGTTAATTGTTGTTGATCTGTGGACATTCCTATTTGTTGTTGCCTCATACCTCCACCAAATTGATCAGTTAATCGTTTATTCATAAATACATTATCATCTATACCGTCTAACTTGTTATTGTTTCCATGTGTCGCTACTAAACATGAAATATCAAGGTAATAATAATAATAATAATAATGATAAACAAATAAAGTTGTACTGGAACAAACTTAAATTATATCTTACAAACATTAACATGATATGATGAATTTCAGTTTAGACTTTATCTTTTAATAATTGACTTGGTTATAGCTAACAGACGAATCTAAGATGGGTGTTTAGTCCTATATGGGACTTGTTAGCTAGATGTACGTGCATCCCAGTACAGAGTGATGTTGTTCCCACTGAAACTCAAACCTTGTACAATAATAATAATAATAATAATAATAATAATAATAATCACTTATGGAAATGAGAGATTTCAGTTCCGTTCCAACACACTTTTCTCCTCATATAATATATGTGCTAGGTGAGGTACAGTTGAATTCATATACTTCGCTGTACAATCATACAGTTTGATGTAGTTCCTTTTTGTCCTGCCTTGAGATAGATAAGACGAAAGAGCTGTGAATAAAATGGATACCCAGTTTCAGTGAGAACTAATGTAACTGATTGCTTGTTAGAGTTAAAATGCCTGTTGGGCCAGGGGTACATCACTCACTTCACTAACGCCTTTCAAAGCCCTAAAAATTATAACACATAGTCCTTGTTTAGTAGAAGACCATGAAACATCAACGGAGAACAATACAGCAGAGAAGGAAGAGTGCAGAGATTAACAAATTATGAAAGTAGAGAATGAGTCATACTAGAGAGCTTGAGTTTCTATACGTATTATTTTAAACAAAAGATATGAGACGACCAATAAGGATCAAAAGTATACCTCAATCCAAGGTAATTAACACTTGATTTACTTTCTGCTGAAATATTATCAATGCTCCAACAAGCTTTATGGGACTGAGGCAGTTCATACAAGTCTTGTTTACATTTTACGTTAAAATAAACAGTGTCACATTTACAAGGATTCCAATTGAGAAAATTTCAAAGAGATAATTGGTCAAACATAGACGAGAAAACATTAAATACAGAGCAAACTGGGTGAGAGAAGCACAAATCATGTGCGGGTCTAACTGTAACGCATCGCATCATCATCATCAGTGAACTGGGCATAAAATGGCAGTCAACTGCATCTCTATCTCCACTTCATCGATTTTGAAAACGCCTTCGACAATCTCGACCAACAAATAATTTGGCAAGCAGCTGCTTCAACACTACACAGTATCACAAACCTTTATCAACCTCATTCAACTGCAGCTGTATGAAGACGCCACATGCCAAGTAATTCACAACACAATGGGAAGCTCAGTGATGCATTTGGAGTGAAGTGAAGACAGGAGTAAGACACGACAAGGCTGTCAACTATCAGCCATGATATTCCTGATCGTAGTTGACTGACTGGATAATGCAACAAACAGTGAGGAGTGATAAGAGGGTGATACACTGGTTGGACTGAGGGAAAGAACCTAGAAGATTTATTAGATTTCGCCAGTGATGACTTGTGTCTAATGTCACACAAACTCGAAGATGTACAAGTGAAAACTAACAAGTTGACAGTAGAGGTGAGGTATGGCAGGGAAGACGGTAACTCAAGTGAATGTAGAGAAGACAGAGATGATGAAGATATCCAACCAACCCCATCACCAGTATACTGTATACAGTATACTGTATACAAAAGGAGGCGCTCAAGTTCATTGCTTACTGAAGCCTGTGTGCCTCAAGGTGTTGTATTTCCTCTGTTTCTCTTCTCGTTCATTTTGCACGATTCACCTCATTCTGTTGAAATTAGTTTTATCACCTACGTTGATGACTTGATCGTGCCTATTCTAGTTAACCCTCACATAGATTTATCATTATAATTATCATTTGTCCCTTGGGTTCCCAATGGAATATACGGATTCAGTAACACGTCTCCAACGCGCTCTGTTGTCTGGAATTTTTTGAACCTGGTTCCACGACAGCCAACAACCTCTCATTCCTAATTCATATCATCTCCTCCATATCACCCTCATCTCACACACCAAACTCGTCGTTTACCATCTCCGTTCCACCCGATGACCTGGCCTGGTGCCTCATGTCCCCAGTCCCCCTTCTCCTCACTGTATACCCAATCCATCTACACTATCTTCTTCTTCAGCAGATTTGTTGACTGATAACTTCTAAGTTCGTTCGTTGGCAGACAGAGCTCCTTGTTGCTTATTCTTCCTGGCAGGACTGCCATCTGATCTTCTCTATGGAGTGAGTGTAGGCAGCAGTTGGTGATCAATATCTGTAGTTTGTTGGGAATGCCTCTCGTGACGCGCCAAGTCTCTCAACCATCACATAGAAGCACTGACTCACTTGACTGAATTCGTGTTGAACATTTGGATGTTGTTCATGCTTCATGCTTCAAGCTTCATGGTGAGTGCAGTGCAGTGCAGTGCTGTGCTGTGCTTTATATCTACACACTCGTTTCAGATTAATGAAGAGAAACCTGTCTTGCTGTCTTTGCAATCCCAACTAGCTTTAACGTCCTCGTCTGTGCCACTGCCTGTAGTTGGAACGATGCTGCTTCCTAGGTAGATGAAATAACTAACTTCCTTCAAGTTTCTCCCGTTCATGCTGATTGCAGCTTGGTGTTGTTGTTGTTGTTGTTGGTGGTGGTGGTGGTGGTGATGATGGGGTTGGTTGGATATCTTCATCATCTCTGTCTTCTCTACATTCACTTCAAGTACCGCCTTCCCCACCATACCTCACCTCTACTGTCAACTTGTTAGTTTTCACTTGTACATCTTCGAGTTTGTGTGACATTAGACACAAGTCATCACTGGCGAAATCTAATAAATCTTCTAGGTTCTTTCCCTCAGTCCAACCAGTGTATCACCCTCTTATCACTCCTCACTGTTTGTTGCATTATCCAGTCAGTCAACTACGATCAGGAATATCATGGCTGATAGTTGACAGCCTTGTCGTGTCTTACTCCTGTCTTCACTTTACTCCAAATGCATCACTGATCTTCCCATTGTGTTGTGAATTACTTGGCATGTGACGTCTTCATATAGCTGCTGTTCAATGAGTTTGATAAAGGTTTGTGATACTGTGTAGTGTTGAAGCAGCTGCTTGCCAAATTATTTGTTGGTCGAGATTGTCGAAGTCGTTTTCAAAATCGATGAGGTGGAGATAGAGATGCAGTTGACTGCGATTTTATGCCCAGTTCACTGATGATGATGATGCGATGCGTTACAGTTAGACCCGCACATGATTTGTGTTTCGAGAATTGAGGTAGTTGTGGTCGTAATTTTGAATTGAGCGCATGCTTCATTGTCTTTCGGATGATGCGGCTTGATTCTATGCTTGGGGCGGACAGCAGGGTGATTATGGTCCAGTTATTAGAAAGACTTAGTTCTTCCTTCTTTGTGAGTTTGACATGGTAACCTTTCTTCCGATCGCCATGTCCTTTTTAGATTCAACTAAGCAGTTAAGTATTTTAACGCCGGGATGGTCTCTCATCTTAGTCAACCTATCTTTTTCTCTTCGAAGCCTCTTGAGATGAAAGCATTAGAGAAAAGTTTATCAACTCTCACGTAGACTGTTTTTGCTGGGCAACAAATATATCGACATACAGTAATTTATATTTAAAATTACCGTACAAAATCAATCTTGAACCAATGGTAAGATGTTTACACAAGAATATTCAGGTTTATTGAAGTGTTCTATTATAATGACTTATAAGAACACCTGAATGTAAAGTAATTCATTGGCAGAGTTAGAACAACAATGAATTAATTGTGTTTCGTCGCTTTCTCTTCAGCTGCATACACTCTATAAGTACTTAAGATATATATATTTAGAGAGAGAAATATATTCTACATAATTCACTTATTAAGTAGATGAGAATCGATTGATGAAATATATTGAAAGAATTCATACGGATTATATCTAACAATTCACATGTACATACTACAAAATATACATTCGAAGGATAAACAAAAGAGTTGAGACTAAACTTCATGAGAACATTCCAATTAAGTTAAGCTTAAAGGAAGTAATGTCTTCTAAAAATTTCATTATTCAACATCTAATGGATAGAGGATATGACATTCAAATCTTGAAAGCAATAAAAATAATTTATGAACAAGATAAAACTACAATTATCATCATATGAATTAAATTGAACTTATATATACAAAAAGAGGCAATTGTTAACCTTCAACTTCTTCATCATTTCAGTAGAACCCCTACCAAATTTCTGTATTTTCATTTCCCCCCCCCCTTCACTCCTATCTTAAAACCAAAGTCATAATCAATTCTTATTTCAATATATGAAATATAACCATCAAGATATGAGATGGTCTCTCATTACAGAGATTACACTTTCTAGTATATGGATTTGAAAGTTAAAAACGATTTATCAATCATATCAGCTGTTAGTAAGATATGAACTGATGATGATGATGATGAAGTCAACCTGAAGCTATGCAAAAGTTTATCACTAAACAACTAGGGTAGAAGGTGGATTCAATTTGGAAGTTTGTGAGAGTTTATTATTGATTTCAGATTGATATTGTTCATTGAATGATAACAGTTGGAGTTGTCATTGGTGACCAGATTTGAGAGATGATTCCTGAAGTTTCAGTGTGAAGTATTGACTGTTGTGGCCAACCAAGTTGAAAACATGAGGATAGTTACTCAACGACAACACTGGATAGAGATAGGTTTATATTGTGGACTGACAGAAGTAGGAACTATGAACCATAGGATTTCGTTGACTCTGTGGCTCAATGGTAACATGCTGGCCAATGAAACTCAAGGCTTTCTGCTTGATCCCTCGAGGGATAGGATCATGGGTGTACACTGCTGAAGAGTACTATACTAGGATGGAATACCTTTCCAAAATCAAGAAAATTGTTTCTGAACTGTATCCTGAAGATTTCATTTATATAGGTGACTATTTCATCTCAAACGTCTTCTAAAAATTACACAAATTCCATATGAAAACAGGTCAACATTCAGTTCAGTTGGTAACTTTTAAAGATACCACCAATAACAGGTATCTTGGACAGGTGAACTGATGATGATGATGATGATGATGAAGTCAACCTGAAGCTATGCAAAAGTTTATCACTAAACAACTAGGGTAGAAGGTGGATTCAATTTGGAAGTTTGTGAGAGTTTATTATTGATTTCAGATTGATATTGATCATTGAGTGATAACAGTTGGAGTTGTCATTGGTGACCAGATTTGAGAGATGATTCCTGAAGTTTCAGTGTGAAGTATTGACTGTTGTGGCCAACCAAGTTGAAAACATGAGGATAGTTACTCAACGACAACACTGGATGGAGATAGGTTTATATTGTGGACTGACAGAAGTAGGAACTATGAACCATAGGATTTCGTTGACTCTGTGGCTCAATGGTAACATGCTGGCCAATGAAACTCAAGGCTTTCTGCTTGATCCCTCGAGGGATAGGATCATGGGTGTACACTGCTGAAGAGTACTATACTAGGATGGAATACCTTTCCAAAATCAAGAAAATTGTTTCTGAACTGTATCCTGAAGATTTCATTTATATAGGTGACTATTTCATCTCAAACGTCTTCTAAAAATTACACAAATTCCATATGAAAACAGGTCACCATTCAGTTCAGTTGGTAACTTTTAAAGATACCACCAATGACAGGTATCTTGGACAGGTGAACTGATGATGATGATGATGATGAAGTCAACCTGAAGCTATGCAAAAGTTTATCACTAAACAACTAGGTAGAAGGTGGATTCAATTTGGAAGTTTGTGAGAGTTTATTATTGATTCAGATTGATATTGTTCATTGAATGATAACAGTTGGAGTTGTCATTGGTGACCAGATTTGAGAGATGATTCCTGAAGTTTCAGTGTGAAGTATTGACTGTTGTGGCCAACCAAGTTGAAAACATGAGGATAGTTACTCAACGACAACACTGGATGGAGATAGGTTTATATTGTGGACTGACAGAAGTAGGAACTATGAACCATAGGATTTCGTTGACTCTGTGGCTCAATGGTAACATGCTGGCCAATGAAACTCAAGGCTTTCTGCTTGATCCCTCGAGGGATAGGATCGTGGGTGTACACTGCTGAAGAGTACTATACTAGGATGGAATACCTTTCCAAAATCAAGAAAATTGTTTCTTAACTGTATCCTGAAGATTTCATTTATGTAGGTGACTATTTCATCTCAAAAGTCTTCTAAAAATTACACAAATTCCATATGAAAACAGGTCACCATTCAGTTCAGTTGGTAACTTTTAAAGATACCACCAATGACAAGTATCTTGGGCACGTTTCTTCTGCTCCACAAGGTGTCACCTCAGAGAAGAATCGAAGTTGGATGAAACAAATATTAAGTATAACTATTTCCTCACATACTTGTCATTCTCCATTGTTGTACTGACTCAAATTGTTCAACCTGTATTGACATACAGGCTCCTGTGAGGATGCCTCGATATTGCTCAAATATATATTATGGTAGTTTACTTGGTTAGCCTAGTCGATAACACTTTGCTGTTTGAAGCGATAGGTATGACGTTCGAGTCTGAGTGGGAACAACACCATTACACACTGAGATGTAGGTTCATCCAGCTGATGAATGAGTCCTGAATAGGCTGAAACACGCATCCTGAATTCTTCTACTAGCTACAACCAAGTAAATTGCAGTCGGAAATATTCAGGTAATAATCAGACAAAGTATTTGTAGAGGAGCCCATATACCAACACAGATGAAACAATTCAATCCAGTAAAACAAAGGAGAATTACAAGTAAATAATATTGTTCCACTGCATGACTCATGTAATAAATTAGCTGAAATAGAAATACGTTCTACCATAGTATTCAAGTAATACGTTTATAGTTGTCCAGATGTCAACTAGATGAACGTATATATATCTCGCTGTGAGTAGTGCTACCTCTACTTACCCTTCAACACAGTAACCATATTATATCAAGTCAAAATGGAATCCACTAATCTAATCAGTTAGGTTCAATGGAACATGTAGAAGGAGACTAGGAGTAAACACAAGTAATAAATAATCTGGTTACTCAAGTGATGAGTAATTTAGTGTAGTAGACTATTGAGTAACACGATGACTGCCCGAGGTGTAAATACATTTGATGAATGAGTCTACAATAGGATTAAGTAAACGTTCAGCAGTGCGAACCAGTAACTCCACCAAGGAGCTAACATTAGTCGTTTCTGGTTCCTTACAGGGTACGTTGTTGTTGAGCCACTGGGTTGGAATCCAATGGTCGATAGTTTCCTGCTTCTGTCAACTTTTATCCAATGCATTCATGGAGTGCCCATTGTGATATGCAACTAGGCTTGCTTCACCGATCACATCTTCTCATCTGGAAGCACTGGACAGATGAGGTGAAGCCATGGCAGCGTACTTTTGAGGAGTTCTATACCATGAAGGGTGAAGAAATTGTCCATTACTCCCAGATTTTTAATATTTCCCTAATTGATACCAAATGATTTATACCCATGATGAAAATTATTGAATAGTTTTTCTCTTCCAAATCTAAAGATATCCTTGTATTGTTCCGCATTTTTTATACAAAAGTGTTAAGAAGGAAAAAAAAGGTAAACTACATATTCAATTATAATGAATAATTATGATTCTAAGCATTTTTAAAAATGCTTACATGCACTTTGATGATAATCCAAACCTTTAATTAATCGACCTGTCCCAGGTGTACCATCTTGAAGATTGTCATTACTGTCCACATATTTACGATCTAAATCATTTTGACTTTGAGAATGTCGTTGATTATGAACACTTCTAAACAATGTGCACAACAAAAAAACACCATATAAAAATAAATTAGTGGAATAAATTTAGTCTATGTGATTGGTAACACATGCCAAGTAATTCACAACACAATGGGAAGATCAGTGATGCATTTGAATTAAAGTGAAGACAGGAGTAAGACACGACAAGGCTGTCAACTATCAGCCATGATATTCCTGATCGTAGTTGACTGACTGGATAATGCAACAAACAGTGAGGAGTGATAAGAGGGTGATACACTGGTTGGACTGAGGGAAAGAACCTAGAAGATTTATTAGATTTCGCCAGTGATGACTTGTGTCTAATGTCACACAAACTCGAAGATGTACAAGTGAAAACTAACAAGTTGACAGTAGAGGTGAGGTATGGTGGGGAAGGCGGTACTTGAAGTGAATGTAGAGAAGACAGAGATGATGAAGATATCCAACCAACCCCATCACCACCACCACCACCACCACCACCACCAACAACAACAACACCAAGCTGCAATCAGCATGAACGGGAGAAACTTGAAGGAAGTTAGTTATTTCATCTACCTAGGAAGCAGCATCGTTCCAACTACAGGCAGTGGCACAGACGAGGACGTTAAAGCTAGTTGGGATTGCAAAGACAGCAAGACAGGCTTTCCTTCATTAATCTGAAACCAGTGTAGAAATATACAGCACGGCACTGCACTGCACTCAGCATGACGCTTGAAGCATGAAGCATGAACAACATCCGAATGTTCAACACGAATTCAGTCAAGTGAGTCAGTGCTTCTATGTGATGGTTGAGAGACTTGGCGCGTCACGAAAGGCATTTCCAATAAACTACAGATATTGATCAACAACTGCCGCCTGCACTCACTCCATAGAGAAGATCAGATGGCAGTCCTGCCAGGAAGAATAAGCAACAAGGAGCTCTGTCTGTCAACGAACGAACTTAGAAGTTATCAGTCAACAAATCTGCTGAAGAAGAAGATAGTGTAGATGGATTGGGTATACAGTGAGGAGAAGGGGGATTGTGAACATGAGGCACCAGGCGAGGTCATTGAGTGGAACGGAGATGGTAAACGACGAGTTTGGTGTGTGAGATGAGGGTGATGTGGAGGAGATGATGTGAGTTAGAACTGAGATCGTGTGGGTAGTCTTGGAGGGATGTTTTGAAGACTGTGGAGAAGGGAGTGGAATGGAGACGTGTTACTGAATGCGTATATTCCACTGGGAACCCAAGGGAAATATAATAATAATAATAATGTGATCTTTATACTGACAAATTACCATGGGTGAAACTTTGGGACTGATAGTTTGATTGAGGTTGAGGACATGTATTTATAACAAGGCAAGTCGATGTGAATGATATCGTTTCAATAGCTTTATATTATCAATGATTGGGTTTATAATACATCAGTCTGTCCAGTTAATTAACGTGATGACTGAAATGGATGTTAGTTGGTTGGAAGCAATCAATAGAGAGCGTTGTTCGACGTTAATTTCGTGCCTTTTGACACTTATCTGCAAGGTGTATATATAACTACAAGAGAACCGATTTCCTAGCTAATACTCGGACCCATATCAATCAGTTTTTTAGTGAGTGACGTTAACACTGAGCTATTTGGACTGAGACTGATTTCATGTTGTACCAAATCGATGTAGGCTGATTTTATTCTGCATCCTATAAGTGCATATCTGTGTATATATTTTTTTAGACTTCATTCAGTTGGTCTACATACAAACGCAGAGACAACAATGGACATGCTCACACTACATATTCCCTGCAGAAGGTTTCAAAGGAAGAAAGGAAAGGTACCTGTCCACTGATTAGAAGAAGGGCTACCTTGTCAAACTTTCAAAGAGGGAAGACCTAAGTCTTTGCAAGAACCGACAAGAAATCGTGCTCCTGTCCGTCCCGAATCTGCATCACAACGGAAAGACTAAACAATGGGCTAGATTCAAAATTACCACCGGAACAGGCTGGCTGGCTTTAGGAAGAACAAATCATGTGCGGACCAAAGTGTAATGCTACGCTAAGCAACATCATGGAACAGAGTATAGAATGACAGTCAACTCTTCACCTCAACTTCACAAACTTTGAAAAGGCCTTCAATAGCATCGACCGAGAAGTTATTCGGCAGCTGCTGCTTCAACATTACGGTTTCAGTGTTACAAACCTTTATCAACCCCATTCAACACCAGCTATATACTATATGATGAGGCTAAATGCCAAGTGATTCAATACACAATGGAAAGGTCAGTGATGCTTTTGTAGTAAAGTGAAGACAGGTGGACAGGTAAGACAAGGTTGCCTAACGTCACCTATGATCTTCCTGACTGTGGTTGACTGGATCATGCAGCAAACAGTGAGGATTCAAAGAATGGGCATACGATGTGTGACCGATGGAGAGACACTAAAAAATTTGGATTTCGCCCAAAGGTTAGTTTTGTTGAATATCAGACGTCACACAAACTCGAACATGTACACGCGAAAACCAACAAGTTGACAGGAGAGGTGAGGCAGAGTAGCCAAGGAAGATGGGACTTCAATTGAATGTAGAGAAGACCGAGGTAATGAAGATACCCATCCAACAACAACAACAACATAAACAACAAGAGGCACCAATCAACATCAATGAGAGAAATCTAAACAAAGTAGTCTCACTCACCTACCCACCTACACACCTACATACCTAGACAACATCGTTTCAACTACACGCGGTGTCACAAGCACAGACGACAATGTCAAATCCAGTCAGGATCGGAAAGACAGCAAGACATGCCTTCATTCATTAATCTGAAATCAATGTGGACATCTACTGCTCTCCACTCAGCACAAAGCGTGAACAACATTCGGATTTTGAACACTGCCAATTCAGTCAAGTGAGTGAGTGTATCCATGTGATGGTTGAGAAACTTGGTGTGTCATGAAAGGCATTTCCAACAAAGTGCAGACATTCATCAACAGCTACTTCCCAGCTGCACTGGATAGTGAAGATGGAGATCAGATGGATGGATGGTTAGAATGATAAGAATAAGCAGCAAGGAGGAACTCTGGCTGGCTGGCTGACTGGCTGTCTGGCTGCCAACGAACCAACTGATCAAGTAGTTATCGCCTAACATATATGTGGAAGAAGAGAGTGGAGATGGATTGGGTATACACTGGGGACACCATTTGGGGACATCATGAACCAGGCCAGATCATCGAGTGTAACCTAGATGAGAAACGACGAGTTGAGCGTGTGAGATGATGGTGATATGGAGGAGATGATGTGAGTTAGAAATGAGAGCTTGTTGGCGGTGGTGGAGTGAGGTTTTGATGACTGTAGAGAAGAGGGTGGAATGGAGGCGTGCTAGTGAAGCGTTATATTCCACTAGGAATCCAAGGGACAAATAATAATACATACATACATACGTACATACATTCATATGTACATACAATGCACCATAGTCTAAATACAATGACTTCAACAACGATGCAATTCATCAGACTCTCATACCTTTTTCGTCATTCAACTTGCATATCAATACTTATGTGATCTAAATATCTTAAATTAAAAAAATGAACTGAATATTTACACAAATCAGATGTATTAAATGTGTCCGGCTACATAATTTCTTGGTATGTTTCATATTTTCTTCCGTCTATCTCTGAATACTACTGATAAAAGTAGTCAGTTAATATTTTCTGAAATTCGGATGCTCATGAAAAAGGTCAACAAACGAAATTTGATAAGCACTATAATTTATAGAATAAAGCCTATATGTTTAAAAGATACAGTTGGGGAGGAAGTAATAGCTTTATGCAGCATATAAATCGAAAATGGCTATCTGGATAGACGCATAAAGAAACATATGATCATAAAGGAGATTGTAACTGCCGAGAAAAAAACCATTATGCATTTAGATACAATTTACTGGTAAGGTGATTAGTAAGATATCGATTCAGAGAACTTTTGATGGTGGTAAATTATAGATTACTTTTTTCCTATGTCTAGTAGTGACATTAAAACTGTAAGTTGAATGCCGTAGACTGGCCAATTCCTGCTGTGTTTATCACTTCAACTGCTCCTGTGGAATCAGTTATGTTAGCCGCTACTCTTGAAATTTCATCTTCCATGCTCACGAATACCTCTCAACATGATGAAGTAAAGGTTTGGCAAAAACTATTAACAGTTCCAATACTAACACACTTGGTTCGAACGAATCATAAGATGGATATGAAGAAGTAGTTTTTAACTCCCTACTGGGTTTCCATCAACTTGTCAAAATGGTACTGGGATACAAATCCTTCAAATCATCGAAGATGTTAAGGTGGGGGAAAACCAAGATGAAAGAATCTGAGTTATATGGTCGAAAAAAGTATGTATTTCCATTAGAACTATCTTCGCTCTACTCGCGACTTACTACTTCCATGGTATTCTACCTCAGTTAAGCTATTTTTTGAATTCCATACTGTAGGTATCCCTTCATCTCTATGATATAAAATGATTTTGTCATATCGCTTAGCATTAGGAACATTCTATTAAGGTGTTATCCTTCAAATTATCTTTCACAGCTTATTTCATTCAGCTCTCATAAACACCTTCCTATTGTTTTATTAAATTACCTACCACCTTATGGTATTACATAAGCCATGTAACCGTTTAGATAATCATTTCGCACTATACACATAACATCGTTCAAGAATAATTGCAAAATGTTGTCAAGTTATTAAATCTAAGAAGAAAAAGAATAATGAACCCTTTCAGTGATTATCTACAAAGTCTAACAGTATTGAAGTTATGTACTTCTTGATGAATTACTATGATATAAAACATTCCCGAACAATATATAGTAGAGTTATGACTCATTGGTAAAGGGAGTTTGCATTCAATCAATAATTCACGGATTCGAACCCAGTTCCACTTAACGAGATCTTAGCCACAATCAAGTGGTATCAACCGTAACCGTGACATATTAGGTATGGTTTACTACTGACTAATGAATGAATGTGTACCAGATTACTGTGTATATTTCGATTTCAGTCAGAAAACAAAAAATATAAAAAAAGTCTTCATTTAAATGAATCCTAATCATTCATAAAAAGACTTACTTTGCCAAATTCAGTAGACTTCGACTCCTAGTAATGCAAAAAACAAGAAAGTAGAAGAAATGAATACATAAATAAAGAAGACGTTAACTATTGATAAGTGTCAGCATATGGTTATTATCATTTTTCGCTTGAGTTCTTACTGGAACAAACGGCTTCAGCAGCACGCCTCCATTCCACTCTCTTCTCTACAGTCTTCAAAACCTCACTCCACCACCGCCAACAGGCTCTCAATTCTAACTCACATCATCTCCTCCATATCACCCTCACCTCGCACGCTCAACTCGTCGTTTCTCATCTAAGTTACACTCGATGATCTGGCCTGGTTCATGATGTCCCCAAATGGTGTCCCCAGTGTATACCCAATCCATCTCCACTCTCTTCTTCCACATATATGTTAGGCGATAACTACTTGATCAGTTGGTTCGTTGGCAGCCAGCCAGCCAGCCAGCCAACCAGCCAGCCAGCCAGCTAGCCAGTCAGCCGGCTAGAGTTCCTCCTTGCTGCTTATTCTTATCATTCTAACCATCCATCCATCTGATCTCCATCTTCACTATCCAGTGCAGCTAAGCAGTAGCTGTTGATGAATGTCTGTACTTTGTTGGAAATGCCTTTCATGACACGCCAAGTTTCTCAACCATCACATGGATACACTGACTCACTTGACTGAATTGGCAGTGTTCAAAATCCGAATGTTGTTCACGCTTTGTGCTGAGTGGAGAGCAGTAGATGTCCACATTGATTTCAGATTAATGAATGAAGGCATGTCTTGCTGTCTTTCCGATCCTGACTGGATTTGACATTGTCGTCTGTGCCTGTGACACCGCGTGTAGTTGAAACGATGTTGTCTAGGTATGTATGTAGGTAGGTGGTTAGGTGAGTGAGACTACTTTGTTTAGATTTCTCTCATTGATGTTGATTGGTGCTTGTTGTTTATGTTGTTGTTGTTGGATGGGTATCTTCATTACCTCGGTCTTCTCTACATTCACTTGAAGTCCCGTTTTCGCCGCCATACCTCTTCTGTCAATTTATTGGTTTTCACCTGCAAATAGTTGGCAACGTTTTCCTACTCCTCTCTTCACTTCGATGGCATCACCGAGTTGTTGAATGAGTTTGATGAAAATTTGTGGTGCTCCGTAGTGTTCGAGTAGCTGGTAAATTACTTTCGGTCGAGGCTGTCGAAGGCCTTTTCAAAACCCATGAAGTTGAGGTAGATCGTTGATTGCCATTCTTTGCTCTGTTCATTGATGAAGATGCCTAGCGTAGCCTTTACTCTCTCCATGATGATGTGTCTTCATATTCTGGTTTGGGAAGGACAGAAGTAGTCGATTCCACGCCAGTCCTTGCAAAGACTTAGGTCTTCCTTCTGTGGGAGTTTGACAAGGTAGCCCCTCTTCCAATTAGTAGACAGGTATCTTCCCTTCCTTACTTTCGCAACCTTCTGCAAATGTTTGCTGTTTTCTCTGCGTTTGTTTCTAGTGCTTCTGGAGGAATTTCATCTGGTCTTGCTGCTTACACGAATTTTGTTGTGTATAGGGTGTGGTTAAACAAAGAATTATCCATGGAAATCATAATTGGAAACCAGCCTCAATGAATCGATATGTTTGTTTACTAAGTTATTCTTATTGTTATCAATTTCAATAAAGACAACTTGTTGATAAGTATTTTGTTTTCATGTTTTTTTCAAATTTTAATATATGATATTAAAGTAGGTATAAGTGTATAGAGTGAGAGAAGAAAATAAATGAAGGATGATAGAAGTTAGAAACTGTGAACTACTGAACTCCGACTCAGTGGTTGAATGGTCAAAGCGTTTTGCCATGAAACCCGAAGGTCGTGAGTTTGACCGCTACCTGGGTTGTGGGTCGCTTACTGCCGAGGAGTCCCATACTAGTACGAAACAGCTATCCAATACTTCCAAGTTTTTTCGTGGTTTCCCAACTGATTTCAGTCTATGATAAATACTACTGCTAAATATATCAGAAATCATGACAAAATTACTAAGACCACTTGGAATTGATGTGGCGCCTCATACACCAACAAATTCCCTCCAAATACTATTATGCAGACCAAAGGATGGAACAACCAAAGAAGACAAACCGAATATCATTTATAAAACCAACTGGAATAACTGTAGTCAACACTATATTGGACAAAGTGGCCGCCCACTTCGTCTTCGTCTACATGAACACTAATTGGCTATTAAACGCCACGACATTTCGTCACTCATTTCAATGCATGTGGATAATTATTGACATGAATTCAATTTCGACAATGTAGAAATCATGGAGGGAGACAGGAAACACAAAGAATATCAGAGAATTCCTAGAAGCTTGGCATTCAGATCAGTCAGTCAGTCAGTCAGTCAGCAATCAACAGATATATAGCCATGCACCTAATCTATCAACTAATAAGAAAAATGATAAACGACAGAAACGTCAGAGATCAAGCAGAGAGAGACAGCCAACAGGAAAATCTATGCAGTCAGTCAATGACACAACAATCAAATGAAACAACCAACCACGGACCATATCTTCAGAGCAAGCCACAAAATCAGTTATGGAGAGATATTGTGACAGCTCACTTCATAGTGAAGTTAATGGTGATGATGTCATTGTCTAGAAAGATACGATTAAGCAACCTAGCTGAGAGAACACAATACAACCAAGACTATCCACCTGAGCTACAAATATTCTCTACTATTTCGAACATTAATTAAAAATATCTAACTTTAAAAGACACCAAAAAGTGAATGAATCTGTGCCATTGTCACAAAGAATATGTCGAGGACCATAGCTTCAAAAACTCCATCACTCTACACGACTTGAACCAAGAGTCAGAGACTTCGTGAATTGATGCCATGTCTCGGTCTGGTCACCTTGATGCCTTTTCCAACTTAATCCAACTTTTCTTAAGATTTCGTGCCGAGGTAAGTGGTGGCTTGACGTATGCATCACGACCTCGTCAATCACCTTCCCTTCCTTGTCTAGTACCATCTGCCTGGCTTTGATATTGCTCAAGTGTGAATAAGTCCACGTTCACTACACCAATCAAATCTTTGTTCGTTTGGTTAGTTGGATGGAATTAATCAGTAGGAAACCCTACTTGACTTTAGTTTCATGCTTTTTAGCACTCGTCAGCAAGACACATCTGCAACCTTGGAGGAAGCGATTGTCTTCCTCGAAACCCGAATCCAGGCTACCCAGTGCTGCAGTCAGAAACGCTGCCACTAAGTTATTCGGGCGCCAAATGATTCCCTGTAAGACTGAGTTAGATAGATTGACTGGTCAATGATAAGTAATCAACTTCACATTGTCTAGTCTCATGTGCTGACTGAATTTTGTCGATTAATTTGCAATGTTGCCACCAGGTTAGTTGACTGAACTTCACAATGTATTGAGAGTGATTTTAGTAGGATGGATAGATCGTCAGGAAGCTCTGTATTTATACCATTGTTTGTTTGTTTACGTCCGAATACTGTAAAGCTATACACTCACACTAATACGTATGGATTTATTCAAAGTTTCTAAAGGGATCGATTTGATTAATCAAAAACCATTGTTGAAACATTTATTTCAATAATAATTCGGTTAACTGAGACTAGCAGAGGAATTCAAAACGCGCATTTTGTCCTAGCTGGGAAGTACTCATCAGCTGGATATACTTGTACCCCAGTACAGTGTGATGTTCTTCACAATGTGACTCGAAACTCGGACCCATCGGTTCAGTAGCACATCTCTATTTCACTCTCTCCTCGTCAGTCTTCTCAACATGGCACCATGACTATCTATCAGCTTTGATTTCTTCTTGACATCATCTCATCCGTGTCACTCCCCATACCCCGAACTAACTCGTCATTTACGACATCGGTTCCACTGGACGGACTGACACGTGATCTCCACAAATCTTTTTCTGATGCCATGGCCAATCCAATTCATATCTACTCTCTTCTTATGCATATTTGTTAAGCTATAGCTTCTTGCTTCATTGGTTTGTTGTCAGCCATCCAGAATTCCTTGTTTCTCATTCTTATTATTCTGACCATCTGATCTCCATTTTAAGTATTGAGTGAGAGTAGGTGACAACTGTTGATCACGTATGTCTGCAGTCTGTTGGAAATACTTTTCGTAAGGTGCCAAGTATCTCAACTATCACATACAAGTACTGACTTGAGTCACATTGACAGTGTTGAAAACCCGGATGTTGTTCACGCTTTATGTTGAGTGCAGTGCAGTGCAGCACACCTCCACACTGATCTCCACAGATTAATCAAGGTCTGTCTTGCCATATTTCCAATGCTGACTGACTTTGACGTCCTCATCTGTGCCTGCGGCCTGTGGCCGCCTGTAGTTGAAACGATACTGTCTCCTAGGTAGATTTCTCCCTCTCATGGTGACTAGTGCTTCTTCTTGTTGTCGTTGTTGTTGAAGTCGTTGGTTGGGTATCCTGATCAACTCTGTCTTCTCTACGTTCACCCGAATGGAGTCCCATCTTGGTTGAGCTGCCTCACCTCTTCTGTCAACTTGTTAGTTTTCGTCTATAGATCTTCGAGTTTGTGCGACATAAGACATTAGACATAAATCATCATTGGTGAAATGCAAATATTCTAGTGTCTTTTCATCGATCAAACGACATATGCTTTTTTCGTTTCTTGACAACATTATTATTATTTGTCGATTGTGTTCCTAGTGGAACATAGGGCTTCAATAGCAAGTCACAATTTCACTCTCTTCTCTGCAGTCTTTTTAACCTCGCTTCATGACTGCTCAAATGCTTTCATTTCTTCCTCACATCATCTCCTCTATGTCACCTTCACACATCCAACTAACTCGTCGTTTCCCATTTGGATTCCACTAGATGGCCTTTGCCTGACTCGTAATGTCCTCAAATGGTCTTCTCATTGTATGTTTAACCATAACGTAAAATAACAAACAGTAGAGTAAATTGCCAATTATTCATTGAAATTAAACCTTAATGAATCAAGTTCTTAGTTATTCTAGTTGGACTGAAAAACATTCAGTCAGTTAGTCCTACACAGTTAATTCAAGTTGATATTCACCATAAACTGAAACATATGTGAAGAAGTAATGAACTACTGGGATCACTGGACAGCCGTTTCGTCCTACCTTGTATGAGAAACCTCAGAAGGGCGTACCAATGACCACATGAAGCATCGAATATAGGACTAGCATCTTCCTCATCAAGCAGGTTCACATCTTCTGTTCCTGTCAGTTTACGACACAGTACGACCTCTATCCATTGTCCTCACTCCTAATTTGGCTGACTTCACGGGTCACAACCTTGCATAAGAAATCCAGCTACAGAACCTGAGGTCGTGGGTTTGATCCCTGGTGAGGTCATAGGCATGCACTGCCTAGGAGTTTCATACTATGTAAGATGAAGCAGTTACCCAATGCTCCCAGGTTTCCAATGATTTTCCATCTTAAGTCTATCCAAAACGAATGTCAGCCAGGAATCAATGAATGAAACCCAATCAATCTCCAAAACTGAATTCTTACTATGCTCGATATGCAGCGAACTACACTAATTTGTTCATAGGAAAAGACGGTTGTAGCAAATGAGCCATACATTTGTGTAAGAAGTTCAAGCTAACAAAAGGGAGGACAGTAATTTATCTTCAGCTATATAGCATAATACCTTGTGAACACAGTACACTCAGCTTCTTTTTGAGAACTCATTCTAAATCCTTTACAACATTCTATCAGGCGGCTTGAAAGAGAATAAGATCAAGGCATTTACTGAAGCACTAGCCAGCTAAATGTTCAAACTAGCGCTATGACTCTATGGCTGTCATGAAGCCTTGAATACCACAGATTTATTCTGTATTACGTAATTGTACTTTTCATTTTCATAGTCCCCTATTTAGTTTCCTACTGTAAATCCTCATTTGTATTACATAATTGCCTTTCCTTATAGGAAATATATTTTTACCCAAGGACGGGAATAATTCTGAAATGTTCCACCCATTATAATGTACAACTTAATAAATGACTTCGTTGAATACAAACGTTTTCTTCCCCTCAACTGTTTTTTTATATCCTTGATATATAATAATAATGGCTTTCTACTGAGTAATGATTGAGGGTGAAATGAAAACTTGAACCGTGGCTTGATTCAAACCAGAGACCACCAGGTTTTCGGCTAGATGCTCTACTAACTGGACCTTGAAGCTCAGTTGGTAAAGCATCGAGCTGGAAATCTGGTAGTCACTGGTTCGAACCACGCCACAGATCAAGTTTTCATTTCACCCTCAATCGTCACCCAGTATAAATACTAGACGGCTGAACTACAGCTATCTCAGATAGTCGAATGAAAATAATGAGTATATACTGAAAGCTATTACGGGAATATTCTATAGACGTTTGAGCGTGTCATATAGCATCAATTGAAAAGAAACAGTGTATATGTATCCATAGTAAAATGAAATAAGTATAAATTACACAGAAATAAGAATATTTACTCCATCTACAGTTTTCTTGAAAATACAGAGTCAGCTTAGGTAAACAGTCACATCAGCAATTAGATTGTTACATAACACTTAAATAACACCAAGTTAGGTAAACTTTGAAATGTTTGCTTTGAAAAAAAAAACACAAGTTGATTAATTACTTCATTCTTAACACCTTTTTCCTCGCATACAGCATGATGTAAATATGGTATCTTATTATTATTACTTTACCCATGGGTTCCTAGTGGAACATAAGGCTTCAGTAGCACGTCTCTATTCCAATCTCTTCTCTACAGTCTTCAATACCTTGTTCAAACACTGCCCACAAGCTTTCATTTCATCCTCATATCATCTCATCTATATCACCCTCGCATTGCACACTCAACTCGCTGTTTCAACTGTGGATTCCACTCCATGACCTAGCCTGGAGCTTGATCTCCCCAATTCACCTGCTCACTGTTTACCTAATCCATATGCACTCCATTCTTCTACATACTTCTTGACACATAGCTACTTGATCAGTTGGTTCGTTGCCAGACAGCCAGTCAGCCAGCCAGCCAGAGTTCCACCTTGCTGCTTATTCTTATCATTCTAACCATCCATCAATCTGATCTCCATCTTCACTATCCAGTGCAGCTAAGCAGTAGCTGTTGATGAATGTCTGTACTTTGTTGGAAATGCTTTCCATGACACACCAAGTTTCTCAACCATCACATGGATACACTGACTCACTTGACTGAATTGGCAGTGTTCAAAATCCGAATGTTGTTCACACTTTGTGCTGAGTGGAGACCAGTAGATGTCCACATTGATTTCAGATTAATGAATGAAGGCGTGTCTTGTTGTTTTTCCGATCCTGACTGGATTTGACATTGTCGTCTGTGCCTGTGACACCGCGTGTAGTTGAAACGATGTTGTCTAGATATGTATGTAGGTAGGTGGTTAGGTGAGTGAGACTACTTTGTTTAGATTTCTCTCGTTGATGTTGATTGGTGCTTTTTTTTTTATGTTGTTGTTGTTGGATGAGTATCTTCATCACCTCCGTCTTCTCTACATTCACTTGAATTCCCGTATTCGCTGCCTCACCCCTTCTGTCAATTTGTTGGTTTTCACCTGTACATCTTCGAGTTTGTGCCACGTAAGGCATTAGACATAAATCATCCGTGAAGTTTAAATTTTTTAGACTGTTTTCATTGGTCAAACAGCGTATGCCTATCTTCCTGCTCCTCATGGTTTACTGCATGATGCAGCCCACTAGAATCAGGAATATCATAGGTGATAGTTGACAGCCTTGTCGTGTCTTAATCCTGTCCCCTGTCTTCACTTCAAAGGCCTAATCGAGCTTTCAGTTATGGATCACTTGGCATGTGGCGTCTTCATACAGCTGCAGTTGAATGAGGTTGATAAAGGTTTGTGATACTGTGTAGTGTTGAAGCAGCTGCTTGCCAAATTACTTGTCGGTCGAGGCTGTCGAAGGCGTTTTCAAAATCGATGAAGTAGAGGTAGAGATGCAGTTGACTGCCATTGTATGCTCTGTTCACTGATGGTGATGCGAAACGTTACAATTAGATCCGCATATGATTTGTGTTTCAGGAATTCAGGAAGTTCCGGTCGTAATTTTGAATTCAGCGCATCCTTCAGTCTCTTTAGGATGACGCGGCTTGATTCTATGCTTGGGGTGCACAGCAGCGTGATTATGGTCCAGTTCTTGTAAAGTCTTAAGTCTCCTTCCTTTGGGATTTTTACAAGGTAGCCCTTCTGCAGTATTGGTGTGAGCATGTTCGCTGTTATCTCTGTGTCTGTTTTCAGTGCTTCCGACAAAATTCCATCTGGTCCTGCTGCTTTCTCAAATTTTAGCTGTTTCTATGGCATTCAGAACTTCTGCTTTTTTCGGAAAACCTGTGTTCATTTGTAGTTCTATCGTTGATGGTGGTATTTCTGGACGAGTTGCAGGTGGTGGTCTATTCAAGAGTTTTTTTGAATTGGTCAACACGATCATTTACACAGGACTATTGTCCAATAGGCAGATAGAAAATCGTTCAGTTACAAACACTCTGATGAAGAGTAGGTATGTAGGGAAACTATCAGATCATCATTGTTTTACAAACTTTGATACTAACTGTTCATATTTTTCACCAATACAGAATATAAAAGTTAAATTTTGTCTTTTTCTTCACTATTCATAATATAATATTAATAATCTCGTATAATTAATAAATTAAATGATATAGTAATATACTACTTATTTTTAAAACAAATTTACTTACCGTGAAACATTAGGCTGTGGTATAGCAGGTAGACTAGAGTTGAGTAACATTAATTCCTTTTGACAACGTCCCCTAGGGATTTGTAAAAAAAGAAAATTACATAAGAAAAAAAACGATATACTCTTCTCTTGTTTTCTTCTGATTGCCAACCGAGATATTGACAATAGATATGTAAGATTGTAACAATTAAGAGAATAAGTTATACTAGTATAGTATGTCGTCTCTACCTTTCTTTCTTTCTCTTTCTTTTATCATCGGTGACGTTATAATCAGTAACATTCTCTCATCATTTTTTTAAAGTGAAAAACTTATTTATTGATTTAAACAATTGAAATACTAAATAATATACATCTATTGTTTGTTACTATGACTACGTGAAAGAAAGAATAAACACAAGAGAAAAGGTAATAATAATTTTGATAAATGTTATCGGTATAATTAACCATATTATTATCATTGGTATATCATAATTAAGGGTCTTATTTTATGAAGGAAAAACAAACTTTCCCTACAACTTAAACTTTTAGTCTAGTCTGGTTTAGTAATCAAGAGGATGATGATGATGATGATGAGAAGGAGGTGAAAGAAGTAGACAAATATAATTATGCTTTTAATGTATCCATAAGGAAGTAATAAATCTAGTCATAACCAACTGATAAGTCTATGAAATTTAACAGTACAGTTTTCTTATACTCCATCAAAATTAGTAGGTATAAATGTAATAGGTACATCGAGTTAGGGAGTTTATAAATCAAGTTGAATAAAGTTAAGAAATGTATTATTGCGATTATTTGAGATGAATGGAGATTTTTAATTTAAAAGTAGTATTCATCATGGACTGACAACAGTTGGGGAACCATTGAAAATCTGGGAGTATTGGACACCTGTTTCGTCCGACTAGTATGGGACTCCTCAGCAGTACGCATCCACGACCCGGCTACGGATCAAACTAAGCACCTTCAGGTTTCACGGTGAACGCGTTAACCATTCAGCCAGTGGGTTGGTTTCTAATAGTTCACAATTTCCAACTTCAGTCAATTCACGACATAGTGCAACTGTCAACCAAGGTCTTCAGTTAGCATCCACTTCACTTCCAATTGGCTGACCCCAAAGGCCACGGCTTCTCATTAGAACTTCCTACTATCCATCTGGAAGTAAGTCACTAGTGAGGACCATACAGTAATGTATTTTTGAAATGAATGGAGATTTTTTAAAATGTAAAAGTAGTATTCATCATGGACTGACATGAGTTGGGGAACCATTGGAAATCTGAAACCTGAAGATCCTCAGTACCATCCGTAGCCGGGTCGTGGGTGCATACTGCTGAAGAGTCTCATACTAATCGGACGAAACGGCTGTTCAGTGCTCCCAGATTTTCAATGTTTCCCCAATAGATGTCAGTCCATGATGAATACTACTTCTAAATCCATTATTACCTTCCAAGGATAACTCAAGAAAATTACTTCCTTATTTATTCATTATCCTTCTTAATTTAAAACAATTTGTGAAAAATTTATGTGATATTTATCAAGGAGTTATCAATGACAAGTGGATACGGTCTAACTTAACGATAAATCGATAAAGTAGAAGTACATATTATCTGCAGGATATGTGGAACAATTATCTATTCACCTTCTGAAACTTTATAACACAGGTGTTCAAGAGATTGAAAAAAGGGTATATCCTTTACTGAAAAGTATGAACTAAATGAAGTAATAAACAAAGTGAAAGAATTTTTGTTCACCACAGTTCATCTTGGAGCAGCTAGTATTATTATTTGTTCATTGGGTTCCTAGTGTAATATAGAGCTTCAATAGCACATCGAAATTTCACTCTCTTCTCATCAGTCTTCTCAACACGACATCTGTGTCACCCCCCAAAAGTCCAGCTAACTCGTCGTTTCTCAATCTTCAGTATCGAGTGAGAGTAGGTGGCAACTGTTGATCACGTATGTCTGCAGTCTGTTGGAAATGCTTTTCCTAAGGTACCAAGTATCTCAACTATCACATACAAGTACTGACTTGAGTCACATTGACAGTGTTGATAACCCGGATGTTGTTCACGCTTTATGTTGAGTGCAGTGTGGTGCAGAGCAGTGCAGTGCAGCACATCTCCACACTGATCTCCACAGATTAATCAAGGCCTGTCTTGCCATATTTCCAATTCTGGCTGACTTTGACGTCCTCATCTGTGCCTGCGGCCTGTGGCCGCCTGTAGTTGAAACGATACTGTCTCCTAGGTAGATTTCTCCCTCTCATGGTGACTAGTGCTTCTTCTTGTTGTCGTTGTTGTTGAAGTCGTTGGTTGGGTATCCTGATCAACTCTGTCTTCTCTACGTTCACCCGAATGGAGTCCCATCTTGGTTGAGCTGCCTCACCTCTTCTGTCAACTTGTTAGTTTTCGTCTATAGATCTTCGAGTTTGTGCGACATAAGACATTAGACATAAATCATCATTGGTGAAATGCAAATATTCTAGTGTCTTTTCATCAATCAAACAGCGTATCCCCATCTTCTCAATCCTCATAGTTGTTTCTTGTCTGATTCAGTCCAGTCGAATCGAGTCGACCACAGTCAGAAAAATGATGGGTGATAGTAGGCGGCAACCTTGTCTTACCTGTCAACCTATCTTAACTTCACTTCAAAGGCATCACTGAGCTTTCCACTGTGAATCGCTTGTCATGTAGCATCATTATATAGCAGATAGCTGGTGTCGAATGAGGTTGATAAAGGTTCGCGGCAGTGAAAGCGTAGTGTTGAAGCAGCTGTCAATATGCTTCTCGGTCGATGCCTTGATGGAAGGCTTTTTCAAAGTCTATGAAGTTAAGGTAGAGAGTTGATTGCCATTCTATACTCAGTTCTATGATAATGCGTAGCCTTGCAATTTGATCCTCACACGATCTGTTTTTTCTTGAAGTCAACCTTATCTGGTCAGTATATTTATCGTAATAATTTTGAAGACTGTTCTCATCAACGGAATTCTTATTATAGTGAAGCGAAGGGTTAAGGATTAAACACATGCTAGTAGTGGACTTAAAAGACAGACGAACAAGAATAATCGGTGAAGAACGTTGTACAGAAGTGCATCAGTTGAAGTTGTCATACTTTAGAGGAGCAGCATGTAAAGAATAAGTGGATAGATAAAGACAATGATGCATAGGAGAGTGAATTTTAAAGTAAACGTCAGCCAAAATAGTTAAGCTTTATAAAACATCGAAGAGTGAATGCATCTGCCTTACTGTCAACGATTTTCAGCTATTTCTTATTATTTCGCTCACTTCAGCTAAACAATAGTTTATACCTTTATAAATGACTCAAAATAATCGTCAGTGACTTCATGTCACCACCTTGTCTAACTTCTTCTAGGATGATGCATCCAGGTCGGCGATGGATTGATGTAGGCAGTGCATGTAAACTTGAAACAGATGAAAGTATATAAAGGAAGATTCATTACTTCAGTAATTGTGTATAAAACCATCCTAAGCAGATGTTTCTCTTATGAAACCTAAAATGGGATTAAATCTAATTGATACTATCTGATTCCTTCAGTTTTGTATGATTTACCTAAGGCTAATTTCATTGGTTATTATAATAACCAAGACAGGCGTTAATTAGCCTGAAACCAGTGTTGAGATCTTCGGCACTCAGCATGTGGAACAACATCCGAATTTTCAACACCAGCGTCAAGTTAATGCTTCTATATGGCTTAGAGATTTGGCGCGTTACAAAAGAGATTTCAAACAAACTACAGACATTCATCAACAACTGCCTATTCCCGTTACTGAAGATTAAATGGCCAGAAAGAATGAGCAACAAGGAACTCTAGTCTGCTAACGAACCAACCAAGAACCTATCACTCAACAAATATGCAGTAGAAAAGAAGTGGAGACGTATAGTGCATACACTAAGAAGACCGATTGAGAAGACATCACGTGCCAGGCCAGTTGCTCGAGTGGAACTCAGATAGGAAACGATGAGTTGGGCGTGTGAGGCGAGGGTGACATGGAGGAGATCGTGACAGGAGGAAATGAGAGCTTCTGGTCTGTCGTAGAACCAGGTTCAAAAGTTTACAGAGAAGAGAGTGGAGTGGAGACGTGCTACTGAAGCCCTATGTTCCATTAGGAACCCAAAGGACAAATAATATTATAATAACTTCACAATTCCAGTAACTAAATATCCATTTCATTGTTATAATAAACTACTTGTAATGATTACCACTGAAAATATTTTTAAATGGTCCCAAGTTGTTATTCATAGTGGACTGACATCAGTTAGAGGAACAAAGGAAACCTTGGAACACTGGACTGCAGCTGTTTCGTCTGACTAGTATGGGACTCCTCAGCAGTGCTCATCCACGACCCCACATCACCAGTGATCGAACCCGCAACCTTCAGGTTTCCGTGGCCAGCGTGTTGCCATTGAGCCACTGGATCAGAATCCAATGGTCCATATTTAAAACACCTGTTAGCTCACGATTTAGCGCGACCGCCATCCAATCTCATCGTTGAGTAACTGTCTTCACGACCATTAGGCTTGAGTTTAACTATCTGAGATATCTATGGTTTAGATAACTTGTATTACTGATACTACTTGAGATGATTATGAATGGAAGAGAAATGTGAGCTATAGCAAAATTCAAACTAGTTGTCTTCAGGTTACCATCCTGGTGCTCTACAAGATTCATTGATTGACTCAATCTATATTTCACTTTAATTACCAGTAGTTTCATCGGATTGTAATTAGTAGAGTATCTGGTCGGTGATCCGAAGTTTGTTAATTTGAACCTTCTTATAATTCAGATTTTCATTTCATATTTACTCATCATACAGAATCGTTATTGTGTAACATGTTCACAGGATTAATCAGTTAACATACTTGATATGTGAATATTCATTGAAAATCGGTTATTGTTTAGACTAATGTATTGATGATATCTTGATACAAGAACTAAAGGTACTGGCAAAATCAGTTGAAAATCATACTGTTCCATACAGGAAATAGTTCCCTGTAAGTAAATTAGTCTAAACATTTGATTATTCAATGGTTGGTAAACTTTACCATTTATGCCTGTTTGAGTTTATAACATTACCTTGATTGAAAGGATGAATATGTAGGGGTGGGTGGGTGTTGCTATTCCATAACGTTTGACCAATCCTGCTTAACTTGATGTGCTCTAGTGCCTGCTTAACCAGTACCTTACCTAACATGTAAGTACTGATTATTATTATTTTATTATTTTTCCCTTGGGTTCCTAGTGGAACATAGGGCATCATTAGCACACCTCCATTCCATTCTCTTGTCAGCAATCTTTACAACCTTGCTCTACGATTGCCCACAAGCTCTCATTTCTTCCTCACATTATCTCCTCCATGTCAAACTCGCATTGGACACTCAACTCGTCCTTCCAACTGTGGATTCCACTTGATGACCTGGCCTGGCACGTGATGTCCCCGAATGGTTTTCTCAGTGTATACCCAATCCATCTCCACTCTCTTCTTCTGCGTATTTGTTGACACATAGCTTCTTGCTTAGCTGGTTTGTTCCGAGAGTTCCTTGTTGCTTATTCTTTTTGGCAATCTATCTGATCAAATCTTCAGTATGGAGTGTGGATAGGCAGTAGCTGGTTGACGAATGTCTGTAGTTTGTTTGAAATAGTTTTCATGACACCTCTAAGTTTCTGAACCATATAGCACCACTGACTTGACTGAAATGGTATTGAAAATCCGAATGTTGTTCACGCTTTATGCTAGCTGCAGTGCAGTATATCTTCACACTGATTTCAGGTTGATGAAACACAAATCAAAAGGACTGGTTCGGGAATATATTCGATGAATTAATGTATTTAATTACAGTAAATGTAATAGTAATGAATAGGGGAAAAGTTTATTTAACTTATTTGGCTATTGTAGTTGAGTTAAGGACTCTGAGTACATGCGTGCTATCCAGCACTAAGGAAGCACAAAATGGCTTTCAAGCCTGTTCGGATGCATCCAGAGGCGAGCTAGAGGTTTATTTAGTTAGTTAATAGTCTATGCAATACATATATAACCTTGGATGATATTAAGTTAATTAGAAAAAGGATATAAAATTTTTACTTAATAAAGACAATGTTATATATTAGTAAAGTTTTAATTCAATAATTCAATCTTACGTGAAAGTATAAAACTGACGACGTTTAAATAAACCACCGCTGGCTTTCGATTCCTTTGCATCAACTGACCGATTTAAACTATAAAATCAAATGGAATGGTTAATATTCACAAACAATAAAATGCAAATAAACATAATTTCAAGATTGATATTATATAAAATTGATGATAAACATATTGGATAATCAGAAACATTGAAAAAAAAATCACTATTATTCATCTGTCTAACATGATATACAATTGTAGGAAGGTTTATCGCTTTGAAGACGGAGGTAATGAAGATACCCATCCAACAACAACAACAACATAAACAACAAGAGGCACCAATCAACATCAACGAGAGAAATCTAAACAAAGTAGTCTCACTCACCTACCCACCTACCTACATACATATCTAGACAACATCGTTTCAACTACACGCGGTGTCACAGGCACAGACGACAATGTCAAATCCAGTCAGGATCGGAAAAACAACAAGACACGCCTTCATTCATTAATCTGAAATCAGTGTGGACATCTACTGCTCTCCACTCAGCATAAAGTGTGAACAACATTCGGATTTTGAACACTGCCAATTCAGTCAAGTGAGTGAGTGTATCCATGTGATGGTTGAGAAACTTGGCGTGTCATGAAAGGCATTTCCAGCAAAGTACAGACATTCATCAACAGCTACTACCTAGTCGCACTGGATAGTGAAGATGGAGATCAGATGGATGGATGGTTAGAATGATAAGAATAAGCAGCAAGGAGAAACTCTGGCTGGCTGGCTGACTGGCTGTCTGGCAACGAATCAACTGATCAAGTGGCTATCGCGCAACATATATGTGGAAGAAGAGAGTGGAGATGGATTGAGTATACACTGAGAAGACCATTCGGTGACATCACGTGCCAGGCGATGCCTTCGAGTGAAATCCACAGTTGAAACGACGAGTTGAGTGTGCAATGCGAGGGTGATATAGATGAGACGATATGAGTTCGAAATGAGAGCTTGTGGGCTGTCGTGAATGCAGGTTGAAATGATTACAGAGAAGAGATTGGAATGGAGACGTGCTACTGAAGCGGTATATTCCACTACGAACCGAAGAGATATATAGTAATAATTAATAATAATAGGTGAGATCTGATTTAGATCAGGTTGAAAGCGTTTTATAATAATCATTTCTGTGAAGCTGTATAATTCAGACAATTTACGTTTTTTTATTTTAAGAGCACTTCAAATTTCATCCTGATATTCTGTGTCTACGAGGTGTCTGCCAGTTTTTGTAGTTAGAATCTTTGTTTCCTTCTAGACACAGATTCGTTAGAATACGCTTAGTGGACCGAATGGATACCTTCTTTCCAGTCCTTCCAATATGTTTGGTACCGCAAGTGCATGTAAATTTATAAATGAAGTCGGAGTTGAAATAAGCAGATTAGTTATCCAATTTTGGCTGGTTAAATGATTATATACTCCTTTGAATGTAAGGAGAATAAAATATTTTTTTTCATTTTCAGCAATTGGGTGCTTATTTCTCTCTTTACCTGTTTTTTTTCTATACTTCATAATCATCCTCTTAGGATATCCATTTCCTGGGAAACATTTCTCACCAATAATTAGTTCTTTCGTTAACTTATTCACATAACAAATGTTTCTAGCTTTACCGTTTATAGAAAGCCAACATCAACAGGTCAGTATACGCACTTCTTTTGTACTGTATCCCTCCGATACAAAAGGAACCTATTGAAATGCTTAGCATATCGTGCCTCAGCTATTTGCTCAGAGGATGCTATAAAAGAAGAGTGCACCATCATTCGTGATCTACTTAGGAGGAATGGCTACCCAGACAAGTTTGTAACTAAGCATACGAATATTCCGGGGGTTAAAACAATTCCAACTGTTCCTATGAGTGACATTGCCAGTGAGATCATCACAAAACGCATAAAAAGAGTCTTGCGTAAAGCATTCCCAGCCGCCAAATTATTTCACGCCTTCTACAACCGCCTGATTCTAGGTGCAAGAAATAAAGACAAACTGCTGGATTCTGCCACTTCTGTGTGCATTTATTAATCAAACTGCTCCTGTGAAGCTAGTCACATTGGGCGTACAATGAGACAGGTCCATCGTCGAATTTCTGAGCACCACCAATCATGGTTGAACAAGGGACAAATTAGAACTACAATGACCTGCATACTTACACATTTAGTTGACACAAGACATCAAGTGGATACTAGAAAAGCCTTCAAAATCATCCATCAGATTCCAATTGATTTACCACATGGATTATGCACTCGGTTACTTCACATAGCAGAGGTGATTGCAATCTACCTTTACAAACATACCTATCCTTTGTATCCAAAAGAAGTTTGTTCAACCACTTTCATTATTGTGCCCTCCGTCACAACATGATGTAACTTCTAGGTTCACTTTGTACACCTCTTCCCCATTCCCCTTGTTTCTATTAATATTCATGTCTTAGTAACTCCTATTGATTATTGACATGATTATTTCCAAGACATCACCACATGATTAGTAATTTGATTAAATTGTAATACTATGCATATTAGTGTAGAGTCCAAGATGAAAATGGACCTAATTGAAAAGGAATATACATTTCTTCGCTCAATCAGTCTTTACTGTAAAGTGTTTTGAATAGCCTATATTTATCTGTTAGCATATAGGTGTCGTCATCTGATGATATTTTGACGCTTTTGGTGTTATTTCCCTGAAAGTGACTAGCCATGATAATCATGAAGTGTATTCCGGTGAGTGGTGGTATTTTCACTGATTTCTTCCTATTTATTTGGTATTGAATTTGTACGACCTAAATAAATTAACTACTGAAATGAGTAATACAGGTATGATAATCTTCAGTATATCAGATGGCGTATAAGTAATTAAGGCAGTGATATTCAGAGATATACAACCAGTCTTATCCTTATTTAAACTACGGATGTAAAATAGTTAGGTTGATGTAAACAGTTGTGAAAAAATCCCTGAATACAAATAATCCCAATGAAAATGAAGAGAAGTACTTCAATGAATGGAAATAGACTCATTTACCTACAAGATTGCCACGTAAACTTAAGATTCCGAGTTCAGTCCCCAACGGGTTCATAGGAGTTCACTGCTGAGAGGTTCCATATTAAGTTAAAGGAAATAGCTATCCAGTGGCATCAAATAATACATGAACATATAGATCAGTTGTGTTGATGATCCTTACTCCCTATTATGAAATACGCTACACATTGACTGAATGATAAAGAACCGAAGAAGATGTCTATCATAATCAATAAAACAGTATTCATACAATCGATACCTACATTATCCAAAACTACTTAAAAGTAATTGTAAGTAGTATTAATTGTTGAATAATTAATATCTTCTATAGTTCAGCACTCAGGACTTTTGTGTAAGAAACACTGTTGAAGTTGTCTTCAGGTTTTCTGGGAAGATGGTTAAGTTTTTAAGTTTCAAAAGTCATGGAACCAGGTTAGAAAGTATGTAGAGAAGAGAGTGAAACGGTGTCATGCTACCGAAGCTCTATATTCGACTAGGAACTCAGTGGACGAATAATAATGGAATTACATCAGTTAGGGAACCATTTGGAATCTGAGATCACCGAACACCTATTTCCTCCTAGTATGGGACTCCTCAGCAGAACGCACCCACGACTCCACCGGACAGGGATCGAACCCAGGAACTTCAGGTTTCACGGCTAACGCGCTAACCATTCAGCCAGTGGGTCGGTTTCCAATGGTTCACAATTTCCAACTTCTGTCAATCCACGACATAGCGCAACTATCACCAAAGGTTTTCAGTTAGCATCCACTTCACTTCCGACTGGTTGACCTTAGATGGATATCATGAAACCTGAATGTCTTGAGTTCTATCCATAGCCGGGTCGTGGGTGCGTACTGCTGAGGAGTCCCATACTAGTCGGACGAAACAGGTGTCCAGTGCTCCCAGATTTTCAATGGTTCCCAAATTGATATCAGTCCATGATGAATACTACTTCTAAATTGAAAATCCTCATTCATCTCAAAAATAATAATAATATTTAAAAAGGGTTCACTTTAAACTTACGTGAAAAAACACTGACGATCAACTGCCCATTTCCATAATGCTTCAGCTGCTTCAGGTGTTGGACATTTAAAGCCAAGAGTATGTCGACGCTTTAGGATAATAATAACAAAATTATAATGTGATCATGTCCATAGTAATGGGCAAAATTATCAATTAAAAGAAAATTTTGATGTAGATGCGTAGTGATGCAAACTATGTTGTAAACTTTAACAAAATTACTGAAATATTCAAAGAACAGATTCACTACAAGTTGGTATTCAACAGAGGCAGATATCAGTTGGAGAACAGCTAGAAATCTTGAAGCACTTGAAAGCTGTTTCATCCTGCCTATAACTAGTACTCACCTATGACTTTAGCAGGGATCAAGTCAGATGTAAGCACAAATACTCAACTATGGTATTGAATAAAGGTGATTTTATACCATTAATTGAATAAGGTGAACCATTGGATTCCAATCCACTGGCCCACTGGTAACGTGCATCCCGTAAGGTCTAATGTTCTAGGAAGGAAGGAAGTGGAGATGGATTGGGCATACACTGAGAAGAACATTCGGGATATCAGGCGTTAGACCAGGCCCTCAAGTGAAACCCAGGTGGGAAACGACGAGTTGAGCGTTCAAGGAGGGGGTGACATGGAGGAGATCGTGCGAGGAAGGGATGAGAACTTATTGGCTGTCGTGGAACCAGACTCAAAAGTTTGCAGAGAAGAGAGTGGAATGGAGACGTGCTACTGAATCCCTATGTTCCACTAAGAACCCAAGGGACAAATAATAATAATTTGATTCCGATCCATTGGTCTAATGGTAACAACATGCACCTCGCGAGGTCTAGTGGTCTAAGGTTTGACTCGTAATGGGGTAATGAATATGGACTGATGTGAATTCTTATACCAGGACGAAACAACTGTTCAGTGCTTCCAAGCTTTCAATACTTCTCTATATGATGTAAGTCTTTGACAAATATCAGCTTTTTCCAATGAAATACTTTTCTAAGAAATAGGAATGCAGAGCATTCAAACCACCGATGAATATCTTTATCATCCATATCAGTGTAGGTACTAAATATGGTTTCATATTCAAAAGTTCAACAACTTTTGTCTCAAGTAAACGCTCACTAATCTACTTAATGAGATGGCTGCGGTAGTGTAAGATGAATGAAGATGAACGAGTACCCAGTAGATTTGACCTTTTAATTCGAGACAAATATTTCATCAATTCCAATAGCAAACCTAGTTATCTCTAGTCTAGTGGACGACATAATTCTAGTGGATCTTTGCTATATCCCCCTAATTTTGTATAGCTTTCGACTATTGTTTTGACCGCGACCTTTAAAAATAACCCACATAGCTGTTTCCACACCGTTACTAGTTTTTCTTCTCCTTTCACTCAACGCTCAATTCTCATTGATTGTTAACTATATATGGATTCAGCGTTGTCAAGGTCATTTAGAAATGTAGATATATTCATTATCGCAGTCAAGTGTATTGACTATTGTTGTCGAGACAGTAAAAAGCCCTCCGTCAATGGTTTATTTTCTCTTCTTGCCTTCGCACATCTCTGGTATTGTTGTGATGATGATTGATACTTTGATTTGCGTTAGAGTCGATTCGTATCATTCATAGTCGGCTAGGTGGTATTACAGGTCATAGCAATCTTAAATGTTAAGATTCTTAGCCTACACATCCTGAAGTATTGAAGCGCCTTCGATTTTTTTTATAGTCGATGAAATAACTACGCACTAAGTTTTCTTTAAGACACGTATTAAGACAAGCAAATCGATTGATAAGGTTGTGAACGTTAGTCAACTGAGATGGCTTGGACATGCGTTGCGCATCCCAATCTAATACCTACCTCGATGTGTCATAATTGAGTCATGTGAGGTGATATAGACTGCCTTAACAAGAAAGGAATCAGTGGTTGTGGGCTCTTGGTGACATAACTGAAAATCGGTGACTATGATACAGACGTGTTCACTCCCTGATATCTTCTAATTCTTGAATATCCACACACACACACACATACAACTTTATCTACTTCGATATCACTCTGTTCTTTGTGCACTACTGGAAAGTGTGGCAGTGTGATCGGATGCACCTATGTACAATATCCCACGTTGATTTTATCAGTTAGACCCTATGATGATGGTGCAACCTAGTGCTTGAATGATTTCATCGAATTTCCTACTTTCTGCATAACTTCAAACAACAACATTACTTTCAAAAGTATTCAAGTGAAGTATGGTTATAGTCAGTGCAAAAAGAACCGATTATATGCTTCTTATTAGTTCAACCATAAGGTAATATCTGAGCATGAACGTCTTTAAAAGCTAGAAAAGAATATTTAATGAAAACTTGGGTTAAACCAGTGACTTTCAGGTTAACATCCTAATGTCTCACCAACTGAAAAATGAGGCTCAAGTTCTGTTCAGAACCTTATTTCACTTCGTTTCAATCACTAAGGGTTTTTCTTTACTGCCATATGAATTTGCGATATCTTACTATTCTTTCATCGTATTCACACTGGCTACCCAGGTAGGATTATACATCCCAATTCAAATCGAGCTAAACTAGACAGGGGCAAACATCATACTGATTATCAGTTGGACTTTCTAAGATAATCATACTTTTTCAAAAAACGTTAGCCCACTTGGAATGGACAATATTTGATTTTCCACAGCTGGATGCCTCTCAGTAGAAAGAGGAATCGAATCCATTCTTTATCTTCAAGAATCAAAATAATCTGCAACAGTGATACTATTGACGAAGAATTAGATAAACTACGCAAGATCCTCATACAAAATGGATATCCATCCACAGTTATCGATAACAACTTGAAAGTAAACCAGAATACCGAGCCAGTACTTACACTTCCTAAGAAGACCTTGTTTATGCACATTGATTTCAAAGGCGATACGGCAGCACAGATCCTGTAGAATCGGCTGTCCAGATCACTGAATAAGACATTCTTCTCTGCAAAACTGCAGATCAGCTTCTCTAGTCAATATCTCATTCCGGTGTGTGTTAAGGACAAGTTACCACTTTGGACAACATCGATGTGTGTCTACAAATTTACTTGCTCCTTCCTGTGAAGCAAGGTATATAGGCCGCATAAAGCGCACGCTTTCCAAGCGTATCTCGGAGCACTATCCTGCATGGTTGTCGAGGGGAGAATGTAAATCAATTAACAGTTCAATTCTTTTGGCCATTTGGCCAACTCTGGACATAAAGTTAGACCAGAATCTTCCTTCAATGTCATTTATCGTGTCAGATGGAATAGTTGAAAAGGAGTAGGCCTTCGACAGTTGTGCCCATCGGAGGCACTAACAATTCATCAATTCAAGCCTGATCTCTGCGTGCAAAAGGAGTATGTTTAATCTCTCATCTCTTACCATGGTCTTAACACTCACATTACAGTTACAGTCACCTTCATTATGACCCTTGTCTCAGTCTTCACCTTCTTTACATCCATCTATCTATCTATCAAGTGGACACTAAATATTTGCGTTTCTTATCTACCCACACTTTTCACCTCGTCAAACTCCTTGTCTTCCTCGATATTTCTACTGTCTTAGTTTATTATGCAACTACTTTGCATTCTTGATTCCGGTTTCTCTTAGCACTAAATTAATGATGTAATTAAACCCTATTGTTTTATAATAGACTGTTATATGTTTATGATATAGAATATAAATACGATTGTACAGCTTTAAAAAACGTTTTATTATTGATACTCGATGATGATGATGACTGAAGGTGAAATGAAAATCTGAGCAATGTTAGGACTTGAATCAGCGATCATTGAAGTAAAAGCATTGGTAACGCCAACAGTGTAGGATATTTTTATAAGCGGTATGACATACCTGTTCCCATTCCACTTGAATAATGAATAATTTGCCTTCATAACTTATTTTGTTTATCTTCTGCCTGATATAAATAAAATTGAACATGCAACAAGTGAATTAGAACTCTTGAATATAGGCATTTCAAGAAGAATTATGTAGCTGTCAAGATGATTGAACAGAGTTATATTCTTTAACCATTCCAATGTATATTTCAAGTGAGAGGAACCAGTTATATTGGTTGCTGCTCGAAGAATTCTATTCTTTATACTCAGGAACACTTTTCAACATGATAATGTAAAGGTGTGATCAAGACCATTAACATCTCCATATTAACACACTTGGTTCAAAGGAACCATAAGATGAGTAATTTGTATAATTATGTCCAGCAGAAGAATCCAGAGCACGTCCATCATCCTATTTGAGACTCACTCGTCATTTGGATGTACCAGCACCGCAGTACTATGTGATTTTTTTCTTACCGAGACTCAAATGTCATACTCATCGCTTCAAACGTCAAGGCGTTATCGTTTAGGCCACAGAGACACGATATCCACTTCATGTACAACGGGTATTACTTATTGCTACCTAATGATATACTTGTAATTCTCCGTTGTTTTACTGGATCGAACTGTTCGAAATCTATCAGCACATAGGCTTTTATACAGATGCCTCGATATTGTATGAATCCGACAGAACCAATTAAGCAAAATAATTTAATCTGTCAAATTCCATGTAATGACTGAGTGATGTCAAGTAAGCCGGGTTGGGGTCAGTTAGAATAACCGAACATAGGAATGTAGCTAAATATAGAATGACAGCCGCAAATAATCTGGAAAGAAGCTCTCCTATTGCCTAATAAATGTGTAAAACTTGGGCACTGTGTTAGAATGTAATTCCAAATCTGAGATTTACGTATTTGATTGATGTAACACCCAGTGATTGATACAGTATTACCTTTTTATTTGATGACGTTTCCAGCATAAATTGTTATTGCTCATAATCATATCAATGTAATCGCGCCGCTTCTGATATCTGATTTTATAGTCTTGTCACCTCTTATTAATATATTATTATTTTACCCTCGGGTTTCTAGTGCAACACTGGGCTTCAGTAGCACGTTACCATTTCACTCTTTTCTCGCCAGTCTTCTTAACATGGTTCCGTGACTGCCCACAAGCTTTCCTTTTTTCTTTACATGATCTACTCCATGTCACCCTAACACGCCTAACTAACTCTTTGTTTCTCATTTCGGTTACAACCGGGGGCTTGGCGTGTGATGTCCCAAAATCGTCTTCTCAGTGTATGCCCAATCCATCTCCACTCTCTTCTGCATACTTTTTGAGCGATGGCTTTATGGTTGGTTCGTTGCCAGGGTTCCTCGATGCCTATCCTTTTCGGTCATCTGATCTTCAGTATCGAGCATAGGGGGCAGCTGTTGATAAATGTCCCTAGTTTGTTGGAAATGCTCTGCGTAACGCGCCAAGCTTCTGAACCATCAAATAAAATCACTGACTTGACCTAGTTATTGTTGAAAACTCAGATTTTGTTCAAGCTTTATGCTAAGTGCAGCAGAACTCCACACTGGTTTCAGATTAATGAAGACCTGTTTTGCTTTCTTTTCGATACTGACTTTGGCATCCTCATCTGTGCCACCTGTAGTTAAAACGACGCTGACATCTAGGTAGGTGAAAGTGACAACTTCCTTAACATTTCTCCCGTTCATGGCGATTGATGATTGTTGCTGATGTTGTTGTTGTTGGTTGGCATCTTCATCAGCTCTGTCTTCCCTACGTTCATCTAAAAGAAGTCGAGTGTTCATTGGCTGCCCTGCCTTGCCTTGCCTCGCCTCACTTGCCAACTTCTTAGTTTTCGCCTATAGATCTTCGGTTTTTCGTGACATAAGACATTAGACATAAATTATCAGCGAAATCCAAATTTTCTAGTGTCTTTTTATCGGTCAAACATCGTAGGCCCATCTTTATCCTTCTCACGGTTCGCTGAATGATCCCATAGAGTTGAGTCGATCACAGTCAGGAAGATGATGAGTGATAGTAGGAGGTAGCCTTGTTTTGTCTGTCAACCTGTCTTCACTTCAAAGTGGTCACTGAGCTTTCCATTGTGTTGTGAATCACTTGACATGTGGCGTCTTCATATAGCTGCTGTTGAATGAGGTTGATAAAGGTCTGTGGCACTCCATAGTGTTGAAGCAACTGCTAAATTACTTGTCCGTTGATGCTATTGAATGCCTTTACAAAGTCGATGAGCTTGAGGTAGAGAGTTGACTGCCATTCTATACTCTGTTCTATGATGATGTGTAGCGCTGGAATTTGGTCCGCTCATGATTTGTTCTTCCTGAAGCCAGCCAACCTGTTCCGGTCCTAACTATGAATCCTGTGCATGTTTTAGTCTCTTCAGGATGATATGGTTTAATATTTTGGTTGGGGTGGACAGCAGCATGGTTCCACGCCAGCTGTCGCAAAAGACTTAGGTCTCCTTTCTTTGGGAATTTGGCAATGTAGCCCTTCTTCTGATCAGTGGGAAGGTATCTTTCCTTTCTTCCTCCCAAACCTTCTGCAATAGTGGTGCGAGCGTGTCCGCTGTTGTTGCTGCGTCTATTTTCAGTGCTTGTGGTGGGATTCCATCTGGTCCTGCTGATTTTCTGGATTTCAACAGTTATATGGCGTTCAGAACTTCGACTTTTGTCTGGGGCTTGTGATCACTGGGAGTTATACATCTGGGCTACAGGTGGTATTTCTGGACGAGTTGCAAGTGGTGGTCAATTTAAGAGTTTTATGAAGTGGTCAGCCCATCGTTTCCTTTGCTTCTCCTACTTTGGTAACCAGGTTTCGTTCATTGTCTCTCATTGGTTTCATCTGCGTTGATCTCTTCCCTCTCAGACAGTAACTTGGTCATTTGATATAATGTTATCAGGTCTGTGCTACCTGCAGCCTGTTCTGCTTCACTTGCCAATGTGTAGTAGAAGTGTCTTTTGTCTTTCCGTGCACTCTTCTTCACTTCTTTGTCCAGTGTAGTGTTTTATACATTGTGCTCAGTTCCTCTTGTCGTTGTGCATCCTGGCACTGATTCATCTTCTGCTTCACTATCCTCCTCTCCCTGCTATATCAGCTTCCATGTACCCATCAAGATCCATTCCTTGTCTTGTTTCTTCTTCCCTCCTAACATGGTTATGCAGGTTTTCTTCCACATCTCTTTCAAACAGTTCCAGTGTTCTTCTACAGTGGTTTCTTCAGGGATGTTGCTCGATATCTCCCATTTCGTTTTGATGACTGACCTGAAGATTTCCTTTGTAGTGTCGTCCTTCAGTTTTTGTTCTGGGTGTTGAACTTCAACTGTAGCCTATCACCAACTTCTTTGAAGGCTTTCAACTTGATTTTGAAGTTAGGTTCCTTGCACTAGATAATAAGTGGTGTGAACCTCCATCTGCTCCCCTTCTTGGTCTGATCTTGTGTCGAGTAGACTGGCTGCGTCTCCACTTTCTTCACATTGAGATGAAGTCGATCTGATTTTTAGTGCTTATCTCTAAATGAGTTTGAATGAGGTTTGAATGCCACATTAATCTTAATCTATGGTTACCTATTTCAAGAGGGGTAACAAACTACACACTGTGTAAACCAGCTTACCATTACCAAACTGCAGTACTAACAAATTCTGTCCCACTTGAGTCTATGCATAGGAATCCATTTACTAACACATCGACCAATTCAATCTAGTATAGCTGTCGAGTGTAAAAATATAACAAGTATTGCGCGAGGAGTCGACAAGCATGCTTCACTAGCTCAACGCTGACGAATCCTGACTGGTAAGAAACATGTGTCATGGATGTCACTGCTATCCACCAAGCAAAGTGAACTATGCTTGTTATTTTTGTTGAAATGAAGTCAATGTTTACTAATTACACTTTAAATATATTTGTATATACTAATGACATATTCGTACAGGCGGGACAGACGAGGATGTCAAAACAAGCCACGATCGGAAAGACAGCAAGACACGCCTTCATTCATTAATCTGAAATCAGTGTGGACATCTACTGCTGTCCACTCAGCATAAAGTGTGAACAGCATCCGAATTTCCAACACTGCCAATTCAGTCAAGTGAGTCAGTGCATCCATGTGATGGTTGAGAGACTTGGCGCATCACGAAAAGCATTTCCAACAAACTACAAATATTCATCAACTGCTGCCACCTACCCTCACTCCATGCTGAACATCAGATGAGATGGTGAGAAAGAAAAAGCAAGGAGGAACTCTGGTTGACTGGCAGCGAACCAACCAAGAACCTATCACTGAACAAATATGCAGAAGAAGAGAGTGGAGATGGATTGGACATAAAATGAGAAAATCATTCGGAGACATCATGCACCAGTGCAGGCCTTCGAGTGGAATCCAAATGGTAGACGATGAGTTAGTCGTATGAGGTGAGGATGACATTGAGGATATTGTGTGTGAGGAAGAAATGAAAGCTTTTAGTCAGTTGTTGAGTGAGGTTTTGAAGACTGACGAGAAGAGAGTGGAATGGAGGTGTCCTACTGAAGCCCTATGTTTCACTAGGAACCCATAAATATTACTTTCAATTTACAATTCCTATATGCCCAGATTTTCAATTCACCTAAACAACTAATTCTTGGTTTAAAAATTTTCAAACTATTGAACAGAAAAACAATAACTTAATTTTGTTTGGTGTTTTAAATGTTGATATTCAAACGAATAAAATACTTTTGTACATCCATTTTACGCTTTGCTTGAATAATAGGTTTAATAATCGGAAAGATTGGATGTTTATTTACGATCAGAAAGCCTAAAAAGCGGACTCATCGCTGATTGAAAATCATTTCCACAGAATATATTTCAAATTAGCTTCAGGGACAACTAGAGTCAGCTGACCCAGTTGATGCTAAAAACAAACATCTAAGTTTGTCAATAATAATGATGGGCAATGGCTAGCAGTATAATCCACAATGCGCATCATTACTTTACATAATTGAAACATAGGTAATATCGAGGCATCCACACAGGAGCCCATATGCCAACAGAGACTGACAAATTTGATCCAATCAACGACGGTATAATGCAAGCAATAACACTGAAACTATACCAGTCGCACAAGAAGTGGCTATCCATGACTTGGTAGTGTAGTGGATAACGCTCTTGCATTTGAAGCGATCGTTCCTGAGTCTGAATCCTTATGGGAACAACATCACTCACTGACAGGCAGATACATTCAGCTGACGAGTACCAAATAGAAGGGAATGCCGATTCTGGATTCCACTGTTAGCCACTACCCATCATTACTATACATAATTGAAACACACGCAATATCAAGACATCCAGATAGGAGCCTATATGTCAACAGAGACTGATCGATTCGGTCAAATCAACGATGGTGTAATACAAGCAATAACACTAACAGCTAAACATATTACTGAATAAAATTTATTTAAAAAGTAATAATTACCAATTGAAAACGTGTGCTTTTCTGCTTCCTCGATATGTGATCACACCTTCATGATTCAAACCCATATAGAAGTGATTACCTTTACGATCCTGACAAAGAAAAATAGAACAGAAGCAAATTATATTCAATCAAACAATCTGATCATGGCATAGAATAAACTTTGAAATATTATATACAATCATTTCAACTTTATGAGGTAACAGTTAGTCATCGGGTGTTAGTGGAGTGGTAGCTGAAAAACGTCTGGAAACAACTACAACATCGTGTATTGACATTTCATCATCCTGGTAAATGTTTCACTTTTACATAGAATATAGAGTTCTACATATCCTGTTAGTGATCACAGAATAAACCGTAAAAGTGTAAACAGAAGGGAAATTCAGGATCTGCGTTTCGTCCCAACTGCGACTCGTCAGCTGGATGTATATAACGGACATCCTGAATTTCGCTGCTAATCACCAAACATACTATAATATCATGAATCACTGGTTAGTATCGAGACCTTTACATAGGAACTTATCTGCTCACAGAGGTTGAGTAAATCGATTCATTATAGCGCAACAGGAAATTCCAAGTGTCTCAGCAGGAAAAACATCTCAATGAAACTCAAACCTAAATCCTATGGATTTAAACACCAAAACGTTATCCACTGAACATCTAGTCGTAATATCCATTCTCTGTACAGCAGGTGTAGTTCTAACATTTAGCCTCATCAGTGACAGGAAACGTCAAGCAATAATATCTAAATAAACATTATAATTATAATACGCATAAGTATATATTAAATATAACTACCCTAATCTGAAATCAGTGTGGACATTTACTGCTCTGCACTCAGCATAAAGTGTGAACAACATCCGGATTTTCAACACTGCCAATTCAGTCAAGTGAGTCAGTGCTTCCATGTGATGGTTCAAAAACTTGGTGAGTCATGAAAAGCATTTCCAACAAACTACAAACAGTCGTCAACAACCACCTACACTCAATCAATACTGAACATCAGATGATATGGTGAGAAAGAATAAGCAACAAGCAACTCTGGTTGACTGGCAGCGAACCAACCAAGAACCAATCACTGAACAAATATGCAGAAGAAGAGAGTGGAGATGGATTGGACATAAAATGAGAAAGTGATTCGGAGACATCATGCAGCAGTGCAGGCCTTCGAGTGGAATCCAAATGGTAGACGATGAGTTGGTCATGTGAGGTGAGAGTGACATTGAGGATATTGTGTGTGAGGAAGAAATGGAAGCTTTTGGTCAGTTGTTGAGTGAGGTTTTGAAGACTGTCGAGAAGAGAGTGGAATGGAGGTGTCCTACTGAAGCCTTATATTCCACTTGGAACCCAAGGGGAAAAAAAAAATAATGAATATAATTACCACAGAGTACCACATTGAAATACATGAGATCGAACCTGAACAATAAACCCAGAAATAGTCATCGAAACTTGATTTCGGTTCATTATCACTTCATTAGGGTTAACATACCCTTAGAGCTGACCTTTCATGATTGCATAACATGTGTCTGGGAAGCTTTTACAGTAGTCACACTTAACCGTAGTGTCAAGTGTTAATAGTTTAGTGTGACTTTTTCTGACATTCATCGAATGACTATTGAGATGAATTAAAAATTTCTCATTCAGTTACATTCTGACATTTGTTTACTTTCTCTATTACAAACTCATCATCCATTGATTACAAATGACATTTACTCAAGTTGTCGATGGTCGTGAGGACAGTTACTCAAAGATGATATTGGATAACGGTTGTGCTATATCGTGAGCTAACAGAAGTTGGAAATATAGAGCATTGGATTCCTCTGACCAAGTTGCTAGCTCAATGGTAACGTGCTTGCCACGAAACCTGAAGGTCACTGGTTTCGATCCTTGATGGTGCGGGGTCGTGAATGCGCACTGCTGAGGACTCCTATACTTGTAAGAAACAGCTAGCTATTCAGTACTCCTATGTTCCTAGTGTTCCTCCAACTGATGTTAGTCTATGATGAATAACAATTTGAAATATTTCCAAATTCCCACAACTCCCTCAAAATTTAATAAGTTGAATTTCTATGTGAAATGATTCTTTAAGTCGTCCTTACAACTGTTGAAATAGCTAATTCAAGTTTGAATATCTCTCATAAGAAAGTAGTTATTCCCTGAATGACTAAGCCTAATTTAATATCTCAGGTAGTTGTTACTGCGGATCCTTAGTATCACTTTTCTATATGTGTGCATTTATAATGAACTTGTGATAAAACTATTTCAAATTTGAGTTCTATCTCATTGATATGCTTATACCTCAGTGATTGTTTTTTCTACCGAAAGTGAGTATCAACTATTCCCCAAGAAAAAAACTGTTATTGCTTTTATTATACTGTCGTTGATTAGACCGAGTTGACCGGTCTCTACTGGTATATGAGTTCTTGTACGGATGCCTCAGTATTGCCTGTGTTTTAATGATGTATATATATATATATATATATATATATATATATATATATATATATATATATATATATATATAGTGATGATGGATAGTGGCTATCAGTGCAATCCAGGATACGCATTTCGTCCTATTTCCAACTCCTCAGCTGGATGTACCTGCCTCCCAGTGAGTGGTGTTGTTCCTATGGGGGTTCGAACCCAAACTGGATGAAATGTGCATCCATGATTCCATTAGCCATCATTACTATTCTCCTGAATCACCAAAACAAATGGAAAATATTCTTGATTTACACTTGCTTAAGCATTATGTTCTGTCTTCAGTCGTTGATTATGAAACACGTTAGTTAATATAACCACGTTCGGTAATTAAATGAACTGACGAAAATCTAATTAGAAATATTTATGATTAATAGTAGTTAACAGTGAAGCTCAGGACGCTGATTTCGTCCCTTTCGGGAGTCCTCAGGTGAAGGTATTTAACTCTCAGTGAGTACTGTTGTTCTCACTAAACGTCGAACTGAGGACAATTGACTTCAAATAACAGCAGGTTTTTCCACTAGGCTGAATAGGAAGAAACTCACTTTCTGGATTTAACTGTCAGCCACTTTCCATTAGTAATATTAAAACTCAGAATACCGGCAACATCGAGGCATCTGCACAAGGGTAGATAACCTTGACAATAGTGTTTGATCCATTCAGTCTAATCAGCAACATAAATTTACCAGTTATAGCATAAGAAAAATAGTTGAAGATAGACTGGTGAAAAAAATACTAGTAAGAATAAAATGTGTGAGGTAATGATCTATTGTGAGGTTCTAATAGTAGACACATTAAATTCTTTTATAAGTAGATATGATAACTTTCAAAATGACTCTGCAGCTGTTTCTATATATAGAAGCATCTTCGGTCATTCAGTCATTCATTCCACTTGAGTATTGGACTACTAAACTTATCCATTGAACATTTTTCATCTAATTTTTTTCTTTTCAATTTGTTTTAATCATTTAAAATATGTCCACTGAATGTATAACGTACTTTGGCACATTTTCAAACTGTTTTCAACTCTCCATTTCTCGGGTCAGTAACAAAGAAGAGGAGAAAAATGTTACGTTATATGTCAGTGCAAAAAATACATCATATTTCTATCCGTCAGACGTTTAGCTTAAGTTACAGACATTTGTACCATCTCAATGAATCACCAACACCACCAAAATTATGCTTGGATTCCTGGACCAGATGCCCATACAGAACCATCTGGCTATTTTACATTATTGCCTTCAATACTATTATTATTATTAACATCATGTCACCTTCGCCTCGAATGCCCAACTAGTCGTTTCCCCTTTGGATTCCAGTTGAGGAAGTGACCTGACGCATGACGTCCCGTATGGTTTTCTAAGTGTATGCCTAATCCATCTTCACTCTCTTCTTCTGCATATTTTTTGGGTGATAGGTTCTTCGTTAATTCGTTCCCAGAGTTCGTTGTTGCTTATTCCTTCTGGCTACCTAATCTAATCTTCTGTATGGATTGAGGGTACGCCGCAGCTGTTGATGAATGTCTATAGTTTGTTGGAAATGCTTTTTGTGAAACGCCAAGTTTCTGAACCATATAGAAGCACTGACGTGACTGAAATGGTATTGAAAATCCGGATGTTGTTCTTTGTGCTGAGTGCTGTAGATCTCCACACTGATTTCAAATTAATGAAAGCCTATCTTGCTGTCTCTCCGATCCTGGTTTTGACAGCCTTATCCTTGCCACTGCCTGTAGTTGAAACGATTCTGCCTCCTAGGTAGATAGGTAGGTTGAAGAGACTACTTCCTTTAGATTTCTCCCGTTCATGGTGATTGGTGCTTGTTGTTGTTGTTGGGTATCTTCATCACCTCTGTCTTCTCTACGTTCATCTGAAGGGAGTGCCGTATTCCTTGGATGCCCTGCCCTACCTCGCCTCTTTTGTCAACTTGTTGGTTTTCGCCTGTAGATCTTCAAGTTTGTGCGACACAGAATATTAGACAAAAATCATCACCACTGGTGAAATCAAAATCTTCTTCTAGGCTCTTTTCATCGGTCAAACAGCCAACGTATGCCCATGTTCTCGATCCTCACGATTTGCTGCATGATCCAGTCGACCACATTCAGGAAGATCACGGGTGATAGTAGACAGCCTTGTTCTACTCCTGTCTTCACTTCACCTCAAAGGCATCACTTAGCTTCTCATTGTGAATTACTTGATAAGTGGCGTCTTCATATAGCTGCTGTTGAATGAAGTTGCTAAATACTAGTGGCACTCCGTAGTGTCGAAGTAGCTGGTAAATTACTTGTCAGTTGACGCTGTCGAAGGCCCTTTCAAAGTTGGTGAGGTTGAAGTAAAGAGTTGACTGCCATTCTATACTCTGTTCTATGATAATGGGTAGCGTTGTAATTTGATGTGCACATGATTTGTTCTCTCCAGGATGATGCGGAAAGATATTTGGGTTGGAGTGAACAGCAGCATGATTCCGCGGCAGGCTTAGGTCTCCCTTCTTTGATAGTTTGATAAGGTAGCCCTTCTTCTAATCAGTGAACAGGTACCTTTCCTTCCTACCTTCATTACAAACCTTTTTCAGTAGTGGTGTGAGCATATCCGTTGTTATCTCTACGTCATCATTTTTGATGAAATAACCATTTCATCTGAAAGTATTGTTGTTCTAGGAATGAATTTGTTGGAAAAATTATATGTGCTAAGATTTCCATACTGTAGTACATATTGTTTGGAATAAAGTGATTATTAATACTGTAGTCAGAAGGAGTGAATACAAAGGGATAGTACTATATGAATGTATATATTGTGTAGAGTATGAATAAGAGGCCGACTGATTTAATGGTTACACTTGTGTAATGTTTCAAAACTTAAGATTCACTGACTTTTATTATCTCAGACAACAATAGAATATGTTCTGTCAATTGTCATTATTAGCTTCATTATGGCTAACAGTGGAATCAAATAACGTGGGAATAGGAAGGATTACGCAAGTTTATATGATGACTTAACAACGTAAGCTTAAAATGTTCTGCATACCTTAAAATGAAATTGATTTTGAAATCGGTTGTAAAAGAGAATGAAAGAGTTTATACTGAATTATTATAGAAGAAGTTGGTGGCTAACAACTACTTCATTTTCATATGTAATACAATACAATACAAGATTTTTGATGACGATTACTTCTGTAAATCTTAATCAATCAGTATTCTCTGACTGGTTGGTTAGTTTAAATCTATTCTACAGCTGAACATCATATCCTACTTCTATCGGATGTTGAATGGTGACACGTTTAGGAGAATTCGGTTTCAATTTGGAGGCTTTCAGATACAATCAATTCAGCAATCTAATCTAATGTACCAAATTCCATGTAATGACTGTGAACGAGGTCAAGTACATTGGTCAAAGTAGCTGGTTGTGGTCAGTCAGATTAGCGGAACATATTCTAGAAGGAAACTCGGCTATTGTAATGTATGCATTAAAAGACAATCATACAATAGGGTGAGTGGGATAAAACCACTGTACCACTTAAGACCGATATAATTACGTGGAGAGAGAGAGAGAAACAGAAAGTCGAGGAGGATTACTGAATCTTTGTTCATCGAATCAGTCAACACCCAACACATATACGTTAAATAACGCAACATGGATACTAGAGATATGGAAACTTTTACTACCAATATAAAAACAAAGAGTATGAAGTGGATGATGGGACTAAAAAAGTTACATGTCGAAGGTAGTAAGATTTCACTGAGATATGATTATGAGACGTGATAATTTATGCTTGAAACGTCATCCAGTGAATAATACTGTACCACCCTATATGGTGTATATCACAAATAGATTGTGATCAATCAGTGGACAGTTGTATACAAACATGTGAAGTAAAAGGATAATTATCATTATTTTTACGTTGGATTTCTTCCTCGCATCATCTCCATGTTACCCTCGTCCTACACACGCAAACCTCAGTGTACTCGCGGTTGTCATCTTGGTGATAGTGTCAGAGTAGATTATTGACTCTCAAGTTGACAGTTTGTAGAATCCACCTCCATTCCACCTGCTTTCCTAGATTCTTAGCACTTCTATCCTATACCTTTTCATCTCTTTTGCAATCTGGGCAGCCTTGCTAGACGAATTCAAACATTGTTTAGATATTCCATGTCCCTATGCTTACTTTCGCTCTCACCGAGAGAGAGAAGACACATCGGTCAATTGGCTTTCCGAAGGCTTTCATCAACCGGGGTCATTTAGTCTCTCTCGAATCCCAGCGAGAAATAAGTTTGTTCCCCTTTTATTTATATTTTCTTTGTGCTTTGAAGCTTCTTTAATGATTGGATTGGTTTTCTGGGATAGGGTTGCTACCCCTATGCCTAACCTTCCCTCTTTATCCGTGTTTTGGAGCGATTAGTAACTAGTGAACTAGTTAACCAGGCGAGGTTCATACACTTACATAATCCTCTCTATTCCATTTTTTTGACTGCATATGCAGCAAGATGACAGTATGATTATGTAACTTCAATTTTCGTAGACAGAAATTATTATTTGATTTGAATTTCCTTAATCAGTTCGACTTCTTTCAATGTCTCTCCTCAATGGATTCTCATCTTCTTGATAATTGAACCTTCAAGTTCCGCGGCCAGTAAATTAACATTGAGCCACACGGTCAACGTAATCCTATAATCCATAGTTCCTATTTCTGCCAGTCGACGATATTAACTGATCACTATCCAGCGCTGTTGCTGAGTAACTATCCCCATGTTCCATTAATATAAGAGTAAAACTTGGGCAATTTGGTTGATTATAATTCCATTTTCGTCTGTTGATTAGAAATATCACACAGTGAAACAGTAGCACTTACTGGATAACATCGTTTCGGACACAATTTATTGTCCATATGCATATCAGGTCAAGTAACTCCACAACTTCGAAACAGACTTTATATATTCACAATTTCTATCCTTCTCTGTGATGACGAGGTTAGTAGAATTTTGCATATATCTGGGATAGATGCAGAATCATTTCGATTGCCTCACGTATTTGGTGTTGATCTGATAAACGAAGATTCACTCGGTTATCAATCTATCCCTCCATCAACCCAACTTAGTTAGTTTTCAACACTGCTGCCCTATCCAACCCTACTGTATGATTGTGTGTCATCGCATGCAGAGCTACAGTCGAGCTTCTCTCTACATTTCTTATCTTATTAAGATCTACTAATCTTGATGTAGCTAAGATTTTGTGTTCTGTTATTCTAATCGAACCTGGTCGACTGCTTTGACCTATGTACTTTTCACCTCACAATCATTGGAAGGGATTTGTCTGGTAAATCAGATTATTTTGCTTAATTGGATCAATAGGATCTTTCAACCTACAAAGCTTGTTTCTAAGTAAGTTTGTTGGTTTGAATGCCACTTTAATCCCAGTCAGCTTTATTGAGAATTCTTCGTAATGCTTGTGAGGTGCCTTCCTTGTATGGTAACACAGCAGAGGCATTGAATTCTCTCTTAACCTTGTCGCCATTATTACTACTAGTAGTGGGGTTATTGTTAATAATACCTGTATTACTTCTACTACTACTACTACTATCACTGCTAGTTTCTTATCTCAGATTTTCCAATCCTCATGTTTTCAACTTGGTTGGCCACAACAGTCAATACTTCACACTGAAACTTCAGGAATCATCTCACAAATCTGGTCACCAATGACAACTCTAACTGTTATCACTCAATGATCAATATCAATCTGAAATCAATAATAAACTCTCACAAACTTCCAAATTGAATCCACCTTCTACCCTAGTTGTTTAGTGATAAACTTTTGCATAGCTTCAGGTTGACTTCATCATCATCATCATCAGTTCATATCTTAGTAACAGCTGATATGATTGATAAATCGTTTTTAACTTTCAAATCCATATACTAGAAAATGTAATCTCTGTAAAGAGAGGCCCTCTCATATCTTGATGGTTATATTTCATATATTGAAATAAGAATTGATTATGACTTTGGTTTTAAGATAGGGGTGGGGGGGGGGGAAATGAAAATACAGAAATTTGGTAGGGGTTCTACTGAAAAGATGAAGAAGTTGAAGGTTAACAATTGCCTCTTTTGTATATATAAGTTCAATTTAATTCTTATGATGATAATTGTAGTTTTATCTTGTTCATAAATTATTTTTATTGCTTTCAAGATTTGAACGTCATATCCTCTATCCATTAGATGTTGAATAATGGAATTTTTAGAAGACATTACTTCCTTTAAGCTTAACTTAATTCGAATGTTTTCATGAAGTTTAGTCTCAACTCTGTTGTTTATCCTTCGAATGTATATTTTGTAGTATGTACATGTGAATTGTTAGATATAATCCGTATGAATTCTTTCAATATATTTCATCAATCGATTCTCATCTACTTAATGAGTGAATTATGTAGAATATATTTCTTTCTCTAAATATATATCTTAAGTACTCATAGAGTGTATGCAGCTGAAGAGAAAGCGACGAAACACAATAAATTCATTGTAAAAAATTTTGAAAGGAGCCAATTGTATGAAATTCTTATTTTTCATACCATAGAATGTTCTTTAAAGTAGTTAAGGAAAATCAGTCTTACATTAAATATTTACGTCTTTTATCCAAGTTATAACAGCATGCCTGTCAATATACACACAGTTCTTACAGAGTATCTTCATTAATAATTTAGTAGTTTTACGAGAGAGAGAGAAAAAAAAGCTGTTTGTTCATTATTATTTACTGAATACACCTAACTATCTTAACAGTTCAGTAGATAGAAAACAAATTTAAAATCTGGTTTTCACATTTAAACTTTACAAGAAATTCATTGTATGCTGAAGGTCGCGTTATATCATGAACTCACAGAAGTTGGAAATAATGGACCATTGAATTGTGACCTAGTGATTTAATGATATCTGAAGGCCTCAAGTTCGATCCTTGACTGACTTATACGTGTGTTTCTTTGAAATCAAAGTCTTCGATTCAACATTTTTTCTCATTGAAATATTCCTGTACAAGTTTATGTCTATATGTATGAAGTTGTTGACTGTTGGTTTGAGCCATGTATGGGAGCGGTGTAGACTAATTAGCTGGTTGGGGTCCGTAAGATAAGAGAAACTAGTGTTTGGAGACTTACTCTAGGGGATATGATTTAGAACTGATGTGAATGGTGCAGATGTATAGACATATTATCTTCATCCTAGCCGGTGTACTTAGTCTCATCATCTCATCCCTTTCCTCTCTTTTTTACTACTTTCTACTCCTACTTTTTTGACTGATTACTCTTTCCTTATTCATTTTCCATTTTATTGTGTTGCTAATTGATGTGGTTACATGAGGTGATGTATGGTAAGTTGGACAGTTACGCAGTAATGTTTGGTTCTATGTTGATCTTGAAGATGATGTCTACATTGCATCAAAGCGTTTAGGGAATACTTTTTTCACATGAAAACACCACTTATATTTAAATCAACTACAAAAGATGAGATCTTCATCCACTCTCAATACGTATGATGTTGCTCGTCATATCCCGTACTTGACTGGATCAGACTGAACGGTCTCTATTGGCATTCGGGCTTTTGCAAGGATACCTGGATATTGCCCTTATTTTTGATAATAATGATAGATTGTGACTATTGGTGGGATCCAGGATGCGAGTTTCATTCTTTTTGGGACTCCTCAGCTGCACTTACCTACCTTCTAGAGAGTGATGTTGTTCCCATCAAAACTCGAACTCCGGTCGATCGCTTGAAATATCAGAGGATTATCCACTCGGTTACGAAAATTAAACAACAAGCAATATCAAGGCGTTCGCACAAGAGCCCATATGCCAAAAGAGACCAATTAAATCTGTCCTATCAACGACGAGATAATACAAGGAACATCATATATAAAACTATAACTATCGCACAAAAAGTGGCTATCGTGTCTCGGTGGTGTAGTGGATAACGCTCTCGCGTTTGAAGCAAGAGTCCTGGTGAGAACAACATCATTCACTGAGAGGCAGGTACATCCAGCTTACGATTCTCAAATAGTATGAAATGTGCATCCTGGATTGCACTGCTAGCCACTATCCATCATTGCTCTAACTACACAGGTATATCATGTCTTACGCACAGGAGCCAATATGCCAATAGAGATCGATCAATTCGGTCCAACCAACGATGGTATAATACATGCAGTCACTAAAACTAGAAGTGGCTATCGTCGCTCGGCAGTTTAGTGGATAACGCTTTGGTGTTTGAAGCGATCTGTCTAGTGTTCAAGTTTTAGTGGACCAACATCGCTCACTGGGAGCCGGGGGCATTCAAGTGACGAGTCCTAAATGGGACGAAAGGCCCACTCTGGATAATCCTATTAACTACTATCTATCATTAATATGATTATTGTCAATACGGCTATTACTTTCTGTATGTATACTGGGCGTGTAGCATAAAAAGGACAGAAAGTTGGAAGGAATGTTTGTATTGCTTACCATAACATCACAAAATGCCGTCCTGTAACCTGATTTATATGCACTTATGTATTCGGTTGAAGCTCTGTTGTTATAATAACATGTCATGAAAAGCATTTCCAACAAACTATAGACATTCATTAACATTTGCCACCTACACTCATTCCATACTGAAGATTAGATGAGATGGTGAGAAAGAATAAGCAACAGGGAGGAACTCTGGCTGACTGGCAGCAAACCAACCAAGAACCTATCACTGAACAAATATGCAGAAGAAGAGGGTGAAGATGGATTGGGCACACAATGAGAAGGCCGATTGGGAACATCAAGCGCTAGGCCAGGTCACCAAGTGGAACTCAGACGGGAAACGACGAGTTAGGCGTGTGAGGTGAGGATGACATAGAGGAGGAGTTGACGTGAGAAAGAAGTGAAAGCTTGTGGGCACTGGTGGAGCGAGGTTTTGAAGAGGGTGCAACAAAGGCGTGCTACTGAAGCCCTGTGTTCCACTGGGAAACAAAAGGAAAATAATAGTAATAATACAAGTAATAGGTATGTGGTTTCAGTTCCTGGTGAAAACAATACGATTGGAAGTAGTAGAAGGTGGTTGAATGAAGTTATGATATTATACTTTTATAGATTTTCTGTTTATTTGTTAATTTTTCCTTCTGACTCATATTAATTTAGGTATTATGATGACAAAATTAAACAGCTGAGGCAAAGCTTGAAGGTGAAATGAAAATCTAGGCAATGATAGTCAGTCGCTGGTTCGAGTCCCACCAGTCCTCAGATTTCCCTACGGCCTTCAAGCATTACCCTTGTAACAATAATACAAGTTTGGTAAAACACATTTATATTAGATAATTAAACTATGAATAAAAATAAAGTTTCTACATATCGAAATCATATTGAAATTAGATGCAAGAAAGTTTCATAAAAAGCAAAATTGAGTGAGATTTAGGGATTATAAGGAAATCAATTTATCTTTCTTGAACTAGTCAATATTGGAATAATACATATATACAGAAGAATGATATGATGTTGAGCAAAAAGATAATGAATAAGATGGCAGGAGTGACCTTTAGTTAGCTGAAGGCTACGGAGAAGTAACACCTGGACAAGCTCTTTCTGAATCCAGAGTTCATGGTTGATCAGTCTTATTGTGACAGCCTCTTCTATGTTGAGCAAACGTTAACGAGCTACATGTGATGTCGTTTTCGGAACACGATGAAAGCTTTATTAGCGTCTTTGTGATGCTCTGTATCGACTGAACTTTTCACCGCTTTCACTTCACTTTTTCCGAACCAAGCTCTCAAATGTTCTTGTATGCGGAGATGTACCCGCCTAATCGTACGCCTCATGTAATTAGCTCAACAGGAACAGTTAAACTGATATATGCAAGATGAAGAGCCAAGATTAGGTAGGTTATCCTTCAGTATCGGATTGAGCATTGGCCGACTACTGAATAATATACAAAGCCAACCTGCAAACAATGTCTTGTTAACTGGTCTAGCTAAGCGTTGTGATAGAATGTCACGTACAACATCTTCCTTGAATTGTAAACGCTGAAACAAAGGCTTCTTCTCCATTGTCATCTGTTCTTGTTTAGGATCAATGTAGTTGATGTTAGTTTTGGTGAACTTATCTAGTTATCCGTTTTCACTTAGAATATCACAAATACACAATAGTTCTTATTCTATACACTCCTTAGAATTAATCGATCTTACTTTATATGCTAGGCATCTGATTATATTACGCTTGTACTTCATCGGTAAGAAGCTGACAACCTGCGTATACTGTGCCTTAAACATGATTTTTCTATATATATGCTTCTCAGTATACAGGTATGTTTGTTTCTTATCACCAGCAAATCGAGATAATGTATTATTATTTTTATTATTAGTCCCTTGGGTTCCTAATGGAACTTAGGGCTTCAGTAGCACGTCTCCAGTGAACTCTGTTCTCTGAGATCTTTTCAACCTGGTTCCACGACTATCCAGAAGCTCTCATTTCCTCCTCGCACGATCTCCTCCATGTCACCCTCACCTCGGACGTCCAACCCGTCGCTTCCCATGGGGATTCCACTCGAGGGACTGGCCTGACACGTGATGTCCCCAGTCGGCCTTCTCAGTGTATGCCCAATCCATCTCCACTTTCTTCCAGTGCATATTTGTTGGGTGATATGTTCTTGATTGGTTCGTTCCGAGCCAGAGTTCCTTGTTGCTTATTCTTTCTGTCAATCCATCTGATCTTCAGTAACGAGCCAGCGTAAGCAGTTGTCGATGAATGTCTGTAGTTTATTGGAAATGGGTTTTGTGACGCGCCAAGTCTCTGAACCATCACACAGAAGCACTGACTTGACGTTGGTGTTGAAAATCCGGATCTTGTTCCGCACGCTGGGTGCAGATCTCCACACTGGTTGCAAGCTAATGAATGCTTGTCTTGCTTTTCCGATTCTGACTTTGACATCCTCGTCTGTGCCTGTGCCGCTTGTAGTTGAAACAGTGCTGCTTAGATATGTGAATGAGGTTACTTCCTTTAAGTTCCTCCTGTTGATGGTGACTGGAGTTTGTTGTTGTTGGAGTTGTTGGTGCGGTATCTTCATCACCTCTATCCTCTATATTCACTTGAAGTCATGTCTTCGCTGCCTCGCCTCTTCTGTCAACTTGTTAGTTTTTGCCTGTAGATCTTCAAGTTTGTGTGACATCAGGCACAAGTCATCGGCGAAATCTAGATCTTCTAGGTTCTTTCCCGCAGTCCAGCGTTTCTCCCTCTTCTCACAGCTCCCCACTGTTTGTTGCATGATCCAGTCCAGTCGGCCACAATCAGGAATATCATGGGATAGTAGGCAACCTTGTTTCACTCCTGTCTTCACTTCAAAGGCATCACTGAGCTTCCCATTGTGAATTTCTTGTCATATGGCGTCTTCATATAGTTGTTGAATGAGGCGGATAAATGTTTGCGGTACTCCGTAGTATTGAAGCAGTTTCCAAATTACTTCTCTGTCGACGCTGTCAAAGGCCTTCTCAAAGTCCATAAAGTTGAGGTAGAGAGTTGACTGCCATTCTATACTCTGTCTTCTCTCGATAAAAGTGAAAGTAAACGAGATAATGTAACGAGTCATTAATTTCATTTTCGTATATTGAATGAATTGATCGGTTAGGGCTGTTGAAATGGTTCAGACTGGAATTAATATACAGACGCCTATCAAAGACTTAAAATGTATCATCCATGTATTAACAGTAAAACTCCATATTAGTAATTTGATCATTCAAAGAACTATTTTCCAATTTTGCCAAAAATATTGGATCCTATGAAGATCCAATAATCACTTTATCAACTTATCTGTACAGATCACTGTTGAAGATGAAGATGGACATTCATTGTACATTTCAGTAATCATTTCCTTCAAATTCATTATCAGATTGACAATGCCTAATAATGGTTCATAAATATAATCTACGGTTTCCATTAAAAGGATGTTAGCGAAGAAAGATGCGACACCTAACATTATTATTATTATTATTATTATTATTATTATTATTGAGATGTAATGATTACTTCGTTTAAAAAAATATTGTACTGAGAGTGAATCTGTTGAAATATTACTGTATCATATATATGTTGTTTGGGATAATGTGATTACTCAAGTTGGTTATCATCATGGAATGACATCAGTTGGGTGAATATTGGAAACATGAAAGCACTGGACAGCTTTCATTTCGTCCTAGTATGGAATTTTTCAGCAGTGTGCACTCACGAATCTGAGATCTTCAAGTTCTGTAACTAACACGTGTTATCCCATTTAGCCACTAAGCCAACAGAATCCAGTGGTCCATATTTCCAATGTCTATCAGTTCACAACATATGGCGACCATCATCCAATCTCATTGTTGAGTATTTATCCTCACAGTTACCAAATTTGTTACAATGGTCATTACTTTTGATTGGAACTTCTTCAATCACCTCTCAAAGCTAGTCACTAATGAGCATTGGATCAATTGAATTTGTGAGTTTGTGTGGGAATTAGAGATTTTTCAAGTTGTTACTCATCATGAACTGACGTCAATGGTAACATGCTGACCACAGAATCTGAAGGCCATGGGTTCGATCCCTGGAAGCCTGGATCATGGGTACTCAGTGCTGAGGAGTCTCAGTGCTCCTATGTTTGAAATGTTTCTCCAGCTGATGTCATTCAGTGATGAATACCAACTTGAAGAATCCCTAAATTCTCACAAACCCCCAAGTTCAAAGCAATTACTGTCATTATTATCATCATCATTATTATTGTTAAGAGTCTACTAAACTCCTGACTGCGTTACCAGTGACTTTCTTCCTTACTAACTGATTACAGCTTGATCAATAACTCGATTCTTGAATCAGAATACTTGGCTAACTCTGAGTCACTTCGCTCCACTAGTACAGTCCTACAAAGTTATTCATAGCGTTAAATGAAACATCATTATTAATATGATTGTTATTCTCTGTTGTTTTGTTAGATCGAATTGTTTGACCTCTATTGGCATATGAGCTGCTATACGGACGCCTCGAGATTACCTGGATCTTATTATTGATAATTCGTTTGGTTGTGGTTAGCAGAAGGTCTGACAACGAACGTTCCGCCTTACTTGGGACTCATCAGCTAGATGTACTTGCGCCCCAGTGAGGTGTGACGTTGTTCCCACCGAGACTCGAACCTCGAACCTCAAACGCCAAGGTACTATCCACTGTGCCACGGAGGCACGACAGCCATCTCTTGTACAAGGGGTATTAGTTATTACTATTTATCGATACACTTGTACTTCTTTATTGTTCTTTTTTATTGGAAAGAATTGTTCGACCCCTGTTGGCAGGCACATCCAAGTGACGAGTAAGTCGCAAACAGGATAAAACGTGCGTCCTAGATTCTTTTGTTAGCCATAACCAAGCAAATTATCATAATTAACAGTCAGACAATATCGAGGCATCTGAGAGTTACAAGTATACCAATAAATAGTACAAGAGGTGTCTATCATGCCTTCATGGTATAGTGGATAATACCTTGGCGTTTGAAGCGATGAGTATGAGTTTCTAGTCTCAGTAGGAACAACATCACTCCACACTGGGGTGCAGGTACATCCAACTGACGAGTGAGTCGTAAACAGAATGATGAGCGTGTTATAGATTCGTCTGCTAACCACACTCAAACAAATTATCATAGTTAAATGAAACATTTCAAAGGAAGTGAGGACTTGCCACCGGAACACAGAGGAAGCCTTAGTAATCCATCAGTTTAAACCTGATTTCTACTTTCAAAAGAGGCATATACATTCAATTTCTAATTCCATATTCATCAACATTACTTCTTTAAATCTTCTTTCGCTTACGAAGTAGCTATTAACTTCAACAGAACTATTCCGTTTATCTATTATGTATTATTCTAATACTTTATAGATTGTTACGCAATTCTAGCCGCAATTCACTAACACATTCTAAAACCGACTTGGTCTTGATTATTCAGACATTACCTTATAATGTTTAGAAAGAATTTTTAATGACTTTGCGTTAAAGACAGACTAGTCAAGAAGGAAAAAATATACAAATGTAAACCTACTGAAATTGATTCATCGAAAAGAGAGGAGAAAAATTATTTTTTTCTTCCTGTAAAATTGTCGTTTGTTAATTATTCATGACTCAATGTAATCAAATGGATGCTGAAATCCTATTTATTCAATTCTACGTCAACAAAGGAAACTGTGTTAAAGATAAATTGGTTTATGTTACATAATATCTGTCCCTTGGGTTTCTAGTGGAACATAAAGTTTCAGGCCTACACGACTGCCTACAAGCTCTGACTTCTTCTTCACATCATCTCCTCCATGTCACCCTCATCTCACATGCTCAACTTGTTATTTCCCGTCTGGGTTCCACTCGACGGCCTGGACTGATGCGTGATGTTCCAAGTCGACCTTCTCAGTGTATACCCAATCCATCTACACTCTCTTCTTCCGCATATTTGTTCAGTGATAGGTTCTTGGTTGGTTCGCTGCCAGCCAACCAGAGTTCCTCCTTGCTTATTCTTTCTCACCATATCATCGAATCTTCAGTATTGAGTGAGTGTAGGTGGCAAATGTTGATGAGTGTCTGTAGTTTGTTGGAAATGCTTTTCGTGATGCGCCAAGTCTCTCAACCATCACATGGATGCACTGACTCACTTGACTGAATTGGCAGTGTTGAAAATCCGGATGTTGTTCACACTTTATGCTGAGTGCAGTGCAGTAGATGTTCACACTGGTTTCAGGTTAATGAACGCCTGTCTTGTTTTCCCGATCCTCATGGTTTTGAACATTATTTGTCAGAAATAACAACAAATCCCTCTTTTGCACTACCATAACTCATTGAATATGTATATGTATAATTGTCTCAGGCATTTTCATATTTTTGCATAAACTTACGTTGAATTCACCTATTGAAATAATTTAGTATCTTTAAGTGTCTTTTCCTGAAAATTCAGGGTATAATGATTGATTTGGAAAGACTTCAGGAATTTTCGAATTTCTTCAAAGAATCTGAGGATTGTTATTGCACATATGGATACTAGATGATGATTACAGGTGGATTGAAAATTTGAGCCACAACGGGGTTCGAACAAGCGACCGTCAGGTTTCTTGCCGGGTACTCTACCACAACATAGCTATGAAATCCGGCTACTCATCATCAACATCACCAATATCAACATAGGAACAGGCATATTGAGTAACGGTCCGAGTTGTCACAGCTCAGTACAGTACATCAAGTAGTAAGGTAGTGAGGTGAAGGATGAAGATAAGAGAATACAGTCAAAAGAAATATTAAGTACGAGAAGAAAGAAAGGAAGAATGACAGAATGATGAGATTCGATATAGAGTCTTTAAGATGATGATAATGTGTATGGGGATACATCTGAGGCACTGACGTCGTATTTACACTGGCTACTCATTCAGAACATTTCAATGAAATCTAAATCCACTTGAATTAGAGAGGTGTAGCATTATATTGATTATAATTTTGCCTATTTGAGATAGGAACCATAATTTGACAAACTAATATTGATTCTGGATGATGACTTAAGGTAAAATGAAACCGAAAATCCTGTGTTCTCTGATCTAAATCTTACTGCAGCTGAAATTTCATTCCAACTTCAATCATTATCTAGTATCACTACAAGTCTTCCAAATTACTGCTATCTCAAATAATCAAAATGAGAACCTTGACGTATGTATATACAACCTAAAGTTCTACCTCAATGATCAGTTTCGCTTTATCAGTATGCGTAATTGGGTCAAATGGTTATAGTGGCGGAACAAACGAATGCTACAAACAAGATTTGATCACAATAAATAATGAAACATTCATACAGACAGCCTTCATAACAGGCAAGAGTAATCTTTCAATCTCCTTATACGGACAACCAGTAAGGGCGAATTCCTATTATAGGAGCTTATATATGTTGGATTCCGACACACTGACTAGATGACAACTTTCTCGCTGGGAAACGTGAAGATTCCAGATTGTACCTTTACTGAGAGGGCAGTCATATGGGTGCGCTCTGTTGAACAGTCCCATACTCAATAAGAAAAAAAAAACAACATTCCAGTACTCCTAGGATTTCGATGATCTCCTAATTGATGTCAATCCATGATGAATATCAATTAAAAAGTATTCAATTAAATTTTGAGGGGTTGTGGAGATTTGGAATTATTTCAAATTGTTATTCATCGAAGACTGACATCAGTTGGAGGAACAAAGGAAACCGGTGGAGTCAAAGCCTGATGGCCGTGAGGACAAATACTCAACGATGACATTGGGTGGCGGTTTGCGCTATATCGTGAGCTAACAGAAGTTGGAAATATGGAGCATTGGATTCTGACCCAGTGGCTCAATGGTAACGCGCTGGTCGTGGAACCTGAAGGTCGTGGGTTCGATCCCTGCTGGTGTGGTCGTGGGTGCGCACTGCTGAGGAGTCCCATACTAGGACGAGACAGCAGTCCAGTGCTCCCAGGTTTCCTTTGTCCCTCCAACTGATGTCAGTCTTCGATGAATAACAACTTGAAATAAAAAGTATTCATACTATAAAGTATAAGACTTACTTGAACATATAAGGGTTCAATACCATATGTTTCAAATTTTGCTGCATGATCAAGGAATTTGCTTTCAGCATCAGCCATTGACATACCCCTGAAAAAAGTTGTGCAAATAAAATAAAATTAATGTTGCCGAAGAAATGATTTTATCTAACCTTGGCGTCCAAAGGAGATGCGGTTACAGAAACACTGACACTGAAATTTAGAAATCTGATATAAAAAAAACCTTCTTTGTCGCCACAATGTCTAAAATTTATTACTCGCTGTATGATACCAATTCAGTTGATAAATACACTTCTGAATCTGGCCACATCTATGTGCATTTATGCATTTAACTGTTCCTGTGTAGATAGTTACATAGGTAGAACGATTTAACATGCCCACCATCTTTTCATTGAACACTGACCGACGTGGTTAAGCAAAGGAACAGTAAAACCAACCAAAAGTTCAATAATCACTTGTCCATTTAGTGGATACTGAGCATAAAATTGACAAAATCTCATGATTTATTATTATTTACAAAGTCGTATTACAATACTTTAAGTTTGTGTGCCTCCGATCGCTAAGCATGACAGAAGCTATTATATTACATTATTATTATTTGTCCCTTGGGTTATTAATGGAACATAGGGCATCAATTGCACGTCTCCATTCCACTCTCTTCTCTCCAATCTTTGCAACCTGACTCCACCACTACCCATTACCTTTCATTTCTTCCTCACACCATCCCCTCCATGTCACCGTCATCTCGGACGCCCAACTCGTCGTTTCTCATCTGAGTTCCACTCGACAGCCAGGTAAGTGATGTCCCCGAATGTTCTTCTCAGTGTATGCCCAATTCATCTACACTTCCTTATGCATAATTGTTGAGTGATAGGTTGTTGGTCAGTTGGTTCGTTCCCAGAGTTGCTTGTTGCTTATTCTTTCTGGCAATCCATCTGAGCTTCAGTAACCAGCAAGCATAGGCAGTTGGTGATCAATGTCTGTAGTTTGTTGCGGATGCCTTTGGTGACTCGCCAAGTCTCTGAACCATCACATGGAAGCACTAACTTCACTGAATTGGCAGTGTTGAAAATCCGGACGTCGTTCATGTTTTATGCTGAGTACAGTGCAGTAGATCTCCACACTGATTTCAAATAAACGCAGGAAGTCTTGTCTTGCTGTCTCTTTGATCCTGGCTGGTTTTGACATCTTCGTCTGTGCCGCCACTTATAGTTGAAACAGTGCTGCCTAGAAAAGTGAAAGAGGCTACTTTCTTTAAAATTTTCAAACCTAATTTACGTAATCAAAAGGTGTTTGTTCCTTCCCTTTCCATCCCATGGCCTTCAAATTCAACCGAGATACGATTACAATGAATTCCTTACTGGTCACCTGGATAAATGTAAATATTATCCTTGTTTGTACTCTTATCATTATCGAAAACATCTGTTTCCCAATACAAATTTAAAACAAGCAACAAACATAATTCATAGCAGGATTTATTCAATTCATCAACTGCAGTAAGAATCATCAGCTGTTTACTCTACCTATATGATTTTCTATGTATACTGTTGTACAATAAACGAATGTATACACACAATAATAAAGATTGAGGTATAGCAACATGGAATGAATCATTTAGTTATGTCAAACAGACCTAAGATTAACTAGGAAGAGGGTAATGAACTGATAATGAAAAACAAAAGGAGTAGGGATGGTTTACATCATTTTGAACACAACAATTAGTAGTCAACTCGATAGTATCATAAAGGTGCACATTAAGGGAACATAGGTGTGCTAGGTAAACAAAAATATTGATTATAATACTGACAACATAAGTGAGTGATAATAATGATGATGATAATGAGAATATGAATATTGAAAAGTTACACTGAATGACGATTGAAGATGACATGAAAATATGGACCACTGCGGGATTCGAACCAGCAACCGACCGAGGTTCCAGTCATGGTCCAAATTGTCATTTCATCTTCAATTAGCATCCAACCAGTATAGATACTAGTCTGCTTAACCACAGTTACTATCTCACTCAGATAGTCAAAATGTTTATTAAAAATTACATCATTTTGAAAGAAGGAAAATGAACATCAACTAAGAAGCCTGGTAACAGTGAACAACTAAAGGAGGTTACAGTAATAGTTGGAGGATAACAATGGTAATGGCAACGAAGATTATTCATTTGACCAGTAAACAGAGAAGTTTAGGAGGAAGTGGTAATGAACAGGTGAATGTGCGAAGTAGAGAAAGAAATAAAATCAAGAAAACGGGACACTAATAGAACTAAATAGGTTCAAAATACTTTGACACCTCTAACATGATAGATTCACGGTGACCTACCATCCTCTTTCTGTATACATAGGCTCGATTTACGAACTCCAATCGTATATGCTTCCATTACTAAGATCTTATCGTTTGTCAGCAGACAGCTGAACAAGAGAATGCCGAGAATATATGTAAACTTTCTTATTATCACCTTTACTGTTACCTTCTAATTCATATACCGGAAATAATTTGACCATGTTGATATCAAACGAAGACTATACTCAATAATTTGCAAATGTAAATATAAAACCTGATGAGAATTAACCGAAACTACTTATTTACTTCAAACAATATCTTATAATTATCATAATGTTATGCTTAATACATCATTATACAAGCATCTATCAAATTGAATCATGAAACTAACATCCATACTGCACTCCGTAAATTGTTGCACTTTCAAAGTACAACAAGACAATTTCTATGCCATACAACTCTGTCTGTCATTTTCCAGTCAACCAATTGTTGTTGCTCAAATAAAGGATAAGGTATCTAGTTTTGGGGATATGCTGGACCAGGGAAAAGATCTTAGAAGATTTGGATTTTTTACGCCAATGACTTATGTCTACAGGCGAAAACTAACAAGTTGACAGAAGAGGCAGGTCAGCGAAAACGAGACTTCAAGTGAACGTAGAGAAAACAGAGATGATGATGATACCCAACCAACGCCACCACAAACAACAACAAGCTCCAATCACCATGAACAGGAGAAACTTAAAGGAAGTAGTCTCTTTCATCTACCAACCTGAGAGGTAGCATCCCTTCAACTACAGGCGACATAAGCACAGACGAGGATGTCAAAACCAGCCAGGATTGGAAAGACAGCAAGACAGGCGTTCATTAACCTGAAACCAGTGTGAACATCTACTGCACTGCACTCAGCATAAAGTGTGAACAACATCCGGATTTTCAACACTGCCAATTCAGTCAAGTGAGTCAGTGCTTCTATGTGATGGTTGAGAGACTTGGCGCTTCATGAAAAGCATTTCCAACAAACTACAGACACTCATCAACAACCACCTACACTCACTCAATACTGAAGATTCGATGATATGGTGAGAAAGAATAAGCAAGGAGGAACTCTGGTTGGCTGGCAGCGAACCAACCAAGAACCTATCACTGAACAAATATGCGGAAGAAGAGAGTGTAGATGGATTGGGTATACACTGAGAAGGTCGACTTGGGACATCACGCATCAGGCCAGTCCCTCGAGTGGAACCCAGATGGGAAACGACGAGTTGGGCGTCCGTGGTGAGGGTGACATGGAGGAGATGATTTGAAGAAGAAATGAAAGCTTCTGGACAGTCGTGGAGCCAGGTTGCAAAGATTGTAGAGAAGAAAGTGGAATGGAGAGGTGGTACTGAAGCCCTACGTTCCATTAGGAACCCAAGGGACATATAATAATAATAATAATACCAAGTTTCGGCATTTCTATGTGTGTTTACGTGTTTGGCTGCTCCTGTGGAGAAAGCTACACAATGCATACTACTAGACAACTTAACAAACATGTTGCTAACTATCTACCCACATGGTTATGAAGAGGATTGATAAAATCCATCAGAAGTTCAGTTTTCTCTCACCTCGTTGATAGTGATCACTTAGTAGATAAGAACAATCCCTTGAAGATTGTTCACCACATATTAGGTAATCATCTTTTGTAGAAGTGGTAGAAATTCTGACTAATGATCACAGTCTCTGTATCCATTAGAGTTTCTTTTTACATCCCTTATCTCTCTCTTGGCCAAAAAATACTTAATTAACAACTTTGTTATTGAGTTTTTTTCCCAACCCTTTCTTATTCTTCGCCCCTTTCATATAATCACTATATTTCGCTTGGTTGGACTTCAAACAATGCGACCCAGTAAAACAACAAAAAATTACAAGTATATCCATAAATAGTAGTAACTACTACCCGTTTTATAAGAGGTGCCTAACATGCCTTCGTGGTACATTTGATAATACCTTGGCGTTTGAAGCGATTGGTATGAAGGTTCAAGTCTCAGCAGGGGCAACATCTCTCCACATTGGGATGCAGGCACATCTATGTGACGAAGCAGTCGCAAATAGGACGGTAAGCGTATTCTGGATTCTTCTGCCAACCACACCTAAACAAATTATCATAACTAACATTCAGGTCGTATTTAGGCATCTCTATAGCAGCCCATATGCCAATGGAGGTCGAACTATTCTATCCAATAAAAAACCACAACGGAGAATTACAAGTACATCAATAAATAGTACAATTGTTTTTATATGATACCGTCTTTGCTTGGACTGAATTGATCGGTCTCTATTGGCATGTAGCCTCCCTGTGGGGACAACATCAATCACTGGGAAACAGGTTCATCCAGCTGACGAGTCCCAAATAGGACGAAATGCCCATCCTGGATTCCACTGCTACACACTGCCCATCATTAATATATCACTAAATAGTAATAACTCCCTATAAATGTTTAGACTTTGTTTATCCACCTAGAGTTTTTTCAGATTTTAATCATCTGAAGAAATGTTTTCAGAAACACTTCAAAGGTTCAAAACATACAAGAATATTATATTCTTTTAAAATGTTTCAAAATTTACTAATTATATATACTGAAGGTTCTTTGACAGTGTAAAATATAATCATCCTTTATATAATGTGTCTCTAGAGGACCCCATTTATGCGTAATTCCATTTACACTTATTTAAATGTGAACAGCGCGGAATCATACTGCAGTTCATATGGAGCAAAATATTAAGCCACGTCATGCTGGAGACACCAAAAGATACGCTGAATTCAAAATTACGATCACAACAGGCTGGATGGCTGGCTGACTGACTGGCTTCAAGAAAAAACAAATCATGTACACATCAAATTGCAATGCAACACAACACCACACATCATCACAAAACAAACTATACAGTGATAGTCAACTCTCTACCTCAACAACATCGATTTCGAAAAGGCATTCGACAACGTCCACAAACAAGTAATTTGCCACATGCTACTTCAACACTACACACTGAGTGACACAAATCTCCATCAACCTCATTCAACAACAGTTATATCCTATATGATGTGATTCACCATACAATGGAAATCTCAGTGATGCCTTCGAAGTGAATTGAAGTGAAGTGAAGTGAGGTGAAGACAGGTTGAAAGGTAAGAAAAGGGTGCCGCCTACTATCAACCATGACCCTCCTGATTGTGGTCGACTCGACTCGACTCGACTTGATGGGATCATGTAAGAAATTGTGAGTAGGTGTGAGAAGATGGGCATATGCTGGCTATTCGACCAATGAGAATACCCTAAAACATTTGGATTTCGACCACGATATATTTTGTGTCTAATGTCTTGTGTGGCACAAACTCGAAGATGTACAGGTGAAAAGTAGCAAGTTGACAGGCGAATCAATGAAGGAGCAGCCAAGGAAGAGGGAACTTCTTTCAGATGAATGTAGAGAAGAAAGAGGTGATGAGGAAACCCAACCAACAACTACACCAACAAGCACTGATCAGCATGAATTTGAGAAATGTGAAGGAAGTCGTCTCTTTCACCTACCTACACACCTAGGAGGCAGCATCTTTTCTACTACAGGCGGCGGCACAGATGAGGATGTCAAAAGCCAGCCAGGATCGAAAAGACAGCAAGACATGCCTTCCTTCATTAATCTGAAATCAGTGTGGAGATCTACTACACTGCACTACACTCAGCATGTGGAACAACATCCGGATTTTCAACGCTAAGTCAGGGAAGTCAGTGCTTCTATGTGATGTTTGAGAGACTTGGCGCGTCACAAGAAGCATTTCCAACAGACTGTAGACATAGATCATCAACAGCTACCTCCTACGCTCACTCAATATTGAAGATGTGGATCAGATGGTCAGAATAATAAGAATAAGTAACAAGGAACGCTGACTGGGAACAAACCAAAGAACCAAGAACGCATCTCCCAACAAATATGCAGAAGAAGAAATTGGATGTGGATTGGGCATACTCTGAGAAGATCATTCGGGGACATCATGCGAGAGGCCAGGATATCGAGTGAAACCCGTATGGAAAACGATGAGCTGGGCGTCCGAGGATGGTGACATTGAGTGGGTGATATGAGAAAGAAATCAAAGCTTATGGGCAGTCGTGCAGCCATGTTGGAAAGACAGCATACGAGAGAGTGAAATGGCGACGTGCTACTGAAGCCCTATTTTCCACTAGGAACCCAGAGGACAACTGATAATAATAATAATAATAATAATGAACTATGTGAACAGCATTTAAAGCTTGAGAGTAAACTTAGATGACGTCTAGTTAGACATAGTTCAGTCGTACAGATGATTGATTGTTCACGACATTATTTAATTAGAAGAGAAATCGGTGACATCGAAGTTGATAAACGCAAGTTTGAAATTTGGAGATTATAAGGAATAGCTTGCAAATCGATGTTAGGAAACATTGCTTCTTGTCGATAAACTCTGTTCACCTAGCAATAGATATAATACAACTCAGTATTATTTTAGTGATGGATCGTGACAAGCAGTGGAATCCAGGATGCGCATTTCGTTCTATTTGGGACTCGTCAGCTGGATGAACCTGCATCCCAGTGATTGATGTTGTTCCCACCGGGATTCGGACTTGGGAGCGATCGCTTCAAATGCCAGCGCGTTATCCACTATCGGTCCAATCAACGACGGTATCATATAAAAACAATTATACTAAAACTATACCCATCGCACAAGAAGTGGCTATCGTGGCTCGGTGGTGTATTGGATAATGCACTGGAGTTTAAAGCGATCACTCCTGAGTCCGAATCCCGGTGGGGGCAACATCACTCACTGTGAAGCAGGTACATAATTAGAACACAATTGCAATATCGAGGCATCCGCACAGGAGCCTAGATGCCAATAGAGACTGATCATTTCGGTCTAATCAACGACGGTATCATATTAAAACAATTATACTACAACTCAGTATTGTTCAACATGTTTTAGTGACCACGTTGTATATTTGATCACTATAAACGATGGCTAACTTAGTTATCATCTGGTGAAAAAAGACTTGCCATATATCCCCTGTTTAATTTTTTAGCTAGAGACATAGTTATATCAATGAGAATTGTTTCTTACGTTTTTCAACAGTACTGTTCTATCTGATCTTGATGGTTCTCACATATTCATACAGTAAGCTATGAGGCACGTGTATTGTAAGAAGGTTATTGACTCACTTCTCGGTAGGTGGAGTAGTATTCAAACGCTTGAGTCACAATTCTAAAAAAACTAAAAGTTGATCATTTCGACTGACTTTAAAGGCCACCTTAGCAACTGCTGAAAGGACCAATCAGGCTTCGATATTTCGTCTGAGAAAGTACTTTTCCATAAAATACAGGAATCTTATTGGCTAACTCATCACTTGCCAGGGTTGCCTTTAAAATAGCCTAACAGCCAATTACATCCCTTTATTTTATAGAAAACTACTTCTTCAAACAAAATATAGAAAACAGATTGATCATTTTTTAGTAGTTGCTAGGGTGGCTTTTAAAGTCACTCCTCATATATTTAGCCTTAATTATTGGAAACTTGTATTTCACTCGATAGGAAAAGTTAGCCTTTGAGAACAAAGGTTATTCTGACGTCAAATTTTCGCCATCCATAGTATAACAGATGGTAAATATGGGAGTGGCTTTAAAGGCTATCATAACAACTGCTAAGACAATGAATTACATTCGTTTATTTTATAGAAGAAAAGCACTTTTCCAGGTGAAACACAGAGGACAGATTGACCAGTTTAGCAGTTGCTAGAGTGACCTTTAAAATCACTCTAAATACATTGAGTGACTTTAAAGGTTATTTTAGCAAGTGATGAAACAACCAATCATATTTCTCCATTCTATGAAAATTGGTTTTTCCAGACAAAAGTACCACAACCTGATTGGTTATTTTGTCAGTTGTTAGGGTGGCTTTTAAAGTCACTCTAAATACATGATTCTATCTTAGACAAAACTATTTGATATAGGGCACAGTAATATAGTATTAGTTAACAGATTACGTTGAGATGTGTGAATACACTCGGGTGTTTAGCTTTTTTCGTTAATACAGGAGACATCACTGTCTTACACATGGAATTAAAAACAAGCAAAATTAACTCCAATCCCCAACCACATTCTCAACATATCATGTTTATCAAGCGAATCATCATCACCACCTACCTGACTACTCATCTAGTATAAAAGTAAATAATAAATTGTCATTAAACACAGACAAACAACCTATACTTAGCCAGTCACGAGCGCTTTTAAAGGCTACCCTAGGAAAGATTGAAATAACCAATCAAGTTTCTTTCATTTCCTTTCCAAAAACAGACTCACAGAATAGAAAAGTATAGTTGGTTATCTCAGTTGCTGATGTGATGACCAATTGGGCTCCAATATTTTACTAACAAAAAACTTTCCTAGGTAGAATACGAAAACCTGGTTCGTTAGTTTACTGGTTGTCAAGGTGGCTTTTAGAATTCAACCTTAGAGTCATATACACAATGATCCACAATCATCTGTCTGTATTCTCATCACTATATGATGATAGTAACACGATTAAAGGTCAGCCTAGCAACTGCTCAAATGATCAATCAGGTTTGGATATTTCGCCTTGAAAGGTAATTTTTTTTCATAAAATAAAGGAATTGTAATTGACTATCTCATCACTTGCTAGAGTGAGCTTTAAAGTCACTTCGATTGAAGCGAACACACTACAACTCCATTGGATTCATGATTTACAAACGTACACTCAATGCGTAGTATCCTAATTCTTTATTTACATTACTGAATATATAAAAATTACTTTAGCTTGGGTCACTGAATAGCACATGAAATTTAACAACATTGAGTTGCACTAATTATATTACTAATATTATAGAGAAAGAATACTCCTATGATTCCGTACACTTAATTTTCATTGTCTACAAAAGTGCACATAACTTCCATGTTATCTTTGATTTCTTCTATCTCTTCAGCTCTCGATAATGATTTCGGTTTACGAAATAGCTTCCATGGTCTGCCAAAACCACACACCAAACTACACATTAGGACTTCTAATATCCGCACCCATCGTTAATGCAGGCAGTAAACCTCAGCAGACAAAAATCTGTCATCTCGGGTCATGGATATGTGGTGTCCTTGAAAGAGACGTGAACGCAACCTAAGAGCACTTACCCACTTAACCTTACTTGGCTAATTTGAAGAATGGTGTAGAATAAACCTTAACATGTCTGGAGATGCAATAGCCAGTTATCATTGTTAGACTCTAAGGCAAAAAATGCCCAAGTGACAATTCTTTGTGTGCTGTCCAACTGAATGATAAAGTGACAACCAGAAAGAATAGTGAGACTTACCACTGTCTCATCGTAATCTTAGCTTAGACACCAACTTGTATGCACTTCGGATAAAGTGTAGATAAAACCCTACAGAAAACTGACAAATCTCCAAATGAAAGTCAAACATTCAAATGTGGTTGTCGTTGCAGGTGATTTCAATTCAAAGGTGACAGATAAAGTCAGGCAGGAAAGAAGTGTGGTGATCCAGTTGCAATTCTAGCTGAAGTAACAAATAGTGGTGATCACCAGCTACAACTGTACTCAGAAAACCTCCCATTTTTTTGCCAGCACGAGCTTATGATATAAAAAGAGGCATTATTGGGTGTGGCAACCACGGATCTCAACTCCAGGACAGACGCAGATAAACTATATTGTTACCAGTCATAGCTGGAGAGGTTTGGTGGAAGATTAATGCTTCTTCTGCAGCTAGTTCTTGGACAGTGATCAAATGTTGGTTTGAGCACGCGTATGCCTACTCTCTAATGGCTGCAGGAAAACTACAAAGTGCAGCTTGACAATGATTAAGCAACGGAGGCCATTTCCGACGAGGAACTTGCTAGAGATTTGTCAAACTAGGACAATATCACTCATCTTAAATAAGTCTGACGCCAACACCAGTCTCCTGACGAAACAGCGTTAAAGACCAAAGATCACACTAAGGAAATGGTTAGAAAGGCTAAATACATTTCGTCAACTCAACTAGTGTATACGCGTGAACTCTGTCCCGTAGGATTTCAGTAAAATCAGAAGTGGTAGCAACTGAAGTATAGTTCAACAAAGAGTCTACGCAAAACAGTGAGCAGTGTTGGGTAGAGGAGGCTTAAGAGATGGAAAAGTTTGAGGTGATAGGTAACAACAGACAGTAAGTGAAAATTATGAAGGTAACTGGGGAGGAAGTATAGGCTTGCAGTTCACTCCTCGGCGAATGACTGCAACGTTGATTGGAGCACTTTAAGGAACAACTGTCCCGTTTCCTTCCATGCATTTGCATTCTGGATTCAACAAGAAGAAAAGGTCCTTAGCTCTTTCCGAAGTTGAGAAGGCTATAATTAACCTGAAATGAGGAAGGGCAGCAACAGGTGATGTACTTGCACCAGAGTTGTTTAAGAACGATATTAGTAGATTATTGGCCAGGCTCACTGTGGTGTTACCTAGCGCATGGAAATCAGATATGATCCCTTCTGATTCATCTCAACCAGTGATTATCCAGGTTATTAAGAAAAGAGACAAACCCTTATGTGATAACCTCAGACAAGCAGACAAGCATTATGCATAAGACCATAGGTTCTACAGTCATTAAGCGACTAAGTGAAGCTGTGGAATACCAAAACAAAGAGGTTTAATGACAGTTCATATTACTGAAAAGTACATTAGGTAAGTACATCATCGAAATGAAGGCTCTTTATTAGAACATCTATGGATGTATCAGAGCTTATGGTGAGTTTTCAGGTGAGCTGTGTACATCAAGCGATGTCCCTCAAGAATGTTCACTCTCTCCATTTGTATTTAGCTCTATTATAGATATGATTATCGTAGTCTTCTTATTATCCTTTGATACAAATGTGATTGGTCACATCCTACAAGATCATATAGATGACATTTCCGTTAGGTAAAGATGTTGAACAGATGGAGAATCTTCACACCCCCTAGAATAACACTTTCAGATTGCTTAGAATGCATTTCCAACTATCCAGATGCAATTATCTCCTCCAGAATTACTGTTCATAGGTGTATTTTCTTGCAGAAGGGAGTAAAACTGCTGACTACTTCACTTAATAAGCAGTCGAATCAATACCGATGGGTCAGTGAGCAATAAAATTTCTGCACGAATACAAATGGTTCAGTTAGCGTACATCAACTTACGCCATCTATGACGTTGTCAGAATATCGATTTGTCTATTAAAGATCAAGTGTATTGCGTTGCAGTTTGCCTTGTTCTACTAAATGGCTGCTTAAATAGCCTACTAGATTTCATTGTTTTGACTGGGATTCCTAAATTTTATAAAATCAACAAACGTATTAAAATTTTTCAGTAGTTGTTAACGTAGTTATTCACAGTAACTTTGTGATCGCTTTAAGGCCGTTTAGGTGATGCTGTAGATTCAAAATTATGACCGGAACTGGCTGGCTGGCTGACTGACTGGCTTCAAGAAAAACAAATCATATGCACATCAAATTGCAACGCAACACAACGCCACACATCATCACAAAACAAACTATACAATGATAGTCAACTCTCTACCTCAACAACATCGATTTCGAAAAGGCATTCGACAACGTCCACAAACAAGTAATTTGCCACATGCTACTTCAACACTACACACTGAGTGACACAAACCCCTATCAACATCATTCAACAACAGTTATATCCTATATGATGTGATTCACAATACAATGGAAATCTCAGTGATGCCTTCGAAGTGAATTGAAGTGAAGTGAAGTGAGGTGAAGTGAAGACAGGTTGACAGGTAAGACAAGGTTGCCGCCTACTATCAACCATGACCCTCCTGATTGTGGTCGACTCGACTCGACTCGACTCGACTTGATGGGATCATGTAAGAAATTGTGAGTAGGTGTGAGAAGATGGGCATATGCTGGCTATTCGACCAATGAGAATACCCTAAAACATTTGGATTTCGACCACGATATATTTTGTGTCTAATGTCTTGTGTGGCACAAACTCGAAGATGTACAGGTGAAAAGTAGCAAGTTGACAGGCGAATCAGTGAAGGAGCAGCCAAGGAAGAGGGAACTTCCTTCAGGTGAATGTAGAGAACAACTACACCAACAAGCACTGATCATCATGAATTTGAGAAATGTGAAGGAAGTCGTCTCTTTCACCTACCTACACACCTAGGAGGTAGTATCATTTGAAATGTAGGTGGTGTACGTCAAAGGCAGGATCGAAAAGACAGTAAGACATGCCTTCCTTCATTAATCTGAAATCAGTGTGGAGATCTACTACACTGCACTACACTCAGCATGTGGAAGAATTTCCGGGTTTTCAATACGATTTCAGTCAAGTTAGCGCTTCTATGTAGTGGTTTAAAGACTTGGCACATTACGGAAAATATTTCCAGCCATCTGCAAGAAATACATGAACAGCTATCGCCTACACTCACTGGATATTGAAGATATGGATTAGATGGTCAGAAAGAATAAGCAAGGAGGAACTTTAGTTGGTAACGAACCAAGTAACCAAGAAGTTATAGTCCAAAGGATATACCAAAGAAGAAATCGGATATGTATTGAATTTGACATATACTAAGATGATCGTTTGTGGACATCACGTTTGAGGCCAGGCAGTGGAGTGGAACCGGTATGGTAAACGACAAGTTAAGGGTCCCAGTGTGACATGGATGAGATCATGTGGGGATGAAGTGAAAGCTTGTGGAGATTCTTGGAGCCAGGTTGGAAGAGAGTGAAATGGTGACGTGCTACTGAAGCTTTATGTTCCACTAAGAAGTTAAGAGACAAATAATGATAAAAAGAATCAATTAATAACCTGACTTGAATAATATGAATGGAAGTTCAGATATTAATAACTACAATTTAAACGTTTGCTTACTTTAAAGATTTATATATGTCCATAATTTTTGCCTCAGTTTTTGGAGTTATATTAGCAAACATTTTAAGGTCAGCTAACGAACCTTCAGGTCCTAAATATTCTGACAAGATATTATAATCGCCTATTTCAGCTGAAATAAATGAAATGAAAATTTTTTATTTTGATTAAAATATAGAAGACATTTTCTTGTATTAAATAAACTCTAATAAATGGGACAAAGTTTCGTTTAACAAATGGTAAGTGTTTTTAAAACCATAGAATAACAAAAATCTGTAAGGTAGAACATTGTTTTTTCTTCAATAAACATTCTTATCAGGTTATATAATGATAAGATACATGTGTATTGTCTGTAAAAACGAGACAAGTTTGATACGAATACATTTATTGCGACATCGTCAGCTATTTGTTGAATAAATGTTAGTGAGCTACACTCTCGGTTTTGTATTTAGAACACGATATATATATATATATATATATATATATATATATATTATTATTTATTATTAGTCCCTTGGGTTCCTAGTGGAACATAGGGCTTCAGTAGCACGCCTCCAGTGACCTCTGTTCTCTGAGATCTTTTGAACCTGGTTCCACGACAGCCCAGAAGCTCTCATTTCCTCCTCGCATGACCTCCTCCATATCACCCTCGGACGTCCAACTCGTCGCTTCCCATGGGGATTCCACTCGAGGGCCTGACGCGTGATGTCCTCAGTCGGCCTTCTCAGTGCATGCCCAATCCATCTCCACTTCTTCCTGCATATTTGTTGCGTGATAGGTTCTTGGTTGGTTCGTCCCCACAGTTCCTTGTTGCTTATTCTTTCTGGCCATCTGATCTTCAGCAGCGAGCGTAAGCAGTTGTTGATGAATGTCTGTAGTTTATTGGAAATGCCTTTCGTGACGCGCCAAGTCTCTGAGCCATACAAGAGCACTGACTTGACGTTGGTGTTGAAAATCCGTATCTTGTTCCACATGCTGAGTGTAGAAGATCTCCACACTGGTTTCAGGCTAATGAAGGCCTGTCTTGCTTTTCCGATTCTGACTTTGACGTCCTCGTCCGTCCCGCCTGTAGTTGAAACAGTGCTTCCTAGATAAGTGAAGGAGGTTACTTCCTTCAAGTTTCTCCCGTTGACGGTGATTGGAGTTTGTTGTTGTTGTTGATGGTGGTGGTGCGGTATCTTCATCATCTCTGTCTTCTCTATATTCACCTGAAGTCCCGTCTTCGCTGCCTCTTCTGTCAACTTGTTAGTTTTTGCCTGCAGATCTTCAAGTTTATGTGACATTAGGCATAAGTCATCGCCGAAATCCAAGTCTTCTAGGTTCTTTTCCGTCGTCCAGTGTATCCCCCTCTTCTCGCTGCCTACTGTTTGCTGCATGATCCAGTCCACCACAATAAGGAATATCATGGGGGGTAGTAGGCAACCTTGTTTCACTCCTGTCTTCACTTCAAAGGCATCACTGAGCTTCCCATATATATATATATATATATATATATATATATATATATATATATATATATATATATATATATATATTATTGAATGTTTTATTAGGATGTATATGATCCCATGTGTTTATCAGATGTCCAAGGAAAGAACCTTTCACCATTTTACTTTGTAATGTGCAGCTGCTTCAATGTCAACCAGAATTGAATTCATGAATTTAATTTTCGACAATTCCTAGAAACTTGGCATTCAGATCAGTCAGTCAGTCGTCAATCAGCAATCAATAGATATATAGACATACACCCAATCTATCAACTAATATGAAAAATGATACACGACAGAAAGGTGAAAGGTCAAGCAGAGGAACAGTTATCAGAAAACTCTATGCAGTCAGTCTATGACACAACAATCAAAGGAAACAACCAATCATGGACCACATCGTCAGAGCAAGCTACTAAATCATTCATGGAGAGATATTTATAGCTGACTTCATAGTGAAGTTAGTGGTGATGATGTCACTGTGTAGAAAGACGATGAAATCTTCTCGACGATTAAACAACCCAGCTGAGAGAACACAATACAACCAAGACTATCCCCATCTGAGCTACAAATATTCTGCATTATTTCACACCTAAAATTATTAATTATGCAGTTAATAGTATTCATTATTTTATAGTGTGGAAAATCGTCAGCGACAGCGACAACGATAACACAATATGTAAATCAATGGTGTATAATGAACTAACTAACCTTGTAGTATACATGCAGCAAGTACATGCATTTCTAAATTTCTTCCAATCAATCTTCCACTATGAAGATCACGTCTCAATTGAAGATAAAGTAGATATCTTTATTTCATGTTGATGATTATATTGTATTGTGTTATTGTTCATATAAATGTAGAGATAGGCATAAAATAGGAATAAAATTAAAATAATGATTAGTAATATTATATATGGGATCATCATGAAGATTAACAATGAACGTGATATTAGTGCGCAACGGTTCAACTTGTTATACACTTCACATTATATCAGCATATCAAGTAACATGGTGATGAAACGGAAGATGAAGAAGAAGGTAGTAAGACTAGATGAAGGGAGAATGAGAAGAAGAGGCAATCGAGTATAGTGGTTAAGATGAAGATAATGTGTAGGGATACATCTAAGCCACTGACATCGGTTCTTATTCGTAGTATCACCTAAAGTCAGTCTCCAACCGCTGGTTTCTCTTGTCCCACCGACCCCAATCGGCTAGTCTACATCGCTTCCTATCTAGCTCAAACCAACAGTCAAGGACTTAATGTATGCACTGGCCACCCCAACTCCTGTTTTCAGCCTGGACCTGCTTCGGTGACGAGGAAGACGGCGGCTAGGCATACATAATGCATGTCCTAGTCGTGTCAGTCAATAAAGGTTCATGACGTCATCAACTGACTCTTCTTTTCTCCCTAAAACTCTACACCTGACTTCTCTGTTACTAACATGGTGACACCACGAAACACGGCCTTTGCTACTAAGGCAGAGGTCGTCAAACACCTGAAGTCTTCTCATATCTTCTACCTTTAATGCCCATGTTTCATAGCTACAAAGTAGAAGTGAACGGACTACAGAACAGTACACTATACCCTGAATAGACAATTGGATATCGCAGCGGTGTCACAGATGGCGCAACCTGACATAAGCTAATCGAGCCTTTTGTATCCGTATAGAGATTTCGTCGGCCACTGACCAACGTACCAGGGCTGATCCAGCTTCCCATGTAAGTGACGTGTTCAACGCACTCCGGTCCTGGTGGTCGGGCTCGTATATCACGATGACCCAAATAGTTATGCAAGTGGAACGCTTGCTCCCTTGAGGTCCGCATAGTGATTAGACAAAAAGCAGTTACCCTTACCTTTAACATGTGCTTAAAAAATGAAGTGATGCATTGTGATGGCTCAGATCAGTCATCATTGGTTAGTAGTGACCCAAAACCACTGGACATATGTCCGACCACACCCTCCGTAATACAGACTAAGTTTCTTGGCATCAAAAAGGCCTTATATAACTGGCTTCTAGCAGATATCCCGTAGGCTCCATGATCACACACTGACCCTTCTTTTTCAGGTACATAATGAAGACCTAGCCTTCTAAGGTGAGGGCAGCATTGAAGTGTTAATCGCCCTCACAACTTCATCAGCGTTCATTTGGTGGATACATAGTTGAAACAGTCTGTACATAAATGTAAATTCAAATATCATCTCTAAACTTCAAACCGAGTTCACTGTCTGAGAGTTTACTGAAACTACTTGGTTATCGACAACTCAGTAGATGAAGCTGAGCTTGAGGACATGATCCACTGAATGTAAACTACCCAACTAACCAGATCAACGAATCACAGCTCCACCACTCAAAAAGCGAATGAAATCAGTCCAAATTGTCTGATTGGTTCAGGCTGTCTCACGTGAGTTGAAAACCCTGACTTGAAAGTAAATCATACGTTTTAAAACTAATATAATTGAATCCTATATTAGATTTGTTTATTTGATTGATATAACATATAATGACACAATATTACCTATTTACTTGATAACGTTTTGACCAGAAGTTATCACTTAATGATGGATAGTGGTATGCAGGATGTACATTTCGTCCTATTTGGGACTCATCAGCTGGATGTACCTGCTTCCTAGTGAGTGATATTCCCACAGGGATTTGCACTCGGGAGCGATCGCTTCAAACGCCACCACGTTATCCACTACACCACATCCAGCTGATGAGTCCCAAATAGGATGAAATGCGCATCCTGGATTTCACTGCTAGCCATAATACACCATTAACATAATTAGAACGCTGGCAATATCGAGACATCCACACAGGAGCCCATATGCTAATAGAGACCGATCAATTCGGTCCAATCAACGACAGTATGATATAAAAACAATTATACAGAAGTTATCACTGTTCATTAGTAGATCAGTGTCATAATGTCACTTCTGATATCTGATTGTCACAGTCCTATCTACCTACCTCATATTCTTCATTTCTATTGGCTGTAAAATTTTCCATATCTCTTGTATAAATGGTGTTGCATTATTTCTATTATATGTGTATAGTGTTGATTCGAAGAACAAAGACTCAATAATCAATCTCTGTCTCTCCCCAGCTAATTATACTCGACTTAAGTACATTGGTTTTGTCCCACCCTATTATGTGGTTATGTGTTGTTAATGCATACATTGTAATAGCCAAGTTTTTTCGAGATTATTGATCTTATTCGTGTGTATCATTCTATGTATACTTGACCTGGCTCACAGTTATTACATAGAATTTGATAGATTAACAGTAATACGAATAAGAATAATAACGATAACTTAAGTAGAAAGGAGTTCACAGCCTCCATCATGTTACCCTGTGAGGAAGGTATATCAGAAACCTACAAATCCACTAAGAGAAAACCTTCGTCAGCTGATTTAAGGATCCGATGGAACCAATTAAGTAAATAATCTAATCAGTCAGCAGGGGAGTTGTTTTCTAGTCATGATCAGATCATAATCTATACATGCGCTGACATGAGAACCTAATTGGAGAAATTCGACCTTATACAAGAAATCTGATTGGTTCATTTATAGCTTCACTTTTCGAGAGTTTTGTGAATACATATATGTCATGTATTTGTCTCATAAAAGTTGTAGTTGTTCTTGCAGTCACAGGTCGTCCTTGTCATCTAGTTTTCGCTGCTCAGTGAAGCAGAAGGTAGTGAGGGAGGTCAGTTGTAAAAGTATTCGGTTGAGGTATCTATTGAATCTCAGTATTATTATACCCACACCTGAAACCCCACTCGATCACAACAATAACAGAACATTTTATGAACTTAGACAACTCAGCAGGTTTGAGAACTCCTTAAAATACTCTATGGGATTCGAACAACCCACCAAAAGTAAATGAAATCAAGGCATTTGGAAATAACTGACTAGAAGTTCCAACCAACGCTGTGTCCAAAATAGGTACCTTCAACCTTTATCTTTGTCATGTTCATCATAAAACTCTGACTGTCCTAGCTAGATAAATCTTATATTACGTAGTTAGGGTTTTTATTCTCTTAGTCCCTTGTCTATTTTTCCAGTCTTAATACTCATTTGTATTACGCAACCTCCTTTTACTAATCAATATATATTGACCCCAAAACGGAAATAATTCTGAAATGATTTACACACTGTAACGTAGATATTCACAAATGCTCAACTTAGCATTTATACTGGGTGATGATTGAAGGTGAAATAAAAATTTGAATCGTTACCAGATTCGAACCAGTGAACACAAGGTTTCCTGTCCAATACTCTACTAACTGAACCTAGCTACAAAGTCTAACTACTGACCAGATTCTTATTTTAATTCAATCACTAAGGTAGGCCTAGTTAAATGACTAAGTGAGTGAGCGAAAAGTTTTCTAGTAGATCGGAAAATCTGCGACAATGAAATTAGACACATCAAGAATACCCTACATCTCAATAATTACCCACCAAAATCTATAAATAAATTTATAAGAAATCGGAAGAAAAATATTACCAGTGGTAGTAGTAGTAGTAATACAGGTGCTATTAATAATAATCCCACTACTAGTAGTAATAATGGCGACAAGGTTAAGAGAGAATTCAATGCCTCTCCTGTATTACCATACAAGGAAGGCACCTCACAAGCATTACGAAGAATTCTCAATAAGGCTGACTGGGATTAAAGTGGCATTCAAACCAACAAACTTACTTAGAAACAAGCTTTGTAGGTTAAAAGATCCTATCGATGCAATTAAGCAAAATAATCTGGTTTACCAGACAAATCCCTTCCAATGATTGTGAGGTGAAAAGTACATAGGTCAAACCAGTCGACCAGGGTCAACAAGAATAACAGAGCACAAAATCTTAGCTACATGAAGATTAGTAGATCTTAATAAGATAAGAAATGTAGAGAGAAGCTCGACTGTAGCTCTGCATGCGATGACACACAATCACACAGTAGGGTTGGATAGGTCGACAGCGTTGAAAACTAACTAAGTTGGGTTGATGGAGGGATAGATTGATAACCGAGTGAATCTTCGTTTATCAGATCAACACCAAATACGTGAGGCAATCGAAATGATTCTGCATCTGTCCCAGATATATGCAGAATTCTACTACCCTTGTCATCACAGAGAAGGATAGAAAATTGTGAATATATAAAGTCTGTTTCGAAGTTGTGGAGTTACTTGACCTGATATGCATATGGACAATAAATTGTGTCCGAAACGATGTTATCCAGTAAGTGCTACTGTTTCACTGTGTGATATTTCTAATCAACAGACTAATATGGAATTTCAATCACTAAGGGTTGACTTCATCGGAAAGAAATACTTCACTTCCCTGAAACTGTCTCCGCTGGTAAAAATTTAAGGAAACTGATCCTTTCGGAAAGTTTAAACAACCTAATACGAAGATGAAGATTATCTAAAACATGTTTAGTGTATTAGCGCTACACATTTCGAACGATCTAATGATCACAAACGGATTTGTGGAAGTATTTGTAAGAAAATTTACCTAAAGTGTTATTTAAGTCAATAGGAAACATGGGAATAGGATCCGATAAGTGTAGGTGACAAAAATCCACCTTCATCTATTGCTAAACATATAATAGAAACTAGTCATAGAAGAGAAAAGAAAACAGCTTTTCAAGTGTTACATAACATTGGTCAGGGCCAAATACTTAAATTTATTGGAGCTCTTACAATCCATCCCGACCGATAGCTGCTACCTTGACGTGGTGATCGGGCTTGCATGTAACAATGACCCAACGAGCTATACTGGTGGAACACTTGTTCCCTCAAGGTCCTACAGTACCAGAAGGGTCTGTTGGATAGTGGTAAGATGAAAAGCAGTTACCGTTGTGGTGTAAATTGCTACACTATGATGGGGGTCTGAGGGCGAAGTAGTACTGCTGCTAGCTGGATGGGGTGTCACAACAGTAAGTTGTTTCACTTGGATGACAAGCAGTGCCATGCCGATGCTGCCTTCTCAGTGGAGGGAGGGGTTAGAAAAGGTTGGCCGCAAAAAAACACACTTCACCATACCTCATGGTCTGCTGGGCTGGCGGAATAGGTTCATCTGTCGTTTCCTTTCGACCATCCTGCCCCAAAAATACAATGCCATCCATAAATTCAAACCCCGTTCATCTATACAAAAGCAATTTCGTACTCACTTTGTTGTGGCTAGTAGAGGAATCCAAGATGTGTGTTTTGTCCTACTTCGAAGTCATTCGTCAGCTCGATGGATCTCCAACCCACTCAGAAGTGATGTTATCCCACTGAGACTTGAACCAATTGAACATCACTTATAACGCCTAAGCATTGTCCACTACATCACTGAAGCACGATAGCCACCTCACGAACAACGGGTATCAGATATTTCTGTTTGTTGATATGTTTGCAGTTCGCCATCGTTATACTGGATCGAATTGTTTGAACTCTATTAGTATATCGTCTCCTATTCGGATGCCTTGATAATACTTGATCATTTATTATGATAATTTATTTTGTTCTGGTTAGGAAAGGAATGCATGATGCATGTTTCAGCCTATTTGGTACTCATCATCTAGATGTGCCTGCACCCTAGTGTGGTGTGATGTTATTCCCACTGAGACTAGAACCTCGTACTCATCGCTTCAAACGACAACGGCCACATAGGCATGAATGCCATCTCTCGTACAATGGAATGGGAATTACAAATAGTAATAATTTGTACTCACATTGAACCTACCTTGATGGTGTATTGATTTTAATTCGACAATAATTTGATCAGTTCATGTGTTATCATCAGACTGTTCGGCATGTATATAGCGCTAATATACTAAACATGTTTCAGATAATCATCGTCCTTCTCATTACGTTGTTTAAACTTGTCTTTGTTGTCTTTTTATATGATCGTTTTTATAAAAGTATTTTATATGAAATAAGGTGTATAGATAATAGTGGGTGATATGGTAGAATGGTGATGTGCTTATTTCTCAATGTATTCTATCAGATAAGTTAATCAACATTAATACACATATAGGCTAGATATTTTCTGAGTATTTATTGTGGTTGTGGTCATGATTTGAATCTAGGATGAGGGTTTCATTGACTCGTCGACTGAATGTACCTGTCTTTCACTGAGACTTGAACTTCGTACAAAGTATAACAACGGAGAATTACAAGCTTATCAGCAAAGAGTAAAAACTGATATCCATTTTAAAAGAGGTGGCTATCGTACCTATGTAGCCTAATGGATAACGATTTGATGTTTGAAGCGATGGGCACTGGGTTCGAGCCTCAGTGGGAAAAAAACCATTTGACGAGTCCTATATAGGACGAAACGCATGTCCTGAATTCCACTTCTAGCCACTATCAAGTCATATATGAAGTGAGATAATATATAAAAGTGCAGGTCTTCTCGTTCACATATGATTTTATATTTGAGGTTAACCAACAATGTACTGAGAGATCATATTCGTCTTCTCAGTACGTCGGATATACCTGAACCCTACCTATTCTAACTTACGATCAGTTGCTTCAAACGCCTGAGCACTATATACCAAACCACAAGTTACAATAACCACCTCCTATACAATAGGAATATTATAGTCTGTGATGTTATAAATTGTGAATGTTCACTGTTGAAATGAGTTTCGTTATTCAACTCGCTTGATACATTTTAAAGTTTGCTCCTTTTGCGACTCATTGAATAAAAACCAAAATTGTATATTCGAAAAGAATTAGGGATAAATCATTGTTTAGCTTGGTAACTTCATCTTTTACTCGTTTTCTGATTTAATGATATCAGCTTTTCACTGAACCCCTTTTTGTTTTGTTCGTACATGATTCAGATGATTGTTCTACCAACTGAGTTCAACTCATTGCTTGTTCTTTATCGTCAACTAGTCGACTTGCTGATCTTTTTACTCAATCTTTTGTTACTGTTCATTTCATTTACTGGAGTTAAGTGAAACTTCTTTGAATGTCTTGTTAAATTTACCTGGTTAGTTGTGTTCTACATTAAACAATCATGTTCTAATGGATAAGAAGTACGAGTATCAGTGGGAACAGTATCAAACCGCCTTGGGAATTAGGTATATCCAGGATGAAACTTGCTTCCTGGATTCCTCTTCTAACCAGAACAAAATAAATTATCATAATAAATTATCAAGTATTATCAAGGCATCCGAATAGGAGACCACTGAGGCTCGAACCCAGTGCCCATCGCTTCAAACATCAAATCGTTATCCATTAGGCTACATAGGTACGATAGCCACCTCTTTTAAAATGGATATCAGTTTTTACTCTTTGCTGATAAGCTTGTAATTCTCCGTTGTTATACTTTGTACGAAGTTCAAGTCTCAGTGAAAGACAGGTACATTCAGTCGACGAGTCAATGAAACCCTCATCCTAGATTCAAATCATGACCACAACCACAATAAATACTCAGAAAATATCTAGCCTATATGTGTATTAATGTTGATTAACTTATCTGATAGAATACATTGAGAAATAAGCACATCACCATTCTACCATATCACCCACTATTATCTATACACCTTATTTCATATAAAATACTTTTATAAAAACGATCATATAAAAAGACAACAAAGACAAGTTTAAACAACGTAATGAGAAGGACGATGATTATCTGAAACATGTTTAGTATATTAGCGCTATATACATGCCGAACAGTCTGATGATAACACATGAACTGATCAAATTATTGTCGAATTAAAATCAATACACCATCAAGGTAGGTTCAATGTGAGTACAAATTATTACTATTTGTAATTCCCATTCCATTGTACGAGAGATGGCATTCATGCCTATGTGGCCGTTGTCGTTTGAAGCGATGAGTACGAGGTTCTAGTCTCAGTGGGAATAACATCACACCACACTAGGGTGCAGGCACATCTAGATGATGAGTACCAAATAGGCTGAAACATGCATCATGCATTCCTTTCCTAACCAGAACAAAATAAATTATCATAATAAATGATCAAGTATTATCAAGGCATCCGAATAGGAGACGATATACTAATAGAGTTCAAACAATTCGATCCAGTATAACGATGGCGAACTGCAAACATATCAACAAACAGAAATATCTGATACCCGTTGTTCGTGAGGTGGCTATCGTGCTTCAGTGATGTAGTGGACAATGCTTAGGCGTTATAAGTGATGTTCAATTGGTTCAAGTCTCAGTGGGATAACATCACTTCTGAGTGGGTTGGAGATCCATCGAGCTGACGAATGATTTCCAAATAGGACAAAATGTGCATCGTGGAGTATTCTATTTGCCGCACCCAAGTAAATAACTACCTCATTCCGTGTTACCTAACCTTGTGTAACCAGAAAAACGCATGTTCTATTTCTTTTGTTAAATGATATTTAAATGCTTTTAGATTATATGTTAGCAGCTGACAAGAAACAGGCAAAAATAAACATCTAGTATTTCTCCTTCAACTACGTATTTCCTTCTTTCTTTCTCTCCCTCTCTCTCTCTCTATATATATACATATTCAAGTTGACAGACGCAGAGACAGCAGCGTACATGCTCACACCACTCATGAAGAAGGTTTGCAAGGAAGGAAGGAAGAAAAGGTTCTTGCTTACTGATTGGAAGAAGGGCTACCTTGTCAAACTGCTAAACAAGAGAGATATAAGTCTATGCAAGAACTGGCGTGGAATCATGTTCCACTTCTGTTCACCTAAAGCAAAATATTAAGCCTCATCATCCTGGACAGACTAAACAATGCGTTGCATTTAAAACTACTACCGGAACAGGTTGGCTGGTTTCGGGAAGAACGAATCATATACAGATCAAGTGCAACGCTTCGCTACGCATCATCATAGAACAAACTATAGAGTGACAGTCAACTCTCTACCTCAACAACATCGACTTTGAAAAGTCATTCGATAGTGTCGACTGATAAGTAATTTCGTAGATGCTTCAACACCACAGAGTGAGTGCCACGGACCTTAACCAACCGTATTCATTAGCAGCTACATGACGACGCTACATGCCAACTGATTTACAACACAATGGAAAGCTCAGTGATGCCTTCGAAGTGAAGTGAAGTGAAGATAGGTTGACAGGTAAGACAAGGTTGCCACCTACTATCAGCCATGACCCTCCTGATTGTGGTCGATTCGACTCAACTCGACTTGATGGGATCATGTAAGAAATTGTGAGTAGGTGTGAGAAGATGGGCATATGCTGGCTATTCGACCAATGAGAATACCCTAAAACATTTGGATTTCGACCACGATATATTTTGTATGTAATATCTTGTGTGGCACAAACTCGAAGATGTATAGGTGAAAATTAGCAAGTTGACAGGTGAGTCATTGAAGGAGCAGCCAAGGAAGAGGGAACTTCTTTCAGATGAATGTAGAGAAGAAATAGGTGATGAGTAAATCCAACCAACAACTACACGAACAAGCACTGATCAGCATGAATTTGAGAAATGTGAAGGAAGTCGTCTCTTTCACCTACCTACACACCTAGGAGTCAGTATCATTTCAAATGTAGATGGTGTACGTCAAAGGCAAGATCGGAAAGACAGCAAGACATGCCTTCCTTTATTAATCTGAAATCAGTGTGGAGATCTATTGCACTTCATTCAGCATAGAGCGTGAACAACATCCGGGTTTTCAACACTGCCTATTCAGTCTAGTCAGTGCATGCATATGATGGTGGAGAGACTTGACGCGTCACGAAAAACATTTTCAACAAACTATAGACATTAATCAATACCTGCTGTCTACGCTTCCTCGATATTGAAGATGGAGATCAGATGGATGGCCAGAATAATAAGAATAAGCAACAATGAGTTGAGAGTGTGAGGGTGACATGGAGGAGATTGTGTGAAAAAGAAATGAAAGGTTGAAAAGACTGAAGAGAAGAGAGTGAAATGGTGACATTCTACTGAATACTTATGTTCCACTAGGAACCCAAATAATAATGAATACTATGGGGAGTACCACATCAAGAAGATATCTTAAATGGAGAGAATATGTCATCGACAGGAATCAACTATAAAGTTTCAATGAAATAACATTCTAACCATAGTAACACATTAATAATTTATGCTTATATATTAGCCTATAACTGGCCCAAATCTACTTTTTGGACCAATTTCAACTTGAATATGTTTACAGACATATATAAAACCTTATTCTTAAATTACTCAGCATATTCTAGTCTCATAATGTTTAAAGAAGGAAATTGATACAATCAATGTGTTAACAGGAAATCAGTTATACAGTCTGGTTGTTGATAAAAAACGGGATAGAACAAGATTTTTCTCTTCACATTATTATTATTATTATTTTATATAATAATAAAACCATATAATAAGAGTTTGTGACTAGTTGAAAAACTTCTATTAGAAATAAATCTAATCAAATAATCGATTAGTATTTTTTAATTGTAAGTAAACTCCTTATCTACTAGTATAACACTGGTATGCCATTGATTTTTAATTAGTTTATAAGAAAGGGAAAATAATACTGCCTCCTTTTGTTCATTACTTACTGTTCGATGCGATTATAATTATCCAAAAGGGTTTAAGCGTACCATCCTGCATGGTTACAAATGGGCAACAATGGAGCAATAAGGAGTGTTATAATTAAACACGTCTTCAGTGCACTCTCTTCTCTCCAGTCTTTTCAACCTGGCTCCACGACAGCTCACAAGCTCTCATTTCTTCCTCACACATCATCTCCTCCATGTCACGCTCACCTCGGACACCCAACTCATCATTTCTCATCTGGGTTCTACTCGAGGGACTGGCCTGACGCATGATGTCCCCAATCGGCCTTCTCAGTGTATGCCTAATTCAATCCATCTCCACTCTCTTCTTCTGCATATTTGTTCAGCGATAGGTTCTTGATTAGCTCGTTCCCAGAGTTCCCTATCACAAGAACCTCATCGTTCAAAGTTATCTATAAAGTGAGATAGTTTCCCAAAGGCTGTATATCTACACATTTTTAGCATTAATGAAACACTTTCTATTGAAATGGAGAAACTTGAACTGTTTACATAAAAGAAGATTATTCAATCCCTTCTCATTTCATGGTCTTGTTTTTCAGTCTCCTCTACCCATTCCCCATCTTTTCTTTTCATTTTTCTGTTTTGATATCATTCACTTTTTAAGTAATTTGTTATTCTTGTTGATATGGTCTGCGTAATCACAATTCGTTTCCTAATTATGTCATCATGTTGTGAAACTACTTATGCAAATTCATTTATTGACACTATTTGTGTTGCCTGGCATGTTTGACAAACCGTTTTTTTTTAACTATTAAATCCTTACTTCAGAAAAATGCACAAATTTACAATTGTATACCTTCAGAAATGAAATGGTCGAAAAAAGATTCTTCGTCGAAATACCTACTTGTTCTTCTTTAATATCCTGACGGGTATATTTCCCAGAGTAATACTAAAACTGTAGATTCATTCAAGAAAGTAATTATGAGGCTCACGGTGTGGTAAAATGCTTTGTCACCTTTATCTTTTAGGACGTCAGAGTGAAGAAGCTATACACGGCGTGCTTAATTAGTGTTGAGTTGTTACTGATAGCCTGAAAAAACTGTGTGCAGCGATGATTACAGGTCGAGCCTAGTTACGTAGTGTTAGTGGATCTTCCTGCAACCGGATGGATATCATCCACCTTCAAAGCTGACTTAGTAGTAAACGTGATCGATGAGATTCTTATGCACAGTTCAGTGGTGCAGAGCATGGACAGTCTAGTTAGCCAATAAGGATTCTGTCTGATCTGTTGAGAGCAGTGCAGCCGAAAGGTAAAGGGAATCCAGCTTCCTAACTGTAGTAGTCACTGTTGTTAAAGTACTTGTTACGAACAGGTGTAATTCATCCTGTGCAGATAAGTGACATTCAGTCTGGAATGGGGATGTCTTTAACACTGATAGCATATCAATAGCCTGGAAGATCTTCTGTGGTAAATCAATGTAGAAAGAGGGGGAAAGTTTCTTCGAGAAGGTGAGCTGCATCTGATCTGCAAGACTTTGGAAACTCATTAGGACGCATCCTGCCCACGCCAGCCTACATGAAATGATCCGGCTACTCGGTGAATGTGGATGCGTTGAAGCTCGACGGTTCGTGGTATTCTGGGACTTCATAGACCACTTTTGAGGGAGTGTTATTGCAGCGTGCTGGCAGGAGTGTCCATTTTCATGTGGAAGGATTGCGTGGAGATTTCCTGTCTGACGAGGTGACCGATCTGCCAGACTATTGGAAACAAAGTTCACGATGACGAGTAGTTTAGCGTAGAGAGTGAAACTAGGCGGAAAATTGGAGTAAAACCCTAAAATACAAATTTCTGTCTTTCCAGTAAACCATTAGGAGAATATCAGAAATTTGTTGTGCAGTCGAATAGACTTGGCTTTTTTCATAGTGGTGAAGTTGTGACTTTCAACCAATGGGTCACAGGAATGAACACCGCTCAATCTACTGAGGTTTGGGCAGCTAAGCGTAGATCATTGAGTGGATTTCAAATCGACTGCTTGTAGTGACTCAGTGAATTGTAGACTGAATTAGATGATATAAATAACAATATGGTGATTAATTTGCAAACTGCACGGTCCATATGGACATTTCTCACACAGTTAAAGAGCACCCCCAACTGCCCAACTGAGAAATACTCCTCTAGCTGACAGCATCGCAACCCTACTCATCAGCCTTCATGATTTCTAACTACTCAATTTTTTCAATAGTAGTATGTCTAGATAACTGGTTAATTTGATTTTAAATTGAACTTTTAAAAGAAACTTCTGTCAATCAGTATGATTCAGTTGTGCAAACTAAGAACTGTATTTTTTTTGTTGCACATGGAAAAAGGAAAGATTTTAAACAACCATACATTATACTGGGTGATGATTGACGGTGTTAATTGTCTGGAGTCAATCGGTAGGAAGCCCTGGACCTAGGTTTCGTGCTTATTAGCACTCGTCAGTAAGGCGTATCTGCAACCTCGACGGAACTGATGTTCCACCTGAGATTCCAACCTGCGTAACCCAGTGTTGTACTCAGCGACTTTACCACTAAGCTATTTGGGCCGTGATTGACCTCCTGTAGGACCGGCTTACATGTATTGATTTGTCACGGGAGTGCAACCAGTCAATAGATGGTTGAAGGTGAAATGAAAATTTGGACAGTGGTTGCATTTGAGCCAGAGACCATCGGGTTTCCGGCCTAATGCTCTGGCAACTAAGCTAGCTTCGAAGTCACACTACTGACCAGATTTTCATTTCATTTTAATCACCGAGGGTTTTGTTCGACTAGCATGTGAATTTCGTGGGGAGTTTCACCCGCTTGATCTTACTCAGTCAAGACTTCTCATCCCAATCGAAATGTAAGTGAATTAGAATGAGAGGTGAAGCATCACACTGATTATCATTTTGACTATCTAAGATAGCAGCCGTGAGTTGGCGAACTAGCATTTAGTAAGATAGGGATTCAGATGAGAAGTTCTGATTAGGCAGTGAGTATTAGTACGATCAAGTGGTAGAAACGCCCCATGAATTCACATGGAAGTAGTCGGGCAAACCCCAATGGTGATTGAAGTGAAATAAAAATCTGGTCTGCAGTCGGACCTCGTAGCTAGCTCGGTTGGTGGAACATCGAACCGAAAACTCGGCGGTCGCTGGTTCAAATCCTGCTGAGGTTCGAAATTTCATTTTGCCTTCAATCACCACCCAGTATCAGTAATCAATCAGTATGAACATAGGACCAGGCATTACTGCGTAACGGTCCCACTTGCCACACCTCATATCACTACATCAAGTAGAGAGGTAATGAGGTGAAGGATGAAGATAAGAGAATGCAGTCAAAAGAAACATAAAGTACGGGAAGAAAGGAATAAAGAATGACAAAATGGTGAGATTCGGTACAGCGTCGTTAAGGTGAGGATAATGTGTGTATACATCTGCGCCACTGACATCGGTTCTCAGCCATATCACCTAGAGTCTCCAACCACTGGTTCCTCTTGTCCCGCGGACCCCAACCACCTAATCTGCATCGCCCCACATGGCTCAAACCAACAGTCAGAGACTTGATACATTGGTGCCATGTTTTAGTCTGACCACCTCGGGCCTTTTTCCACCCTCAACCTACTTCGGCCAACATTGTGTGACGAGGCAATCGGCGACTAGGCATACATAGTACGTGTCGCAACCATCTCAGTCGATGAAGGTTCACAACCTCGTCAACTGATTTACCTCTACTCCCTAAAACTCTATATCTGACATCTGCGTAACTCACGTGGTGACGCCACAGAATACGGCTTATACTACGAAGGCAACGGTGGTCAAAGACTTGAAGCTTTCTTATATCTTCCACTTTCAATGGCCACGTTTCACAGCCGTACAGTAGAACAAAGCGGACTACTGTACAGTACGCGCGACCCTTAGTAGACAAATGGATATCACGGTGGCAGCGCCATATGTGGCGTAAATTGGCAAAAGCCAATCGAGCCTTTTGTATTTCTGCAGAGATTTCATCGGCAACTAACCCACCAGGGTTGATCCTACTTCCCAGGTTATTGAAGTGGTTGACACACTCAACCACTTGACTCTCTACTGTTAGCCGTGGCATCGCTGGAGTAAAAATTTGTATTTGGCTGGTGAAAACCGCATCCCAAACATTCTCAAATTCCCACTCAAAGTGTTCAGAAGACTCTGCATCTTGCCAGTGTCTTCACCTAACAGGATTATGTCATCTGCATATTCTAGGTCTAAAGAAAATTCTCCTGTGATTATGTCATCTGTGTAATTAGGTGACGAGAGGGAGACCTGCATAATAATATCTATGATAAAATTGAATAAGAATGGAGACAGTGGACAGCCTTGACGGACACCACTCGATGAGTATAGCTCCCTGGACAACTAGTCTGTCGAACCAGAGTTGCTATCTCAGACAAACAAAACGATAACTATACATCAAGAAAAGACTTCATTGTATAGGTAAGGCAACTCACCGACTCTTCTCTTGACGAAATTCATTTACAGGGTCACTTGGATAATGTTTAACACGGAAATTTAAAGATCTTGGACTAACATCTGAAAAAAAATTGAATATAATATCATAGTTTTTCTATGAGTATTACAAGTAAGGCATAGTATCTAATTTAAAATCATCTGGTACCATGTAAACTGGCTAATAATAAGCAAATCTGAAGCAAAATGTCAGAGATCTGTAAGTATCCATCCACTAATACCTTGGTACCATTGACTGTAATTAGTGAAACTGCTTCAAAGTGTTTATAAAAGGGAGGCAGAAGGTTTATTTCGAAGAAATAAAGTCGATTTATTGCAGAAAACAAGAGGAAATTTAGCTAATTCGTGAAAATGCTTTTACGATAAAATCTTATTTCCAAATGTATAATAATCGTCTATATGTACTTTGAAATAATTCATCGCTATGAATGAGAATATAAGTGTAAATTTTTGACACTGTGACCAGGTATATTGGTGACTAGTAGAGGAATTCAGGATGCGCGTTACGTCATATGTAGGACTCACTTGTCAGCTAGATGTACCTTCACCACAGTGAGTAATGTTGTCCAAATTGAGGCTGCAAACCAGAGATCGAGTAATTCGGCACTGTATTTATCATTATTTTTCCCCTTGGGTTCTTAGTGGAACATTTCTTCCTCACATCATCTCCTCTGTGTCCCCCTCACCTAACATGTCCAACTCATCGTTTCCCCTTTGGATTCCACCCGATGATCTGGTCTGGTGAGTGATGTCCCCAATCGGCCTTCTCAGTGTATGCCTAATCCATCTCCATCCTCTTCTCCTGCATATTTGTTAAATGATAGTTTCTTAGTTGGTTCATTCCCGGAGTTCCTTGTTGCTCATTCTTTCTCGCCATCTGATCTTCAGTATGGAGTGAGAGTAGATGGCATCTGTTGATGAATGTCTGTAGTTTGTTGAAAATGCTTTTCGTGATGCGCCAAGTTTCTCAACCATCACATAGAAGCACTGACTTGACTGACATTGGCAGTGTTGAAAATCCGAATGTTGTTCTTTGTGTTGAGTGCAGTACACCTATATACTGATTTCAGATTAGTGAAATTATGAGTATCATTTTAACCATATTATATTAGTTCATTTGATTTACAAAACACAGTGGAGGGTAGTAAACATGAGCTTAGATACGTCTAACTTCACAGGGATTGATCTAATCTCCGAAGGTCTTCTGATTGACTTGGAGTAAGCAGAAGATATTGTCCTACTAGGTGAGGACGCTGACAAAATGCAGGCTATTCTGAACGCGTTCAACATAAATCTGAGTAGGTCTGGCATGTCTTTCTCTGTAACTTGTCAAATGTAAGATAATGCTCCATGAGTGACTGTTCTGAAACCATTCCCAGTTTAAGGATAGGAAGTGAAGTGGTGAAATGTGTCGATCACTTTACTCAATTGAATAGTTGCATCAGCTTAAAAGTGTTGGTTCCTGACGAAATCTCAATTCTAATACAGAAGATCTGTTAAGCACTTGACAGTTTGTGCCATCTTTGGAGCCGACTGGCAAGATATCCGCTCATCAAAGAACGAGTATACTTCACTGCAGTTTGTTCTTTTCTGTTATACAGACATGGCCACCAAGAATAGAAGACATGAACCGGTTAAAAGTTTTCGATAAGAGGTGTCTTCGCAGCATTGTTCGCATCTGTTGAAATCACGAGATGATCAGTGTTGAGGTCAGGTGAAGAGTACTAAGCACGGCAGGTAATTCGATTGATGAGGTTGTGAACCTTATTCCTAACACGGTTATGCAGGTTCCCTTCTGCGTCGCCTGATCTTTACTAGTAGATGAGCCCTTATTCGGATGCCTCAGCACTAAGTGGATATTAATTTTGTTGAAGTTTATGTAGTGGCTTGCTATGGTGGCTCACATATCCAAGAGACCTTATGATTAACCTTTTAACGTTTAAATCAATCAATCTCTAGTTCGAGTCCTATCAGGAACAATATAGCTATCTGAAAAGCAAAAAAGGTCACTAACAGTAAAAAAACACGTATTCAGGATTCCACTAATAACCACTGAATAGATCACAATACAGTGAAAACTCAGGCAGTATCGAAGCATCTGCATAGAAATCTATCTGTTAACAGAAGTCTAACAGTTTGATCCACTATAACAACGGAAAATTACAAGTACTAATGAATAGATTCTGAATATATTTAAAAAGATTAAAACTTTGTCTACGATATAAGTTAGATTGTTTTTAATAAAAAAAATTCACTTATGAACATGATCAAATGTATAATGATACTCACATTTTAATTGTTTGTAAACAGTTTTAGACATTTCAAGCCATTGCTGGAAATGAAAGAAATAAAAAGCGAAGTACTAGATAAGAAGGAGGAAAGTTCAATCTATATAATAAACTAATTTTATATGTTAAATATAAGGATATATTAACACTTGAAACTTGAATGTTATTAACTCAAATAGTTGTAGGTCATTGTAAAATTTCATTGAAGTTTTATGTAAAGTTTATCTGATTAATAAAGTATAACTGACTTAGAATATAGTCGGGCAAAAATAGGAATGATATAAGCCTATATTGTATCACTGTATTTGTTTTTCTGTCAACAGTGAAAAATTATTCTAGACACAACTGGATATATATATATATAACACTATTGAACAACTTGAATAGATCAAACCATCCAGGCTGATCACCAGCCAGCCAGCCAGCCAGCCAGCCAGCCAGCCAGCCAGCCAGCCAGCCAGCCAGCCAGCCAGCCAGCCAGCCAGCCAGCCAGCCAGCCAGCCAGCCAGCCAGCCAGCCAGCCAGCCAGCCAGCCAGCCAGCCAGCCAGCCAGCCAGCCAGCCAGCCAGCCAGCCAGCCAGCCAGCCAGCCAGCCAGCCAGCCAGCCAGCCAGCCAGCCAGCCAGTCAGTCAGCTAGCCAGCTAGCCAACCAGACAGTCAGCCAGAGCGAAGAAGGGTGATTTCAACACCAGATTGGCGTTTCTTTGTTGAACAACTGAAAAACTAATCAGCTAACAGAAATATCATTGTGAACTATGGAAATTCTAAATCATTTACAAATTAACCAACCTGTTCAATGTATACTATACTGATCCAGAGACAAGTCAGTTAATCAGATTCAGATAAACTAAAGGAATTCGGCTCCATGAGTTGAATGTGTCAGTGCACACCACTGAAGAACTGAATAAGTCCTAAACGAGTGAAATAACTATCTAACGTTTAGATAACTCTTATCTGACTTACTGATGAGATTGGCAGATCAGCCTCATTGGTTTCGAACCATTTAATTTGTTCAGTAGTAAAATTTTTCGTTAGTTGATTATAGTTTCTAACGGAAACCCTGTTTCACCCCATATTTTGGCAGCTGAGAGACTACTCAGCTAAGAGAAGTGTCAACGTGGACTGTACACTTTGTGAGTTAATCATTTAGGTATATAGGTAGTTTTAATTCTCATGTATAAATCATGTTTACAAAACGTTTTTAAAGAATATCAATCAGACGAACAAATATTGTTTGATGTTATATTAGTCCGTAATGAAAACTCCAATGGCCTAGTGGATAACGCCTTGGCGTTTGAAGTGAATGTTTACGAGGTTCGAACCTCAGTGGGGATAACACCAATCACTGGGGTCCCAGCCTATCCAGCTGTCCAGTGCGTCCCATATAGGATGAAATGTCCATCCTGAATCCCCCTGCAAACCATCATCAAGGAAGTGTTTAGAAACGTTTCCAAAGAAAACGTTTTGTAAAAATAATTTCTAAACAGAAACTGGGGGCTGATAAGTTTTATCTTGATAGATTTTTCTTCACAGGTTCTCTAGTTGGTTTCAGAGTTAGTCTGCATTAGGCAATCTAAAATAGGTTCCTAGTCAGTAGATGCCGCATGCCGAGTAATTCAAAATGGGAAGCTCAATAATGCCTTGAAGTGAAGAAAGGAGTAAAACAAGGCTGTCGCCTACTGTCACCGATGATCTTCCTGATTGTGGTCGATTGGATCATGCAACAAACAATGAGGAACAAGAAGAAGAACATACACCGGACCAATGAAAAGACTTTAGGAGATTTGCATTTCGCCAGTGATGACTTGTGTCTAATGTCATGCAAACTTGATGATCTACAGGCGAAAACTAACAAGTTGACAGAAGAGGCGAGCCAGCGAAGACGGGAATTCAAGTGAAGGTAGAGAAGACAGAGAGAGGTGATGAAGATACCCAATCAACATCAACACCAACACCACCACCACCACCAACAACAACAACAACAACAACAACAAACTCCAATCACCATCAACGGGAGAAACCTAAATGAAGTAGTCTCTTTCATCCACCAACTAGGCAGCACTGTTTCGACTACACGTAGTGGCACAGACGAGGACGTCAAGACCGGCCATGATTTGAAAGACAGCAAGACAGGTGTTCATTAACCTGAAACCAGTGTGGAGATCTACTACACTGCACTGTTGTCAGCACAAAGCGTGAACAACATCGTGATTTCCAACACCAAATCAGTCAAGTCAGTGCTTCCATGTGATGCTTCAGAGACTTGGCGTGTCACGAAGAGCACTTTCAACAAACTACAGATATTCATCAACAGCTGCCCACCGAGCTCATTCCATACTGAAAATCAGATGAGATGGCGAAAAAGAATAAACTAGGAGGAACTCTGGCTTGCTTATGAACCAACCAAAAATCTATCGCTGAACAAATATGCAGGAGAAGAGAGTGGAAATGGATTGGACATGCACTGAGAAGACCATTCGGGGACATCACACTCCAGGCTCTCAAGTGTAACCTAAATGGGAAACGACGAGTTGGGCGTTGGAGGTAAGGGTGACATGGAGGAGATGGTGTGAGGAAGAAATGAGAGCTTGTGGGTATTCGTGGAGCCAGGTTGGAAAGGTTGCAGAGAAGAGAGTGGATTTGAGATGTGCTACGGAAGCCCTGTGTTCGACTAGGAACCCAAAAGACAAATAATGAATGACATAATAATTGTCAGTACGTAAAGTTCTTCGTCACTTCTGTCATCTGATCCTGATAGATACGTATCGCTACCATTATTATTTGGAAGCCTAATAATCTAGATATAGGTCTTAGTATTTACCTCAAGATTAAAAATAAAGAGAGAGGTATTTCACCACAGAACTTCCCGTAAAAGTGGATTGGTAAAAATTGACAACAATACAGATAACTGTAACCTAAGAAGTGACTTCTGTGCTTCAGTCAACAACAGGCAGATTGTACGAACCATACCATTACACCAGCTAGAGTATCATTAAAAATCTAGAATATTGGACAAATTTTTCGTTCCACTTTTAACCTACTCAACAGTCTATAGACACAAACATATAAAAACTAAAGTACCAAAATCAGCTGATCTCATAATCCATTTAACTGGTATGGGCTATCCTAAATGATAAATTAATCTTTCTACCCATTTTCGATAAAGAAATATATCATAATCAGTTGGGAATGGAAGATATACACGATCTATAAGTGATTGAAAAACCAACACATCACATCTCTACCAATATAACAGACATGATGAGCAAATTATTTAGACGGAATTACCTATTGCTACAAAAACTTCATAAAGTGTTCATAGGTATTATCAACGACACTGTAGGCCATCATAATTACCAATTATATAAATATGTTGTTGTTGTGTAGACCTTATTTTTACTAATTCTTACATTAAAGTAGTCAAAGACAATTAATCTAATACAAGGTGATGATTGAAGTTGAGGTGATCATCGAGTTTTCCGTCTGGTAGCCTACCAAACCACACTTATCTCAGATCGTGAAAATGATTATTGATTCCATGCCAAAAAGTAACAATAATCGATTGTTCACATGCATCAATTCGTTATTCATTAGTAGACTTAAAGTTTGTTGAACGTCCAGTGGTAATGTTTATCTACTTCAGATTGTTTATAACTCCTTGTCATACAGGAACTCGAACACTTACGATGATACTCTCTCCATATTTGTCTAAGTTAAAGTATTGAGTATATTTATCTTATAGCTAAACATGTATCAAAATTTAAGCCACTTTAATGGCCTAGTTGTATAACAGAAGTGTAGCAAATGAAAACCAATATTCCACTTACTCGTTGTTTTGACCGATCTAAATAACGTAAGCCAAAATAATCTTTCTCAATAATTCCACCCAAACGTTCTATAACTTGATTGAATAGTGCTCGACCTAGGCAGTCATTCTATTTTTTGAAAAAAAAAGTATAAAAAAACATGTAGAAAATCATTTACTATTGAATGTTCCATGTAATATACCTAAACTTCAGGATAATCAATATTTTTGCTATATAGCTTTCGCCTACTGTTTTGACCTTGAAAAATAACCTACACTGTTGCTAGTTTCTCTTCCCTCTCTTCTCAAGCCTTAATTCTCATTGGTTGTTTAGTATATGTGGATTTTGTGTTGTCAAGGTCATTTAGAAAGGTATATATTCAACTGTATTTTGCTGTTACTTAAACAGTAGGAGGCTCTCTGTCAACAACAGTCTATCTTCTCTTCTTGTCTCCAAACGTAGGTGGTATTGTTGTTGTTGTTGTTGTGGTGGTGGTGGTGGTAGTAGACCTTCTGATTTGCGTTAGAGTCGATTCATTCGTGAGTTAGATTCGTATAGATGGGAGACTGTTAGATGGTACTAATGGTCATAGGAATTTCGAAGCTTAAGCACTAAAATAAGATATACAGTTCAAAATATTTAAAAGTTTTATTACGAATTTCATTCAGTCGTAGAAATATCAAATAAATTTTCTTCGGAGAGTATGAAGAGGTGATCATTTAATTATACAATGGTACCCACAATTTTCTTCATATCAGTTAACCTATATAATAGTATCGTTAAAAATCGATCCTGAAATGGAATAGGATCATTTCATACATACACGCAAAAGGACTTCCGACTGGTTGACCCCACATTACCCTATAGTGCTCATTAGTGACTTGCTTCCAGATGGATGTCAGGAAGTTCTAATGAGAAGCCGTAACCTGTGGGGTCAACCCGTCGGAAGTGAAGTGGATGCTAGCTGAAGACCTTGGGTGACAGTCACGCTATGTTGTGAATTGACAGAAGTTGAAAATTGTGAACCATTGGAAACTGACCCAGTGACTAAATGCTTAACACGTTCGCCGTGAAACCTGAAGGTGCTTAGTTCGATCCGTAGCTGGGTCGTGGGTGCGTACTGCTGAGGAGTCCCATGCTAGGACGAAACAGCTGTCCAGTGCTCCCAGACTTTCAGTGGTTCCCCAACAGATGTCAGTCCATGATGAACACTACTTCTAAATTAAAAATCCCCACTCGTCTCAAAAATATATTACATTTCACTTGGGTTCCTAATGGAACGAAGGGCTTCAGTAGCACGCCTAAATTGCACTCTGTTCTCTGCAGTCTTTTCAACCTCGCTCCAACATTGCCCACAGGCTTTCATTTCTTCCTAACACACAACCTCCTTCATGTCACCCTCACCTTGGACACCCAACTTGACGTTTCCCATTTGGATTCCACTTAAGGGCTTGGAGCTAATCGGTCTTCTCAGTGTACGCCTAATCCATCTACACTCTCTTCTGCATGTTGGTTGGATAATAGGTTCTTGTTTGGTTTGTCCTCAGAGTTCCTTGTTGCTTGTTCTTTCTCGCCATCTGATCTAATCTTTAATATCGAGTGAGCATAGGTAGCAGCTGTTGAGGAATGTCTGTAGTTTGTTGGGAATGCTTTTCGTGACACGCCAAGTCTCCCAACCATCACATAGAAGCACTGACTTGACTGAATTGGTACTGTTGAAAATTCGGATGTTGTTCACCCTTTTTCCTGAGCGCAGTGGGTCTCCACACTGATTCCAGATTAGCGAAAGAGGGCTTGTCTTGCTGTCTTTCCGATCCTGGTTGGATTTTGACATCTTCATCTATACCTGTGTCGACGTTTGTAGTTGAAATGATGCTGCCTAATTAGGTAGGCAGGTGAAAAAGGCTACTTCTTATAGCTTTCTCCCGTTAATGGTGCTTTTCGTTCATGCTGTTGTTGAAAGGGTGTCATCATCCTCTTCGTCTTCTCTACATTTACTCGAAATGCCGTTTTCGCTGCCCTGCATCTTCTCTCACCTTGTTAGTATTCGCCTGTACATCTTCGAGTTTGTGCGACATTAGACATTTATCATCACTGGCGTAATACAAATGTTTTAGGCTCATTTCATCCGTCATACAGCTAGCGTATGCTCATCTTCTCACTCCTCACGGTTTGCTGCATGATCCAGTCCACCACAAACAGGAAGATCATTGGTGATAATAGGCAGCCTTGTCTTGTCTTACTCGTTTCTTCACTTCACCTCAAAGACGTCGCTGAGCTTTCCATTGTGGATCACTTGGCATGTGGCGTCTTCATACATCTGCTGTTGAATGAAGTTGGTAAAGATTTGTGGCACTTACTGTATAGTGTTGAAGTGGCAGCTGCGAAATTACTTGTCAGTGGACGCTTTCATAGGCCTTTTCAAAGTGGATGAAGTTGAGGTAAAGTGTTGACTGCCATTCTATACTTTGTTCTTTGATGATGACGCGTAGCGTAGCGTTGCAACTTGATGTTCACATGATTTGTTCCTCCTGAAGCCAGCCAGGTCGCTAGTTCCGGTAGTAGTTGTGAATGCAGCGCATCCTTTATTCTCTCTAGGATGATGCGGCATAATATTTTGCTTGGGGTGAACAGGAGCATGATAATTCGTCAGCTCTTGCAAAGACTAAGATATCCATTACTCACTAATTTTTTTCATGCATTCAGATCCCTTTATCAATATGGATAAAGCATGTAGCACTAGATTTCACGAATATTCCTCAGCTGTTGTATACAGTCTAAACATCCGAACATTGAATATATACAATGGAATATAAGCATAGGAACAAGTTGAGCATTTTTGACTTCAATGTAAGAGAAACAATTTGATGATACAATTGAAAAGATCATTCATAGGAAAGATATATAGACTTGACAGTACCTTATCTATAACAATTTCGGTCTTATTAGCTGGAAACACTAAGCAGTTGAAAAAAGAATGAGAAGGTTTTGATTCATCTTACATTCAAAGGAGATGAGATATCCAATAGAATAGACAAAAGAATCAAAGTAGCACATGATCATTGAATCAGTCGAAATTGCATAAATATCATGCTCATATCACTTCTAACGGCATTAAAGAGTTTTTATCCACTTTCAGTAGTAATTACACTGGAAGGACTGAAAGGATTGGATTTATTCATATCGACGAGCTATTAGTCAGTAACAATGGGGAGTATCTTGTTTCTTATGATAGTTAAGTCTGATAAAGTCACTTCAACAGTAGTTATGGACAATCTGGATTACTTCAACAGAACTGACGAACATTTTCGAAGAGGACCATATGAAGAAATCAAGAAACATTTAGACACACGGTCATGAATAAAATTAAGAAATCTATAGACAATCTGTTACACCAATTAAAAGTAATAATCCTAGCAGAATTTATAGCTCAATTAAGATTCATAAGTCAGGTTATCCCATTAAATCCATAGTCGACTTCAGAAATACCCCCAAATTATGAACTAGAAACGTACTCAGCATTGATACTCTGTCCTATTAGATATGGTTCAAATTCCAGACTAGTAAACTCTTACCAGTTAAAACTAAGATTTAATGACCTGCATACAGAAGAGGATGAGAAAATGGTTAGATTCGATGTAACAAGTCTTTATACTAAAATGTCAATCAATATGGCACTGGAGGCAACTAAATATTGACCCAGAACTTACTCACAAACCTGAGATATCGGTTGATGAGATCATATCAGGTGTACAGTTATGTCTGACCTCCACAGTCTTCAATTTCCGGACAAAATACAGAGATAAACAGAAGGAGTAGCAATGGGATCGCCAATATCCCCAATTTCAGCAGATATATTTATGGATAATTGAGAAAACATGACGTGACAAACGTTTAATCCTGTATCTCAGATATGGTGGTGATTTGTGGATGACACATTTACTACTGTGTTGAAATCGAAACATATTGACAATTTCCTCACACATAATATAAATTCAGTAGTAGGTACAAAGCAATCCACTTATGAGGAGGTAGAAAATGAACAAGGAGAATTAGGTATGTTGGATTGTAGGATAAAACGAAGGACAGACGTCGGTGGTTTGGATACTACCGTCTAAGGGAAACTGACACATTCCAACAGGTATCTTGACTTCAAGTCATCTCATCCATTGTCACTTAAGGCAGGCTTAGTCAGATGTCTAGGTCATAGAGCTAGAAAACTGAGTTGTCAGTGCAGGGACCTAAACTAGGAACTGAAACACCAGTAGTTAATAATAATCCTCTACACTTTATGAAGAAATTCTTACGAACAAACAAGAAATGAAATAATAACCGTAACACAAGTAAGAATAATTACGACAACACAAGTAGAAACGATTTGACAGCCTCCATTCTGTTACCGTATAAAGAAGAATCCCTTTTTCTTTCAATTACAGACTGTTCGACTGAAATCTGTATTGGTTTTAGAATGATAAATGTACAGAAAATGTCTGAAGTATTACGCTGCACAGAAGCGATTTCTATAAAACACTTTCAACCTGATCTTTACAAATAGAAGGAGAGTGTTGTCAATCTTTCATTTCCTTCCGTATCTATAATTTCATGTTGTTTCATGTTAGTTAAATAACATTTTACATTTTTTACCCCCTCTGTACAATCAATTCTCTTACATCTCATCTTACCTACTGATAACACTTGTAACTGTAGACTGTAAGCGGTTGAAGAGTATTCATGAAGTAAAACTATGTCATTTTATTTTGCGAATCTCATCTTTCTTGCTTTGTCAAAGGTAGTTGTTTTTTCCCTTTGATGTGTTTTTCTGTCTTTTTGCAGTTACTTTAGTTTACAAACTAAATTATTGAAGTTCTTGATATCCTGGCTATTATTTGAAACAAAAACTCAATACATGGCATAAGCAGAAAAGAAAGTACCGAAAACTGACGCTACTTGTGAAAGTGGTTAGTCTGAGAAATGTATAGGTATCCTAAAGTATAATTCTCAATGTTAGTTTTATGTCTAACGATTCTTAATCATTACTACTGAAAGAAGCAAAAGACAGGATTGCAGGAAGAAATATCTATAATACACCTTGCACTAAACCCGTCATTTGCAAAATATGCTTCATTTCCTCTTTTGCTTCTTTGTTGATTTGCTCATCAAACCTATGCCTTGTTTCTTGCATTTTTTTGGCGAAATCTTTACTGATTGCTGGTAATTCTCTATGATTTCCAACACCCTCTCAATATATATACTACTTATATCCATTCTTATCAGTAACACCCACTACACTATGAGTCAAGAGAACATGATTAATTTAAAAAAAAAAACATACATGAAAATAAAAACTCAGTAATCTCTTCTGAACTCAAAGATCACTATGAAAGTTGAACACATATACAGAAAGAAGCAATATAAAACCAATCATAGTAGAGTGTATATAAGAATCCTCAACCATTGATACTTATTGTTTTACGGAGCTAAATCAAGTTGTCTACACCCACCACACACAAATCAGAATAACGATCAAAGAGTTAATGCACTAGTACCATGCCTTGTTCTGGCCACATTAAACTTTCTTTCAACCTAGTCCATTAGTGACCGAATCAACTACAATTTCAAGATGATATTTTGATAACTGGATAGCTAAGGAAGGAACTCTATCTTCAAATGTTAAATACAATTCTTTTTCAAAATTTATCATATCAAGTGACTATGAAGAAGGAACTTTCCCGAATTCGTCATTAGTAATTAGTTGTCTGTAACCATCTCCCCACCATCAACGTAAGAAATTTAAAAGAAGTTGTCTCTTTCACATACCCACCTACCTACCTAGGAGGCAGAATCCTTTCAAATACAGGCGCCACAGGCAGAGGCATAGATGAAGATGTCAAAAGCCAGCAAGTATCGAACAAGCAAGATAGGCCTTCCTTCGTTAATCTGTTACCAGTGTGGAAATTTACTGCACTCAGCATGTGGAACAACATACGGATTTTCAACGTTAAGTCAGTGAAGTCAGTGCTTCCATATGATGGTTAAGAGACTTGCCGCATCACGAAAAGCATTTCCCACAGACTGCAGACATACATGACCAACAGCTGCCTCCTACGCTTACTAGATACTGAAGATGAAGATCAGATAGCCAGAAAAAGTGAGCAACAAGGAACTCTGACTGGCAACGAACCAACCAATCACGAAGCTATCGCTCAAGAAATATATGTGAGAAAAAAGTGGATATGGATTGGATTTGATATACACTCAGAGGATGGTTTGGAGACATCACGCGTTGAGTGGGATCAAAATAGGAAACGACGAGCTGGGCATGTGGAGGTGACACGAAAGAGATAGTGTGAAGAAGGAATGAAAGCTTCTGAACATTGGTTGAGCCAGGTTGAAAAGACTACAGAGAAGAGAGTGAAATGGTGACGTGTTACTGAAGCTCTATGTTCCACTAGGAACCCATGGGACAAATAATAATAATACCACCTTATAAAAGTTTCATGTTTCTCGTATTGATCTACTTTGTATCTGCAAGCTAGACAGTCAACAAATGTAATTCATATCTGAAAACTATTTGAATTTTCTTGATTGCTTAATATTGCTGTTAACCTCATTATTATTTAGATTGAAGATTGACGATTTCGTATCATTTTTCACTTTTGTAACACTAGATCAATGACACAATCATTAATGTTAAAACATGACACACGTACGCCTGATAATACTAGTCTTCTGTAGGGCCCCAGTTAACAATAAGTTGTTGAGTGCATTGAACAACACATATATGCGAAGTCAGTGACCGATGAGTCAGTGAGCAAAAATACCTTCATATGGATGCACAAAGCTCGACTTACGTTATCTGTGTCACCACCACGATAACCGATTGTCGATTAAGGGTTGAGTGTACTGTTCTGAAGGTTGCTTAATTCTACTGTATGACTGTGAAATATGACCATTAAAGGGAGAGGACAAGCGAAGGCTTCAGGTGTTGCACCATGATTGCCTTGTCAGAGTAGACAATATGTCATGGTGTCACCATGTCAGTAACTCAGAAGTCAGGTGTAGAGTTTTAGGGAGGAAGGAGATGAAAGTCAGTTGATGTGGTTGTGAACCTTCGTTGACTAAGGTGGCTGAGACATATGCTTGGCATGCCCAGTCATAGTCTCCCTCATCGCACGTTGGGTGAAGTAAGTTCATGCTGGAAAAAAGCTCGGGGTAGTCAGACTTAAACATGGCATTACAGCATAAAGTAACTGACAGGTGGTTTGAGTCATGTAGAAGGGAGTACAGACTAGCCGGTTGGAGTCTACGTGATGGTGGAAACCAGTGTTTGGAGACTGTGAGTGATATAGCTCGGAATCGAATGTCATTGGCGCAGATCATCTGACTCCTTAGTTACTTGTTGTATTTTTATGAAGCACGTCAATGTGGACTACCACGCAGTAATGCCTGGTTCCATGGTGATATTGATTGATTGATTCTGACGCCTGATAATATGAGTAAGTCAGTATTACTATAGTAGTTAAGATCAATTCCAACTGTGTACTACAGTTAAGATATTTAGAATATAAGAAAACTAAGGTAATTTCTACACTCAGTCAATATCTAACAACATGAGTGTGTCATATTGAATTACAAAGGCAAACATTCCATAACGATAATAATTATTCATCGGTAAATATAATCTAAGTGCTAGAAATGTGTTGAGAATAAATGACACTAATAAGACAAAACAAATGTTCAATGATCAATGAAGGTTAATGACTCTCCCACTTTCATAGATCACTGTTAAAGAAGTCATATCAACAGTTATGCGACACCATTAGGTTTTTTTGTCTTATATATATAAACAAAGCCAACTTTATATAGTCAATCATTGTACACATTTATTGACAGCTGATTCCATATCAATAAACATGAACAAAAACGGGAAACTAAATGATATATATATATATATATATATATATATATATATATATATATATATATATATATATATGAATATTACGAGGGTTAAGACAACAATGCCAACAGTTCCTAAGAAGCAAATCTTCTTGAAGCTGCAATTTAAGAGTGATATTGCCAGTAAGATCATCACAAAACGCATAAAAAGAGTCTTGCATAAATCCTTCCTAGCCGCTAAATTATTTCGCGATTTCTACAACCACCGCCCGATTCTAGGTACAAGAAATAAAGACAAACTGCCTGATTCTGCCACTTCTATGTGCATTTATCAATTCAACTGCTCCTGTGGAGCGAGTCGCATTGGGCGTACAATGAGGCAGGTCCATCGTCAAATTTCTGAGCACCACTCATCATGGTGGAACAAGGGACAAATTGAAACAATAAAGACCTCCATACTTACACACTTAATTGACACAAGACATCAAGTGGTTACTAGAAAAGCCTTCAAAATCATCCATCAGATTCCAATTCATTTATCACATGGATTATGCACTCGGTTACTTCGACCACTGTCATTACAGTGGCCGTCAACATGATATAACTTCTAGGTTTACTTTGTACACCTGTTCCCCTTCCCCTTGTTTCTATCAATATTCATGTCTTAGTAACTCTACTCATTATTTATATCATTATTTCCGAGACAACACCACATGATTGGTAATTGGATTAAATTGTAAAATTATGCATATTAGTGTAGAGTCCAAGATGAAGACAGACCTAATTGAAAAGGAATATACATTTCTTCACTCAATCAGTTTTTTTAAATGTCTAAATACGAATATTCAGTATATATATATACTAAGGGATACGCTTCATTCAAAATTACTACCAGAATAGGCTGGCTGACTGGCTTCAGGAAAGACAAATCATTTGCACATTAAACTGCAACTCTACGCTTCGCATCATCATGAGTGAATAGAGTATAGAATGGCAGTCAACTCTCTACCTCAACTTCATCCACTTTGAAAAGGCCTTCGACAACCTCGGCCGACAAGTAATTTGGCGGTTTCTGCTTCAATACGACGGAGCACCACAAATCTTTATCAATCTCATTCAACAGCAGCTGTATGAAGACGCCACATGCCAAGTAATTCACAACGGAAGTGAAGACAGAGGTAACACAAAATGAGGCTGCCTACTATCACCAATGATCTTCCTGATTGTTGTCGACTGGATCATGTAGCAAACTGTGAGGAGCAAGAAAATGGCCATGTGCTTACTGTTTGACAGATTAAATGAGCCCAGAAGATTTGGATTTCGCCAGTGATGACTTGCATTTAATGTCGCACAAACTCAAAGATGTACAGGCTAAATCAAACAAGTTGATAGAAGAGGCAGGGCAGCGAAAACAGGACTGCAAAAGAATGTGCAGAAGATAGAGGTGATGAAGATACCCAGCCACCACCAACAACAACAACAAGCACCAATCACCATCAACGGGAGAAACTTAAAAAAAGTAACTTCTTTCACTTATCTAGGCAGCGTCGTTTTAACTACAGGCAGCACAAGCACAGACGACTATGTCAAAACCAGGATCGGAAAAGACAGACAGGCTTTCATAAATGTGAAATCAGCGTGGAGATCTTTCACACTCAGTATAAAGCGTGAACAACATCCGGATTTTCAACACTGCCAATTCAGTCAAGTCAGTGCTTCTATGTGATGGTTGGGAAACTTGGCGCATCACGAAAAGCATTTCCAACAAACTACAGATATTCATCAACAACTGACTACGCTCACTCCTTACTGAAGCTCAGATGGATTGACAGAAAGAATAAGCAAGGAGGGACTCCGGCCTGGCAACGAACCAGCCAACAACCTATCACTCAACAAATATGAAGGAGAAGAGAGTGGAGATGGATTAGGCATGCAGTGAGAAGACCATTCAGGGATATAACGCGCCAGGCCATGCCTTCGGGTGGAAGCCAGATGTGAAACAACAAGTTGGGCTTTCGAGGTTAGGGTGATATGGGGGAGATGGTGTGAGGAAGAAATGAAAGCTCATGGACAGTCACGGAGGCAGGTTCAAATGATTACAGAGAAGAGAGTGGAATGAAGACCTGCTATTGAAGCCCTATGTCCAACTAGGAACCCAAGGGACAAATAAATAATAATAATCATAATAATAACAATAATAGGTCAGTATTATTTACTGGACTGCGTTTCGAACACAATTTATTGTCCATAGTCATATCAAGATAACTACACAACTTTGAGATATCCTTTATATAGTCCTAATTTCCTTGACCTCCTTTGTGACATGGGTGGTATTCGGAACAGCTGCTGAAATATTCCTCTTGCTGTGTGTATTAGGTGATGATTCGATGAACAATGATTCAGTTATCGATCTCCCCCTCCATCCTGTTACGTTAGTTAGTTTTAAGGACTTTCACCCTGTCCCATCCTATTGTGTGATTGTGTGTATTGGCATGTAAAGCTTATGGCTGAGGTTTTTTCTAAATTCCTTACCTTACTAGGATCTACCAATTTTGATTTAACTAGGTTTTTGTGTTCAGAGAGCCTAATTGACCCCAGCTGGTTGAATAATTTTGATCTATGTATTTGACCTCGCAATCATTTCAAACGATTTGGTAGTCTAAGGTATTCTACTTAATTGGATCAATAGGATGTTTTATTTCAAATGCCACTTTAATCCCAGTCAGCCTTATAAAGAATTCTACATAGTGAAACAAAGATCTATGGTTTGAAATAAAATGCATCCAGTTTGGCGGTTTATAGAGATTTGTAGATTTCAAGTTGGTATTCATCATGAGCTGATATCAATTGGGGGAACATTGCAAACCTGGGAGCACTGGAAAGCAGACGCTTCGTCCAACATGAGACTCCTCAGCACTGCGCACCAACGATTCCGCCCCTCCCCTTCAGGGATCGAACGCGGCGTTCATTAGCTCTTTGTTGACCAGCTTTAACAGGTAATACCTGAAGTTCCAGTGAGAAGTTATGACTAGTGGGACAAACCTGGTGGAGATGAACGCAAATACTCAAAGTTGACACTGGGTGATAGTCATATTGTGTCGTGAACTGACAGAAGTTGGAAATATGGACCATTGGATTCCGTCAACCCAATGGCTCAGTGGTAACGTGCTGGACACCAAACCTGAATGTCGTGGGTTCGAGCCCTAGTGAGGCAGAGCCTCAGGTGCACACTACTGAGGAGTCCCATGCTAGGACGATCAGATAATAAGCAATAGGATAGATAAATTTTTTTCAATAACCTCAGTGTACTATTGACTTACTGTAACCTCCATTTGTAATGGGACCTCTTCATCACTTAACAACTTAATTTCAACCATAAAAAAGCCAGAATTTCCATCCATAATTTCGTGAGATGAAGCTATCGCCAGTGACTTTGATGTCGTAGTTAAAGATGGACGAACTGACCAGCTAATCGATGGAACTTGTTCACAGCTGCTTGTTGTTTTAACTATTGAAGATGTTGAAGGATTTGTGCCTGTAAAGGCAAAAACATTTTGTGATGCTTCACTGGGATCTTCATTTTTTGGCTAAAATTAAAAACAAATGATATATAGTCAAGGATATGTAAATAATTTACAAAAAAACTATTATCTTATTAAATCATAGAGAAGGGATGATTCAGTAAAGAAAATTTTCTTTTTCGACGATATCATATATATATATATACCTACCTACCTACCTACCTACCTACCTACCTACCTACCTACCTACCTACCTACCTACCTACCTACCTACCTACCTACCTACCTACCTACCTACCTACCTACCTACCTACCTACCTACCTACCTACCTACCTACCTACCTACCTACCTACCTACCTACCTACCTACCTACCTACCTACCTACCTACCTACCTACCTACCTACCTACCTACCTACCTACCTACCTACCTACCTACCTACCTACCTACCTACCTACCTACCTACCTACCTACCTACCTACCTACCTACCTACCTACCTACCTACCTACCTACCTACCTACCTACCTACCTACCTACCTACCTACCTACCTACCTACCTACCTACCTACCTACCTACCTACCTACCTACCTACCTACCTACCTACCTACCTACCTACCTACCTACCTACCTACCTACCTACCTACCTACCTACCTACCTACCTACCTACCTACCTACCTACCTACCTACCTACCTACCTACCTACCTACCTACCTACCTACCTACCTACCTACCTACCTACCTACCTACCTACCTACCTACCTACCTACCTACCTACCTACCTACCTACCTACCTACCTACCTACCTACCTACCTACCTACCTACCTACCTACCTACCTACCTACCTACCTACCTACCTACCTACCTACCTACCTACCTACCTACCTACCTACCTACCTACCTACCTACGCACACATAGTTCTAATGTTGATATGTTTTTCTTGGATGTCATGTGTTTATATATGGTGTAATGGCTATAAGTGGTAGTTACCCAAACAGTGTGCCAGTATCATATCACGTCTGTTAGAAGATGTGCAGACATTCTCTTGTACTTACTTTTTTCCTACAGAATCTTTGATCTCCTTAATCGTATGTTGTGTTATTATTTCTAGAGAGGAGATAATTCAGTAAAGAAAATTTTCTTTTTCGACGATATCATTTTCTAAAGCTGGACAATCCTATTTATATTCTATATCATAAACATATAACAGTCTATTATAAAACAATAGGGTATAATTACATCATTAATCTAGTGCTAAGAGAAACCGGAATCAAGAATGCAAAGTAGATGCATAATAAACTAAGACAGTAGAAATATCGAGGAAGACAAGGAGTATGACAACGTGAAAATTGTTGGTAGATAAGAAAGTTCACAAAGAAAATCTTCCTCTTCGTCCAATTTTAGACAATTCACCATATCATTCTATCATCAAGTGGCTGTCTGACGTCCTCGAACCAGTTAGAAAACAGCTAAGCACTCATAGCTTATTGGATTCCTTCGAATTTGTCAACTCAATTAGTAATGTCAACATATCCGGTAAGCGAATGATTTCTCTGAATGTGATCTAGCTCTTTACCAATGTCCTACTCACGGAAACTATCTGCTTTCCATGTTAGTTCATTGAAGATAATAATTTTCAATTGGGTATCCCAAAGCACTATTTAAAGGAATTGCTTCTAAGATGTACTTTCAATGTGCAGTTCAAAATCAACAATGATCTATATAGACAAAAGCATGGGGTTGCTATAGGGTCGCCACTTGGACCGTTGCTGGGTGATTGCTTTATAGCAAAGCTAGAGAATAGGGTGCTGCATTCAACAATTGATAGTTTTTACCTATATAAAAGATATATGGATGATTCATTAATCATCACTGATCAAAATACAGATATTGAGACTGTAGTTAGAACGTTCAATGATTGCCACCCATCGATCAGCTTCACCTAAGAATTTGAAGAAAACTCGGAATTCCATTTTCTCGATGTTTTATTGAAACGGAGACCAGATGGTTCTCTTCAGCAATCAATTTATAGGAAGCCTACTTGGAAAGGAAAATGTTTGAATTTCCACAGTTGGATGCCTCTCAGCAGAAAGAGGAATCTAATCCATTCTTTATCTTCACAAATCAAAATAATCTGCACCAGTGATACTATTGACGAAGAATTAGATAAACTACGCAAGATCCTCATACAAAATGGATATCCATCCACAGTTATCGATAACAACTTGAAAGTAAACCAGAATACCGAGCCAGTACTCACACTTCCTAAGAAGACCTTGTTTATGCACATTGATTTCAAAGACGATACGGCAGCACAGATCCTGTAGAATCGGCTGTCCAGATCACTGAATAAGACATTCTTCTCTGCAAAACTGCAGATCAGCTTCTCTAGTCAATATCTCATTCCGGTGTGTGTTAAGGACAAGTTACCACTTTGGACCACATTGATGTGTGTCTACAAATTTACTTATTCCTTCCTGTGGAGCAAGGTATATACGCCGCACAAAGCGCACGCTTTCCAAGCGTATCTCGGAGCACTATCCTGCATGGTTGTCGAGGGGAGAATGTAAATCAATTAACAGTTCAATTCTTGAACATTTGATCAACTCTGGACATAAAGTTAGACCAGAATCCTCCTTCAATGTCATTTATCGTGTCAGATGGAATAGTTGAAAAGGAGTACACCTTCGATAGTTGTGCCCATCGGAGGCACTGGTAATTCATCACTTCAAGCCTGATCTGTGCGTGCAAAAGGAGTATGTTCAATCTCTCATCTCTTACCATGGTCTTAACACTCACATAACAGTTACAGTCACCTTCATTATGACCCTTGTCTCAGTCTTCACCTTCTTTACATCCATCTATCTATCTATAAATCAAGTGGACACTAAATATTTGCGTTTCTTATCTACCCACAATTTTCACCTTGTCATACTCCTTGTCTTCCTCGATATTTCTACTGTCTTAGTTTATTATGCAACTACTTTGCATTCTTGATTCCGGTTTCTCTTAGCACTAGATTAATGATGTAATTATACCCTATTGTTTTATAATAGACTGTTATATGTTTATGATATAGAATATAAATAGGATTGTCCAGCTTTAGAAAATGATATCGTCGAAAAAGAAAATTTTCTTTACTGAATTATCTATTCTCTATTCTCACATTTTTTTATATAACTGTATATCACTGAAGAAGGAAACTTAACTCTGTCGAATGTTCATTATTTATTTTAAGTAAATAATACTTATTTGTGATTACAGTTTGTGGAGATCTGTTCATTGTTGAGCTATTATTCATTACTGGCTTATGTCAGTTAGAGGAAAGCTGAAGACTTGAGAGTACTGGAAAGCCATTTCATCTTAATATAAGATCCCTTAAAAGTGCACATACGTGACTCCACCAGGGATCAATCTCGCAGACAGTGCATTACCATTCACCTGCTGGATTGCAATACTGCCTTGAAATCGATTGATCTCACTGTAAACTTCTTAACTGAAATACTGCCTAGTATTAATTAGTGACATACTTTGAGGTAGATTTCTAGCATATCTAATGAGAAGTTGCAACCTCTAGGGCACAGCAGGTTGAGCGTAAAGACAAATAATCAACGATGGCGTTGAATAATGATGCTACTACAACTCGAACTGACAGAAGTAAGAGGATATGAACCACTGAACAGCGACACAGTGACTAAATGGCTACCACACTCGCTGCAAGACCTAGGTTCAACCCCCAATAGGTTTGTTGGTGTATACTGCCCTAGAGTTTTAAACAAATCTTGGTTGTGTTGTGTTCCCTGAGCTGGGTTGCTTAGTCGTGGAGCTTTCATCGTCTTCCCACACAGCAACATCAACACCATTAACTTCTGTATAAATTGACCTGTCAGCATCTCTCCCTGACTGATTCACCAGCTCATCATGACCAACTGCTTTCCGTGAGATTCCTTGTTCCCTTTCATTGTTGTGTCATTCACAGACTGTATACATTCTCCTGTTGTCACTTCATCTGCTTGACCTCTCACCTTCACATCGTTTATCATTTTTCTCATTGGTTCATAGATTGGGTCTATGTCCATACATCCATTGATTGCTGATGGACGGACTGACTGACTGACTGACTGATCTGATCTGAATGCCAAGCTTCTAGGAATTCTCTCATGATATTCTTTGTGTTTCCTCTCTCCCTCCATCATTTCTACATTGTCAACATTGGATTTATGTTCATAGTTGTTATTCACGTGTATTGAGCAATGAGTGATGAAATGTTGTGTATGATGTTTAATAACTAATTGGTATTCATGTAGATGAAGACGAAGGTGGTTGACCACTTTGTGTAATGCAGTGTTGACTACAGTTATTGCAGTTGATATTGTAAATGATATTCGGTGTGTCTTCTTTGATTGTTGCATTCTTTGGTCTGCATAATAGTGTTTTCAGGGAATTTGTTGGTTTATGAGGCACCCGACACCAATTCTAAGTGGTTTCAGTAATCTTGTCGTGAATTCTGATGTATGGTAGTTGATGATATATGAGATAGGCATCTTCTGATATATTTTTGTGCGATGGACATCAAGTAATTTTCTTCATTTCTCCGTGAAGTTGTTGTACTGCAGTGTATTCTCGCTCTTCTGAATAGAGTTTGCACGCAATTGACCTTGTGGGCTGTTGGGCTGTTGCTAGTGAAGTTGATGACTTGGTCAGTGTATGTTGGCTTCCTGCACACTTGGGTTTCCAGTTTTCAGGCATTTGTTCTATTCACTAGAACATCCAGGAATATTAGTTGGTTGTTTGACTCTTTCTTCATTGTGAATTTGATGTCACTGAAAACGTTGTTGATCAAACTGTTAGTGATTTCTATATCATCTTTTTTAATCATGGCAAAAGTATCGTCTACGTATCGGATCCAAATTTTTGGTTTGATCACAGGTAGATTGATGGCTTCTAGTCTCTGCATCACTGCTTCTGAAATTAGTCCGGATATCGGTGATCCCATTGGAGTTTTTTATGTCTTCATTCATCAAGAGGGACATAGTGTCTTTGGCCAACTAGGGTTCGATAGAAGTGTATAGTGTTGTGATGTCGAAAGATACCATTAATTCATCATTTTCTATATTATTGCTTTTGATCTTTTCCAAGAATTCTGTTGATGATTTAAACTAGGAAAAATGATCTATCCAATACTTCCAAATTTTAAATAATTCAACAAGTTATAGGAAACCTACCCATTCGTATTGCTACTTAAACTTCGAATCCTACCGCCCCCATTTCAGTTAAAGTAGGCCTAGTTAAATGCTTAAGTGATACAGCGAAAAAGCTTACTAGTAGATCAGAAAATCTGCGACAATGAAATTAGACACATCAAGAATACCCTACATCTCAATAATTACCCACCAAAATCTATAAATCAATTCATAAGAAATCGGAAGAAAAATATTACCAGTGGTAGTAGTAGTAGTAGTAGTAATACAGGTGTTATTAACAATAATCCCACTACTAGTAGTAATAATGGCGACAAGGTTAAAAGAGAATTCAATGCCTCTCCTGTATTACCATACAAGGAAGGCACCTCACAAACATTATGAAGAATTCTCAATAAGGCTGACTAGGATTAAAGTAGCATTCAAACCAACAACTCGTTTGGAAACAAGCTTTGTAGGTTGAAAGATCCTATTGATCCAATTAGGCAAAATAATCTGGTTTACCAGACAAATCCCTTCCAATGATTGTGAGGTGAAAAGTACATAGGTCAAACCAGTCGACCAGGGTCAACAAGAATAACAGAGCACAAAATCTTAGCTACATGAAGATTAGTAGATCTTAATAAGATAAGAAATGTAGAGAAAAGCTCGGCTGTACCTCTGCATGCGATGACACACAATCACACAGTAGGGTTGGATAGGGCAACAGTGTTGAAAACTAGCTAAGTTGGGTTGATGGAGGGATAGATTGATAACCGACTGAATCTTCGTTTATCGGATCAACACCAAACACATGCTGTTTCGAAGTTGTGGAGTTACCTGACCTGATATGCATACGGATAATAGAATGTGTCTGAAAAGTACGTCATCCAGTAATTGCTACTGTTCCTTCACTGTGTGATATTTCTAATAAACAGACTAAAATGGAGTCCTAATTTTCCCTTAGATAGTAACTAAGTGAAAGATAACTTTTATGATTTTATTATACCTTATAAAGTGTTGTAGTGAGTGATAAAATAGGGTATAGTTGCTTAGTAATATAAGTCACTTACATACACACTGTTTATTATCAGATTACACATTCCTTCTTATGAAAAAATCAACTAGATGATAGATAAAATGAGGCTTCACAATATCTGTGTATTTGCTAACATTGAGTTAAGTAAACGGTTGGCTTTTTCTGGCTGAACATATGTCTATTACATACTTTACAGATTTCATTGATTATCATATAGAGTTGGTAGGTATTGAAGGCGATATGAATCCTACAAGTAAACAAAATTTAACAGGGGGTAATATAGGTTCTCCATTTTTTCAAAAAATTATTTTATTTCACAGTTTCGCCACAACAAACAACCTTATAACTCTGTAACTAAAGGATTTTTGAATATTCATTAACTTTGCTTCATTTCCTATTGGTTAACCCTACAGGTTACGGTTTCTAATTCACACTTCGAAATATCCATCTCAAAGCATATCACTAATGAACTCTATCCAGTAATGTAGCTTGAGATATATGGAGGATTTCTATTCATTTTGGAGTAATATTCATAACGAAGTGACTTCAGTTATAAAGAATTGTTGGAAACCTGGGTTCATTGGATATGCTTTGTCCTAGTGGCTAAATGGTTAACTTGTTTACCATCAAACCTGAAGGACATGATCCAGTCTTTGGCATTGCATACTAGTGTATGCATACTGCTGAAGAGGTCTTTTCTTGAATTTCTTCCCCATAAATAAACTATTCATCAATCGAAAAATCCTTTAAGACGGTTATAATTTTATAAAATAATAGTTAAAGAGATTAATTATTCATCCTTTAGTGAATGAAACAAAATTCCAGTTTTTACCTATCAGTCGAATTTCGTCAGGAATATTTGACTTTTTCAGTTCACATGTACAAGTAGGACATCCGTAAACTTCAGTGATTTTTTAAATATAAACGGAAAATTTTAATGGAGTTAAATTTTAGTAATTCACCGAAAAGAATTTTCTCTCTATCGAAAAAGTCTAAGCAACTGAAGAAAGTGACTTATTGAATGGATGGATAAATGATACTCTTTCCTGTAACAAAATGGGTACAAAATATGTCCATCTTGTACGGTAAAATATATCAGAAATAAAGTCTTAAGCCAAGAATACTGTCATCCTTGTTCCCTTTTGTTTATCTGAATAACATCTTTGAGTAAACTCTTTCAATCACGTGAACTGGTCTTTTACAATGATTTCTGTCGAATCGTTTTGTACAGATATTAAAACATGTTAGTTTATTGTAATGATGCGTATTGGTTAGCAGTAAGATCTAAACCATATATTTTGTTCTATTTGGGATCAACTCGTCAGCTGGGTGTATCTGAACCTCCCCTCCCTAGCGGTTGATGTTGTTCCCGCTTTGGCTCGAATCCCGGGACAGTCACTTCAAACACTTCAGCACTTTAAGACGAAATACTACTACTACTAACAATAATAACAATAATAGTAATAGTAATAATAATAATGACGATCGGTCTATTGGGAACAATACGTGTGATACAGTACAGAATTTTCAACATATAACTTATCAACAAAGTCACTCCTGGAACAAGCTTTTCAGACAAAAATGTTATTCAGTCTGAATGATGTTAATAATAAGAGTATTCGAGGCAATAATGTGAAATAGTCAGCTGGTTATAAACTAGCGACCGGTTTATAATGAAGAATCAACGGAAACGTGAATGTTATATATATATATATATATATATATATATATATATATATATATATATATATATATATATATATATATATATATATATATATATATAGTTGAAACGATGCTGCCTCCTTCCTTTAGATTTCTCCCGTTCATTGTGGTTGTTGTTGCAGTTGTTTTTTGGGTATCTTAATCTCTTCCATCTTCTCTACGCTCACCTGAGGGCAGTCCCATATTCCTTGACTGACGGACCTCTTCTACTAACTTTAATAAGTAAGTTATTCATAACGGACGGACATCAATTGGGACTCCTCTGCAGTACCCAACTTTTCAATAGTTCCTCAACTGATGCCACTCCCCACTCATCTCAAAAATACATTGCTGTATATTAATCATTAATGATATGCTTACAGAAGGATATCACGAAGTTCTAATAAGAAGCCGTGATGAGGTCAACCAGTCGGAAGGGAAGCAGACGCCAACTACAGACTTTGAGTTGTAGTCGCGCTTTATTGGTAGTTAACAGAAGTTGGAAACTATGAACCATTTAAAACCGACTCAGTGACTGAATAGTAAACGCATTCGCCGTGAATCGTGAATGTCTTGAGTTCGATCCTTAGCTGGTTCATGGGTGCGTACTATCCTGAATGGAACAGCTGTCCAGGGCTTCAGTGGTTCCCCAACATATCGGTCCATGATGAATAATCCCTCTCTCTCTATATATATATATAGTGTTCGGTGGAAACTTTAATAACCTACGATTCAAGCAGGCCAACGAAATTTATGGTAACAATAATTTATTATTACAATTGAAAATCATTACTCATCAAAATTTTATTTCAAAGTAAAAAAGTAAACGCCTTTTTATTCATAAAGTGATATTATGAAATAAGTTTGTTGAATTGAAAAAATTAGTTTTCGGATATTAATTGCAAACTGATTATCTAATAACCAATATTAATTGTCATACTCTTATTCATGTATTCAGATGATATACAGTAGAGTATATTTCAATGCGCTCAGTGATGCTTTTGAAGTGAAGACAGGAGTGAAACAAGGTTGCCTACTACCCCCCATGATATTCCTTATTGTGGTGGACTGGATCATGCAGCAAACAGTAGGCAGCGAGAAGAGGGGGATACGCTGGACGGCGGAAAAGAACCTAGAAGACTTGGATTTCGCCAACGATGACTTGTGCCTGATGTCACATAAACTTGAAGATCTGCAGGCAAAAACTAACAAGTTGATAGAAGAGGCAGCGAGGGAGGACGGGACTTCAGGTGAATATAGAGAAGACAGAGGTGATGAAGATACCGCACCACCACCATCAACAACAACAACAAACTCCAATCACCGTCAACGGGAGAAACTTGAAGGAAGTAACCTCCTTCACTTATCTAGGAAGCACTGTTTCAACTACAGGCGGGACGGACGAGGACGTCAAAGTCAGAATCGGAAAAGCAAGACAGGTGTTCATTAGCCTGAAACCAATGTGGAGATCTTCTGCACTCAGCATGTGGAACAAGATACGGATTTTCAACACCAACGTCAAGTCAGTGCTCTTGTATGGTTCATAGACTTGGCGCGTCACTAAAGGCATTTCCAATAAACTACAGACATTCATCAACAACTGCTTACGCTCGCTGCTGAAGATCAGATGGCCAGAAAGAATAAGCAACAAGGAACTCTGCCTGGCAACGAACCAACCAAGAACCTATCACGCAACAAATATGCAGGAGGAAGTGGAGATGGATTGGCCATGCACTGAGAAGGCCGACTGAGGACATCACGCGTCAGGCCAGTGCCTCGAGTGGAATCCCCATGGGAAGCGACGAGTTGGACGTCCGTGGTGAGGGTGACATGGAGGAGATCGTGTGAGGAGGAAATGAGAGCTTCTGGGCTGTCGTGGGACCAGGTTCAAAAGATCTCAGAGAAGAGAGGTCACTGGAGGCGTGCTACTGAAGCCCTATGTTCCACTAGGAACCCAAGGGACTAATAATAATAATAATAATATTTCAATACGTAGATAACTGTTCAACCTCTTAGATGAAAGTACATTATTGTATGCTTAAGCTTAAAAGTTGATAGCCTAAAATTGATTTAAACCAATTGCTTAATATGTAATAGTGTACATAGAATGTAGATAGATAAATATAATCAGTACATTGATCTATTATTTCATAGGATGACCTTATTCTAGGTTATTAAATGGGTAGGGCTCAATAGTAAAGTAAAATATATATCCTATAAAGTTAACTAACAAAGTACGTCTGAATATAGTTTTTGTATCACATACACTATAGGTTGACGCCCAAAACTAGAATCTATTCATATATATTAATAAAGAATATTCTATAAACAAAATTTTAACTTCTTTCCCAGCTTAATAATTTGCCTTTCTTTTTCTCACTTTCATCCTTCTTTCAAAATGAAAAAAAAACAAACAATATTATTGATGACATTTAATCTCATTAATTACTTCCTCGAAATGTACGATAATGCCATAAAGCGTACACATGTGTATGTAATATTATTCATTTTCCCATGAGTTCCTAATAGAATATACGGATTCAGTAGCACAACTCCATTACACTCTATTCTCTATAGTCTTTTCAACCTTACTCTAACACTGCCCACAAGTTTACATTTCTTCTTCACACACAATCTCCTCCATGTCATCAACGTATCGGATGCTCAACTTATCGTTTTCCATCTGGATTCCATTCGATGGCCTCACCTGGCGTGTGATGTTCCCAATCGGCCTTCTCAGTGTATACACAATCCAATCCATATCCACTTTCTTCTCCTGCATATTTGTTTGGCGGTGGGTTCTTGGTTCGTCGGTTTGTACCCAGGGTTCCTCCTTGTTTATTCTTTCTCGCTATCTGATCTAATCTTCACTATCGAATGAGCGTAGGTGGCAGCTGTTGATGATGTATGTCTGCAGTTTGTTGGGAATGCTTTTCGTGACATGCCATGTTTCTAAACCATATATCACCGCTGACTAGACTGAATTGGTGTTGAAAATCCGGATGTTGTCCACGCTTTATGCTGAGTGCAGTGTAGTGCAGTAGATCTCCACAATGATTTCAGGTTAATCAACGCCTTTCTTGCTATTTTTCCGATGCTGGCTGGCTTTGACGTCCTCATCTATGCTTGTGCCGACACCTATAGTCGAAACAATGCTGCCATCTAGGTTGGTGAAAGAGGCTACCTCCTTTAAGTTCCTCCCGTTGATGGTGATTGGTGCTTGTTGTTGTTGGTGGTGGCTGGGTGTCTTCATCACCTCTGTCTTCTGCACATTCAATTGCAGTCCCGTTTTTGCTGCCCTGCCTCTTCTATCAACTTGTTGGATTTTGCCTGTTGATCTTCGAGTTTGTGAGACATAAGACATAAATCATCAGCGAAATCCAAATCTTTTAGACTCTTTTCATCGGTCTACACCTGATTTGTACTTCCTGAATCCGGTTAGCCTGTTTCGGTTGTAGTTTTGAATTCAGTGCATCCTTTAGTCTCTACAGGATGATGCCGCTTAATATTTTGCTAGAGGTGAACAGCAACACGATTCCACTTCAGTTCTTGCAAAGCCTTAGGTCTCCCTTGTTTGGGAGTTTGACTAGGTAAGCCTTCTTCCAATCGAAGGATATCTCACCTTCCTTCCTTGAAAACCTTCTACAGTAGTGATGTGAGCATGTCCTCTGTTCTGTCTGCGTCTGTTTTCAGTGCTTCTGGCGGAATTCCATCTGGTCTTGCTGCTTTCCCTAATTTCAGCAGTTTTATGGCATTCAGAACTACTGCTTTTGAAGAAGGACCATTGTTCACTGGTATTTCCGGAAGAGTCGCAGGTGGTGGTGGTGGTCGATTCAAGAGTTTTCTGAAGTGGTCATATGTGTATGTAGACACATAAAATACTAGTGTTCACAAACACTTGTATCTATCTAATGTACGAATATTTGATAGTCAGTTAATCATATAAATACTACTATGTCTTATACAATAGAGTTCAGGAAGCACATTTCGTCCTGTTTGAGGCTAGTCAGCCGGATTACTTCCTCAATGAAATGGTGAGATAGACTGGGTTTTGTTGGGATAAGAATTAATTCTTCTAACATCGGGTAGAGAAAACCTATGTCATTATCATTAGAAGGCCATAAGGCAGGCAGGAGTGTGATATTTTTCGGGGCTAACCCTTTTCGACTCCTCACCTTCGCATAAGGAAGGTAATATTAGTATATGCTCTTCTGGTCACATCCTCCTTCCAGCCAACAGTACAACTTCGACCTGGGACCCCCAATATAGTGTAGGAATTTACACTACAACGGTAACTACTTTTCGTCATGTCACATATCTAATAAACCTTTTTGATATAGTAGGATTTTAAAGAGGATAAGCTTCCCAGTCACTGTAACTCATGGGGTCATCGTGATATACAAACCCAACTTTCACGTCAATGTAACAGCTGTTCGCCGCGTTATAAAAATCAACATACTAGTGTATGTAATTACAAATCAAAGCTATCCAAAGTTTACTCCACAAACACTCTTCAGTTACAGAGAGATATCAAGTCGCCGAAGTATATTTGTGAAATTATCATATCCTGTAGCAAAATGTTGAGGTGATAGAGTGCAAGGAATAAGTACGATTAGGATTATAGTTTCATTGATATGATCGAAAATTCATAATAGAGTGATACTGACGTTAGAAGAAACTTTGAAAGTCATATTACTCACTAGTGTAACAGCCTATCAGTTTTGTCTACTTCATGAAAAGCTACCTTTTCAGCCATTTTACTTGTAGCTAGGTTGCCCTACGAAGTCACTCATATGTTATATATATATATATATATATATATATATATATATATATATGTTTCTATTATTAACCCTCTGATATCACCTTCAGCTGAGTCGTATCTTAAAAGAATTTTGAGGGAGTTGTAGAGATTGGGAAATATTTCGAATTGTTATTCATCGCACACCAACATCAATTGGAGGAACAAATGGAACCTGGTAGCACTGGAGAAGTGACCGGTGGGGGCAAAGACTGATGGTCATGAGAACAGTTAATCAAACATGATATTGGGTGGCGGTTGTACTATGTCGTGAGCTAACAGAAGTTGTAAATATGGACCATTGGATTCCACCGACATAGTGGCTAGCTCAATGGTAACGTGCTGGCAGTGGAATCTGAAGGTTGTGGGTTCGATGCCTGGTGGTGCGGGGTTGTGTGTGCGCACTGATGAGGATTCCCATACTAGTCGGACGAAACAGCTGCGGTCCAGCGTTTCCAGGTTTACTTTGTTCCTTCAACTGATGTCAGTCTACGATGACTAACAACTTGACATATCTTCATAGTTAGTTTCAGTAGCTTTTATATTTTCGGGATGATGATGATGATGATAGTACTATTTCACGAAAAAGAAGACTACTCGAATCTCATAACACTAGGGGATCACATTTTTATATTGTATGATGGTAAACTTACAGTGAGTCATGTAAGCATTTTGACAGATAACCATGAGGTGGTCACACGTTTGGTACCATAGAGACTAAGTAAAAAAGTTAAGTGTTGATAAACAGTTTGACCTGGATGACTCCCTATCTGTATGTCTCATCCCTCATCAAAACGCACCTTGAAAAGACAGTAAATTTTACTAACCAACAGACTGGTCAAATTATTCTTCAACATTTTCAGCACATTAGTTTATTAGCTTTTCCTCTTACAAAAACACTTTCCCATTCACAAATACCTCTTCGACAGACTGAAATAACTCAATGATAAAGAAGTTAAGCGTTTCAAATACTTTCGTCTACTTAGTTCATATTCGCAAGATTTATATTCTCCTTTGATTTGTATGCTTCTGTGAAGTGTGCCAAGTCGAAATAATGCGCGTCAGTGGAAGATAATCCCTTCATAAGTTTATCTGCTGAACATCTACTGCTAACAATCTCATAAATCACGTGAATAACCTCAAAACGCACCACAGAGTCTCTGCACATAACATGTATGATCTGTTAATATTTCTTTTTCCCTTGGGTTCCTAGCAGAATAAACGGATTCAGTAGCACGACTCCATTACACTCGTTTCTCTACAGTATATTCAACTCTGCTCAACCACTACCCACAAGCTTTCATTTCTTCCTCACACACAATCTCCTCTATGTCACCCTCACCTCACACACCCAACTCGTCATTCTCCATCTGCATTCCACTCGACGGCCTCACCTGACATGTGGTGTCCCCAATCAGCCTTCTCAGTGCATCCCCAATCCAATCCATCTCCACTCTCTTCTTCTGCATATTTGTTGCATCCTCCGTTCTCGGTTCGTCGGTTCGTTGCCAGGCCGGAGTTCCTCATTGCTTATTCTTTCTCGCTATCTGATCTGATCCTCAGTACGGAGTGAGAGTGGGGAGCAGCTGTTGATGATGTATGTCTGTAGTTTGTTGGAAGTGTTTTTCGTGACACGCCAAGTTTCCCTACCATCACATGGAAGCACCGACTTGACTGAATTGTCAGTGTTGAAAATCAGGATGTTGTACACTCTTCATGTTGACTGCAGTGGATATCCACACTGATTTCAGATTAGTGAGTGAAAGGTCTATCTCGCTGTCTTTCCCATCCTGATTGGCTTCGACGTCCTCATCTGTGCCTGTGCCGCCACCTGTAGTTGAAATGATTCTGCCTGTGTGGGTTGGTAGTTGAAAGACACTACTCCCTCTACGTTTCTCACATTAATCGTGATTGGTGCTTGTTGTTGTTGTTGTTGTTAGTTGGTTATCTTCATCACCTCTGTTGATTGTAAAATTGTCTTTCTTACACACACTGGTCATTTGATAGTAAACGAAGCAGCTGGAATTTGTTGATATCTCTCACAATATGACCAATAGCCTGAATGGGTTGAAACTGTACTGTGAGGTGCTTTCATATTGGATGATAGGAATTAGTAAGAAGTTATCAAGCTTGTGTTCCATTAGGATCAACTGGTTAATATACTGGAACAGTATGTATGACATCCACTTGTTGAGTGAGTGGTCTAATTTCCTGTGTTGTTGATGAATGTGTTTGACGATGAGTTTGAGATGGGATAGAATATGTTTCATGGATTCCAATGCTGGGTACCATCAATTGGTGTTACCATTACCGCCGTTTCCTTGTGAGAGTTCACATGACGATGAAGTTCATCCCGTTCATTCCAATCAACGAGGGGAGAATAATAAGCCAAAATATATCGATATTGATTGTAGTTCTATTGTGAATATTCAGAATCAGTCCATCCGTCTACGACTGAGTGAGTGTAGAAAATGCTTTCGATGGTGGTTGATGCAAGAAGATGAAATGTAAAAAATTTGGATCGCAGTGGGATTCGAACCATCAACTATAGAGTTTCTTGCGTAAAACTTTTTGATCGCACGCTCAAATCCCGCCGCTGTTCAAATTTTCATTTCACCTTTAATCATCACCTAGTATCAATCGAATTTTGCCAAACCGTATGCTTACGTTAAATTTGCATACTCATGAGTAGATTAGCATAAAGGGTCAACATTTTAAAGGTTAGTTGGATATAAAAAAATCCGATTGAGCTGTCGTTACGGGAATGCGATTACATTCATACATTTACTTTCCTTAACGGATTCAAAATGAATGACAGTGATCAACTTTGTAGAATGTAATGACTTAACTGTATATCATTGTCTTCTGTTCAGTTATGTTCAAGCCCTTTAAAGTAAATCACTATGAAATAAATAAATAACGAAACTATTAGCCATTTATAATTCTATTGTCGTGACATAGATGATACGTTTATAGTTCTCTAAAGTGAGATTGATAAGAATGCTGTTCTCAATAAATTCAATAGTATTCATCTGGCAATCAATTCCACAATAAATGAGGAGAAAAATGACAGTATCCAATTTCTTGATGTTCTTTTGGTAAAAAGGTTAGATGGGACCTTGAGACGAGGTGTATATATTAAACCAATATCAATGAGTCAATCAATACACACAATCCTTTAGTGACATACTCCCTGCAATACAAGAGGAACCTGGTGAAATGCCTAGCATACCATGCCACAGCTATCTGCTCAGATGATGTTATAATGGAAGAGTGCTACACCATCCATGATGTGCTTGACTACTCACACAAGTTTGTGACTAAGCATATGAATATTACGAGGGTTAAGGCAAGAACATCAGCAGATTCTAAGAAGCAAATCTTCTTGAAGCTAAAATTCAGTAGTGACATTTCCACACACACACACACATACACACAAACACACACACAACGTATAAAAAGTCTTGCATAAAGCATTCCCAGTCGCTAAATTATGTCCCACCATCTACAACCACCGCGCGGTTCTAGGTGAAAGAAATAAAAACAAACTGCTTGATTCTGCCACTTCCATGTGCATTTATTAATCCAACTGCTCCTGTGGAGCTAGTCACAATGGGCGTACAATGAGGCAGTTCCATCGTCGAATTTCTGAGCACTATCCATCATGGTTGAGCAAGGGATAAATTAGAAAAATAAAGTACGCCATGCTTGCACACTCAGTTGACACTGGATATCATGTAGATACTAGAAAAGCTTTTAAAATTATTCACCGGATTCCAATTCAATTACCACATGGATTATTCACTTGCTAACTTCACATAGCATAGGCGATTGCAATCCACCTTTACAAACATACACGACCCTTGTATTCCGACGGAGTTGTCTGACCACTTTCATTACCATGGTCGACACAACGTGATATAACTTATAGTATTACTTTGTACACCTCCTCCCCTAATTGAAAAGGAATATATTTCTTCGTCCAATCAGTCTTGCTTCTAAATGACAATGTGCTTTCAAGTTTGATAACAGACGATCAATTAGGTGGAAGAGGATAGATATATCAAATATGATACAGGGATTAGTTGACTATTTTATAAAGATTTAAGGTTGATTATGGAAAATACTCAGAAAAACCAAACGATTTCTTTAGAGGATGAAAAATCAGTCAATAGGACGGTAGTGATGTCAGTTTGGTGTTCGTCATAGACTGACTGGTATCAATTGGGCAACTACTGAAAAGCTGGGGGAACTAGATAGCTGTTTCATCGTAGCATGAAACTCCTCAACGATGTTCACCTTGTCCTCCAAGGATCCAACCCATGATCTTCAGTTTCCGCGGCTAGGATATTGATATTAAGTATCAAAGTCGCGATTCAATGAATCACCTTTTCGCAATTCTGTCAACTCGTGCCACCGTTGAATACCTGTCTTCAAGGTCACCGTTTCTCATAAAAACTTTGTGAAGTATCATCTTGAAGCAAGTGGCTGATGAGCACAAACATACAAACTGGATGTGTATCTAGTGCTTACTTGTGACATCCTTCGGGAGGGATGTCTTGAAGTTTTAATGAGAAGCCGTCACCTGTAGAGTTAGCCAAGTTGAGAGTGTAGTGGGTGCCAGCTGATTATGCTATTTTGAGGATTGACAGAGATAGGAAACTGCGAAGTAATGAACTCGTATCCAGTGGCTGAATAGCTAAAGCGCCCCTCATGATACCCAAGGGTACTGAGTTCATTCTGTCGTTGGATGGTGCGTGTGTACTGCTGAGGAGTTAGGACAGAACAACTGTCCAGAACTTGGAGATTTTCAGCAGTTCACAAACTGATGTCAGTCCATGAGTAATACCAAATTATAATCAATTAGGTCTCCACAAACCTCTGAAGGGAAGGCGGAATGAATTAAAAAGGTTAGCTCCATTTTATTCTGTTTATAAGAAATATCACAGAGTGAAGGAACAGTAGCATTTACTGGATGACGTACTTTTCAGACACATTTTATCATCCATATGCATATCAGGTCAGGTAATCCCATAATAACTTCGAAACAGACTTTATATATTCACAATTTTCTATCCTTCTCTGTGATGACAAGGGTAGTAGAATTCTGCATATATCTGGGACAGATGCAGAATCATTTCGATTGCCTCACGTATTTGTTGTTGATTCGATAAACGAAGATTCAGTCGGTTATCAATCTATCCCTCCATCAACCCAACTTAGTTAATTTTCAACACTGTTGCCCTATCCAACCCTAATGTGAGATTGTGTGTCATCGCATGCAGAGCTGCAGCCGAGCTTCTCTCTACATTTCTTATCTTATTAAGATCTACTTATCTTGATTTAGCTAGGATTTTGTACTCAGTTATTCTAATCGATCCTGAAAAGTCGACTACTTTCACCTATGTACTTGACCTTGCAATCATTGGAAGGGATTTGTCTGGTAAACCAGATTATTTTGCTGGATTGGATCAATAGGATCATTTAACCTACAAAGCTTGTTTCTAAGTGAGTTTTCGGTTTAAATGTCATCATAACCTCAGCCGGCCTTATTGAGAATTCTTCATAATGCTTGTGAGGTGCCTTCCTTATGTAATAACACAGCAGAGGTAATTAAAGAAAATAATCTTGTTTACCAGATCCCATGCAATGATTCCGAGGTCAAGTGCATAGGTCAAAGCAGCCGACCACGGTCGATTGGAAAAACTGAGCACAAAAACTCAGCTAAATCAAAGCACAAACAAATCAAGATTAGTAGATTTTAATAAGATAAGGAATGTAGAGAAAAGCTCGGCTGCAGCTCTGCATGCGATGACACATAATCATATAGCAGAATGGAATAGGTCGACAGTGTTGAAAGTTAACTAAGTTGGGTTGATGGAGGGATAGATTGATAACCGACTGAACCTTCGTTTATCGAATCAACAACAAATACGTGAGGCAATCGAAATGATTCTGCATCTATCTATCCTAGATATATGCAAAATTCTACTACCGTCGTCATCACAGAGAAGGATAGAAAATTGTGAATATATAAAGTCTGTCTCGAAGTTGTTTTGGGGTTACCTGGCCTGATGTGCATATGGATAATAAAATGTGTCTGAAAAGTGCGTCATCCAGTAAATGCTACTGTTCCTTCAGTGTGTGATATTTCCAATAAACAGAATAAAATGGAATTACGATCGATCACATTTCCCAAGTTTTACTCTTATGTTAATGGGAAAAGGTTAGATTTGATTTAAAATCGTTGTATTGTAATCGCATGTTAAGAGACTGGAGGAATCATCAGTAAGAAGATCTTTTACCAAACCTGGTTTAATATTGAATTCCATTTCTTTGAAATTATAAATATGGATGGGATATGCAATATCTCAACTTTTACATCATCTATCTAGTAGTATACAATAAGCGTTTGGTACAAATACTGTTTGGAAACAATGCTCGTCAGAATACCTAGAAGAAGAATATGCTATAATCAAGAAATGCCTTCAGGCGAACAGAAATGAAACGTCTAGACAGATGACAGGTAGTATGTACTTAACTTTCTGAACTTCAAGTCTGATAGATTAAACCAACAGATTCCCTGAAAACACTATTATGCAGACCAAAGGATGCAACAATCAAAGAAGACACACCGAATATCATTTACAATATCAACTCCCACAACTGTAGTCAACACTGCATTGCACAAAGTGGTCAACCACCTTCGTCTTCATCTACATGAACACCAATTAGCTATTAAACATCATACACAACATTTCATCACTCATCGCTCAATACACGTGAATAACAACTATTAACATAAATCCAATGTTGACAATGTAGAAATGATGGAGGGAGAGAGGAAACACAAAGAATGTCATGACAGAATTCCTAGAAGCTTGGCATTCAGATCAGTCAGTCAGTCAGTCAACAATCAATAGATGTATGGACATAGACCCAATCTATGAACCAATGAGAAAAATGATAAACGATGTGAAGGTGAGAGGTCGAGCAGATGAAGGGACAACAGGAGAATGTATACAGTCTGTGAATGACACAACAATGAAAGGGAACAAGGAATCTCACAGAAAGCAGTTGGTCATGATGAGCTAGTGAATCAGTCAGAGAGAGATGCTGACAGGTCAATTTATACAGAAGTTAATGGTGTTGATGTTGCTGTGTGGGAAGACGATGAAAGCTCCACGACTAAGCAACCCAGCTCAGGGAACACAATACAGTCAATGATTACATCTCTGATAAGGTTCAACGTCAAGATTTTGAGAAATTGGATATCAGTGCAACAGTATAGTAGTCGTTTACTCTATGGAAATCTGATGTACCAGAGATTTATAGCTGTGGGTAGCTTTTCGCATTCAAAACATCTATGTGTTTATCAGCTGAACGATGAATACATTAATTTCTGTATACTGAACTTAATTGCAGCTGTTCATTTCCCTGAGATTCAGCTTCATACATGTATGGTAGCAAGATGAAGTGATTGAAGTTAAATTAAAAGTCTGGTCTGCAGTCGGTCCTGGGTAGGTCAGTTGGTAGAGCATTATGAAGAGAACTCAGTGGACACTGGCTTGAATCCAACCGTGGTTCAAATTTTCATTTCACCCTCGATCATCACCCAGTATAAGATACTACTCTGCAGCTGCTACCTCAGATAGTCAGTAGGATAATCAGTATGATGTTCTTCCTACTCCCTCTAATTCAGTTACATTTCGATTGGTATGAGAATTCATGACTGGTGTGCAGCCAGTATGAATACGATTATACGATAGTAACACATCACGAATTCATATCGTTGTTGGGTGAAACTGTTGATGGTGATTGAAGTGAAATAAAAGTTAGGTCAGCAGTCGGACCTCATAGGTCAGCTAAAAATTCGGTGGTTTCTGGTTCAAATGTGACCACGGTTCAAATTTTTATTTCACCTTTATTTATCACCCAGTGTAAGTAATATTATTCTTGGATTTTGAGGGAGTTGTGGAGATTTGGAAATATTTCAAGTTGTTATTCATCGTACACTGACATCAATTGAAAGAACAAAGGGAGCCTGGGAGCACTGGACAGCTGTTTCGTCCGACTAATATGTGACTCCTCATCAGTGCGCACCCATAACCCCTCCAGGTATCGAACCCGCGACCTTCAGGTTCGAGAGGTATTCCCGAAGTTCCAAGGAGAAGTCGTGACCGGTGGGGGCAAAGACTGATGGTCATGAGAACAGTTAATCAAACATGATATTGGGTGGCGGTTGTGCTATATCGTGAAGTTGCAAATATGGACCATTGGATTCCACTGACATAGTGGATAGCTCAATGGTAACGTGCTGGCAGTGGAACTTGAAAGTCGTGAGTTCGATGCCTGGAGGTGCGGGGTTGTGTGTGCGCACTGATGAGGATTCCCATACTAGTCAGACGAAACAGCTGTGGTCCAGTGTTTCCAGGTTTACTTTGTTCCTTCAACTGATGTCAGTCTACGATAAATAACAACTTGAAATAATGCTTATCTGCCAAACAACGGATACCTCAGATATAGACAAAATGATTAGATAATTCACATTCTTCCATATGTCTGTTAACTGGGGTTAATCATCTTATAGTCTCCATAGTAAATTGTTTGTTTTCCTTAATTGAAGTCTGAATAGAAAGTATAGTAATCAGTAGTTTTCTTGAATTATTGATGAGACTTATTATTGTACCGTTTCAGTAGGGCGACTAAGAAATAAGCTTCATTTTTAAATGACAATAAAGTTTATTTGACCACCTTCAAAGCATAGACATACAAATTACTGTTTATTTTCTTATTGATACAATTTCTTATCTTCTTTTATTTATCCATGTGAACATAATACTTTAAATTTGCAGGATTAACCAACTCAGGTGAAAGGCAGCGTAAAGTGTTTCTTTGAACTCCGACAAGGATACCTCAGTAATGGTAACACCAATTGATGGTATCCAGCATTGGAATCCACGAAACACATTCTATCCCATCTCAAACTCATCGTCAAACACATTCATCAACAACACAGGAAATTAGACCACTCACTCAACAAGTGGATGTCATACATACTGTTCCAGTATATTAACCAGTTGATCCTAATGGAACACAAGCTTGATAACTTCTTACTAATTCCTATCATCCAATATGAAAGCACCTCACAGTACAGTTTCAACCCATTCAGGCTATTGGTCATATTGTGAGAGATATCAACAAATTCCAGCTGCTTCGTTTACTATCAAATGACCAGTGTGTGTAAGAAAGACAATTTTACAATCAACAGAGGTGATGAAGATAACCAACTAACAACAACAACAACAACAAGCACCAATCACGATTAATGTGAGAAACGTAGAGGGAGTAGTATCTTTCAACTACCAACCCACACAGGCAGAATCATTTCAACTACAGGTGGCGGCACAGGCACAGATGAGGACATCGAAGCCAGTCAGGATGGGTAAGACAGCGAGATAGACCTTTCACTCACTAATCTGAAATCAGTGTGGATATCCACTGCAGTCAACATGAAGAGTGTACAACATCCTGATTTTCAACACTGACAATTCAGTCAAGTCGGTGCTTCCATGTGATGGTAGGGAAACTTGGCGTGTCACGAAAAACACTTCCAACAAACTACAGACATACATCATCAACAGCTGCTCCCCACTCTCACTCCGTACTGAGGATCAGATCAGATAGCGGGAAGGAATAAGGAATGAGGAACTCCGGCCTGGCAACGAACCGACGAACCGAGAACGGAGGATGCAACAAATATGCAGAAGAAGACAGTGGAGATGGATTGGATTGGATTGGATTGTGGATGCACTGAGAAGGCTGATTGGGGACATCACATGTCAGGCGAGGCCGTCGAGTGGAATCCAGATGGAGAATGACGAGTTGGGCATGTGAGGTGAGGGTGACATGGAGGAGATTGTGTGTGAGGAAGAAATGAAAGCTTGTGGGTAGTGGTTGAGCAAAGTTGAATATACTGTAGAGAATGGAGTCGTGCTACTGAATCCGTATATTCCACTAGGAACCCAAGGGAAAAAGAAATATTAACAGATCATACATGTTATGTGCAGAGACTCTGTGGTGTGTTTTGAGGTTATTCACTTGATTTATGAGATTGTTAGCAGTAGATGTTCAGCAGATAAACTTATGAAGGGATTATCTTCCACTGACGCGCATTATTTCGACTTGGCACACTTCACGGAAGCATACAAATCAAAGGAGAATATAAATCTTGCGAATATGAAACTAAGTAGACGAAAGTATTTAAAACGCTTAACTTCCTCATCATTGAATTATTTCAGTCTGTCGAAGAGGTATTTGTGAATGGGAAAGTGTTTTTGTAAGAGGAAAAGCTAATAAACTAATGTGCTGAAAATGTTGAAGAATAATTTGACCAGTCTGTTGGTTAGTAAAATTTACTGTCTTTTCAAGGTGCGTTTTGATGAGGGATGAGACATACAGATAGGGAGTCATCCAGGTCAAACTGAGCAGGAAGCTCATTGGTTGTTGTTTCGAATCCCACTGCCATCCAAATTTTTCACATTTCACCTTCTTGCATCAACCACCATCGAAAGCATTTTCTACACTCACTCAGTCGTAGACGGATGGATAGATTCTTCATACTCACCATAGAACTACAATCAATATTGATATATTTTGGCTTATTATTCTCCCCTCGTTGATTGGAATGAACGGGATGAACTTTATCGTCATGTGAACTCTCACAAGGAAGCGGCAGCAATGGTAACACCAACTGTTGGTACACAGCATTGGAATCCATGAAACATATTCTATCCCATCTCAAACTCATCGTCAAACACATTCATCAACAACACAGGAAATTAGACCACTCACTCAACAAGTGGATGTCATACATACTGTTCCAGTATATTAACCAGTTGATCTTAATGGAAATATCATCACTCAGTGAGAGACAAACATGTATAACTTACGAGCTCCAAATAGGAGGATATGCACTTTCTGCATCAGTCATCATTGTTGACTTACTGCTGTAATGAGCACAATGTTGACGTGAGTAGTAATCAAGTTTGAGTTTCATCTTTTCATTGCCACACACATGAATGGCTTCGTGGTTACAGTGCACAGAGGGGAGCAGATCAACTGAGTTTCTGAATAAGAACAAGTAGAAGTGTTTGCTATTCTGTAACCCATCACTAATGATTGAGATCTGTGCTCAGACTGAATATCACCATTAGACTTTGAAATATACAGACTCGAAATTGATTGATCTGCCTTGAGGAGATAAACTTTCAATTTGAATATGAATGTTGAAGTTGAGAGTTGCAATGGTGAATGTTGGACAGATATGTGTCCAGTACGTTTCATGGTATCTGTTTGCCTATGTTTGTCATCTGAAATTTCCCGACTGAAATACATGTGGACAAATAGGGTGTGGTGGCCTCAGTGATATATTTCTTGATGAGTGGAGAGTGATCATGCAGATCGAATCAATATTCTGTCTTTGACAAAATCGAGAGATTATAGAATTCTACTATGTAATCACTCGAAAGTCATTATGTGTTCACATGTTTTCCGAAGTGAATGTGATTCCTTCCTTCACCTTTTGGTACTGTTTTCGGGACTACATTCCCCAAAGTTTTCTTATTTCTAATTGCGTCAACATTTCTATTGATGTAATGAGAGGAAAATTATTTCAGATCTGGTATTAGAGTTTTCTATTGAATAACCTTAGTGACTAGTGTAGTGAAGTGATTGGAATTTATTTTATTAGAGTCCTTGAAACAGCGAACTGTCCCAGAGAAATGAGGTGGTGTGGAAATCGTAACTAACTCCATTTCTTGACACCGAAAACTGTTACCATTTTTGTCTCTCGGTGGGGTATTTTTGGACTAAAGTTTTTCAGCAGCAGTGTAATGACTTCTCTCACCTGGATGAGAATATGGACATAAAGTCTATTTATATACATGGCTTCACACCAGTTCAGTACAAATGAAATCTAGTCGGCTATCTTATTACTGGAATACTAAGTATATGACTGTGTAAAGAAAGATATCGATTGGCTGAATATAACGTTGTCCATTGCATGACATAAGTGCATGCATCTTCAGATCCTATTCATCTTAGAGACTAGCAGTGGAATCCGTGGTGGACATTTCATCTTACTCCGAACTCACTCGTCAGCTGCATGCACCTTGGCCCCAGTGAGTCTCAAGCCCGGCGCTCATCGCTTCAAACCTCAAGACATCATCTTCTAGGGTAGTGGGCCTGACAGTCACCTCTTATCTAAAGGTTATCACTTATTGTTTGATACTTCTAATGTGCTGTTGCTACATTGGGTTGGATTGCTCGGTCTCTGTTGGCAGATGAGCTCCAATGCGGATGCCTCAACACTGCCTAGTAACTGCTTATGTTGAAGTCTGATTAGTGTCTAGCAGCAGAATCCACGAAGTACGTTTCGTTTCGACCACACAGTAGTGAGTAACCTAGTCTTATAGATGCATCTTCATAAAAGCTCATCCGCCAACAGAGACTGAGCAATTTGACCCAATGTATTAACTGGAAATTGCAGGTATCAAGACAAAACTGATACCCATTGCACAAAAGGTGGCCGTCATGCCCTAATAGCCAAGTAGATGACGTTTTGGCATCTGAAGCGATGGTTCAGTTCTCAGTGGGAACAACATCACTGATCAATGGAATGCAAGTGCATACAGCTGACGAGTGGGTATGTTATTGAACAAAACGTGCATCCTAGATCCCAATGTCGGTCAACAAGATGAAAACAATATCATGAATGTCTTGCAGTATCCAAGACTCCGCCTAGGAACCCTTCAATATACCAACAATAGCCGAGCAATTCAAGTCGGTATAACAACAGGAGAATACAAATGTCTAACTACATCTTAAGATATATAGAGATATTAAAGAATTTTATTGTACTGCATTTATGATGTTAGAGAATGGAACACAAACGAAATCCTCTACGTGAGCTACAAATATTCGCCGTTAACACAGAGTCATCTGCAAACTATGTTCTTTTCAATTCACTACAAGTAATTCTGGATTAGTCCTATATCTTTAAGGTTGTATTTATCATGGAGTGATATAAATTAAAAGACTACTAAAATCTTGGAGCCACTGGATACCAGTTTTGTCCTATTATCAAACTATCCAATAGTATGTAACAACAATCACACCTATCGGATATTGACCTCAGGACTTTCAAGTTTCACGGTGAAAGTACTAGACATTCAGCCTGTGAGTCTGTAGTTCAATACCCCACAGTTTCCTGCTTCTTTGAGTTTGTAAAATAGTATGAATTTAATTCAATTTTAATTATATAGGGAAAACTTGAAGTATGACTTTTTACACTATAAATTGAAAGACTATCTTATCCGATTAAATTCATTGGTTCAATAAAAATCACACACGAAGATATGCGGTAGATAACCTCTAACGTCAGTAATGATGTTTATCTTTCGCTTCATTATGACTACTGATGTTCAAAAATTCGAAAATTAACTTGCTGAACAGTAAATCCAGTATATCTAACCCGACACAAACACCAATCACCATTAGTGAGAGAAATCGAAAGGATTAAACGAACACAAGAAAAAAATCTAGAGACTAGTGTCTATAGGAAACCTACCCATTCGTATTCCTACTTAAACTTCGAATCCTACCGCTCCCATTTCAGTTAAAGTAGGCCTAGTTAAATGCTTGAGTGGTAGAGCAAAAAAGTATACTAGTAGATCGGAAAATCTGTGACAGTGAAATTAGACACATCAAGAATACCCTACGTCTCAATAATTACCCACCAAAATCTATAAATAAATTCATAAGAAACCGGAAGAAAAACAATAGCAGTGTTATTAATAATAATCCCACTACTAGTGGTAATAATGGTGACAAGGTTAAGAGAGAATTCAATGCCTCTGCTGTGTTACCATACAAGGAAGGCACCTCACAAGCATTATGAAGAATTCTCAATAAGGTTGACTGGGAACAGAGTCCCATTCAAACCAACAAACTTACTAAGAAACAAGCTTTGTAGGTTGAAAGATCCTATTGATCAAATTAAGCAAAATAATCTGATTTACCAGACAAATCCCTTCCAATGATTGTGAGGTGAAAAGTACATAGGTCAAACCAGTCGACCAGGGTCAATTAGAATAACAGAATATAACACCTTAGCTACATCAAGATTAGTAGATCTTAATCAGATAAGAAATGTAGAGAAAAGCTCAGCTATAGCTCTGCATGCGATGACACACAATCACACAGTAGGGTGGAATAGGGCGACAGTGTTGAAAACTAACTAATTTGGGTTGATGAAGGGATAGATTGATAACCGACTAAATCTTCGTTTATCGAATCAATACCAAACACATGCTGTCTCGAAGTTGTTTTGGGGTTACCTGACCTGATATGCATACGGATAATTGAATGTGTCTGAAAAGTACGTTATCCAGTAAATGCTACTGTTCCTTCAGTGTGTGATATTTCCAATAAACAAACTAAAATGGAGTTATCTCGTTTACCTACCTATCTAGAGGGCAGCGTAGTTTCAACATACATGACAATGTCACAGCCATGATCGGAAAAGCGAGATACGTCTTCATTCAATAGTCTGATATCAGTGTGAAGATCTGCTGCACTGCACTACACTACATTGCACTGCACTGCACTACACTACACTCAACATGTGGAACAACATCCGGATTTTCAACACTACTAATCTCAGTCAAGTCAGTGCTTCCATAGGATGGTTGACAGACTTCCCGCCTTACACAAAGCATTTCAAACAAACAACTGACATACATGATCAACAGGTGCCGCCTACACTCACTCCATACTGAAGATGGAGATCAGATGACGAGAATAGTAGGAATAAGCAAGGAGGTACTCTGGCTAGCAATGGACCAACAAACCAACCAAGAACCTATCGTCCAACAGATGTACAGAAGAATAAGGTGTAGATGTATTGTATTGAATTGGACATGGACTGAGAAGGTGGTTCGGGGACATCACGCGTCGTGTCAAACTGTTGAGTAGAACCGAAATTGGAATGAATGAGTTAGGCATGTTAGTGGAGGGTGATATGTAGGAGATGGTATGAGGATGAAATGAAAGCTTATGGGCAATCGTGTGGCTGTGCTTAAGAAAAGACTGGTGAGAAGGGAGTGATATGGCGATGTTCTACTGAAGCCTTTTGTTCCACTACGAACTCAAGGGACGATTAATTAAATAATAGATATTCTAACTCTACAGAAGTAGTCGAACTATACAAACATTAGTCAACTAGTTTATCTTTGACCCACGAAATCAGCATAGAATTGTTTTAGAATATTAGTCTTGGCATTCAATTAAACCATATATATGGTGCCGATATGTAGATGATACTTTTACAACACTGAAATCAGAACACAGCAATAGGCTCTTGATACATATAAATCGCGTAGTAAATGCAACTTATTTCGTCTGTGACTTAGAAAGTGATGAAGGTGAGCTAACAATTTTGGACTGTAAGACTAAACGAACACAATACGAAAGTTTAAAGACTAGCTTCGTGTACAAGAAACCTTCCGATTTCAATCGCTATTCAGATGACAAGTCATCTCATTCCATCTCAGTTCAAATAGGCCTAGTTAAATGGCTGATTGTTGAAATGGATAAGCTTACTAGTAGACTAGAAAATCTATGACTATAGAATAACTCGAAGGCCGACTGAGGACATCACTCGTCAGGCCCTCGAGTGGAATCCCCAGGGGAAGCGACGAGTTGGACGTCCGAGGGTGACATGGAGGAGGTCGTGCGAGGAGGAAATGAGAGCTTCTGGGCTGTCGTGGAACCAGGTTCAAAAGATCTCAGAGAACAGAGGTCACTGGAGACGTGCTACTGAAGCCCTATGTTCCACTAGGAACTCAAGGGACTAATAATAATTATAATTATAATAGAATAACTCAGATAACTAAACATTTAACTCTTGTAAAGTTAGTCTATCATTGATTTCTTGAACATTATTCATCTGGTTAACCAAAGAATAGACAAAGAAATATATAATCAAATATGATTTTAAAATGGTCACCTCACTTACACTTGAGATATCACATAAAGCAGGACTTGAAATGGTAGTGCATTTAAACAAAGTGTGTTGACTAGAAACTTACATGAGTAGTATATATATATATATTCTGTTTATAAATAATATTCAATGAATTGGTAAAATGTAGGTGAAACTGTGCATTTTGTACAACATATACTTATTACAAGTAAGATACAACTACTAATCTTTACTAACATCAAACTAGTCTAAATAATTATTAAAATACTACTAGTATTACAATATAATATATTATCTAAATATTTATACATATCTCATGCAATCATATTGTTAGTGTTCACTAAACCAATTAAATCAATTTCATTTATTCACTTGAAAAGAGAATCACAACAAACAAAACACAATATCCAACTAATTACTTGTTATTAATGTTATCTTCTGAAACAATAAATGAATAACAGCAAAAGAGAAATAATAATAATTATATTTTGAGGGGGTTGTGGAGATTTGGAAATATTTCAAGTTGTTATTCATAGAAGACTGACATCAGTTGAAGGAACAAAGGAAACCTGGAAACACTGGACCACAGCTGTTTCGTCTGACTAGTAAGGGAATCCTCAGCAGTGCGCACCCACGACCCCACACCAGCAGGGATGGAACCCGCGACCTTCAGGTTCCGCGACCAGCGCGTTACCATTGAGCTAGCCACTGGGTCAGAATCCAGTGCTCCATATCTCCAACTTCTGTTAGCTCACGATATAGCGCAAACCGCCACCCAATGTCATCGTTGAGTATTTGTCCTCACGGCCATCAGGCTTGACTCCACCGGTCACGACTTGTCATTGGAACTTCGGGAATACTTCTCGAAGCTAGTCACCAACGAGCACTAGTTCAATTAAATTTTGAGGGGGTTGTGGAGATTTGGAAATATTTCAAGTTGTTATTCATCAATGGTAACGCGCTGGTCGCGGAACCTGAAAGGCGCGGGTTCGATCCCTGCTGGTGGGGTCGTGGGTGCGCACTGCTGAGGAGTCCCATACTAGGACGAAACAGCTGTCCAGTGCTCCCAGGTTTCCTTTGTTCCTCTCCAACTGATGTCAGTCTTCGATGAATAACAACTTGAAATAATTATATATTTTTGAGATGAATGGGGATTTTTTTTCTAATTTAGAAGTAGTATTCACCATGGACTGACATCTGTTGGGGTACCATTGAAAATCTAAGAGCATTGGACACCTGTTTCGTCTGACTAGCATGGGACTCCTCAGCAGTACGCACCCACGACCCAGCTACTGATCCAACTCAGGACATTCAGGTTTTACGGCGAAAGTGCTAAATTAAAAAACCCCATTCATCTCAAAAATACATTACTGTATAGTCCTCATTAGTGACTTGCTTCCAGATGGATGTCAGGAAGGTGTAATGAGAAGGCGTGACCTATGGGGTCAACCAGTAGGAAGTGAAGTGGATGTTAACTGAAGACCTTGGGTGATAGTCGCACTATGTCGTGAATTGACAAAAGTTGGAAATTATGAACTATTGGAAACCGACCCAGTGGCTGAATGCTTAACGCGTTCACCGTGAAACCTGAATATCCTGAAGTCGACCCGTAGCTGGGTCGTGGGTGAGTACCTCTGAGGAGTCCCACGCTAGTCGGACGAAACAGGTGTCCAGTGCTACCAGATTTTCAATGGTTCCCCAACAGATGTCAGTCCATGATGAATACTACTTCTAAATAATGATCACGTTTATTTCGGACGCCGGCCGGGGGGGCTATAAATTTTAATAAAGGAAATAAAATTTCCTTTATTCTGAGAAAAAAATGGGTACAAAACCCGAAAAGTTTATTTTTGTAAATCTTAATTCCTAATTTGAACAAAAACATTTCATCTCCCTTCATCAACTGCAGAATGAGGCTGTAGTTGAAATGAAATATTAGTAGTGCATTGGGTACTGCTGGTTAGAATGGAGATAAGTAGTATTTGTAGAGAGGACGGCAGAAATTACCTCTGATGACTCCACTACAGCTACTACTGTACCAATTAGCTGTCTGGTCACCCTCGCCAGTTCATTAATATCGATGGGTTGGGCGTTCGGGACACTTTCGATGAATTGTGCACCCAGCAACTGCACCTGTGACTTCTCATTCAAAGTGGGAAGTATTCGTCGAAGTAGTTTACTGAACTTCACAGCCAATACCAGCGGGTCTTCATCTATTCCAAGTCTCATGCCCCGGAACTGCTGCTTCACCAGATCTCTGTCCACTGGGCTATCAAACCGCCTCCAGGCGTTCAACCATTCTCTACCAAGTCTCCTTCCCATCAACACGTTCCATGCCCTTATATGCCGCCTTCGCTCTACCCCTCACCAACCTGCCAAGCACCATAACCTTCGCTCCTGGATTCCGGATACCCACCAGCTCCGCAACCGACTTGAAGTCCCTGAGGAAGACCTTGATGTCTCCATCCACGAACACTACATGCCATGAAATGCTCATTACTTTCAGAAGCAGCGACACCAATTGTAGGAAACGAGAAGACAGAGATGAAGGAAGGGATTTGTATTATTGACATCTTGTACAGTAGTCGTTAAATATGGTGCGCCTTGCACTAAGACGGTCATTTACACAATGTGCATCATTTCCACTTCTGCCTCTCTCTTTCTATTTGTTCTTAATACGCCTGCATTGTTTCTTGCGTTTCTCTGGGCAGAATCTTTACCTAATTGTGGTAATTCCCTATGACTTCTGCAGCACTCTCATCAAATACTACTTGTATCCACTCTGATTAGCAATGCTTACTACAGTAGTAATGATAATATAGCATACTTTAAATATGTCGAATGGAGATGTGAAATCCAGTATTCAAAATCAGTGGTGACAGAGGAGGGGGGGAAGGGAGAACAATCGAAATTCAGTGTTAAAGAAGGGATTGTCTCAGAGCTAATAGGTTGCGTAATTACATGAAAAACTGGAAAATTACTTAGGGATTGACAATCAGTAAGTAATTAATGAAAAGTTGATGCCATCGAGAAGAGGAAAGCTAATTATATACATCTACCAAGATAAAGAAAGTTTAATTACAGTCTCTTACTGAGTACAATAGGTCAGGTTGAAAATGTTTGCTAGTGAGAGCTTCCGCAAACCGTAATCAACATGGTATTCTTCGTTTGTTGATTATCCTGAAGGATTGAGAAATATCTAGTTGATGTCATGTTTCCATCAAATACCTAGTGATTGCACTTTTAAAGATCTAGCTACCATTCATAAAATCATTTTCTCATTAATTATTTACTGACTTTGTTCCTCCAACTGATGTCAGTCTTCGATGAATAACAACTTGAAATATTTCCAAATCTCCACAACCCCCTCAAAATTTAATTGAACTAGTGCTCGTTGGTGACTAGCTTCGAGAAGTATTCCCGAAGTTCCAATGACAAGTCGTGACCGGTGGAGTCAAGCCTGATGGCCGTGAGGACAAATACTCAACGATGACATTGGGTGGCGGTTTGCGCTATATCGTGAGCTAACAGAAGTTGGAGATATGGAGCACTGGATTCTGACCCAGTGGCTAGCTCAATGGTAACGCGCTGGTCGCGGAACCTGAAGGTCGCGGGTTCGATCCCAGCTGGTGTGGGGTCGTGGGTGCGCACTGCTGAGGAGTCCCATACTAGGACGAAACAGCTGTGGTCCAGTGCTTCCAGGTTTCCTTTGTTCCTCTCCAACTGATGTCAGTCTTCGATGAATAACAACTTGAAATATTTACTGACTGTTAATCACATAATCATTTTCCAGCTTTTCATCTAATTAATTGACCTACTAGCTAAACCCTTCTCCCCACCTAATTCATATCTCCAGAATTTCCAGTCTCATCAGATGTGTATAAATTGCCATTGATTTCGACTAAGGTTTGTGATTATTGATCCTGTGTTCCCTTGACTCACTCACCCCCTTATTGTTAATCATAGGTTTCAAATCTGCATTTATTTCTGTGTGTTTAAAGCATATTATGTCATCATTACTGCTAATACTTACTTCTTAAGTTACACAATATTTGACTTACACATTTCTAGTCGACTATATTTGACAGCGGTGAATAAAATTACCTTTTAAGCCAAAATTAAGCAATTCAGTGAGCATAGTACATCTCCAGTTTGAGTTTTAGAAGACGATTTTTTTTTCATTATTATAGGTGTAAAACTTGAGCACTATGGCAGAATATAATTCCATATCTGAGATTGGTTTATTTGACTGATATAACATACAGGGTGATATACTACTAGCTATTCACTTGATGACGACATTTCCAGCATAAATTAATCATATCTCAATGTATGATCACACAACTTTCGACATCTACTTTTTATGGTCATGTTATATTATTTGTTTCTATCGGTAGTAAAGTTTCCTATTTCTCTTGTATAGGTATATTGCGTCATTCCTATTACATGTGTTAGGTGTTGGCTGATTGGATAAACAAAGATTCTATAATCAATCTTTCTCCTCCCAACTTATATTGGACTCAAGTACAGTGGCTTTATTCCACCTTATTGTGTAGTTGTGTGTTGTTAATGCATTGCAATAGCCGAGCTCGGGTGTATATTTAACTGAATTCCTATGTTTGTTTATTCTAACTGACCCTGACCGGCTAGTTTGACCTAAGTACTTGACCTAACTCTCAGTCATTACATGGTATTTGATAAGATTAGATTATTTTGCTTAATTGGTTCTATCGGATGCTGAAGCTAGTTGACAAAGCTCATCTCTGAGTCAGTTTGTAGGCTTAAATACCACCATAACTAATTCCAGCTTTATTGAGGATCCTAAGTAAAGTTTCTGATGTGCCATCCTTGTAGGGTAACACAACTGAGGCTGTGAACTCCTTTCTACTTGTATTGTCATCATTACTCGTACTCGTGTTAGTGTCACTATTTCGTTTCTTGTGTGTTCGTACGAATTTCTTAATAAACTGTTTCATTATTATTTGTCACTTGGGTTCCTAATGGAACAAAGGGATCCAGTAGTACGTCTCCAGTGCACTCTCTTCTCTGTAATCTTTTCAGCCTGGCTCTACGACTGCCCACAACCTCTCATTTCTTCCTCACACACCATCTCCTCCATGTCACTGTTGCCTCGGAAGCCTAACTTGTCGTTTCCGATCCACTCGAGTGCCTGGACTGGTGCGTGATGTCCCCGAATGGTCTTCTCAGTGCATGCTCAATCCATCTCCACTTCCTTCTGCAGAGGATAAGTGCTAACTTTTAGCGCTTATTTTATATTCTTCAGTTTCTTGTTTAAGTCCTTGCATTGCTGTCTAGTCAGTTTCCTAGCGCCATCACTTAGACATTTGACTAAACCTGCCTTCACTGACTGACTGACATTGGATGGGATAGCTTGAAGTCTAGGACACTTGTTGGAATGTGTCAGTTTTCTGTAGATGATAGCATCCAAACCTCTGTTTTTCTATAGATTATTGATCTTACTGGGGTCTGTCATTCTACACTTACCTGAATTCCTATGTTCGGTTATTCTAACTGACCCCGACCGGCTAGTCTGACCAACGTACTTGACGTCACTCATAGACATTACATGGAATTCGATAAAATATCTCGTTTTATATTTAGAATTCCAGTTCAAAAGTGTCTTACAGACGACAAATCAATGTATTTTAACGCAGTTAAGTCATTTAGCTCAGATCACTACATGAGCAATGTTGACATCAGGCGAAGCATACTAGGCAAGACAAACAAGTCAGTTGATGAGGCTATGAACCTTCATCGTCTGAGATGGCTAATACATATGCTGAGCATCTTGAGTCATAGCCTATCTTGACGTGCTATGGAAGGTTAGATTAGGTTGTGAGACGGTTCAGAGTGACCAGATCAAGATGTAAAACCACGCCTTGAGTCGTAGAGTAGAGATGTAGACGGCCTTGTTGCCGATTCTGAGAAGACAGAAATCAGTGGGTCAGTCTAAGTGACACAGATGTATTCACTCCTTGATATCTTCTAAAGTGCTAATCTTTGTCTTTAAAATGATTACTCTCTCACACAACTTTGTCTACTTTGATATCACTCTTTTTCTATTGATTTGTTCTTTGTTTACTACTGTGAAATGTATCGATTTGAAGCGATGCACTTGTGTACGAAATTCCACGTTGCTTTTGTTCATCTATCTCTCTGATCTCAAACTCTACGTGTTAAAGATCAACATAAGCTTAAAATGAAAACATATTCTTTCAGAACTCCATGATAAAACGGTTCAACTATACACAACCTTGAATGTCGATTACGGTGAAACGAACACACAAAATCAGTTAGGCTTTAATTTTCGTGAACTATTAGAGATAAAAGAAATGATAATTGAAATTGTGTTCAATAAGAAGATGTCTCGCCTGACCGCGATTGAACTCCTGTACACATATTGATTGATCACGGGAGAGAAACCAGTTTCATGTTGCCTAGTCATGAGTGAGACCGAATCCTACAGACTATATTTGCAATACGGCCACCAAGCTAAGAGACCGAGCACCGCTCAGTGTTAAATTCGCTAACTATAACACTGGGTGACACAGGTTTGAATCTCAGGCGAGGCATCAACTCCGTTGAGATTGGAGATAAGCCTTACTGACGAGCGCCAGCAAGTGCCTCCAACCAACTAACATCTACTAATGTTCACCCCGATGTTGAGCATCCTAGCTTGATAGCCACATTGTAAATATGACTGATAGAATTCCGTTTGCACTTAGAACTAGACAATATGAAATTGGTTGCACTCCCCGTGACCAGTCAATACATGTAACTCAGTCCTACATGAGGTGAATCATGTCCTGAATAGCTCAGTCGCTGACTATAACACTGGATGACGCGGATTTGGATTTCAGGTGAGACATTATTTCCATTGAGGTTGCAGGTGCGCCTTGCTGACAAATGCCAACCTAGGTCCATGGCTTCCTGCCGATTGCCTCCAATCAACTAACATCTACTAATCTCCACCCAATGTTGGGCCTCCTAGATTGTTGACCATATTTCTAATATGATCGATAGGATTCGGTTTGCACTAGTAGCCTAGTAGTTGAAAATATGATCATATAGCTACACCTATGGCTAATCATGTCGAAAATTACAGATTCACATCTTCTGAAACATGTTAAAAATGTAGGTAGTAACAACGATTATGAATATGAATCTAACCCCACTTTCTCTATGATTATAGAAAGTGTTGAATGGATGAATTCAATGTATTTATGGAATACAAACCGTAACCTGAATAGATTCTCAATTCAATCATTAGTCATCGTTCTTATCAAGTCAAAAATTTGGATCCGGTATGTTGACTATACTTTAGTAAATCTCATTGAAGATGAAGGATTGTGATGAACTGGGTTATTCAGCAAACTAAGAGGAGCGATAAGATAGGCATACGCTGGCTGTTTGACCGATGAAAAGACCCTACAAGATTTGAATTTCACTGATGGTCATTTATGTCTAATGTATTATATCGTATATACTCGATCTACAGGAGAAAACTAACAAGTTGGTAGGAGAGTCAGCAAAGAGGCAGAGAAGACGAGACTTCCTTCAGGTGAACGCAGAGAAGACAGAGACGATGAAGATACTCAACAACAACAATAAAAAGCACCAATCGCCATCAACGGGAGAAATTTGAAGAAAGTTGTCTCTTTCACCTACTTACGTACCTAGGAGGCAGTATCGTTTCAACTACAGGCGCACATGCACACACATAGATGACAATGTCACAGCCATGATCGGAAAAGCGAGATACGTCTTCATTCAATAATCTGATATCAGTGTGAAGATCTACTGCACTGCACTGCACTACACTACACTCAACATGTGGAACAATATCCGGATTTTCAACACTACTAATCTCAGTCAAGTCAGTGCTTCTATGTGATGATTGACAGACTTCCCGACTTACGCAAAGCATTTCGAAAAAACAACTGACATACATGATCAACAGGTGCCACCTACACTCACTCCATACTGAAGATGGAGATCAGATGACGAGAATAGTAGGAATAAGCAAGGAGGTACTCTGGCTAGCAATGGACCAACAAACCAACCAAGAACCTATCGTCCAACAGATGTACAGAAGAATAAAGTGTAGATGTATTGTATTGAATTGGACATGGACTGAGAAGGTGGTTTGGAGACATCACGCGTCATGTCAAGCTGTTGATTGGAACCGAAATTGGAATGAACGAGTTAGGCATGGTAGTCGAGGGTGATATGTAGGAGATGGTATGGGGATGAAATGAAAGCTTATGGGCAATGGTGTAGCTGTGTTTAAAAAAGACTGGTGAGAAGGGAGTGATATGGCTATGTTCTACTGAAGCCTTTTGTTCCACTAGGAACCTAAAGGGCAGATAATAATAGAATAATAATAATAAGGAAGATGAAGTGGAAAACAGATTTAAACCAATCAACTAAACTTTTGAAGGAATTCACTTCACAAAGTGGGAGGAATCCGAAAGAGAGGTTCTATTCTTAAATGGCGTTATCAGCAGAACACGGGACGAGTCTTTATAAACTCAAGGGTACGTGAAAATCACATACAGATGAAATATTGAACTACAATAGCAGATTTGCTACAGCTGTGTACAAACATTATTCTCAAGAACCAAAACACATTGCAGCACTGAATTACTATGGAAAGCCGAAAAATATACCTGTACAAATTATTGGAAGCCAATGATTATCTACCTAATCATATCAAAACGTGTTTATCAGCAGAACAAAAGACAGCTCAATGGCCTCAGATCAATAGGCGCGTTACACTATCCTACATCAAAGATATTTCAGAAATAGTCAACCGATTACTTCATCCGTTCCAAATCAGAATAGTCTATAGGCCAACGAAATCACTACGAAGCATATTGTTCAAATCAAAGGATTCATTGCTAAAAGAAGACAGAACAAATGTAATCTACAAAATCGACTATGTTGGCTCAGCGAACCCCTTAACACCTACTAGCAGTAAGGGAAAATGATACAACCCCTATGCTTTCAATGCACACAGACAATCAAGATCATGATTTTGACTGTGAGAATATAGAAATCCTTCAAGGAGTAAGTTTCAATCATAATATTCAAACGAAATATCAATCAACAAGCATGTGAATATAGACCCAATCTACAATCTACTCAAAAGTCATCCATCAACCAAAAGCCAACTGATTAAACAAATTGATAATGTTGACAACAACAAACAATACAATTTCACTTCAAAAAAGACATGACATAACTCAAAGAAATTGAAGATCAAAGAGATCAGGGTTCAATAAAAAATGTAACCTTATTCACTATTTTTTAAAATTTTGAAACATAATGGCAAAGAAACTAAACTGTTCTTTCTTTACAGTATTTAACCTGTTAAATAACAGTACAAACAGGAAGTCACCTACATACATTTAGCTTAGAAATGTATAGGATATGAAAAAACAAATCACCTTTATGCCTCCATTGAATTACATTGCAGGCTAAATTCATACTAACAGTTTTTGTGTACAAAAACCCGCTGAAGTTAAGTATTTGTAAAGAACTTCCAAAAAAGAGTGAAATCAGAAATCTGAGAGGGTTTTATTACAGTCTGCGACTCAGCTGTCACTCCGCGGGAGGACCTCGTTTACATGGAGGTTCTTACATAAAATCTGGAGATTGGTCCCCTCATTGAGCAGGAAACAGCATGAAAACTAACATTCCTACAAGAACACTGTCTTAACACCCCCCTTCAAAACTGATCAGTGTAATCCAGGAACTCTTCCCCCTCAACTTTCAGAGCTCATCGCATCCACACTTGACGGGTGATACGTTTGTTGACAGTAATCTTCTCCCTAATGTTAGACATGCGTGAGCCTCGTCTCACTAAGTCTTTACAACTTTGCAGGACAAAATGCATTTTTCTAGGACACCTGGTTCATAAGCCAGTATTGCCGAAAAGTTCACGGCGGTGGTTCCTTTCGGGTTCCTTAGTTACAGTCAACACTAGAGTGAATGACACTTAGCAGTGCAGACCGAATCTCACCCACCTTTTTAAGGTAAAACAAACCCCATCTCTACGGACTGCTTCATTATCAGCGACTACCAGAGTTGAGAAGCTGGATCCCCTTCTTTTCGACTGCACTGCTCGCAGCACACTAGGCGGAATCTCGGTGGTTATCCAGGCTGTCCTGTGTATGTATATCTTGTTGAGGACGTTTAACGCTAAGTCAAATCTGACAATGGAGTGTTTGATATCCACCAGGGTTTAATGGAATCTCGCTGTCGTTACGTATCTGGTCTGGACCACTGTACAAATCATCTCCGATTATTCATGCAAGTATCAGAAACGCCTATACCACCTAACTGAGCCGTGCATCATTGATAAACATAGTAAATTAGAACAAAAATAAAGTAGGCTTTATTCTCATTACAAGCCTATTAAACACCTTAGAGAGAAATTTACAACTTATGTTTTCAACAAACGTCTTCAAGATGAAAATGTCCAGAGGTATACATTTAAATTTTTAAGTTGTACAACTTCCATGAGAAAAGCATATTTTCTAGGATAGATAGAATCAAACTGCATCCGAGATTTGGACTAACGTCAGCAAATATAAAATGAGATGACTATCAGGACAGACAGTCAGACAGTATTGAGTAATTTTTAAAACCTTCAGTAGTAGACGTTTACATGTGTTTTTTTCCTTCATCTTATGTCTCGCTTATGAAAATATCGATGTTCGGATAAGTTGATAAGCTTTATGAATTATTCACAGTGTCTACTTTAGTTTCCAGTAAATCAGACTGTACTGGTTTACTTACGTTCCTATAGAAATAACCATCGTACTATTGCAACAAAAAGGTCATGGATCTGGTTACAGTAGCATCTACAGTAAGGCATGAAACAACTTTTTAAAACAGTATTCCTAGAGGAATCACTGACGTCAGTTGGAGAACCATTGAAAACCTGAAAGCATTGAACAGCTGTTTTGTTCTACCTAATATACGAAACCTAAATAGTACGCACGTGTAACCCCACTTCATCACACATTGAACCTACAACCTTCATGTGTTCTGACGAACTCATTAATCATTCAGTCACTTGGTCAGAGTTCAATGGTTCACGGTTTCTTATTTCTTTCGATCCACTATATAGCGCAACTATCCGCCAAAGTCTTGGTTGTATTGTGTTCTCTCAGCTGGGTTGTTTAATCGTCGAGAAGATTTCATCGTGTCTTTCTAGACAGTGACATCATCATCACTAACTTCACTATGAATTAAGTTGTCAGTATCTCTCCATGAGTGATTTAGTTGCTTGCCTTGACAAAGCGGTCTATGATTGGTTGCTTCTTTGGTTGTTGTATCATTGACTGTATAGATTTCCCTGTTGGCTGTTCCTCTGCTTCACCTCTGACCTTTCTGCTGTCTATCATTTTTGTTATTGGTTGATAGATTGGGTCTATGTCAATACATCTGTTGATTGCTGACTTAGCTGAATGCCAAGCTTCTAGGAATTCTCTGATATGAACTGAGTTTCGACAATGTGGAAATTTTGGACAGAGGAAACACAAAGAATGTCAGAGAATTCCTAGAAGCTTGGTATTCTGATCAGTCAGTCAGTCATCAGTCAGCAATCAACAGATGTATAGACATAGACTCAATCTACCAACCAATAAGGAAAATGATAAACGACAGAAACGTCAGAGGTCAAACAGAGGAACAGCCAACAGGAAAGTCTATACAATCAGTCAATGACAGAACAAAAGAAGGAAACAACCAATCACAGACCACATCGTCAGAGTAAGCCACTAAATCACTCACGGAGAGAAATTGATAGCTGACTTCATAGTGAAGTTAGTGGTGATGATGTCACTGTGTAGAGAGACGATGAAAGCTTCACGATTAAACAACCCAGCTCCTCAGAGAACAAAATACAATCAAGACCATCCACCTGAGCTAAAAATATTCTCCACTATCCGCCAAAGTCTTCAGTTGGCATCCGTTTGACTTCTAACTATGTTGACCTCATGGATCACAACCTCTCAACGAAACTTCAGAATGTCCATCTCAAAGGACATCATCAACGAGCACTTCACAGTAATGAAGTATGATGTTTATGAGGATTTCTTTTTTATATCATATTACTACATTTTTGACTTTTCTAGTGAGAGAAATTGCACAAACAGAAAACTTCTGCACAGTGGTAGATTTTAATTCCACTTCAAACTGTTTACTAGAATTGTCACACAGTGAAGCAACAGTACCACTTACTGGAGAATGTTTCGAACGTAATTTATTGCCTATATTCATACCATGCGACTGCATAAGTTTGAAACATAATTTATATAGTTCTAATCTTTTTTCCCTCTTTGTGATGGCAAGGGTAGTAGAGTTTTCTATATATCTGGGACAGTTGCAGAATCATTCATATTACTGCATGTATTTGGTGGTGATTCGATAAACAAAGATTCGGTCATCAGTGTCTTCCCTCACCCAACTTAGTTTTCAACACGGTCGACCTATACCAGTCTACTATGCGATTGTGTGTCATCGCATGCAGAGCTATAGCTGAACTTTTCTCTACATTTCTTATCTTATTAGGATCCACTAATCTTGATTTAGCTAACCTTTTGTGCTCTGTTGTTCTAACTGATTCTGGAAAGTCGACTACTTTCACCTGTGTGTTTGACTTCATAATCATTGCAAGGGATTTGTCTGGTAAATCAGATTATTTTGCTTAATTGCATCGATAGGATCTTTTAACCTACAAAGCTTGTTTCTAAGTGAGTTTCCGGTTTAAACGTCATCATAACCTCAGCCGACCTTATTGAGAATTCTTCATAATGCTTGTGAGGTGCCTTCCTTACATGGTAACACAGCAGAGGCTTTGAATTCTTACACAACCCTATCACTATTATTACTATTAGTAGTAGGACTAGTATCGATAACGTTGGTAGTTTTTTTTCGATTTCTTATGAATTTAGTTATAAATTTAGGTAGATAATTACTTAGAGGTAAGGTATTCTTGACATGTCTAATTTTCTGGCCACCTCATCGCTTAGGCATTTAACCAAGCCTACTTTAACTGCAATGGTGTGAGAGAGGATTTGAAGTCTAAATAGCTATTCGAATGGGAAGGTTTCCTATAGACGAAGTTAGTCTCTAAACTTCTTTCTTGTGTTTGTTTCATCTTGTGAGACAATATAGCCAGCTCACCTTGATCACTTTCTAAGTCACAAGTAAATTGGATTGCATTCACTACTGAATTTATATATATGCCAATAACCTATTGATGTGTTCCGATTTCAGTATTGTAAACTTATCATCTACATTTCGGAACCATATCTATGGGGTAGCAGCAAATGTTTGAAGGGCCATCTGTTCCCAATATCCTCCATAAATATGTCTGCTATGATAGGGGATACTTGTCATCCCATGGAAACACCTTCAGTTTGTCTATAAATTTTATTTTGAAACTGTGGGTGTTAGGCCCAATCGTATTTCCAGCATAATTTCCTCAATTGGCATCTTAGGTCGATGCGTAAGCTCGCTGTCATCCTTAAGCCTATTTCTAACTACCTCTAAAGCCATGTCGATCGGTATATTAATGTGAAGGGTAGTTATGTTAAAATTAACGATTCCTTCATTGTTACCTAAATGTATGCCTTCTGATCTATTCTTTAAGTCACAAAAGTTTGTAAGTCGAGAGTTGAAGAGTTTGTAAAATCTGCTACTGGGTTGATGGGTTTACCTGACTTATGAATCTTAATAGCACTATACATTCTATTGGGATTACTAGTTTTCGGTATTAAATGAAACTATTTTGATTCACCTAGAAACGACTTCATTTGGCTTATCAAATCCCTTGTAAATTTCTTAATTTCTTTTTATTGTCCTGTTTTTATATATTCATTCACTTTCAAGATGTAGTTAGATTTGTTCATTGCAACTATTGAGTTGCTTTTATTCAATCTGACAATTATTATATTGCTATCATTTTACAGGTTCCTAAAAGCTTCATTTTCTTCTGTCATTTCAGTGTTACAGCACACTGTCCTCTTATCTCATCTACAATTGTCTTATCTAGTGAACTTGAGGAATAATGATGTCCTCTAGTTTCAACTCATTAACCGCTACATTGATGTTAAAGCTTTTCTCTAACATTTTTACTTCTGTATTTTTGAGATGAATGGGAATTTTTTCTAATTTAGAAGTAGTATTCATCATAGAGTGATGTCAGTTAGAGAAAGAGTGAAAATCTTGGAGCATTGGACACCTGTTTCGTCCGACTAGCATGGGACTCCTCAGCAGTACGCACCCACCACCCAGCTACGGATCGAACTCAGGACACTCAGGTTTCACAGTGAACGTGTTAAGCATTCAGCCAATGGGTCGGTCTCCAATGGTTCACAGTTTCCAACTTTTGTCAATTCACGACATAGTGCGATTATCACCCAAGGTCTTCAGTTAGCATCCACTTCACTTCCGACTGGTTGACCTGCTGAGGAGTCCCGTAATAGGACGAAACAGGTGTTCAGGGCTCCCAGATTTTTAATGGTTCCCCAACTCATGTAAGTCCATGATGAATACTACTCTTACATTTTAAAAAAATCCCCATTCATCTCAAAAATACATTACTGTATAGTCCTCATTAGTGACTTGCTTCCAGATGGATGTCAGGAAGGTGTAATGAGAAGGCGTGACCTGTGGGGTCAATCAGTCGGAAGGGAAGAGGATGCTAACTGAAGATCTTGGGTGAAATTGCGAACTGCAGGGAGCCAACCCAAAGGGCTAAATGGTTAACGCGTTCGCCATGAAACCTGAATGTCCTGAGTTTGATCCATAGCCAGGTGGTGGGTGTGTACCCTCACTTCTGTTAAGCTTAGGAATCTAGTCAACAGATTGACAACCCATTTTGAATGATGGCGGTTTAGTATTGTTAATTTCATTTATTGTTGACTGCCTACTTTTCTTCCATAAAATGGAATTATAATCTACCAAAATGTTCATGTTTTACTCCTATATTAAGGATTTTTTTTGTTTGCATATTTAAGTCTTTATGACGTTACAGTATACGTACTGGTGGAAAGTAAAGGAAGACTTCTGATGTTTTCCTCTTTATGGATTATAGTGATTGGGATTAATATTTCTATATAGATGATTCTTATTCGACTGTATAGAATGAGGGAAATGCTCCAATTGCTTGCGAGTAGACAAAAACACCGTTTCAATTTATCTTTCACGTATGGATTTTAGACTGAATACTTTGACTGAAATCATTTTTCAGTACTAATTTACAATCTGTGTTCTGTCTTGAGAAAAGATTTCTACTCTGTCTAGAGAAATTGGTATCATCCTAAAAGGTACCAACTTCTAAGTGCATAATGAATTGATAAGATTATCATTCCAGTAATTCTCAGAAAAGTAGCCTTACCACTAGATCAACCTGATTTACTCAACTCACAAGTGTGATATGTGAATTCATTCCACACAAAAAATCCAAAGAGAAATTGCTTCTGCTTTGGTCAGATAGGTTTAGGAAAAACACAATATGGTTCCAATCTGACCCCAAGTAACATTCTTTTAAAGAGGAAAGTGATAAGGGGATAGAGATAAAAGACTATGGTAGATTTTAATTCCACATCTAGTAGCATTTCTTAGACTGTCTTTGTTTTTTCTTCAACTTATCTAGCTTACAGTTGGCTAAATCGAAATCGGTTGTGATCATTTTGTCAGGCTTGATGTGTAAGGCACAATAAGTAAGATAATGCTCAAAAATGTGCTATGCCTTAGTTACACTCGGTAGTTATCAATGGAATTGAGGATGTACGTCTCGTCCCATTTGAGGCTTACTCATCAGTTGGATATATATCCACCCCAGTAAGTGGTGGTGCTATGAATAGGGCTCAAACTCCGTACACGTAGCTCCACACACTAATGATCTATCCACTAGGTAACTGAAACACGAGATAACATTTTCACATCTGATGGCATGAGTGCTGAGTTCCAGCCTCAATGTGAACAACATCACTCACTAGGATGCAAGTACATCTAACTAGTAACTCCCACAGAGGAAATAATACAAGTCTTGGATTCCCCTGCTCACCATTAAGTAGACTACAAAACAAGATTATTTCTGATTGTTTCACTCAGTAAGCTATGGTATCTGTGATCAGGATGTTCATGAATGGTATTGTGAGTCAAAAAACATACATAGGAGATATTATTTGAGCGTCGAGTTGCTGTGATACATCTTATCAGTTATGTTTTACTTACGTAATCCCACAGTAGTATGCATCATCCTTTAACGTTTCAGTCCTGCTAAGAAGATCTTTTTCAAGAGTATAAATCTTATAGGAAACTTCCAGGTTAATATTTCTAATTTGATACAGTAAGTGATCTTTACGATCATTCAATAAAATAGTGGTGTAAAACAAAGACAAGCATAATGTAAGCGAGTAATTTAACAAATTGGCCAAATAAACTTATTCAGGATGTACAATTAAGATGGTATAAAACTAGGTTGAAGAGTTTACCTCGAATATTGAAACAATCCCATTTAAACATAGGAAAACGCAATAGACGACTGCATTGAAGAGATGTTTTTCTTCTGGACGAAATCACTCTCTTAGCTATACATTCGTGGATATATATATCAGACAAGTTGACAGAAGAGGCAGCGAAAACGTAACTTCAAGTGAATGTAGAGAAGATGAAGGTGATGAAGATACCCAACCAACAACATCATGAACAACGAGAGGCACAAATCACCATCAACGGGAGGTAGTCTCTTTCACCTACCTACCTAATTAGGCAGCATCGTTTCAACTACAGGTGTTGGCAACACAGATGAGAATATCAAAGCCAGCCAAGATCGGAAAGACAGCAAGACAGGCTTTCATTGATCTACACTCAGCACAAAGAACAATATCTTGATTTTCAACATCAATTCAATCAAGTCAGTGCTGCTATATGGTTCAGAAACTTGGTGTGTCACGAAAAACACTTCCAACAAACTACAGACATTCATTAACAGCTACCTACATTGGCTCGATACTGAAGATCAGATGACCAGAAAGAATAAGCAAGGAGGAACTCTGGCCTGCCAACGAACCAACTAAGAAATGACCACGCAAAAAATGTGCAGAAGAAGAGAGTGGAGATGGATTGGGTATAAACTAAGAGGACCGATTGGGGACATCACGCGTCAGGCCAGTCCCTCGAGTGGAATCCAAAGGGGGGAAGACTAGCTGGGTTTCCGAGGCGAGGGTGACACAGATGAGATTATGTGAGAAAGAAATAAAAGGTCGTGAGTAGTCATGGAGCCAGGTTCAAGAGACTGCATAGAATAGAGTGGAATGGCGACGTGCTACTGAAGACGTATGTTCCACTAGGAACCCAAGGGGAATATATATATATATATATATATATATGTCAAAAAGATATAACACTCCAGAGTGGTTTCCTACCAAAGGTCAATATAAACTGCATCATTAAGGAAAGTTACGTAATGGAGAAACCGACTTATTGGCTACGAAATCAAAATACTAGGTGATGACTGAATGTAAATTGACAATTTGGACCATCACTGGATTAAAACCAGTAGCCAATCGCTTTCCTGCCCTATACCCTACCTACTGACCTACGAGGTTTGACTACTGGCCACATTTTTATTTCACTCTAATCACCATGAATTTTTCTTGACTACCATGTGAATTTGTGATACCTTACTACCACCTGATCATATTCACACTGGCTGCTCACCAGTCACGATTTCTCATATCAATCGAAATCTAACTGAATCAGAGAGCGGTAACATAATATTGATTGTCCTTTTGACTGTGTGAAATAGCCGTAGTTTGGGATACTAGTATTTATACTGGTCGGATTCCAACCACTGACCACCAGGTTTCCTGCCTAGTGCTCTACCAACTTCCGGAACCCCAGTCGGTAGCTGTTTGGAATCCGACTACGGTCCACCTTCAGTCATCGTCCAGTATGAATACTAGTCTGACATATCATGGCTGCTATCTCAGATGGTTAAAAGGATAAACTAAAAATAGTTACGTCATATTTGGGTTATTTAAAGTGGTCGATAACCTGCGATGGCCATAACGAAGAAAGAGGTTGAATCGCTAATCCTTCAGCTATTCCTAGATACCTTAGCTTCACTCTTTTCAAGTGGCTTGGTTGGAGTTTGTACAGAATTTTGAAGAACTTATCAAAAGGATCCAAATGTCCTGAGTTTACCAGGTGTTTCGTCACAGATTTAAGGATGTATTTCATTTCTCTACTCCTCAGCCGAGTTGGATAATGTTCGTGTTCGCTCCACAGGAGCAAATAAAATGATATATACACAATGATGTGGCCCAATGCTTCAGCTTATCCTTTGCACGCTGACAAATGAGTTTTTTGACAGGAGAATATGATTCTAAGACTAGTGGCAAAAATTGTCATGTTTATGGACCTTGCTAGTCTCTTTCCAAGAATATTTGCTGTATAATTTCCCTTGAAATAGAGATTCAACAGTAACATCTTTTCACGCATTTTGTGACATATTTTAGCTTTAGATTCTTATCTATGAATTACAGTGGGTAACGATTTTTCTATCAAGATATCTAGCAAGTTTTCTAGTTCATCATGAATGTTATCATCTGTGCATATGAAGAATATGGACGAAGGAGAGTGAATTAATAAGATTCTTCTTTCTTCTTGAGGTCATACAGCTTTGATAATTAGTAAACTTCCCACACCATCATCATCATCATTATCAACATAGGACCAGGCATTACTGCGTAACGATCCCCACTTGCCACACCTCATATCAGCACATCAAGTAAAAAGGCAGTGACGTGAAGGATGAAGACAAGAGAATACAGTCAAAAGAAATATTAAGTACGAGAATGAAGGAAAGAGGAGTGACAAAATAGTGAGATTCGGTATAGTGTTGTTAACATGAGGGTAATGTGTGTATACATCTGCGCCACTGACTTCGGTTCTGAGCCATATCACCTAGGGTCTCCAACCACTGGTTCCTCTTGTCCCGTGGACCTCAACCACCTAGTCTGCATCGTCCTACATGGCTTAAACCAACAGTCAGAGACTTCATACATTGGTGCCATGTTTTAGTATGGCCACCTCGGGCCTTTTTCCAGTCTAAACCCACCTCAGCCAACATTGTGTGACGAGGCAATCGGTGACTAGGCATACGTAGTACTTGTCCCAACCAACCATCTCAGTCGATGAAGGTTCACAACCTCGTCAACTGACTTACCTCTTCTCCCCAAAACTCTACACCTAACTTCTGCATTACTCACATGGTGACACCACGAAATACGTCCTATACTACGAAGGCAACGGTGGTCAAACACCTGAAGCCTTTTTGTATCCTCCACTTTCAGTGACCATGTTTCACAGCCATGCAGTAGAACAGAGAGGACTGTTGTGCAGTACACGCGACCCTTAATAGACAAACGAATATCACGGCGGCGCCATAGGTGGCGTAAATTGGCAAAAGCCAATCAAGCCTTTTGTATCCGTGCACAGATTTCATCGAAAACTGACCAACCCACCAGGGCAGAGCTGATCCTACTTCCCAGGTAAGTGAAGTGGTCAACATACTCAACCACTTCACTCTCTATTGTTAACCGCGGTAACAGTGAACTCAAAATTTTACTTCCTTGACATCTAACTTCAAAGAAAAGATAACAATCCAGTTGAGAGACCTATTTACATAAAGCCCACTCCCCACACCAAACGGGCTTTCTGTAAATAAATCTCACAACTGGATTGTTATCTTTTCTTTGAAGTTAGATATCAAGGAAGTAAAATTTTGAGTTCAAAGCTTCGTTTACAGTGAATCTGATGTAGGCATGATCATTGTTGAGTTTTTGAAACAGGTCCTCGAGATTTGCATTCTTATCAAAATAGTTTTTTTTCCTATAGAAATGAAACTTACTGACTATTTTTGATAACGTTATGTCTTCTAAGCTTGTCCAAAACAGTCAGAAAGAAGGGATCCTAGAGGTGATTCCATCTCCACACCGTCTATCTGTAGATATTGTTGTTAAATATGAAGAACTCGTTGAAAGTATATTTGAGAAGAATTTCCTACGGATGTGTTTTAGGATAACACAATGTTTAATTTATGTGACTGAATGAAATTATGCATTTAGCTTGACTTTGAATAGTACAGTAGTTTTTTGAGTCGTCGAAGGAAGGGATGAGAAAGTTAGAATAAATTTCCATTCAGTAAAGATAAATATGTTTGGAAACAAAATTTCTAGCAGTATGAAATGAAATTGTGTTCAACCTTCACCCCTTGTAGATTATTTGTAGCTTTCTATTCTAGTCAATAATATTTATCAAAGATGTGGGATATCTAATTCAAACAAATAAGCAAAGCTTCTGTAATGCCACGCTCTTTGTGAGAAAGAAAATACTTTCACAAGATTTTTTCCCTTTTATATAATATCTTGTGATATGAACATATATAAGATGAGACACGATGACAAAGCTATCCATCCATCCAAATCAACCTAGGACTAGGCATTACTGCGCAACGGTCCCACTTGCCACACCTCATATCACTACATCAAGTAAAAGGCAGTGACGTGAAGGATGAAGACAAGAGAATACAGTCAAAAGAAATATTAAGTACGAGAAGAAAGAAAAGAGGAGTGACGAAATGGTGAGATTCAGTATGGCGTTGTTAAGATGAGGATAATGTGTGTGGGGGGATACATCTGCACCACTCACATCGCTTCTCAGCCATACTACCTAAAGTCTCTAACCACTGGTTCCTCTTGTCCCGCGGACTCTAACCAACTAGTCTGCATCGTCACCCCATATGGTTCAAACCAACAGTCAACGACATCATACATTGGTGCCATGTTTTAGTATGGCCACCTCGGGCCTTTTTCCAGCCTCGACCTACTTTGCAAAACATTGTGTGACGAGGCAATCAGTGACTGGGCATACATAACACATGTCCCAACCATTTCAGTCGATGAAGGTTAATAACCTCGTCAACTGATTTACCTCTTCTCTCTACCTAAAGCTCTACTCTTGACTTCTGCATTATTCACGTGGTGTGGTGACACCACGGAATACCGCCTATACTACAAAGTCAACGGTGGTCAAATACCTGCAGTCAGGCTTCTCATGTCTTCCAACTTCAATGGCCATCGTTCACAGCCATACAGTAGAATAGACTAGACTGCTGTGCAGTACACGCGACCCTTAATAGACAATGAGATATCACGGCGGCACAACAGATGGCGCAAGTTATCAAAAGCCAGTAAAGCCTTTCTTATCCGTGCAGAAATTTCACTGACCACTGACCCATCACTACTGATCCTACTTCCCAGGTAAGTGAAGTGGTCAACACACTCAACCACTTCACTGTCTATTGTTAGCCGCTGTGGGGTACCGTTGAAGACAAATCCTGGACCAACAACTTGTATTTGGGTGATGAGAAATGCATCTCAAACATTCTCGAATTGCTACTCAAAGTGTTCAGAAAACTCTGTATGTTGTCAGCGTCTTCACCTAACAGGAGTGACTATGTCATCTGCATATTCTAGGTCTAACGAAAATTCTCCACTGATTAGGTCACCGTCTGTGTAATTAAGCGACGAGAGGGGAACCTCCATAAGAATATGTATGATAAAATTGAATAAGAATGGAGATAGTGGGCATCCTTGACGGACACCACTCGATGAGTACTGCTCACCTGACATCTCACCGATGACAAAGCCTTTTTCAAGTTTTTAAAGTTCATAGAAATTTTTGGCTACTGTATACAACTTTGATCATTTTCGGTTAGACATGTTAGTACTTAACTTGATGTCTGTCTCTCCAGTGTATGTTGCATCGCATTCACTGCATTTGACCTTATAAATGTTGCAGTTGTGTTGTTCCAGATAGGAAATCTGGTGTTATAATTGTCACAGGTGTGAGTATAAAGTATTCTTTACCCTCATGAATACGCTGATGTTGTTACTATTAAGGATATATCTTATTTCTTCTGATAAGAATGCCTGGTAAGGAAGTACTACAATGCTTATGCAATCTTTATATCTTATGATATCATTATTTCCTTCGATGCGTTAAGCCTCCACACCATCAGCCTGAGCTGAATTGATCAGTAATTTTTACTTGAAAAGACATATGCTACAAGATAGTACCTGAAAAAAAACATCATCAACACCTTACCGAATTCTTTAGCGTTTATTTTATACCACTGCTGATAGCATATAACCTTTCTTGATCTGAGAAACTAACTTCAAATCGTCCTAGCTTTCAAAGCCAATAGTAGACTGAATAAAACTACAGTCATGTGAGCATTATAATAACAAGAAGGTGTTGATATACCTCAACTGGATTAAAATCATCCTCAGTATAATTTGGTTTGTTATAGCTAGCAGAAAAATCCAGGACACGCGTTTCATCCTATTTGTGACTCGTCAGCTAGATGTACCTCCACCCCAGTGATGTTGTTCCCACTGAAACTCAAACCTCGTACCCATCGCTTCAAACGCCAAGGCATTATCCACTATACCATGGGGGAACGATAGTCACAACCAACCAAATTATCATCATTAATTTTCAGGCAATATCGAGGTATCCGCATAACAGCCCATATGCTAATAGAGGTAGAACAATTCGATCCAACAAAACAACGGAGAATAATAAGTATGTCAATAAATAGTAACATCCTCAGTATTTTGACCATTCATTCATTGTATCTATTTTGACATCAACGAAGAGGATTCTTTTCAATGAATTTATTACTAAGCTGTACGTTTGTATATACATATGTGACATATGAATGCTACAATTTATGATAAAAATTGACTTCAACGGTGGTTATTCTTATTCCGTAGTGGTTATCTGAAATACTAGAACTAGTTCAAAGCCAAATTCGTCTTCATGTTGCTCGGTATATATTTTAGAGCATCAATATTTTAGTTCATTGAAAGCACCAAAGATGTTTGACACCACCAGTAAGCGAATGCTTTCTTCAGATGCTACCTCATTGTTCGTCAGTGTATCATTTACTGAAAGTATCCCTTATATATATGCTATTACATCGATTCATATAATATGGAAGTAGGAATCCTAATCTGTGCAATTTAAGTTCAATGATGAGATATACCAACAAAACAATGGGATCCCCTTAAAGATCTCTTATAACAGGCGGTTTTATGTTAAAACTAATAGATACTATTTCAAGTTGTTATTCATCGAAGACTGACATCAGTTGGAGGAACAAAGGAAACCTGGGAGCACTGGACAGCTGTTTCGTCCTAGTATGGGACGTCAGTCTTCGATGAATAACAACTTGAAATATTTCCAAATCTCCACAACCCCCTCAAAATTTAATTGAACTAGTGCTCGTTGGTGACTAGCTTCGAGAAGTATTCCCGAAGTTCCAATGACAAGTCGTGACCGGTGGAGTCAAAGCCTGATGGCCGTGAGGACAAATACTCAACGATGACATTGGGTGGCGGTTTGCGCTATATCGTGAGCTAACAGAAGTTGGAAATATGGAGCATTGGATTCTGACCCAGTGGCTCAATGGTAACGCGCTGGTCGCGGAACCTGAAGGTCGCGGGTTCCATCCCTGCTGGTGGGGTGGTGGGTGCGCACTGCTGAGGAGTCCATAATAGGACGAAACAGCTGTCCAGTGCTCCCAGGTTTCCTTTGTTCCTCCAACTGATGTCAGTCTTCGATGAATAACAACTTGAAATATTTCCAAATCTCCACAACCTCCACAAAATTTAATAGATTCTAATCTTAGCCAAACTATTATTGATATATTTGTTGTTCGTGATGCGAATATCGATTTGAATGACAGTCTACATGAGTTGAACAACTGTCCCTCAGTATTTGAGTTCACCCTAGAGAAGGAGTCGAAATCCTCTATTCCTCTTCTTGACGTATTATCAGTAAGATGCAAAAATGGAAATAGCATGTATATCTATCCACCGAAAACCCACGTAGAATTGATAGCTAACTAATTTCTACAATTGGCTGCCGATCATAAGGAAAAGAAACTTGATTCGCTCAGTTTGATTGTGTGCAAATTGAACTTGATCACCTTTAGAAGAACACTTGAAGAAAATGGCTATCCTAATTGATTTGTTAATAAAAGATATACAAGAAAAATATATGAAACTAGTCATCAACTCAGTTTAAAGTCTTCCGAAATCAATTAACATGACATTTTTAACAGCCAAAATTTCATTGAAACTTTACTAGCCGTAAATTGCTCTGTGTATATGTTAAAGACAATATATCTTGATAGACTATCTCTATATGTATCTACCAGTTCACTTGCACCTATGGAGTATGATACATTAGCCACAGGCAAAGACTGTTGTCAACATATATATATATATATATATATATATATATATACATATATATATATATATACATATATATATATATATATATATATATATATATATATATATACGAAAGTATGTTCTAACCAGAAACTTAAAGGAAGTAACCTCCTTCACTTATCTAGGAAGCACTGTTTCAACTACAGGCGGGACGGACGAGGACGTCAAAGTCAGAATCGGAAAAGCAAGACAGGCGTTCATTAGCCTGAAACCAATGTGGAGATCTTCTGCACTCAGCATGCGGAACAAGATACGGATTTTCAACACCAACGTCAAGTCAGTGCTCCTGTATGGCTCAGAGACTTGGCGCGTCACGAAAGGGATTTCCAATAAACTACAGACATTCATCAACAACTGCTTACGCTCGCTGCTGAAGATCAGATGGCCAGAAAGAATAAGCAACAAGGAACTCTGGGAACGAACCAACCAAGAAGCTATCACGCAACAAATATGCAGGAAGAAGTGGAGATGGATTGGCCATGCACTGAGAAGGCCGACTGAGGACATCACGCGTCAGGCCAGTTGCTCGAGTGGAATCCCCATGGGAAGCGACGAGTTGGACGTCCAAGGGTGACATGAAGGAGGTCGTGCGAGGAGGAAATGAGAGGTTGTGGGCTGTCGTGGGACCAGGTTCAAAAGATCTCAGAGAACAGAGGTCACTGGAGGCGTGCTACTGAAGCCCTATGTTCCACTAGGAACCCAAGGGACTAATAATAATAATAATAATAATGTTCTAACCATGTTTTATAAAGATGAAAGGAAATGAATTAAAAGTTCTACAATTGACCAGTGAATCTATTCCAACCAATGAACTGATTAAAACAATTACTTTAAGGTTGCTTATCGAATTTACTCAAACATTTCACATTTTCTTTGTCTTCAAATTGTAAAACAAGGGAACCCTTGGTTTTACCATAAAGTTAAGCCTGACCTTTATATAATACAAAAGAAGTATTGTATTATTACTTTTAGATTGAATAGTTTCTTGTGTTACCTTACGTAATCTACCTAATAACTGTAACTCTTAGCAAAATATTCCTAGATTATTACTATTAACTTGTCTTAGTCATGTTATCATACTGAGTGATGATTAGAGGTGAAATGGAAATTTGGATCGCCATCAGATTAGAACCAGTGACCGCGTAGCTCAGTTGGTACAGGATCGGGCCAAAAAAACCCTGGTCGCTGGTTCGAACCCCGCCCCGTTCAGTCATCACTCAGTATAAATACTAGTATCCCAAACCACAACTGATAGTCAAATCATAATCAATATGATGCTCCTCCTTTCTGATTCAGTTGGATTTGGATTGAAATGAGAAATCCTGACTGGTGGACAGCCAGCGTGAATATGATCAGGTGGTAGGAAGACATCATGAATTCACATGGAAGTCGTTCGGCAAAACGTATGGTGATTGAAGTGAAATAAAAATGTGGTCAGTAGTTGTACCTCGTAGCTAGCTCAGTTGGTAGAGCATCAGATCTGGAACCCGGCGGTTTCTGGTTCGAATCCGGCTGCGGTCCAAATTTTCATTTCACCTTAAGTCATCACTCAGCAAAAATACTAGTCTGTCAAACCTCTGCTACTGTCTCACATAGTCAAATGATAATCATTCATTTAATCTAATGGTTTGTTTGTTTATGGATTAGCTTTAATATGTTTTCACCCCTTTGTAATCTGTATATACCTTATGAATTGAAAAGTCTTACGTAACCCCCTTATAAACTGTTACAGAAGTTAGGTAGCACTGAAGTCAACTCTACTCTACTAAGGAGAGTTGAATAGTATATTTTTCAGATGCAGACTAACACCAGTCATTATGAGAAAAATATTATGCAGCTAATCTTATCATTGTGGAAAAAACATAACACATAATTCACCGCAAACGTGAACATTGTATCAATGGTTAAGTCACAGTCTATTTGTTGACAAGTTTACACTATGTGTCTATGTGGTCAAACATACATAAGCATAATATAAGCTGGCTTGACAAGTAACATAAAGAACAAGATATTCAGCAAAGAGACTCTTTTTAACGAATTTATTTTCAAGCTGCTGAAAAAATTATATCCCGTGAGGAAAACTAAACACTATATGATGATGACATAGGCATTTGTGATTGTAATAACAATTGAACAGCGAATGATAACAAATAGATTATTGTAGTATATGGAATGGTACATAGAAAGTATTTAACTCAGAAGGGGGTGAAAAAATTGTTGACTTTTACCAGCCGCAACCTATTCTCCGCCTGTATTAAAGACAAGCTTCCTCGTTTGGCTGCCTCTATGTGCATCTATCAGTTCACCTGCTCTTGTGGAGCAAAGTACATCGGCCGTAGCCAGAGAATGCTTTCTACACGTATACGAGAACATGTTCCTGGCTTGGTTTTATAAAGGTGAAAGAAAGTCTGTTAGAAGTTCGATTGTAGAACATTTGATTGACTTTAAAATTATTTATTTATCAAATCCGCCCAAACCTCCCACGTTCTCTTCGTTTTCAACTCCTTAAAACACCGGAGGCTTTAGCTATTCATGAACTAAGACCTGATCTATGTGTACAAAAGAAGTATAGTCAGTCACTGTCTTTATCATGGTCATAACATTTTCTCACCCCATTAGCTCCCCCTCCCACTTTGTTAATTTAACCTTTGTATCCTTCCTTTATCACTATTATTGTTATTATAATCGCCTTCACTTCAACTAGTTTCCGGTGTTGTTTCACTTAGTTGTCTTAATCCTTTTAGAAAACATTGACTTCATCTTGTCCAATTTGTCTAATGCCATTACATAATTGATTTACCATTTTCAACAATTTCTTCACCGCCTTGCGAGTTATATACTTTCTATGTACCATTCCATATACTACAATAATCTATTTGTTATCATTCACACTTCGATTGTGTTATTATAATCATAAATGCCTATGTCATCATCATCCACTCTATTATTATTGTCATCACCACCATATGAGTGTTTAGTTTTCCTCATAGGATATAATTTTTTCTCCAAATATCATATATATACACGAATGTACAGCTTGAAAATAAATTCGTTGAAAAGACGACCTCTTCACTGAATATCATCTTGTTCTTAATGTTACAATGGGAATTATTAGATTAAGTAAATATCTGATCAGATTGTTTGAAATGTAATGCGCAAATGCATCATATATTTGAAACAATTAGTCCCTTTAATAAATTTCGATAACGCCTATAAGAAGACGAAGATTATCTGAAAAATGAGCGATGTATTTGCGCAATACATTTCAAACAATCTGCTCGATCACACACATTTACTTGTCAAGTCAATTTATATATGAAAATTAAAGGTCAAATATAGTGAATATGAAAAGGTTGTGACACTAGTCTTGATGATATAATCAGAATACTAAGGATTACCAAGGTAAATAAGGTGAAAGAACAAATTGTCTTTGTACACACAGTGGGGGATTAAGTTAACGAATGGCTAACGCTTCGGCAAACTTCAGTATACGCCCCTGATTATTCCTGTATATTATCTTGAAGGCTGTTTTCGTATTAACCCTGTGATTCATTTCAATAATATGTTTTGCTATAGATGATGATGGATGTCTGTCACCTGCACTTATCAAAGTTTGTGTGTTAAACTGTTTTTCTAGCCATTTGGGGATGTGTTCACCCACCCTAATCTGCATTGAACGATTACTCCTCCCGATGTATGTGTGCTCACACATACATGTAAATTGGTAAACGCAGTAGGATGTGATGTAGCCATTTGTGCAAGGTTGAGGTTTGTGGTGAAGCAGGTGTTTTGTCGTCTGAACAATGATAAGCTGAGCTGCATAGTATGTTTTACTGATAACAGATTTTAATCTCTGCTTCAATATCATACTACTTGTTTCCCCTCTGTATGGTACTTTAAGAAATATGCTTTTCTTCATATATTGTTGAGATGAACTTCGCCTTCTAGTTACACTATCTAATTTCATAAAAAGGGACTAATTTTTTTTCAATTCATAACACTTTTTGTCATCACTCAACTTTTATGATATCAATTGGAAGTATTTAGACAGACAATCAGACAAAATCAACATAGTATTTCGTAGACAATTGCATCATTTCAATTCGCCACACTTCCCAGAAGTAAGTATACAATGAACAGTTGGATAGAAAAAGAGACTGATATCAAAGTAGACGAGGTTGTGTGACAAAATAAACGGTATAAAAATAAAGGTTAAAGCGAATATTCAGTCTTTCAGTATCATACATACAGAAAACGGTGCAGTTTGAAAATAAGTTCATATATATATATATATATATATATATATATATATATATATATATATATATATATATATATATATTACATTGTTGTGCCGAGTGGTGGGGTTGTGCGCCTGGGTATAATGAATACCTTTACAACTGACCACCCTCACTACCTTCTGCTTCACTGAACCGCGGAGAAATCAGAAGACAAAGACGGCCTGTGACTACAAGAACAGAGACTTTTATTGGACAAATACATGACATATACATGTAGTTACAAAACTCCTCAGAAAGTGAAGCGATAAATGAATCAATCAGATTTCTTGTATAAGGTCGAATTTCTCCAATCAGGTTCTCATGTCAGCGCATGCATAAATCATGATCTGATCATGACTTGAAAACAACTCCCCTATTGGTTGCCAAAAGGGTACAACAGCGCTATCCCATGTGGTTATGAAGAGGCAACAATGAAGTGATATTATTGTTATTATTTATCCCCTAGGTTCCTAGTGGGACATAGGGCTTCAGTAGCACATCTCCATTTGATTCCTTTCTCTGCAGTCTTGAAACTGCCTCCATCACTGCCGTCAAGCTTTCATTTCTTCTTCACACCATCTCCTCAATGTCACCATCGCCTCGGACGCCCAACTCATTCTTTCCTATTTGGGTCCCACTCGATGGCCTGGAACGGTGTATGACGTCCCAGTGTGTATCCAATGCAGTCCGTCTTCAATATCTTTTTCTGCATATAAGTTGGGCGATACGTTACCGGTTCGCTGCTTTCCTTAAGGTTTCTCCCGTTCATGGTGATTGCTGCTTTTTACAATTTTTGTCGGTCGGGCATCTTCATCATCTCTGTCTTCTCAAAGTTCATCTGGAGGGAGTCCTGTTTTCTCTGCCCTGCTTGTTCTGCCAACTTATTAGTTTTCGCTTGTAGATCTTCGAGTTTGTGCAACATAAGACATTAGACATAAGTCATCATTGGCGAAATACAAATCTTCTAGGCTCTTTTCATTGGTCCAGCGTTTGCCCATCTTCTCACGGTTTGCTGCATGATGTAGTCGAGTCGACCGCAATCACGAAGATCATCGATGATAGCAAGCGGCAGCCTTGTCTTAATCCCGTCTTCACTTGAAAGGCGTCATTGAGCTTTCCATTGTGAATCACTCGGCATGTGGCGTCTTCATATAGTTGTTGAATGAGGTTGATAGAGGGTTGTGGCACTCAGTTTGTGCCAAATTACTTGTCAGTTGACGCTGTCGAAGGCCGTTTCAAAACCGATGAAGTTGAGTTAGACAGTTGACTGGCATTCTATACTCTGTTCATTGATGATGCGTAGCGTTGCAATTTGGTCAGTATATGATTTGTACTTCTTGAATCCAGCCTGTTCCCGTCGTAATTTTGAATGCAGCGCATCCTTTAGTCTGTCTATGGTGACGCGGCATAATATTTTGCTTGGTGCGGACAGGAGCATGATTCCATGCCAGTTCTTATTCTTGCAAAGGCTTAGGTCACCCTTCTTTAAGAGTTTGACTAGGTGACTCTTCTTCCAATCAAAACGTACCTTTCCTTCCTTTCTCCTGAACTTTCTGCAATAGTGGTATGGTGTGAGCATGTTTGCTGTTGTCTCTGTGTCCTTTTTCAGTGCTTTTGGTGGGATTCCATTTAGTCTCGCTGCTTTCCCGAATTTCAGCTACTTTATGGCGTTTAGGATCGAAGGCTCTTATGCAGTGGGAACCAGTCTCCTTCAGGATCACCATCATGACAGAAAGATTCAACTCAAAAGGAAGGAAAGTTACAATCATTCAATACTACGCGCTAAAAATTAATGCGGATCAAGAGGAGAAGGAGGAATTCTACTGACAACTGCAATCAGTACTAGACAAAACTCCAGTTGGCGACATCAAAATTCTAATGGGCTGCATGAATGCCAAACTGGAAGTGGACAACACAGAAAGAGAACTTATCATGGGTTAAGAAGCACTGGGTGAAATGAATGAGAACCGACAACTGTCTGCAGATTTCCGCACATTCAACAATTTGGTGATTAGAGATGAGGCAGTGTGTACAAACATAAAGACATTCACAAAGCGACATCGACTTCACCAGATGAACTCACTAAAAATCAGATTGATTTCATCTCAATCTCAAGAAATTGAAGACGCAGCCTACTGCATACAAGATCAAGAAGGGGACATCACGCGTCTGGCCACACCGTCGAGTGGAATGCAAATGGGAAACGACGAGTTGGGCGTCCTAGCTGAGGATGACATGGAGGAGATCATGTGAGGAAGAAATGAAAGCTTGTAGGCAGTGGTGAAGCGAGGTTGAAAAGACTGGAGAGAAGAGAGTGCGATTGGGGCGTGCTACTGAAGCCTTATGTTCCACTAGGAACCCAAGGGAAAAATAATAATAAATGGCGTTCAGGACTTCGACTTTTGTCGAAGGGCTAGTGTTCACTGGTAATTATGTGGCTGTGCTGCTGCTGGTATTTCTGGACCAGTTGCAGGTGATGATCAATTCAAGAGTTTTTGAAGAGGTCAGCCCATTGTTTCCCCTGTTTCTCCTCTTTGCTAACTAAGTTTCCTTCACTATCTATCTTTCATTGGTTTCATCTGTGTTGATCTCTTCCCAGATAGTATTTTAGTTAGTTGATATAGTGTTGTCACGTCTATGTCCCGCCTACCTGCAGCCTGTTCTGCCTCACTTGCCAAGGTGTCGTAGAAGTGTCTTTTGTCTTTCGGCGCGCTCTTCTTTACTTCTTTGTCCAGTTAAGTGTTTTAAAGGCTGTGTTCAGTTTCTCTCTTCGTTGTTCATCCCTGCACTACATTCCACTGGTTCATCTTCTGCCTCCTCTATCAGCTCCCATGTGTCCGTAGAAATCCATACCTTGTCTTGCTTCTTCTTCCTTCCTGGTACGGTTGTATAGGTTTCCTTCCACATGGCTTTCAAAGAGTTCCAGTTTTCTCCCACGCAGGTTTCTTCAAGGATGTTAGCTAATGTCTCCTTTTTTTCCTGATGACTGCCATGAAGGCGTCCTTTGTAGTTTCGTCCTTCAGTTTCTGTTCTCGGTGTTCAACTTGAAGTGTGGTCTATCATCAACTTCTTTGAAGGCTTTTAACTTGATTTTGAGGGTTCTTTGCACTAGACATTGAGTGGTGTGAACCTACATCTGCTCTCCTTCTTCATCTGATCTTACGTTCAGCAGGCTGGCTACATCTCCACTTTCTTCAGATTGAGATGAAGTCGACCTAATTTTTAGTGTAGTGTGTCCATCTGGTGAAGTCAGATCCATGTCACTCGCTTTGCGAATATACTTGTGTTTGTACACCCTGACTCATCTCTAATCACCAAATCGTTGAGTGCGCAAACAGTTCTCCCTTCTCGTTCATTTCACCCAGCGCTTCTCAACCAATCATGAGTTCTCTTTCTGTGTTTTCCACTGCCAGTTTGGCATTCATGTCACCCCACCCATTAGAATTTTGATGTCGCCAACTGGGGTGGGGTCTTGTCCTGTACTGATTGCAATTGTCTGTAAGATTCGTCCTTCTTCTCTTGATTCGCATTATCTGTAGATGTGTAGCGTAGCACTGCATGATTGTGACTTACCTTCCTTTCGAGTTGAATCCTGCTGTCATGACCCTGATCCTGCAGGAGAAGATTTGTTCCCACTGTATGAGAGCCTTCGATGCTCTTGAAGACATCATGATACCCACTCCAAAACTCAGTGTGTTCGTGGTTGTCGTGTGGGTGACAGTATCAGAATAGATTATTGACTCTCCGGTTGACAGTTTGGACAGTCCACTTGCATTCCATCTGCTTTCATAGATTCTTTGCACTTCGATGCCATAACTTCTCATCTCTTTTGCAATCTGGACAGCCTTACCAGCCAGCCAGCTTCAAATATTGTTCAGACATGTCCCATGTCCCCATTCTTACTTTTGCTGTCATTGGATGAGAGAAGACACATCGGCCAATTGGCTTTCCGAAGGCTTTTACCAACTGGCATCATTCTGTCTCTCCGATCCCAGCGAAGAATGAGTTTATTTTAATTTTTTTTGTTTTCTTTATGTTTTGAAGTTTCATTAGAGATTGGATTTGTTTTCCGGGATAGAGTTGCTAGCCCTATGCCTAACCTTCCCTCTTTATCCGGGATTAGGACTAGCTAGTAACTGATGAACTAATTACCTAGGCGATAAGGAGTGTTATAATTGAACACATCGTCAACACGAATAAGTCTATCTCAACAACCTCCTCGTTCAAAGCTATTTATAAAGAGAAAAGAAACCCCCCAAAGGCTTTATATCTTCGTATTCTGTGCATCGCCGAAGCTCTTCTCATCCATATGAAGATACCTGAACTGTGTACATGAAAGAAGATTATTCAATCCCTTTCATTTCATGGTCTTAGTTTTCAGTCTCCTCTACACCTTCCCCCTCTTTTCTTTTCATTTTTCTGTTTTCATACCATTCATTTCTTAAGTAATTTGTTAATCATTCTTGTTGTTATGCTCTACCTGATCACAATTCACTTTCCGATTATGTCATCATGTTACGAATCTTATTATGCAAACTTATTTATTGTCACTAATTATGTTGCTTGACATGCTTGGCAAACCGTTTTTAACTATCAAATCCTTGCAATAGGAAAATGTATACAGGTTTGAATAATATAGGTGTACAACTTGGGCACTGTGGTAGAGTTTAATTCCATATTAGACTTGTTTATTTGATTGATATAACACACAGTGATCTAGTATTACCTATTTACTTGATGACGTTTCGAGCATAAATTATCATTGCTCATAGTCATATCTTAATGTAATCACACTCCACTTTCGACATTTGATTTTTATAGTTACGTCACCTTGTATGAGTTGTTTTTATTGGTAGGAAAATTTTCCATATCTCTGGTATAGGTGTTGCGTCATTTCTATTGCATGTGCTGGGTGCTGGCTGATTCGATGAACAAAGATTCATTAATCAATCCCCCCTCTCTCTCCACCTAATCATATTGGACATAAGTACAGTGGTATTATCCCACCCATCATATTGTGTGCATTACAATAGCCGAGTCTTCCTCTAGATTATTGACCTTATTTAGGTTCGTTATTCTATATTCGACTATTGTAACTGACCCTGATCGACTAGTTTGACCTATATACTTGACCTCACAGTCATTACATGGGATTTCATAGATTAGATTATTTTGTTTAATTGGTTCTATCGGATCCTTAAGCCAACCGACAAAGCCTATGTCTGAGTGAGTTTGTAGGTTTAAACGCCACCATAACTAATTCCAGCTCTGTTGAGGATTCTACGTAAAGTTTCTGACGTACCCTCCTTATAGAGTAATACAATGGAGGCTGTGAACTCCTTTTTTCTCGTGTTGTCGTTATTAGTCACACTCGTGTGACTGTTATTATTTTATTTTTTGTGTTCGATAATAGTTAATAATTATCCTCTACAGTTTATTAAGAAATTCTTACGACTGGCTTCTGGAAGAACAAATCATGAGACGACCGAATTGCAAAGCTACGCTACGCATCATCATCAATGAACAGAGTGCAGAATGCCAGTCAAGTGTCTACCTCAACTTCATCGGTTTTGAAACGGCCTTCGACAGCGTCAACTGACAAGTAATTTGGCACAAACTGAGTGCCAAAACCCTCTATCAACCTCATTCAACAACTATATGAAGACGCCACATGCCGAGTGATTCACAATGGACAGCTCATTGATGCCTTTGAAGTGAAGACAGGAGTAAGACAAGGCTGCCGCTTGCTATCATCGATGATCGTGATTGCGGTCGACTCGACTACATCATGCAGTAAACCGTGAGAAGATGGGCAAACGCTGGACCAATGAAAAGAGCCTAGAAGATTTGTAATTCGCTAATGATGACTCATGTCTAATGTCTTATGTTGCACAAACTCGAAGATCTACAAGCGTAAACTAACAAGTTGACAGAAGTGGCAGGACAGCCAAGACTGGACTTCCTTCACATGAACTTTCAGAAGACAGAGGTGATGAAGATACCCAACAGCCAACAACAGCATCAACGAAAAGAGGCACCAATTACCATGAACAGGAGAAATCTAAAGGAAGTAGTCTCTTTCACCGCTACTATGAGTGAAGTTAGTGCTTGTATGTGATGGTTGAGAGACCTGGCACATTAAGAAAGCATTTCCAACAAACTACAGACATTCATCAACAGCTGCTCACCATGCTCACTCCATACTTAAGATAAGATCAGATGGCCGAAAAGAATAAGTAAGTAGAATATCTGGAAGTGAACCAACCAAGAGCCTATCACCCAACAAATAGGCAGAAGAAGACAGCGAGAAGACGGTTTGAAGACATCACACACTAGGTCGTCGAGTTGGGCGTCCGAGGCGAGGTTGACATGAAGGAGATAGTGTGTGAGGAAGAAATGAAAGCTTTTGGGCAGTCGTGGAGCCAGGTTCAAAAGACCGTAGAGAAGATATTGAAATGGTGACGTCCTACTGCAGCCGTATGTTCCACTAAGAAGCTATGCGACAAATGATAACAATAAATGTTACTTTTTATTCCCTTAAAAGGTATAACAGATATAATTATTCAACTGCGTAAAAAAATCTTATGATGTAAGCATAATTTTTTTTGTTTAACTAATCCAATCTACTTTGACTTCTACAGTTTGTTAGAATAAAATATTCTTTGAAACATTAAGTTAACTGATCATTCAGGAGGATGTAGTATAAGTGTAATTCCATTATAGATTTGTTTATTTGATTGATATAATACACAGGATATAGTATTAGTTATTCACTAGATGACATTTCCAGTATAAATTATCACTGTCCATCATCAGATTGATGTGTAATCACACTATTCTTTTAACATCCTTTTTTTTATAGTCTTGTCACCTTATACTATTTGTAGTAAAAAAATTCCCATATCTCTGATATGGGTGTGGCATGATTCTTATTACATGTGTTGGGTGTTAGATGATATGATGAACAGCTACTCAGTAATTATTCCCTCACTCTACTTAATTGTATGAGACAATGGTTTTATCTCATCCTGTTGTGTGGTTATGTGTTGTTAATGTATTCAATGCAATAGCTGAGATTCTTTTCCAGATTATTAATCTTATTCGGTTCTGTCATTCAATATTTAGCTAAATTCCTATGTTCTACTATTCTAATTGACCTAGGTACCTAAACTTTTGATCATTACATAGAATTTGATAAGATTAGATTATTTTGCTTAATTGGTTCTATCGGATGTTGAAGTCAGCTGAAAAATCTTATCTGTGAGTGAGTTTGTAGGTTTAAATGATACCATGACTAATTCCAGCTCCGTTGAGGATCCTTAGTTGTAGGGTAACACAATTGAAGCTGTGAACTCCTTTCTACTTGTGTCGTCGTTATTAGTCTCACTCGTGTGACTGTTATCTTTTTGCTTTTTGTGTGTTCGTAAGAATTTCCTAATCAACTGTAGAAGATAATTATTAGCTAGTAGCCCTTGTTTATATGTTTCAATTTCTTGTTTAGGTCCTTGCATTACTGACTAGTCAGCTTCCTAGCTCTATAACTTAGACAATGGATGAGATAACATGAAGTCAAGATACCCGTTGGAATGCGTAAGTTTCCCTTAGACGGTAGTATCCAAACCACTGACGTCTGTCCTTCGTTTTATCCTACAATCCAACATACCTAATTCTCCTTGTTCATTTTCTACCTCCTCGTAAGTGAACTGGATTGTGCCTACTACTGAGTTTATATTATATGTGAGAAAATTGTCAATATGTTCCGATTTCAACACAGTAGTAAATGTGTCATCCACAAATCACCACCATATCTGAGATACAGGATTAAACGTTTATCGCGTCATGTTTTCTCAATTATCCATAAATATATCTGCTGAGATTGGGGATATTGGTGATCCCATTGCTATTCCTTCTGTTTATCTCTGTATTTTGTCCGGAAATTGAAGACTGTGGAGGTCAGACATAACTGTACACCTGATATGATCTCATCAACCGATATCTCAGGTTTGTGAGTAAGTTTTGGGTCAATATTTAGTTGCCTCCAGTGCCATATTGATTGATATTTTAGTATAAAGACTTGTCACATCGAATCTAACCATTTTCTCATCCTCTTCTGTATGCAGGTCATTAAGTCTTAGTTTTAACTGGTAAGAGTTTACTAGTCTGGAATTTGAACCATATCTAATAGGACAGAGTATCGATGCTGAGTACTTTTCTAGTTCATAATTTGGGGGTATTTCTGAAGTCGACTATGGGTCTAATGGGATAACCTGACTTATGAACCTTAATTGAGCTATAAATTCTGCTAGGATTATTACTTTTAATTGGTGTATCAGATTGTCTGTAGATTTCTTAACTTTATTCATGACCGTGTGTCTAAATGTTTCTTGATTTCTTCATATGGTCCTCTTCGAATATTTTCGTCAATTCTCTTGAAGTAATCCAAATTGTCCATAACTACTGTTGAAGTGACTTTACTAGATTTAGTAATTCCTATATTGTCGTCATTTCGTACATTATGCAGAGCTGAAATTTCAAGTTTTATCAAGTTTCGTCGCCTCTTCTTTTATTTTTTCAATGAACAGTATGCTCTAACTTGTTCAGCAGTTGTTGCATCAATCGAGCTTAGTGCTACTTCTGTGACATCTCGTTTAGATGAACTGTTGTCACCTTCAAAATATCTTCGAAAGCGTCGACCGACAAGTAATTTGGCAACTGCTCCAACACTACAGAACATCACAAACCTCCATCAACCTCACTCAATAACTATATGAAAACTCTATATGCCAAGTAATTCACAATGGGAAGCTCAGTGATGCCTTTCAAGTGAAGTGAAGACAGAAGTAAGAAAAGGTTGTCAACTATCACCCATGTTCTTTCTGATTGTGGTCAACTGCACTGGATCATGCAACAAACTGTGAGGAGTGAGAAGAAGGCGATACGCTGACTACACCGATGAAAAGAACCTAGAACATTTGGATTTCGCCAGTGATGACTTATGTCTAATGTCACACAAACTCGAAGATCTACAGGCGAAATCTAGCAAATTGACATAAGAGGTAGGGCGGCGAAAACGAGAATTCAAGGGAATGTAGAGAAGACAGAGGTGATGGAGATACCCAACCAACATCACCAACAGCAACAACAACAATCTCCAATCACCATGAATGGCAGAAACATAAAGGAAGTAGCCTCTTCCACCTAGGCAGTACTGTTTGAACTACAAGCAGAACATACGAGGACGTCAAAACCAGGATCGGAAAGACAGCAAGACAGGCGTTCATTAACCTGAAATTAGTGTGCAGATCTTCTGCACTCAGCATAAAGCGTGGACAACATCCTGATTTCCAACACCAGTGTCAAGTCAGTACTTCTTTGTGATGGTTGAGAGACTTGGAGCTTTACGAAAGGGATTTCCGACAAACTACAAATATTCATCAACAGGTGCCGCCTACATTCACTAGATACTGAAGATCAGATCAGGAGGGTAGAAAGAATAAGCAACAAGGAACTCTGGTTTGCTAACAAACCAACCAAGAACCTATCGCTCAATTAACATGCAGAAGAAGAGAGTGGAGATGGATTGGGCATGCACTGAGAAGATTATTCGGGTCATTCAAGTGGAATCCAAGTGGGAAACGATGAGCTGGGCATCCGATGCGAGGGTGACATGGAGAAGAAGGTGTATGAGAAAGAAATGAGAGCTTGTGGGTAGTGGTGGAGCCAAGTTGAAAAGATTGCAGAGAATAGAGTGGAATGGAGACGTGCTACTGAATCCGTATGTTTAACTAAGAACCCAACGGACGGATAATAATAATAAATTGTCACTTGGAAGTTTCGTCCTTTTTCAAGAACTCTCATTTCAGCTGAGCTGAAGAGGATAGAACACTTCTGATCCGATAACCAAATGATACAGTTTATATGATATTTTCAGACTTAATGAGTAAATCCATTTAGATTCATAACTGTTTGCGAATTTAGATAAAGCGACAACTCCTGCTGAGTATTCTGTAGTAAAATCCGTAAATTCATTGCATCACTGAAGTATACGGTTTCAAATTTTGAATATCAAAGTGAATTACCCGACCTTTCTTGGTGGTAGATGGGCTGGGTTACTGTCGCTTCGATACCACCTGAATATACATTATGTTAGCATTTCACTTGTTAGATAACAGTGTAATCCAGCATGAGCGTTTCTTTTCCATTTAAGACTTGTCAGCTGAATGTACCTGCTGAGAGTTGAACCCATTACCCATCTACTAGGCTACAGAGGCACGACTGCCACTTCTTGTACAAATTTTATGTTTTTTAGCAATCACTTACACCATCCCAGCAGCAGCCTTCAAACATCCATACGAAAACTATTTTACTCTAATTAACCCTTTACTGTGATTATATTCAGTGGTACATTTACACAAGTTAGTCAAAAATAGATGAAACAAAATAATTACTGACAAAGATTTGGTTACGCACATTTTCTATTGAGTCAGTGTTCTACATACTGAACAGAGAAGTTATATTATATCAAATAAGCTATGTACATCCTTACCGGTCAGCGTTTTGAAATGGGATTGACGACTAAATTATGGAATTGAAAACAATGCAGCAAGACACTGAGGAGTCTTTAAAAAAAAGATTAAAATCTCTTGTTGGTATTCACCATGAACTGATACCGGTCATACATGGGAGCATTAGACGGCTGTTTGGTCCTAGTATGGGACTACTTCGTAGTGTGCATCTACGACACCGCCATCCAGGGGCCAAACTCAAGACCTTCAAGTTTCACGAAGACTCCCGTGCCAGGACGTCACAGCTGTTCAGTGTTTCCAGGTTTTCAATGGTCCTCCAACGGATATCTGTGCATGATGAATATCCATGTGAAATCACTAAATTCCAGGAAACTTTCAAAATGAGATGGATTAGACACACACTGAGAAGGTGATTTGGGGACATCACCCGCCAGGCCAGATCGTCGAGTGGAATGAAAATGGTAAACGACGAGATGGGAGCTCGATGTGAGGTTGACATGGAGGAGATTGTGTGTGCGGAAGAAATGAAAGCTTATGGGCAGTGGTGGAACGAGGCTGATTAGACTGAAGAGAAGAAAGTCTAATGGAGACGTGCTACTGAATCCGTGTGTTCCATTAGGAACTCAGGGGAAAAATAATAATAATAATAGTAATTTATTACCGTCTGCCTTTGCATTAAACCATGACTTATTCAATTATTCAGTCAACCTTTCATTTTTATATGCCTTAAAATAGAATTAAATTATTTTCAACTATTGCATAGATAAAATGAAGCGGAACCTTGAAATTTTGAAGCGTGAATGCTTAGCACTATGTGTATACTCAACCATTGGAGATAAAAATAAACAATGATACCAGGTTTCTCTACTATTTGTAATGATTATTAGAATATATAACTCTATTGTACCTAATTATTATCTGTTATATAGTTCTAACTTCCTTTAAATGATGAAAACTATAGAAAGTACTCAGATTACATCATACGTTATACATGAAAATAGCTACACAACATAGTAACTATGGTATAAAACTTTGATAGTATATATTAACAGCTAATTCTTAATTGTCATCCAACATCTGTTGACAAAACATATAGTTGTACGATACTGTTTTCAATTAAATCTTAAAGTTAATAGTCATAATTTTTGTATGTAGAAGTTTGTACATTTTGTGTCTCTGTGTTGGTCAGCTTCATCAAACTCGAGGGAAGTGATGTCCTGCTTGAGATTCGAACTCACATCACATGGTTCTCCAGTCAGAGGTGATACCGTTGAGCTAGTTATGCGACAACTGACCTTATAGTAGAACTGGATTACATACATTGATGGGTTACTAGGGGGTAACTAAATTCATGTGGTTTAGTTCTGTATGCTGATAGGATTCCGTCGAGTCTACAGATTCATCCTACTGACGAGTGTCAACCAGTAAGAAACCTATACCAAGCAGAGCTTTCCGCCGATTAAGTCCATTCAACTAACATCTCTCTCAGTGCATCTTAATGGTTAGTCTCCTAGCCTGATGGCCACATTACAAAATAATTCACAGAATTCAATCAGCACACGGGACTAGACAACATGTAGTCGGTTACCCTCCAGTGACTAATCAAGATTTTGACTAACTTTGATTATTGAAGTGTTTACATTCTCAAGCTGTTTCCTTGATTCTTATCACCATTATCATCTGTATTACAACCGCTTTAGTCAACATTGCCACTATGACTGTCAAAGTTATTATTATTACTATCACTATTATTATCATTTTTAAAGGAGTATTCATCATGAACTGAAATCATTTGGAGAAGCACTTAAAAGCTGCAAGCACTGGACAGCTGTTTCATCCTATTCAGTATGTGACTCCTCAGCAGTGCGCACCCACGACTTTCTGGTCCTCCGATGAACGCGCTAACCATTCAGCCACTAGGTTGAAAGAGTTCAGTAGGTCTCAGTTACCTGCTTCTGTCAAATTGCGTCTCAAAGTCATGTCAGATCATGATACATACTACCTTAGAAACAAAATTTCGATAAACCACATAGTACATTATTATTTTCACGTACTACTATCACTATCGTAATTAGTATGTGTACATTTAAAAACACCTACCATATTGATCGATAAATCTTCATGATTAGTTTGATTTTTATACATATTTAGCACTTAACATTACAGTAAAGCCTGAAAAGGATCTCACTGAGAACAATTCTGTTCACTTATAGGTCATTTAGATATTACTACTCGTGGAATATGTTCAGTTCATTATGATCATCTACCTCAGGAGCTCAAGAACAGCAAGCCTGAAAAACCAGACAGATTTTAGACCTGGTCGCGGGTGTATTGACCAAATATTCACACTGCTCCAGGTCCTGGAACATGTAGACACTTACCGACGTACGACAATAACTTTATTTCTCGACCTGAAGGCGGCATTCGACTCCATTGATCAAGAAGTCTTATGGCAGTGTCTCTCACTGAAAGGCGTGCCGAACAAGTAAATCACCTTATTGAAGACTCTCTACTCGAACACTTGTGGGCATGTTAGAGCCTACGGTGAGACGTCCAGGGAGCTATGCCCATCGAGTGGTGTCCATCAAGGGTGCCCACTATCTCCATTCTTATTCAATTTTATCATACACATTCTTATGGAGGTTACCCTCTCGTCGCTTAATTACACAGATGTTGACCTAATCAGTGGAGAATTTCTGTTAGACCTAGAACATACAGATGACATAGTCACTCCTGTTAGATGAAGACGCTGACAACATGCAGAGTTTTCTGAACACTTCGAGTAACAATTTGAGAATGTTTGAGATGCGTTTCTCATCACCCAAATGCAAGTTGTTGGTCCAGGATTTGTCTTCAACGGTACCCCACCACGGCTACCAGTGGAGAGTGAAGTGGTTGAGTGTGTTGACCACTTCACTTACCTGGGAAGTAGGATCAGTAGTGATGGGTCAGTGGTCAGTGAAATTTCTGCACGGATAAGAAAGGCTTTACTGGCTTTTGATAACTTGCGCCATCTGTTGTGCCTCCGTGATATCTCACTGTCCATTAAGGGTCGCGTGTACTGCACAGCAGTCTAGTCTATTCTACTGTATGGCTGTGAAAGATGGCCATTGAAGTTGGAAGACATGAGAAGCCTGACTGCAGGTATTTGACCACCGTTGACTTTGTAGTATAGGCGGTATTCCGTGGTGTCACCACACCACTTGAATAATGCAGAATTTAGGTGTAGAGTTTTAGGTGGAGAGAGGAGGTAAATCAGTTGACGAGGTTATGAACCTTCATCGACTGAGATGGTTGGGAGATGTGTTAGGTATGCCCAGTCACTGATTGCCTAGTCACACAATGTTGGCCAAAGTGTGTCGAGGCTGGAAAAACGCCTGAGGTGGCCATACTAAAACATGGCGCCAATGTATGCTGTCGTCGACTGTTAGTTTGAACCATGTGGGGTGACGATGCAGACTCGGTGGCCGGGGTCTGCGGAACAGGAGGAACCAGTGGTTGGAGACTTTAGGTGGTATTGCTGAGAAGCGATGTGAGTGGTGCAGATGTTTCCCCACACACACATTATCCTCATCTTAACACCATACGGATTCTCGCCATTTTGTCCTTTCTTCTCGTACTTCATATTTCTTTTGACTGTTTTCTCTTATCTTCATCCTTCACCTCACTGTCTTTCTACTTGATGTAGTGATATGAGGTGTGGCAAGTGGGACCGTTGCGTAGTAATGCCTGGTCCTACAATGATGATGATGATAAGAACTTCAAGTGAATATATGAACAGTTTCGAAGTCATAACATATTTTCAAAGAAAGCTGTAATAAGATTTTGAAACTTTTCAAGCTCTAACTCTCACTTGTGTAGAATGAAAACCATTCTTAGACATTATACGATATATTTCAGTGTAATACTGGACCGCTAATGTCAACCACACTGCAAAAATTGATATAACAGTATCCTGTATACTAACAGTCTTTGAAAGTCATTTAACTAGCTTTCATTGAAGTAAATGAGTAGTATCAGTAGTGTTGTAAAAAAAAGAGCTTCTCTTACAGACTAGTCAAAACGATTGTTAAAATATACTGCATTTCCCTCCAAAAACTTAGATATGCGAACTTTATTTCTGTGCAATATAATATATTTTAGATCGTTTGACATAGAGTGTCACTTACATTCATAACTGTGTGTATTTACAAATTAAGATACTCCTGTATATTGGACAGTGTAAGCGGCCGTTCATAAACGCCTTGCAGAACACTCACTACCCAGTTTAGTTTACTAAAAGCGAGTGAGGAAAAACAACTTCATCTATATATAGACACTTGGTAGAGTTAGGTCATTAAGCTCCACAAGATTTTCATCCCTTAAGGTAATTTACAAAGTTCAGTTGAACTACTTCAAAGGTCTACGCTTCCATTACTCAAGTATGTCAATGGATGGGTTATCAAGCGACATATGTGTGCCAGATATAAGTGCTTGAAAGACAAAGGGAATTTAATCCAAGGCTACGATGCAACCAAAGTCGCAAAATATCCCATATACTAGACTCCTGATGCCCTCAAGGAAATAATTAGGGAGTCTTAGACTTCAAGCACCGGTGTATCCACTAAGAGACAGTGAAAGACTTTCGACAGGAAGTATACGTGATATTTCTGTTGGTTTGGTTTGTCATCTGACAAAACTCACCATTTATTCAACTAAAAGTGAACAAAAAAACACCCAAACTGGTGTGGATAATAGTGTAAACAATTCAATAACTGAAAAATGGCACGTTGCATGTAACTTGATTACCCCATTGATGTTAGGGTTAGGAAATTATTGAGAATGACTAAGAGAATAGTAAATGATAGCCGTTTTACTAAATGCCAGATTCTTAAATTTACATTAGTTTATGAAGAACAACAGGACTAGATGTTGTCCATGGCATGTAAGATCATTGTTTCTAGTTGTATAGTTAAACTTAACTAGATATCAGAGCATGGAATACAGAGAAGGGATTCCCTAGCACAGATAACCTTGGTCTTTGAGCACTGAAGTGATGTTATATTTCAGGGACAATATCCAAGCACTATCCGCCATTTCTCAGCAGATGCTTGTTGGACTTGTGGGGTTATTAACTGCAAAGTCGCCTTAAAACGATGAAAATTTGCTATTGTCGTTGGATTTGTCAGACTAATGGCCTTATACTGTGGTGTATCAGCAACTGGAATAAAACAGCAATGTTACATAGTATGAAAATTCAACATGCTGAGTGTAAACTGCGTTGAAATGTCCGCCATAAAATTGCTTAATTCATTCGAAAGTAGACTATTCTCCATCTTGTGTGGTGTATTGTACCACATCTATTAATTCTAGTCAAAAAAGTCTCTATCGGAGCTTATATTCCCTATACTAATCAGATTATCACAATAAATATTCAAGCAATATCAAGGCATCCGCATAGGAGCCTATATGCCAATACAGGTCGAATAATGCGATCCAGTATAACAATGGAGAATTACAACCTTATCAGCAAATAGTAATAACTAATACCCGTTGTGTAAGAGGTGCCTATTTTGACTCAGTGGTATGGTGGATAACGCCCTGGCGTTTGAAGCAATATGTACGAGGTTCAAGTCTCACTGGAGTGCAAGTACATCTGGCGGACGAGTCCCAAACAGGAAGAAACTAGCGTCCTAGATTCCACTACTACCCACTACCAAGTAAATTATCATAAAGAGATGTAATCAGTTTAATTTCCTTCGATGAATTCAGCATTATTCATCACGCAGTTATAATCGTAGTCATCGATTATTCAAATATACTTTATATAACTTTTGAAAGGTATACTTTGGAGTGTTATAGATATATCGTAGACATATTCTAGTTTATCTGCAATGAGAAATAGAATCAGACAAACATACAGACAAAATCAGGGTAGAACTTCACACAGAAATGCATTGCTTCAAGTTGCTACACTACACAGTACTATAAGAAGAACAATTAAGTAGAGAAAGGATGATATCAAAATAAAACAAAGGCATGCAAGAGGAGAACGGTGAAGATTATTCAAAAAAATAGGCTTTATAAGGCAGTAAAAGTGAATAAATCAGTATCATTATGGCTACAAGAGTATTCAACCAGTGACTCCTATCGTCTTGGGGGCCCCAGCCAGGTTAGTTTGCACCTCCGTACAAGGCTGGAACTAACAGTCAGAGACTTCATGAACTGGTGCGACGTCTTAGTCTGCCAGTCTACATCCTTCTTCTAATTCACTGCAACTTTGACTAACACTGCAGTTCGAAGTAGGCGGTGACTCGGTATGAGCAGTACATGCCTAAACCATTTCAGTCGCTCATTGACCGACTTGTGTCTCTTCCCTAGTACCATTTGACTGAACTTCATATTGTTTATACACTGATTTCATTGGACACGGGAAAGACCACGAAGACATCCATGCTCGAATGCCTGTAATCTCTTTATATCTTCCACTTGTATCCTTTAAATGGGGGTCATGTGTCCCACAAGTCAGCGTCAGAGATGACTCAAGTTGGCAGATGCCAAATGCACCTTTTTTTATCACAGCTAAGACTTCATTCGCAACTATCCCATTTGGGCTCATGCAACTTCATTGGTAAACGAAGTAATGAACTCACTCTACCACTTCACTGACTGTCGAAAACTGTCTACATGAAAATGGTTTGGGTAGCATAGAGGCTAAGAGAATTAAGTACAGTACAGTTGACAAGAAGCCCGTTTATCTACACCTTGCCTTCAAACATAATCGCCACAAAAATGGGTCATAGACTGAGCGCTGCAATAAAAATCACCTATCAAGCCACCAAGTTAGTCTTTCTAAACATATCCCGAAGAATTGGAGTCTTAAGGATCCCTGTACCTCAGTTGGTAGATCATCGAGCAGAAAACCCAATGGTCGCTGGTTCGAATCCTCCTGTGGTCCAAATTTTCATTTCACCTTCAACCATCACCAAGTAGAAATGCTAGTCTGACAAACCACGCCTGCTATCTCAGATAGTCAAAATGTTAATTCTTACATAACTGTTCAAAAAATAAATGTTTTTTGCAAATAAATCGTACAACTGAAATCCAAACAGTCACAATATATACATATGATTTTCAAGCGCTAATTCGTCGCTTGATCCCTCCTGAGAAACAGACTACAACTTTGCCAACATGAGGCCTTTAAAAGAGTAACAAAAAGGAGACACATTTAGTAGGTTAGAGTCTTTCTAAAAATTGAATACTGTTAATATATGACAAGGCAGTTGCTTAAAACTGCGGAATACCACCAACCTTTATCAATCTCATTCAACAGCAGCTACATGAAGACGCCACATGCCAAGTAATTCACAATAGGGAAGCTCAGTGACACATTTGAAGTGACGACAGGAGTAATAAAAGGCTGTCAACTATCACCTATGATCTTTCTGATTGTGGTCAACTGCACTGCAGAAACATAAAGGAAGTTGTCTATCTCACCCACCCGCCTACGCAGCATCGTTTCAAATACAGGCAGTGGCACAGGCACACACGAGGACATCAAAGCTAGTCAGGATAGGAAAGACAGTAAGACAGACGTTCATTAACCTGAAACCAATGTGGAGATCTACTGCACCGCACTGCACTGCACTGCACTGCACTCAGCATAAAGTGTGAACAACATTCGGATTGTCAACACGAATTCAGTCAAGTAAGTCAGTGCTTCCATGTGATGCTTCAGAGACTTGGCGTGTCCCGAAAAGCACTTCCAACAAACTACATATATTCATCAACAACTGACCCCCAACACTGGCTCCTTACTCAAGATCAGATGGATTGTCAGAAAGAATAAGCAAACAGGAAGGAACTCTGGCCTGCTAACGAACCAACTAAGCAAGAACCTATCGCTCAACAACTATGCACTGGAAGGAAGTGTAGATAGATTGGGCATCCAGTGAGAAGGTCGAGTGGGGACATCCCACGTCAGGTCGGGACCTCTAGTGGAATGCAGATTGGGAGTGAGGAGTTGGGTGTTGGAGGTGAGGGTGACATGGAGGAGATTGTGTGTGAGGAAGAAATGAGAGGTTGTGGGGGTGGTGTGTAGCCAGGTTGAGAATATTGCAGAGAAGAGAGTGGACTGTTGATGTGCTAGTGAAGCCTTATATTCCATTAGGAACCCAAAGGATAAATAATAACAATAATAATAATAGTGTATGGCAAGGTACAAAACACTTTAGTATACCATTTAATGACTTCCGCTAGTTCTGTGAGCAGTTCAAGATTCATTTCGCTTCATGATGACCATTGTCAATTAATAATCCTGATGAAAATAAACTTGTCAACATAAAACCCTATTAAATAGGCTGAAAATTCACTAATCTCTAGCATATTCAAGATATATATTCTGAGGAATCAGTTAATCAAAAATTAATTTGTACAGTAGTTAGTATTCGCCACGGACTGACATAAGTTAGAAAACTATAGAACTCTAACTCAGCAAGTGAATGGCTAAGGTGTTCACTGAGAGACCTGAACGTACTAAGTTAGATTATTAGTGGGCTGATTCATGGATGCGTGTTACTGAAGTGTTCCATGACGAATCGAGTGAAACAGCTATCTAGCGCTCTCAAGTTTTCAGTGTATTGTTCTCCAGATAATATTAGTCCATGATGAATACTAACTTCAAATAAAATTGCCATACAATAATTAGTTGTCAGCGCAAACAAAATAGTCCCTTTCCAACTGTTTACCTTATAGTGTACACATATCATATAGGTAAGTGAAAATTATAAAAGTCAATAAGAGCTACTTCATGTCATATTAATGAGGATTTGTGAGCATGAATACATAATTGTATTTCATAATTATAAAATTACAAGTCTCCGATGAGTTTATCTCTTCAACGGAATAGTAAATAAAGTTGTTGTTAGAAAAGAAAATAGTAGTAGTGGTAGTAGTGTGAGTAGTAGTAGTAGTAGTAGTAGTGGTGGTAGTAGTAGTAGTGGTGGTGGTGGTGGTAGTAGTAGTAGTAGTAGTAGTAGTAGTAGTAGTAGTAGTAGTAGTAGTAGTAGTAGTAGTAGTAGTAGTAGCAGTAGTAGTAGTAGTAGTAGTAGTAGTAGGAGGAGGAGGAGGAGGAGGAGGAGGAGGAGGAGGAGGACAAGGGAAACGAGGAGGATGAGGAGGGCGAGGAGGAGGAGGAGGAAATAAAGGGCTGGTGAGAGAAGAAAAATAATAAAAGTGAATAGTTTTCTTACTTATTTCATGGGTTATTAACAAATATATCCTTTTTCCATTCGTCTAACCAAACATTTTAAAGATTGATTAATGTTATTAGATTATTTTACTTGTTAGTACCTATTGACAACTGGATAAAATGGCTTCTTGAACTTACAGATGGATGTATTACTATGAGTGAATTTACCACTTATACTATTCAATAAATATAAAATAGAAATAACGGTTCAATGTATTTAGGTCTTATAAATGATATGAATATGACAGCTGAATAACAGAAGGATCCAGAATACGCGTTTTGTCCTATTTCGGACTCGTCGGCTGGATGTACCTGCACCTCAGTGAGTGGTGTTATTTTCACTGAGGCTCAGACTGATCACTCCGAACGCCAAAATGTTATCCACTTGCCCACTGAGGCACGATAGCCACCTCTTGTGCAACGGGTATCATTGTTGTTATGATACCTGTTGCTATACAGAGCCGAATTCCTAGACCTCTGTTAGTAGACGGGTTCCTGTGCGAATACGTCGATATTGCTGAATATTCATGATGTTATATCGATCTTGTTGACTAGCAAAAGAATTCAGGACTTGTGTTTCGTCCTCCTTGAGACTCGTTAGTTGAGTATTCAGCAGTCTTGAGGCATATGGATAGGAGTCCATCTACCAACACAGATCGAACAATACGATCTCGTATAGCAACGGGTAATCATATGTACCATAATAAAAATGACATGTTGAAACCAACTAGATGATACTGAAGTTGTTATTATTGTCCAGAATAGACTGCTATACATCAACCAACGGTTACATCAACAGTGAAGAAAATGAATAAGATTGTACACTAATTAACTATCAGTTACATCATTTTGATAGTGCAGAATTGAATCAGTTGTGTAAACTTGTTACTTACCAACCTTAAAGTAGAAATTTATTAAGGACACTTAATAATCTCTCAAATGAAAGGTAGATGTTCATTGAAATAAACTTATTAACTACATAATTTGGAAGTGCATATATTGAAGCTGTGACTCAGAAGTTCACGATGACTATCAACTATTGCGTCACACGTTGGAGCCCTGCTACATGCACCAGAGTTTCAACAGCAGGTAGTATCATTAACCTTCAATTACAATTGGTATGCCTTATTACCTACTGCCTGGATGAGCACAAGGTAGCCAACCTCATGAATAATATCATCAATAAACAATTGAGTACGTTGATAGACACTGACATGAACAAAGTTTAGTATAAAACTTGGTCCGGTCACTTTAAATAATTATCATTTGAATCGAAACTTTAATCTACTGAATAAAAGCATCTACACTATTTTTAATACATTCACTCCAGTCGTTAATTTTATATATCTATAGTATTATTATCGTTATTATTTATCCTTTGGGTTCCTAATGGAATATTGGGCTTCACTAGCACATCACCAGTCCACTCTCTTCTCTGCAATATTCTCAACCTGGCTACACACCACCCCCACAACCTCTCATTTCTTCCTCACACACAATCTCCTCCATGTCACCCTCACCTCCAACACCCAACTCCTCACTCCCAATCTGCATTCCACTAGAGGTCCCGACCTGACGTGAGATGTCCCCACTCGACCTTCTCACTGGATGCCCAATCTATCTACACTTCCTTCCAGTGCATAGTTGTTGAGAGATAGGTTCTTGCTTAGTTGGTTCGTTAGCAGGCCAGAGTTCCTTCCTGTTTGCTTATTCTTTCTGACAATCCATCTGATCTTGAGTAAGGAGCCAGTGTTGGGGGTCAGTTGTTGATGAATATATGTAGTTTGTTGGAAGTGCTTTTCGGGACACGCCAAGTCTCTGAAGCATCACATGGAAGCACTGACTTACTTGACTGAATTGGTGTTGACAATCCGAATGTTGTTCACACTTTATGCTGAGTGCAGTGCAGTGCAGTGCAGTAGATCTCCATATTGTTTTCAGGTTAATGAACGTCTGTCTTACTGTCTTTCCTATCCTGACTGGTTTTGACTTCCTCGTGTGTGCCTGTGCTGCTGCCTGTATTTGAAACGATGCTGCGTAGGCGGGTGGGTGGAAGAGGCTACTTCCTTTATGTTTCTGCCATTCATGGTGATTGTAGCTTGTTATTGTTGCTGTTGGTGATGTTGGTTGGTTATCTATATAGTTACTTGATATAGGTGTAGTTATGTATATGTGTGTACTACTATATGCATAAACGCATGTACCATCCTTTTCTCCCACAACAAGTTATAACAACCAACTTAACCTTATAACTGTAAATCATATCGACTGGCCTGAATGTGACTTGACATACCATCGCTACTTAAATAGCTGATAATAAAATCATCTTAAATTTCAGCTAATCTAGTAAGCTTATTGCTTGGGTTGAAAACTAAGTGCAGAGTTCATAATCAAATTGAGCAGAACCTGGACGACCGTATACATATGATTCACTTCCCACACTTTGTATTCCATCTAGTTTTTATTCCAAACTCCAACAGAATCCTGCTAGTGCATATTAACAATACATTATTGATATGAAAACATTCTTGTTGAACTATAAACGAGTGAAACATTTAAGATTTGGCGTTGTAAACACAACTACTTTTTATTGGAAATGCACTAATGAATAACTTGACTTTAGGAGGAGATTCCTTTAATGCCAGGTATGCTAGTGATGTGCGCGCAAACATAAAAGACACTTCCACGACACATTGGCAAGCGAAGTAGAACAAGCTTCTGGTAGCAGAGATCTGACAACATTATATCAAATAACCAAGTTACCATCCGGGAAAAGATCAACGCAGACGAAACCAATGAAAGATAGTGAAGGAAACGTAGTGAACAAAGAAGAGAGAAAAAGGAAACAATGAGTTGACCACTTCAAAAAGCTCTTGAATCTACCACCATCTGCAACTCATCCAGAAATACCATATGCAGTCACAGAACTACAAGTAAACACAAGGCCTCCGACAAAAGCAGAAGTTGCGAACGCCATAAAGTTGATGAAATCCGGGAAAGCAGCAGGACCAGATGGAATTCCTCAAGAAGCACTGAAAACAGATGCAGAGACAACAGCGGACATTCTCACACTTTTACTCCAGAAGGTTTGGAAGGAAGGGAAGGTACTTGCAGATTGTTAGAAGGGCTACCTTGTCAAACTCCCAAACAAGGGAGACTTTAGACTTTGCAAGAACTGACGCGGAATCATGCTGCTGTCCATCCTAAGCAAAATATTATGCCGCATCGTCCTGGAGACATTAAACAATGCGCTACATTCAAAATTACTACCAGAACAGGCTGGTAGACTGGCTTCAGGCAGAATAAATCATGTGCGGACCAAATTGCAGCATTATGCATCATTATTGAACAGAGTAAAGAATGGCAGTCAACTCTCTACCTCAAATTCACCAACTTTGAAAAGGCCTTCGACAGCATCGACTGACAGGTAATTTGGCAGCTGCTTCAACACTACGGAGTGCCACAAATCTTTATCAACCTCATTCAACAGCTATATGAAGACACCACATGACAAGTGATCCACAATGGAAAGCTCAGTGATGCCTTTGAGGTGAAGTGAAGACAGAAGCAAACCAAGACACAGGCTGCTTACTATCACTAATGATCTTCTTGATTTTGATCGAGTGGATGATGCAACAAGGAGAGAGAAAGGGGGCGTACGCTGACTACACCGATCAAAAGAACCTAGAACATTTGGATTTCGCCAGTGATAACTTGTGTCTAATGTCACACAAACTCGAAGATCTACAGGAGGAAACTAACAAGTTGACAGAAGAGGCGAGGCAGCAAAGATGGTACTTCAAGTGAATGTAGAGAAGACAGAGGTGATGAAGATACCCAACCAACAACATCATCAACAACAAGAAGCGCCAATCACCATCAACGGGAGAAACTTAAAGGAACTAGTCTCTTTCACCTACCTAGGAACGAACCAACCAACAACGTATCGCCCAACAAATATGTAGAAGGAAGTGGAGATGGATTGGGCATACACTGAGAAGGCCGACTTGAGACATCACGTGCCAGGCCAGTCCCTCAAGTGGAATCCAAACGGGAAACGATGAGTTGGGCGTCCGATGTGAGGGTGATATGAAGGAGATGATGTGAAGAAGAAATCAAAGCTTGTGGGGAGTGGTGAAACAAGGTTGAAAAGACTGGAGAGAAGAGGGTGCAATCGAGGCGTGCTACTGAAGCTGTATGTTCCACTAGGAATGTAAGGTAAAAATAATAATAATAATAATACCAGTGATGAACTTAGCACATAAAATAATGAAATGGTCGCCCAATATTTCAACCAATTTGTTCTGACAACTGAAATCAACCTGTATGGTATATGGTTGGTACTCTTTTTCTTAATAGACGGAAATTTTCTCTAGTTCATAACACTTTTGTGTCTTCTGCAAGTACTTCTTGGTTTTCATAAATATGAAAGGATCCAATGTGTTTATCATTTATTATTTCGGGATCGGTAGTGAAAAGATTACTATAAACCTCATTCTTCCCTATAACAAGAACAATATCATCAGGCTTGTTAAACTCATTTATATCTTCAGCATATTCATCCCTGAAGTATTTACTGAGAGTCTGTTTCAAAATCTGAGGACTTATGGATACAGATTCTGCCTGGACGTCGTCCAGCATTCACTAAATTTCTCAATAATCCTCAGTGATGCTGCTTCCATTCTCTCACTATAGTGTTTCAAAAAAGCCTGAAATTCTTCTTTAGAAAGAGTTGACATACTTTTTACCCGTCGCCAATTTTATATATCTTTACCAGTGACTTGATAGATCCTCTAGATTCCACGTTTAATGTTCTTTCAGTTTCTCGGTAAATAGAAAAGACGGTAATAGAACATAACGTCTGAAACAACGTCAACAACTTTATATACAAGTTACAATGTTTATACATATTACCATGGCCTTGGCTATTTTCAGGCCTTTCTACTTTTAAATCCTATTGATTTTTCATCTATTCAACCGAAATGATACTTCTATATTGGTTCACGTGTTTTTCCCAAAAACTTAGAAGCAAAGCGATTGGTTGAAAACGCCTCTAGACATATGTGGCTTCTTATGAAGTTTTTGTCAATCTTTCTAAACAAAGTAACAATAATACCAATAAGAATAATAGACTGATATTTTAGTTTAATCTGAGTAAGTACCGTTTTTTCCGAGTATGCGTCTCTCCCTGTGTCGGTTCGAACTCTGAAGAGTGGGGTCGTAGGTGTACACCAGTGAGTAAGCCTATACTAGGGCAAAACGTTTGACCAAAGTCCTTAGGTTTTCTCAAAACGGCATCAGTCTATGATAAATACTTACCTGAAAAATACTATTATCCAAGCGTTTATAAGAAGTATACCAGTTACGTTATTATTGTTACTATGATAAATAGTGATTTTAGTCTATTTCTCTCAAGAAACCGAATCATTCTATGAATACTGCCAATACAACATAAACTCGAAAATTCTATCCACAGAAAATCCACGTGGAACGGATAATTTATGAATTTTTATAATTGGGTACCTCTATAAGCCAAATGAAATCGAATTCACTCTATGTGCCATAGAATCCACACTATCCGCAGTCCTGATACTTTAGAAGATTAACGTACCTTTTTTTTCAAAAAATATTTTGAATGAAAACCAGTGTCCTGTTTGTTCCATTGTTGAAACTATGAAACGAAAAGCAGATAATCATTTCGCTCCTATGGCTTCTTAGTAGCCTCTTTCCATGAGCTTACAGTTCAATGGAGACACACTAGTAGATAGATTGAGAAACCGTCTGACATTCTCATTGAGAAAGAGTTTCTATCCTTTCAAACTCATATTAACTTTCTTCAATCACCCAATGTTTCAAATATGTGTAAAGGATAAGCTCGCTTCGATGTGTGTTTATCAATTCGCCTGCTCCAGTGGAATAAGGATACATTGGCCGTAATCAGAGTTCGCTTTCAAAACGCATTTCCGAACATATGTCAGCCTGGTTCCACACAGGAGAACGCTTCATAACTCTACTTTTAGAACATTTGACCGATTATGATGACCCGATGAAAGGTAGAAAACAACCTCACTGTCATCTATAGACTGCATGTAAATCTAATGAAAGGTATGCGCCTACAACTTCTTCAGACTGTAGAAGCCATGGTAATCAATATTTTCAAGCCTGAACTCTATGTTCCAAAGAAATTTGACCAGTCACTTAAGTTTCAATAAACATAACTTATAAGAACATTTTTACCGTCAAGAATCTTTTCATTCAGATCTTGTCACATATTACATTCCTTCACTCCTATAATTCTGACTTCAGTTAACAATCACCACATTACATTCTTCAGGGGTGAAAGAAGGCTGCCACTTTCTATCACCTATGATATTCCTGATTGTAGTGGACTGGATCATGCAACAAATGGTGAGGAGCGAAAAGAGGGGGATACGCTGACTACACCGATCAAAAGAACCTAGAACATTTGGATTTCGCCAGTGATGACTTATGTCTAATGTCACACAAACTCGAAGATCTACAGGAGGAAACTAACAAGTTGACAGAAGAGGCGAGGCAGCAAAGATGGTACTTCAAGTGAATGTAGAGAAGACAGAGGTGATGAAGATACCCAACCAACAACATCATCAACAACAAGAAGCGCCAATCACCATCAACGGGAGAAACTTAAAGGAACTAGTCTCTTTCACCTACCTAGGAACGAACCAACCAACAACGTATCGCCCAACAAATATGTAGAAGGAAGTGGAGATGGATTGGGCATACACTGAGAAGGCCGACTTGAGACATCACGTGCCAGGCCAGTCCCTCAAGTGGAATCCAAACGGGAAACGATGAGTTGGGCGTCCGATGTGAGGGTGATATGAAGGAGATGATGTGAAGAAGAAATCAAAGCTTGTGGGGAGTGGTGAAACAAGGTTGAAAAGACTGGAGAGAAGAGGGTGCAATCGAGGCGTGCTACTGAAGCTGTATGTTCCACTAGGAATGTAAGGTAAAAATAATAATAATAATAATACCAGTGATGAACTTAGCACATAAAATAATGAAATGGTCGCCCAATATTTCAACCAATTTGTTCTGACAACTGAAATCAACCTGTATGGTATATGGTTGGTACTCTTTTTCTTAATAGACGGAAATTTTCTCTAGTTCATAACACTTTTGTGTCTTCTGCAAGTACTTCTTGGTTTTCATAAATATGAAAGGATCCAATGTGTTTATCATTTATTATTTCGGGATCGGTAGTGAAAAGATTACTATAAACCTCATTCTTCCCTATAACAAGAACAATATCATCAGGCTTGTTAAACTCATTTATATCTTCAGCATATTCATCCCTGAAGTATTTACTGAGAGTCTGTTTCAAAATCTGAGGACTTATGGATACAGATTCTGCCTGGACGTCGTCCAGCATTCACTAAATTTCTCAATAATCCTCAGTGATGCTGCTTCCATTCTCTCACTATAGTGTTTCAAAAAAGCCTGAAATTCTTCTTTAGAAAGAGTTGACATACTTTTTACCCGTCGCCAATTTTATATATCTTTACCAGTGACTTGATAGATCCTCTAGATTCCACGTTTAATGTTCTTTCAGTTTCTCGGTAAATAGAAAAGACGGTAATAGAACATAACGTCTGAAACAACGTCAACAACTTTATATACAAGTTACAATGTTTATACATATTACCATGGCCTTGGCTATTTTCAGGCCTTTCTACTTTTAAATCCTATTGATTTTTCATCTATTCAACCGAAATGATACTTCTATATTGGTTCACGTGTTTTTCCCAAAAACTTAGAAGCAAAGCGATTGGTTGAAAACGCCTCTAGACATATGTGGCTTCTTATGAAGTTTTTGTCAATCTTTCTAAACAAAGTAACAATAATACCAATAAGAATAATAGACTGATATTTTAGTTTAATCTGAGTAAGTACCGTTTTTTCCGAGTATGCGTCTCTCCCTGTGTCGGTTCGAACTCTGAAGAGTGGGGTCGTAGGTGTACACCAGTGAGTAAGCCTATACTAGGGCAAAACGTTTGACCAAAGTCCTTAGGTTTTCTCAAAACGGCATCAGTCTATGATAAATACTTACCTGAAAAATACTATTATCCAAGCGTTTATAAGAAGTATACCAGTTACGTTATTATTGTTACTATGATAAATAGTGATTTTAGTCTATTTCCCTCAAGAAACCGAATCATTCTATGAATACTGCCAATACAACATAAACTCGAAAATTCTATCCACAGAAAATCCACGTGGAACGGATAATTTATGAATTTTTATAATTGGGTACCTCTATAAGCCAAATGAAATCGAATTCACTCTATGTGCCATAGAATCCACACTATCCGCAGTCCTGATACTTTAGAAGATTAACGTACCTTTTTTTTTCAAAAAATATTTTGAATGAAAACCAGTGTCCTGTTTGTTCCATTGTTGAAACTATGAAACGAAAAGCAGATAATCATTTCGCTCCTATGGCTTCTTAGTAGCCTCTTTCCATGAGCTTACAGTTCAATGGAGACACACTAGTAGATAGATTGAGAAACCGTCTGACATTCTCATTGAGAAAGAGTTTCTATCCTTTCAAACTCATATTAACTTTCTTCAATCACCAATGTTTCAAATATGTGTAAAGGATAAGCTCGCTTCGATGTGTGTTTATCAATTCGCCTGCTCCAGTGGAATAAGGATACATTGGCCGTAATCAGAGTTCGCTTTCAAAACGCATTTCCGAACATATGTCAGCCTGGTTCCACACAGGAGAACGCTTCATAACTCTACTTTTAGAACATTTGACCGATTATGATGACCCGATGAAAGGTAGAAAACAACCTCACTGTCATCTATAGACTGCATGTAAATCTAATGAAAGGTATGCGCCTACAACTTCTTCAGACTGTAGAAGCCATGGTAATCAATATTTTCAAGCCTGAACTCTATGTTCCAAAGAAATTTGACCAGTCACTTAAGTTTCAATAAACATAACTTATAAGAACATTTTTACCGTCAAGAATCTTTTCATTCAGATCTTGTCACATATTACATTCCTTCACTCCTATAATTCTGACTTCAGTTAACAATCACCACATTACATTCTTCAGGAGTGAAAGAAGGCTGCCACTTTCTATCACCTATGATATTCCTGATTGTAGTGGACTGGATCATGCAACAAATGGTGAGGAGCGAAAAGAGGGGGATACGCTGACTACACCGATCAAAAGAACCTAGAACATTTGGATTTCGCCAGTGATGACTTATGTCTAATGTCACACAAACTCGAAGATCTACAGGAGGAAACTAACAAGTTGACAGAAGAGGCGAGGCAGCAAAGATGGTACTTCAAGTGAATGTAGAGAAGACAGAGGCGATGAAGATACCCAACCAACATCACCAACAACAAAAACAAGCTCCAATCACCATGAACGGCAGAAACATAAAGGAAGTAGCCTCTCTCACCCACTCGCCTAGACAACACTGTTTCATCTACAGGCAGTGGCACAGGCACACACGAGGACATCAAAGCTAGTCAGGATAGGAAAGACAGTAAGACAGACGTTCATTAACCTGAAACCAATGTGGAGATCTACTGCACCGCACTGCACTGCACTGCACTGCACTCAGCATAAAGTGTGAACAACATTCGGATTGTCAACACGAATTCAGTCAAGTAAGTCAGTGCTTCCATGTGATGCTTCAGAGACTTGGCGTGTCCCGAAAAGCACTTCCAACAAACTACATATATTCATCAACAACTGACCCCCAACACTGGCTCCTTACTCAAGATCAGATGGATTGTCAGAAAGAATAAGCAAACAGGAAGGAACTCTGGCCTGCTAACGAACCAACTAAGCAAGAACCTATCTCTCAACTACTGTGCACTGGAAGGAAGTGTAGATAGATTGGGCATCCAGTGAGAAGGTCGAGTGGGGACATCCCACGTCAGGTCGGGACCTCTAGTGGAATGCAGATTGGGAGTGAGGAGTTGGGTGTTGGAGGTGAGGGTGACATGGAGGAGATTGTGTGTGAGGAAGAAATGAGAGGTTGTGGGGGTGTTGTGTAGCCAGGTTGAGAATATTGCAGAGAAGAGAGTGGACTGTTGATGTGCTAGTGAAGCCCTATATTCCATTAGGAACCCAAGGGACAAATAGATAATATAACATCCTTTAACTTAGTAACCAAGTTGTACTCTTGTCTTCTTCTGATTACTATTTCAAACATTATGTAATTTTTTTCAGGTCTCCCGGTTTATAATCAAATCTGAACTTCGTACAATAATGTTTCATGAAATATTCTTTTTCTGTTACTTTGTGAATAGAGTAATAATATACATGACTGTACAACTTGAGAATGATATCACTGAAAAGAGTGAATTATTGCTGAACATCTTTTGTTTTATGTTATAATAGGGATTTTTAAACTATTTGAATATTATACAAGCGTTTACATTTTTCACTTTCGTAGTTATTATAAAAACTTCCACTTTAAGGTGGTGATGAGCAGAACTTTTGTTGAAACTAATCGATTCACGTTGATGCCTAGATTACAATTATTTGTTTAACTAGCTAAGATACCCATGGTTTAGTAGACTTGTATTATTGATACTGATTGATAATTGAAGGAGAAATGAAAAGTTACGTTACTGTAGCATTCGAGACACCGACTTTCACGTTGCCGTCCTGGCGTGCTACCAGGTGAGGAGCTACAAAACCCAACTGTAGACTATATGTTACTTTCCATTCACAGCAATCGCCAAGGGATTTGCCCAACTCCTATGTGAATTTATTATCCATTCACTGTATTCCCACTGATTGCCTAGTCAGGACTTCTTAACCCAATTCAAATCAAGCTGAATTATACTCGGGGGGGGGGGGGGGGGAGGAAGGAAAACTTCATAATCATTATCAGTTTGAGTACCTAAGACAGCCACGCTTTGGCAGAATTGTATTATTATTACCGAGCCAGTAAACCAAAGGCCCCTGATTCGATCGAATCCTCCTACAACCTAGATTGTCATTTCACATCCAACTGTCACCCAGTATCAACATGAAATATAACACAATTTTATTTGTATTTATACTGGATGGTGATTGAAGGTGAAATGAAAAATTGGACCGCAGCCGGATTTGAACCAGTGACCACCGGATTTCTAGACCGATGCTATACCAAGTGAACGTCGAATTGCTGGCCACACTTTTATTTCACTTGAGTCACCATCGGGGTTTTGCTTAACTACCATGTGAATTCGTGACGCCTTACTACCGCTTGATCGTATTCACAAAGGCTGCTGCCTAATCAGGATTTCTCATCCTAATCCGAATGTAAGTAAATTAGAATGAGAGGGGGAGCACCATAATGATTATCATTTTGACTATCTGAGATATCCATGGATTGGCAGACTAGTACTTATACTGGATAGCGAAATGAAAAACTAGATCGCAGCTGGATTCGAACCAGTGACCACTGGGTTTCTAGACTGATGCTCTATCAAGTGAGCTAGCTACAAGGTTCGACTGCTGACCAGACTTTTACTAAACCTCACTTATCATTGGGGTTTTTTCCCGACTACCATTTGTATTTGACAATCTCAAAATTATCTACACCTCAACCTTATATATTATTATCCAGGTTAGTAGACGTTTTATATAAAGTAGAATTCAATGATTTAACTTTCCAAAGTACAGAACGACGAAGTAGATTTGAACTACACCAAACGCATTCAGCCACCTTGTGTATCTCTGTGCAGTAGACAGTGGGCCACACCTATTCTGTAAGATGACTAACTATACTACCCAACTACCCAGACATCGATACGTGAGGAGGGGCTCAAATAGGGGAATCACTGGCTGGTATTCATCTCCCTAAACCACTGAGCCATCTGACTCATCTGACTACTTTTACCCCAACAAAGTAACTGATATGTAGTTTTTTCAAACTATTTCTCATCATCTAAGTATAACTGATACTAGGAGTTGAGTGAAGGTGAAGTGAAAAGCTGGGTAGCGCAGGATTCGAACCACAAGCCTTCAGGTTACCGATTAGGTAACAATAATACAAGTCTACTGAATCACGTCTATTTCAAATAGTCAAGTTGATAATCTAAGAATAACAAAAGGTAGATTTGTTTTATATTATTAATGGATAGCGACTAACAGTGGAATCCAAGATACACGCTTCCTCCCATTTGAGACTCGTCAGCCGGATGTACCTTCCTCGTAATGAGTGGTGTTGTTGACAATAAGACTTGAAACGGGGCTCGGCCAATTCAAACCCGTAGAGCATTATCCAGTAGGCCACTGAGTTACGATAGACACTTCTTGTCTAATGGGTATAGTTTAAATATTGTGTCTCGGATTACCCCACCGTTGATTGGACCGAATCTATCGGTCTCAACTGCGCGGATTCCTTGGATGTCTGTATCTCAGTTTTATGTTAATGACAGATAGTGCCTAGCAGCAGAATCAAGGACGTGCATTTCGTAATATTAGGGACTCATCAGCTTAAACCATTAGTCTGTATAATCTGTCGAACAACTGAAATAAATCTGTAGAAAACTTAATTCACAGAATAAGAAAAATAAATTTAAATCCCGTTTTTAAAAAAGTCAAAAAGAAGTTTGGGATATGCATCCAGAAATTCCAAAAATTTATATCCCATAGATGTTATGGATGAAGTGTTGAATAGAATCCCCGAATCCTTTACAAATTCAACCGAAAAAAAGTCGTAATACTAAGAAGATAAGTATCAGTGAGTAATACATCCTTAAGGTGGTATTCATAGCGGACTAACATCATCTACAGAAACCAGGAGTACCGAACAGTCTGTGATGAATACTACCTTAAAAATAAAATCTTCATTAGCCTCAAAATATATTGTTGTATAGTGCTTATTAGTGACGATGCTTCTAGATAGATATCGCGAAGTTCTAATGAGAAGCCGTGACCAGTGGGATCAGCCAAATGGGAATTGATATGGATCTCAGCTATAAACCTTGGTGAATAGTCGTGCTACTTGGTGAATTAACAGAAGTAGAAAACTGTTGCCCGCTGAACTCTAACCCAATGGCTGAAGCGTTAACATATTCGCCGTGAAGCCTGTAGATTCTGGGTCCGACGCCTAGTGGGGCGTGGTCGTGGCTGCTTACTGCTGAGGAGTCTCATACAAGGGCGAAACAACTGTTCAGTGCTCCCAGTCTGTGATGAATACTACCTTAAAAATAAAATCCTCATTGACCTCAGAATAAAGTAATATTTTTCTCGTAAAACACAGTTATGCGCTCACGCCTGTTGTATGAAAGTTTTATGAAAGAATGAAGAAAATTACATGTGCGGTAAGTGCTTATATAGAAGCAGGTGTCAAGTATTAGTTTGGTAAACTTATAAGTAATTCATTATTATATTATTACAGTCACTTTGTTTCAAAGTTTTCATTGTAGCTTATGAACATGAAAGTATTAGTGGAAGTTGAAAACTTGTAATTGGCTTACATTATGAGTCTTTTAAAGAGATAAACTTCAGAAGCTGAGTTTCTCCCTTTCAAAAAGCTTGTTATTACAGCAATTCTGAAAATCTTAATAGATGGTAATGGTAATAATAATAATATGTTTTCCGTATTCCGAATCATAATTCTGTGTACAATAAGGAATTCTCAGTATGTTATATTGCATTAATTTACTCTCTGTACAGCATCTTCTTAAGCAAATTAGCTGTCGTACTGGTTTACAATACACTATAAATAATGATAGGATTGTTGAAATGTTTAATGAATACGAGGTGATGATATCTAACTGTGGAAGTAGTACGGAATGAGTATACAAAGCTAATGGAAACTGTCGACTCAAACCTACGCAGCCATACCCCAGGGTTTATGGAAAGTTGTCTTTAGAGTTGATAACAACTAGTGATGTCTGCCAAACATGCCCATTGTCACTGTTCTTATTTAACTTCGTTATAGATATACTAATGGACATAACCTTATGTACGTCTGACTTTATATGGATTGATTTACTCCTTGGAAGTCATCTGGTAGACTTGAAATATGCAGATCATATTGTCCTGCCAGATGAAGATGAAGAGGCAATCCGGGGTCTTTTAAACGCGTTCAGCAGAAATCTGAGTATGTTTTGTACTTGTCAAATGTGATATAATCCAGCAGGACTGGTCTGCTACAAATACTCCCAGTTTAATAATTAGGAGTGATTTGATGAAATGTGTCGGCCACTTCACTCACTAGGAAAGTTGCATCAGCCAGCTGAAAGGGCTGGTTCGTGATGAAATCTTAGCTTGGATAAATAAGGCTCGTTTAGCATTTGCCAACTGGCGAGATATTGACTACCTATCAAAGGACGAGTGTACTATGATGCAGTCCGTTCTGTCCTGTTGTGTGGCTGTAAGATATGATTGTTCAAAGTAGAAGGCATGAAGCGATTACGGGATTTTGATTATCGATGTTTGCGTAGCACTGCTGGTGTTTGATGGAACCACCATATGTGCAATGTTGAGGTCACGCGAAGGGTACTAGGCAAGACAGGCAAGTCGACTGATCATGTGGTGAATTTTAGTCGACTGAGATGGCTTGGACATGTATTGTGCATGCCAAGCCACCGCCTACTTCGACGTGCCATGATAAAGGATGTTGGAATGGGTTGAAAGTAGGCTCAGCGTGACCAAACCAAGACGTGGGACCGGTCGATGACATCTCCTACTGTTGGTCTGAGTCGTGTGAGGAGATGTAGACTGCATTATTGTGATCCTCGAAACGGAAGAAAGCAGTGGTTGGGAACTCCTGGTGATGTGGCTGAAAATTGGTCACACTGGTGCAAACTGATTTACTACTTGACATCTTCTAAAGCTTGAATATTCACGCTAACCTTTTTTTCGGATTGTTTATTCTCGCACACTACTTTGTCTACTTTGATATCAGTCTTTTTCTATCCTCCTGTTCTTTGTGTACTTCTGTGAAGTGTGGCAACCTGAACCTGTGTGCCAGGTTCTACGCTGAATTTATCACTCTGCCAGTCAGTATCTGTTTGCCATTACAAAGTTGATTGGTAAGTCTATTTCTTTCATGATTTTCTGCATAACATGTAAAATCTACATAAGGTAATATGGTTGAATTTTTGTGTACATTTGTGCGTACATAAAGTTTAATTTATTTACTACAGGTCTCCCCTTAAGATAGAGAGGTATAGATGCAGATGATGCTTGTCACTGGATAAAAAATTTGTACCAGGCTATCTACAAGAGTCGACTTGCTGATCCACAACCGTATTCATCAGTACGGTTAGTGGTGTACCACTCGCTCTACTAACATACTTCAAAGTTCTACACAATACAACGTAGTCTTTTCCTCAAAGACCAGGAAAAAATAAAGGGGCAGGCAAAATACAAGAATTAGTGAAACGTAAGAGTAAAGGTTGAATTGGGTAAGATAATCTGAGTTTCCTTATATAAAGGTTAAATGAAGGAATTTCGTCAAAATCATAGCCGGAAATCGGCCACAATGGCATGGATGTATTTACTTCTTGACGTTTTCAGTAGTTAGGATCTTTTGACTGACTACCGTTTTCAAATTAGTTCTCCTCGCATACACCTTTGTACATTTTAATATCAATCCTTCCTATCCACTTATTCTTTGCATGCTACTGTGAAGTGTGGCAGCTTGAACAAATTCACTATTATGCGATATTGTTTGTGTGTCTATCTGTTTGACCGACTGTTTCGTCCAGCTATTGCCAACAAAAATGTTTCTTATACATACCCAAAAATTATGTACTACTAGGTTATTTTGACCTTTCTAAACATAATGAGACCCAAAAATATCAACCTAATCGACAAAAATACAACGAATAAGTTACTGAAGCAAAGTATACACTTAAGTTCCCCAATAACAGTAAAATCGCCCAGCTTCTTACCTTCACCATTACTTTCTCCTTTATAAAATGATATTGATAACTTGCTACCTAAGTTGAAACACTGTTTTATCTTCAGGACTTATCACCTTCGATTTCAACTATAACTAGGTTAAAAATTAAAGTTGCCTAGCTTGATAGATTCAAATTAAAAGCATCTTTGAGGTTTATGTAACAGCGGTAATCTGGTAGAAAACTCATAGATACATTCTTAGAAGTTGTGTACTAATTCAGTTACTTCCAATTCCAACCAGCTAAGCAATTCTGTTTCAATGTGTAATATATCTGATTAATCAATCAACAGGATTTTCAACACCAATTCAGTCAAGTAAGTCAGTGCTTCCATGTGATGCTTCAGAGACTTGGCGTGTCCCGAAAAGCACTTCCAACAAACTACATATATTCATCAACAACTGACCCCAACACTGGCTCCTTACTCAAGATCAGATGGATTGTCAGAAAGAATAAGCAAACAGGAAGGAACTCTGGCCTGCTAACGAACCAACTAAGCAAGAACCTATCGCTCAACAACTATGCACTGGAAGGAAGTGTAGATAGATTGGGCATCCAGTGAGAAGGTCGAGTGGGGACATCCCACGTCAGGTCGGCACCTCTAGTGGAATGCAGATTGGGAGTGAGGAGTTGGGTGTTGGAGGTGAGGATGACATGGAGGAGATTGTGTGTGAGGAAGAAATGAGAGGTTGTGGGGGTGTTGTGTAGCCAGGTTGAGAATATTGCAGAGAAGAGAGTGGACTGTTGATGTGCTAGTGAAGCCCTATATTCCATTAGGAACCCAAAGGATAAATAATAACAATAGTCAATCAATCAATACAGTACTCTGAAATCTGTCAATAATGAAAACAGAATTTCTTTTGTTTACAGGCACTAGAAGTGATAAATAGGCACAGTATGTTTGAAAAGTGTCTAACTTACTTTAGAAAAGCCTATTAAAATTACCCTCATGTAAACTTCAATGAATGGGCTATTTGAATAACAAACAAACATCATTATCAAGAAATACTAGTCAATACCAGTTTAACTTTATTGAAGAATATTTTTATCAAAACAGAGGTGTTCATATAAGCTTATAGCTGAGATGAACATTTTGTTTCATAAAAGGTGTCTCATACAACTACAAATAATGGTCTAGGGTTATTTTTTGTACTAAATGGTGGAAAGAAACAAATAATCATGCAATGATGAGATTCATTACACAAGAAACGAAATAGAATAATTCGAGAGGTAAGAAATCAGTATAGCCTTCCATGGAATACAAACAATAAAGAGACTTTTGTATAGGTAGTTTTCAAAACTTGGACATATAATAGATTGTAAGCTTTTATGAGTTTGTATAGCTAGATAACCCCCGAAAATCGATAGCCTAACCTTCTAAAAGATTCAACGTTGATGCTGATCATTGATAGTTGTTACACTGAAAGCATACGATCAAGTATCTTCACCATTTGGCATGTTATCTATGAAGTACAGAATTCCAACTGGACAGGTTTTTGATGTGTGATTTAAAATCAGTAGTAAACTGTCTTGTTAATTACTGACATAGTGTAGTAAAATTTCTGTAAAGTATTTAATCTACTTGTCAGAGAATACAAAGATGTTATGCTATACTCATAGTAACATTTGTAAGACAATAAATAATCTTTAATAATGTGGATAGTAACATTACCTAAAGCTTAGAAATCTGCTTAAATATACCGTAGAAAATGATAATCTGCTACCTACTATCTACACAAAATTTAATCTATGATTAAAGTATATTTAAAAGATCACGTTTTCCCTAGCTGTTATAAGATTGCTTACTAAAGAACCAATATAATTTCAATAAAACAGGTTTTTAGTTACAAATGCCATAACCATGTTTACATGAAGTTATATCACAAAGCTTCGATACATACTAACTTGATTAGTGCTACTGAGGTTTAAAACCCACCAACAAAAAAATGTATTTCAATGCTTGTATACTGAATACAGAGTCTTTAGTTGACTTTTCAATAAAAATTGTTTAAAAATTATCCTTAAAGTTCACTTAGATTAAGTGGTTCACTAGAAAGAATACTAGGCAAGTATTTATACCCTCATAATTTATTCAAAAATGACTTCTGTTGTCCAAAAATTTCATTCATAGCTTGCTCTGAATGATTTCATTGAAATAAGAAAAGCTCAATCACTGTCATACATGTACATTTTTAAGTTAAATACCCAAAATGTTGTATGTGTTCTAGATCCTAAGACTTTTGAAATGGTTACCTGAAAGTATATGGATACATTTGAAAAATATTCAACAAACTTCTTGAATTGATACCAACTTAACAGCCTAAATAATGACGGAAACTGCATGTTTGTTTACAAAGTTTTATTACTGATACTGAATGATGTATGAAAATGAATTAAATATCTGGTAAGCGGCAGAAATCGATTTATTGGCCTAGGTTTTTAACTTCATCCTCATTAATCACCCTGTATCACTGGAAGTCTGCCAAACCAGCTGTGTCTCAAATAATCAAACTGATAATGATATGAGTATTATTATCTACTTTATAAAGCTTTATACGGGCTAACTGCACAAAATGACTACTATAAATTCATTCGACCTGGTTATTCAAACACCCTTCTCATGCAATCATAGCTCAACTATGTTGTTATAAGGAATTTCTTATAGATACTTATCTTTCCATCAGTCTTATCTCCATTATATGAAAAGTAATTCTTCATTCCCCCTTTCTCTCCAGAAGGACAAACTAAGCCCAGAACGCATCCAGAAACATTTGAAAAGAAATGTTCAAGGACTTAGGTTGAAAACATACGGAAAACGACTGGTTGCGCTGTATCTATATCCTCTGAAGTACAGGAGGCTAAGTGAAGACTTGATGATAGCTCACAACACTCTCATCACGCCTGGCCACCCACTCCGTCACTTATTAAATCTTAGCTGTAGCACTAATCTTAGAGGACACGCACAGAAACTAGGCCTGATACATAGCAGGCTAAATAAATAAATGAATAAATGTTTTATTCTCAAGTTAAAAAAGTTTAACATGGGAGAAGCCAGTTTAAAGGCTTCATCACGTTCATACATCTCAAAATATTTACAAGACTTGAGCTCTGAGTAGCACTGACGGAATATCATAAAACTCAATTAAAAACTGCAGAAGTTCCTGCTAGTTATCAAACAAACAAGGAAATATAACTTTACAGCTTACATAGAGTGTTAAAGTTTAGATAATAATAGTAGATATTGTCTTCATTTAACGGGTTTAACATAAGGGGTGCCAGGCACAACTTCTATTCCCTAAGAGTTGTTAAGTCCTAGAACGCTCTTCCTGGAGATATGATCCAGACTACTTCGTCTGAATCCTTTAAAGGCCGACTGGATACCCACTTGACTTGTGAACAGGATCTGCCCAGAACTAACAGAATTTTCACATTTTAATCGCCACGTTTTCCTTTTTCTTTACTTGTACATAGGTTAACAACCTTTAGGAGTAGTGATCCATGGATTGTAGACGCGGAAGCCAGTTAAGTGAAAGCTTCTTCTATTCCTTCAACAACCGTTTGAACCGTTTGAGTTGAATTTTGATTTTTCACTAGTTTTGTGGCGATTTAACTTAACTAAAGGATTCACGAGATATGAATACAAACATAGCTATGCTCCAAATAGTATTGCAGCTATGTCCAATTTCTAGTCAGTAGGTACTTATTTAAATGACGATATATGAAGTCGAGTTTACAAGGCAACACCATGTTGACAGAGTAGAAATAATCCCAGAAATTAGCAGTCATAAATAGTTAAGGTGACTAGTTGGCCAGCGTGTCAAATCACAAGCGATGAAAGTGAACAGTTCCGTGTTTTATACTGAAAGTGACATAGTGAGGCGTATTCGGATGATATTATGGTGCTAAGCCAGAAACTTAATAATAGCTGATCTTGATGGCAACTTAAGTAGAAATTGCTGCATATAGCTTCTTAATTCAAAACTAACTCATCCTCATAAACCATGGATGCAACAATAATTTGATTACTTTACCTAGTTTTTATTTCTCATCTTCATGTTCCTCTTTCCTTCCATTTGTCTGTCACTTATTTGCATCTTCTGTGTTCACGTCACTTTATCTTCTTTATCTGTTTTCACTCCAATCCCTTGCATAACTAAGTTCCTATTTGAAGGCTTAATAACTTGTTCTCGATCAACAAAGAGGATATGCGTTGCAGTAATACCAAGAACAAATGTCAGTATCTAAGCACACTGCATTGTAACAAAAAACTACGAAACAGAGGTAAAAATTCAATCCAAATAGAAATAGCTGCTGTAATTTAAGACGAAAAATGCTCGAATAAATTCTAAGACTCTTCCTCTGGATTTCAATTAAATATTTTAAAACTTTTATTTTCTTTTTGTCTAAGATAAAACGAATGAAAGTAACAAAACTGGGAAATACCCTGCCAAATAAACACAGAATCATCGTAGTAAAATGTGCATATTCTATACGCAAGTGGTAGGCACATCCAGCTGACGAGTCCCAAGCAGGGTGAAATGTGCATCCTGGATTCCACTGCTAGTCACCATCTATCATTGCTATAAAAGTGGTGATCCTAATATATAAGACATTTCGGTAGTTTTATTCAGACTGCATCACCAAACATTTTGACGAATAACTTTCAAAAAGTGAAGAAAACGTCTGAAGAGAATCATACACGTCAGAAACCAATTTCTCCTAAACCTTAGGTAATAATGTAGTGGTCAGCTGTCCACATGATTTATTCACATGCTTTCACCTTATTCAACAGTGCATCAGCACTCAATATCAATATCACGTATTTAGAAGACTGCTACTTTTGATCTTTGACGTCTAGTTCTTAGGGTTCTTCTTGTTCGGTTTTGCTCCCGTAAAAAGTAGGAAAACCTCTTCTGCTTTCCCACTTCTACTGTGGTGGGCGGATTTCATAAATTTTTATTTTCAGCCTTTAGACTGAGTTGATTACATAGCTATGGATCCCTTAGAAGCTTTAGTGTCTTTCTCGACTTCTGTTTGTAAATGAGTGAGCCTGGATGGGAATAGCTAGAGAGTGTTTAAGGGTAAATAGGACCTTCCCGAAGAGTGAAGGAAGACAGTATTAGAGTATTTACCAAAGACGAGTTGAAGGATGAAGTAGATAAATAAAAAAACAGATGGAGTAATAAATAACAGAAAAATAGTAGCGTGCAAGTGAGGTTGGTAGTACCCAAAGTTCGTCAATAGTATACCATACAAACTAACATAATTTCATAACCTCCCTTTGAGTGATTTCAGTGAGGGGACTTTGACTACACTGTGAGATAAATTATCCCATAAAGCAATACCCTTCAGGAAAATAAGTTTGACCTGTATATGTTGTTGGTTCTCAGATATTTAAAGCAAGACGCCTGAGTTTTGAATTTTTAAGATCAGAAAAGCAGAAAAATAATTTTCCCAAGGAAACTGAAGGAAAATAGCCATGGTCATCACATAACTAATGCGATCAGTTAAAAAATCAAAAGTAATTCTTACCGCGACATCACATATACAAGTTTCTAAGAGAAACATTTAGCTTCATATTACTGTCAAGTTATTGATTAGGTAAAACAAACTTGTGAAACATGGTTTGTTTGTAACCAGTTCAACCTTCATTTCCAAAAGTTACAGTTTGCCTTTTTTCAGCTAAGTATCCACCTATGGTTTTCTAAAACACAGTTGAAGTGAGAATTTTCTCGCTGAAACTTGGAGTTTAGGGATATAATGCGATGAGCCTATAATAATACTTTTGAAGTAGGTCTATGTGTTTTTTTTAGCCTTTGCTTAAATGAGCGAACTAGTGGCTCAGACACTACTTCTAGGAGTAAGTCTCAAGAGTTGATTACTTGACATGGAAACCACTCCTTTTCGGAGGTTACGTTCGCCTTTTGTTATTGTACACTCCTGCTATGTCCTCTAAGATGTTCCAGTCTACTAGAAAGGGGAACAGATGATGAACTAAGTACACAGTTATCTCCTGAAGTCTTGTGTGACATGAGTAAATCACCCTCTGTCTGTGAAGAGACAAGAAGGAGAACTTCGGCTCCTGGAGCCGTTCTTGGATGGTCAACCCAGTCGCTCCAAGTATCAAGCAAGTGATCGTCCTACGAATTCTTTCCAGAAAGGCTGAGTCACTTTCTAAACGAGGACATGCCACGCGTGCTCAATCTTTCAGTTTAGTTTAACTAAGGAATTGCTGAAGGTGGTGAACATACCACTGCTCACAGTAGTAGAAGTTCCACCTAATTCCTTGAGTGTTTCGAAACTCCTAGCTACAGGCATTTTATATTTAGATTAATAAATAAATATTCCATCCTCGCATTGTCAATCTAACCTGAAGGAAACCGGTTTACAGGCATCATCACACTGACATGTGTCAAAAAATCTACGAGATTCTACTAGTCCTAAATGATATGGTGGGTAAGTCACGAAACTCTGTTAAAAACATCGGAAGATCCTACCAGTTATGAAATGAACAGTGGGCTACCGCCTTTCCGGGTATACAGAGTGTTAAAGTTTAGGTAGTAATGATTCTTATCCTCAGATAACGGATCAATTATGAGAGATACCAATTTACAAGCCTCATCAAAATGATAATTCTTGAAAGTTTGTAATTTGGCATTTGGTATTGGATAATTCACGCATCAAGTCACTGATGTGCATAATCTTACTACAACTTATTGAAACATGCTGCAATTTATGAGATGAGCATGGATTTTCACCTCCTATCATACAGATAAGTTCCACTATGGGGAGCAAGTGTGCGATGCTCGGAGTTTGCGTTATAACTAGCCGACGTTGTCAGTCCATTTGCACAGTCTGTTATCTAGTTACATAATCGTTTATTCATTGGAAAGTTCTCCAGTTTTTAGCTTCGCTAACCACAAAGGGCGCAGGTATACGATCTGGAGTGTCAGTAAAGTGTCCAAAGTTATATGACCATGGTGGGTATGTAAATCACTTCATTTCCGGCTCACCATGTTACAATTAATGGTAACATAAATTATTGCCGTCGGGAATACTTATTGCAGTGCACGAAACCAGAAATTGAAAAGGTGAATGGTCCAAATGGCAGCAGTTGTACATAGACTTCAGGCACCTTTCGTATCAATGTGAGCAGAAGTGTATCCGAGTCATAGTAACTTCCATTTGAAAGATTACTTCCAGTATCGAATATCTTCCTGCCAGCTAGTGTAAACCAACTGGTTTCTTCGCGCTCGCTTCTGGGTCTCGCGGAGCGGTTTCGGGTCTTCGGTGGATTCTGATGCAGTAGGTGTACACACTCGACTGCTGTAGCTCCGGTTAGACCGATGGGCTGTTGGGTGTTGGCTAAATTTGTAGGGAGCGTTGTTGTTTGTTTGTTTTTCTTCCAAAGACTGCGGAGCAGATGGGTTCCTGAAGTGTCGTACCAGCAGACAATTGGTGGAACTGGCTGTAAAAAGGAGATGGAAAATCCGCTCAAAGAGATCAAGGGAGAGAAGGTGCAAAGAAAAAAAGTAACCGAGAAGGAAAACGATGAGGAAAACGGAAAAGCAAAGTCAGTAGGAAGAGAAGGAGGAAATAGCACCATATGGCTGGTTATGGAAAACGAGATAGTAGTTCTATTAGTGGGAGACGGTAACTGGAGGTGATGTCTGTAGGGAAGTATAAGCTTCAGCCGGGCCCCCAGTGACAGTGGTGTTACGAATTATTCGATAATGGATTGGCCGTGGTGAGCTAGTAGGTCGTGTCAGCTTTGTCCATATCCCAGCTAGATGAGTGCAAACCGCGCGTCACTGCGTAACTGTCCAACCTCTTGTTGAAGCTGTCAACACACGGTGCAGTAGCAATCTCAGTAGGCAATGCGTTCCAGTGGCCGCAAACTAGCAGAGAGAAAAAGTTTGACCGCGCACGGGTCTTGTCCTTCGGTGGGCGATCCTCCTTGGGATACCACGAGGATCGCCACAAGACCGTTTGGCGGGATTTCACCGTCAGGATTACTTGGGTTACTTAGTGTTTTGTAAGCCGTTATTGAGTCACCACGTAATCTTCGGTAGCTTGAAGAGTAGAGTCCTAGATCTTTCAGCCTGTCCTCATAAGGTTTTCGCTTCATACAGATTAAGAGTACTAGGCCAGTCGTGTTCTGAGCCAACAGGCGAACTGGTCTCTGGTTCAGTCATCTGTTCAGAATTCTGTAGTGTTCTTTACTCTTCAGACCGCGGCTTTCTGCAACTGCCGTGTCACTGCAGATCGACAACGAGGTTACAGCAGTCCCATCGACGCCGCAGGTGTTGTTGTCTGTACACCCCATGTGCAAGCTCACACTCTTACTCATCTTAATAGGCATGAGCCACTTACTTCACCGTACTAAAACACCTTTTAGTTCGCTTAAACTGTACGTAGATCATTATGCCTTGTTTCTCAACAAATTTGTACACCATCAGCGTAGAGAACCACAAGGGACTTCATGATGTTCGGCAGTTCATTTGTGTACGTGAGAAATGGTATGGAAACCTTCCCCATACTCTGGCGCCCCCGCCCTGCACGAACTTCTGGGAGGGGAGCCGGGAAAGTGGCCCTCACTATTTGTTCTCCACCAGCAAGGAAATCTCTGATCTATGCACGTAGGCTGCCAGTGATTCTGAAGCTTTTCAGCTTCATGGGCAACCTCGAATGAGACGCCTCGTCTGATGCTTTACTTAGACCTGTGAAAATAATATCCATAGACGACCTGTCATCCTGAGACTTAACTCGAGATAAACTCCAGCAAAAATTACCCCTATAATATGATAACAGAGTGCTGTCTTCTGGGCAAACTTTCATAGATTATCTGTTTCCTTTTTCTAGGAGGTTAACTAGAGTTTTAGCCTGTCTGTCTGTAAATTCATGGGTGTCCCCCAGACCGCTTTGTGGACAAGTATGACTCTACCTTTCAGTTGCATGACAGTACACCCTCACGGGAAGATAGTCGAAATATAAAAGTTAGCAAGGCAACTGGGTACGGCTTGACCTCTTCTAGCAGCTCTAAGCGATACTCGCCTGGCCCTATTGATTTTCCTGCATGCAGATCATTTAATTTTCATAGCACGTCATTGCAGTCCACAGAGTTTATTCTGTTAATGCTTCTACTGTTGAATTGGCGTCCGTATAAAGTTCGTGGGTAAAGAACGCGACTAAATATCCGGCCATAGCTTCTGCTAAGTTCATATCGTCTTCAGTCGAATGACTACTTTCCGTTTCTCTAATTAGGGCAGGCACACCACGACAAGTTTCACTACCAAAATTCATACCAGAAAGAAGCCTTTTTACGTTTTCTGCCGTAGCATGGAACGTATTCCAAAACCGTATATACTCACACTACATTTGTCCTGGGCTTTTTTATTATCTGTATCCGCCTTGGGAGAGCCAAGCTTAGTGGCAGGACTCCAGTACGTTCTCTTCGGCTACGATGGACCCATGGTTTCTCGATGTTCTCGCGATAAAGGTTTCTCATCCCTTGAGCACGTTTCACTCAGTGGGGTATTACTCAAGCGTATAGGTTCGTTAGAGAACGGTGCATTCCCCACTGCGCCCTCCGAATTGGCTGCCCAAACACCCGACAGTTCTATCAGGGTGATAGCTGCTATGTTCACCCTCTTCATGTTGAGCCTAGCCTAGGTATCGGCATGTCACAACACGGCTGCTGTGTATCCAAGGATGATCACACCATGGACACTTCTACCGAGAGACTCGAAGCACAAGACGGAGCTCTCATCATCTACCTGAGGGAATATTAGGCCAAGAAACGATTGGGCGTGCTGATGACCACGTTGGATTGTAGCTGTTAGTGACTCGGGATTTACATGGGCTGTCCGATATCCTTGTGACGCAGTAGGAAAACTTCAGATCCCTTAGTACTTCTCACTTGATGGGGAGGGACGGTCTCAGATCCCCAGGAGAATCGTAACCGGCAGATCTTCTGTAGTTGGATGAAGTCCAGAGGATGATTTTTGCTGATCTGCTTCGCAAAGAAGTATATTGTGTGATTCGAAAATCCACAGTGACAGAATCTGAAGATGATATGTCTTCGGGCAGTCTTTCAGCGCGACGAGTGGGGGGAAGAAAAAAGATCAGTGGCCCAGTGAACAAGCTGCAAACGGATAAAGCACTGGGTCATTTTCATTGATCCGTTTTGTTGTCGCTAGAACACAGTCTACAAAAATCTGCATAGCCATATTATGCCCTCGTTTTAAGGCTGCTATCTGATAGGTCTCCGACCATGCACCTTCTTTAGGCCATCAATATAGCGTGAATGTAAAGCAAGGAAACGTGTCCTGGTCCTCAAGTAACTGCCACTTCCTCTAGAACTTCCGCAATAGAACCCCGTTAATGTTTCCTTGCTTGGGCCATCTGGATTACCCCTTATTTTGTAGATTACCAATACGCAACCTCTCGCCCCCCAAGAACTCAGGGCATTAGGAGCCACTCTCGAACTACAGCTTTCATATAGTCTGTACTACATTTTCACAGCAGATTTCGTTGTCCCACTCCAAATCCTTACCAAGATTCTTTCTTCTTTATGCATGAGAGAAAGTTCTAATATTGAGGTTGGGCCGAATATAAGTCGTTGATAGATTTCCGGCCAGTAGTCCTAGTTGGCTGCTCAAAACGTTGAGCAACTCATTGACCTTAGGTTGATTTCCTAAACCCTTCAAAGGAGTAGATAGACTTCCGGTCAGGATAAGACCCAAGTCTCACTCTATCACTGTGTGACAGAAATAACCCCTATATAGTGAGTTGACTGCATTTATGGCAGTGAGTCACGTAAATACATGAAACGACACTAGTTCCTTTTCCACAATGGGCCCATTTAATCCTCTTAATCGAGTCCGAAGCTTGAATGGACTAATCTTGCAGCTTGCTGCCTTTCTTCGGTTAACAGTGACGGAGTAGAAGAATACAGGAGAGCTTAGTCCAGGTCACAGTTCACTGATTTAAATCATTAATTATAAAGGCCACCTAAAAGCAGCAAGCAGCACTCTGGAGAATGAAGTAATCTATTCAGGACACATTTGATTTACATTCAGACAAGATCCATTACTGTGAAATTAAACTCAAATCCCAGATAGGCGTGCCTATTCGATGTCTATCTGAGAAGCATTTTAGAGCGATTCTCAATTTCAGATAGTCTCAAAAGACTGTGGAAATTCAACGATACCGCTCGTCGAGTGGGGGTCGTCTGAATACACCAACGGTTGGTGGGAGCAAACTCATGTCATGATGTAGTAGCAAGCAGCATATCAGACGGATCGAAGGACATTCCACTGTTTTGTGTTACATCCCAAAAAACAAAATTGTTCAAGGATACACAGCTATTTACCGTAAAGTACGAAGCCGTGAGGTTGTGCCAGATCCTGAAGCTCAAAAATGACTAGTGCTTGTCGTAGAAAGGAGCTTTTAAAGGAGAGCTGTTAAACATCAAAAAATATAGGATGATAGCATTGGACTTCTGGATGCATATCCGTTATTTTCGAAACAGTGCTTCAGGAAAGAGAAAGCTTCTGCTGGACACGTTGCCGCATCATACTTTGGCCCTGACATGTGTAGCTAAAGGATAGGATTTAGTAGAGTGAAAATTCAACTTTGTAAAGGAAGCAAAACACGGTCGGCTGTTTTTCGTGCACCCCAAATATATTTGAATTTCTGTGAAAATTTGTTACCTTATAAATTCCATTTCAACCATTAGGATCTTCATAATGTATCTTATTTCCTTCGCTCACCAAATAAGAGTGATGTGTTACTGTGATGAACTTTCTATTGTTCTAGATCCTTGTCTCACCACAGCCAGATAATTTTTACTGTGTCTTTGATTTTGATTCATTTTAAAACTGAATTGGTGAGTTTAATTCACAATCATGGTGCAAGTTTCATTGCTTGAAATGATACAAGTACACACTGTTCTCTGTTGGCCAACAAGTGTTTGTATTTCGGAGAACAAATAGTTATTATTCCCACTGATACAGCATCTGGTATCATTCAGACTTACTAAGAGGAGTGACTTATACTCAGGCATCCAAAGAATACGTAGATAGAAGTGTAATGAGAAATGTTTTGAAGCTCGATGGAGAGATCATGTGTCTCGTCGACTTTGGAGGGCATCGTTCCGGTTATATTTGTCACCTCACTAACCGCCATGCTCTACATAAACTCGGTTTAAAAGGCACGTAACAACGAAGAAGAAATGTTTCTTTCATCATCAAGATGTACAGTTATATTCGTAATCGGTAAACGGCCGATAACCTCACTAAAAAGCTGCTCAGTCGACGTGTAAAATATACAATGGGAATTGGTGGCTAGATTTTCTAAGGTGGAAGGAATGGAAAGTGGGCCGGTGAATAAAGAACGAACTGCTAACAAGTGGTGAGAAAAGGTACAAGTGCTGTCGAACAGTTTAACTGAAGTGTGCGAAATGGTCCAATGAATAAAGAACAGATGGAGAATAAAGAGCGAAATACGGGCGAAATGCTGTCAGTGAAGTGAAAAATGGTGATAATGAAGGTAATAAAAGAGAAATATACCAAGGTGAGGTGGTGGTGAAATATCAGAGTCAAGGCAGAGAAAGGGGTTACACGCACTGGTTCTAAGTGCAAACTTTAGATTTCCATTCATGTACACCTAATGCTTCAGGTCTATGCATAAGTGGTGGAAACGCAGGCTCTTGGAGTAGTTCAATTTAAACCGGTAATTTTCTTTAAGGGATGAAAGTGTCGGGGATCTGAATGACCTAACTCTAATGGATGTTCACACATAGATGAAGTTGATTTTTCTTCACTCGCCTTTGGTAAACCGAACCGGGTAATGTTCAGAAGCTCATTTTTCGGGGGACATGCATACAGAGTCCAATATAGTCAGCTCCACGGGAGCACTCGAATTCGTGGATATACGCATAGATGTTTACACAAGTGATAGGCTACCGCTCATCGTTTTACTCTTGTTTTGACAGCTCTGTTGTGCCTGTGTGAAAATTATGCCCCCGTTGTCCAAGCGAAGTGATTTGAATCACATAAGCATACATTCGAGGCCTTTATATTAACCAAATCACACAGCTGTTCACATCATAGCAACTCCGGTTCAAAATGGGCTTGGAAGGTAGGAGGGAATTAATGTAATACTGGTGGTTAAACATCCTTTTTAAGTACTTCAAAAGCAGCCGCCCATAATCAAATAGATTTGGCTGCCTACGTGAGCTTTGCCACTTGGTTGAGTGGTACCTACATAGACTATGACTTTTCCTGCAAATGCAAGGGAAAACCTGTTGTTCAAACTTCATAGTGGCAAATACTTTAATAAGAATGACCTTTCAGATGTTACGCTGTAAGCAAGTCAGGCCCGGTTTCAGAGGGAATACTCATTCCTGAATTTTTACGCGTAGCTACCCACCTTATTTTTTAAGTATAAATACCCCGGTTTTAAGCGAACTTTCGATCTGAGTTCGGAATTTCAGTCTACCTGGATCATTTAGTAAATACGGACTGCAGTGAGTTTCAACTACTTAATCGGCTTCGTCCCATACATTCAAAAATATCCGGTTACAGGTTTAATTTCCAGTAATACAGGTGTACATTTTGCCCGTATATTCGGTTTGATGATGGGAAAAGGTGGACATTGATACTGTCCAGAAACTGTAAGTACAGTTAGGAATTCACTTCCTTGACACAGCGCATCAGCTCTGACTGTTTTTGGCCTTCTGAATTACTTTTCTATCTTCCTGGATCTTTATTCAACACGTAAACAACTGAATTGCATGCTTTGTGAGAATGAGCAGCAAAATTATCCGTCTGAGCTTCGCGATGTATTTGAGAAGGTAAAAATATCGCTCACGTTAGGATGAACGTACGACTACAAGTTAGAAATTGTACTGTCTTGTGGCGTTATTTAGAAGTCGCAGTGATCCTTTCCTTGTCTGAAAGCAAGGGTTCAATAATAAAGTTACCCCCAATTGTCAAAATCACCTGCAATTGTAAACAACATGCTGACTCCATAGTATAAATAAATGATAAAGAAGAAACTTACAAGCAAGTACCGCTGTTTTTCAAACCTACTAGGGCACAAACGAGCACCTTAGCACAGTATTCATCTACAGCATCTTTCCAGAAACATTTACGGTAACAAATTTCGGTAAAGCACTACCGGATTTCAGCTTGAGGAGTTCAGTGAGGATATCATGTATTGGTGTTATAACTTGTCAGAAAAGGTTTCTCACCAAAGTTATTTGGCTGTAGAAGAACAAATGCAACATAATTTAGACCGAAAATTGTGTCACTTGGTGAGTAGACAAGCTAGCAATAGACGGAAAACAAAATGTAACCAAGCATAAGCAGCAAGACCTGGTAGACTAAAGTTGAGGCGTAGCATGTCTTAAAGATCTGGTGGCGGAATAGCGATATGGTCGAATAAGTGGAAGATTAAGAAACGAGGTGGCCTGGGTAGTTGAAGATTGACGGTGGATTTCTTTGGAATACTCAAATGCAGTTCTGGGCTCTCGATTACGATGGCTTCAGTGAAGAGAAGAACATCCGAATCACTCTGTTCTCTGCTCACATTTGAAGAGTTCAAAGCACCTTCTTGGTGTTCAGTACCCGTCGAATCCTTGCTGATGGAAATATTGAGGATACTCGCTACAAATAATTGTAGGTTCTTATTGAGGTTCTTTCTATTCCACGAGTGTGATTACTGCCGCAGACACAGTTCAGTTGATACACCCAGTCGGCGTTAACATATGAGGAACACCTGTCAATTTTTTATCGCACCGGAGAGCAAGGGGTTCACAACAGAGGAACCGACTACGCTGCGATATATGTTCTGGTGAGTGCAGTGCGTAATCCTCCGTTTACGACCACCGCAGTGTCACCACCTTCGAAGTGAATGACAACTGGCCTCTTGCTGACGCTCATTTTCTTTATTTTGCCTCACCTCTCTCAACTTTATCTGCAGATGAAGTGGAGCAGGTGTCAGTTTTCTTCTAGGTGCTTCAAGGGAGCGATAGTCCTCCCCAAGTTTATCCAGTAAGTATATTCCCCATGCTCCACATAATATGGGGTCTTAGCTAGCATTAGTTTTAATTGTCCGGACAGAAACTGTTGAAAGTAACGCAAAGGCCATTCCATATTCCCTTTAACTGCTTATGCCACTCATTAACTGAAGTGTTGAGGCCCAGTCACAGTTGCCTGGTTAAAACTCACACTGGATTATAATGCCTGTGTAACTGTCTGCTATCGCTAAGTAGCTAAAGGATCATTATGTAATATTTTCAGCCAGCAACAGGTGAACAATTGTGTCTTGGTAGACTGTGTATGGCATGACGATGTTTTCTCTAAACTTTCTCAGCCTCACCGGCAACAATAATATTCAGATGTTGCCTGTAAAAACTGCATTTGTTTGTATAACTTGTTGTTCAAATTATATTATTATTAATATTAGATCTTTAAGGTAAACTACATGCAGCATACTAAATGCAGACATACGGTAGGTTGCACTTACCGTTACCCTGGTGTTCTATTCCGAAATTATTGTCCCCACACACATCACTGAAGGTTCTGAGTGCATATGATGACTGGTGTAACTTCTCACAGAAAAATGTATCACTGAAGCATCTTAAATGGGGTGTTGTCTCATTGGCCTCATACTCGAGCTTTCCAGTTCAAGATAAGCCGTGAAAATACATCCCGCCGTAAGACTACTGGTGTGCCATTACCACTTCGTCAACTATTCAGCGTAGGATATTGTCAAACTGGAATGAGACGTTTCTGGTACATATTAGAAAAAACTTCTCGAATTCAGTTGCTGGTGTGGGGAAGAAATCAGTGGGCCGACAGATAGTGGCCACAATTTCTAGAAGACAAACCTATTACGTCAACACACCTCCGTCCTGCATTGATGACTACACAGAATCAATTATGGTGGTATTTATTGTAGTTTGTCATTCTGAGCATTTTAGTCTTTAGGTGGCTGATGACAAATGCCAAGGTTATAAAATAGATGCGTACGCTTCTACTGTGGTGCTTCTTCTTGTTCTTTTAAGGCCGGCAAAAGAATAAAAGTTGTATTAACTTCAGATTGCTCCAAAAACTTTACCAGCAGACGCAGGAATACTATGAAGCAATACGCACTATAACATCTGACCAAAACTGCCGGTCGTTATGTCCAGCGGTCTTTCGGAACCAAACATTCTGACACACCCATTCTGTGACAGGTGTGGGTTCACTGTCTCCACGGCATAACCTCACACGAAGTCTTTGATGAGTAGAACGCTAGGCGTGACCATGTTGCGCGCCGCAAGCAGCATACTGGCACTTATTACGCTTCCTAGTCCCTCAATCGTTCTACTTTTAGAAAATTTTGAACAGGGCCTGGCTGCAGAACCAGGAATGATATATGACAATAAATATAAACAATAATAATATATATCTCGTACAGCAAAGGTTACATGAATATTAACCAGTTTACAGGTTTGATCATTTTGGTGATGAGAAATGACTATTATGTACAATGTTAAGCTTTACATTAGATACTGTCATTCATGGCATATAGGAGGTGTGTTAAAGCAGGCTCAGTTTGAAGTTAGGGGCTATTCGGTTATCGTTTGAATCTCCAAATATTCTTGAAGGTGAGGCCGCAACACAGTCATGACATTGTGGTGTGCGCGTTCGTCATAAAGTTTTGATGGCAAGGTTCCCACTGACTAATGCGATTTCTAGGATTCCATTTGGATGCAGGACTGGTTAGATAAACCTGAAAAGTAAATAATAAAAGCGAGCAGCAGGCGAAATTCGAAACAGGACCACAAAATTTGCAGGAGTAGATCAACCATGATACATCTGGGTGAGTTCTTTGTACTGACTGTAAAACTTACTTGAAGTATCCAGAACCAACTGTTTGGAGGTAAGCTTAGGTGGAAGAGGATGAAGGTGCGCACGATGGTAGTGAAAATTAATCTGAAGCCGAAGATATCACCGTAAAATAGGGAGATTATGGGATTTCACACCGGGTATTAACTTGATATAAACCTATGTACAAGCGTTTGATGAAGTTACAAACATTTAAGTGAAATTCATGGTTTTTCCTAAGACCATCTATCGATCCTCAACATAACAAGCTCCAGGGACGTTCCTGCAGATATGCCTATATAGCTCTGAATGTGCGACAGATTCTCTCTTATGAAGTCTCACCCAAGAACACTGACACTAAATGTTCTCATTTCATTCGAAGACCATGAAGATACGTTTGGTATTTGCTCTGTTTTATTTCCCGGTTTGGATACTCCTATAGAGACGCTGACAAGGTATGCGACAATGACATGCCCACGTCACCGAACTAATTTTAGAAATAGTAAGCTGCTTGTAGAAACAAAGGATTTCGCTTACAGCAGCATTGCTTCGGGCGTGATACATTGTTTTACACTGTACAATAACGTTTTTTCTGCCAGAAGGCGCTGGCGACGACCAACCACCGATCGCCGTGAATCTGTAGACTACGATCTTCTTTAACAAAAGCTTCCACTAGAGCTGGAGACAGTTATTCCCATACAATATTTAGAATCACAGATAACTATTGACTGTGTGCCCCTAGCCAATTCTTTTCTAGGGTTTATAGTGGTTTCCAAAAGTGCCGTTCATTTATTCACTGATTAACCGAATTTCTGAACGCTTGAGCAAGTGGCTATGTCTGTGATTTGTTTGCCACCAACGTTTCCCTTAGCTCAAACCAAGCGTTTGACTGAGTACCTGATAAAGGTCTGATAAGTAAAGCCCATTTCATATGGTGCGTTTTTATTTATGTGGTCCTGGGATGGTGTATTAAAACAAATAACCAAAGCAACAAATATTTTCTGTTATTCCTCGACATTTCGGTCTTGCTAGGAAGATCTTCCTCAAGAGTACGAACCTGGCACTGGGTTTTCGGGTGAATATTCAAGTTTTGGTATGGGAGGTGACCCTTAAGATCACCCTACCACATCATAATACAACGGTGATAATGATTTTTACTCCTGGATATACAGGCGCACTCAAGTTTCACGGGTACGAACAGGTTCTTACATAAATTACACGTATTTTTATCGCAGGTAATCCCAATCCCTACCCGTTCTGTCACTAGAGGATATAAGTGCCGCATGTTTATATAACGAAACATCCCAGTGGAATGAGTATACAAAAATTTACCGGTTCGACAAGCGGAAGTAGCCTCTTCGCACTAACAAAAATAATTAGTGTTTGTATCCAAGCATTACGTGCACTACCTGGAGAAAGATGAAGCTTGAGGCTAACGCTTCCACTGTAACATCTTGTACCGTTGTTTAGGATAACGATGAAAAGTTCATGTGGGAGCGTGTACAAGTTGCCTATTTATTGTACTTCACTAATGATTCCAGAATTATATAATCCATGTACGTTCAAACCCTTTCACACCAAAGATTCATAAGCTTGCTGAATAATACAACGGAGAGCTAAATATCTCCATTTTTTAGCTCCAGCGTCCAGAAGCAACAGCTTTGCTTGAGCCCTTCAAGTGAACTTCAGAACGGCAAACCAGCCGTTTTCACGAGTAATGGTCGGTAAGTGTTAGATTTTCCTCTTCACTTTCACAATCAATAAATCCAGGATTTTGATAAGCGTGAACCTGTGGTCCAGTAGACGCTCTTTGTTTCTGTTAGTAGTGGTTAGGTTTTGTGAGTGCAGCTATACTGCCTACCCCCAGTAGTTTCAGCCGAGGTCTGTCTTTCAGATAATTAGTTATCAGTGATAACCAAGCCAACATTTATAACAGAGTTGTTTTTTCTACGACGAGGAAAAAACAGAGCAGGAGGCAAAGTAAGAAGCAGGGATTGCAACAAGGAGTGTGTACCCTAAGTGCATGTTTCTCCTCACCTAACTTTCCTTGTTATAGCGTCCGTTGTGTATGCTTTCTCTATTTAACACTTAAGAACATAAACTTCATGCTACTGTGTAGCTTAGAACTTCTATTTTTCCCCACCATATTGGGCAGGGCCGAATATGCCGTTAACTTTGAGTGTTGCTTTATGAGTCTCATCAGTGTTTCGAATGAAAGATCAGTGCATGTGTGGTAGATATCTCATTACATGTTAGGAGGGCCTAGCATGTGAAATGCCTTGGAGGATGGTGTTGGTGCACTCTGTAAGCCTGTTGAGTTGCCAGATTATGAGAAGTTAATTGGTGACCGACCAACTTTGGGGGTCTATTTGGACGCATTCACTTCGGCAGGAACTTTGTACCAAACCTGAGAGAATCTTACGGGAAAGAAGTTCGCACGCAATTAAGATTTAAATGGGTTCATTTTGATGCTGTTGGCGTGGTTGGGAAGATCGTATCAACTGTTGTGTTTGAATTGAAACTCACCACTGACTGGAAAAGCGAGTTCGTGTGGCACTTTGAAGAATAGTATCAGGTTAATTTTGAGCCGTTTCATCCTAAGTGGTTCTAAACTCAGGTTTCTGGGATTGTAGTCCCGTATACAATCGTATTTTGGTGGCCCAAGCCGTAAAATGCCTTTGGACGCCCCCTGTTTTCCGTTAGTAGTTGATACGGATACCAATCAATATAAACGGACGATATTCCAGTAACTGACGTGCGTGAGCCTTGTTGAGCGGCAACTTGGCTTTTTTGAGGTGAAGTTTACGGGCTACGCAACCCATCAATATCCTTGGCCTGCTGGTCCGCGGTGCCACCTGTTCAGAAAGTGTGGGTTTGCCGGAATATCTTGGCCCAAGGTCACGGACGCTTTTAAGAACAGGTAACTTCACAGACTGAAGGTATAGTTAGATGTCTCACTGTGGGGCAGCAAAACGTATCCAGCCATATTTGCTTGTATTGAAGTGGGGCTTCCAAGCAGTAGACCGTTGGGATATTATACCAAGCTCCCTTTGTAGAGGTGTTCGGAAGTGGGATAAATCGTCACAGGTGAATGTGTATTTAACATCCAGGTCGTCAGCAAACAAGAATGGTTTGTCATTTGTAAAGCAGCAGCTGTCATTGGCATGCAAGATCAGGAGAGGGGAACCTAATACACTACCTTGAACTACACCAGAGGTGATTTACCTGGGTTTTGAAGTGTGTGGGTCTACCTTCACCACCTGTGTGCCATTACTGAAGGAAGACTTAATCCATCCCAATGAAGAATAGCCAACTCCCAGGGGCTTCAACTTACTCATTAACGGTAAGCGATCAACTGTGACAAATGGCTTTGAACTATCTAGACAAAGTGCAAAGACTGATTGGCGTCCATCACACATAGTTGTTATGACGTTAAAGAATTCAAGATGTCAAGTCATCCAGGCTCCCGATTTCAGAATCCCCTGCCGACTCTACGTGATGATGCCGGTACTGGCATGTGCTGAAGATCGCTTTCCGCAATAACTGTTTCCATAATTCTGGAAACTACAGGCATAATAAGTGCTCATTTACAGTAACTGGTCTCTGTTTTTGAGACACATATCTAGGTAGGATTAGTGATACTTTCCAGATATCAGGGTGCGTGAAAGATTCTAAAGACAGGGAGAATGTTTTGAGCGACAATAATGGGTTATCAGGGCCATCATATTTGGAGCAATGTGATGATGTGCCGTCTGTGCCAGCGCTGCTGGAGCATTTTAGCGTCCTAATGGCCTGGCCAACACTGTAATACGTGAGTTCAACCGTACCTATTGGCGTTGGTGGAGAAGGAGGATGGTTCTCTGTGGTGTACAATGTATTAGTATTGTAGGAAAGATTTAAACGTACCTTTTTCTTCCCTTTCAGCTTAACGCTGAAGAAAGAATCTCGGAAACAATTCCCACTGAAAATACCAACTTAACCAACACACTGCTTCGAACGTGATATCAGAAAATATTGAAAGAACTCTTCGGCCAGTATAGCGCAAAATGGTCTAAAATTCCCTCTTGATCACCCTATTTGGTAGTATTGGCATGCATTTGAATATTTTTACACTCGTTATAGATAGTGTACCTTTGACCCTAGACGATGTAACGTTATTGGACTGCTTGACGGTCTTCTCTGACTTTGCACCCAGTATTTGCCTTTGTATGATTGAGACTTATCACTAATGTTTCGCTCCCCTATGATTGACGCTGAACTGTTGGCAGTGTGATGTTATTTTACAACGCCGATATTTTGTTTTGGTCCAACTTACGGTTGTGCGGTGATCTGACTGTTTGTCTTTTGACTATCTACTGGAAGCGTTGATTTGTTGATTTGATTCTGGTAGACAAGGTTTTAACCTCGCCTGGTTAACTAGTTTACTAGTTACTAGCCGGTCCTATGCCCGGGTAAAGAGGGAAGGTTGGGCATAGGGCTGGCAACCCTACCCCGTAAAACAAATCTAACCGCTAAACAAACTTCAAAGCACAAACAAAATATAAAAAATGAAAACAAACTTATACCCCGCTGGAATCTGAGAGGCGAAATGACGCCAGTTGGTGAAAGCCTTCGGGAAGCCAATTGGCCGATGTGTCTTCTCTCGATGAAAGCGAAAGTGAACGTGGGGACATGGAATGTCCGTACGATGTTTGAACCCAGTAAGGCAGCCCAGATTGCAAAGGAGAGGAGAAGGTATCACATCGAAGTGCTTGGGATTTGCGAAAGCAGATGGAATGGGAGTGGACTCTCCAAACTGTCAACTGGAGAATCAATAATCTACTCCGGTCACCCAGACGCCAACCACGAGCACACTGAGGGAGTGGCTATCATGATGTCCTCAAGAGCATTGAAGGCTCTCATGCAGTGGGAACCAATCTCCTCCAGGATCATGACAGCAAGATTCATCTCAAAGGGAAGAAAGGTCACAATCATACAATGTTATGCACCTACAAATAACGCACAGCAAGAGAAAAAGGAGGATTTCTACAGACAACTTCACTCAACACTGGACAAGACGTCAGTTGGCGATATCAAAATTCTAATGGACGACATGAATGCCAAACTGGGAGGGGACAACACAGGAAGAGAACTAACCATGGGTCGAGAGGCGCTAGGTGAAATGAATGAGAATGGAGAATTGTTTGCAGAATTCTGCGCATTCAAGGATTTGGTGATTGGAGGCAGTGTGTTCAGGCACGAAGATATCCACAAAGCGACGTGGATTTCACCAGATGGACACACTAAAAATCAAATCGACCTTATCTCAATGTGAAGAAAGTGGAGATGCATTCTACTTAACACAAGGTCAAGAAGAGGAGCAGATGTAGGTTCACACCACTATCTAGTGCAAGGAACCTACCTTCCAACTCAAGTTAAAAGCCTTCAAGGAAGCTGGTGATAGACCTCGATTCAAGTTCAACACTCGGAAACTGAAGGACGAAACTACAAAGGAGATCTTCAAGGCAGCCATCAAGACAAAATGGGAGACATCGAGCAACATCCGTGAAGAAATTTGTGTGGAAGAACACTGGAAGTCTTTGAAAGCTATGTGGAAAGAAACCTGCACAACAGTATTAGGAAGGAAGAAGAAAGAAGACAAGGAGTGGATCTCGACGGATACCTGGAAGCTGATAGAGGAGAGGAGGATGGTGAAGCAGAAGATAAACCAGTGCAAGGATGCTCAGCGACAAGAGGAACTGAGCACAATGTATAAAACACTGGACAAAGAAGTGAAGAAGAGTGCACGCAAAGACAAAAGACACTTCTACGAAACACTGGCAAGTGAAGCAGAACAGGCTGCAGGTAAGAGAGACCTGACGACATTGTATCAAATAACCAGGTTGCTCTCAGGGAAGAGACCAACACAGATGAAACCAATAAAAGATGAAGAAGGAAATTTAATTACGAAAGAAGAGAAACAGAGGAAACAATGGGCCGACCACTTCAAGAAACTCTTGAATCGACCACCACCTGCACTTCGTCCACAAATACCACCTGCAGCCGCTGAATTACAAGTGAACATAATTCCTCGAACAAAAATGGAAGTCCTGAATGCCATAAAGCTACTGAAATGTGGGAAAGCAGCAGGACCAGATGGGATCCCGCCAGAAGCACTGAGAACAGACGCAGAGACAACAGCGGACATGCTCACACCACTATTGCAGAAGGTGTGGAAGGAAGAGAAGGTACCTGACGATTGGAAGAAGGGTTACCTTGTCAAACTGCCGAAGAAGGGAGACCTCAGTGTTTGCAAGAACTGGCGCGGAATCACTCTCCTGTCCACCCAATTCAGGCAAAATATTAAGCCGCATCATCCTGGAGAGGCTTAAAGATGCACTGGATTCAAAACTACGACCGGAACAGGCAGGCTTCAGGAAGTACAAATCATGTGCAGACCAAATTGCAATGCTTCGCATCATCATAGAACAGAGCATAGAATGGCAATCAGCTCTCTACCTCAACTTCACCGACTTTGAGAAGGCCTTTGACAGCGTCGACCGAGAAGTAATTTGGAAACTGCTTCAATACTACGGAGTACCGCAAACCTTTATCAGCCTCATTCAACAACTATATGAAGACGCCACGTGCCAAGTAATTCACAATGGGAAGCTGAGTGATGCTTTTGAAGTGAAGACAGGAGTGAAACAAGGTTGCCTACTATCCCCCATGATATTCCTTATTGTGGTCGACTGGATCATGCAGCAAACAGTGGGGAGCTGTGAGAAGAGGGGGATACGCTGGCTGGACTGCGGAAAAGAACCTGGAAGACTTGGATTTCGCCGATGACTTATGCCTAATGTCACATAAACTTGAAGATGTACAGGCAAAAACTAACAAGTTGATAGAAGAGGCAGCGAGGGAGGACGGGACTTCAGGTGAATATAGGGAAGACAGAGGTGATGAAGATACCGCACCACCACCATCAACAACAACAACAAACTCCAGTCACCATCAACAGGAGAAACTTAAAGGAAGTAACCTCATTCACTTATCTAGGAAGCACTGTTTCAACTACAAGCGGGACGGACGAGGACGTCAAAGTCAGAATCGGAAAAGCAAGACAGGCCTTCATTAGCCTGAAACCAGTGTGGAGATCTTCTGCACTCAGCATGCGGAACAAGATACGGATTTTCAACACCAACGTCAAGTCAGTGCTCTTGTATGCTTCAGAGACTTGGCGCGTCACGAAAGGCATTTCCAATAAACTACACACATTCATCAACAACTGCCGCCTACGCTGGCTCGCTACTGAAGATCAGATGGATTGCCAGAATAATAAGAATAAGCAACAAGGAACTCTGGCTCGGAACGAACCAACCAAGAACCTATCACCCAACAAATATGCAGGAAGAAGTGGAGATGGATTGGCCATGCACTGAGAAGGCCGACTGAGGACATCACGCGTCAGGCCAGTCCCTCGAGTGGAATCCCCATGGGAAGCGACGAGTTGGACGTCCAAGGGTGACATGGAGGAGGTCGTGCGAGGAGGAAATGAGAGCTTGTGGGCTGTCGTGGGACCAGGTTCAAAAGATCTCAGAGAACAGAGGTCACTGGAGGCGTGCTACTGAAGCCCTATGTTCCACTAGGAACCCAAGGGACTAATAATAATAATAATAATAGACTAGGTTTTGATCCCTTTTGTTGAGAAGATTCCTATTGATCTCCAGGTACTTAGCAACTGCACTTGTTTAACCAGTTTATACCGTACATTTGGTGTTTACGCCCGAGAACGTTTGGACTGCATGGTTACCCAACGGCACTGTTGAGGCATTTTTGTAATTCTGATATAACTTATTGTTGCGTTGACAGTGCCACAGATTTTGTTACGAATCTACCACCGACTTACTACGGACCGTGTTTTGATATCTTAATCCAACCTCTGACTGTGTGTCACGCGCAGAAGTTCGGAAGCTATACAGCAGAACTCAGAAACTGGTCAGATTCACGTTAGTTGGCACCACACAGTTATTTCTTGCATTCAGGCCAAGATTATTGGATTTTAGCTGTTACAGCTGGTTTCCCCCTCCGATTTCCAATTTTCTAAAACGTTCCACAGTAAACTCACCCAGTTGCCAGCATCCTAGATGCTACCATATGCGAAAGCTAGGGCTTTTGAACGGTCATAATGGTAGCGAAAATCTGGACAAGCATCTAAATTTAAGAAACAATTTCAACTAGCTACCCGAAATGAAACATATTGACAGACAAACTCATGCAGCAAACTTCTCCAGTACCTAACCCCGTTTGACTCCGTCCGACAGAAGACAATTAACAGTCAACATACCAATGTGGCATACTTCAGTGTGAATTCTATGTGAAAAACTCCATTACCATTGAATAATGGTCCTTCAAATGTCTATTTCTTTTTACCCCAACAACTAGTTCTGACGGCTTACATCTACATTGCTGCGTAATGTAACACGAGGAGCGGGACGTACATGGACTTAGATATTCACGCGGATTAGATGCTTATGTTGACATTTACTGTTACCTGAAACTGATGAAGTTTTGTTGGCCGGCGATAGGATAAGCATGTGAATCCATGTTAAAATAGACGTTTATCTGACGAAACATGGGACTACACCCTCAGGTTAACCATCTGTCACATGTTGCGCATGTGCCGACCTTGGTGTCACTTTATTGTAAAAAAAGAAAGGTGAATGAAAATGACCGAGACTCATAAACAGTCTGTATGTGCTGTGAAGCGATATTTTCCTGCTCTTTTCATAACCTGCAGGCGCTTTCGATACCGTGATAAACGCTGGTGTCCTTCTTTCTGCATCAATTAGGACGGCTCAGCTAATGGAGATTTTCTCACCGTTATCAATCTGATGATGCCTCTAAACTGGCTTCTCCCATGCTAACTTCTGAATTTGAGAGTAGGATACTTATTTATAACCAACCTTGAATAAGTCACCCAATATTTTGCCTATATCTATCGGGTTATTGCAAGTTTTGGTGTCATGAATAAGGACAGAAATGTCACATCTTGCAAAGTTCGATCGCGTCTTAAGGAGTACTGAGACAGCATACGCTCTAGATGAGCTAACTAGCGCACTACTCTCCACTCTTCATACGCATATCGTGGTTATGCGATATGGCGTTAAAAGCGCCAAGAGTCAACCGAGGCCCATCGAAGTCATGACGTCGGTAGTACCTCACCGAGAGTTTGCGTAACATTCGATGAGTGCCGGGGGGCTTTATGTTTGGAGGCATTTTTGAAATTTGTCAGTGGAACGACGGTGTCGAAACGTGTTTTGGAGTTGTAGTCAAAATATATCGAAGGCTAATTTGGGATATACGGCGCCTGAAGTATAATCCCTAGTCGACGCACCTAATCAATGGACGTATCAGCCTCTGGTTCTTTCTGCCGTACTCTCTATGCAGTGGTTGTTGTAAAGTGGCACTATCAACTGAAGTGCCAGTTGAAGGGGGTGGCAGTGGGAATAATGCCGCTTTGTGATCACTTCCTGAAAACTTGGAGTCTGCATTTGTCAAAACAGCATTTATATTGAGGCCAAATATTAATTTCAATACACTGTCACCTCTTGTAGGAGTAGTAACAATTTGTTCCTGTCCAAAAATAGCAGGCGTATGGAAAAAGTTGTCATACCCAACTGGCCCAGTGAGTAATTTGCACTTAATTTTGGGTAAGTTAAAGCCACCGCATATGATGTTGTGATCACATGGAAGAGTGGCTGTATTTTCTGCAGCTGTCACCAGTGGACTTTCGTGATTAGGGTGCTCTATAATCACATCCCGTCAGTGCCACAACATTCGTGTAGTTAACAGCTACCCGTAGAGAGTCGCTTATGCTATTAAGGACCATATTTCCTAACCTGAATGTAGCGAAAGTGTTCAGGAGGTACATCGGGCAACCTCCTCCGTTCTTGTTGTCCCGGTTATATCGGAATTGTGTGTATATATCACTGCTTACCTCTTCATTTGGTATATTCGCGCGACACCAAGACTCAGTGATGGTTATTACCGGCGGTTCCAATATGAGTGCGATTCCTGTTGTTGCCGATAGTTTCCAAGGACAGACCTTACGTTTGTGCGAACAACGTACGAGTAGGAGGAGTTATGATGTGTAGAGCCTTCTGATTTGTTAAACAGACCAAATGGTGCCCCAGTATAGCTGGACGGAGTATTGTCTGGCGTCGTTGCGCCACAAAACATACCTAAACCTCGATCACTTGTGGCTGTAGAGTTATTAGGAAAAGGAAGTCGAACAGCAAAAGATTTTATCTTATCACAGGTCCCAGTAATGTGATAAGCAGCTTGAAGATGACCCAGTTTCTGATGTCATGCTTCGAAGTCCAGCTCATCGTTTCGGCTACGGATTCTGCACCGGTGTGATACGACGCTGATCGGGCCATAAAGGACCAATACCTTCCCTTCATCCCCACCACGCAAAACTTTTGTCGGATAAACTATCCATGCTCTTTTCAGAAAAGTCTTCCGGCTGCTAAAACCTGAAACCGGCTATCCCAGAAGGCTGCGCAGAGGCAACCGCGAAACCAACCTGCAACCCCTTCAGGTACCCGCTAGAGTTGCGGAGACTCCAAAAGGATGGAATTGTACCATCTTGCCGCCCATGTTCATGCGGAGAGATGGAAGTCCCGGCATCTACAGACAGATTGCCCTACTCCCTACGCTGTCGAAAGCACTGGAAAGCCCGACGGCAGGTAAGGCCTAGGAACTCATTGACAGGGTAAACATCACCCCTACTGCTCAGCATGGCTTTCGGAGTTGTCGGTTACGTACCACGAACTTGCTGATTGCGTGAGACGACTAGGCTTTTAGCTAGGAAAACAGAAAAGAGGCGTAAATCGTTTTCTTCAACCCAGTTAAAGCAGTTGAAAGCATCCTGTCCGCAATCCTGCTTCGCAAGATCATGTCACCCAGCGAAAATGAAAACCTGCTCTCTTGGTTCCGCAAGTATCCAGAAGACACAGTTCTGCACCAAGGCAAACAGACTACATCCGGATTAGTGACCATCGATATCAGAGGTATCTCAAGGAGCAATCCTGGGGCCACCTATGATCGCCCTGTTCTTCAAAGATCTTACATAACATCCTCTCACCTATCTTCCTTTTCACCGACGATGTAAAGATTTGCGGCACATTAAATGAAGAGGCCGACTATGACTGACAGCAACTGGATCCCCGATTGTCAGAAAATGGCTCGAGGTTCAGCCCAGAAAAATGCGACGCAATGCGAATCGGTACCCACGAAGCCATGACGGCCCAATCCCACTGCAAATCTAGAAACCTCGCTGTCACCAGTGTTCGTGGAAAGTATCTGGTGCTCAGCTTCACCGACGTCCCGAACACCATCTTTAGTTACATGGAAATGGCAGCCGGGGCAGACTCCACTTCATACTTTCTGCGTGGGCAGTTTGCCGCTTTCAGCCGTGAACCACTTCTCATGGTTTTCCAACTCTGCGTGCTGAAGTATCTATAAGTCTTCAATACGGTAGGACCACGGACACTGGAGACAGACTCCGGCCCCCTGTAAATATACAAAGATCCACGGCGGGATCGGCCATCGAACTCGGGAGGAGGGAATACTGCGAAAGCCCGAGGCCTCGAAATTTATTCACTTTGGGCTACTGGAGATAGAGGACTTACCTCGATGTGATCCACAAGATGATTCATAGGGCATGCAACCCAAGCGAACAGGCCTATCGGATAGTACGGGGTTGACCGTGGAAGAACCCGGCCAGGATGACTTAAAAGACAGCCACCCGTACGGCCAGGTCAGTATTCTGCTCCATGGAATCCTCTACGGAGGTATTTAGCGACAGTCCTCTCACCAGACTTCTTCAATAGAAGAGTAAAGAAGTACGTTGGCTCGTATGGCTTACCACCAACTTATACCGGAGCAAACCAAACCGTCCGAACCAAGCCCCGAGGACAGGATGCGAAAGAGCAGAAATCATCGGTTTCCTACGCCAGCATTACCAGTGTTAGATGTTCGCATCCAACCCGGATAAATACCGAACCATGTTTCTTCGTGCCCCGCAACTCACGAAATATATCCTACTCTCGCTAGGGTACGCAACTTTCCCACACCATCACGGAGAAAGACCTGGGACTATTACTAACTGCTCAGCAAGAAATCTGCTTCAGCTGTTCAAGGGATGCTTCCAGGGCCTACATAGTGCTGCACTTCGTGCGCAGACAACTAAGTACCGTCCCTCTGGAACTCCTCCTGAATCTGTACAAAACCCATATAAGACTTCACTTAAAAGTTCACGTTATTGCACCACCATACTTGTGAAGGGATGTGAAAGGATGGAGGAAGTCCGCAGGTGAGCAACGAAAGGTGTCGTGGGAATAAAGCAAAAGACTTACGAGGACAGGCTTAAGGATATAGTGCCTTACTTTCACAGTTACTGTGGGTTATGCGTGACTTGCTAACGGCTCACAATATTCTAAGTAATCCAAACCATTCGAACAGTGAAATCCTATTTAACGACCACCGTGGCGCTTCTTGCGGCAACCCAAGGACAACCACCTATCAAAACGCCAAAACCTGCTTGCCTTCATACCTCTTCTTAGCATTAGTTTGAGGCCACTAAAACCCACTGTCCACTGAGGTTGCCACTGTTGTGTCTTTCGACAGCCGCATGAAGAGGTTAGACAGCTATGCAACTATGCACGACTTACACTCATCGAACTGAGGTACCGGCCAGGTCGATACAACCAACTAATTCCACACAATCCGGCACAATCAACTCTACGTCAAATCTTGTTTTACTATAACTAACATTGCAAACTTGAATAAACCTCACACCTTCCTGTTGGGCGTCTCACCTCCAGTTACGATAACCCAAATAACAAAGCTATTTCTACTCCCGTACTGCGTCCAATATCCCTAATTTCTTCCTCTTTTCCCCTTGTGTCCTGTAAACCCATTTATTTAGGTTTCCTGTACCGCCGTTATCACACCCGAATCTACCCAGGTTTCCCCTTCCCTTTAGTCCCACTTCTTTACACCTTGTTTTTTGCACTTCCTCTCCCTTCCACTATCCAATATTGATAGTGCGAGCGTAGAAAACTGGTAGTTTTTGATCTCTCGCGTCTAGTTGATTTCTCTGGATATCTTTTCCGTCTTTTTATCCCTCTTTTATTCAAGTACGGGCAGCTGTCCAGTGACACAACACTCGAGAAAGCCATATGCATCACAGTCCTTGGACAAATCATACAGTCCCCATAAGGTTAGTTAACGTTTAACCGGCTGTCAGGCTCACCAGAACAACAGCAGGCGATTGGGTGCACCGGCATTAGAATCCATTAAAGTCATAAAAATGGTCCACAAGTTCTAGAAAGAGCGAGAAGAAATCGAGTGGTATACACCAGGTAATGAAGAGACATTGATAATTGGATGTTACACGTTGGGATCGGGTTGAATTACAATAGCTTGCTTTTCCTGAATGAACTCTAACCTTTTCTCTTTATCGGTCTTGTTAGTAGGTCACAAAGTAGTGAAAATTGTATTGCACTGTTTTTAGGCTCAAAAATAAGTTGGACAAAACCGAATATTCTGTTTCCAACCATTTGATAAGCGCCTTTTGAAATCCCGACGGCACGCGAATAATGCCTGATGCGTTGACTGTTGATGAGTTCGTAAATGACACGTTAGAGGACGTCAGACATCCTCTGAAGTCTAATTTCATTTCAAAAATTTCCAGTGTGAGATGCACAGTGTATAGTCTGGATGAGGTAAGTTAATCTCGTAACTAGAACATGCGTTTTTATTATGAAATAAATGATTATGATTTCTTTCTTGTAGGGATTAGAGACGGATAGAAATGTCCTGATACGATCAAAGAAGCTAGTCAAATCTGTTGTGTCCTCAGGGATCGGTAATTTATTATTTTATTATATGTACAGCCTATGCTGAGCAAATCACAGCTTTGTGCGACTTTTTAGAAAGGCTTGGTCAAATAGCATTGGAGGGGAATGAACCTAATGGAAATGATATTGCTGCCAGTTTGTGCAAGTTTTCTGTTGTCCACAGAGATTTGGCTAACATGACTAAGCATCTGGTAAGATGTTTACAACACTTTTCAGTTAAAAATTATTTTGGTATAGGTAGCTTTTCTTTGATATGTAACAGTTTTTGAAACTCGTTTGCAATTTTAAAAATATCTTTCCTTATCAGCAGTTAGTTTTCTACTCATGGCAACGGATTTGGTCCACGTTCTAGAATCTATTTTGATCACATCTATCGAATTCGCTCTCGTGATCCACTACTACAAGGTTCCCATATATGTGAAATCCATCAAGCCTGAAACTTATCCAACTTTACACATAACTGAGAAACTCCCGTCAATTTCAGCTGGTTTTTCAATGTCGTTTGACCGACTGTTGGTCTCAGGTTTCTATTCTTTGTCCTTTCTCATTTCACTTAAGGGAAGCGTAGCATGTAAAAATCATTAATTTTGTTTCGTGTTAGAAATTTTTCGATCAGGTGACATTCCTTATGTTTTGCGCTTCATTTTGAACCCTAACTTTTCGGTGAGGATTTGTTCACTTAACTATGTATCCCATTTCCCTACCATGATAACCAAACTTTAAAACTTACTCGCACTGCTAATTAACGTTTAGGCTATTCGATACAGAAAACCGAAGCATTTCTTTTGTATGTGCACCTGTAAAGTCTGGTTTGTAGCTGTCCAAAGCAAAGTTTTAAGCGACCAGCTGTTTATATTTTAACCACCAGAACATGAATATTTGGCCGTTAAGACTAGATTGGATCACAAGGTAGCATCTGTTGGATATTTCCTACTTGTATACTTCGCCGTCTGGGTATTTATTAGCGGAGGTGAAAATTAGTGACTCCAATCAACCAAAACAACCTTCAGCCGCTTATTGCCGTGCTTCGATATTGACTAATAGAACTATAAACAAATAATATCCCCTTTCTGTGATCGCAATTTCATCCATATACGGTTTATCAGTGTTATGTTAATAAAGGATTGATTGGACGAAGTAAAATGTGTCCTTACTATGCAATTAAAAACCTTTGTTCTTGTGCTAACTCATGTATCCTTACCCGCTAAGACCGCTCTAACACCAAACTGTGGAAATTGCCCAAAATTGACTTCCGAAACATGCTCTCTGATTTTTATTTATTTATTAAGGCATAAAGTTCTAGTTAGCTTGTATTAAAGCGACGAAACTTCATTTCTGAGGCATCTCTGACGTGAAATGTTTATTTTCCTTGGTTCATGGTTATCATTTACAGGTATGCATATTGATTCGACCGAAAAATTCTCGGTAAAGCTTGAAAAATATCTGTCATAAGTGACTAAAAATGAAGCTGCTGACAGCCAGCTAGGAGAATAAATGCTTGGAAGTTACTTTTCCATTGAAAATCTAAATACACATAGCAACCTTGTGTTCATTTATGGAGTCGTAAGCATTGAGGTGTAAGGATGCTACCTAGCTACCCAAACCTCGGTAGGTTGTGTTGTTCGAACCCGTAACCCAAAGTCAACTGTCTAAATCATTGAGCCACAGCTCCTCTTTCATTGAACAATTCATTTTGTCTAAACTTTCTATACTCTCCGTTTTTATTTTTACACTTGGTGATTAAAATATGTCTACAAGGTTGCTTGATTCCATTTGGTTGTTTCAAGTTCATTTGGCTGGTTGTTAGATTAGACCACTATTTTTTATGTTCGCTTATCTATTCTTCTAGCCGTGAAAAGTAGTATGTGAAACAGTTATAGTGGACGACAAAATAGACATGGGGATATAATTTAAGATAAAATGGTTAGAACACTTGAATCAAATGGTGAGTGGGGGCACGAAACACAAATGTGTATCAACTATCACCTTATCATCGACTTGAAAGTATGAGTTTTCACTAGTAAAAACTCCCTAGTACGTGCAGGGTGTAATGATCATATTTTTTATCATGGCGTGGTCATATACTTCAGCTAGATCTATCCCTGCGACGGCTGTACAATTCTGTGAATATCTTCAAACCAATCGAATGATGTTCAATAGATACCATGCAAAGCTGTCACAATATTCACAGTACTAACTGTTAGATAGAGTACTCAGACCAACACAGTATGAATAGCAACGTTAGCCTTCACATCCTATTAGGTGTAACCCATATGCGTTTACGAGGTTGTTAAGAAACCTCCATTTTATTAATTTTTTAATTCTAACTTCATTATTACATTCGTATACTGGCATATGATACGCTAACAGTAAGTATTTAATCCACACCAGTGTATCATTTCGTCCGCTACAGTCATATCACTGTAGCTTATCGACGAGACAATCGACATAACTGAGTTGTGTTTTCAAAAAGATGCCTGCCTAGGTGTAAAAAGTCATACATCTCAAGTGAAATGAAAAATCAGCAAACTGCTAAATCTATTCCCATAAATTTCCTAAGTTCAAATCTGCTGTAAGTGATAGATTTTACTCAATAAAGACTGTGTATTGGTATGTTGCACGTAGGGCTGATGCATGAGTGTAGAGTTAAAAGTAATGTACTGAGCTGTATGAAAGAATACTATTTTCCTTCACAGTGTTTCATATACACATTGGCTTATTGTATTCATCATCAGATTGATGGTCTTTTAATCCTCTTGATTTTTATTTTAGATGCAAAATTTAAATAGTATTATTGTATTTCCAATGGAAACATTTATGCAAGGAGATATCAAAAGTGACCTTAAAAAACCCTTCGAAAAAGCACTGAAAGATTATGAATACAAGTAGTAAGTAAAGTACCTTTATCATTGATATACTAAAAATCCACTAAAATATATGAACAGTAAAAAAGTGTATCACTTGAACTAATACTCGTTTCATTTACTTAATTCATAAAAACTTATAATGTTTGTTGAGGTTTTGTACGTGATATTTAGTTGATTTCTACCCTTTTTTTTGAAATGCTTTCTCTTATCAAATCTTCGTGAAACTGAGTAAAATTATTCTTGTCTTAAACATTGAATGATCTGCAATCTCCTCAGTTGCATGAACTAACTAACCTTAATCTAGAGTGAACGTAAACAAAAACCAATTCACGTATAGGTGGTTTAAATTACACATCATACCGTATAAAAACTAAACATTTTTTGCTGTCTTCATTGTCTAATGTCCTTACCAATTTTGTCTACAAATAGTGCTTGTTTGGACATCTTTCTTCTTTAAAACTCGCTATTTCTAGCATTTATATCCTTTTTGAGATGATGATGATGATCAACATTTATAGCTCAGGCGAATGATTTTGATGTTGTTTTCTCTGAGATGGATAGTTTAATCGTAAAGTTTTCAGAAGTTTGTGTTTATCATGTTGTCTAGAATGACAAAGTGATTTGATTTAGGAAAACAACTTTTTGCTGGTTAATGCGCTTAGGAACCGAGATGACTATTGCCAGGTCATTGTCAACACGTAGCTTGACATCACTGCATAATGATCCAAGTTGTTGCACCACTCAAGGTAAAAGATCAGAAAATAGTGAAAAAATATCAATCAAAAGTAGTAGAAAGCCGTAGAAGACGAGGAATAAGGTGATAAAGCCATGACAAGATCTGATATGAAGATTAACTTGGCGGTAATATGCAGCTACATCTTCAGCACTGGGATCATTTCCCAACCACAAGTTTCCGTTGTCACGCTGGAAAGTCTACTTTTCCTATACGGCTCAAACCAACAGTCTCAGACTTCATACATGGATTCCATATTTTAATCTGGCTACCTTTCAATATTTTTCCAGCCTAAACTTACTTATTCTAACACTGCGACAGAGCCAACAGTCGTTAGACATGCCTAACACATATTCTAGCCATCTGAATCGATGAAAGTGTTTAACTTCATCAACTAACTTTCTTCTTTTACCTAAAATTCTCGACCTGGTATCTATGTGGCTGATATGATGGTTCCATGACAGTCTTTGCCTCAAAGGCAATAATGGTCGAACAACTGAAGCTTTCTGATATCCTTCACTTTTTTTAATGGTCATATTCCACAGGAACAGTGGGTCAGAATGAACTGCTGTTCACTACATTTGACCTATAATAAGTCATCACTTGTTTCACTGGTGCCATAGATGATTGAAGCTAATAAATACCAGTTGTGCTTTTTGTTTGTGTATCAAGATTTCATTTATCACTGAACTGTCAGGATAATTTGACTTCCAGAGTAAGTAGGGGGGTCAATACACTCAATCATTTCATTTTCTGTCATCAGATGTGGTATTCACACAGACCATGCCAGAAGCAGCAGCTTATGGGTCATCTGCGTAATCTAGGTAAATTAGGGAATCTTCTACAACGAGATCAATACTTGTAAAGTCGTACAAGAGTATGGAGACGTCAATAAGCATATCTATATCAAAGTTAAATGAAATTAGAAACGGTGGACATCCTTGACGGTCACCAATTGAGGTCGAAATCGAAGCACACTCAGCGACCACATACATTTTATTGCAGTAACCAAGGAATCACCCTATTACGTGACGACTAATGATGCTACCTGACTGCCTAGACTTTGTTAGGGAAATGGAGTTTAAACCCTGACCTGTCATTTAAAAGTCAAGTGTCTAGACCAGTGGGTCGTAGCTCTACCACTCATTGTAGACAACTCAGACTTTATCGCAATCCTTGGCAGTTTCACTGGTGTTCGAATACACAGCCTTCAGTGGAATTACGTACTTACGAGTCGCTCCTTTGAGTGCTTAGCGTTCACTGGCCACCACTACTCATCGTCATTCCTCTGGCTGTTTGCCAGTCTAAATTTGAGTTGCTTCGGCTTGCGATCTTTCTGGTAGCCTTGAGCGATGTATTTAATTGAGAAGGAGCTGGTGAGGTCTTTCGGACTTCTCTAACTTTAATGTAGGTGTCAATAATGGTCGTAAATACTGTCTGTACAGTAGACTGGAGATGGTACCAATCTCCTTTAGGATGACTGACGGTGTTCTGTTCAGATAACTGTCTAGGTAGGTGGCTTGTCTTCGAAAGCAACCCCTAAAATCCTGATAATCCAGCTGCACTCGTCACAGTTTTGCAGCTGTAGTTTTTCTACAACAATTCGGGTACAGGCAGGCAAGCGCGAGTCAAAACGTGGTCACTATCTAAATTCATACCCTAACAGAAACGGGAGTTTTCTACTCACCCTTTCCACTAATAAGTAATAGCTGTGTAGTTTGTATGCATACACCATTGAATTGAGTTTTAGGGGACACGAGGTCAGTACCTTGTGGTGTCTAGAATGTGTTGGTCAGGAATATGTAGTTGTCTGAGTGCAGTTGTAGCAGTTAGTCACCATTGTGCTTGTTCTGGCTCACCACTATACCTACCTCTGAAGGATGACGAGAAGCAGTCGAGGAATGTACAAAAAATAGGAGAGTAAATCTTGAAGATTCGTTATATTGTTTTGATTAGGTGAAGCGAATTACCATGCTTGGACCTTGTCTGCGTATCACGCAAACATAAAACATGCGTTTTGGTTTAGCTACCATAGTTTTCTCTTTTAGTTTATGTATTAGATGTATCACAGTGATACAGTTTTGAACACAATCTATTGTCCCTATTTATATCAAGTGTGTGAATAGGAATAATATGGATGAATACAGACAGTAAGTCGTGTCAGAAGTGTTATGCAGCAAATACTATTTCACTGCATAACGCATCTAATACATAAACTAAAACCACACTGCCCAAGTTTTATTCTTATATGAATGCCAGAGTTTTGACCATCCAAGTTTTTGTAGAGTTTGATGGGGGGCATGGACATTGAAAGTTCTTATTTGTAGTTAAGATCCGGGTTTCTGGAGACTATGATAATTATTTCGCGGACTTGAATCATTATGGGAGGTTAAATTCATGGAAAAAATTGCAGGAGACGTTATAATTTTAGGCGAGAGAGATATTGAACTATGATGGTGTATGAGGTTGATAATGACCAAAGGGGATTTGAGTGATGACAGAGGTGCGAATGGTCGATTCTTCCTGACAACCCACGCCGTGAAAAGTTACTTCTTGAGGTACTTGAAAAATACGATGAATTAATGGTGGTATTAGCGTTCCGAGGGGGTGATAGCAGAACCCAAACAACTTAAGCTTCAGGTCGATCACAAAGCTTTTCTGTGGAAGTTTGAGATATATGTTTGGTTGCTTTGAAATCACCTACAAGGCCCACTTTCCTCTCACTAAAAAACTGCAGGTTGGGGAAGAGTGTCCTGTTTATGAGACCGAGATTTTCTAATCTCCCGCCATCCCATAGGTAAGGCAGCGTCAACACAGTGATGGCCACCTGCAGAAAACACATTGCTGCCTTTACACTCCGTGCAACTGACTGTAATTCTCCATCGGACCCCCATTATAGCGTAAATGATAATTACGGTAACTGGCGTTTGTCTTAACGTTATCCTACAGACCTTTGTGAATTACAGTACCTCAGGGAATACTTCTTCCAGTCGACATGGCTCACTGAGTCATTGTGATATGTGTACAAGCCCGACCACCGTGTCAAAAGGGTCATCATCAATATCAACATAGGACCAGCCAGGAGTTACTGAGTAACAGTCCAAGTTGCCACACCTCACCTCATTTCAGCTTTTTAAGTGAAAAGTTAATGAAATGGAAGATAAATTAATGAAAAATCGGTCAAAGGAAGTAGAAGTAGAAAGAGGAACGGAGAGTGAAGTGATGAGACTGAGTATAGCGACTAATATCACCTAGAATCAGTCTCCAACCACTGGTTTCTGTTGTCCAGCGGACCCCAACCGGGTAGTCTGCGCCTCCCTACATTGCTCAAACAAACAGTCAAGGACTTCATGCAGCTATGCCATATTTTAGGCTTACCGCCTCGAACCTTTTTCCAACCTGAACCTACTTCGGCCAACATTGTGCTATGAGGCAGATGGTGGTTAGGCATTCTTAACACATGCGCCAACTAGTCATTTCAGTCGATGAAAGTTCACAACCGCATCAACTGTCTTACCTCTCCTTCCTAAGACTCTATTTCTGACTTCATGTGATCAGTGATCACTATCCTTGTCATTCGGTTTGGAATTACAAAAGCATACTTACTTAAAACCTAAGATTTGTCCTAATAATCACTTTATTCTTGTTGTAAACAGTGACAAACTACGCAAGGAAAAGTTACAAATCATGAAAGAAACTGGTTGCTATGCTCCTGAAGCATTTACAGAAGGTATGACAAAAGATTTAGAAAAAGAACGCAGGCGGTTACAACTAGAAACGTGTGAGGTAAGCCTATAAATACACTGTAATTACTTTATCTTATTTTATTCATCAAACTAGTAGTGCATAGTGTTAAGAAAGCTGTTATATCCCCCTATCTTGACGGTTTGGCCGATGTTACTGATCCTTACCTCGATCTACGTTTCCTGTTGGGTCGTATGATTGATCCTAAATGGTACTATTCTTCGAGTTACTATGTTTACGATCATCCTACAACCGCTAACATCACACCAGCTGACTTGAAGGGAAGACCAAGTTAGACTGTAAACCCATACAATATACAATTATTTGTATATAGCAAACTGTTTGGGAAGTTTACAAGGCGTTAAAGTGTAGGCAGCTTAATCAAAATGTGAACAAATGAGAACCAAGGTAGACACGTAATGGACATTCATAATTGATTGATTGTTGCTCTCGTTCTTTCTGGATACGGTTAAAATAAGGAAATGGTGTAGTAAGCACTAGTATGGGACAGCCTGCACTGATCTAAAGCATATTCTGTTCTTTAGGGCGTGCTAGCAGTTAGCAGCATTTCGCCAATCTTATTTATTGTTTCTGTTGTTATTCCATAAATGCTTTAGCATGAGGATAAATGTAAGCCGACAACTGCATGCATGTTTGTGTACCAGACTCTGAAACTGGCTATATGAGCACGAATCGTTCCACTTGGTTGTTAGAACTTCAGTCAGTGAGTTAAAGTGAAGTTAGGACGTGACACTGATTAGCTGAAAGTGAAAAAAAAACCTGGACTACTGAACCACAGTTGCTTCAGTCTTCTACAGTATCTTTCCTGTGACAGAAACGTCAACTTTAGTGTAGTGTTGTGTATTATAACAAACTGGCGAGTAATAATGCTATCTAAATGATTTACTGGGTCACGGGTTTGAGCCGCACTCTGCCTACCGAGATTTAGGCAGTAGTCAGGTAGTATCATTAGCCCTCATACACTAGGTGTGACTCATTGTCCTTTTTGTTCCAGTTAACACATAGATAAGTGCCCCTTCACGAAAGTTTGTATTGCGAGACGAATGATTTCGCGATGCAGCGTATACACATTATCCTATGAATTTTCTCACTTGTTTACAAAATGCGTTTTAAAAACAGTTCAATAGACACATATTGTGTAAGATGTTAGAATGCAAACTAATCGTTTAGGTTAGTGAATGATTAATAGTTCCATCATAAAGCCTGAATCTTATCAATAGCGTAGTACGTCAAACTTAGCGCCTACATCTTGTCGTCGAGGTTTACTTATTATTCCTCTAGCGTATACTCAAACGTCGGCATATAATCTATGTATACACTCGACGTTAAATAGATATCATAACTTCACAGTTTCGGTATTCCCTGCCCAAAAAATGAAATATACATCGATATCCAAGTGATAAGCTTACTGTGTATATTTCAGTCCACTTTGTTCTACACCTGCAGTCATGAGATTTAATTGGTGAAAATACAATACGCGAGGTTATAGGTTTTTCAAAAAGATCGAATCGAAATTCACTCATCAACCATGTGCACATTTGTGCATCAGTAGGCAATAAGCCACAACTATAATGTAAAAAAAGGATGGTGATGCTACTTGCTTGCGAGATTCAAACGCATGTCCCCATTGGTTGAAAGTCGGGTGCTTAGACCAATTAGGCACCATTCCACTTACAGGTCTTTAATCATGTATATATATCTGCATAGCTTTGAATGTCTGTGGTGAAACCAAACACTGGGTAGTGTTAAGATTAGGCGTAGGGCGTATGGAATCAAAGGAAAGTTAACTGTTATTGTAGTTATCAATTCTTACTAGCTGAAATATCTACAACAATGACTTTCTACAGTAACTTCCTATACTAGCTAAAGTAGGGTAAGTTGAAAGTTAACTGAAAATGAAATCAAGATATCAATCCATAGCTAAAAAAATTACCTGGATTCAAAAGTACAACCGGAACGGGCTGGCTTCAGCAAAAACAAGTCACGCAACATCGAAGAACAGAGAATATAATAGCAGCCAATTCTTTACCTCAACTTCATCGACTTTGAAAAGACCTTCGACAACGTTAACGAAGAAGTAATTTGGTAGCTGCCTCAGCACTACAGTTTTAGTGCTAAAAACTTTCACCAAACTCACTCAACAGTAGCTATATGCTATATGAGGATGCTACATGCCGAATGATTCACAGTGGAAGGCTCAGTGATGCCTTTGGAGTGAAAGCAGAAAGGAATACGCCAAGGTGGTTGCAGCCTACTATCACCAATCGTCTTCCTGATTGTGGTCGACTATACTGGACTCGACTGGATCATGCAACAAACAACTATGAGGAGTGAGGAGATGGACATACACTGTTTGACTGATGAAAAGATCATAGAAGATTTGGATTAATGCCCATGATGATTTATGTCTAGCGTCTTATGTCACACAAACTCGAAGATATACAGGCGAAAAATAACAAGTTGGCAGAAGTGGCAGAGCAGCCAAGGAAGACGGCACTTCCTTCAGGTGAACATACAGAAGACACAAGCACCAATCACCATGAACGAGAGTAATCTAAAACAAGTTGTCTCCCTCATCTACTCACCTAGGCAGCATCGTTTCAACTACAAGCAGTGGCACACGCATAGATGAGGATGTCAAAACCAGTTAGGATAGGAAAGACACCAAGACATGCTTTCATTAACCTGAAATCAGTGTAGACATCTACTGCACTGCACTCAGCATAAAGCGTGAACAACATCCGCATTTTCAACACTACTAATTTCAGTCAAGTAAGTCAATGCTTCTATGTGATGGTTGAGAGACTTGGCACATTATGGAAAGCATTTCGAACAAACTGCAGACATACATGAACAGCTTCTGCCTACACTCACTCAATACTGAAGATGAAAATCAAATGGCCAGAAAGAATGATTGACAAGGAACTCTGGTTGTCAACGAACCAACCAAGAAACTATCGCCCAACACATATGCAGAAGAAGAAAGTGGAGATGAATTGGATTGGGTTGGACATACACTGAGAACACTGTTTCTGGACATCACGCACCAGGCTGTCGAGTGGAAGCCAAATGGAAAACGACCAGTTGGGCGTCGAATGCGAGGATGACATGGAGGAGATGGTGTGTGGAAGAAATGTAAGCTTATAAGGAGTCATGGGGCCGTATTAAAGGGACTGGTGGAAAGAGAGTGAAATGGTGACATGCTACTGAATCCCTTTGTTCCACTAGAAAGCCAAGGGAGAAATAAAAATAATAATAATCTTCATACTACTAAATAAACAGTAGTATTTACATTGATTGTTCACAGGATAGGAACTGATTTCATGTTGTCTAGTCTCCAAAGTGTTGACTGTCTTCAATCAATAATTTTTCAATATGGCAACCAAGCTAACAGACTTACCGCCACCACAGTGCACCTTCGTGATTGTTAGTTGGTTACAGACACTCATCACCAAGGCCTATATAGAAGGTGGAAGGAACTGATGTCTCTTCTGTAGTTCGAACTCACAGTTACCCAGTGTTGTAGTCAGCGAAGTTACCACTAACATTTTGTAGGACTGGTTTAGATACACTGGAAAGCAAATAATCACATACTGTATAGTCCCGAATACGGATCATTATGCAATATGACATTAACAGTCTTAACATAATGGGGAATATTTGTAGCTCAGGTGGATGGTCTTGGTTGTATTGTGTTCTCTGAGCTGAAGTTAGTGTTGATGATGATGTCGTCTAGCAAGACGATGAAAGCTTCACGATTAAACAACCCAGCTCAGTAAACACAATACAACCGAGACAGTCTTAATAAAAGTGTAAAACTATGTAACGGGCTAGTGGTAATGACTAGCATTACAAAATTAAAGTCCAACAGACAAGTTAGTAGCGTACAGTGTAATGATTCATTACACAACAATGATTAGTAGTGATACATGACGTATGAAAACTACAAAATAGAATCTCCATACCATACAACAATGGGAAATAAATTGAAGTAAAAGAGGGAAGAAAGAAGGTTGAGACAAATAAAATGGATATGATCACTTTAGAATCATGTGATCAGGCGTTTTCAAGTCACCATTTCCTAATAGTTTCAGAATCTTGGACAGCCTACACTTCACAATATGGCTCAGATGAACAGTTACACATTATAATTATCATTACTTGTCTCTTGGCTTTCTAGTGGAACAAAGGGATTCAGTAGCATGTCACCATTTCACTCTCTTTTCATCAGTCCCTTTAATACGGCTCCATGACTCCTTATAAGCTTACATTTCTTCCTCACACCATCTCCTCCATGTCATCCTCGCCTTCGACGCCCAACTGGTCGTTTTCCATTTGGCTTCCACTCGACAGCCTGGTGCGTGATGTCCAGAAACAGTGTTCTCAGTGTATGTCCAACCCAATCCAATTCATCTCCACTTTCTTCTTCTACATATGTGTTGGGCGATAGCTTCTTGGTTGGTTCGTTGCCAATCAGAGTTCCTTGTCAATCATTCTTTCTGGCCATTTGATTTTCATCTTCAGTATTGAGTGAGTGTAGGCAGAAGCTGTTCATGTATGTCTGCAGTTTGTTCGAAATGCTTTCCATAATGTGCCAAGTCTCTCAACCATCACATAGAAGCACTGACTTACTTGACTGAAATTAGTAGTGTTGAAAATGCGGATGTTGTTCACGCTTTATGCTGAGTGCAGTGCAGTAGATGTCTACACTGATTTCAGGTTAATAAAAGCATGTCTTGGTGTCTTTCCTATCCTAACTGGTTTTGACATCCTCATCTATGCGTGTGCCACTGCTTGTAGTTGAAACGATGCTGCCTAGGTGAGTAGATGAGGGAGACAACTTGTTTTAGATTACTCTCGTTCATGGTGATTGGTGCTTGTGTCTTCTGTATGTTCACCTGAAGGAAGTGCCGTCTTCCTTGGCTGCTCTGCCACTTCTGCCAACTTGTTATTTTTCGCCTGTATATCTTCGAGTTTGTGTGACATAAGACGCTAGACATAAATCATCATGGGCATTAATCCAAATCTTCTATGATCTTTTCATCAGTCAAACAGTGTATGTCCATCTTCTCACTCCTCATAGTTGTTTGTTGCATGATCCAGTCGAGTCCAGTATAGTCGACCACAATCAGGAGGATTATCGATGATAATATGCAGATAGGTTGTTTTATTCGGTCAGTGTACTCGTTCAAATAGTGTGCATATTTCTTTAGTGATAAATGGTAACTCTTGAGTTAGACAACAATACACAAGGTGAGAATCAGTATTGTAGTTTCTTTTGACAATCTGAAGTTTAAATCATAGAAAAACATTAACCTATCCTTAATTTTAGACTATTTTATAGACAAAAGTATTTAACCATATTTTCGTTTCCATGATATTTTTCTTCTGATTGGAAATATTTTTTTCCAGTATTTGATTAAAGTGAATGAATTGAAAGCGAAACGTAGTGCAGATCTTCTACAACATTTAATTGATTTCTTCTATGTTCAAACTCAGTAAGTGATTATTGAAAATTATTTTTATTTATTTTCCAATTTTTCTGTATTCGACATGTATTTATTATTCTCATTTAGGACATTAATAACATCATTATGAACTCATTGTCTTTTTCAAGTAACTCAAGGAGTAACTTTACATGATGTAGATAGTCGGGAAGAGTCGACCATTGTCAGATATGTCAGCATTCAAGTCCCCTTTTAGTCATTATCTATCTTAAACACTATCATAGCACTCAGCTCAAGAGTTATATGTATTACACGATAAGTCCATCATTATTATCCTTTGACTTTTTTATCAGGTTAGTACTGAAATTGAACTTCATAACTTTGTAAAACGCTGAAGGTTTCTTGTTGACACCGTATCTGACTCTAGTCTCTATATGATCAAGTCGTATTTGCTTATTCTCTTTAACAATCCTAAACCTGTTCAAAGTATATTGTAGAGCTGTTGGTTATTGGTTTAGGCTTGAGTTGACTTTTAACTAAATGAGTCATGGGATCGAACCCAGCTTTACTTATTCACATTTTACCAGTCAAATCATAGTATCATTACCTCTTCAAACTATATAAGAATATACAATTATTAATTAATAGCAATGGTAACATTTCGTCTACAAGTTTCTATCTGTTCTTGGTATTAGATTATTTGAGACTACGACACGCTGCTTCACATCGAAGTCTTGAAGAACATTCATCTTGAGGCGAGTCACTTTAATGGTTTACAGTTAAAAGATTAGTGGATAAAGTTACTTTTTTTTAATCGATATAATTGTCAGTACTTTTTATTATTTTATGAGTATGTTTTAAGTTAGTATTCGTCATGGCAGTCAACTCTCTGTGTGTCAACTTCATCGACAGCGTCGACCGACAAGTAATTTGGGAACTGTTCTAACACTATGGAATACCACAAACCTTTATCAGCCTTATTCAACAGCAGCTATATAAAGACGCCATATGCCAAGTGATCCTCAACGGAAAGCTCAGTGATGCTTTGAGGTGAAGGGAAGACAGGAGTGGAACAAGGCTGTCTACTATCACCGATGATCATGATGATTATGGTGGACTAGTTCATGAAACAAACCGCGAGGAGCTAGAAGAGCGGGATACGCTGGACCGAGGAAAAGATCCTAGAAGATTTGGATTTCGCCGATGACTTGTGTCTTATGTCGCATGAACTTGAAGATCTACAAGCAAAATCCAACAAGTTGACAGAAGAGACAGAGCAGCGAAAACGGAACTTCAAGTAAACATAAAGAAGTGAGAGGTGATGAAGATACCCAACAAACAACACCACCACTAACCACAACAAGCTATAATCACCGTCAACGGGAGAAACCTAAAGGAAGTCGTCTCTTCCACCTACCTACCTAGGTAGCATCGTTTCAACTCCAGGTGGCGGCACAGACAAGTACGTCGAAACTAGGATCGGAAAGACAGCAAGACAGGCTTTCATTAATCTGAAACCAGAGTGGAGATCTTCTGCACTCAGCATAAAGAACAATATCCTGATTTTCAACACCAATTCAGTCAAGTCAGTGCTTCTATATAGTTCAGAGACTTGACGCGTTACAAAAGACATTTCTAACAAACTACAGGTATTCATCAACAACTGCCCTCTACTCTCGCTTGATACTGAAGATCAGATGGCCAGAATAATAAGAATAAGCAACAAGGAACACTCGCTGGCAACGAACCAACCAAGAACCTGTCGCCCGACAAATATGCCGAAGGAAGTGGATATGGATTGGGCATGTACTGAGAAGACCATTCGGAGACATCACGCGCCATGTCAGGCACTCGAGTGGAACCCAGATGGGAAACGATTAGTTGGGCGTCCTAGCTGTGGATGACATGGAGGAGATCGTGTAAGGAAGAAATGAAAGCTTCTGGTTCAAAAGATTGTAGAAAAGAGAGTGGAATGTAGACGAGCTACTGAAGCCCTATATTCCACTAGAACCTAAGGGACAAATAATAATAATTCATCATGGACTGATATCATTTGGAGAAGTACTGAAAGAATGGGAACACTTGACAGCTAGCTGTTTCATCCTATTATGGGACTCCTCAGCAGTACGCACCCACGACCTTGGAAAGGACTAAACTGAATACCTTCAGATTTCACGGCGAATGCGTTAACCGTTCAACCACTGGGCCAAAAGTCAATACTTCACAGTTTCCTACTTCTGTCAATTCGCAATATAACGTGACTCTACGCCATAGTCTGACTGTTTGCTTACTGCGACTGGTGTTCTCTAAGGAGTCGTCCTTTCTCCTTATCTTTTCTCCTTTTGCATGATTTATCATTCTTCAGCTGGTGTCAATTTCATCAAATATGCTGATAACCTAACAGTTTCCATACATATCTCCTCTTCAACAGATTTTTTCCAACGAAATGATTTCCTATCTACTGTGTTAAACGATGATCCCTCCGTGAATGGTCTTATACTTAATTCTTCAAAGTGTTCGACTGTAAACTTTAGTTTTAGACGTGAACATAACCTGTGTAAACTGGTTGGTTCTCATGATTCCTGTTTAATTGATAGTTGTGCATTAGAGAATGTTACAAGTGTGATTCTCTTCGGACCTTTCCTCGTCCTCCTGTATGTTACTAATTTCTCAGCGAATTTTTCACCTAACTATTCTATATTCAGAAGCTAAGAGTATCTGATTATTACTCAGATTCTCATCTTGTGTTTTATAAACGCCTGCATCTTACCTGTCCCCCTCTACTGTTCCCCTTTATTTTCTCCTGGTTTGCTGAAAATAGACTATGCTATATTGTGTAGAACTAGTGATGTACCTCTAAACTTTCTAATTATGAAACTGTTGTAGAGAAATATCTTAACTTCATGTCAATATTTAGCAGGAGTTATTTTATCAGATAGCCAAGATCCTTTTTACTCACAATTGTCTACTTGTGTTGGTCATCTAGAAAGACAAGGAGCAAGTATATAAGATTTTATACACGTACTGTAATATATAAAAACTCTACAATACTATGCCGTATTTAGCTTGTCTGCTGTGCAATGAAGAAAGCAAACTAATTAGTGAGTACATACTATGTTACTATTTATGTATTATAGATGTAATTGCCAATATGACTGTCTACTAAAATTAACTTCAGATCTTCAAGAAAGTTGTAGATAGAGTCATTGTTCTTATCTTTTTGTATGTAATTTCTACTTATATTCATTTTGCTATGTGTACATGTACACTGTCTCTGTCCAATTGATGCTATAAGACGTGAAAATTTTGTAGAGTATTCCTGAAATAGCTTTTAGAATAAAGCCATTATTTTAATTTGGTTGGTTGTACCTAGTAGAGGAATCCAGAATGCGTGTTTCGTCTTATTTCGGACTCATCAGCTGAATGTACCTGGATCTCAATGATACAGAGTGATGTTGTTCCCATTAAGATTCGAACCTCGTACCCCCATCGCTTCAAACGTCTAGGCGTTATCCATTATGTCATGGAGGAAGAATGGTCACTTCTTGTACAGTGGATAGTAATTATTATACTTTTGATTGATATATACTTGTAGTTCTCCGTTGTTTTATTGGATCCAATTGTTCAACGTCTATTGGTATATGGGCTCCTAATGCGGATGCCTCTTATATTGCCTGAATGGTAATTATGGTCATTCGGTTGGTTGTGGCTAGAGGTCGAACCATTCGACCCAACAAAACAACGGAGTATCAGAAGTATATCAATGAAGCCATTATTATTATTATTACTATTATTATTATCATCCCAATCTGTTCTCCTTTCTTTGAAAATAGTTATCTACGTGAATGTTTAGGTGTGATGGATCATTTTGGTAAATCAATGAATGATTTAGCTAGTCGTGTGAATACATTGCATAAAATTAATGATGTACAAAAACGTCGTCTTGTAGATACTCGTGAAGAGGTCAGAGGGATTTTGGAGAAAGAGGTATGTGTGTTTATCTTCCTTAAATTAAACCTTTCGTTGAATATCCATGCTGTATTAGTAGTCTAGTTCAGGTTTGTTTCTTATTTCATGCGCTAAATTCAATTTGTCAGATCTTATGATACTGGATATTTTCCCAAATCAAAGTTTGTTAAGTGAAGTTTGACTACAGAACCAATTGAACTTCAACTTGTTTCTGGGGGTTTCTTGATTTCAAGGTGACTTTCATCACGATCTATTTCCTCGTAGTTTGAGACTCAGCATTACGCACACTTGATCTCGTCAAGATTGTTGGATGCCGACCCAGTGGCTCAGTGGTTAAACCACTGACTGTTGAACCTGAAAGTCCTGGACGAAGTGATAAGTACACACTGCTAATGAGTCACATGTTGGGACGAAACAATTGTTTCTTCAACTGATGCCACAAATATCTGATATTGATTAGTTATCTATTAGACATTGGTTACGAGCTAATTGCACAGGTGGCATGATTGAAGGTAACTACAAGGAAGACATACTAGGGCATACCGGAATTAAAAAGAATCTATTCAGTATTTAGCTTTCTACAGGGGATTTCTGTATGCTCATTCGCCTAGATCGACCATAATTTCTATTCCGTAAACTAATTTTGTAAAAGAAAGTTAACCCTTTGATAGAATTTCAAAAACCACTGTATCATTACGTCATAGCAAATATTCCACTCATATTCACATGGTTATAATTCAATTTAGGGGTTTGTGGGGGAAGGGATTTATTGATTTTAAGTTAGTATTCATTATGGACTGATGTCAGTTGTCGAAACACTGGAAAACAGCTGTTTCATCCTAGTACGAGACTCCTCAGCAGTGCCGCACCCATGGCGTTCACGTTCTGCTGCCAACATGTTACCATTCAGCCATTGGGTAGCGAACCAATGGTCTTTATTTTGTATTTCTGAATATCAACTTGAAAGTAATAAATCCGTACAAACCCCCTCGAATTAAATTAATTTAGTGCTCATTGATGACTAGCTTCGAGAGATGATTCCTGAAGTTCTAATGAAAAGTCGTGACCAGGGAGGCAAATCTAGCGTTCATAAGGACAAAAACTCAACAATGACATAAGATGATGGTCGCTCTGTATCATGAACTCATAGAAGTTGAAAATGTAAACCATTAGATTCCTCCGACCCAGTGACTTAATGATAATGTACTTGACCACGGAACTTGAAGGTCCTGAGTTCGATCCCTAGCGGGGTTATGGGTGCACATTGCTGAGGAGCCCCATATTAGGATAAAACAGCCGTCCCATGTTCCCACTGTTCCCCTGATATCAGTTCATGATGAGTATCAACTTGAAATTGTTATCATTCCTCTAGGAATTATGATAAAGACAGTGGGCTACTTGATGTTGCCTATGAGACGGCAGCATAAAAGGGTGAAAATGTCAGAGAACATGGCGTAGAAGGATATAATCAATTATGCTATCTTGTTTTGTTGGATCAATCCTACACAACTTTGCTTACAGTTGATACTGAGTGGTAATTGAAGATGAAATGGAAATTTCGGCCACGGTGAATTTTGAACCAACCGGAAGCCCCGTGGGCCACTGGTTGAAGAAATCAAACGATTTCAGGGTTTTGATTAAAGATGTCTTTGTAGCATTCCTCATGTTTGCTGGGATCACTATGTAAGCATTGTTGACCTCAGGCAAGTCTATTGATGAAGTTGTGAACCTGAGACGGCTTGGACATGTTCTGGACACGCCTATCTCTCACCTACGTCAACTTGCGATGTTAGGGGAAGTTGGATTCGGATGTAAAAGGGTTCAGGGTGACAAGATAAAGACGTGACACTAGTCAATGAATTCTCTGAATGTCGGTCTGACACATGTGGGAAGATGTCGACTGCCTGGTTGGGGTGCTCGAAACAAAAGGATTCAGCGATTGAAGGACTGTTGGTGACATGGCTGAAAATAGGTCACATCATCTGAAGCTTGAGTATTTGCACTAACCTTGTCTACTTTGATATGAGTCTTTCTCTATCCACTTGTTCTTTGTTTGCTTCTATGAAGTATGACAACTTGAACCGATGTATCATTTGTGTGTGAGATCCCACGTTAATTTTGTCAATGTTATCAGTCACAGCTGAATTCTTATAACAATGTAAATGCGCCATTATTGAAGCTTTCTGTGCCGAGCTTTCAAATGTACTTATTTACTTTTCAAGTACACTTTGAGTGGGAATTTGGGAATGTTTGGGATGCGTTTCTCATCACCCAAATGCAAACTGTTGCTCCACGATTGGTCTTCAACGGTGCCTCGGCTAACAATAGAGAGTGAGTGTATTGGTTGTGTGTCGACTACTTCATTTACCTGAGAAGTAGGATCATCCCTTGTGCGTTGGTAAGTGGCCAATGAAATCTCCGCACGAACATAAAAGGCTCGGTTGGCTTTTGCCAACTTACGTCACCTGTGGCACTGTCGTGATATCCGACTGTCTATTAAGGGTGACGTGTAGTGCACAGCAGTCGGCTCTCTTCCACTGTACAGGTGTGAAACATGGCCATTGAAGGTGGATGACATGAGAAGGTGGGCTTCAGATGTTTGACCACCGTTGCCTTCATAGTATGTATACCGTATTCTGTATTCCATGGTGTCACTGTGTGAGTAACGCAGAAGTGAGGTGTAGAGTTGTAGACAGGAGATGCAACTGTGAGCATTTATCGACTGAGATGTCTGGCTATGACACGTATTACGTGTGCCTAGTGACCGATTACCTTGTCACACAATGTTGGGGGAAATTGGTTGAGACTAAGAAAAGGGTGGAGGTGACCATAGTAAAACATGGCATCACTATATGAAGTATTTGATTGTTGGTTTGAAGCATGTGGGGTGGCGATGCAGACTATGTGGCTGGTGTTGGTGAGACAAGAGAAACCAGTGGTTGAAGACTGAGTGTAGGTGATGTATCATGGCCGATAAGGGATGTGAGTGGCGATGTATACACACGTTATCCTCATCTTAGCTCTTTACTGAATCTCACCATTTTCTCATTCTTCCTTTCTCTCTTTGAATACTTTATATATATATTTCCGATTGAACTTTCTTTTCTTCATCTTCCACTTCACTGTTTTTTTACTTGATGTAGTGATATGAGGTGTGGCAATTTGGACTTTTATGCAGTAATCCCTGGTCCTATGTTGACTTGGATGGATGGCTTTAGCGTTTGAAGTGACTAGTCTTGAGTCCGAGTCTGTGTAGAAACAGCATCAGTCCAGGTGATAAGTCAGTTCTAATTCAGAAGAAACACTACTAGTCACTATCCATCATTAATGTTTAAACTGAAAAATTTCACAATATCGACCAGTATTGTCCGATCTATTCAACGACGTAGACTTATAAGCTTATAACATGGAAAGGTTCCTTCTAAGTATGCTTACATTAGGCTTGCCATACGAAGTGTGATGCTATGGCAGAATACAATGTTTCCTCTACCTCACATTATCATAAGCACTTTATCAACACTAGGAAGATGCTAGAAAGGATTAAGAAACAAATTCTTCAGTTCAAAGTAGTTTACAGTTATCGTGTAGGTTATAACTGTAACAATATAACAATATTCTCACTTATAACAATTTCCATTCATTATTATGAAAATTATAAAGTAGATAGGTACGTGTTTGTTTTTTATTACTGTTATCCCCACGTCTTAGTATTTATATAAGCAGATGTCTGACTTTATGAGGAGGCCAACTATGAAAAGAGGTTTGTTTTGGTTACTTTAAATGTGTGTTTACCGTTTTTGCATAATGAATTTTGATACAAATCAGTTCAACAGATACATTTAGTATCTTAATTATGTAAAGTTCAGCTCTGTATAAAAATTTTGTATGCTACCAATGTACTATTTCCGTTATATATATATCATTGTTTATTATGATCGTATCTACAACTTCGTTGTCAGTACTACTTTGACTGTATTTAGCGCTTGCCGTAATTAAAAGTCTGGATATATCTGTTGAAATGTGCTGTTTAAGGGGTTCACTTCTTTTTGAGGTTTCCAAGTGGTGTGCTCAGCCGTCAATGAATTCCAATGTCTGTAGTAATCCATGTTACTGTAAGTTATAGATTGTTAGGTGTTATTAATAACCCTTGATGATGATATCTAGGCTGTGTAGACTGTGAGTAACACATTCCTATCAAGAGCAGATAAGCACATGTTAGAAAGTATTCATGAAATGAAATTATGCAGCCAATAGTCTTTCACTTGTTATATCCTGCTGTCGATCGGCATAAATATCAGACCGGATGTGTTATTAAGTAATGGTTCAACTTGTCGCACCTCATATCAGCATTTCAAGGTAGAAAGCGCGAAGATGAAGGGATAACGAAATTCCGGATGACGACTGCATCCGTATCGCTGAGATCTACTGTGACCTCTATCGCGTAATCTCCAATCGCTGATTATGCTTGTGTCACTCTGATCTCTGTCGGGAGCTCTACATAGCTCAGACTGATAGTCAGCGACTTCATGAAATGATGGTATGTTTTAGTTTTATCTCGTGTAATCTCTTCCCAGCCTTAACATACTCTAGCAGATATTACACGGTGAGGCAGACGTTCACTAGGCATACGTACCACATATCACAGTCATCTGAGGCGATGATAGTTCATTTACTGTGTCATCTGCCTAAAATCCTATGCCTGATTTCTAAGTTACTGACACATGGCCTATACTACAAAGACAAAGGTAGACTGACTGTTTTATTTGCATATCTACCATCTACCGAGGATCAACAATATATGTACTGCAGATAAAGTCTACAACACTCTGATATAAGAGTAAAACTTGGACACTGTGGTCGATTGTAATTCCATTTCAGTCTGTTTATTAGAAATATCACACAGTGAAGGAATAATAGCATTTACTGGATAACAACGTTTCGGACACAATTTATTACTCATATTTATATCAGATCAGGTAAGTCCACAACTTTGAGACAAACTTTACATATTCCTAATTTTCTCTCATTCTCTATGATGGCAAGGGTAGTAGAGTTTTCCATATATCTGGGACAGATACAGAATCATTTCGATTGCCGCATGTATTTGTTGTTGATTCGATAAACGAAGATTCAGTCGGTTATCAATCACTCCCTCCATCAACCCAACTTAGTTAGTTTTCAACACTGTTGTCCTATCCCACCGTACTGTGTGCCATCGCATGCAGAGGTACAGCCGAGCTTTTCTCTAGATTTCTTATCTTATTACGATCTAATGATCTTGATTTAACTTAGATTTTGTGCTCTGTTATTCTAATCGACCCTGGTCGACTACTTTGACCTATGCACTTTTCACCTCACAATCATTGGAAGGGATTTGTCTGGTAAACCAGATTATTTCGCTTAATTGGGTCAATAGGATCTTTCAACCTACAAAGCTTGTTTCTAAGTGAGTTTGTTGGTTTGAATGCCACTTTAATCCCAGTCAGCTTTATTGAGAACTCTTCGTAGTGCTTCTGAGGTGCCTTCCTTGTTTGGTAGGTAACACAACAGAGGCTTTGAATTCTCTCTCAACCCTGTCGCCATTATTACTACTAGTAGTGGGATTATTATTAATGACACCTGTATTACTACTACTACTACTACTACCACTGGTAATATTTTTCTTTCGATTTCTTATGAATTTATTTATGAATTTTGGTGGGTAATTATTGAGATGTAGGGTATTCTTGATGTGTCTAATTTCTTGTCGTAGATTTTACGATCTACTAGTGAGCTTTTCCGCTGTATCACTTAAGCATTTAACTAGGCCTACTTTATATCTGAAATGGGGTGGTAGGATTCGAAGTCTAAGTAGCGATTTGAATGGGTGGGTTTCCTATAGACACTAGTCTCTAGATTTCCTTCTTGTGTTCGTTTAATCTTGCAATCCAACATTGCTAGCTCACCTTCACAGGTAAATTGGATTGTATTCACTACTGAATTTATATATGCCAAGAACCTATTGATGTGTTGCGATTTCACTACTGAAAACATATCATCTACATATCGGAACCATATCTTTGGAGTAGAACTAAATGTTTGAAGGGCTACCTGTTCCCAACTATCCATAAGTATGTCTGCGATGATAGGGGATATTGGTGATCCCATGACAAAGAACTTACGCAGCGAACTAAGCTGCCGATCGAGGAAATCATACTCGGAGTACGATTGTGCCTAATATCTACAGTTTTTAAGTTTCAAAATAAAATATATAAACAAACTAAAGGTGTTGCCATGGAATCACCAATATCCCCTATCATTGCAGACATATTTATAGATAGTTGATAACAGATGACCCTTTAAACATTTAACCCTACTCCAAACTTATGGTTCCGATCCGATATGTAGATGATACGTACACGGTACTGAAATCAGAACAAATCAATAGGTTCTTGGCATATATAAATTCAGTAATGAATGCAATCCAATTTACCTGTGAAGGTGAGCTAGCAATGTTGGATTGCAAGAATAAACCAACACCAGACGGAAGTTTAGAGACTACCCATTGAAATCGCTACTTAAACTTCGAATCCTACCACCCCATTTCAGATATAAAGTAGGCCTAGTTAAATGCTTAAGTGATACAGCGAAAAAGCTCACTAGTAGATCGTAAAATCTACGACAAGAAATTAGACACATCAAGAATACCCTACTTCTCAGTAATTACCCACCAAAATTCATAAATAAATTCATAAGAAATCGAAAGAAAAATATTACCAGTGGTAGTAGTAGTAGTAGTAGTAATACAGGTGTCATTAATAATAATCCCACTACTAGTAGTAATAATGGCGACAGGGTTGAGAGAGAATTCAAAGCCTCTGTTGTGTTACCTACCAAACAAGGAAGGCACCTCAGAAGCACTACGAAGAGTTCTCAATAAAGCTGACTGGGATTAAAGTGGCATTCAAACCAACAAACTCACTTAGAAACAAGCTTTGTAGGTTGAAAGATCCTATTGACCCAATTAAGCGAAATAATCTGGTTTACCAGACAAATCCCTTCCAATGATTGTGAGGTGAAAAGTGCATAGGTCAAAGTAGTCGACCAGGGTCGATTAGAATAACAGAGCACAAAATCTAAGTTAAATCAAGATCATTAGATCGTAATAAGATAAGAAATCTAGAGAAAAGCTCGGCTGTACCTCTGCATGCGATGGTACACAGTACGGTGGGATAGGACAACAGTGTTGAAAACTAACTAAGTTGGGTTGATGGAGGGAGTGATTGATAACCGACTGGATCTTTGTTTATCGAATCAACAACAAATACATGCAGCAATCGAAATGATTCTGTACCTGTCCTAGATATATGGAAAACTCTACTACCCTTGCCATTATAGAGAATGAGAGAAAATTAGGAATATGTAAAGTTTGTCTCAAAGTTGTGGAGTTACCTGATCTGATATAAATATGAGTAATAAATTGTGTCCGAAACGTTGTTATCCAGTAAATGCTATTATTCCTTCACTGTGTGATATTTCTAATAAACAGACTGGGGTGGAATACATTCAGTTTGTTTATATATTTTTATTTTGAAACTGTGATGTGTTAGACACAATCATACTCTTAGTATGATTTCCTCGATTGGTACCTTAGATGAAGTTTACAAAACTCTGAATATTAGAATGCTCATCATCATCATCATTTTGTAATATTGTCTACTTCATACAACATGTATGTATACTTTATGATAGAGAGGAAGAAGTCAAGACATTAAAAATTTTACTCATTTTTCATTTGTTAAGTTGTTTACTTATCTTTTGTCCGTATATATATATATATATGTACATATGTATTATACAGTGTGATTCAATTCGTCGAAAATCTCGTTTATTTGGACAGGTAATCATCCACACCCCTCGTCTATCATCCTATCCTATTATCTCAAATATATGTGTACATGATTATCATATCAGTGTTTATCTATTTTAAATTAGTGTTGTTAAAGTGTATTGTAATCAGTGTATTCACTTTGTTGTTCGTTGTACTCTGGTAATGTCTGTGTGTGTGTGTATATATTGAGGTGGTTTTTCCCTCTTCTCATCGGAGGTGTTCGTTAAATGTTCAATTATGTAATCATTTGTTTCTTCCTAATTTCATTTTTTTTTATTACTTTCATGCTATTGGTAATTATTGATGTTTATTCTGATTGTGTTACTTCATAGCATACTTTGGTGACTTAGAAATTGTTACCTTGATATTATTACTATCACTAAGGCTACAAAATGTTATACCTTGGTGAATTGATTAAGCGATCAGATGTGTGTGTGTGTGTGTGTGTTCGGAGTTGTTTGTATCTCTGTTGACTGTTCAAACCAACGGATAGATTGTAAGTAGTATCTATGATGTGCACAGTTATCCAATAGTATGATAATCAATTAAAGGGTGATAGACAGTATACAAACAGAAATTCTTACTGAACACTAAATTCTACTTCCATGCAGAGGTTTTGCTGTAAGTTGGTCATACACATTTTACCAACCGCTTGATATCTTTCTTATGAAATAAACATCATTGAATATCTTCATTAATGAGGCATAGTTTCTCTAGTGTCAGCTGTTTTGTGAACAATAACGCCTTACTTGTAATCGCCAATAATAGGTATGGTGATCATATAACTCTACACTATACTCACCTACCTACCTACCTACCTACGCACACATAGTTCTAATGTTGATATGTTTTTCTTGGATGTCATGTGTTTATATATGGTGTAATGGCTATAAGTGGTAGTTACCCAGACAGTGTGCCAGTATCACATCACGTCTATTAGAGGATGTGCAGACATTGTTCTCTTGTAATTACTTTTTTCCTACAGAATCCTTGATCTCCTTAATCGTATGTTGTGTTATTATTTCTAGAGAAGAGATAATTCAGTATAGAAAATTTTCTTTTTCGACGATATCATTTTCTAAAGCTGGACAATTCTATTTATATTGTATATCATAAACATATAACAGTCTGTTATAAAATAGTAGGGTATAATTACATCATTAATGTAGTGCTAAGAGAAACCGAAATCAAGAATACAAGGTAGATGCATAATAAAATATGACAGTAGAAATATCGAGGAAGACAAGGAGTTTGACAAGGTGAAAATTGTGGGTAGATAAGAAACGCAAATATTGAGTGTCCACTTGATGGGTAGACGGTGAAGAATGAGATAAGGGTCATAATGAAGGTGATAATAATCAACCAATTAATTATAATGAAATCGAAAAAATGAAAGTGTTAATACCATGGTAAGATGAGAGATTGAACATACTCCTTTTGCACGCACAGATCAGGCTTGAATTGATGAATTGTTAGTGCCTCCGATGGGCACAACTATCGAAGGTGTACTCCTTTTCAACTATTCCATCTGACACGATAAATGACATTGAAGGAGGATTCTGGTCTAACTTTATGTCCAGAGTTGGCCAAATGTTCAAGAATTGAACTGTTAATTGATTAACATTCTCCCCTCGACAACCATGCAGGATAGCGCTGTGAGATACGTTTGGAAAGCGTGCACTTTGTGCGGCCTATATAACTAGCTCCATAGGAAGGAGCAAGTAAATTTGTAGACACACATCGATGTTGTCCAAAATGGCAACTTGTCCTTAACGCACTCCGGAATGAGATGTTGACTAGAGAAGCTGATCTGCAGTTTTGTAGAGAAGAATGTCTTCTTCAGTGATCTGGACAGCTGATTCTTCAGGATCTGTGCTGCCATATCGCCTTTGAAAACAACGTTCATAAACAAGGTCTTCTTAGGAAGTGTGAGTACTGACTCGGTATTCTGATTTACTTTCAAGTTGTTATCGATAACTGTGGATGGATATCCATTTTGCATGAGGATCTTGCGTAGTATCACTGGTGCAGATTCTTTTGATTTGTGAAGATAAAGAATGGATTCGATTCCTCTTTCTACTGACAGGCATCCAACTGTGGAAATTCAAATATTGTCCATTCCAAGTAGGCTTCTTATAAATTGATTGCTGAAGAGAATCATCTGGTCTCCGTTTCAATATTATTTCTTTAAAATGTGTATCTCTTGATTCACGTGTTCAATTCGTAATGTAATTAATAATTAATTATAATCTTTGTATTTACTCAAGTTTTATGTTTATGGTGTACGCATTTCACTCAAATCCATCTCTCTATCTCTCTCTTTGTGCTTACATATTGAAGTGTAAAAAGTGTGATATTGTCCTACACACTTAATCATACCAAATATGTGTACTTTGTGATTCACTTGTTCATCTGTTCTAATCTACTTGTCTTTCATTATCTTTTGAGAAGAAGAATTTCATCCTCTGGTGTACTTTTCCCCCCTTCTTATTTGTTAATTATAGTCTATTCAGACCGGTGTAACATATGCAGCACAACCTACTCAAGTGAATCGGGCTTTTGGGACAAGAAAAAGCGGATTTCTGCTTAAGAAATCCGATGGAAAGGTTAGTTGAATTATAAACTCAGTTTTTATTTAAACATTCAACATTCTTGTTTATTGAGGGAGGGAGGGAGGGTGTGTTATTGTATTTTGTAGGGTTTATACAGTTCATCATAAAAAAATTATTTGTTACCCTCGCCTGTTTACATTGGCCAGATTAAGACACATAACGCTAGTCAATGAGGTTCCTAACTGTTGGTGTGAGATGAGTAACTAGGTGTAGACTACCTGAGCGGAGTCCCCAAGACTATAGACATCAGTGGTTAAGAATTGATTACAATACCACAGATGTATTTACTCCTTGAATATTTCCATCAACTTTTATCTTTATTCTCTCACACACATTTATGTACTGTGATATCAGTCATTTTCTGTTCGCTCATCTTCTGCGTGCTGTTTGTGGCAACTTGAACTGATGCGTCACTTATGTATGAGGTTCTACGTTGATTTTAGCTGTCTTTCTGTATACATTGATGAACATTAACTGGTCGCGTTCTAAAGGATAATACTGATGAGTACGCATTCTAAGTTTCCTCAGTGTTTATGCACAGTAAATATGTTCATGAATCACTAGTTTGTTTCTGTAACAACTTATACCTAATAACTTATTATGGTTTGTAACATGGCGATTTATGTGTATGCAGAACACTTTTATTAGATCAGTGGTCGACAAAATCTCTCCAGAGCGTACAAAAGGTTCGACTAGCTTTCGTCAACCTACACCGTCTGTAGCACCGCCGCGTTATCTGGTCGTATTTTTAAGGGTTGAGTGTACTGTGCTTCATTTCGCTCTGTTCTACTGTATGGCTGTGAAACAAGGCCATTAAACTTGAAGGATATCGGAGTGCTTCAGGTGTTTGATCATCGTTGCCTTTGTAGCACAGACCACGTGTGTAACACAGAAGTCAAGTTTCATTGTTTAGGGAGAGAGGAAAGGGAAGTCAGTTGATACGGTTGTGAACCCTCATCATCTGTTCTGTCATCCAATGTTAGCTGAAGTATATTCAGACTAGAAAAAGGTTGAAGTGGATCAGACTAGAACAAAGGCATCATTGCATGAAGACCTTGACTGTTGATCTGAACTGTGTAGAGAGATGTAGACTAGCCTGTTGGAGTCCGCAGTATAAGAAAAACCAGTGGTTGCAGACTCTACGTGACAATATCGCTCAAAATTGATGTCGTCTTAACCGTTTTTCCGATGATTTATGTGTAATGTCGCACAAAATCGAAGATCTGCAGGCGCAAAGCAACAAGTTGGCAGAAGTGGCAGGACAGCCAAGGAAGACGGCACTTCCTTCAGGTGAACATAGAGAAGACATAGGTGATGAAGATACCCAACAAACCACCACCACCACCAATAAGCACCAATCACCATCAACAGGAGAAATCTGAAGGAAGTTGTCTCCCTCACCTACTTACCTAGGCAGCATCATTTCAACTACAGGCAGTGGACAGGCACAGATGAGGATGTCATAGCAAGGAACTGAAAGACTGCAAGACAGACCTTCCTTCATTAATCTGAAATCATTGTGGAGATCTACTGCACTCAGCATAAAGTGTGAACAAGATCCTGATTTTCAACTGTAATTCAGTCAAGTTAGTGTTTCTATGTGATGGCGCATTATGAAAAGCATTTCGAACAAACTGCAGACATACATGAGCAGCTGCTGCCTACACTCGCTCGATACCGAAGATAGAGATCAGGTGGCTACAAAGAATGAGCAACAAGGAACTTTGACTGGTAACGAAGCAACCAAGAACCTATAGTGCAACAAACGCCAGACCAGGCTCTCGATTGGAACTCAAATGGAAAAAAGGCGAGTAAAGTGTTCGAGGTGAGGGTGATATGGAGGAGATGGTATGAGGAAGAAATGCAAGCTTATGAGGAGTCATGGAGCCGTGTTAAAAGGACTGATGAAAAGAGAGTGAAATGGTGACATGCTACTGAATCTCTTTGTCCCACTAGGAACCCAAAGGATAACTAAAAGAAAAAGAAAAATGACCATTGTACTGAATTCAGTACTTTCGCATTCTTTTTTCCTCTCCCTTTCTTCACATTTCATCCTACTGCTTTGTTACTTATTGTGCTAATGTAATGCTTGGTCCTATTTCGAGATTAATGATAATGAAAACACTTTTTTACAGTAAATATTTTGACATATAGTTACTCAGCAATGTACAGTTGATCTCTTTGATTACCATCGAAACACTCTCTATTTCCTCAGAAAAAACCTCTATTCTCTGTCATGTATTTGACAGTCATTAGTTACTAGGGCTATGCGTAAAGTTTAAAATGGAATAAACAGCTATTTTATTTAACTACCTACTCTTAGGAGAATAATATAAGTTTGAAGAACTCTCATTTATCCCAATTTTGTAATGTCTTATTACCTATAGGCATGTACTGCCGATTAATAGGAGCATTTGAGTGCTATGTTAACCACTTATGGGACGGTTACAGATTTTCGACTGCAGACATCTTCGTGGCATCACTCATGTTTAGGTCAGGTGAGGGTGTACTAAACAAGATAGGCAAGCTGATTGATGTGGTTCAGTGGCTCAGTGGTTTGTGGATTCGAACCCTGCCCCACGTATCGAGGTTTGGGAAGCTAGGTAATATCATTAACCCTTACACAATTGGTATGGCTCATTGCGTAGTGCTTAGGTATGCATAAAGTAGCCGAGTGTATTTCTCTCTTCATTGACTTAGGTGGCTTGGACATGCTGTGTTGACCATACGGAGTTACCTGCTACCTTAACGTTCCATATTGGAGAAAATTCGATTAGATTGGAAAGGGTTTAGGGTAGTCTCTGACTGATGGTCTGAGCCATATGGGGAGATGTAGACTGCCTGACTAGGGTCTCTAAGACAATAGGAATCAAGAGTCTATGAGTGTTTGTGGCACCAATATAAGAGTAAAACTTGTGCACTGTGGTGGAATGTAATTCCATTTTTATTAATTTATTAGATTTATCACACAGTGAAGGAACAGTATTGTTTACTGGATCACATTTCGGACACAGAATTTATTATCCATAGTCGTTATATCAAGATAACTACACAACTTTGAGATATCCTAATTTCCTCGTCTCTTTGTGAGATAGGTAGTAACATTTTCCATATATCCGGAAAAGGTACTGAGTCAATCCTGTTGCATGTGTTGGGTGTTCATTCGATAAACAAAGATTCGGTTATCAATCTCTCCCTCCACCCTCAGAAACACCCCGAAAACACTACGTAGAATTCTCAATAAGGCTGGCTGGTATTAGCGTGGCATTTAAACCTACAGACTCACTTCGAAATAAGCTTTGTAGGTTAAAAGATCCTATTGACCCAATTAAGGAGAATAACTTAGTTTACCAAATCCCTTACAACGATTACGAGGTCAAATACATAGGTCAAAGTAGTCGACTAGGATCAATTAGGCTATCGGAACACAAAAACTTAACTAGGTTAAAATTGGTAGATCCTAGTAAGGTAAGGAATTTAGAAAAGGGAGGCTCAGCCATAGCTATGCATGCGATTACACACAACCACACTACAGAATGGATGGGACAGGATGAAAATTCTTAAAACTAACATAACAGGGTGGAGGGAGAGATTGATAACCATCGAATCTTTGTTTATCGAATCAACACCTTACACATACAACAAGAGGAATGACTTAGCACCTGTTCCATCATCATCAATGTCAACATAGGACCAGGCATTACTGCGTAACGGCCCCACTTGCTACACCTCATATCACTACATCAAGTAGAAAAGTAGTAAGGTGGAGGATAAAGATAAGTGAATGCAGTCAAAAGAAATATTAAGTATGAGAAGAAAGAAAAGAGGGATGACAAAATGGTGAGATTCGGTATAACGTCGCTGAGATGAGGATAATGTGTGTAGGGGGATACATCTGCACCACTCATATCAGTTCTCAGCCATATCCCGTAGAGTCTCCAACCACTGGTTCCTCTTGTCTCACAGACCCTAACCACCTAGTCTGCATCGCCACCCTACATGGTTCAAACCAACAGTCAGAGACTTCATACATTAGTGTCATGTTTTAGTCTGGCCACCTCGGGCCTTTTTCCAACCTAAGCCTACTTCGGCCAACATTGTGTGATGAGGCAATCGGTGACTAGGCATAAGCACCTGTTCCGGATATATGGAAAATGTTACTACCTATCTCACAAAGAGACGAGGAAATTAGGGCTATAGATAAAGGATGTCTCAAAGTTGTGTAGTTATCTTGATATAACGACTATGGATAATAAATTCTGTGTCCGAAATGTGATCCAGTAAACAATACTGTTCCTTCACTGTGTGGATAAATGTAATAATTCAATAAAAATGTTTGTGGCATCACTGAAAATCGATGACAATGCCGCATATGTATTTATTCCTTGACATCTTCTAAAGCGTAAATATTTTCAACGATATTTATCGTCTGTTACACAACTTTATCTACTTTAATATCACTTTTTTCGTTGTATACTACTACTGTGTAGTATGTCAACTTGACCTGATGGTGGACACATGTGTTTAAGGTTCTGCATTGATTACGTCTATTTGTCTATCTGAAAGCAGATAGCTCTTGTCATCACATAATGGATATATTTCTAAGTATAAAGTGTACAAAAGTGATCCTCGTTATTGAATTGTACTTTTTGTTGTTGTTGTTGTTGTCTACCTCAGTAAAAGTGATCCTTTTTAAGTCAGTTTCATTGTTATCTTTCATAAGTAGATTGTGGTTACATTTTATTTTTTTTTAGGTGAAACGTGTTTGGCAAAGACGTCGTGTTCGTATTGCTGACGGTGAATTATGGTTGTATCATGCAGATGAACAAAGCCACCTGTACGCTTAACTTTATTAACTTGTCAAGTTAAATTGCCTACAGAGAATATGGATAATGATTTTACATTAAATCATAACACTAGTGGTAATCAACATTCAGGTTCTGAAGCAAAACTAAACTTTGATCTTGTATCAAGTAAGCTTAATTGGATTGTTTTTGTTTTCAATCCACTAGACTATTTCTTCAGCTTATTATTTAGTTGTATGTAGTTGCCATTCTTACACGTTGATAAAGAATGAAATTAGAATAGAAGCATAATATGAATCCGACTATAGACACTAGTAGTTGGAACACTTAACAAGTATTTTGGTAACCACTTTAGACAGGTTTATTATAACAATCATCTTTAGTATTAATCAAAGATTGATCTGATGTAGCTATGGTTTACCACACATTGTATTGTTTATACTGGGTGAAATGAAAATCTGGACTACTAGTGGATTCGAACAATCGACCTTCGAGTTACCATCATAGTGCTATACCACAACTAAGCTACAAGAATCACTTGGAGATCTGGTGTTAATCCCACTTCAATCACCAACGGTCTCGCCTGACTACTATGTGTTACTATATCATTATTAGATTTGTTTATTTGACGTTTTTTTGCATAAATTATCACCGCTCATAATCATATCAATGTGTAAGCACATCACTTTTAATATGCGTGAGTAATGCTGAAGTCACGTATAGAGTTTTAGGAAAGGAGTAGAGGTAAATCTGTCGACGAGGTTATGAACCTTCATCGATTGAGATGGTTGGCTGTGACACGTACTCCGTATGTCTAGTCACCGATTGCCTCATCACACACTGTTGGCCGAAGTAGGCTCAGGCTGGAAAAAGGCCCGAGATGACCCAACTAAAACATGGCACCAATGTATGATGTTGTTGACTGTTGGTTTGAACCATGTGGGGTGGCGATGCAGACTAGGTGGTTGGGGTCGGCGGGACAAGAGGAACCAGTGGTTGGAGACTGACTCTAGGTGATGTATCATGGCTGAGAAACGATGTGAGTGGTGCAGATGTATCCCCCCACACATATTATCCTCATCTTAACGATGTTATATCGAATGTCACCATTTTGTCACTCCTCTTTTCTTTCTTCTCATACTTAATATTTCTTTTGACTGCATTCTCTTGACTTCATCCTTCACCTTACTACCTTTCTACTTGATGTAGTGATATGAAGTGTAGCAAGTGGGACTGTTACGCAGTAATGCCTGGTCCTGTGTTGATATTGATTGATTGATTGATTGATTAGTCTAGATTTCCAGCCATCAACCATCTAATTGTAATTTGCAGCTGGATTCCATTTTCTTTAACCTATACGGTATATACAAGTTGTAAGTCTTTTTTTTCTCTTCCTTTCTCTCTCAAACCTATACATAGATAGTCGAACATACAACTTCCAAGCAGAAGATGAACAAGAATATGAAGAGTAAGTGTTATTCAGTAATATTTCATTCTTTTTTTGGCTCTCTAATCTTTACCCCCCGTATACTGGATATTGATTATTGACCAATAAAATCTCTGCGCGGATGGAAAAGGTTTGGTTGACGTTTACCAACTTACACCATATATAGCACCGCCACAGTATCTGATTGTGGGGGATATGAGAGAGGTTCAGGTATTCGACTATCGTTACCTTCGTAGCATAGACTGTGTATTGTAGTATCACGAAAGTCAAGTGTAAAGAAGGAAGGAGAAGTAAGTCAGTTGATGTAGTTTTGAACCCACTCTCATCGACTAAGATGGTTGGGATATGTATTAGGAATCTCTTGTTACCGTCTACTTTGTCGTACAATGTTAGTTGAAGTAGGTTCAGTCTGAGAAGACGTTAGATGAAAGGGTCAAACATGACATCAGTGTATTAAGTCTTTGACTATCTATCCCAGTGGTGCAAAAGAATGTAAACTTCCTGATTTGGCGTCCACGTCACAACAGAAACTAGTGGTTAAAGATTGTGATTGGGATATAACTCGGAATTAGTGTCGATGGTGTTTATCGTAGCTACTGGAATTCAACATTTTCTCATTCTTCTTTCTTCTCTTTTATTGTTTTGTTACTTAATGTATTGATATAAAAACATGTTAACTTAGAATGTTGTACAGGGAATACCCTGGTTCCATGTAGATTATTGATTTGATTATTTATTGCCGTATTAAACTTGCATAAATAATCTTGTTTATTGTTAAAATCAGCATCATTTTTGCACAGTTTATCAAGTTATTAACAAGAGTAAATGACATAGAAACTTGGGCAAGTCGTTAATTTGTAACATTTTTGAATCATTACACATTTTTCTGTTCAATACATTCTTGTCATTTGACAACCTGATGCTTCCCTCTCTCTAATTCATTTACATTCAGATTAGGATGAGAAGTTTTGACTAGTGGACAACCAATGTGAATACTATCAGGTGATAGTAACACGTCAGGAATTCATATGGTTATAGTCTTCGGGCAAACCCCCGATGGTGAAATAAAAAATCTGTTCAACAGTCGGACCTTGTAGCTAGCTCAGTTGGTAGAGGATAGGGCCGGTAAACCCGATGGTTGCTGGTTCGAATCCGTCTGCTGTCTAAATTTTCATTCCACCTTCAATCATTAACCAGTATCAATATATTATTTCAAGTTATTATTCATCGTAGACTAACATCAGTTGGAGGAACAATGGAAACTTGGAGCACTGGACAGCTAAATAACAACTTGAAATATTTCCAAATCCCCACAACTCTTTTAAAATTCAATTGAACTGGTGCTCATTGGTGACTGGCTTCGAGAGGTATTCTCGAAGTTCCAATGAGAAGTCATGACCGGTGGGGGCAAAGCCTGATGGTTATTGAACGATGACATTGGGTGGCGGTTGCGCTATATTGTGAGCTAACAGAAGTTGGGAATATGGACCATTGGATTCTACTGATCCACTGGCTTAATGGCGACGTGCTGGCCACGGAACTTGAAAGTCGCGGGTTCGATCCCTAGCCGGGGTAGGGTTGTGGGTGTGCACTGATGTCAGTCTACAATGAATAACAACTTGAAATATTTTCAAATCCCCACAACTCCCTCAAAATTCAATAGATCATTGTCGATTCTACGGTAGGAGATAGAAAAATATTAAAGGAAATCACTGAGTAAGCGGAGAATTTACTGAAATAATTACAGTCTTCTGGTAACCTCTGGAGAAAATCTGAACATTGTCATCATATTTTGTGTTCTATCAAACTACTATCAATTGAATGCTGAGTTACAACAGGGAACGAACGAAATAACAAGGAAGTCAGCTATTTTGTGCACATTTATTGCGTGATGACTAGTGATACCAACTAGCTGCTCGAACCTCAGTAGGTGGGGTGGGTTTCGAACCCGTAACCCGATGTTTGTTAGTCAATTTTGTAAACCATTGAAACACAGCCCAACTGATGTGCAACACTTCTAAGTTGATGGTAGCATAGTATTTGTCAGCACCGCGGTCAACTGATGCATCACGACTTTGAAAACTGCTCTATCTACCAAGATTTGGATAGCACTCAGATAGTATCAATAACCTTTAAAAAATAGGTATGGTTTATTGCCTATTACACAGATGTGGAAAAGGCGACTGAGTACTTTTCTAATCCTTTCGATTGGAAACATACAAGTTTGATATCAAAGTCGTATCATATTACACTTAACGGCTAAGAATCATGATCCTTAAAGCTAATCGAAATGAGAATATTAGAGTTTCAGGATCATAACTATCCCCGAAACACAACTAACAAGGCATCAATTCCCAGTGTGACATGGTAAAACTGATCAACAAATAAACAGATGATTAGGTAATATTGTAACAAACGACATTTTGTACAGTACTGATAAAATATTGTACACTTTTCATTAAAATCATCGGTCTATGACTTCTGCTGACCTCTCATCCATCCGTATACCTACTTATATTCATTCTTATCAGTAGCATCTACTACACTATGAATGAGATAAACTGGAAATGTTTTGTTAAAAATTCTGCTGTAAAAAATAATACTACTGATAATGAGAATGTAAGAATTTAATTGAACAGTTAAAAACTGCTCTATAGTAAAAATTATCAAGGTATGAACGATGAAGTTTGTATATCATTCTATTCTAGGTATATCGGTCAGTACATACAAATCAATCAGCTAGATTCAGATAATCTGAACTAATTCAATTGTATGAACTGAATTTGTCCAACTAGACAGTTGATGGATGACCTGGTTGAATGCAAAATAATCATCAACGACCCTATTGTGTTTAGTTCACTATGATCTGGTTTCCATATCAACCTGAGTAGTTGATGACATTTGTGTCAGAGGTCACATCTTGTAATCTTGCTCTGAGTCATTTCCAGTGGAAACCTTGTTGACACTATAGCTGGATGGTAGTTGAGAGACTACTCAACTGTGGATATATATATATATATACCCCGGACTCCTCATCTCAGTCAGAAATAAGAGATTGAAGCTGAAAATATCTCAAGAAATAAACCATTTTTTAACTGAGATTTCTCCCGAATTCTCTAAACGTGTATTACCATTAAGCAGTAATACTTTCTTGAACCACCCTATATAACATTGTGTGTGTGTGTGTGTGTGTGTGTGTGTGTGTGTGTGTGTGTGTGCGTCCATCACATAATTCCCCTCAATCACTGAGCTATTTTCCTGCTACATTCAGTCTTGAGTAATTTTTCATTTATGGAGAGTTAATACATCTATTGACTTCGATTTTAATGACCTTCCTCAGTTTGGCATATTTGATATCTTACTCATTGAACTGCTTAACCTGTAAATAGGAGACAGAAAAGGTTTTTTTTCTTCGGAAGAAGATTGATTCTCTGTTTTCTATTTGGTCAAACTAAACGTTGTTCTTCATAGATCATGTCCACATTTATTTGCTATTTCATCAGTCAGACTTTTTATATCATCACTATTACTATTATTTGTCGCTTGGGTTCCTAGTGAAACATACCGCTTCAGTAGCACGTCTCTATTCCACTCTCTTCTCTGCAATCTTTTCAACCTGCCTCCACCACTACCCACAAGCTCTCATTTCTTCCTCACACCATCTCCTCCATGTCACCCTAGTCTCGGATGCCAAACTTGTCGTTTCCCCTTTGAATTCCATTCCATGCCTTGGTCTGGCGCGTAATGTCTCCGAATGGTTTACTCAGTGTATGCCAGATCCCATCTCCACTTTCTTCTTCTACACATTTGTTGGTTGGTTTATTGCCAGCCAGAGTTCCTTGTTGCTTATTCTTTCTGGTCATTTGATCTTCAGTATTGAGCGTAGGTGGCAAGTGTTGATGAATATCTGTAATTTGTTGGAAATGCTTTTCATAATGCGCCAAGTCTCTCAACCATCACATAGAAGCACTGACTTGACTGAAATTAGTAGTGTTGAAAATCCGAACCTTGTTCTTTGTTTTGACTGCAGTATATTATCACTATAAAGGATATCAATTGACTTCTTATAACTAACTTTGTTTAATCTAACGGTAATTAGACCACTGAATTCCAGTGATTGTTCTGGGAAGGAGGGAGGGAGGGTGAAGTAAAATCCTACCTGATCATTTTACTTATAACCTAGTCAGGCTGATAATGAAATAGCATCTGAAGTTATATTTCCATAGGTTTTGGTCATTAAAGAAGGTTCACTCACTTCCCCACTTCCTAGATGTACACTCTCTTCACCTACTGATCCTATGATAAGCTGAAGTTGTACTTGATTGCTTTATGGCAATAATTTTCAACGAATGGTTGATGGGTTCCTTACACAATAGATATATATCTATATGCCTACTACTCCACAATTGTGTACACAGTTGCTGTGAGTACATTTCGATTTTTTTTTCAATATTTTTTCACTCTGTATACAATACTCTTGTCAAGTATAGCCAGTGAATAAGTATTCTTTTCACAAAACATTAACAGTTCTATCGTGTTATACGACTGGAAACATAGTTGTATATTATTATTATATATTATTATTAGTCCCTTGGGTTCCTAGTGGAACATAGGGCTTCAGTTACACGTCTCCAGTGACCTCTGTTCTCTGAGATCTTTCGAACCTGGTCCCACGACAGCCCACAACCTCTCATTTCCTCCGCGCACGATCTCCTCCATGTCACCCTCGGACGTCCAACTCGTCGCTTCCCATGGGGATTCCACTCGAGCAACTGGCCTGACGCGTGATGTCCTCAGTCGGCCTTCTCAGTGCATGGCCAATCCATCTCCACTTCCACCTGCATATTTGTTGCGTGATAGGTTCTTGGTTGGTTCGTTCCGAGCCAGAGTTCCTTGTTGCTTATTCTTATTATTCTGGCAATCCATCTGATCTTCAGTAGCGAGCCAGCGTAAGCAGTTGTTGATGAATGTCTGTAGTTTATTGGAAATGCCTTTCGTGACGCGCCAAGTCTCTGAAGCATACATGAGCACTGACTTGACGTTGGTGTTGAAAATCCGTATCTTGTTCCGCATGCTGAGTGCAGAAGATCTCCACACTGGTTTCAGGCTAATGAAGGCCTGTCTTGCTTTTCCGATTCTGACTTTGACGTCCTCGTCCGTCCCGCCTGTAGTTGAAACAGTGCTTCCTAGATAGGTGAAGGAGGTTACTTCCTTTAAGTTTCTCCCGTTGATGGTGACTGGAGTTTGTTGTTGCTGTTGTTGTTGGTGGTGGTGGTGCGGTATCTTCATCACCTCTGTCTTCTCTATATTCACCTGAAGTCCCATCTTCGCTGCCTCTTCTATCAACTTGTTAGTTTTTGCCTGTAGATCTTCAAGTTTATGTGACATCAGGCACAAGTCATCGTTGGCGAAATCCAAGTCTTCTAGGTTCTTTTCCGCCGTCCAGCGTATCCCCCTCTTCTCGCTGCCTACTGTTTGCTGCATGATCCAGTCGACCACAATAAGGAATATCATGGGGGATAGTAGGCAACCTTGTTTCACTCCTGTCTTCACTTCAAAAGCATCACTGAGCTTCCCATTGTGAATTACTTGTCATGTGGCATCTTCATATAGTTGTTGAACGATTACAGAGTTTTGATCACAGATATCTTCGTAGTTATTGGTCACGTTTTTTTGGGAATCAGGCAAAAGGTACTAAACTAGAGAAGTAAGTCAGTTGATGAAGTTGTGACTCAAGTGACTTGAATATACGCTTCACATACCAAGCTATTGCCTAGTTCAGTATGTTAACGTTCGAAAGGATTTAGATTAGGTTGGAATAGAGGTCATAGTGACCAGATTACGACATAGCCACTTGTCTCTGACTGTTCATCTGAAGCATGTATAGAAGGTGTAGACTAGTGCTTGGCTAAGATCTCCGAGACGATAGGATATGTCTGAAAGTCGGTTACAAGGGTGTAGATGTATTCACTCAACTTTGTCTACTTTGATATCACTCTCTATCCATTTGTTCTTTGTATACTACTATGAATTGCTGTTATTTGTATGTATGATTCTGTGTTACTGTTGTCTACCTGTTTGTCTGTTGGGTACTTAGTGATGTAAAACAGTGGGGATCGAATCGATACATTAAAACCCTCAGGTACGTACACATCTACCTAGACTATATGGCTTACCAAAGATTCATAAGCTTGGAATTCCACTACATCCAATTCTAGATATAATGAATTCTCTGTATCACTCAACAACAAAATGATTAGTATGAGCGCTAGAGAGAACCTCTACATTGCAATGGGCTCTCCTCTGAATCCTATCCTATCGGACATCTTTTTGGCCAAACTTGTAAACGGAGCAGTTAAGGGATGAATCAGTTCATCTTTGTAGTAATCACTACGATAAAGGTGATCTCTTGAATAATTTCAACAAAGTTCACCCACTCATGAAGTTCACCTGCAAGGAAGAATAAGGGAATAGTATTTCTTTCTTAGATGTCCTTTTCATCAGAAAAACAGGTGGATATATTAAAAGGAATATTTTTCGAAAGAACACATGGACTGGTCGTTGATATATTTACTGCCATAGCTTCAGACCGATTCAACATAAAAGAAGTCTGATCAAATGCCTGAGTTATAGGATAAGAAACATTTGTTCTGATGACTGTATTGAAGAAGAAATAAACTAGATACTTGGCGGAGTCGTGGGTACGCACTGCTGAAGAGTCCCATACTAGTCGGATGAAACAGCTGTCCATTACTCCTAGGTTTCTTCTGTTCCTCCAACTGATGTCAGTCTACGATGAATAACAACTTGAAATATTTTCGAATCCCCACAACAACTCCCTCAAAATGCAGTTGAACTGGTGCTCATTGGTGACTAGCTTCGAGAAGTATTCCCGAAGTTCCAATGAGAAGTCATGACCGGTGGGAGGCAAAGCCTGAAGGTTGTGAGGACAGTTACTCAACAATGGCCACGGAACCTGAAAGTCGCGGGCTCGGTCCCCGACGGAGTCGTGGGTGCGCACTGCTGAGGAGTCCCATACTAGGACGAAACAGCTGTTCAGTGCCCCCAGGCTTTCCCTTGTTCCTCAAACTGATGTCGGTCTACGATGAATAACAACTGGAAATTAGATAACATTTCACCAAAATGGTTATTCACTAAACTTCATAAATAAAAGATGTATCGAAACTTAGAGAGAAGATAAACAAAGACAATGTTGCTAAGAAGCTTGTATATCTTGGACTAGATTTTAAAGGTGATATTGCCTTGGATTTCGTAGCATATAGATCAAGTAGATCAGTCGAAACGACATTCAGTTAAGCGATGCTTTATGTCAGCTTTTTGACCAAACCATTACTGACACAGAGAACCAAGTAATAGGTTATGTATTTTTGAGATGAATGAAGATTTTTAATTTAGAAGTAGTATTCATCATGGACTGACATCACTTGGGGAACCTTTGAAAATCTGGGAGCACTGGACAGCTCATTAGTGACTTGCTTCCAGATGGATATCAGGAAGCTCTAATGAGAAGTCGTGACCTGTGGGGTCAACCAGTCGGAAGTGAAGTGGATGCTAACTGAAGACCTTGGTTGACAGTCGCGCTATGTCGTGAATTGACAGAAGTTGGAAATTATGAACCACTGGAAACCGACCCAAAGGCTGAATGGTTAACGCGTTCGCCGTGAAACCTGAGTGTCCTGAGCTCGATCCGTAGCCGGGTTGTGGGTGCGTACTGCTGAGGAGTGCTGTACTAGGACGAAACAGGTGCCCAGTGCTCCCATATTTTCAATGTTTCCCCAACTAATGTCAGTCCATGATGAATACTACTTACAAGCAATAGGTTACCTATGATGACCACTTGAATGTGTATTTGTGAGTTCAACTGTTCCATAGGCTATACTCAAAGGACTCTATCCACGCGCGCTCGTGAATATGTACCATATTGGTTAGAGAAAGGAATGACAACATTTATCAGCAGTGCAATCCTCTTACATCTAGTAGATTCCGGACATCAGATTAAGGTAGATCATGTCTTTTCTGTGATATATTGTATCCCTTGCAATCTTCAACTACGCATTTCATCCATAGCCGAAGCCATAGGGATCAACTCAAGAGGTCCCGACCTATGTGTTCAAAAGAAATATGTACATCCAGTTTGTTTATCTCGGCCCATAGTAGGGTCATCAACATGTTCTTTATAAACTTTCTTATCACAAATTGCACATTTTAACCTCCCATCCCTTCTATATTGTCATTAATAAACTAATAAACATTCATTTTCTTATATTATTAATAATCATTTGATTTAAAGTGAAACGACCGGATTCGAACCAGCGAACATTGAGTTTCTGGCCCAATTCGATTTGATCTCTCTCTATTCACTCATTAAAATATTGACTGTTTCAATATTTAGTGAAAATTATACATCATGCCCTATTTTGGTTATTGTATTTCACTTATTCTCCTAGGATTTATAACTGTATAGAGCCTGAAGAAGGTGAAGTTATTGAAAACAATTGTTCCCTCAAATTCTTCTTCTTCTGAATAATCTATAAAGGAATGTTTAGATGAAATGATTTTGTTTGCGTTTCAGAAGCATCTTTTCTAGATCTGTGGTCTAGAAAAAGACTGATTGAGTGAAGAAGTGTATATTCTTTGTCAATTAGGTCCGTCTTCATCTTGAGCTCTACACTAACATTGCATAGTATTACAATTTAATCAAATTACCAATTATGTGGTCATGTCTCGGAAATAATCATGTCAATAATCAATAGGAGTTACTAAGACATGAATATTGATAGAAACAAGAGGAACGGGGAAGAGGTGTACAAAGTAAACCTAGAAGTTACATCATGTTGTGACGGCCACGGTAATGAAAGTGGTTGTACAAACTTCTTTTGTATACAAAGGCTAGGTTTGTAAAGGTGGATTGGAATCGCCTCTGCTATGTGAAGTAACCGAGTGCATAATCCATGTGGTAAATAAATTGAAATCTGATGGATGATTTTGAAGGCGTTTCTAGTGTGTCAACTATATGTGTAAGTATGGAGGTCTTTATAGTTCTAATTTGTCCCTTGTTCAACCATGATGGGTAGTGGTGGGTGTGATTGTTTTGTACTGTTTACTTACTTCATCCTTGTTTTATTTTTACAGATGGATAAGTATATTGAACAATGCAATGCAAGAGGAATTTAGTCGAGCAATGAATGGGGAATTTCGTATACTTCTCAATCTGATCTATCGGAGGGATTAAATATTCCATTGTCATCATTATCATGTCGTGGCAATAATAACAATAATAATAACAATACTAATAATGATGATAATTTAGGCAGTAGCCTTGATAAAGCTTATTCGACGCTAACATGTCAAGGAAGCAATGTTGTCATCGCTTCAAAACACATGAAATCAGATAGTTTTGGTGATAGTCTACCGGGTAGTGAAAATGATCTACTTGATTCCAGGTAATAATTAATGTCTTTAAGTGTTTATTATCCAAAAATTGTATATTGTATTGCTAACATTTATACTGTTGAGAAGTATTCCTTCATGTAGTAATCCGATCAACGCCTATCTACCTATGCTGTTTATTTTATTTGTTTAGTATTCTTTCTAACAATTGGCTAAATTTCATCTGTCTTCATTCGACTAGGGGACTTTATAATTTTGTATGGTAAAGAGACTGTTAGTACATATCAGTAGGATTTACATGTAATTTCACGTCAGTTAGCGTCACAATGCGACATGATAAAACCGAGTCATTACTAATGCATGCTTATCTCCAATATTACGGAATGAAGTATAGTAGTCGACCACTGGATTGGTCTTCAACGGTGCCCCATGGCTAACAATAAACAATGTAGTGATTGAGTATGCCGTCCACTTCACTAACTTGGGAAGTAGGATCAGCCCTTGTGCGTCGGTCAGTGGCCAATGAAATCTCCGCACGAACATAAAAGGCTCGGTTGGCTTTTGCCAACTTACGCCACCTGTGGCACTGTCGTGATATCCGACTGTCTATTAAGGGTGACGTGTAGTGCACAGCAGTCGGCTCTCTTCCACTGTACAGGTGTGAAACATGGCCATTGAAGGTGGATGACATGAGAAGGCGGTCTTCAGATGTTTGACCACCGTTGCCTTCATAGTATGTATGCCGTATTCCGTATTCCATGGTGTCACCATGTGAGTAACGCACAAGTTAGGTGTAGAGTTGTAGGCAGGAGATGCAACTGTGAACATTTATCAACTGAGATGTCTGGCTATGACACGTATTATGTGTGCCTAGTGACCGATTGCCTTGTCACAAAATGTTGGGGGAAATTGGTTGAGACTGAGAAAAGGGTGGAGGTGACCATACTAAAACATGGCATCACTATATAAAGTATTTGATTGTTGGTTTGAAGCATGTGGGGTGGCGATGCAGACTGTGTGGCTGGTGTTGGTGAGACAAGAGAAACCAGTGGTTGAAGACTGAGTGTAGGTGATGTATCATGGCTGAGAAGGGATGTGAGTAGTGATGTATACACACGTTATCCCCATCTTAGCTCTTTACTGAATCTCACCATTTTCTCATTCTTCCTTTCTCTCTTTGGGTACTTTATATATTTCTTTCGACTGAACTTTCTTTTCTTCATCTTCCACTTCACTGTTTTTTTACTTGATGTAGTGATATGAGGTGTGGCAATTTGGACTGTTATGCAGTAATCCCTGGTCCTATGTTGATATTGATGATGATGATTGAACAGGAATTAATGTTCGTTTGCTTTACAGCATATTTTTGAGTATGAGATAAAATCCAGGTTTCTTCATCGTAATGGTATGTGGTCTACCAAACATTATTGAACCTCTCAACTAGGCGTTTACTGGTAATTATTACTTAAGTAGTATTCATCATGAAGTGATACTAGTTAAAAAAAACCACTAATAACCTGACAACACTGTACCACTGTTTCCTCTTGCCATGGGACTCCTCAGCAATACGCACTCATGACTTCACTGAGGCTCGAACTCATGACATTTAGTTTTCATGATGAGCGCGTTGACTATTCAATCACTGGGTCGAAATTTAGTTTTCTACAGTTTCCAACTTCTATCAGTTAGCGATATAGCGCAACTATCTATGATTGTATCTTAGTTATAATGTAACAAATTGATAATTCTAAAAGTCTCCTAAATAGACTTAACATCATACACAGCTACATCAGTTTATCGTGTGAAGTAGAATGTACTAATCAACTTTTTGTTGTTAACTAGAAGGGGAGATAGGTCAATAAAAAAGTGATCAGCGTACAAAAAACCTACATGTAGCGGACAGTACATAAGCTTTCATAGTTTCTGTCCAATACAGTTCAAAATGACTCAACATATATGCACAAGGGATACATTGGAACAAGAAACCAAGTTATTGGTTGTCTTGTTCTCTCTGAGGAGCTGGGTTGTTCAATCGTGAAGCTTCCACCATCTTTCTAGACAGTGACATCATCAACACTAACTTCAGTATGAAGTGAGCTATCAATATCTCTCCGTAAGTGATTTAGTGGCTTGCTCTGACGAAGTGGTCTATGATTGGTTGTTTCCTTCGATTGTTGTGTCATTGACTGACTCCATAGAGTTTCCTGTTGGTTGTTCCTCTGACCTCTCTGTTGTTTATCATTTTCGACTTATTAGTTGATAGATTGGGTCTATGTATATACATCTGTTGATTGTTGACTGACTGGCGTGGATCTCAAGCTTCTAGGAATTCTCTGATGATACTCTTTGTGTTTCCTCTGTCTAAAATTTCTACATTGTCAAAATTCAATTCATATCCACTGTTATCCACGTTCACTGAGGGATGAAATGTGACATTTAACAGCCAATCGGTGTTCATTTTGACGAAGGCGAAGGTTGGCATTCAGTTCACCCAGTCAGTAATCAATAGACGTATAGACATAGACCCAATCTATCAACTAACAAGTCAAAAATGATAAACAACAGAGAGGTCAGAGGAACAACCAACAGGAAACTCTATGGAGTCAGTCAATGACACAACAATCGAAGGAAATAACCAATCATAGACCACATTGTCAGAGCAAGCCAATTAATCATTCATGGAGAGATATTGACAACTCACTTGATACTGAAGTTAGTGTTGATGATATCACTGTCTAGAAAGACGACAAAAGCTCCACGATTTAGCAATCCAGCTTAGAGAACACAATAGATTCAAGGCCATCCACCTGAGCTACAAATATTCTACACCTTTTCAAAATCAAATTCTGGAATAAGAAAATCATAAACGACACATTCAGTTGTTATAAAAACGTCTCAACGGTGCAAACTAACTAGTACTCCATCCTGAAGAAGGATGTTTACATCACGCTATCGTATAAGGAGGAATGAAACAGCGTTAAGACAGATTGATTTTAGTTATTTAAAATACATACCATGCAGCCCCAAGCTCAATATTGTAGCAAAAATGAAACCCATGCTTCACAATAAACATCATAACTACTACATAAACAATCACGTCACATCTCGCTATGTATGTCAATTTATGTGTATGTGCGGTGATACTTAAATTAGGAATGAGTAATTGAACTATGAAGTCGAAGAAGGTGGAGCATATCGCTAAATGGCTAGAAAAACAATCACATTGAAGTAATCCGATCAATATAGGAGCCAGGCAACAACATTAAAACTATATCGTAACTCGGTGTTCTAGTGGGATAGCGTTCTGACATTTGAACCAATCGGTTTGGAGTTCAATTCCTAGTGAGAACAACATTACTCACTGTAGGAGGCAAGTACATTCAACTGACGAGCCTGAAATAGGATGAAACATGTGTCAATCTGGATTCCATTATCCATCATTATTATATATAATTCAACCATAGGCAATATTGAGGCATCCATGAAGGAGGCCATATGCCAATAGACAAAAATTGATTCGGTTCATTTAACTAAAATAAACCGATAGTTGTCTTATTGTGTTTACGATATTTCCTTTTTACCTTTCGAAAACCTTTTTAGTGGTTCTCAAGTCAGTCGTTCACATGAAAGTCATTTAGATAGTGTAGACGCTATTTCAACGGATGGAATTCATTCTATCGAGTCTAAAATACGTCCATCGAAATCAGTTATACAGTCTTCATTAAGATTTTGTTCACCGGGTAATGATATATGCGCTGATTGTGGTCGACCTGGTAAGTAGACATGTTTTGTTTTTTCTAAGGAATTTTTTCATAGTTTTTCTAATTGATTTTTTTCGATAAACACTTTCAAGGTAGGAGAATATCTGTGCATTCAAATCACCTTTTTTTGATACCCAACCAACGCCACCAGCAACAACAACAACAAGCTTCAATCACCATCAACAGGAGAAACTTAAAGGAAGTAGTCTCTTCCATCTATCTAGGCAGCATCGTTTCAACTACAGGCAACGACACAGGCACAGACGAGGATGTCAAAGCCAGCCAGGATGGGAAAGATAGCAAGACAGGCGTTCATTAACCTGAAACCAGTGTGGAGATCTACTGCACTCAGCATAAAGCGTGAACAACATCTCGATTTTCAGCACCAATTTAGTCAACTCAGTGCTTCTCTGCGGCGGTTCAGAAACTTGGCGCGTTACGGAAAGGATTTCCAACAAACTACAGACATTCATCAACAACTGCCCCCTACGCTGGCTCGTTACTGAAGATCAGATGGATTGCCAGAAAGAATAATCAAACAGGAAGGAACTCTGACCTGCTAACGAACCAACTAAGCAAGAACCTATCGCTCAACAAATATGTACTGGAAGGAAGTGGAGATAGATTGGGTATCCAGTGAGAAGGTCGAGTGGGGACATCCCACGTCAGGTCGGGACGTCGAGTGGAAGGCAGATTGGGAGTGAGGAGTTTGGTGTTGGAGGTGAGGGTGACATGGAGGAGATTGTGTTTGAGGAAGAAATAAGGTGATTGCTTGACAGAATCCAAATCCATTAAATTAGATACTGTTGATATAATGAGTTCGTCGAGTGGTAATCGATGGTTCTCTGAAGAACTTTAATCTTATGATTCGATACGAAATTGTAATGTATTCAGCAACTTTATACATATTCGTGCAGTAGTAGACACTGAACAGATACACCTGTTGTATAAGGGTTAATGATACTACCTGACTGCTGTCCAGACCTTGACAGATGGAACAGGGTTGGAACCTAAAACCCATCGAGTGAAAATCATCTTAGATCTAGTTAAATGTGAATCTCCAACGACTGAAATGGTTGAGGCATACGTTATGCATACCTAATCACTGTATACCTCACTGCGCAATATGGGGCTGTAGCTCATTGGTTAAGGGAGATAACCTTCTACCAATAGGTTATAGTTTTGAATACCACTCCACCTGCTGAGGTTTCGACAACTTGGTAGTATCGTTAGGCTTCACACAATAAGTGTAGTTCATTGCGTATTCCATGAATTTGCACAGGATTACTAAGAACATTTCGATTTTTCATCGCGTAATGTTAGATGAAATAGGTGTCGGTTGAAAAATTCAACATTTCTTCATTCCTTATTCGTTTGTTTTTATTACTTTCCACTGTTTTTGACTGATTCCTTTTTCTGTCTTCGATTTCTCATCTGATTACTTTGTTGTTTGATATGGTGATGTGAGATGTGTTAACATGGACGACCGTTACACAGTGATGCCTGGTTGTTCAGCAGTATATTTTATTTAGTAATGATGGATAGTGGTAGCAGTGGGATCCAGGATGTGCATTTCTACCTGTTTGAAACTCGTCTGCCGAATGTAGGTGCCTCCCAGTGAGTGATATTGTTCTCACCGGGATTCGAACTCAAGACCAATTGCTTCAAACTCTAGAGCGTTATCCACTAGCAATAACATTTTAAAAAACTATACCCGTCGCACAAGTAGTGGCTATCATGGCTTAGTGGTCTGGTGAATAACGCTCTAGAGTTTGAAGCGGTCAGCGCCGAGTTCGAACTCCAGGGGGAATAACATCACTAACTGGGAGGCAGGTACATTCAGTTGACCAGTCTCAAACAGGATGAAATGCACATCCTGGATTCTACTACTAACCATATTTTATTGTTTATCATGGCTTTTCTTGCAAACAATCATTATTTGGTTGATTTGGTTTCTCAAGTGATTCGATGGTTTTTTTTAATGACTGGTAGTTACTTGTATCTCACTTGTATTGTACCTAATCAAAGTTGAGGACGTGGCGAGGTATGTGTGTATGGTTCTGTAATAAGATGTCAAGGTTAGCTTTCTGTTTATTCCCTTTTGGGAGATTTCATATCAAAAATGTTTCATCAACATTACAAAGAAGTAAATAAAGTTTGTTTTATAAAGCTATTTTAAACCTTTAGCTGTAATGTGGTCAAATAGTGGATTGCTGTTTAGAGTTCTAGCATGACTTAAGCTTTCATTTCACCTTCAATCATCGCTTCATATAAGCAATAATGCAATGTATTTAAATTGAATCAATGAGTAATTCTTGTTATTTCATCATCTTTTAAACTAACTTCAAAGTCAACATTTATCTGTATATGTTATGACCGGTAATACGGCCTAACAGTCTACGAGCGATATGAGCCAAGCAAACTACGAATGATATAAACCTAACGCGCAGGGAATTGACTCTAACGCAAATCAAATTATCAACTACCGCCACAACAACAATACCACCGACGCGCGAAGGCAAGAAGAGATGATAGGCCGTTGACAGAGAGCTTTCCACTGTCTTAACAACAGTGATCATAGTTGACGCCAATGCTGAATATATATATATATATATATATATATATATATATGACCTTGACAATGCCAAATCCACATATAGGTAACAGCCAATGAGAGTTCAGCCTTGAGTGGAGAAGGAAGAAAAAGTTGTAGGGGTATGAAAAACAGCCGTGTAAGTTATTTCAAGGTCATGGGCAAAATAGCATACGAAAGGTATACAAAATTTAGGTCCTATATAACAGTATCTTCATCATTTTCTACTTTTTTTTTAATAATTTTAACAGATCCTGAATGGGTCAGTGTAAATCTAGGCATTTTAATCTGCTTAGAATGTTGTGGTGCACACAGAGAATTAGGTGTCCATTGTTCACGTACACAATCATTGGTAATGGATGAATTATCGACTAATCAATTATTGGTATGTTGTTGTGTTTTTTTCATAACGATAATTCTGTGTCATTCATATTTTATGAACCTGATGATACTTTTTACCCTTTTAATAGCAATAATTCAACTACTCACCTATTATATAAATGAGTATTGCACCGGAAACTAGCTTTTCCTTGATAAGAACAACATATTCAAAGAAGAGACTCTTTTCAACAAGTTTATATTCAAGTGGTAAATTCATATACATATATGATATTTGAAAAATTATATCCCGTGAGGAAAACTATATAAAGAACAAGATCCGGATTTTCTACACCAACATCAACTCAGTGCTTCTATATGGCTCAGAGACTTGGCGCGTTGCGATAAGCATTTCCAACAAACTACAGATATTCATCAACAGTTACCTACACTGGCTCCATACTGAAGATCAGATAGATTGCCAGAAATAATAAGCTACAAGGAACTCACTCTGGGAACGAACTAACGAGGCAAGAACCTATCAGCCAACAAATATGCACTGGAACGAATTGAAGATGGATTAGGTATGCACTGAGAAAACCATTCGGGGACATCACTCGCCAGGAGTCTGAAGGGGAAACGACGAGTTGGGCATCCGAAAGTGGTGACATGAAGGAGATCATGTGTGAGGAAGAAATGAAAGCTTATGGGCAATCGTGGAGCCAGGTTTTGAAGATTGCAGACAACAGAGTGAAATGGAGGTGTGCTACTGAAGCCTTATGTTCCACTAGGAACCCAAGGGACAAATAATAATAATGTGATGATGACATAGGCATTTGTGATTATGATAACAAAGTAGATCACGTAGTATGGGGAATGGTTGATAGAAAGTATATAACTCAGAAAGGGATGAAAAAGTTGGTGGAAAGTGGTAAATCAATCACGCATTATGTAATAGTACTATTACATAGTACATATGTACTATGTAATAGTATGTACTGTCTAGTGGACAATGTTCTGGTGTTTGAAGCGATCGGTCCCTAGTTTGAATCCCGGTGGGGACAACGTCACTCATTAGGAGGCAGGTGCATCCTGCTGACGAGCCGCAAATAGTACGAAATGCCCATCCTGGATTCCATTGCTAGCCAGTATCCATTATTACTATCATGTAATAAGATTAGACAAGTTGGTGTAGATGAAATCAATAAAGTCAATTATCAGAACAATAATAGTGATAAAGGAAGGATACAATAGGTTAAATTAACAAAGAGAGGAGGGGAAACTAATGGAGGTGGGAAAATGTCATGGCCAAAGTAAAAACAGTCGCTACTCTACATACTTCTACATGCACAGATCAGGTTTTAGTTCATAAATAGGTGAAGCCTTCAGTGTTTTAAAGAGTTGAAAACAAAGAAGATGTGAGAGGTTTGTTGAGTGGTAGAAATCAATCAAATTTTCTAGAGTCATACTTCTAATAGATTTTGTTTCACCTTTATAGCATCAAACTGGAACGTGTTGTCGTATACATGTAGAAAGCATTTTCTGGCTACGGCCGATCTACCTTGTTCCACAAGAGCTAGTGAACTAGTAGATATACATAGAAGCAGTCAAATGAAGAATGTTTATCTTAAACACAGACGACTAGAAAAAGTCAATTGAAGTTTTGTTGAGAAGAAAGTTCTATTGATTGATTAGCATAGACGATTCTCGAGGATGGTCTGTTCCTGGATGACCTTTCAATTCTAGGCTAATGAACAATGTTTTCTTTGAGACTGAGAAGATGACCGGTTGAATATTTCTTTCTCGGATATTTTTTTTATAAATAAAACGGTATGCGGTAACCGTTTTATTATTGTTATCATCATAATAGTGTTTAGTTTTCCTCACGGGAGATAATTTTTCGAATATCACATATGTATACGAATGTACCACTTGAATATAAATTTGTTAAAAAGAGTCTCTATGCTAAATATCTTGTCCCTTTTTCTTTTTTTCTGGTAAACTAAATTCTGATTAACGCGTAAGGCATACTCTGTTTCATTGACATTAGAAAGGTAGTGAGGAAACCATAGAGTGTGATAAATAGTAATTTACTGAGTAATATTGCAAACCAGCGACCATCGAGTTTCTGACCCCCATTACTCTACAAATGTGAATTCTGGCGTGCAACTGTTGATCTGAACTTTATGATTTCATTCTAATCACTGAGGGTTTTCCCCGACTGTTATACGAATGCGTCTATATTTGGTCGATCGAGTATCATTATTTGCATTTATGTAAATCCTTGATTGAAAATGTGAAATGGTAGATGAAGTCAACTAGTCTCCATTCTGTCATACATACAATCTTCCTGATTCTAGTGGACTGGATCATGCAACAAACAGTGAGGAGCGAGAAGGGGAAACGCTGCATTGCAGAAAAGAACCTAGAAGATTTGGATATTGCCAGTGATGATTTATGTCTAATGTCGCACAAACTGGAAGATCTACAGGGGAAAACTAACAAGTTGACAGAAGAGGCAGCGGAGTGCAGCGAAGAGAGACGGAAGTTCAAGTGAATGTAGAGAAGACAGAGGTGATGAAGATACGCAATGAACAACAGCATGAACAAGAAGCTGCAATCACGATGAATGGGAGAAACTTGGAGGAAGTAGCTTATTTCACCTACCTATCTAGGCAGCATGGTTTGGAGTACAGGCAACATGGGCACAGAGGAGGACGTCAAAGCCAGCCAGTATGGGAAAGACAGCAAGACAGGCGTTCCAGCATTAACCTGAAAGCAGAGTGGAGATCTACTGCACTCAGGATAAAGCGTGAACAAGATCCACATTTTCAACACGAACTCAGTCAAGTAAATGCTTCTATGTGGTGGTTGAGAGACTTGTTGCGTTACAAAAGGGATTTCCAAGAAAGTAGAGATATTCATCAACGACTGCCTACGCGCGATACTGGTGCTCAGATGGATTGCTGGAAAGAATAAGGAAGGATGAACTGTGAGGACGAAGCAATGAAGAACCCACCGCCTAAGAAGTAGGCAGAAAAAGAGAGTGGAGATGGATTCGGTATACGCTGAGAAGGCCGACTGTGGACATCACACGTCAGGCACTCGAGTGGGACCTAGAAGGGAAACGGCGAGTTGTGCGTGCGAGTCGAGGGTGACGTGTATGAGATCGTGTGAGGAAGAAATGAGAGCTTGTGGGGAGTCGTGGAGCCAGGTTGAAAAGATTTCAGAGAAGAGAGTGCACTTGAGACGTGCTACTGAATCCCTATGTTCCATTAGGAACCCAAGGGACAAATGATGATGGTGATGATGAAATACATACAAGCAAGAACAAAGATAGTTTCAGAATAAAATGAACTGATTTACTTTCTTCGGCATTTATCAGCTGCAAATAGTCTACAATAATGACATCATAAACTTGAAATATGCACAAACAAATGAAAAACATCAAAATAGGGATATTTCTCAATCCTTCTGCAGAATCACTAAACCGAATACCAACTTTCTTATGGCTTTTGTGAAAGCTCTACCTATCAAACTTTTTCAATCTGACCTTTATACTCAGGAAGTGACTATGATAACCTTGATAAACTGTATGCACTTTTTTGTATGTACATAATTTTACATTCTTCGTCTGCATCATCTCTTTACTCACTTATAGTAATGATGGGTAATGAGTAGTAGTGGAAGCCAACACGCTCATTTCCTTCTATTTCGAACTCGTGAGTGAGATGTATCTGACTTTCCCATTCTTATTCAATTTCATGGAGGTCTCCTTCTTGTCACCTGACTACACAGAGGTTGACCTAATCCCAGAAGAATTTTCGTTCGACCTAGAATACACAGATAACACAGTTTTGTTAGGTGAAGACTCTGACAAGATACAAGGTCCTGTGAACACTTTGAGTGGGAATTTGAGAATGTTTGGGATGCGTTTCTCACCACGGAAATGCAAATTGTTGCTGCAGGATTGGTTTTCAACGGTGCCCCACCGCGGCTAACAATGGAGAGTGAGTATAGTGGTTGAGTGTGTCGACTACCTACTTAACTTACCTGGGAAGTAGGATCAGTCTTTGTGCATTGGTCAGTGGCTGATGAAATCTCTGCACGAATAGAAATGGCACAGCTGGCTTTTGCCAACTTACACCACCCGTGGCACCGCCATGATATCCGATTGTCTATTAGGGGAGCATATAGTACACAGCAATCCTCTCTGTTGTACTCTATGGTTGTGAAACATGTCGGTTGAAGTTAGGAGACATGAGAAGGTGGGCTTCAGATGTTTGACCACCGTTGTCTTCATAGTATATGCTGTATTCGGTATTCCGTTGTGTCACCACACCACGTAAGTAAAGCCGAAGTCATTTGTAGAGTTTTAGTGATGGAGAAGAGGTATAAGAGTTGATGGGGTTGTGAATCTTGATCGTTTGAGATTTTAGGCTGAGACATGTGTTACGTATGCCTAGTGACCGATTGCCTCATCACACAATGTTTTGCGAAGTAGATGTAGGCTGTAAAAGGGCTTTTGGCTGTCAGCCAGACTAAAACATGGTATGAATGTATGAAGTGTTTGATTGTTAGTTTGAACCATGTGGGGCGATGGGGAGTGTGTGGTTAGTGTCGGTGGGATGAGAGAAAGTAGTTATTGGAGACTGAGTGTAAGTGATGTATCGTGGCTGAGAAGCGATGTGAGTGGTGCAAATGTCTTTATACCAATGCTGTAGCACATTGACCTGAGGAAATCTCTCCGTCCCAACTATATGGCTTAAGATCCTTTTCTTCTTACTGTCAACAGCTCTCATATGATAGGGTTGACCCATTGCCTCGACGTGGAATTTTAGGTGAAGTTAAATTCGGTTGGAAGAGGGTTCAGACATAACCGATTATTGTTCCTTAGCCCAGTAGTTAGATTTAGACTGTCTAGTTGGGTTAAGCCGAGAGGAATCAATGGTTGCCGGCTCTAATTGATATGGTTGAAGACATATTCATTTGTTAACATCTTCTAAGGCTTGAATATTTGTACTAACCATTCTCTTCAAATTGTTTATTCTCTTATACAACTTTGTTAACTTCTCTTTATCCCAGTATGAGATGTGATACTTGTATTCGAGATTCTACATTCATTCTCCTCATATGTCTCATGTATGAACTTGCACCAATTTGTGTGTTTATCTTAAATCTTGTCAACTTATTTTTACAAAGTTTATTTTGTTTCCCTTGTATACCTCCTCTTAGTTGCCTCGATTTATTGGAAATCAATTATTCAACAGTGTATTCGAGTCTAGTTTACCGACAGAAATAAAGCCTAATGCTTTAACTCTTATAAGGTAAGCAACACTTCCCTATTATAATACAGATAATTCATATTTCTACTTTTTTTTTTGTTGCTTGTTTTCAAAATTCTTTTTACATCATCTCGTTAGAATTTGCATGATTCATAGATAGCAGAGTGACTTTAAAGGTCACCCTAGCGGCTGCTGAAATAACCAATCAGGTTTTACTATTCCATCAAAAAAGCGAGTTTTTCTATGAATTGTAGAGACGTTATTTGTTATCTCAGCAGTGGTTAGAATAACCTTTGAAATCACTTCAAATGCTACTCTGGTGTTGACCAATCATATTCTTAAGCTTTAAACTGATTAGTTGTATAAATGACACTGACTTCAAAGGCCACTCTAGTAACGAATGAATTGACCAATTAGATTTCTTCATTTTTTAAGTGTCTCTACCTTTACAGCCGAAATAGGAAGATCTGATTGGTTATCTCAGTGGTTGTGAGAAGATGGGAGATGAGCAATTACATTTCTCTATTTTATGTATTCATCGACTTTGAAAAGACCTTTGACAACGTCGACTGACAAGTAATTTGCCGACTGCTGCTTCAACACTACGGAATACCACAAACCTTTATCAATCTCATTCAACAAGTATATGAAGACACCACATGCCAAGTAGTTCACAATCGGAAAATCAGTGATGCCTTTCAAATGAAGACAGGAGTAAAACAAGACTGTCTACTATCACCCATGAAATTCCTTATTATAGTGGACTGGATCATGCAACAAACAGTGAGGAGCGAGAAGGGGAAACGCTGCATTGCAGAAAAGAACCTAGAAGATTTGGATATTGCCAGTGATGATTTATGTCTAATGTCGCACAAACTGGAAGATCTACAGGGGAAAACTAACAAGTTGACAGAAGAGGCAGCAGAGTGCAGCGAAGAGAGACGGAAGTTCAAGTGAATGTAGAGAAGACAGAGGTGATGAAGATACGCAATGAACAACAGCATGAACAAGAAGCTGCAATCACGATGAATGGGAGAAACTTGGAGGAAGTAGCTTATTTCACCTACCTATCTAGGCAGCATGGTTTGGAGTACAGGCAACATGGGCACAGAGGAGGACGTCAAAGCCAGCCAGTATGGGAAAGACAGCAAGACAGGCGTTCCAGCATTAACCTGAAAGCAGAGTGGAGATCTACTGCACTCAGGATAAAGCGTGAACAAGATCCACATTTTCAACACGAACTCAGTCAAGTAAATGCTTCTATGTGGTGGTTGAGAGACTTGTTGCGTTACAAAAGGGATTTCCAAGAAAGTAGAGATATTCATCAACGACTGCCTACGCGCGATACTGGTGCTCAGATGGATTGCTGGAAAGAATAAGGAAGGATGAACTGTGAGGACGAAGCAATGAAGAACCCACCGCCTAAGAAGTAGGCAGAAAAAGAGAGTGGAGATGGATTCGGTATACGCTGAGAAGGCCGACTGTGGACATCACACGTCAGGCACTCGAGTGGGACCTAGAAGGGAAACGGCGAGTTGTGCGTGCGAGTCGAGGGTGACGTGTATGAGATCGTGTGAGGAAGAAATGAGAGCTTGTGGGGAGTCGTGGAGCCAGGTTGAAAAGATTTCAGAGAAGAGAGTGCACTTGAGACGTGCTACTCTAAAGCTAACAACCGATAAATCAATGAATTGATAATCTCATCAAATCTCAATCACAATTTAGTGGATGGCTTTCTATGCGTTATGTATCCCTGAGTTAACCCTGCTGCTAGTTGCCCATTATTTTGTTTAACTGTAATTGCCCTAAGCACATCATATACTCATGAAGTCTTTAAGCAGACCTCGAACGTGATTGGTCTGTTGTATGAATCATACAACTCAGTCTACATAAAGTATGTTACGCTTATTATTAATCGTATCTATTTCCGGCGATCTGATTTGTTCGCATATACAACTAAATTAGCTGTTCACATCACATTATGATTTATACGGATATAATAATCAATTGATTTCAGGCACAAAATATGAGATAATGCACTGATTATTTCCAAACTATAAGTCATACATAAATAGATGAGAAAGGAGGGGGGGGAGTCGATTTAAAGCTCTTGGACAACTAACCGAGCTATACAGTAATGAATTCACTACTAATGATAACACTTATCTGAAGAGATTCACATTTTCCCCTTATCGGCTGATGTAAACAATATCCTTAAATGGAGTTAATAAGCGACTGATAAGAGAAATAGTGGTGATTACAACACATGCCTAAAAGGGTCATTCAAATCCTCTTTAGTGTTACCGTATAAAGAAGACAAGTCGCAAAATTTCACGTAGAATTCTTAACAATGCTGGGTTGGATTAGGGTTGTATTTAAATCCCCAAAGTCACCCAGACAGAAACTTTGTAGACTAAACGGTCCATTAGAGTGAAATTGAGAAAAAGAATGTAATCTATGGAATACCAGGTGATGATTGTGAAGTCAAGTGTATGAGTGAAAGCAGGCGATCAGGGTTAGCCAGAATAGCAGAACACAAAGATTTAGCGAAACAGAGTGGCAGACGGTGCCAAGATGAGTAAGTTAGAGAAAAAGTTGGCTACTACTGTGCATGCACTGACCCGGTTGACAGTGTGAAGATATGAAGTGGTCATGGGGTTTTGATCACAGATGTCTTCATAGGATTGCTTACATTTAGTGAAATCATCGTGTGAGAAATGTTGAAGTGAGGCGAAGGGTAGTAGGCAAGACAGGTAAGTCAGCCGATGATGAGGTTGTGAATCTCAATGGAGTGAAATGGTTTGAACACGTGTACTATGCATGTGAATCCACTGCCTTCTTCGATGTGCTGGTATACTGGGGGGAAAGTTGTATTAGTTTCGCAGAGGGTTCAGGGTGATCAGATCATCAAGACCTGGCACCAATGGATGACATGTTAGATTGTTGGTGGGGGTCGGCGAGACGACAGGAACAGTTTTTGAGGAGTGTTCGTGACATGGCTTGAAATTGGTTAGTAGTGGCAATGGTGACATCACACTAACGGTTATTCTGTCAAAGAACTTTGTGTACTTTGATGTGGATAATTTTCTATCCACTTGTTCCTTGTGTTACTGTTTTGAAGTGACGCAGTTGTATGTGAGGTTGTTTATTGATTTTGTCAGTCAGTCACATGGTAAGCCAGCCATCAGCACGAACACTTATACTGAAATACTGGTTAATAATTTATTTAGTATTGTAGATATGAATCGGAAATTGTCCCTACAGTTGACTCCTTACCTTGTTTTAATTCTCAATAGTGTTGTTGTATAAAGAAGGCCCAACGGGAATTTCACATAGAATTCTTAACAATGCTGGTTTGAATAAGGGTGGTATTTGAATCTTCACACTTACTCAGAGAGAAACTTTGTAGGCGCTAAACGATCCATTATAGTCAACTGAGAAAAAGAATATAATCCATGGAATACCATGTAATGATTGTTAGGTCAAGTGTATGATGAGTGAAGGCAGGCGATTTTGTAGCAGTCGAAATAGCACAACACCTATATACACTAATGTTATAACATCACTGATTTATCAATTGAAGTCATTTCAAACAGTTACTTATTGAGTTTATCACCTTTTCTTGGCAGAGGGTTGAGGGTGATCAGATCATCAGGACCTGGCACCAATGGATGACATGTTAGATTGTTGGTGGGGGTCGGCGAGACGACAGGAACAGTTTTTGAGGAGTGTTGGCGACATGACTTGAAATTGGTTAGTAGTGTCAATGGTGACATCACACTAACGGTTATTCTGTCAGAGAACTCTGTGTACTTTGATGTGGATAATTTTCTATCCACTTGTTCCTTGTGTTACTGTTTTGAAGTGACGCAGTTGTATGTGAGGTTGTTTATTGATTTTGTCAGTCAGTCACATGGTAAGCCAGCCATCAGTATTGTAGATATGAATCGGAAATTGTCTCTACAGTTGACTCCTTACCTTGTTTAAATTCTCAATAGTGTTGTTGTATCAAGAAGGCCCAACGGGAATTTCACATAGAATTCTTAACAATGCTGGTTTGAATAAGGGTGGTATTTGAATCCCCAAACTTACTCAGAGAGAAACTTTGTAGGCGGTAAACTATCCATTATAGTCAACTGAGAAAAAGAATATAATCCATGGAATATCATGTAATGATTGTGAAGTCAAGTGTATGATGAGTGAAGGCAGGCGATTTTGTAGCAGTCGAAATAGCACAACACCTATATACACTAATGTTATAACATCACTGATTTATCAATTGAAGTCATTTCAAACAGTTACTTATTGAGTTTATCACCTTTTCTTGGCAGAGGGTTGAGGGTGATCAGATCATCAGGACCTGGCACCAATGGATGACATGTTAGATTGTTGGTGGGGGTCGGCGAGACGACAGGAACAGTTTTTGAGGAGTGTTGGTGACATGACTTGAAATGGGTTAGTAGTGTCAATGGTGACATCACACTAACGGTTATTCTGTCAGAGAACTCTGTGTACTTTGATGTGGATAATTTTCTATCCACTTGTTCCTTGTGTTACTACTTTGAAGTGACGCAGTTGTATGTGAGGTTGTTTATTGATTTTGTCAGTCAGTCACATGGTAAGCCAGCCATCAGTATTGTAGATATGAATCGGAAATTGTCTCTACAGTTGACTCCTTACCTTGTTTAAATTCTCAATAGTGTTGTTGTATAAAGAAGGCCCAACGGGAATTTCACATAGAATTCTTAACAATGCTGGTTTGAATAAGGATGGTATTTGAATCTTCACACTTACTCAGAGAGAAACTTTGTAGGCGGTAAACTATCCATTATAGTCAACTGAGAAAAAGAATATAATCCATGGAATACCATGTAATGATTGTTAGGTCAAGTGTATGATGAGTGAAGGCAGGCGATTTTGTAGCAGTCGAAATAGCACAACACCTATATACACTAATGTTATAACATCACTGATTTATCAATTGAAGTCATTTCAAACAGTTACTTATTGAGTTTATCACCTTTTCTTGGCAGAGGGTTGAGGGTGATCAGATCATCAGGACCTGGCACCAATGGATGACATGTTAGATTGTTGGTGGGGGTCGGCGAGACGACAGGAACAGTTTTTGAGGAGTGTTGGTGACATGACTTGAAATGGGTTAGTAGTGTCAATGGTGACATCACACTAACGGTTATTCTGTCAGAGAACTCTGTGTACTTTGATGTGGATAATTTTCTATCCACTTGTTCCTTGTGTTACTGTTTTGAAGTGACGCAGTTGTATGTGAGGTTGTTTATTGATTTTGTCAGTCAGTCACATGGTAAGCCAGCCATCAGTATTGTAGATATGAATCGGAAATTGTCTCTACAGTTGACTCCTTACCTTGTTTAAATTCTCAATAGTGTTGTTGTATCAAGAAGGCCCAACGGGAATTTCACATAGAATTCTTAACAATGCTGGTTTGAATAAGGATGGTATTTGAATCTTCACACTTACTCAGAGAGAAACTTTGTAGGCGGTAAACTATCCATTATAGTCAACTGGGAAAAAGAATATAATCCATGGAATACCATGTAATGATTGTTAGGTCAAGTGTATGATGAGTGAAGGCAGGCGATTTTGTAGCAGTCGAAATAGCACAACACCTATATACACTAATGTTATAACATCACTGATTTATCAATTGAAGTCATTTCAAACAGTTACTTATTGAGTTTATCACCTTTTCTTGGCAGAGGGTTGAGGGTGATCAGATCATCAGGACCTGGCACCAATGGATGACATGTTAGATTGTTGGTGGGGGTCGGCGAGACGACAGGAACAGTTTTTGAGGAGTGTTGGCGACATGACTTGAAATTGGTTAGTAGTGTCAATGGTGACATCACACTAACGGTTATTCTGTCAGAGAACTCTGTGTACTTTGATGTGGATAATTTTCTATCCACTTGTTCCTTGTGTTACTGTTTTGAAGTGACGCAGTTGTATGTGAGGTTGTTTATTGATTTTGTCAGTCAGTCACATGGTAAGCCAGCCATCAGTATTGTAGATATGAATCGGAAATTGTCTCTACAGTTGACTCCTTACCTTGTTTAAATTCTCAATAGTGTTGTTGTATCAAGAAGGCCCAACGGGAATTTCACATAGAATTCTTAACAATGCTGGTTTGAATAAGGATGGTATTTGAATCTTCACACTTACTCAGAGAGAAACTTGTAGGCGCTAAACGATCCATTATAGTCAACTGGGAAAAAGAATATAATCCATGGAATACCATGTAATGATTGTTAGGTCAAGTGTATGATGAGTGAAGGCAGGCGATTTTGTAGCAGTCGAAATAGCACAACACCTATATACACTAATGTTATAACATCACTGATTTATCAATTGAAGTCATTTCAAACAGTTACTTATTGAGTTTATCACTTCCTTTTTTTTCTCAGTGATATCGATGGAATGACTCAAAGACGTGCATTCATCAAGTCAAAGTATGTTGATCGACGTTTTATAACAAAAACTACATCTGATCATTCAATACTTCTATCGAATTCTACATTAGATCATAATAATATCAATAATGATAATAAATCAGATGATATAACAACAACAACAACAACAATATCTACTACTACTGGAAGTTGTCTATCAACACGTGATCCTGTTTCACAGCGATTTTTAAGACGTGATCTACTCAGAGCTGTTAAAACAGGCAATTTACCATTATTAATACAGGTAATAAAAGATTAGGTTAACAAATTATTATCTGTCAGTTTCTCATGTTCTGTATTATTACTATTATTATTATTATTATTGTTATTTATCCTTTGGGTTCCTAGTGGAACAAAGGGCTTCAGTAGCACATCGCTATTCACTCTGTTCTCTGTATAACTGCCCAGAAGCTTTGATTTCTTCCTCATATGATCTTCTGCATGTCACCCTCACCTCGGACGCCCGATTCTTCACATTCTCTTTGGATTCCACTCGAGGACCTAACACGTGATATCCCTAAACGCATGTTTTATATAGGTTATTTATGTGTATATTATTTTTTTTACTAATATTTTTTTACATACAGCAACATTTGAACGAAGTGTTGCGTAATTTGGAGGTTTGTGGGGAGTTAGTAATTTTTTTTTTGAAGTTGGTGTCCATCATGGACTGGTATCAATTGGTGGTCATTGATGACTAGTATCGAGAGGTGCCTCATGATATTCCAATGATAAGTTGTGACCAGTGAAGCAAACCTGATGGCCGTGAAGTCAACGATGATACTGAGTAATGGTTGCGCTATGTTGTGTACTGATAGAAGTAGGTAATCTGAACCACTGGATTCCGACCCAGTAGCTTGATGGTGGTAAAATGCACACCATGGAACCTGAAGGATGGGCGGGGTCATTACGCATTGTTGAGGAGTCCCATACTGGTCGAACGAAACAGCTGGCTGTTCAGTGCTTCCAGGCTTTCAATGTTCCTTTCATTAATGTCGGACCATGATGACTACTAACTTGAAAAGTAAATTGATTTATGATCTACATCATTTGATGTACCTGGGGATAAGATTCATTGAGTTAGGGTTTAGGGTATTGTTCCGCCTACTTCGATCTGGATACCCAGGTAGTCCCTGTGTAATAGGTGTGCATGGTTGCCTGTACAATACATTATCAGTCATCAGGATAGAGTCACAATATTACTGTAGCACAGGTATTGATTGGTGATAGGTTAGATCTAATATGTGAATAGTATCATACTCACAATGTGTAAGTTCAACCCGAAGTTTAACATGAACATAGCGAATATTTAGAGAATACTGTATACATTATAAGTGTCCTTTCCATCGTAATGTTCTTGAAAATCAAGATTTTGTTTTCGCCATGACTATTGATTTTCAAGTATCATCATGTCTGTAATTACATTGTCACGTTTACGCAATCTTTGACTCAGTAATTATCTATCACTGACTGAGTCATTGTTTCAAACCACATCTCTGGTTTCACTTCTTCAAGTATGTGGTAGTATAAGTCCTCACATGATAGCTGTTAATGACAATTTCGCATCTAGTTTGACGTACACTTCACTTACCTGGGAAGTAGGATCAGCACTGCCCTGGTGGCTCAGTGGCAGTTGAAATCTTTATTATTATTATTATTGGTCCCTTGGGTTCCTAGTGGAACATAGGGCTTCAGTAGCACGCCTCCAGTGACCTCTCTTCTCTGAGATCTTTTGAACCTGGTCCCATGACAGCCCAGAAGCTCTCATTTCCTCTTCGCACGACCTCCTCTATGTCACCCTCGGACGTCCAACTCGTCGCTTCCCATGGGGATTCCACTCGAGCAACTGGCCTGACGCGTGATGTCCTCAGTCGGCCTTCTCAGTGCATGGCCAATCCATCTCCACTTCCACCTGCATATTTGTTGGGTGATAGGTTCTTGGTTGGTTCGTTCCCAGAGTTCCTTGTTGCTTATTCTTTCTGCCAATCCATCTGATCTTCAGTAGCGAGCCAGTGTAGGCGGCAGTTGTTGATGAATGTCTGTAGTTTATTGGAAATGCCTTTCGTGACGCGCCAAGTCTCTGAACCATACAAGAGCACTGACTTGACGTTGGTGTTGAAAATCCGGATGTTGTTCCACATGCTGAGTGCAGAAGATCTCCACACTGGTTTCAGGCTAATGAACGCCTGTCTTGCTTTTCCGATTCTGACTTTGACGTCCTCGTCCGTCCCGCCTGTAGTTGAAACAGTGCTTCCTAGATAAGTGAAGGAGGTTACTTCCTTTAAGTTTCTCCCGTTGACGGTGATTTGAGTTTGTTGTTGTTGCTGATGGTGGTGGTGCGGTATCTTCATCACCTCTGTCTTCTCTATATTCACCTGAAGTCCCGTCCTCCCTCGCTGCCTCTTCTATCAACTTGTTAGTTTCTGCCTGCAGATCTTCAAGTTTATGTGACATTAGGCATAAGTCATCGGCGAAATCCAAGTCTTCTAGGTTCTTTTCGGCTGTCCAGTGTATCCCCCTCTTCTCGCTGCCTACTGTTTGCTGCATGATCCAGTCGACCACAATAAGGAATATCATGGGGGATAGTAGGCAACCTTGTTTCACTCCTGTCTTCACTTCAAAAGCATCACTGAGCTTCCCATTGTGAATTACTTGGCATGTGGCATCTTCATATAGTTGTTGAATGAGGCTGATAAAGGTTTGCGGTACTCCGTAGTATTGAAGCAGTTTCCAAATTACTTCCCGGTCGACGCTGTCAAAGGCCTTCTCGAAGTCGATGAAGTTGAGGTAGAGAGCTGATTGCCATTCTATGCTCTGTTCTATGATGATGCGTAGTGTAGCGTTGCAATTTGGTCTGCACATGATTTGTACTTCCTGAAGCCTGCCTGTTCCGGTCGTAGTTTTGAATCCAGTGCGTCTTTGAGCCTCTCTAGGATGATGCGGCTTAATATTTTACTTGGGGTGGACAGGAGAGTGATTCCGTGCCAGTTCTTGCAAGCACTGAGGTCTCCCTTCTTCGGCAGTTTGACAAGGTAACCCTTCTTCCAATCGTCAGGTACCTTCTCTTCCTTCCACACCTTCTGCAATAGTGGTGTGAGCATGTCCGCTGTTGTCTCTGCATCTGTTCTCAGTGCTTCTGGCGGTATCCCATCTGGTCCTGCTGCTTTCCCGCATTTCAGTAGCTTTATGGCGTTCAGGACTTCCATTTTCTTTGGAGGATTTATGTTCACTTTTAATTCAGTGGTTGGGCTGTAGGTGGTATTTCTGGACGAAGTGCAGGTGGTGGTCGATTCAAGAGCTTCTTGAAGTGGTCGGCCCATCGTTTCCTCTGTTTCTCTTCTTTTGTAATTAAATTTCCTTCTTCATCTTTTATTGGTTTCATCTGTGTTGGTCTCTTCCCTGATAGCAACCTGGTTATTTGATACAATGTCGTCAGGTCTCTCTCCTACCAGTCAGCAGCCTGTTCTGCTTCACTTGCCAGTGTTTCGTAGAAGTGTCTTTTGTCTTTGCGTGCACTCTTCTTCACTTCTTTATCCAGTGTTTTGTACATTGTGCTCAGTTCCTCTTGTCGTTGAGCATCCTTGCACTGGTTTATCTTCTGCTTCACCATCCTCCTCTCCTCTATCAGCTTCCAGGTATCTGTCGAGATCCATTCCTTGTCTTCTTTCTTCTTCCTTCCTAATACTGTTGTGCAGGTTTCTTTCCACATAGCTTTCAAAGACTTCCAGTGTTCTTCCACACAGGTTTCTTCAGGGATGTCCCTCGACGTCTCCCATTTTGTCTTGATGGCTGCTTTGAAGATCTCCTTTGTAGTTTCATCCTTCAGTTTCCGAGTATTGTACTTGAATTGAGGTCTATCACCAGCTTCCTTGAAGGCTTTTAACTTGATTTGGAAGGTTCCTTGCACTAGATAGTGGTCTGAACCTACATCTGCTCCTCTTCTTGACCTTGTGTTAAGTAGACTGCGTCTCCACTTTCTTGAGATTGAGATAAAGTCGATTTGATTTTTAGTGTGTCCATCTGGTGAAATCAAATCCATGTCGCTTTGTGGATATCCTTGTGCTTGAACACAGTGCCTCATTGCAATCACCAAATCGTTGGATGCACAGAATTCTGCAAACAATTCTCCATTCTCATTCATTTCACCTAGTGCCTCTCGACCCATGGTTAGTTCTCTTCCCGTGTTGTCCCCTCCCAGTTTGGCATTCATGTCGCCCATCAGAATTTTGATATCGCCAACTGACGTCTTGTCCAGTGTTGATTGAAGTTGTCTGTAGAATTCCTCCTTTTTCTCTTGCTCTGCATTATTTGTAGGTGCATAACATTGTATGATTGTGACCTTTCTTCCTTTTGAGTTGAATCTTGCTGTCATGATCCTGGAGGAGATTGGTTCCCACTGCATGAGAGCCTTCGATGCTCTTGAGGACATCATGATAGCCACTCCCTCAGTGTGCTCGTGGTTGGCGTCTGGGTGACCGGAGTAGATTATTGATTCTCCAGTTGACAGTTTGGAGAGTCCACTCCCATTCCATCTGCTTTCGCAGATCCCAAGCACTTCGATGTTATACCTTCTCATCTCCCTTGCAATCTGGGCTGCCTTACTGGGTTCAAACATCGTGCGGACATTCCATGTCCCCACGTTTACTTTCGCTTTCATCGAGAGAAGACACATCGGCCAATTGGCTTCCCGAAGGCTTTCACCAACTGGCATCATTTCGCCTCTCCGATTCCAGCGGGGAATAAGTTTGTTTTCATTTTTTATATTTTGTTTGTGCTTTGAAGTTTCTTTAGCGGTTAGATTTGTTATACGGGGTAGGGTTGCTAGCCCTATGCCCAACCTTCCCTCTTTACCCGGGCTTAGGACCGGCTAGTAACTAGTAAACTAGTTAACCAGGCGAGGTTAGTTGAAATCTTTGCACGAATACAAAAGGCACAGCTGGCTTTTGCCAACTTACACCACCTGTGGCACCGCCATGATATCCGATTGTCTATTAGGGGAGCATATAGTGCACAGCAATCCTCTCTGTTGTACTCTAAGGTTGTGAGACATGTCGGTTGAAGTTGGGAGACATGAGAAGGCGGGCTTCAGATATTTGACCGGCGTTGCCTTCGTAGTATATACCATATTCCGTTGTGTCACCACACCACGTGAGTAACGCAGAAGTCATTTGTAGAGTTTTAGTGATGGAGAAGAGGTATAAGAGTTGATGGGGTTGTGAATCTTGATAGTTTGAGATTTCAGGCTGAGACATGTGTTACGTATGCCTAGTGACCGATTGCGTCATCACACAATGTTTTGCGAAGTAGATGTAGGTTGTAAAAGGGCTTTTGGCTGTCAGCCAGACTAAAACATGGTATGAATGTATGAATTGTTTGATTGTTGGTTTGAACCATGTGGGGCGATGGGGAGTGTGTGGTTGGTGTCGGTGGGATGAGAGAAACTAGTTATTGGAGACTGAGTGTAAGTGATGCATCGTGGCTGAGAACCCATATATATATCTCATCTTCAGGCATTGACTAATCTTACTACTTTCTCATTCTTCATTTCTCTCTTTTGGAGTGTTGCGCAGTAATGCGTGGTACTATGTTGATTTCTATGGATGGATGGATAGTTTAAGGTTAACGGGTACTTTCCACCATATGTGCCTCGTCCACAAATACCACCGGAAATCGTAGAACTATCAATGAACAGAAGCCCTTCAACAAAGCAAAGTCCTGAATGCCATAAAGTTGCTGAAAGCCGAGAAAGCAGCAGGAACAGATAGAAATCCTCCGGAAACACTGAAAACAGACACAGAGATAACAGCAGACATGCTTACACCACTATTACAGAAGGCTTGTATGGAAGGAAAGGTAGGGTGAGTACCTGTGGGTTGGAAAAAGGGATACCTTGTCAAACTCCCAAAGAACGGTGACCTAAGTCTTTGCAAGAACAAGAACTGGCGCGGAATCATGCTGCTGTCCACCTCAAGCTGAAAAATGCGCTGCATTCAAAACTACGACCAGAACAAGCTGGTTGGCTTCAGGAAGAACGAATCATGTTGGGATGGAATTGCCACGCTATGTATTATCATAGAACAGAGCATAGAATGGCTGTCAACTCCCTACCTCAACTTCATCCACTCTGAAAAAGCCTTCGATAGAGTCAATTGATAGGTAATTTTGCAGCTGTTTCGAACACTATGCCTTTAGTGCTACAAACCCACATCAACCTCACTCAACAGTAGCTATATGCTATATGAGGATGCTAAATGTCAAATGATGCCTTTGAAGTGAAGGCAGGAAGGAATAAGACAAGGTTGTTGCAGCACCCAACAAATATGCAGAAGAAAGTGGAGATGGGATCGGGCATACACTGAGAAGACCATTCAGGGACATCACGTGTTAGACACTCTAGTGTAACCCAGATGGGAAACGACGAGTTGTTCGTGTTAGATGAGGGTCACATGGAGGACATCGTGTGAGGAATAAATGAGAGCCTGTAGGCAGTCGTAGAGCCAGTGAAGAGAGTGGAATGGAGACGTGCTATTGAAGCCCTATGTTCCACTAGGAACCCAAGGGACAAATAATAATAATAAAGCGATTTATTATGAAGTAAGAAAAAGAACTGCTGAAAAGGTTTTTATTCCCCCTCCTCCTACGTTTAATGGAGCTTCAGTATCCGAGAGAACAGACGCAAAAATCAAAGAAGCACTTAAAAGAAGGTTTCTTGCAGCCTAATTTACATCAGTATACCATATCGTATACTCACTGAACCAGTCAAAATTGAATGAATACACCTTGCTTCTATCATCTCTAATTAGATTTATAAATTTACATCCGATTGTTGTGATAAATACATTGAAAGAAGTTAGAGGAGAGGAATAGCATCTATTCGATTCGCTGAGCATATTTCAAACAATTTGTACTTGAAAAGAAGCAAGATTCTAACCAACACAATCAACAAACATCTCGTAGATAGATATCTAAACATCAAACTGAATTTTTAAGTGCTCCTAAAATAATAAGCGAACAACAACAAAAAATATGTTTGGATTACTACTCTTCAAGATACTGATTCCAATGAAACACTTCCAATCTGACATTTGAACATAAACAGAGAGTATGATTAATCTTTAGTGAGTTTATGTAACTGTCATCAAATTTCATTCATATATTGAATGGTATCTGTACTGAACTTTCTTCAAAAAGATATCTGAAAGCCAGAAACCTAGCTATCCATTTGACTATAGATAGTAGTTAAGATGGATCATATCAGCTTGCTGACGTATGAATAAGTTGTTTAACCTTTAGACATTCAAACAAGCCTCTTTTGTTACCTGTTTGGAAAAGTTCTTACACAATAGGAACTTCTGGTTGTAAACATCACTCAGACTTAACTGGGCAGTTAAGTCTTTTAACGCCTTATGCAACCTTTTCTTTTCTCTCCAGAGACCCTTTAGATGAAATTAGGAGAGGAGAAAAATCTGTGAAATCTCATGTAGATTATTTAAACAGGGGAATATATATTGAGATAGAATATATGAGATAGCTTGTAATATTGGTGACAGTGTTGTTCATCAACAAATATATTCCAGTTTGTTTCTCAGAGTATGCTTCTCAAATGTATTATATTCTCATGTGAATAATATCTGTACTGAACTTTCTTGAAAAGATATCCGAAAGCTTTCCTGTGTAATTTGCTGTACACTTTAGACAAAACATGTACAGTACAGTGGTCAGAATTGAGCAGTGGAGCCTGTTTATGGGCTTCACATATGCGAAGTTCATTTGTGTAAATACTAAGTCTAGGATGTTGTCAAGACGAGTAGAGAAGGTAACGGCATTCTCATAACCAAATGATACTAGGAAACTAACTACAGTCACATGAGTTAAGATCTCCACAGACTATAGACAAGGAGTTACGCAGAATCGGAGCAGCAGATTCAGTAACTTCATAATCAAACGTTGACAAATCTGAGGAAACTGCAATCAAGTGTGACATAAACGTTTGTTATGTCTATATGTTTGTATTTACTCAAATGTTTAGGATGACATTCAATTTTTCGTTAGACAGGCCGAAACAAACATAGTTGGAAGTGGATTGATAAATATTACTACACCATTCACCACATTTCTTCTTGGAAAAGCATTGATCCTTCCATAATAATTTGAAACTATTTAAGCAGACTAAATCGTCATCATACAGGTTATGGAGTGATGTTTCCTGTAGTATTATTACACCCGTATTCCGATAAATATTTGTGGATAAGAGTGATTGAAGGTAATCAACTTTCTTCTGTAAGGACCTGAAGTTTTTGTGCCTAAGTATTTCCAGAATAGTCATAAGCTTGAGCTCCCATTGCCATCCACTGTGGTGCTTTTTTCTTAACTCGATTATCAACTTGTAAAGTGATAGGTTATAGTGAATGTAAAAATGCTCGAAGGTGTATAACACAATTAGATGACATAAATAAATGATTTTAGAAATACAGAAGGGTAAAATTTTGCTTGAAATAAAAATTCGGCTCGATAGCTTGTGAACTCCACTTCTTAGCCATTGGTACTGACTTCGAATCCTACTTCACATAATTGAGGTGGTATCATGTGATATCAATCAAGGAGAATGTTTCATTGTTTGATGTATAAATATTTACCTGGTTGAGCTACTTTATTATATAATATATAGGTAACGATAGCATCAACAACAAACACCAATTACCATTGACAGGAGAAACCTAGAGGAAGTAGTCCCTTTCATCTACCTACCTACCTACCTACCTACCTACCTACCTACCTACCTACCTACCTACCTACCTACCTACCTACCTACCTACCTACCTACCTACCTACCTACCTACCTACCTACCTACCTACCTACCTACCTACCTACCTACCTACCTACCTACCTACCTACCTACCTACCTACCTACCTACCTACCTACCTACCTACCTACCTACCTACCTACCTACCTACCTACCTACCTACCTACCTACCTACCTACCTACCTACCTACCTACCTACCTACCTACCTACCTACCTACCTACCTACCTACCTACCTACCTACCTACCTACCTACCTACCTACCTACCTACCTACCTACCTACCTACCTACCTACCTACCTACCTACCTACCTACCTACCTACCTACCTACCTACCTACCTACCTACCTACCTACCTACCTACCTACCTACCTACTTACCTACCTACCTACCTACCTAGGCAGCATCATTTCAACTACAGGCGGCCTAGGCACAGACGACGATGTCAAAGCCAGCCAGGATGGGAAAGACAGCAAGACAGGCGTTCATTAATCTGAAACCAGTATGGAGATCTACTGCACTCAGCATAAAGCATGAACAACATCCGAATTTTCAACACTAATTCAGTCAAGTCAGTGCTTCTCTGCAGTCGTTCAGAAACTTGGTGTGTCACGAAAACCATTTCCAACAAAGTACAGATATACATCAACAGCTGCCACCTACGCTGGCTCGATACTGAAGATCAGATGGGTGGCCAGAAAGAATAAGCAAGGAGGAACTTTGGCCTGCCAACGAACCAACCAAGAAGCTGTTGCTCAACGAATATGCACTGGAAGGAAGAGGAGATAGATTGGGCATGCATTGAGAAGGCTGACTGAGGACATCACGCGTCAGGCACTCAGGTGGAACCCAGATGGGAAACGACGAGTTGGGCGTGCAAGGTGAGAGTGACATTTAGGAGATGATGTCAGGAAGAAATGACAGCTTGTAGGGAGTCGTGGAGCCAGGTTGAAAAGACTGCAGAGAAGAGAGTGTAATGGAAGCGTGCTACTGAAACCCTATGTTCCACTAGGAACCCAAGAGAAAAATAATAATCAATAAGTATGAAATGTATAAACACATCGTAAAATTGAATCGTCTTCTTTTCAAGTTGAATATATATTATTTTTGAATAATTTCACTTCTTCCCTTATAATATTTTCTTGATTCATTAGTCTGTTAGATTTTCATGTGTTGTATTGTATCACTTTTTTAGGTTTATGCTGAACGATTAGACCTAATGACTCCATTTCAACCAGAAGATGATGATGATAATGATACTGATAATTCTGGTTCACCTTTACCAAGAACTACATCATTACACATAGCTATAGAGACAACGAATAAACTGCTTAACAAGTCAAAATTACATCATCATCATCATCATCATCGTGATAAATTATCAAATGAACAATATGATGAGACAACTGATTCCTTCCTTAATTTCTATGGTAATGAAACAATATGGTCGCAAGTTGATACTGTTGATGAAGAGAAGCCATTACATTGTAATCTTCCTTTAGTTGAATTCATTATACAAAATTCTTCATCGTAAGTTGGTTATTATTTTTCATATACTTTTCTTCCAAAAAGTGTGTAGAAACCAGTGTACTTATAGAACTATCATCCTTTTTGATGATTATTATTATTATATTATTTGTCCCTTGGGTTCCTTATGGAACATAGGGTACACTCTGTTCTCTGCAGTCTTTTGAACCTGGTTCCACTACAGCCTAGAACCTGTCATTTCTTCCTCGCACGATCTCCTTCATGTCACCCACAGCTAGGACGCCCAACTCGTCGTTTCCCATCTGGTGGGTTCAACTCGAGTGACCAGCCTGATACGTGATGTCCCCAGTCGGCCTTCTCAGTGTATGCCCAAAATAGACCATCTCCACTTCCTCCCAGTGCATATTTGTTGGGTGATAGGTTCTTGCCTCGTTGGTTCGTTGCTAGAGTGAGTTTCCTTGTTGCTTATTCCTATTATTCTGGCCGTCTGATCTTCAGTAACGAGCCAGTGTAGGCTGTTGTTGATGACGTGTGTCGATAATTTGTTGTAAATCCCTTTCGTAACGCAACAAGTCTCTAAACCATATAGAAACACAGACTTCACTGAATTGGTGTTGAAAATCTGGATGTTGTTCACGCTTTATGCTGAGTGCAGAAGATCTCCACTCTGGTTTCAGATTAATGAAAGCCTGTCTTGCTGTCTTTCCCATCCTGGCTGGCTTTGACGTCCTCGTTTGTGCGTACGCTGCCTGTAGTTGAAACAGTGCCGCCTAGATAGGTAGGTGAAAGAGTCTACTTCCTTTAAGTTTCTCCCGTTCATCGTGATTGCAGCTTGTTGTTCATGCTGTTGTTCATTGCGTATCTTCATCACCTCTGTCTTCTCTACATTCACTTGAAGTCCCGTCTCCCTTCGCTGCACTCTCCTGCCTCTTCTGTCAACTTGTTAGTCTTCGTCTGTTGATCTTACAGTTTGTGCGACATTAGACATAAATCATCACTGGTAAAATCCAAACCTTCTAGGTTCTTTTCTGCGGTCCAGCGTTTCCCCTTCTTCTCGCTCCTCACTGTTTGTTGCATGATCCAGTCCACTATAATCAGGAAGTTAATGGGTGATAGTAGACAGTCTTGTTTTACTCCCATGTTCATTTGAAAGGCATCACTGAGCTCGGTAGTCTTCATGACACTTTAAAAGATAGTCAATGAAAGGCGTTGAATATCTAGTTGGCGTATTTGGCGATGCTTATTGCCAAAAGTGTGTGAGTACAAAGTCTACGTTCTACATTCTCAAATTTCTACAGATTATGTGTAACGCATTGTAAAAACTTCATTATATAAATAACAATAGTAATAATAGTCACTTTATTCCAGACAACATGTATTATACAGATTGGAATTTTCAATATGGAATATTTCAACAAATTGAAAAGCATAGGTGAGAAGTTGACAGCTAGTGTTCTGTTAGTATTTGTTCTCATTTCGAAACTCAACACAAAATCGTGTATAACTTAGATGATAACAGTTCAGTCAGTTAGCTAGTAGAGAAATTCACAATCGCATACAGGTAGATATCCTTGCAATAGTAATCTGGTATGGTTTTGGAGTATTTACAAATCTTTTTCTAACCGATGAAATGTTTCTCCTCTGTTCTTTTGTTTTTACCTTGAGAAATATAAATTGGTATTATGCTAGTATATTTCATTGATAATATGAATAATGTCGAAAAATTATAGATAAAACTTGAAATCAAGTGATTTCAATTATGAAATAGTGGAGAATATTTGTAACTCGGGTGGATCGTCTTGGTTGTACTGTGTTCTCTGAGCTGGGTTGTTTAAGCATGAAGCTTTCATTGTCCTTCCAGACGATATCATCAGAAGATGCCTATCCCGTATACCATCAACTACAAAGTTATCGACAGAAATCAACATATGGATTATCCTACCGTACTTAAAGAATATATCAGAAATCATGACAAGATTACTGAGACCACTTGATGGGATTAGTGTGGTTCATAAACCAACAAATCCCCACCAAAGACTATTATGCAGACCGAAGGATGCAACAAGCAAAGAAGATAAACCTAATATCACTTACAAAATCAACTGGAATAACTGTAGCCAACAGTATATTGGACAAAGGGGTCGCCCACCTTCGTCTTCGTCTATATGAACACTAATTGACTATTAAACATCAAGATATTTCGTTGCTCATCGTTCAATGAACTTGGATAACTGTGGATATGAATTGAATTTTGACAATGTAGAAATTTTGGACAGAGGAAACACAGAGTATCATCAGAGAATTCCTAGAAGCTTGAGATCCACGCCAATCAGTCAACAATCAACAGATGTATATCCATAGACTGAATGTATCAACCAATCAGTAAAGTGATAAATGACGGGAAGGTCAGAGGTCAAGCAGTAGAACAGCTAACAAGAAAATGTATGCAGTCAGTCAATGACACAACAATCGAAGGAAATAACCAATCACAGACCACTTCGTCAGAGCAAGCCAATAAATCATTCATGGAGAGATATTGACAACGGACTTGATAGTGAAGTTAGTGTTGATGATGTCACTGTCTAGAAAGATGATGAAAGCTTCTGCACGATTAAACAACCCAGCTCTTCAGAGAACACAATACAATCAAGATTTCAATTAGCTAAAACTATAATAGTTTCCAATTAGACATTCTTCAAGCTTTAACTTGATACAAATAGCTGAACATATATACGTGGAAATCAAAACAGCCATGTAGATTTGTCGGTTAGTATATTTCTCGACCTGAAGGCGGTGGCATTCGACACCATTGATCGAGAAGTCTTATGACAACATCTCACACTGAAAGGCGTCCCGAGTAAGTACATCACTTTATTGAAGACTCTCTACTCGAACATTTACGGGCAGGTTAGAACCTATGGTGAGATGCCCGAGAAGCTGTGTTCGTCGAGTGGTGTCCGTCAAGGTTGCGCACAGTCTCCATTCTTATTCACTTTTATCATAGATATTTTTATGGAGGTCTCCCACTCGTCACCTGATTACACAGAGGTTGACCTAATCCCAGAAGAATTTTCGCTAGACCTAGAATACGCAGATGACATAGTCCTGTTAGGTGAAGAAGCTGACAGGATGCAGAGTCTTCTGAACACTGAGTAGTAATTTGAGAATGTTTGGGATGCGTTTCTCACCACGGAAATGCAAATTGTTGCTGCAGGGTTGGTTTTCAACGGTGCCCCACCGCGGCTAACAATGGAGAGTGAGTATAGTGGTTGAGTGTGTGTCTACTACTTACTTAACTTAACTGGGAAGTAGGATCAATCTTTGTGCGTTGGTCAGTGGCTGATGAAATCTCTGCACGAATAGAAATGGCACAGCTGGCTTTTGCCAACTTACACCACCTGTGGCACCGCCATGATATCCGATTGTCTATTAGGGGAGCATATATTGCACAGCAATCCTCTTTGTTGTACTCTAAGGTTGTGAAACATGTCGGTTGAAGTTAGGAGACATGAGAAGGTGGGCTTCAGATGTTTGACCACCGTTGTCTTCATAGTATATGCCGTATTCCGTGGTAAATGAGTTGGAATGAGAAGAGGAGCATTATATTACTTATCATTTTGACTATCTAAGATAGCAGTTGTGGTTTCGCAAACTAGCAATTAGTTAGACTTGAGTTGGGTTGAGAAGTCCTGACTGCAGACACCCACTGTGAAAACAATCGAGCAGTAGTTATACATCACAAATCCACTTGATTGTCATTGGGCAAAACCGATGGTGATTGAATTGATGGGAAAGGAATATAGTCAGCAATCAGATCTCGTTGGTCAGGGGGGGGGTTTACAAACCTAGTGGTCGCTGGTTCGAATCCGACAATGGTTCAAATTTTCATTTTACCTTCAATCATCACCTAGTATAAATTCTAGTCGACAAACCATGGCTGCTCTCTCAGATAGTTAAATGATTTAGCACATTAACTGACAAATCTAAATGGCTGATTTAATTTTCAGGTAAATATATATGGCTATTTGTATTTGAGTAAAGGCTGAAGAGGATGTATTTGAGAAAAAAAAACTGTTTTCCGCTTATGTGTCTTGTTCTAATTTACATGATAGGAATTTTTAAATCTCTCATAATAATTTCATCGGTTAGTGTAAATGTCATGGCCTTCAGTCGTTACCAGATTTTAAATTGTCACCTCGATATGAATATGCCGTGGTTTTAGAATAGCGTAGAAACAGTTTTCAAAACATCTCTGAAATGTTAAAAACAAAAAAATGAAGACGATGGTAGTTTATTTATTATCTCACCTAAGCATGAAACGTTTCATCACTAGGCCTAATGATATCCTGTGCACTAAACTTCATAAAGAGGTGGCAGACAAGCCTATCCTAATTACTTGAAGTCTCAAGTTAATTTATCGAAATTTATAAATTTAATTTGGTTATTTCGATTGTTTTCCATCATAGTGATCCTTTAATATTATCATCATATCACAGATGTAATCAAGAAAATGGGTGGGGGACGTGGGAGGGAATATCAATTTTATAACTAGTTGAAGTCATAGTGTAGTTGGCGTTGCTGATAAGAATGGATATAAGTAGTATATTGAATATTCCATCATCTAGTGAAGATGCTGATAGACTTAAGATTATACTCGTTGACTCTTACCTAAAGTACACGACTAGTAGGAACAGTATGAGGAGAAACCTTGAAAAAACTTAAAACTAGTGCGAATATCGTGATTGCCAAGCCACATATAGGATCAGGAAAGAGTACATGGATAAAATGATGAAAGTAAATTTCAGAAATTAGCCGCTTATGGTGATACAACAGGGAAAACCAACAAACATCTAACCGAATCACTGAAAAAGATAAAACAACAGGGTTTCATTTTAGAAAGCATCTTCGAAATGCTGAAACCTATTGGAACCATTACACCTAGACTTTACAGTCTACCAAAACTGCATAGAAACGGTTTGCCTCTTCAACCAGTTCTTGATATGACTAACTATCTGTATCATACAACAGCAAAATGGTTAGTACAACTATTGAAGCCTCTTTTTACTAACATTCCTTTAATGGAGACAGTAGACTTTATTTGCAACGAACTCATGAAGCATGGCATGGAAATAAGTATTCCAGTCTACACATTGAAAGAACTACTTCTGAGGTGTACGATGAATGCACAATTTCTTTTCAACAATGAATTCTACCGCTAATCTGATGCTGTTGCTATAGGATCACCCCTTGGCCCTCTCTTAGCACATTTTTTTCTGGCAAAACTTGAGAATAGTCCACTGAACGATCCTATTAGCCGTTTACAGTTATATTGCCGTCACATGGGTGATACTTTTATACTTCTGAAAAGTGAGACTGATAAGAATGCTGTTCTGAATAAGTTCAGTAGCTTTCAACCAGCAATCAACTTCACAATGGAAGCGGAGGAAAATGACAGTATCCCATTTCTTGATGTTATGTTGGTAAGAAGGTCAGATGGAAACCTGAGACGAACTGTTTATAGAAAGCCAACATCAACAGGTCAATGTAAGTACTTCTTTAGTGCTGTACCCCTCCAATACAAAAGGAACCTAGTGAAATGCTTAGCATACCGTACCACAGTTATTTGCTCAAATGATGCTATAAAGGAAGAGTGCACCACCATCCGTGATCTGCTTAGGAGGAATGGTTACCCAGACACGTTTGTGACTAAGCACATGCATATAACGAGGGTTAAGACAACAATGCCAACAGTTCATAAGAAGTAAATCTTCTTGAAGCTGGAATTCAATAGTGACATTGCTAGTGAGATCATCACAAAACGCATAAAAAGAGTCTTGCATAAAAGCATTCCTAGCCGCTGAATTATGTCCGGCCTTCTACAACCGCCTGATTCTAGGTGCAAGAAATAAAGACAAACTGCCTGATTCTGCCACTTCCATGTGCATTTATTAATCCAACTGCTCCTGTGGAGCTAGTCATATTGGGTGTAAAATGAGGTAGGTCCATCGTCGAATTTCTGAGCACCACCCATGATGGTGGAACAAGGGATAAATTGGAACAATAAATACCTGCATACTTGCACACTTAGTTGACACAAGACATCAAGTGGATGCTAGGAAAGCCTTCAAAATCATCCATCAGATTCCAATTAATTTACCACATGGATTACGCACTCGGTTACTTCACATAGCAGAGGTGATTGCAATCCACCTTCACAAACCTAGTTTTTGTATCCATAAGAAGTTTGTTCAACCACTTTCATTATTGTGGCCACCGTCACAACATGATGTAACTTCTAGGTTTACTTAGTACACCTCTTCCCATTCCCCTTGTTTCTATCAATATTCATATTTCCAATTTGAGTAACTCCTATTGATTATTGACATGATTATTTCCGAGATATGACCACATGATTGGTAATTTGATTAAATTGTAATACTATGCAATGTAAGTGTAGAGCTCAAGATGAAGACGGACCTAATTGACAAAGAATATACACTTCTTCACTCAATGAATCTTTTTCTAAGTAGTATATGTTGAGAGGTTGGAGAAATCATAGGGAATTACCAGCAAATGGGTAAGAATTTCACCAAGGGAAACGCAAGTGACAAGGTAAGCTTATGAAAAGCAAATCAAAAAAGAAGCAGAAGGGGAAATGAAGCACATTTTGCAAATGATGCTTTTAGTGCAAGGTGTACCACATTTAATGACTACTGTCCCACTTGTTGACAATACAGACTCCTTCCTTCGTGCCTGTCTTCTAACATCTTTCAATAGTTCTTGCTTAGAAGTCATCAAAGAGTTGAAATCTGTTCAGCAACCTTGTGGATATTCATACAGTAGTTGGTAATTGGTCATATCTATTGTAACAGGACTAATGTTACCAGCTGGCGACTGTTGGATAAACCTCGGTAGATAAAGCGGTGCTCAAACTGATGACCTGTTGGTTGAAAGTCGGCTCCTTAAGCTAATGGTTCATATTGTTGTCTAATACAACATTGGACAATGATAAATTAAGCGCCCTAATCATTCTATTTGTCAATATAGACTGTTTTGTGGTCTGTAAAATCTCCGAAGTGGCACATATGATTCCCCTGTAGTTGTGGCAGTAGTAATACAGTTGAAAATCGACTTTACGATTCATGATCTCATTACTTGTGTTTAGAATAGTCGGGCTGTTATCTTATTTTTTCTTTGGTTGTGTTTAACGAGTATTTTCCCAGATTCACTTTTGTTATTAGTATCCTCATCGTTACCCTGCTTTGTATTCACCACTTTTCTTCTCTTTACAAACCAAACAACTTGTATCGATATGTTGCATTTGTCAATCAAATAAGAAAACTGCTGTTACCAGTTTATAATTATATCTCATGCTCACTATGCATATATTTATGTACTATCGTAGTGTGCGGCATGACTGTTGTACGCCAGGAGTCGAACTCAAGACCTTCAAGTTTCACGACGAAGTTAATTATTCAGCCAAATAGCTTGGTGTTCTAATAACAATCCATGACCTGTGGCGTTAACCAGTCAGAAGTGAAATGGATGCTAACTGAAGAAGTTGAATGATAATCCCTATATATCAAGGGTTGATTGAAGTAGAGAAAGCTTGTGGACCGTTTAACTCCGGCCCCATTGGCATTCCCCATGAAACTTGTATGTCATGAATTCGATCCATAGCTCATAAGAGTCATGACTACGTACTGCTGAAAAGCTTCATACTAGAATGAAACTTCTGTCTAGTGCTTCTAGATTTTCAGTGATTCCTTAACTAACATCATTCCGTAAATAAAATCTTCATCAATCTTAAGTAAACAGGTGCTATCTTGATCTTTATTAACTCTCAAGACATACTCTTACAGTGGATACAAGTTTTCAGTTACAGCAAAGCGTAACTAGTCACGTTTATTTATTATGGTATAATTTCTGTTCTTACTTTTTTTCGTTCCATTTTTAGTGGTAGTTTGAAACAGACTAATGAACTAGGCGATACTGCATTACATCATGCTGCTCGTTATGGATGCGTAGATGCACTGAAGTTACTTATTCAAGCTGGTGGTATCCCAACTCCTGTAAGTTTCTTTTTCTTCATATATATCATTCTTTGAATTCTTAATTTTACATGCATGTAACTGATAAGTGTCTACAAATTGGTACTATCAGAACTTGTTTGAGACGGTTCATACACTTGCGTGCATCTTGAATACTCACTACAATGTTTTCTATGGTAGTTGGAGTATTATTTATTATTTGTCTCTTGGGTTCCTAATAGAACATACGGCTTCACTTCTCACTTCCACTCTCTTCTCTGTAGTCTTTTGAACCTGGCTCCACGACTGCCCACAAGCTTTCATTTCTTCCTCACACCATCTCGTCCATGTCACCCTCGCCACGGACGCCCAACTCGCCGTTTCCTATCTGAGTTTCACTCGAGGGACTGACGTGGTGCGTGATGTACCCAATCGACCTTCTCAGTGTATGCCCAATATACAAACCATCTCCACTTCCTTCCAGTGCATATTTGTTGAGTGATAGGTTGTTGTTTGGTTCGTTACCAGGTCAGAGTTTCTTGTTGCTAATTCTTTCTGGTAATCTATCTGAGCTTCAGTAACGAGCCAGCGTAGGCAGTTGTTGATGACGTGTGTCGATAGTTTGTTGTAAATCCCTTTCGTAACGCGCCAAGTCTCTGAACTATATAGAAGCACGGACTTCACTGAATTAGTGTTGAAAATTCGTATGTTGTTCACGCTTTATGCTGAGTGCAGAAGATCTCCACACTGGTTTCAGGTTAATGAACGCCTGTCTTCCTTTGACGTCCTAGTCTGTGCCACCGCTGCCTGTAGTTGTAACGATGCTGCCTAGATAGGCGAAGAAGACTACTTCCTTTAAGTTTTCCCCGTTGATGCTGATTGGAGCTTGTTGTTGTTGGAGTAGACTGTGAAAATAAGATAATCGAACCGAAATATTATATGATCCTCCTTAGGCGACAACAACTGTGTCAAGTAGATTCCTCAAAGTGACAGTCTTTCTGTTCTTCATACAGTATATATATATCGAGCTTAGTACAAATGCGAAATTGTAAAGTATTGGTAGGGCAGTTGAGAACTGACAGTATCGAAGATGTACATTAATTATCTTCTCTCGTTGCGTTTTCACTATTCTGTTGCCCTGTTCTTCTAATTTCATTTTCTTTCTCTTTTCTGAATTGAAGAATAACCATTTGGGCTGTGTTTACCAATCAGTCATTTCACTCACATTTTCTTGTACGCAGCTGATAGCTGCTACATTGAGGTGACTACAGGGCGTGCATAATACGTTGACCCAATGATCTATGCTGGTTAGAAGAGTTATTCTACAACGCCCTACCGTACTACGAATGTCTGTTGCCTATTGGTGATGACAGTTACTGTCATGGTTTAAATAACTACTCTACAGTGAGTCTTCGAGGGAGAAGTGGTGCTACTGATCGCATGGGGGTGTGACAGTAGTAAAGTGTTCTCTGTCAATCAATCAATATCAACACAGGACCAGGCATTACTGCGTAACGGTCCCCACTTGCCACACCTCATATCACTACATCAAGTAGAAAGGTAGTAAGAGGAAGGATGAAGATAAGTGAATGCAGTCAAAAGAAATATAAAGTACGAGAAGAAAGAGAAGAGGGATGACAAAATGGTGAGATTCGGTATGGCGTCGTTTAGATGAGGATAATGTGTGTGGGGGGATAGATCTGCACCACTCACATCAGTTCTCAGCCATATCCCGTAGAGTCTCCAACCACTGGTTCCTCTTGTCCCGCCGACCCTAACCACCTAGTCTGCATCGCCACCCCACATGGTTCAGACTAACAGTCAGAGACTTCATACATTAGTGTCATGTTTTAGTCTGGACACCTCGGGCCTTTTTCCAGCCTGAGCCTACTTCGGCCAACATTGTGTGATGAGGCAATCGGCGAATAGGCATACACAGTACGTGTCCCAACCATCTCAATCGATGAAGGTTTATAACTCGTCTACTGATTTGCCTATACTCCCTACAACTCTTTTCCTGACTTCTGCATTACTGACGTTGTGTGGTGACACCACGGAAATACGTCCTATACTACGAAGGCAACAGGAGTCAAACACTTGAAGCCTTCTCACATCTTCCACTGTTGATAACCAGTGCTGTGCAATGATACTGTCTTTATCAATAGTCAGACTGAGAAACATCTTAGTTATCCAGTACCGGTGACATGTCGTTTTCTAGCCGGTGCGAAGGAACCAATGCCAAACAGAAAAACAAAAAGAGAGGTTTTTTCTATTATACCATTATCAATTTCCCACATCTTTGCCTTTTAAGCTTTCCTCGTACTTCTCTTTCACAACTCATCAACGATATCAATTCACGGAATAATATCCCTAATCTTCTGAAATCGCGTTACGAATGACACACTGGACGTTGCAATGTCCACATCCGTCATTTCGAATGACAAGCTTTACTAGCCAAAACTACAGTATCTGCTGTGTGTTTATAAGACATGCATAGAGGATCCTAATGTATCTATTCATTTAACCTCACCCGGTCAATATGGTGAGTCTGAAATATTCACCTTTCGAGTTTCTAGAGATTTCATGGTCTTCGCAGTTTTAGAGGTTTAGGTAAAGCTATAATATAAGTCTTAGGGAATAAAGCTCACTGCTCGATAGCATCATGAAGTATATTGACTGACTTTACATCCCTTAAACCCACCTCAACAATGGATATATACTAGCTACACTTTTAAAAGTTACTGTGACAGAAGGTGAGTGGAATATCCACGCTCCTGTTGGAATATGCATTTGGGCAGTAATCACGCGTTGATTCGAGCACGCTTATGTCTGCACCTGAATCGATGTAGAAAAAAGACAACTGCAAATCTGTCATGAGTGTAAGGTTCATTACCAGAATATGAAACCTGCTTTCAAAGAGAACTCTCTAGACAGCTATTGGAAGAGAATATCTTCAGTCATCCCGAAGGAAATTGGTGCCACTTCCAATCCTCTGAAAAAATAGTGGTGGCTAGCGAAGACCAAAAAAATTTTTTTTAACGGTTGTAGAAGGTAATATCCGACAGCTATTTAAAATTATCAGAGAAACTGACCCGAAAAAGTCAGTGGTTAATGAGACTTCGGTTAAGAAGGATGGCTTTGTGATTCAATCACAAGAGAGACGACTAGATAAAGGGTGGAACACTTTAAGGAACGGTTCAACTATCCTTCATCTACTCTATCCAATCGAATTTCGAATAGAAAGTTGAAACAGAGCATTCATCTCTTGTAAAAGTTTAAAAATCTTCCAAAGACAATACAATTACACGTTATTCAAGTTTCTTGATTTGAAAGCGGTATTGGACTCCGTCGATTGAAAGGTCTTGTGTCACCTTGTCTGTCACTTAAACGGGTCCCAGGTGATTATATCACTTTATATAAAGCTGTATACTTGTGTTAAAGTCAATTACGAGTTATCAGATGAGTTGTGTGCGTTAATGATGACTGCCTGGGATGCCTGCTGCTTTATTTGCAACCACCTTTCTCATGGACGTCCAATAGAAGAATAGTAAAGTAAACGAACCCAATCGACAGTTGCTAGTTTGTGTAATGATCAGGCTTGTATATCTCAATGATCTAACGAGCTATTCTGTTTCACTGAATGTACTACCAAACCAGAAAGGTCAGTTGGATATTGATAAAACAAAAAGCAGTTATAGTGTAATTATCTCTACGCTATGATGTGGTTCTGATGACAAAGAGGTACTACTGGCTAGAAGAGGGGATGTGACAGCAATAAGATGTTTCTTGTAAATGTCCCAAAAGTGCAATACTGATGCTACCTTTCGTATGCAAAAAGGAAATGTTAGGAAAGGTTGACCTAAAGAACAGTACATTTCTCTAACCTGCTCTCTACCGAAGGCTATTCCACATTAGCACATGTGGATTTGAAAACTAACTAAAACTTCAAACTTCCAAAAAAGCCATATGCTACCAGTCTGTGGTATATATCCCTTTGAACTATGCAATCGAGTACCAACCTCTCTTTTACAATCAGTTCTGGGGAAAAAAAGTCACCTTCCATGGTGTGGGCGACTGGGAAGTGTCAATCACCCACCCACCCCATCACAACTCTGTCAACTCCACTCCAGACTTCCTGATTTATGTTCATGTGACAACTGAAAACGGTGGTCCGATAACCTAGATAATGTAACTTAAAATTAATTGAAGTCATATAGAAGGATCCATGTGTTATAGTCGCATTTTGTTTTTCCTGCTTTATTATGTTTCTACTCTTACTCAAGACGTTTGACTTTACCTTACACTTTTATCCTTATTTCCATGACCTTATTCGCTGAGGCTTATGTTTTGACCGTGCTGTTATGTGGTGTTTCATCTTCAACCGTTACGCAGAAATATCAGTTTGAATTTGTATAACAGATTGATAATCCCATTGAATCTCTTCAGACCAATTCAACTTTTGAATTTGACGGTTTTGTGGGGATCATGTACTGATATCAGATGGAGGAATATTGAAGATATGGGAGCACTGGACAGCTGTTTCGTCCAATCTTCAAAACTCACCTTAGAAGTATCCGGGGACCCAGTGACTGGCTCCCATGGAATCATTGGTGTAAGCATAGCATTGATACATAGAGCAGAAAGTGCTCACCTCATCTAGTTTCTAGGAGGTAGCTGTCTGTTTGTTGTTCGACTGAATGAATCTGTAAGATCTAGGAAGGATCATGAGACTAGGCGACGTCTGTTCGTATTCTCCACCTACACGCCCACCGACTGCGGTTTGGATGATGCAAAGGATGAATTATTTGAGAAGCTGCCAATTTTTCCCCAGAAAGTAAAACTTTCAGATGTAGTCATAATGGTGGTTGACTTTAACGCTCAAATAGGGAAGCTGAGTGAATCAGAAGGGAATCTAGCAGTAGGTATTTACGGAATCTCATGCCAACGAACTGACAAAGGTGATCGTCTGTTGCAATTTTTTCCTGACAACCATGTCTTTCTGACCAGGTTGACATTGTCCCACATGGTGTCCGTCGACTTCAAACCAACAATGGGAACAGATAGATCACATTCCTATCAACCATCGTCGGAGAGGATCGGTAGAGGATTGCCGGTCTTTCTTGGGTATCAGTTTTACCTCCGATTATGCATTAGTTCATGCTCGTGTATGTCTGGGCTTTATTGGTCACAGGATAAAGAGGTGACAGTTAGGCATATCCATGGTCAACTGAAGGACAGGGACCCAAATACGTTTTTCGAAAACCATCGTGTGAACAACATAGAGATCAGATGGAGGGAACTAGGCAAGACAGGTAAGTCGATCGATAAGGTTGTGAACGTTCATCGGCTGAGGTGGCCTAGACATATGTTGCGCATACCAAACCATCGCCTATCTCCACGTGCCATGCTATCCTAAGTTGGACTGGGTTGGGAGAGAGTTCAGGGTGGCCAGACCAAGACATGGCAACAGTCTATGAAGTGCCTGTCGTTGGTCTGAGCCGTCTGGGGGCTTGTAAACTACTTGGTTGGCGTCGACTAGGCAATAGGAATCAGTGTTTGAGAACTGTAGGTGAGATGACTGAAAATCGGTGACAGTGGCACATACGCTTACTTATTCTTTTGATATCTTCTAAAGTTTGTGTATTCACATTAACCATCTGTCTGTCTATCTGTCTCTGGTTAGCTGACTGGCTGATATGATGCAGTGCGAGATTAGATGTCTGTTAGCGTTAGATTGGTACTAGCTACTTTCAGATAAATAAATCCGCAGTTATACTTCAGTATATCAACGTTACGTATGATGATTGATGTATTATTAAGATGATTATTGTTCCCTTGGGTACCTAGTGGAATACAGGGCTTCAGTAGCACGTCTCCAGTGCACTCTGTTCTCTGTAGTCTTTTGAACCTCGCCCCACGACTGCCCACAAGCTTTCATGTCTTCCTCACACCATCTCGTCCATGTCACTCTTGCCTCGGACGCCCAACTCGACCTTTCACATCTGAGTTCCACTCGAGGGACTGACGTGGTGCGTGATGTACCCAGTCGGCCTTCTCAGTGTATGCCCAATATACAGACCATCTCGACTCTCTTCTCCTGCATATTTGTTGAGTGATAGGTTGTTGGTTGGTTCGTTACCAGATCAGAGTTCCTTGTTGCTTATTCCTGTTATTCTGGCTATCCATGTGATCTTCAGCATGGAGTGAGCATAGGTGGCGGTTGTTGATGAATGTCTGTAGTTTGTTGGAAATGTCTTTCGTAACGTCCCAAGTTTCTGAACCACCACATAGAAGCACTGACTTACTTGACTGAGTTCATGTTGAAAATGCGGATGTTGTTCTCGCTTTATGCTGAGTGCAGTGCAGTAGATCTTCACAGTGATTTCAGATTGATGAAAGCCTGTCTTGCTTTTCCGATTCTGGCTGGCTTTGACGTCCTAGTCTGTGTCACCGCTACCTGTAGTTGAAACGGTGCTGCCTAGATAAGTGGAAGAGGCTACTTCCTTTAGGTTTCTCCTGTTGATGGTGATTTGATCTTGTTGTTGTTGGTGGTGGTGATGGTGGTGGTGGTTGAGTATCTTCATCACCTCTGTCTTCTCTACATTCACTTGAAGTCCCGTTTTCGCTGCCCTGCCTCTTCTGTCAACTTGTTAGTTTTTGCCTGTAGATCTCCAAGTTTGTGTGACATAAGATACAAGTCATCGTCGACGAAATCCAAATCTTCTAGGCTCTTTTCATCGGTCCAGGGTATATGTCAATTCAGCATATTTTTGTTCACATTGTCTCTGTTATTACACTCATACTTTTGAGGCAGTTCTGGGGATTCGGAAATATTTCAAGTTGTTATTCATCGTAGACTGACATCAGTTGGAGGAATAAAGGAAACCTGGGAGCACTAGACAGTTGTTTTATCCCAGTATGGGACTCCTCAGCAGTGCACATGCATCACCCCGCTAGGGATCGAACCCGTGACTTTCAGGTTCCGTAGCCAACAAAGCGTGATGGTTATGAAGACAGTTGCTCAACGATGACATTGGATGGCGCTTACGCTACATCATGAGCTAACAGAAGTTGGAAATATGAACCATTGGATTCCGCTGACCTTGTGGCTATCTCAATGGTAACGTGCTGGCCACGGAATTTGAAGGTCACGGGTTCATCATCATCATTATCAACATAGGACCAGGCATTACTGCGTAACGGTCCGAGTTGCCACACCTCATATCAGCACATCAAGTAAAAAGGTAGTGAGGTGAAGGATGAAGATAAGTGAATGCAGTCAAAAGAAATATAAAGTACGAGAAGAAAGGAAAGAGGAGTGACAAAATAGTGAGATTCGGTATAGCGTTGTTAAGATGAGGATAATGTGTGTATACATCTGCGCCACTGACTTCGGTTCTGAGCCATATCACCTAGGGTCTCCAACCACTGGTTCCTCTTGTCCCGTGGACCCCAACCACCTAGTCTGCATCGTCCTACATGGCTTAAACCAACAGTCAGAGACTTCATACATTGGTGCCATGTTTTAGTCTGGCCACCTCGGGCCTTTTTCCAGCCTGAACCCACCTCAGCCAACATTGTGTGACGAGGCAATCGGTGACTAGGCATACGTAGTACGTGTCCCAACCATCTCAGTCGATGAAGGTTCACAACCTCGTCGACTGACTTACCTCTTCTCCCTAAAACTCTACACCTAACTTCTGCATTACTCACATGGTGACACCACGGAATACGTCCTATACTACGAAGGCAACGGTGGTCAAACACCTGAAACCTTTTTGTATCCCCACTTTCAATGGCCATGTTTCACAGCCATACAGTAGAACAGAGCGGACTGCTGTGCAGTACACGCGACCCTTAATAGACAAACGAATATCACGGCGGCGCCATAGGTGGCGCAAATTGGCAAAAGCCAATCGAGCCTTTTGTATCCGTGCAGAAATCTCATCGGCAACTAACCCACCGGGTTGATCCTACTTCCCAGGTAAGTGAAGTGGTCAACACACTCAACCACCGCGGTACCGCTGAAGACCAGTCCTGGAGCAAAAATTTGCATTTGGGTGGTGAAAATCGCATCCCAAACATTCTCAAATTCCCACTCAAAGTGTTCAGAAGACTCTGCATCTTGTCAGCGTCTTCACCTAACAGGACTATGTCATCTGCATATTCTAGATCTAAGGAAAATTCACCTGTGATCCGGTCAACGTCTTTGTAATTAGGTGACGAGAGGGAAACCTCCATAAGAATATCTATGATAAAATTAAATAAGAATGGGGATAGTGGGCATCCTTGACGGACACCACTTGATGAGTATAGCTCCCTGGACAACTCACCATAGGCTCTAACATGCCCACAAGTGTTCGAGTAGAGAGCTTTCAATAAGGTGATGTACTTACTAGGCACGCCTTTCAGTGACAGACACTGCCATAAGACTTCTCGATCAACGGAGTCAAATGCCGCCTTCAGGTCGAGAAATACAGCTATTGTCGGGCGTCTGTAAGCATGCCTATGTTCCAGGACCTGGCGCAGTGTGAATATTTGGTCGATACATCCACGGCCAGGTCTAAAGCCTGCCTGGTTTTCTCGGGCTTGCTGTTCCCGAGCTCCACTCAGGCGTCGGAGAATTATAGAACTTAGGATCTTAGACACTATGTTTGTCAGGCTGATTCCTCTGTGGTTATCACAAGAGGACTTCTCGCCTTTCTTGAAGACTGGGATGATGAGTGACTTAGACCAGTCGGAGGGGATCGTATTTGATTCCCATATACTGGCTAACACTTCCGTTAGCCTGACTAAGAGAACTCTACCACCATTCTTGTATACCTCAGCAGGTAGTCCGTCTGGTCCTGCTGCCCTTCCCCGTTTCAGGCTACCTACCGCTTTCTCAACTTCTTCTAGTGTTGGGGGACCTGTCTCTATGTCCCATTCAGGGTCCGACTGGATAGCGGGCAGCGCAATGGTGGCTGGAGGCCAGTTAAACTGTTCCTCAAAGTGTTCTGCCCATCGTCCCAGTCGCCTTCCCTGCGAGTGAATCGCCGATCCGTCCTTCTCCGCTATAACCTCACTAACTGTTGTTGACCATTTCCCCCCAGTCTCCTTAATAAGTCTAAATAACTGTCTACTGTTACCGATCGCCGCTGCCTTTTCCATCTCTTTAGCCTTTGCTGCCCACCACTGTTCACGATCGTTGCGCAGACTTTTCGTCAGTTTATTTTTAAGTTGCGCTCGCTCTTCATTGTACTCAGAGCCTGCAGGGATGCATTCACGTGCATCCATTAGTTTGGAAGAAGCTGCTGATATCCACTGGCTCTTTTTAGCCATTATCTTGGAGTCGGCTACAGTCTCCAGTGCTGCTTTTACAGTAGACTGAAGATGGCACCAAGCTTCTTCTGGATGAGTGACAGTCTTTTGTTCCGATAACTGCCTAGCCAACTTCTCACTGAACACGGCTTTGGTGTTTTCGTTGTCCAGCAGAACTCGTAGTGGTTTTGTTGCCAAATTTTTTCTACGTCCATTGAGACGCAGGCATATACGTGCTCGGACCAACGCATGATCGCTGTCCAAACACGTACTCCAGAAGGAGCGGCAGTCTTCCACCGATCCTCTCCAGCGATGACTAATAGCAATGTGGTCTATCTGTGTCCATCGCTGAGTCGAGCTCGGTGGACGCCAGGTCAGACAGTGCCTTTCTTTATGTCTGAAATTTGTGCTGGCTAAAAATAGGCGGTTATCTGAGCATAGTTGTAATAGGCGATCACCGTTATCTGTACGTTCAGCTGGGATTCCGAAAGTGCCACCTAAGTGCCTTTCTGCCTCACTCAGTCTACCCACCTGTGCGTTGAGGTCACCTGCAACAACCACTACGTCCGAACGTTTGGCTTTCGAGAGGAGGTTAGACAGTTTATGGTAGAACTCGTCCTTCACTTCATCCGAACTACAGTCAGTGGGTGCGTAAGCAGAGATTACAAAGAGACAACGGCGAGTCTCACTATTCCTTTTAGTTCTCACTGTGCCGTTCAGCCTCATAGCGCAGAGGCGACTATCAACTGGGATCCAGTCTAGTAGTGAGTTTTCTGCCCTGGTGCTTAATGCTATACCTACACCTGCAAGACCACGAGAGCTAGCTATCGAATCTCCAGAAACTCGAAGGGTGAATTTTGCAGATTCACCAGATTGGTCAGGAGAGGTCAGGTGAATAACCACACTTGGGTCCTGTATGCGTGTCTCACAAACACAGCACACATCCATGCCCGAGTTGCTAGAGTCTTTGCCAACGAAGCCTGTTGGCCAATTTGACGGAGGGTGCGGACATTGAAGGCTCCAATATGTAATTTGGAGCGTGGTTTAAGGAGACCAGGGATGCTGTTCTGTGGACTCAGATCGTTGTCGAAGGCTGCAGAGGTAGGAGAAATTGAAGATGATGCAGCATCATTAATTAAGAGACGTGAAGGAAGATTAGAAGGTAATGATGGAGGAGGAGGATAGCAGTCAGAAGAAACTTGGGTGCTGACAGAGTTGTGAGGGCGGTTGACACTTCCCGGCTGCCCACACCGTGGAAGGCTATTTCTTCTTAAGGTACCTGAAAGAGATTTGTGTGACCGCAGAGCCCATCGGACATCTGCTTGAGGCCTGTCACACCCAGCCTTTTGAGTATGATTATTTTGAATTTTTGTATTTTTGGGGCCGGATGAGCGAAAGGAAACGACAAGTGAACCAACACCGCCGGCCCGGCAGACCGTGGGGCGTGGTGGAGTGTGTTATTTTTGGGGCCGACCTTTTCTAACCCCCCCTTCCACTGAGAAGGCAGCATCAGCTTGGCACTGCTGGTCATCCAAGGGAAACACCTTACTGCTGTCACACCCCATCCAGCTAGCAGCAGTACGACTTCGCCCTCAGACCCCCATCATAGTGTAGCAATTTACACTATAACGGTAACTGCTTTTCGTCTAACCACTACCCAACAGACCTTTCTGGTATGGTAGGACCTCGAGGGAACAAGCGTTCCACCAGCATAGCTCGTTGGGTCATTGTGATATGCAAGCCCGACCACCACGTCAAGGTAACAGCTATCGGTCGGGAGGTCACGGGTTCGATCCCTGTCGGTGTCGTGGGTGCACACTGCTGAGGATTCCCACACTAGGATGAAACAGATGTTCAGCTCTTCTAGGTTTCCTTTGTTCCTCCAATTGATATCAGTCTATAAGGAATAACAAATCATACTTTTGATCAAATCATGAGTTCAGCATATACAGAATAAATTACATTTGATAATGAGTGTTGTTTACCTTTTACCTTTTCAGATTCTTCATTTATTAAATCTTAATGGTCAAACTGCATTGGATATTGTTGAAGTAATGTTAACAGAGAAAAAATCAACTGAATTATTAGAGGCTTATAAAAGTTGTCAGGAGATATTGAAATTGGCGGATTTAATTGCATCAAGTATATCATCGAATACTAATCGTTTAATGACTGATTCTATCTGTTCATTATTTCCTAATACTGATGGATCAGCTGATAAGATATCAGTATATCGTTCTAATCTAGTTGAATTATTAGATCAATTGAATTCAATTGACTGGTATCCATTAAATTATACACCTATATCAACATCATATTTAATAAACAGTGGAAAAACTCGTCCTACTAATAAGCGTTTAATGGTAACAACGACTTTCTCTGCTGCTGCTGCTGCTGCTGCTACTACTGCCGCCACGTCGGCTATTAGTACTCCAAATACAACGACACCCATTCGATCCAGTACATCAGAAGCATTTAGTAGTAAATTGGGTATCTTTGCTTTGTCGCCTGTAATGAAAACTACTACTCAAGTGAGTGATCTTTTGTCTATAATTATTATTATTATTATTATTATTATTATTATTATTATTATTATTATTATTATTATTATGAGTGTGTCTACCCTTATGTACATCTAACGTATAATTGTCTGCATTTTAAATGAATTAAATTCATCTATTTTCTAATTTAGATTCATGTATTATAAATATGATTATTGTTCCCTTGGATACCTAGTGGAATACAGGGTTTCAGTAGCACGTCTCCAGTGCACTCTGTTCTCTGTAGTCTTTTGAACCTCGCTCCACGACTGCCCACAAGCTTTCATGTCTTCCTCACACCATCTCGTCCATGTCACTCTTGCCTCGGACGCCCAACTCGACCTTTCACATCTGAGTTCCACTCGAGGGACTGACGTGGTGCGTGATGTACCCAATCGGCCTTCTCAGTGTATGCCCAATATACAGACCATCTCCACTTCCTTCCAGTGCATATTTGTTGAGTGATAGGTTGTTGATTGGTTCGTTACCAGGTCAGAGTTTCTTGTTGCTTATTCGTGTTATTCTGGCAATGTATGTGATCTTCAGCATGGAGTGAGCATAGGTGGCGGTTGTTGATGAATGTCTGTAGTTTGTTGGAAATGTCTTTCGTAACGTCCCAAGTTTCTGAACCACCACATAGAAGCACTGACTTGACTGAATTGGTGTTGAAAATCCAGATGTTGTTCCACATGCTGAGTGCAGTGCAGAAGATCTCCACACTGGTATTCAGGTTAATGCGAGAACTCCTGTCTTGCTTTTCCGATTCTGGCTGGCTTTGACGTCCTAGTCTGTGTCGCCGCTACCTGTAGTTGAAACGGTGCTGCTTAGATAAGTGAAAGAGGCTACTTCCTTTAGGTTTCTCCTGTTGGTGGTGATTTGATCTTGTTGTTGTTGTTGTTGGTGGTGGTGGTGGTTGAGTATCTTCATCACCTCTGTCTTCTCTACGTTCACTTGAAGTCCCATTTCCCTTCGCTGCTCTGCCCCGCCGCTTCTGTCAACTTGTTAGTTTTCGCCTGTAGATCTTCAAGTTTGTGTGACATAAGATACAAGTCATCGTTGACGAAATCCAAATCTTCTAGGATCCTTTGCCCGGTTCAGCGTATCCCTCTCTTCTCGCTCCTGACTGCTTGTTGCATGATTCAGTTCACTTCAATCAGGAATATCATTAGTGATAGTAGAGAGCCTTGAAACACGCAGCCTTTTGATGCAGAATGTTGAAAATTTTGCATCTGCTTAAATGATGAAGGGGGGAGGGTGATAAGTGTTTATGCTTTGATAAGAATTTGCTATCTCCTGATACTATTGATTGACAAAAAGTCAACGTAGAACCTCGAACATAGGTTCAATCTATCCAAGTCAACATAGGACCGCCCATTACTGCATAACGGTCTTACTTGCCACACCTCATATCACTACATCAAGTAACAAGGTAGCGAAGTGACAGATGAAGAAAAGAAAGTTCAATCAAAAGAAATATAAAGTACGAAAGGAGAGAAAGGAAGAGTGTCAAAATGGTGAGATTCGGTATAGCGTCGTCAAGATGAGGATAATATGTATGTGGGTATAAATCTGCATCACTGACATCGGTTCTCGGCCAGGATACATCACCTAGAGTCAGTTTCCAACCACTGGTTTTGCCCGTTCTGCAGCCTCCAGCCAGTTAATCCGCATTGCCCCCATATGACTCAAACCAACAGTCAAAGACTTCATACATTGCTGTCATATTTTAGTCTGGCCATATCAAGCTATTCTCCAGCCTGAACCTACTTCCGCCAACATTGTGTGATGAGGCAGATGGTGACTAGGCATACGTAACACGTGTTAACCAACCCTCTCAGTCGATGAATGTTCGCAACCCCACACACGGAATTACCTCGTCTCCCTCTTTAAAACTCTAGACCTGACTTGTGCGTTACTCACGTGGTGTGGTGACGCCACGGAATACGGCATATACAACGAAGGCAACATATGAAGCCTTCTCATGTCTTCCACCTTCAATGGTCATGTTTCACAGCCATAGAGCAGAACAGAGCGAACTACTGTGTAGTACACGCCACAGTTAATAGACAGTCGAATATAATGGCAGCGCCACAGGTAGCGTAAGCTGACACACACACACACACGACCACTACACTTACTTCCTATTGTTAGCTGTGGCACCGTTGAACACCAATCATGGAGTAACAATTTGCATTTGGCTACATAGATGCAATTGCTCAACTTGCCACACTTCACAGTAGTACGCAAACAACAGTTGGATAGAATCAGAGTGATAGTAAGGAAGGTTATGCTAGAGAATAAACAATTTGATAATAACTGCTAGTGTAAATATTCAAGCTTTAGAAGGCATTCAAAGAGTGAAGATATATATGGCACTATCACCGATTTTCAGCTGCTGATTCTCATGCTTCAGGGACCCTACATGGTCTAGACCAACAGTGAAGCATTTCATCTACTGACGCTATGTCTAGGCACTATAAGGCTTCTTTTAATCCTAATCAGACTTCTCCTACTATAACACCTTAATTTAGACAATGACTTGACACGTTCAATACAGTATTATCTTTAAATACTAATAAATCAATCACCAAAGTGATTATTTCATTCATTCAGTTGATTGTTTTTCTATTATAATGTTTAATTAGGCTAACTTATTTACGTGTTAAATAAAGTGTTCGAAGCAATTAAAAATGAACTTATGACCTTGAGAAATAACTTTATCAACGAAGAGTTTCGTCACTTATTCCAACTGTTATTCTAAGTTATATCATGCATTATGGGGTATCTACTATGCTAAAGTTGATCTCTGTGTGTTTAACATACAACATGATAACACGAAGTTTCTAGAAGGGCTATGATAATTCTTATCCATGGACTTGGTATTACTGTATAACACTATAAGTTGCCACACCTCGTATCAGAACATAAAGCAAAAAGTGGTATCAGTCAAGTAGGTCGTTGACTGTTGGTCTGAGTCATTAATCACTTGGTTGGGAGTCTCTATGATCATGGGGAATCAGCGGATAAGGACTCTTGATGATATAACTAAAAACCGGTCAGAATGATCAAGATGTATTCACACCTTAACACCTACTTTGAATATTTTCATCAGTCACACACAACGATTATCTAATGAGTATCAATGATCTTCTCACGTTTACGTCTGAAAAATATAAACTTGTCATGAATTTAATATTTATACTGGTTAATGATTGAAGGTGAAATGAAAATTTGAATCGCGGACGGATTTGAACCAGCAACCATCGGGTTTCCGACTCCATCCTCTACCATCTGACCTACGAGGTCTGACGACTTACTAAATTTTTATTTCACTTCAATTACCAAGAGTTTTATCTGACTACTATGTGAATTGGTGACGCTTTACTACAGCTTGATCGTATTGACACTGGCTCCTTACCAGTCAGGACTTGTCATCCCAATCGAAATGTAAGTGAATTAGAATGAGAGAGGAAGCATTATGTTACCTATCATTTTGACTATCTGAGTGCGTTAGTAACCGCGGTTTGATAGACTACTATTGATACCGGGTGATGTTTGAAGGTGAAATGAAAATTAATACTAGTCTACCAAAACCACGGTTCCTATCTCAAATAATCAAAATGATAATCGATATGATGCCCCTCTCCCTTCTCTTATTCATTTGGATCTAAGTGAGAAGTCCTGACTGGTGGGCTGGCAGTGTGAATACAATCAAGTGGTAGTAATGCGCCACGAATTCACATGGTTAGTCGTCGGGTGAAACTCCCGATGGTGATTGCAGTCAAATAAAGATTTGGTGAACAGTTGAACCTCGTAGTTCAGTTAGTAAAGCGTCGTGCCGGTAACGCAGTGGTCGCTGGTTCGAATCCGGCAGCGGTCCAAATTTTCATTTCACCTTCAATCATCACCCAGTATAAATACTAGTCTGATAAACCATAGCTGCTATCCCAGATAGTCAAAATGATGATTTAATATTTCACTAATGCTCACTGAGCTTGTTGAACACTAGAGGTATATTCTTCTTGTATCTGAATTACTAATTCATCTTGCTTTATTTATAGGCAATAAAGATAGTTGACATTGAAGTGATCCAGTAAATAGTGAGAAATACGCTAACGATACTAATGAATACCGATTGTTCTCTCTCAGTACCTCATGTTTTACTGGACCAGGAAAATATCCAAAAACGAAAACTGATCTGTGACTGTAAGGAAGATATTTTATTGGACAAAAATCCATCATTTATTTTGATTGGTCAACTATAAAACAGAATTGTCCAATCAGATTTCTCCTAACTATATAGTGGAAAGAAAAATTGTGTCATAAAAGCTTCTACCTTATTGGCTGATGACTTAAAATATTGATTCCCATTTAGCTCGCTTCCAATCAGACATTAATTAATTGGCAAATCATTACAAACATGGAAGTAAACAAGTAACCTTGTACAGTATAGTTTCAACCTCCTAACCAAGAACTTACGTTCAACTGTTTGAATATGGACTGATATCAGTTGGAGGAACATTAGAAACTTGGGAGAATTAGACAGCTAGCTGTTTCGTCCTAGTATGGGACTCCTCAGCAGTGCGCAACCATAAGAGAAATGATCGCATGTATACTATGATTTGCAAACTTCAATATTTTTCCATTTACTTCTAGTATCAAGGAACTGGGTTGTTTAAATGCTACTTTTATAATTAGTACCCAATCTTTAGTGTCATTACTTTATGAGTTCATGTTTTGGCTAACACTGCCATACGATTGAGGTTTCCTTAGTCTTACTTATTCGGTCGATTCATTTTGATGTTTTCACTTGTTTCATTCAATTTGCTCCAAGCAACAATGAATTCGTACAAGCTATACCCCTCGCACAAAGACTTCAAGGCTTAATGAATAATTCTCCGATATTTGAAGTGATCCACCCTGAGTTCGAGTCTTAGTTGGAGTAACATCAATCAGTAAGAGGCAGGTTACATCCAGCTGATGAGCCCTAAGCAGGACGAAACACACTTCCTTGATTCCACTGCTAGCTATCGTCTATCAATAGTATCAGAATGTATCTTTTTTTGAAAATTCGTACTGGCTTTATAATTCAACTTTCTTTCGCCTTTTGTACAAAAAAAACTTATAGGTATCCAGCTCGAATGTACATAGTCCATATGCATTGAAAACTGGGAAACAAATTACCTTTGATGAAAGTCGACCCACTGTACAAAAAAATGTGCCGTTGTTCAATAAACCTAGTCGATGTAAGTCCTATTTTGTATAATTAGTTGTCTGTAAACCAAGTTTTAGGTGTATATTTTATTTCAAGTTATTCATCGTAGACTGACATCAGTTGAAGGAACAAAGGAAACCTAGGAGCACTGAACAGCTGTTTGGGACTTCTCAGCAGTACGCATCCAAGACCCCTTCAGGGAGCGAACCCGCGACCTTCAGGTTCCGTTGCCAACACGTTACCATTGAGCTAGCCACTGGGTCAGCGGAATGCAACCGTCCATATTTCCAACTTCTGTTAGCTCATGATATAGCGCAACCGCTATTATTATCATCAATAAAGTTTGTATGGACATCGTGTTAAGTGCTTGTCGACTGTAGATGGGACGTGTAAATCACTTGAGTAAGAACTGCTGATACATAACACTAATTCTTTACTTATAGACTATGTTTACTTGCTCATTCAGCATTCGTAGAGCCTAAAACATATCTCCAATAGGCTATTTTTGTTCTCTAGGTCTTCTCAGTTCAACTTAATGTCATTCAGCTGGCTTCTAATTGGGCGCATTTACATTAAGATAAGCCAGTTGAAAACCTGCAAAGTTCTGAGTATCTACCCTTTCTTCTTGATCTGAGATGATGGTATTGAGTTCTTGACCTGAGTTGTTATCCCACTAAGAGCAACTATGCCTTCCACCTGCTGCACAACTGATATCAACCTTTCTCGAGATATGATTAGTTGGCGATTCCTTTTTGATTAAGATCTCATAGATGATTTGTGCTATAAGGCAAGGCAACTACGTATGAATCAGTCGGTCATATTCTGACTGAATTTTAGTTAACCCTTTTCTGCTAATCTTATTTTGTATAATTTAACAGAAATTAATACTCCATCGATTGTTTTTTTTTTCTTGATCCAGCTTTTAGTCAACACTCTGCTTCAATAGATTATGGTAATGCATTAGCTACACTACCTCGAAAAAAGGGTCCTGCTCCACGTCCACCATCTATAGATAGCCAATCAAATGATTCATCATTGCATGACGGTACATCGAATAAAAGTAATGTAAGTAATAATGATTAATTTTTCACAGTTTCTTTGAATGCTGAACAAAAATCCACTCAGCTGTATATTATCATTCTTATTTATTTGTCCCTTAGCTTCCTAGTTGAACATAGGGCTTCAATAGCACATCAACATTTCACTCTCTTCTCTGCAGTCTTTCCAACCTGGATCCACGACTCCTCATCAGATTGCATTTCTTCTTCAAACCATCTCCTCCATGTCACCCTTACCTCGGACACTCAACTCCTCCATTCCCATTTGGCTTCCACTCGACGCTCTGACCTGACGCATAATGTCTCCAGGTGGTCTTCAAAGTCTATGTCCAATCCAATCCAATTCATATCTACTCTCTTCTTATGCACATTTATCGAGCGATAGCTTCTTGCTTCGTTGGTGTGTTGCCAGCCAACTAGCCAGAGTTCCTCCCTGCTTATTCTTACTATTCTGGCCATCTGATCTCCATCTTCAGTATCGAGTGGGTGTAGGTGTCATCTGTCGATGATGTATGTGTGCAGTTTGTTGGAAATGCTTTTCGTAACGAGCCAAATCTATCAACCATCACATAGAAGCACTGAGTTACTTGACTGAATTAGTGTTGAAAATCCGAATCTTGTTCCACACGCTGAGTGCAGTGCAGTGCAGTAGATATCCACACTGAATATTTCAGAATGATGTAGGAACACCTGTCTTGCTGTCTTTCAGATACTGACTGGCTTTGACATCCTCATCTGTGCATGTGCCACCACTTGTAGTTGAGAGTATGCTGCCTAGGTAGGTAGGTGAAAGAGATAACTTCCTTCAGATTTCTTCTGTTCATGGTGATTGGTGCTTGTTGTTGTTGGTGGTGGTTGGGTACTTTCATCACCTGTATCTACTTTACGTTCACTTGAAGTAAGTGCCATCTTCCTTGGCTGCCTTCCCTCTTCTGTTAGTTTTCGCCTGTAGATCTTCGAGTTTGTGTGACATTAGACAGACATAAATCATTGTGGACGAAATCCAAATGTATTAGGGTCTTTCCATCGGCTAAATAGCGTATGTTCATTTTCTCACTCCTCACAGTTGTTTGTTGCATGATCCAGTCGAGTCCGATCAGGAAGATCATGGGTGATAGTAGGTGGCAACCTTGTCCTAATTGTCTTACCCCTTACTTCATTTCAAAGGCATCACTGAACCTTCCATTGTGAATTATTTGGCATGTAGCGTATATAGCTGCTGTTGAATAAGGTTGATAAAAGTTTGTGGTAGTGAGACTGTAGTGTTGAAGCATCTGCTAAATCACTTCTCCGTCGACGCTATCGAAAGTGTTTTCAGAGTGGATGAAATTGAGGTAGAGAGTTGACTGCCATCCTATTCTCTTTTCTATGATAATGCGTAGAGTAGCGTTGCAATTTCAACCTTATGCGATTTGTTTTTCCAGAAACTGGCCAGCCTGTTCGGTCATATATTTGAATCGAAACCATTTTTTAGTCTCACTTGTCTACCTACTATTTATTCATACAGGCAGGCAGTCATCAATATGCATCCACATCTATTGTCTGTGAAGGCTAGTGATACAACTCAACTGTCCAGTCCCTTGTATGTTGGGTGTAGGGGTTCGAAATCTTGATTTATTAGTTGAAAGTCTCGTTATACTGATGAGCCATAGCTCTGGTTGAACCAGGATCCGTTTATACCTAACTTTTGGTTAGATCATCCTTATTGCTTTTTAGTTATCTAACACTGATGAGTATAAAACTGTACAGCTTGAAGAGAATGACAAGAAATCTATGCAATGGAATATTATTTTTCATCATGGACTGACATCATTTGGGAAACGGTTAGAAAATCTGGGAGCACTGGACAGCTGTTTCGTCCTAGTACGGCACTCCTCAGCATTACGCTCCCACTACCTGGCTGGGGATGGAACTCAGGACCTTCAGGTTTCACGGCGAACGTGTTAAGCATTCAGCCACTGGGTCGGTTTCCAATGGTTCACAATTTCCAACTTCTGTCTATTCACGACATAGCGTGACTATCACCCAAGGTCTTCAGTTAACATCCACTTCACTTCCGACTGGTTGACCTGCTAAGGAGTCCCATACTAGGAGGAAACAGGTGTCCAGATTTTCAATGGTTCCCCAACTGATGTTAGTCCATGATGAATACTACTTCTAAATTAAAGAAGAAACCCCCATTCATCTCAGAAATATATTATTTTTCAGTTAATTTATGTCAGATTCAATATAATTTATAATTTTCAAACAGTTATAAGGTACCCATTTCAAGCAATCTACTCGCTACTACTTTGAACGATAGACAGGTGATACTGTAGTCGTGAAATGGATTATTTTTTCATGGGAGATATGGCAAACTAAGCTTGCTCCATTACTCTAGAATGATGCCATTGCTGTACCCATCTTTAAATAGGGTATGCTTCATATATCTATCGGCTTTCATACTTCTTAGATAGTATGAAAGGCATGAGAATCTGATCGCCGGTGAACAAGTGTATCCATTGATCATATGTTTGCCCTTTATCATCAGATGTTGGTACAGTGTCACACATTGTAGGTTCATGATAAGCTGATTGCCAAATCATCTGCAGATGAAGTAGGGTTTAAATGCCTGACCTGTTGGTCGAAAACCAGATGAATAAACCAAAGATCTTCAACTCCATAAGTAACTGTCTGACAAAGTCAACGTAGGACTTCGCACATAGGTGCATTTGCTCTAGTTGCCTCACTTCACAGTAGTATACAAAGAAGAAAAGGAGTCATGTCAATGTAGAGAGAGAATAAACTAACAGTCAAGGACTTCATGGACTGTTGCCACGTCTTGGTTTGGCCATCTTGAACGCTCTTCCAACCTGGTTCAACTTTCGCTAGCATGGCACGTCGAGGTAGGTGGTGGCTTGGCATGATCATCACACGTCTTATCCATCTCAGTCGACCAAGTTCCACTACCTCATCAATCGACTTACTTTTCGTACCTAATATCCTTCACCTGACCTCAACATTGCCCATTGCTCATGATCTCACTAAACGTGAGCAATGCTATGAAGACACTTATGATCAAAACTCTGTAACCGCTTCATTTCTTCTGATTTTAGCAACCATGTTTCATATCCGTATAACAGGACAGAACGGACTGTATACTCGTCCTTTGATAGATAGCCGGGTGTCTTGCCGGCACCTCAGATGACACAAGTTGGCAAACGCATCATCAGCAACCAGCCCGTTCAGCGGGCTGATGCAACTTACCAAGTAAGTGAAGTGATCGAAACACTTCAGCTCTTCAATGCCTATCATGAAGCAGGGAGTACTAACAGCAGTCCAGTCCTGAAGCATCATATTGGATTTGACAGGTGCGAAGTACATGTCAAACATATTCAGATTTCTGTTCAACGCGTTCAGAAGATCCTATATTTTGTCAGCATCTTCAGACAGCAGGACTATCGTCTGGATACTCCATATCAACCAGATGACTTACAGGGAGTAGGTCAATCCCTGTGAAATCAGACATAGAAGAAACTGTAGGTCTCCACGTCAGTCTGGAGAATGCAACTTATTAGCCATCTACGAGCTTGTACACTGGACTATAAATGCACCTCTAACCTCAGTCTTTAGGATATTTCTTGGCTGCATAGCCTTGAAGGCTTTAACCTATCTTGTACTGATGAACTTTCGAGTCCTCCAATTAATAATTCTTAGAAAATTGTGTGTGTTTATTGGTTTCCAAGTACTATTCATCATTAAACTGTGTACCAAACTACTTTAGGCTTCGACTTCCTCAACTGCATGAGCAACAACCTAACAACGCACAAAATTAGTTGCGTGCAGACTCTATTCAAAAGAGTGAGAATACACTGCGGACAACTAATTCATGCAGAAACGAAGAAAATTGCTGGATATCTATCCTAAAGAAGAACAGCTACCCACGAAACTTTATCAGAAGATGCCTATCCCGTACACCATCAACTACAAAGTTATCGACAGAAATCAACATACGGATTATCCCACCGTACTTAAAGAATATATCAGAAATCATGACAAGATTACTGAGACCACTTGATGGGATTAGTGTGGTTCATAAACCAACAAATCCCCACCAAAGACTATTATGTAGACCGAAGGATGCAACAAGCAAAGAAGATAAACCTAATATCACTTACAAAATCAACTGGAATAACTGTAGCCAACAGTATATTGGACAAAGGGGTCGCCCACCTTCGTCTTCGTCTACATGAACACTAATTGACTATTAAACGTCAAGATATTTCGTTGCTCATCGTTCAATGAACTTGGATAACTGTGGATATGAATTGAATTTTGACAATGTAGAAATTTTGGACAGAGGGAACACAAAGAGTATCATCAGAGAATTCCTAGAAGCTTGAGATCCACACTAGTCAGTCAACAATCAACAGATGTATATACATAGACTGAATGTATCAACCAATCAGTAAAATGATAAATGGCGGGAAGGTCAGAGGTCAAGCAGTAGAACAGCCAACAAGAAAATGTATGCAGTCAGTCAATGACACAACAATTGAAGGAAATAACCAATCACGGACCACTTCGTCAGAGCAAGCCAATAAATCATTCATGGAGAGATATTGAAAACTCACTTGATAGTGAAGTTAGTGTTGATGATGTCGCTGTCTAGAAAGATGATGAAAGCTTCTGCACGATTAAACAACCCAGCTCCTCAGAGAACACAATACAACCAATACTTTAGGCTACATAAATCTTAAAATGTTAGACTACGAAACATTCCTATTGAGTTTATAGAGAAGAGACAATTCAGCGAAGAAAATTTCCTTTTTCGACAATAGTATTTATATATATCATAAAACAATAGGGTATAATTACATCATTAATCTAGCGCTAAAGGAAAGTGGAATCAAGAATGCAAAGTAGTTGCGTAATAATCTAACACAGTAGAAATATCCAGGAAGACAAAGAGTTTGACAAGGTGAAAATTGTCGGTAGATAAGAAACTCAAATATTGAGTGTCCTCTTGATAGATAGATAGATAGATAGATAGATAGATAGATAGATAGATAGATAGATAGATAGATAGATAGATAGATAGATAGATAGATAGATAGATAGATAGATAGATAGATAGATAGATAGATAGATAGATAGATAGATAGATAGATAGATAGATAGATAGATAGATAGATAGATAGATAGATAGATAGATAGATAGATAGATAGATAGATAGATAGATAGATAGATAGATAGATAGATAGATAGATAGATAGATAGATAGATAGATAGATAGATAGATAGATAGATAGATAGATAGATAGATAGATAGATAGATAGATAGATAGATAGATAGATAGATAGATAGATAGATAGATAGATAGATAGATAGATAGATAGATAGATAGATAGATAGATAGATAGATAGATAGATAGATAGATAGATAGATAGATAGATAGATAGATAGATAGATAGATAGATAGATAGATAGATAGATAGATAGATAGATAGATAGATAGATAGATAGATAGATAGATAGATAGATAGATAGATAGATAGATAGATAGATAGATAGATAGATAGATAGATAGATAGATAGATAGATAGATAGATAGATAGATAGATAGATAGATAGATAGATAGATAGATAGATAGATAGATAGATAGATAGATAGATAGATAGATAGATAGATAGATAGATAGATAGATAGATAGATAGATAGATAGATAGATAGATAGATAGATAGATAGATAGATAGATAGATAGATAGATAGATAGATAGATAGATAGATAGATAGATAGATAGATAGATAGATAGATAGATAGATAGATAGATAGATAGATAGATAGATAGATAGATAGATAGATAGATAGATAGATAGATAGATAGATAGATAGATAGATAGATAGATAGATAGATAGATAGATAGATAGATAGATAGATAGATAGATAGATAGATAGATAGATAGATAGATAGATAGATAGATAGATAGATAGATAGATAGATAGATAGATAGATAGATAGATAGATAGATAGATAGATAGATAGATAGATAGATAGATAGATAGATAGATAGATAGATAGATAGATAGATAGATAGATAGATAGATAGATAGATAGATAGATAGATAGATAGATAGATAGATAGATAGATAGATAGATAGATAGATAGATAGATAGATAGATAGATAGATAGATAGATAGATAGATAGATAGATAGATAGATAGATAGATAGATAGATAGATAGATAGATAGATAGATAGATAGATAGATAGATAGATAGATAGATAGATAGATAGATAGATAGATAGATAGATAGATAGATAGATAGATAGATAGATAGATAGATAGATAGATAGATAGATAGATAGATAGATAGATAGATAGATAGATAGATAGATAGATAGATAGATAGATAGATAGATAGATAGATAGATAGATAGATAGATAGATAGATAGATAGATAGATAGATAGATAGATAGATAGATAGATAGATAGATAGATAGAGATTGAAGATACTTCTTTTGCACTCGGATATCAGGCTTGAACTGATGAATTCCCAGTGCCTCCAATGGGCACAACTGTTGATGGCGTACTCCTTTTCAACTATTCCATCTGACACGATAAATGACATTAAAGGAATGTTATTGCATTTTAAAAAATGCGGTACCAGCTATTTAATATTACCTCATATTTACTATATATCTATGTAAAATGCTGTGAAATTGTCCAATCAAGGTTTCCATCGTTATTATTTATTGACATCCTCGTTATTCTCCGTTGTTTTGTTGGATCGAATTGTTCTACCTCTATTGACATATGGGCTCCTATGCGGATACCTCGATATTGCCTGAATGTTAATTGTGACAAATTGGTTGGTTGTGGCTAGCAGACGAATCCAGGATACGCGTTTCGTCCTATTTGGAACTCGTCAGTTGGATGTACCTGCACCCCAGTGATATTGTTCCCACTGGGACTCGAACCTCGTACCCATCGCTTCAAACGCCAAGGCGTTATTCACTATGCCACGGAGGAACGATAGCCACTTCTTGTACAACGGGTGATAGTTATTACTATTTATTGACATACTTGTTATTCTCCGTTGTTTTGTTGAAATCGAATTGTTCAACCATCATTGCTTAATTAATCATTTCAACAAACTTGTTGTAACAATTTATTTATTTTGTTTTCCCCTTACCCCCTTGCAATATAGCTTTGGAGTACATTCAATCGATTAGATATTAGTCGGGTTCCGTTCTGTAAGTTCTTATGATAATAATCATAATGATATTTTATTTCTGCGTGATGAATTCACGATGAAATGAAAATTTGGACCGCACCGGGATTTGAACCAGTGACCATCGCGTTCCCGGGTGTGATAGAGCACCAAGCCGGAAACCTGGTGGTCGCTGGTTCGAACCCCACCATGGTTCAAATTTTTATTTTATCTCCAATTATCAGATTGGGTTTGAATCCTGGCTGATTTTTGCAGCGGTTTATGAACTTCAATGGATATCCATTTTCCACTAGTGTTCTCGTTAGTATTTTGATAACATCATCCATTGAGTCTTCTGTACAAATAAGCTGGGTACTTTTAAATAGACAAGTTACCAGACTTCGCTTGTATTGGGTTGGACAAAAGCTATGGGAACTTAAATACTGACCTGTCCAAGTAGGTTTCCTGTAGATCGACCGTTTTATTGAACCATCATTTCTACGACTTAGGAGTATATCCAAGAATGACAGACGGTTTTCTTTCTCTTCTTCACATGTCAGGCTTATGTTGTTTTATACGTTGTTATACGTTTTCATATATAATACTGCCTTAACAAGTAAATGTGTAGGGGATCAGATTGTTCGAAATGTATAGCGCAAATACATCACATTTTTCAGATAATCTACGTCTAATTATGTTATCCAAATTCATAAAGGGGACTAATTGTTTCGAAAACATAAGTGTCACTAGTACCTGTCAGCTGGATACTCTGCCTACTTGATTATAGGCCGCTGACGAGTGCTCCTGAAATTTATTATTATTATTCCCTTGGGTTACCAGTGGAACATAGGGCTTCAGTAGCACGCCTCCAGTGCACTCTCTTCTCTGTAGTCTTTTGAACCTCGCTCCACGACTGCCCACAAACTTTCATTTCTTCCTCACGTAATCTCCTCTATGTCACCCTTGCCTTGGAAGACCAACTCGTTGCTTCCCATCTGAGTTACACTCGAAGGACTGGCCTGATGCGTGATGTTCCCAGTCGGCCTTCTCAGTGTATACCCAATACAGACCATCTCCACTCTCTTCTCCTGCATATTTGTTGAGTGATAGATTGTTGTTTGGTTCGTTACCAGGTCAGAGTTCCTTGTAGCTTATTCCTGTTATTCTGGCAATGTATGTGATCTTCAGCATGGAGTGAGCATAGGTGGCGGTTGTTGGAAGTGCTTTTCGTGACACGCCAAGTTTCAAAACCATATAGCAGTACTGACGGACTTGATTGAATTGATGTTGAAAATGCGGATGTTGTTGACGCTTTATGCTGAGTGCAGTGCAGTAGATCTCCACACTGGTTTCAGGTTAATGAACGCCTGTCTTGCTTTCCCGATTCTGGCTGGCTTTGACTTCCTCATCTATGCCGCTTGTAATTGAAACGATGCTGCATATGATTTATTCTTCCTGAAGCCAACCTGTTCCGGTAGTAATTTCGAATCCAGCTCATTGTTTGTTCTCTCTAGGATGATGTGGCATACTATTTTTCTTGGGATATCTATTAAATTCTGACTTCCCACTCATTGCTCGTTTTGATTATTGTGTAACTTAGACCAAGAAATTACATAAGTCAATGATAGGATGGTAATGTAATCGAATAAGAGGAAGATTAAGAGATTAGGCTCATCTGGTAGTTAAAGACTAACAATAGATCCCTTTTGAATATATACATCGGGTTTCAGAAGTTTCTGTCCCCCGCCCCGCCCCCCCCCCTCCTCCTCTCTCCAGTTACAGGAAGAACGACTTACCTTCGATATCTTGAACATATCACCCGAAGAGGATGAGGAACAATTGTCTCTTCAATAGTGCAATTACTAAGCACTTGTTGGACACAGGATATCAAGTTAGTTGCCTTGCAAATGCTTAAAGTAATCAACAAACAAAAGGATTCAGATCTTTTCCACTTCGCTGAAGTCATTCTAATCAAACTCCTGTAACCAGATGTATGCGTTCAGAAGGAATCTTATTCGTCAGTCTTCATCCGATTCCAACCCAGTGTCTGAATGGTAACAGTGCTGGCAATGGAACTTGAAGACCCTAAGTTTGATGAAAGTGATAATGCCAAACTGCCTAATAATTAAATCGCAAAAAATTGTCAAAGTATTACGATCATGGTAAGTCATCATTATCAACATAGGACCAGGCATTACTGCGTAACGGTCCGAGTTGCCACACCTCATATCAGCACATCAAGTAAAAAGGTAGTGAGGTGAAGGATGAAGATAAGTGAATGCAGTCAAAAGAAATATAAAGTATGAGAAGAAAGGAAAGAGGAGTGACAAAATAGTGAGATTCGGTATAGCGTTGTTAAGATGAGGATAATGTGTGTATACATCTGCGCCACTGACTTCGGTTCTGAGCCATATCACCTAGGGTCTCCAACCACTGGTTCCTCTTGTCCCGTGGACCCCAACCACCTAGTCTGCATCGTCCTACATGGCTTAAACCAACAGTCAGAGACTTCATACATTGGTGCCATGTTTTAGTCTGGCCACCTCGGGCCTTTTTCCAGCCTGAACCCACCTCAGCCAACATTGTGTGACGAGGCAATCGGTGACTAGGCATACGTAGTACGTGTCCCAACCATCTCAGTCGATGAAGGTTCACAACCTCGTCGACTGACTTACCTCTTCTCCCTAAAACTCTACACCTAACTTCTGCATTACTCACATGGTGACACCACGGAATACGTCCTATACTACGAAGGCAACGGTGGTCAAATACCTGTAACCTTCTCATGTCTTCCACTTTCAATGGCCATGTTTCACAGCCATACAGTAGAACAGAGCGGACTGCTGTGCAGTACACGCGACCCTTAATAGACAAACGAATATCACGGCGGCGCCATAGGTGGCGCAAATTGGCAAAAGCCAATCGAGCCTTTTGTATCCGTGCAGAAATCTCATCGGCAACTAACCCACCGGAGTTGATCCTACTTCCCAGGTAAGTGAAGTGGTCAACACACTCAACCACTTCACTCTCTATTGTTAACCGCGGTACCGCTGAAGACCAGTCCTGGAGCAAAAATTTGCATTTGGGTGGTGAAAATCGCATCCCAAACATTCTCAAATTCCCACTCAAAGTGTTCAGAAGACTCTGCATCTTGTCAGCGTCTTCACCTAACAGGACTATGTCATCTGCATATTCTAGATCTAAGGAAAATTCACCTGTGATCGGGTCAACGTCTTTGTAATTAGGTGACGAGAGGGAAACCTCCATAAGAATATCTATGATAAAATTAAATAAGAATGGGGATAGTGGGCATCCTTGACGGACACCACTTGATGAGTATAGCTCCCTGGACAACTCACCATAGGCTCTAACATGCCCACAAGTGTTCGAGTAGAGAGCTTTCAATAAGGTGATGTACTTACTAGGCACGCCTTTCAGTGACAGACACTGCCATAAGACTTCTCGATCAACGGAGTCAAATGCCGCCTTCAGGTCGAGAAATACAGCTATTGTCGGGCGTCTGTAAGCATGCCTATGTTCCAGGACCTGGCGCAGTGTGAATATTTGGTCGATACATCCACGGCCAGGTCTAAAGCCTGCCTGGTTTTCTCGGGCTTGCTGTTCCCGAGCTCCACTCAGGCGTCGGAGAATTATAGAACTTAGGATCTTAGACACTATGTTTGTCAGGCTGATTCCTCTGTGGTTATCACAAGAGGACTTCTCGCCTTTCTTGAAGACTGGGATGATGAGTGACTTAGACCAGTCGGAGGGGATCGTATTTGATTCCCATATACTGGCTAACACTTCCGTTAGCCTGACTAAGAGAACTCTACCACCATTCTTGTATACCTCAGCAGGTAGTCCGTCTGGTCCTGCTGCCCTTCCCCGTTTCAGGCTACCTACCGCTTTCTCAACTTCTTCTAGTGTTGGGGGACCTGTCTCTATGTCCCATTCAGGGTCCGACTGGATAGCGGGCAGCGCAATGGTGGCTGGAGGCCAGTTAAACTGTTCCTCAAAGTGTTCTGCCCATCGTCCCAGTCGCCTTCCCTGCGAGTGAATCGCCGATCCGTCCTTCTCCGCTATAACCTCACTAACTGTTGTTGACCATTTCCCCCCAGTCTCCTTAATAAGTCTAAATAACTGTCTACTGTTACCGATCGCCGCTGCCTTTTCCATCTCTTTAGCCTTTGCTGCCCACCACTGTTCACGATCGTTGCGCAGACTTTTCGTCAGTTTATTTTTAAGTTGCGCTCGCTCTTCATTGTACTCAGAGCCTGCAGGGATGCATTCACGTGCATCCATTAGTTTGGAAGAAGCTGCTGATATCCACTGGCTCTTTTTAGCCATTATCTTGGAGTCGGCTACAGTCTCCAGTGCTGCTTTTACAGTAGACTGAAGATGGCACCAAGCTTCTTCTGGATGAGTGACAGTCTTTTGTTCCGATAACTGCCTAGCCAACTTCTCACTGAACACGGCTTTGGTGTTTTCGTTGTCCAGCAGAACTCGTAGTGGTTTTGTTGCCAAATTTTTTCTACGTCCATTGAGACGCAGGCATATACGTGCTCGGACCAACGCATGATCGCTGTCCAAACACGTACTCCAGAAGGAGCGGCAGTCTTCCACCGATCCTCTCCAGCGATGACTAATAGCAATGTGGTCTATCTGTGTCCATCGCTGAGTCGAGCTCGGTGGACGCCAGGTCAGACAGTGCCTTTCTTTATGTCTGAAATTTGTGCTGGCTAAAAATAGGCGGTTATCTGAGCATAGTTGTAATAGGCGATCACCGTTATCTGTACGTTCAGCTGGGATTCCGAAAGTGCCACCTAAGTGCCTTTCTGCCTCACTCAGTCTACCCACCTGTGCGTTGAGGTCACCTGCAACAACCACTACGTCCGAACGTTTGGCTTTCGAGAGGAGGTTAGACAGTTTATGGTAGAACTCGTCCTTCACTTCATCCGAACTACAGTCAGTGGGTGCGTAAGCAGAGATTACAAAGAGACAACGGCGAGTCTCACTATTCCTTTTAGTTCTCACTGTGCCGTTCAGCCTCATAGCGCAGAGGCGACTATCAACTGGGATCCAGTCTAGTAGTGAGTTTTCTGCCCTGGTGCTTAATGCTATACCTACACCTGCAAGACCACGAGAGCTAGCTATCGAATCTCCAGAAACTCGAAGGGTGAATTTTGCAGATTCACCAGATTGGTCAGGAGAGGTCAGGTGAATAACCACACTTGGGTCCTGTATGCGTGTCTCACAAACACAGCACACATCCATGCCCGAGTTGCTAGAGTCTTTGCCAACGAAGCCTGTTGGCCAATTTGACGGAGGGTGCGGACATTGAAGGCTCCAATATGTAATTTGGAGCGTGGTTTAAGGAGACCAGGGATGCTGTTCTGTGGACTCAGATCGTTGTCGAAGGCTGCAGAGGTAGGAGAAATTGAAGATGATGCAGCATCATTAATTAAGAGACGTGAAGGAAGATTAGAAGGTAATGATGGAGGAGGAGGATAGCAGTCAGAAGAAACTTGGGTGCTGACAGAGTTGTGAGGGCGGTTGACACTTCCCGGCTGCCCACACCGTGGAAGGCTATTTCTTCTTAAGGTACCTGAAAGAGATTTGTGTGACCGCAGAGCCCATCGGACATCTGCTTGAGGCCTGTCACACCCAGCCTTTTGAGTATGATTATTTTGAATTTTTGTATTTTTGGGGCCGGATGAGCGAAAGGAAACGACAAGTGAACCAACACCGCCGGCCCGGCAGACCGTGGGGCGTGGTGGAGTGTGTTATTTTTGGGGCCGACCTTTTCTAACCCCCCCTTCCACTGAGAAGGCAGCATCAGCTTGGCACTGCTGGTCATCCAAGGGAAACACCTTACTGCTGTCACACCCCATCCAGCTAGCAGCAGTACGACTTCGCCCTCAGACCCCCATCATAGTGTAGCAATTTACACTATAACGGTAACTGCTTTTCGTCTAACCACTACCCAACAGACCTTTCTGGTATGGTAGGACCTCGAGGGAACAAGCGTTCCACCAGCATAGCTCGTTGGGTCATTGTGATATGCAAGCCCGACCACCACGTCAAGGTAGCAGCTATCGGTCGGGGATCATGGTAAGAGAAGAGATTGAGTATACTTCTTCTACCGTGGTGCTCAACTGACTCTGTAAATGACTGTGGTGAAGTTAATATGTCCAGAATTGACTAAATGTTCAAGAATTGAACTGTTAATTGGTTTAAATTCTCACCTTGACAACTATGCAGGATAGTGCTCAGATGGATATGTACTGTACATGCTAAGCCACCACTTACCTCCACTTGTTGTTATGCTAGGAGAAGTTGGATTACGTTGGAAGAGGGTTCAGGGGAGCTAGAACAAGACTTGGCAGCAGTCCATAAAGTCCCTGAATATTAATCTGAGTCGTGTGTGTGTGTATGTGTGGTGGGGGGAGATGTAGACTAATTGGCTACGGTCTCGAGGATGATAGAAATCAGTGGTTGAGAACTGTAGGTGACAATGGCGCAGACGTCTTCTAAGGCACTATCTGTTATCTTCTAATTGTTTATTCTCTCACACAACTTCCTCTACATTGATATCAGTCTCTTTTTCTATCCACCTGTTCTTTGTATACTTCTGTGAAGTATGACAACTTGATCCAAAGCACCTGTGTGTGAGGTTCCTACGTTGATTTTGTCAGTCAGTCATTTAGTCAATTTTGGAAAGTTTGCCCTTATCCGCGATTTATATGCTTATTTAACAGCTGTAGAAAATAATTTTGTCGAAAAAGAAATTCTTCTCCGTTGGATTGTCTCTTTTTTTATTTACAATTTCTCATTCAGTAACAACGTGAAATTTTGTCCAATAGACTGTAGACTTAAACTCTACTAAGCAGATAAAACACTGATATAAACAATATCCTAAAATGGAGTTAATAAGCAACTGATAAGAGAAATAGTGGTGATTACAACACATGCCTAAAAGGGTCATTCAAATCCTCTTTAGTGTTACCGTATAAAGAAGACAAGTCGCAAAATTTCAGGTGGAATTCTTAACAATGCTGGGTTGGCTTAGGGTGGTATTCAAATCCCCAAAGTCACCCAGATAGAAACTTTGTAGGCTAAACGATCCATTAGAGTGAAATTGAGAAAAAGAATGTAATCTATGAAATACCAGGTGATGATTGTGAAGTCAAGTGTATGAGTGAAGGCAGGCAATCAGAGTTAGGTAGAATAGCAGAACACAAAGATTTAGCGAAACAGAGTGGCAGACGGTGCCAAGATGGGTAAGTTGGAGAAAAAGTTGGCTACTACTGTGCATGCACTGACCCGGTTGACAGTGTGAAGATATGAAGTGGTCATGGGGTTTTGATCACAGATGTCTTCATAGGATTGCTTACATTTAGTGAAATCATCGTGTGAGAAATGTTGAAGTGAGGCGAAGGGTAGTAGGCAAGACAAGTAAGTCAGCCGATGATGAGGTTGTAAATCTCAATGGAGTGAAATGATTTGAACACGTGTACTATGCATATGAATCCACTGCCTTCTTCGATGTGCTGGTATACTGGGGGGAAAGTTGTATTAGTTTGGCAGAGGGTGTAGACACTCTGAACCTTCTTCTAACCAATGTCAGTCGAAATATATTCTTACAACAGTACTTAATCACTTTAGTATTTGTAAACTAATTAACTTCATGAAAGCAAAAGTAAGCACAGGGACATGAAATGTCCGCACACAGTATAGAATGACAGTCAAGTATCTACCTCAACTTCATCCACTCTGAAAACACTTTCGATAGCGTCGACGGAGAAGTGATTTTGCAGATGCTTCAACACTACGGTCTCAGTACCACAAACTTTTATCAACCTCATTCAACAGCAGCTATATACGCTACATGCCAAATAATTCACAATGGAAGGTTCAGTGATGCCTTTGAAATGAAGTGAAGGGTAAGACAATTAGGACAAGGTTGCCACCTACTATCACCGATGATCTTCCTGATTGTGGTTGACTGGATTGGAATCGACTGGATCATGCGACAAACAACTGTGAGGAGTGAGAAAATGAACATACGCTATTTAGCCGATGGAAAGACCCTAATACATTTGGATTTCGCCCACAATGATTTATGTCTGTCTAATGTCACACAAACTCAAAGATCTACAGGCGAAAACTAACAGAAGAGGGAAGGCAGCCAAGGAAGATGGCACTTACTTCAAGTGAACGTAAAGTAGATACAGGTGATGAAAATACCCAACCACCACCACCACCAACAAGCACCAATCACCATGAACAGGAGAAATCTGAAGGAAGTTGTCTCTTTCACCTACCTACCTACCCACCTACCTACCTAGGCAGCATACTATCAACTACAAGTGGTGGCACATGCACAGATGAGGATGTCAAAGCCAGCCACGATAGGCGAGACAGCAAGACAGGTGTTCCTACATCATTCTGAAATATTCAGTGTGGATATCTACTGCACTGCACTGCATTCAGCGTTTGGAACAAGATTCGGATTTTCAACACTAATTCAGTCAAGTAACTCAGTGCTTCTATGTGATGGTTGATAGATTTGGCTCGTTACGAAAAGCATTTCCAACAAACTGCACACACACATCATCGACAGGTGACGCCTACACCCACTCGATGGCCAGAATAGTAAGAATAAGCAGGGAGGAACTCTGGCTAGTTGGCTGGCAACACACCAACGAAGCAAGAAGCTATCGCTCAATAAATGTGCATAAGAAGAGAGTAGACATGAATTGGATTGGATTGGACATACACTTGGAAGACCACTTGGAGTGGAGATATTACGCGTCAGGCCAGATCGTCGAGTGGAAGCCAAATGGGAATGGAGGAGTTGAGTGTCCGAGGTGAGGGTGACATGGAGGAGATGGTGTGAAGAAGAAATGCAATCTGATGAGGAGTCGTGGATCCAGGTTGAAAATACTGCAGAGAAGAGAGTGAAATGTTGATATGCTATTGAAGCCTTATGTTCCACTAGGAAGCTAAGGGATAAATAATAATGTAATGATAACTTGGAAAAGTAGATTGATTAAGCTCACAGGGTTGGTATGTTCTCTTTTCGAAATTGATCACGTTGTGAAATCTCTTTTTGAAACCAATAATAATGATACTACTCTCCTAAGGATTACTAACAGAGAACAACTGTAAATTCCTTCCCGTATCTTGATCTGATCTCAAAATCTTACTAATCGTTAGGTGAACTGTTTATGTGGTCTGAACTTGCTTTTTTTTTTCTATAGAATTGTGTACAACACTTCTTTTTATCCGTTTATATGGTGTTTCACAATTCCTCTTTTTTTTTCTACTTTTCCTCCAACCCCTCCTATATTTTATCTAGCTCCTACTGATGCTCGTGATGAAACATTGCCCAGTGATCATATTGATATAATATTAGATGTCTTGGAGGAAAAGCCAGCAGTATCTACACCTTCTGCTACTATTGCTACTTCTATAACATCATCTACTACTTCGTCTACTGTTAATTCACTTAGATCAGTGAATAGTGCATTTTACTCTTCTACTGCTGCTGCTGCTGCTTCAGTATCCCTTGGCGATGTTGGCATATCTCCTCCAATCCCACCAAAACCGAGTTATTTATCTAATACACTATATTCAACTTTACCTAATCGAAGTTCACATACGCCGGTGGTGAGTGTTTATAATCCCCCTTTACTACTGATAATTAATAATCTTGTATATTGGATTTTGAGGAACAAAGGAAACTGATGTGAGTGTACAATAAATAACAACTTGAAATATTTTCGAATCCCTACAACTCCTTCAAAATTCAATTGAACTGGTGCTCATTGGTGACTAGCTTCGAGAAGTATTCCCGAAGTTCCAATGAGAAGTCGTGACCGGTGTGGGACAAAGCCTGATGGTTGTGAGGACAGTTACTGAACTATGACATCGGGTGGCGGTTGCACTATATCGTGAGCTAACATAAGTTGGAAATATGGAGGATTGGATTCCACTGACCCAGTGGTTAGCTCAATGATAAGGTGCTGGCCAGGGAACCTGAAGTTCTCGGGTTCGATCCGTGGCGGGGTAGGGTTGTGTGTGCGCCCTGCTTAGGAGTCCCATACTAGTGGGATGAAACAGGTGTCCAGTGTTCTCAGGTTTCCTTTGTTCCTCTTCAATTGATGTCAGTCTACGATGATTAACAATCTTGTATATCTTGAATTGTTAAATAAATTAGCCTCTGAAATATTTCCTCCCATGTGATTTTTCTACAGAATAGAACATCAAATTTACCTGCCTTATTTGACTCTGTTAGCAAAGCAACCGATTTGAACACTTCAACATCAGTGACGAATTCAACTCATCATTTTATCGATTCCTTGAAATATTCTTTATCTCAGCATATTAATGGTAAGTTAATTTGTTTTTATTCAAATAGTTTTATCCTGATTGTTTATACTTTTGTATAGGATGAGATTTTCCACTTTCTCTGCGATTCTCCTATCCACCTTTCTGTTTACTTGTTTTCAATTCTCATGTTTATTATTTTGGATTCATACTATTTACCTTCTATCCCGATGACTGTGTAATATGACTGCAAATTTTGGGGGTTCTAACAATAAACTAAAGGAGTAATAACGCAACGAGATACTTGAACTGGATACAAGTAATACGATTGTTCTCCCCCACACCCTTTACTTAAATGAGCCGCGAAAATCAGAAAACAAAAGACGCGACGTGTGACTACAAGAAACAATAACAACCTTATTATTTACAAGTAGTATTCATCACGGACTTAAATCAGTTGGAAAACCATTGTAAACCACCTCGGAGCACTGAACAGCTGTTGTCCTAGTATGGAACCGCTTGGCAGTACGTACCCACAACCCGGCTAGGAATCGGAGTCAGGACCTTCAGGTTTCATGGCGAATGCTTTAGCCAGTCAATTACTGGGTCGATTTTCAATGGTTCACAGTTTCCAACTTCTGTCAATTCACGAGATGGTCTGACTTTCACTCATGGTCGTCAGTTGACATCTGCTTCACTTCCGACTGGTTGACCCCACCAATGGTCATGGCTTCTCATTAGAACTTCGTGATATCCGTCTGAAAGCAAGTCACTAGTGTGCACTAGATAGTAATGTATTTTCGAGGTGAATGGGGATTTTTAATTTAGAGGCTGGAAACTGTGAACCACTAAAAACCAACCCAGTATCTGAATGGTTAGGTTGTTTGCCGTGAAACCTGAAGCTTCTGAGTTCGATTCGTAGGCGGGTCGTGGGCGCGTACCGCTGAGGAGTTGCGTACTAGGACGAAATAGCTGTCCAGTTCTCCCAGATTCTCAATGGTTCCCCAACTGATATCATTCCGTGTTGAATACTACCTCCTAATTGAAAATCCCCATTCCTCTCAAAAAAAACTTTGTTGGACGAATACCTGGTATGTATATATATTACAAAACCCTTAGAAAATGAAGCCATAAATAAACCAATCCGATTTGTCGTATGACTTCAAATTTGTCCAATCAGGTTATCTCATGTCAGTACATGTATATATCATGATCTGAAAACAATTTCTCTATTGGCTGCCGTTTTGCCGCTACCTGTCACTGTGATAGACGCTAACCATGACAATGAACGTTGATGGATGCTAATTGGTTGAAGGCAATTGACAGTAAACTTCTAGACGATGGTTTCTTGAATTTTGAGGGAGTTGTAGGGATTCGAAAATATTTCAAGTTGTTATTCATCGTAGACTGACATCAGTTTAAGGAACAACTCTAACTCCACAACTCCCTCAAAATTCAATTGAACTGGTGCTCATTGGTGACTAGCTTCGAGAAGTATTCCCGAAGTTCCAATGAGAAGTCGTGACCGGTGTGGGACAAAGCCTGATGGTTGTGAGGACAGTTACTGAACTATGACATCGGGTGGCGGTTGCACTATATCGTGAGCTAACATAAGTTGGAAATATGGAGGATTGGATTCCACTGACCCAGTGGTTAGCTCAATGATAAGGTGCTGGCCAGGGAACCTGAAGATCTCGGGTTCGATCCGTGGCGGGGTAGGGTTGTGTGTGCGCCCTGCTTAGGAGTCCCATACTAGTGGGATGAAACAGGTGTTCAGTGTTCTCAGGTTTCCTTTGTTCCTCTTCAACTGATGTCAGTCTACGATGAATAACAACTTGAGATGATTTCATGCTTGTTTTTACGGTCTTCAGTAAAGGCGTGTCTGTACACAACCTCGATGGAATTAATATCCCATCTGAGGTTTGAACTCGTATCACTCAGTGTTGTAGTCAATGAAACTGTTACTGAATTATTCAGGTCGTGATTAACCTGTTGTAGGACTGGATTTGATTTGATTTTTTTTTTTAAAACTCAGGTCGCACAGCTGATAATTCCTCAGGAACCGCCGTTATAGCCTAATCACATATTTTGTGGTAGAATATAGCAAGTTAATTAATTTTAATGGGATTTCATGGTTAACTAACTGACTGACTAAAATCAACGTAGAACGTCTCACACAAGTGGACCGATTTAACTTGTCACACTTCACAGTAGTATACGAAAAACAAAAGACTAATTGCCAAGTAGACGAAGTTGTATGAGAGAGTAAACAGTTTAAGCATAAAAGTTAGTGGAAATATTTAAGCTTTAGAAGATGTCAAGGATTGAATACACTTGTGCCATTGTTATTGATTTCCAGACATGTCACCAAGACTTCTCAGTCATTTATTCCTATCATCTCTATGATCCCAACCAGATGTTCTACACTTCCTCGGTATGAATAAGACACACAATTAGAGATTTCATTGACTTGTGCCAGGTTTTGCTCTGCTCATCGTAAACCCTCTTCACCTAGCATAGTTATTGCATGTCGATGTAGGCAATGTCTTCGTATGTGCAACACCTGTCGAAGCCGCCTCAATCGATGAAAGTTTTTCAACCTTATCTACTCTCTTGCCTTCTTTGATGAATATCGTTTGCTTGACCTTGACATTGTCCAAAGGGTGATTCCACTGAACTTCTACAATCCTATGATCAATAATCTGTTTTCTACTTTTAACGGCTATATGTCAGCCATATTATAGAGCAGAATGACCTATAGCGCTGTATACTCGTCTTTTAAATAAGTAGTGGGATGTCTAGCCAGTCGGCATGACAGATGAAGCAAGTTTTGAAGTGCTAAACAGGCCGATATCTTTACATAGAGAAAAGGTCGAACTAAGTGACTGGATGAAAATCTTTATGTATATAACTCTTGTTCAGCCTCTCATAAGCGTTATTTTTTTAAATATTATTATTACCCCCTTGGGTTCCTAATAGGACATAGGGCTTCAGTAGCACGTCTCCAGTGAACTCTGTTCGCCGAAATCTTTTGAACCTGGTTCCACGACAGCCCACAAGCTCTTATTTCCTCCTCTCACGATCTCCTCCATGTCACTCTCGGATGTCCAACTCGTCGCTTCCCATGGGAATTCCACTCGAGTGCCTAGCCTGACGTGTGATGTCCCCAGTCGGCTTTCTCAGTGTATACCCAATCCATCTCCATCTGATAAGCATTACTGTTATCCTTTTTTTTTTCTTCTCAAAATTTTAGATAAATTTGGAAGTAATGTTCTATCGAATTCATCACCATCATCATCATCATCAGTCAATAATATTGCTTGTATCCCAGCCTCAATTACTGCATCACATGAATCAAAGCTGACAAATCAACAATACAATAATTTATCAGTAATTAATTGTAAAATTGGTGATCTACTTGAAGCATTATATGATTGTGAAGCAGAGAATTCAGATGAATTAACATTTTGTCGTGGAGAAATTATCCAACTCTATGATAAACCAGATGATGATTGGTGGGTAAGTGAAAAGTTATCTTATTTTTTCAGGTGAAAAAAAAAAATGAAATACACTTAGCCTACCTTGTCTAATGGTAGGTAATGAGCTATATCTCTTTGTGTTAATGCCAATGATGATACAATTTGGCTGTTCAAATGTCCGTAGATGAAGGGGGTACACTAACTCTCCTTAAACCATTGTTCCGTTTGTCAGGCAACTGGAAGATAGAGCGAAAAGATCGCCTCTATTTGTGTCATTGAAAGCTTAAATTAGTATAGGTTTAAAACTTTGGGCAGTGTGGTAGAGTTTAATTCCATATTAGACTTGTTTATTTGATTGATATAACACACAGTGATCTAGTATTACCTATTTACTTGATGATGTTTTGAGCATAAATTATCATTGCTCATAGTCATATCTTAATGTAATCACACACAACTCTCGACATTTGATTTCTATAGTTACGTCACCTTGTATGAGTTGTTTTTATTGGTAGGAAAATTTTCCATATCTCTGGTATAGGTGTTGCGTCATTTCTATTACATGTGCTGGGTGTTGGCTGATTCGATTCATTAATCAATCCCCCCTCTCTCTCTCTCTCCACCTAATTCTATTGGACATAAGTACAGTGGTATTATCCCACCCATCATATTGTGTTCATTACAATAGCCGAGTCTCCCTCTAGATCACTGACCCTTATTTAGGTTTGTTATTCTATGTTCAACTATTGTAACTGACCCCGATCGACTAGTTTCACCTATATACTTGACCTCACAGTCATTACATGGGATTTCATAGATTAGATTATTTGGTTTAATTGGTTCTATTGGATCCTTAAGCCAACCGACAAAGCTTATCTCTGAGTGAGTTTGTAGGTTTTAATGCCACCATAACTGATTCCAGCTCTGTTGAGGATTCTACGTAAAGTTTCTGACGTACCCTCCTTATTAAGTAATACAATGGAGGTTGTGAACTCCTTTTTTCTCGTGTTGTCGTTATTAGTCACACTCGTGTGACTGTTATTTTTCGTTTTTCGTGTGTCCATAAGAATTTCTTAATAAACTGTGGAGGATAATTATTAACTATTAGCGCTTCTTTTATTTGTTGGGTGTTGATTCGATGAATAGCGATTCAGTAATCAATCCCCATCTAGTAGTCATATTGGACTTGAGTACAATGGTTTTTATCCCACCCTATCGTGAGGTTGTATGTTGTTCATGCGTCTATTGCAATAGCCGAGATACTTTTCTGGATTATTAATCTTATTCGGGTCTATCATTCTACATTTAGGTAAACTTCTATATTCTGTTGTTCTAACTGACTCCGACCCGCTAATTTGACCTATGTACTTGACCTCACTCCATAGTCAATTACATGGTATTTGACAGATTAAATTATTTTGCTTTAATTCGTTCTATCGGATCCTGAAACCAATCGACATAGCTCATCTTTGAGTGAGTTTGCAGGTTTTAATGCCACCAAAACTAATTCCAGCTGCGTTGAGTATCCTAAGTAAACTTTCTGATATACCTTCCTGATAGGATAACACAATGAAGGCTGTGAACTCCTTCCTAGTCGTGTTACTGTTATTACTTCGTTTCTTGTGTTTTCGTATGAATTTCTTCAGAAACTGTATCGGTAAATTATCAACAGTTAACATACTTCAGTTCCTTCTTTAAATTTTTATACTGACTAGTCAGTTTTCTAACTCTGTCGCCTAGACATTTGACTAAACCTGCCTTCAATGACTGATATTGGATGAGATGATTTGAAGTCTAGATACCTGTTGAAATGTGTTGGTTTTCTATAAACAGTAGTATCCAAGCCATCGTCTGTTCTTCGTTTTATTCTGCAATCCAATATAGGTAATTAGCCTTGTTCATTTTCTACCTCGTTGTAATTGAATTCGATTGCACCTACTACTGAGTTTATATGCATGAGGAAATTGTTGATATGTTCTGATTTCAACACAGTAAGTAAATGTGTCATCAACATATCGCCATCATATCTTTCATGCAGGACTAAACGTTTGTGAAACCATGTTTTCCCAACTATCTATAAATATATATCTGCTACGATTGGGGATATTGGTGATCCCATTGCTATTCCATCTGTTTGTCTGTATATTTCGTCGTGAAATTTGAAGACTGTGGAGGTCAGTCAGACTTGAATTCATTGGAACAGCTTAACAACTTTGTTAACCTGTAATGTAATATAATCAGATTACCTTAAAGTAAATATCCTCTATTTAAGTGGAGTTGTTGTGAGTGGATACATGTTGCCATTATACCTCAACTACCTTTCAGTGTGTACACTGATCGAACTCTATGTTGTCATCCAACTCAGAGGCTTACTAGTTACTGTGCCGTTTCATTAATGTTACTTGAAGATACTCCTTGCTGATGAGTACGAACAACTGCGAAACCTGGTTTCAGAGCTTTCTTGCTGATTACCTTCAATCAACTAACACAACTACTAAATTTTGAGGGGTTGTGGAGAGTTGGAATTATTTCAAATTGTTATTCATCGTACACTGACATCAGTTGAAGAGGAACAAAGGGAACCTGAGAACACTGGACAGCTGTTTCGTCCCCTTAGTATGAGACTTCTCAGCAGTGCGCACCCACGAACTCACCAGCAGGGATCGAACCCGCGACCTGGCTGGCCGCGGAACCTGAAGGTCGCGGGTTCGACCCCTGCTGGTGGGGTCGTGGGTGTGCACTGCTGAGGAGTCCCATACTAGGACGAAACAGCTGTCCAGTGCTCCCAGGTTTCCTTTGTTCCTCCAACTGATGTCAGTCTACAATGAATAATAACACAACTACGTTGTCTTGTCAATTGATTTACTTTCCTTACAATATAAAGCTGTATATCTAACCATGTTCCATCTCACCATTAAATTCATAAATAAATAATACTTAAATTCTATTTAATATTTACTGTTTAACGAGAGTAGTGATAAATGATTAACCCTGGTGGATCATCGTCCGATGAAATCTCTTCAAGCATACAAAAGGCCTTTGCCAACATACACCAGGATAATCGATTGTCTATTAAGGATTGAGTTTACTATGTTGCAGTCCACTCTGTTCGACTGTATGACTGTGAAATATCGCCATTGAATGTAGAGTACATGAGGAAGCTTGTGGTGTTCGACCACCGTTGGTTTTGCAGCATAACCTGTGTGTCATGATGTCACCACATCAGTCACCCAGAAGTCAAGTATGTTATGAACCTTCATCGACTGAGATGTCTGGGGCTGGGACATGTGTTATATATGCCTAACCATCATCTGCCTTGTCGCACAATATTGGACAGAGTAGATTCAGGTTGGAAAACGTCTCGAGATGGTCAGAGTTATACATAGCATCAATGCATGAAGTTGCTGACTGTTGGTTGAAGCCATGTTGGGCAATGCAGACTAGCTGGCTGGGGTCCGCAGGATAACAGAAACCAATGCTTAGAGACTCTAGGTGATGACATGCCTGAGAACTGATGTCAGTGGCACAGATGTATACACACATTATCCTCATTCCTCTTTTTTACTACTTTCTACTTCTTTTGACCGATTTTTCTTCGATTCTTGACCTTCCATTTTATTGCCCTGTCACTTGATGTGAGGTGTGGTAACACCAACCGTTACACACTAATGCCTGGTCGTATGTTGATTTTGAGGATGATGATGAGTGGTGTCCGTCTGGAATGTCTATTATCACTGTCCTTGTTTAAGTTCATCATAGATGTACCAACGAATATAACCTTAGGCATATCTGACTTCACATGGATTGACATACTCTCTGGAAGTCATCTGACGACTGACTTGTGGTATATAGATGATTTTATCCTGCTAGCTGAAGATGCTGACGAAATATAGGGTCTTATGAAGATGTTGAGTAGAATTCTGAATATGTTTTTTCGGTATGCATTTTACTGGCACCTGTCAAATGTAAGATGATTCTCCAAGATTGATCTACTCTAAGTACTCCTTTACCTACTTCGGAAGTTGCATCAACCCACTGAACGGGCTGGTTGCTGGTGAAATCTCAACTTGAATATAGAAGGCTCGTTTTGTGTTTAACAATTTACATTACCTATGATCCCGACTGGCGATATATCCGACTATCAATCAAAGGACGAGTATACTGCATTGCTGTACGTTCCGTCCTTTTGTTCGGCTGTAAGACATGGCTGTTTTCAAAGCAGGAGATATGAATTGGTTACAGGTTATTGATTATAGGGAGCTTCGTAACATTGCTCTCGTTTGATGAGATCACCGTGTGAGCAATGTTGAAGTCAGGTGAGGGGCACTAAGCAAGACAGGCAAGTCGATTGATTAGGTTGTAAAGCTTCATGGGCTGAGGTAGCTTGGACATGTACTATGCATGCCAAGCCACTGTCTTCCTCGACGTTCCATGCTAGGCGTTTTATTAGGTTGGCAGAGGGTTCAGGGTGACCAAACCAGTAGGACCAGTTGACAATGTCTCTGACTATTGATCTGATTCATATGGGGAGATATAAGCTGCTTGGTTGGGGTTCGTGAAATGATGAGAACTGTAGGTGACATAGCTAAATATCGGTCACATTGACGCAGTTATATTTACCATTAGTTATATGTCGTAATTGTCTACCGATCAGACTACACACTAATCCTCTCGAAGTCTCATCATTACTCTCACTAAATAAACTATTATCATTACTAATTTATCGTTTGGGTTCCTAGTGGAACATAGGGCTTCAATAGCACGTCTCCATTTCACTCTCTTCTCTGCAGTCTTTTTAATCTGACTCTACAACTACCCGGAAGCTTTCATTTCTTCCTCCCACGATCTCCTCCATGTCACCTTTGGACACTCAACCTTCCTTCCTTTTCATTTGAATCTTGTTGTCATGATCATGATCGTGGAGGAGATTGGTTCTCACTGCATGAGAGCCTTCGATGCTCTTGCGGATATCATGATAGCCACTCCGAAACTCAGTGTACTCGTGGTTGTCGTCTTGATGATAATATCGGAGTAGATTATTGACTCCCCAGTTAACAGTTTGGAGAATCCACTTCCATCTCATCTGCTTTCGCAGATTCTTAGCACTTCTATGTTATACCTTCTCATCTCTTTTGCAATCTGGGCAGCCTTGTTAGGTTCATACATGGTGCCGACATTCCTTATCCCCATTCTTACTTTTCCTTTCATCGAGCGAGAGAAGACACATCGGCCAATTGGCTTCGCGAAAGCTTTCACCAACTGGCATCATTTCACCTCTCTGATGCCAGTGAGAAATAAGTTTGATTTTATGTTTTATATTTTCTTTGTGTTTTGAAGTTTCTTTAGCGATTGGATGTGTTTTACGGGGTAGGGTTGCTAGCCCTATCTATACCCAACCTTCCCTGTTTATCCGAGCTTAAGACCCTGGTAGTAACTAGTGAAGTAGTAAACCCGAAGAGGTTCATTGAATAAATGGTAGAGTTTAAATTGGATAAGGCATCATTCTTCTTAGTTTAATCCTTAACATCTATGGCCATTTGTTGAAGGTTAAGAATCTGTTGTGTTGGGCTTTATAATTTCTGAAATAAAAAGTAATTTGATGAACAGACATTCATCAACAACTGCCTACGGTGGCTCCGTTACAGATGCTCAGATGGCCAGAAATAATGAGCAACAAGGAACTCTGGATGCTAAAAAACCAACCAAGAACTTATCACTCAACAAATATGCACTGGAAGGAAGTGGAGATGGATTGGGCATACACTGAGAAGGCTGACTGGGGACATCATGCGCCAGGCCCAGGTCTTTGAGTGGAACCAAGATGGGAAGCGACGAGTTGGGCGTCCGAGGTGAGAGTGATATGGAGGAGATCATGTGAGGAAGAAATGAGAGCTTGTGGGGAGTCGTGGAGCCAGGTTGAAAAGATTACAGAGAAGAGAGTGTGATGGAGACGTGCTACTGAAACCCTATGTTCCACTAGAAACCCAAGGGACAAATAATAATAATATATAATAGTAATAAAATACAATATCCCTCGACAGGCTACCTCTATGTGTGTATCTCTACCAGCTCACCTGTTGTTGTGGAGCAGGCAACCAACACATTTGAATGTAGATACTACTTGGATTTCACATCATCTCCACCATATGTAGGCTTGGTAAAATGTCTAAATAATCGAGTTAGGCGTTTGGTTAGTAAGTCTCAGAAAACTTGAACAAGGAACTGAAACACAACGTAGAGACACTATAAGTGAAGGAGTGGTAATGTTAGTGATAATTGCAACATGCCTAACAGGGAATTCGAATCCAATATCGTGAAGCTGTCGTACAAAGAAGAAGGTACATTGGAAACTTCATGTGGAATTCTTAAGAATTCTTGCATTACTATGGCATTGACAGCCAAAACCTTACTCGGACAGGAACTCTGTAAGTCGAGCTATCCAGCAGACCCAATTAAGAAAAGTAACTTAATCCTATCAGATACCATTAATGATTTTGAGGTCAAGTAGTGTAGGTGAAAGCAACTAGTCGGTGTCTATCAGAAGAACATAAGATAAAAATGTAGACAAACATACATCAGTAGACCCTACTAAGATAAGAAAGTTAGAACGATATTCTGCTCTTGCTCTATGCATACCCATAATTGGTGGGTAAGATATAAGGTGACAGTTCCAAAATCCGATACAGTTAGGTGGATGTAGAGGTTGATCAATCAGTCATTCAACTGTTACTTTGAGTAAGTTCTGTACCAATTCAATAATCGATATTTCTCAACCTCCGTCAATACACACGATATACCACTAGAATCATCATTGCATACCATTCTTCCCTACATATATATTCCTGCATTGGAATTCACTATTGAAAGGGTATTGGAATCAGCTATTCCTTTCGTTGATGTACTGATTATGAGAGGTAGCAATGGAATGCTGAAAAGATCCATCTACTAGAAACTCATATGGAATGGACAACTTAATAATTTCTTCAACTGGGTACCGGTCATTAGGAAGAGAAACTTCATTCACTCACTCTCCTATCGAATATGTAATGTTTATAGCATGGAGTGTGTCGAAGTTGAATTTGACTTTCTAAGAGAAATTCTCGTGGAAAACAACTATTCCTAACCGATTTGTCGATGAGAATATGCGAAAAAGACATGTGAAACCCAGTCAGTCATTAACTTAGTTTCTAAAACGAATTTGTTCATAAATCTGAAATTTAAAGGTGATACATCATCAGATATCCTGAAAAATCGTCTTTCCAGATCAATTAACCAAACTTCATTTGATCTTTATTATTATTATTATTATTATTATTATTATTATTATTATTATTATTATTATTATTATTATTATTATTATCAGTCCCTTGGGTTCCTAATGGAGCATACGGCTTCACTAGCACGTCTCCAGTGAACTCTGTTCTCCGAAATCTTTTGAACCTGGCTCCACGACAGCCCACAAGCTCTCATTTCCCCCTCGCACGGTCTTCTCCATGTCACCCTCGGATGTCCAACTCGTCGCTTCCCATGGGGATTCCACTCGAGTGACTGGCTTCACGCGTGATGTCCCCAGTCGGCTTTCTCAGTGTATGCTCAATCCATCTCCACTTCCTCCTACATATTTGTTGAGCGATAGGTTCTTGGTTGGTTCGTTCCGAGCCAGAGTTCCTTGTTGCTTATTCTTATTATTCTGGCAATCCATCTGATCTTCAGTAGCGAGCCAGCGTAGGCGGCAGTTGTTGATGAATGTCTGTAGTTTATTGGAGATCCCTTTCGTGACTCACCAAGTCTCTGAACCATACAGAAGCACTGACTTGACTGAATTGGTGTTGAAAATCCGGATGTTGTTCCGCATGCTGAGTGGAGTGGGGTAGATCTCCACACTGTTTTCAGGCTAATGAACTCCTGTCTTGCATTTCCGATTCTGACTTTGACATCCTCGTCTGTGCCACCGCCGCCTGTAATTGAAACATTGCTTCCTAGATAGGTGAAGGAGGTTACTTCGTTTAAGTTTCTCCCGTTGATGGTGACTGGAGTTTGTTGTTGTTGGTGGTGCGGTATCTTCATCACTTCTGTCCTCTTTATATTCACCTGAAGTCCCGTCTTCTCTGCCTCCTGCCAACTTGTTAGTTTTTGCCTGTAGGTCTTCAAGTTTGTGTGACATCAGGCACAAGTCATCGGCGAAATCCAGATCTTCTAGGTTCTTTTCCGCAGTCTAGCCAGCGTATCCCCCTCTTCTCGCTCCCCACTGAAGGAAGGTTCAAACATCGTGCGGACATTCCGTGTCCCCACGTTTACTTTCGCTTTCATCGAGAGAGAAGACACATCGGCCAATTGGCTTCCTGAAGGCTTTCACCAACTGGCGTCATTTCGCCTCTCCGATTCCAGAGAGGAATAAGTTTGTTTTTATTTTTTATATATCGTTTGTGCTTTGACGTTTCTTTAGCGGTTAGATTTGTTTTACGGGGTAGGGTTGCTAGCCCTATGTCCAACCTTCCCTCTTTACCCGGGCATAGGACTGGCTAATAACTAGTGAATTGGTAAACCAGGCGAGGTCTTTACTAGTTGTAAATTGTTCTCCGTTTGTATAAAAGACAATATCCTTGGACAGGCCACATCCATGTGTATTTACCAGTTCATCTGCTCCTGTGGAGCAAGGTATATCGGCCGTAGCAAGAGACTGTTGTCAACACGTATAGGATAACATGTTTCTGCTTAGTTGTCTATAAGAGTGAAAGGAAATGCATCAGAAGTTCTATCCTTGAACATTTAATCATTTCCAACTGACCACTGACAAAGATTTTAAGGTTGTCTGTCCGAATCCGCTCAAACACCTCACGTTTTTGTGTCTTAGAACTTCTAAAAACAGCAGAGGCCTTGGCTATCCATAAACTGAAGCCAGTCTGACTTTTGTTTACAGAAGAAGTATGTACAGTCTTTGTGTCTATCTTGGCTGTAACTTATTTTAATCTGGGTATGCTTCGTTTCTTTTTGGTTTTTGTTTCCGGTGCTATTTCATTTGATCTTCATAGTAATCGCAACTTTTAACAAAACATTTTCAATTTATTCCATTTAACTTGTTGTCTCATTCATCATCATCATCAATATCAACATAGGACCAGGCATTACTGCGTAACGGTCCCAGTTGCCACATCTCATATCAGTACGTCAAGTAAAAAGGTAGGGAAATGAAAGATGAGGATAAGAAAATTCAGTCAGAAGAAATGTAAAGTGCTAAAAGAAAGAAAGGAAGAATGAGAAAATGGTGAGATTCGGTATAGCGTCGTTAAGATGAGGATAATGTGTGTGTGTGGGGGGGGGGATATATCTGCGCCACTGATATCGGTTTTCAGCCATAATACATCGCCTAGAGTCAGTCTCTAACCACTGGTTTCTCTTGTCCCGTGAACCCCAGCCGCCTAATCTATGTCGCCCCACATAACTCAAACCAACAGTCAAAGACTTCATACATTGATGGGATGTTTTAGTCTGGTCACCTCGGGCCTTTTTCCAGATTGAGCCTACTTCGGCCAACATTGTGTGACGAGGCAATCGGTGACTAGACATACACAACACATTTCACAGCCAACCATCTCAGTCGATGAAGGTTCACAACCGTGTCAACTGACTTACCTCTTTTCCCTCCCTAAAACTTTACACTTGACTTGTGCATTACGCTGTGTGTTGACACCACGAAATACGGCCTGTACTACGAAGGCAACAGTGGTCAAACACTTGAAGCCTTCTCATATCTCCCACCTTTAACGGTCATGTTTCACAGCCATAGAGTAGAATGGAGAGGACTGTCGTGCAGTACACGCGACCCTCAATATTGTTACCTAATCACCTTTGATTGTTTATTGACTCAATCATGTTCTCACCCCCTTTTTTGAATCTAAATGCACCTTGTAAACGATTTAAAAATATAACATAACCTCCTTTTTGTTATCATCTGACCTTTACGTCGTCAACTAGCAACATTATTATAACTATAACCACCTATTATTATTATTTCAACCGCCCGTTCTATAAGTTAAATCTTCCTCATGGATTACAGTCTTTAAATATCATACATGTATATATACGAATGTGCAGTTTGACCATATATATATATATATATATATATATATATATATATATATATATATATATATATATATATATATATATATATATATATATATAGTGATACATAGGTACTTCTCCTTGTTCATTTTCTACCTCAAGTGAATTGGATTGCGCCTACTACTGAGTTTATATGTGTGGGGAGATTGTTGAATTGCAGGATGAAACGAAGTAAAGATGGTGGTTAGGATACTACCGTCTACAAGAAACTGACACATTCTAACAGGTATCAAGACTTCAAATCATCTCATCCAATATCGGTCAGTCAATGAAGGAGGTTTAGTCAAATGTCTAAATGATAGAGCTAGAAAACTGACTAGTCAGAGCGAAAATCTAAACAAGGAACTGAAACACGTCAAAAAAGCTCTAGTAGTTAATAATTACCTTATACGAGTAATAACGACAACACACTAGTAATAAGTAGTTCGCAGCCTCCATTGTGTTACCCCTATCAGGAAGGTACTTCAGAAACTATGTAGGATCCTCTACAAAGCTGGTATTAGGGTGGCATTTAAACCTACAAACTCAGACATAAGCTTTGTCGGTTGGCTTAAGGATCCGATATAACCAATTAAGGATAACAATCTAGTCTACCAAATTCCACTCAGTGACTGTGAATGAGGTGAAGTACATAGGTGAAACTTGCTGGTCGGGGTCAGTTAGATTAACCAGAAAGAAGTGGAAATGGATTGGACATACAGTGAGAAAACTGTTTTGTGACATCACGCACCAGGCCAGGCCCTCGAGTGGAACTCAAGAGGGGGGGGGACGACGAATTAGTTTGGCGTTCAAGGTTGACATGGTGGAGATCGTGTGAGGAAGAAATCAAAGCTTTTGTGGGCAGTTATGGAGCCAAGTTCAAAAGATTGGAGAGAAGAGAATGAAATTGTGACATGGTACTCAAGCTCTATGAAGAAAGATATTGATTACTGAATCTTTGTTCATCGAATTATCCAACACTTAAAACATGTGTAAAAGAAATGACGCAACACACTTATATCAGAGATATGGAAAATTTTATTACCAATAAAATCAAAGAATATGAATTGAATGATGGGACTATCGAAAGTTGTATGCGTGTGATGATTATGAGTAATGTTAATGTATGCTGGAAACATGGTCATCAAATGAATAAGATAATACTGTATCAGTCACTATGATATATTATATATCAATCCAATAAATAAATCTCTGATATGGGAGTACATTCTAACACAGTGTCCAAGTTTCACACTTATATCAACTTCTTTTTAAGCCAATATACATTTACAAAACGGTGTAGTGAACATTACTGAAATGCATCGAAAGAAAAGGAGAAAATTTATGTACTCTGATTGGTTGTTTCGTTGTGTGTTCCTGCACCCCCCCCCTCCGCCCCCCCGGCTTATTATTTATCTACACAAAAATGACTTTGAATACAACTATATTTTATCATTAGTAATAATAATCATTACATGATTTAACATTTTATGCTTTTTTTTTCAAAATCTGTTTTATATATAACTTGGATTAATATGCCTAGTCTCATGTCTATTTCCTGTCAGCAAAATCTGCTTCCATTATCAATCAGTTATAAACTCATTATCATAACAAAATGCAGATATGTATAGTGGTGGTTGGAGTCCGCGGGACAAGAGGAACCAGTGGTTGGAGACTGACTGTAGGTGATATGGCTGAGAACCGATGTCAGTGGCGCAGATGTATACCCATACACATTATCCTCATCTTAACAACGCTATACCGAATCTCACCATTTTGTCACTCCTCTTTTGACTGCGTTCACTTATCTTCATCCTTCACCTCACTACCTTTCTACTTGATGAACTGACGTGAGGTGTGGCAACTGGGACCGTTACGCAGTAATGCCTGGTCCTACAATGATGATGATGATGATGAGATATGTATAGTAATGATAGGCAGTGGAATCCAGGATGCGCATTTCATCCTATTTGGGACTCGTCAGCTACATGTACCTGCCTCTCAGCAATAACACTAAAGCTATACCTATTGCACAAGAAGTGGCTCGGTGGTGTAATGGATAACGCTCTCGCGTTTGAAGCGATCGTTCCCAAGTCAGATACATCCAGCTGATGAGTCCCAAGTAGGACGAAATGCCCATCCTCGACTTCGCTGCTAGCCACTGCCCATCATTACCATACACAATTAAAAACTCAGGTAATATCAAGGCATCCGCACAGTAGCCCATATACCAATAGAGACTGATCAATTCAGTCCAGTCAACGACGGTGTAATGCAAGCAATAACACTAAAATGCAGATATGTTGTTTTTTCTATGTGTACATTTTTTTCAATTTATTATGTATGACAAGGTCATTTGTCTGATTGGTGTATACGTGCTGAACGTGTGTCCAAGTGCGTGCGTACGTGAGCATATGTCTCTGTCTGTCTGTCTGCCTATCTGTCTGTCTACATTCGTTCGAATTTTCGATACTATATATTTTGAGTGAGATAGATAGAGGCAGGCAACAAAAAAATTACGCCTAAGTGTTGTTTTATACAATTGGACAATTTGACAAAACATAAATGAAATGCAAATAGGTAAATATCATTTATTATGATTTGTCACTTGTATTTTTCTTCAGATAGATTGGTATCACCTTCATACACATATACATCGCCTAAACTTTGAGGTTAAATCTATTATGTCTTGCTAGGACGAAAAAACTACATCGGTCATGATTACCGTCTACCTTCCATATGTTTTTTTTATCTGTGTGTTCAAAATGCATTCAGTTATTATTCGTTATTATCGTTACTTATGGAGTATGATATCTGCACATAATGCTATATCAAAATATTTCTAATTATCTCTCAAACTACTAATAATTATATCAGTAGTATAACAGACAATTTTATTAATTATCATCTTGGCTATATGAGATTGTAACCGTGGTTCGACAGACTTGTATTGATACTGGGTTATGCGACCACCGGGTTTCCGGCCCAATGTTCTTCTAACTTACCTACGGGGTCCAACTGCTTACCAGATTTTTATTTCACTTCGATCAGGTCAATCGCTTGGTGATTGAAGTGAAATAAAAATCTGATAGCAGTCAGGTGAGGTGATGAAGATACCGCACCAACAACTCCAACAACAACAACAAACTCCAGTCACCATCAACGGGAGAAACTTAAACGAAGTAACCTCCTTCACCTATCTAGGAAGCAATGTTTCAATTACAGGCGGCGGTGGCACAGACGAGGATGTCAAAGTCAGAATCGGAAAAACAGCAAGACAGGCGTTCATTAGCCTGAAACCAGTGTGGAGATCTACCCCACTGCACTCAGCATGTGGAACAACATCCGGATTTTCAACACCAATTCAGTCAAGTCAGTGCTTCTGTATGGCTCAGAGACTTGGCGCGTCACGAAAGGGATCTCCAATAAACTACAGACATTCATCAACAACTGCCGCCTACGCTCACTCGCTACTGAAGATCAGATGGATTGCCAGAATAATAAGAATAAGCAACAAGGAACTCTGGCTCGGAACGAACCAACCAAGAACCTACTGCTCAACAAATATGTAGAAGGAAGTGGAGATGGATTGGGCATACACTGAGAAAGCCGACTGGGGACATCACACGTCAGGCTAGGCACTCGAGTGGAATCCCCATGGGAAGCGACGAGTTGGGTGTCCCAGATGAGGGTGACATGGGGGAGATCGTGCGAGGAGGAAATGAGAGCTTGTGGGCTGTCGTGGAACCAGGTTCAAAAGATTTCGGCGAACAGAGTTCACTGGAGACGTGCTAGTGAAGCCGTATGTTCCATTAGGAACCCAAGGGACTAATAATAATAATAATAATAAAATAACAGTCAGGTCTCGTAGCCCAGTTAGTAGGGCACTGGCTTGAGTGCAGTCGCGGTCTTAATTTTCATTTCACCTTGAATCACCACTCAGTATCAGTTCTATTAATGTCGATTACATTTTTCTTGGCTTGGAATATTTTTTGATGAAACTAAACTTTGCGTTTTAATTTGATGTAAACACTACACGGCTGTTTCGCTCGTTTTTTGGCCAAGCCGACTCATAAAGTCAAACAAATTCAGTTCATTGTGCCGAATTAGTTCAGACCAATGGAAACTGGCTGACTAGCTATCTTGCATGGACCGGTATACCTAAAATAGAAGGATGAATATCCAAATGATTTACAAATTCCACGGTTCATGCTGTTATTTATCACAGCTGAGTACTTTCCCAACTGCCGCTCAACTAACTATGGTGTCAACAATGGTTTCCATTGGAAACTATTCAACTGAAATTTCAAAGTATGAATTCTAACCCCCAAAGTGTTATAAACTAGCGAAAGATCCATGCTACTGAACAAGTTGAGTAGTTGGAGATCAGAAATCATATCTTATATTCTTCGTTGGTAGTTGCTTTTCAATGGAGACCCTGCTGACTGACATCGCAGTTAAACGGCAGTTGAAAAAAACGACTCACAGTCGTGTGACAAATGTCAACGTGGACCATACAATTTGTAAATCACTTCCAAATTGATCATCTTGTTTTAAGAAGTGCACTTTAAGTTTTTTACCACGTCTTATACTGGCTATCCTGTATTAACATTAATTGACAGATAACTTACCAACTGTAGAACTTGAGAAGGATTTGTTTTCCATTAAAAGGGATACCGAATAAGTCTATCATCCTATTGAAGGCTCTTTACTCGAACGCCTGTGGACAGTTTAGAGCTTGAGATGAGATATCGGGTGAATTGTATAAGTCGATTGAGGGTCCGTCAAGGATGTTCACTCTCTCCATTCCTATTCAATTTTATCACAGATGTTCTTGTGAAGGTCTTCCTCTCGTCATCTGACTACACAGGAGGATTTTTGGTTGACCAAGATGACTTAGTTCTGTTAGGTGAAGACGTTGACAAGATAAAGAGTCTTCTGGACACCTTGAGTTGCGATTTGGGAATGTTTGAGTTCCGTTTTTTGCCACCCAAGTGCAGATTGTTGCTACAGGATTGTTCTTCAATGGTACCGCGACTAACAATAGAAACTGAAGTGGTAGAGCGCGTTGAACACTCAGCTTACCTAGTAAATCAGATCACCTCTGGTGCGTTGGTCAGTGTCCAATGAAATCTGTGCACGGATACTAAAGGTTCGGCTGGCTTTTGCCAACTTACGCCATCTGTTCCACCACTGCGATATCCGAATATCGATTAAGGGTTGAGCGTAGTGTGCTGAAGTCAACTCTTCACTACTTAATACCTGTGAAACATGACCACCAAAGGTAGAGGGCATGAGAAAGCTTCATGTGTTTGACCACCATTGTCTTTGTAACATAGCCCGTGTTTCGTGGCAACCACGTGAGTAACGCAGAAGTTAGGTGTAGAGTTCTAGGCAGGAAAGGTAAGATAGTTGATACTGTTGTGAGTCTTCATCGACTGAAATGGCTGGTTGGGACCTGTGTTACGTACGCGCCTAGCCACCCTCTACCTGGTTATACAGTGTTGGCCGACTTTGATCCAAGCTGGAAAAAGGCTTTGGACTACCAGACTAAAACATGACATTAATGCATTAGGTCGTTGACCGTTGGTTTAAGCCATGTTGAGCGATTCAGACTAGCCGGTCGAGGTTCAGGGACAAAGGAAACCATCGGTTGGAGACTGAGTGTTAGTGATATGGCTCAGAATCGATGTCAGTGGCACAGATGCATACATACGTTATCCTTACATTAATCGCCATAGTTAATCTCATTATCTTCTCTTTTACTGCTTTGACCGATTTTTCTTTCCTTCTTCATCTTCCATTTTACTACCTTTTTACTTTATATGGTAATATGAGGCGAGTTGTGGGAAGTTGGACCATTATGTATGCAGTAATATCTGGTCCTGTGTTGATCTTGATGATGAACGACTACCTGAAGTAGAATCTAAGATTGATAGAGGTGAAAACCGTTGTCGACTTTATCTAGAACTGTGTTCCCACTCATCATTTTCTGCAAAAAATTTATATATATATATATATATATATATATCAATAGAAGTGAGATAATTCCTCAACGCCTTCATAAATTCTCCCTTTGAATATATTCTTGAAGAAGTATGAAACATAAGAGAAAACATGAAGAGGTTGATAAATTTTTAAGTGACGGTAACCAGTATCTTTTCTCAACTTTTTCAAGATGACTTTAACACTGAATCAACTATTAAGAAAGAGGTGTTGTATAATTACAAAACGTTTTCCTTCTAGACATAAATTTGGATGCCTTCTACGTCGTGCAACCTAGGATAGTGTAGTTATAATGACAAGAATGATACAAAGATGATTACAGACAATAAAACAAAGAAGTTCTCAAAAATAATTGAAATTACTGTAAATTGTTGTTCTTCTACCGAAAAGTATCAATTGAAATAATCTTCGACGGTTGCTCTTATAGAACAAAGTATAGAATGGCAGTCAACTTTACTTCAATTTCATCGATTTTGAGAAAGCCTTTGACAACGTCGACCGAGGAGTAATTTGGCGAACAGCTGCTTCAACACTACAGAATACCACAAAACTTAACAATCTCATTCAACAACTATGTGAAGACTCCACATGCCAAGTAATTCATAATTGAAAGTTCAGTGATGCTTCTGAGGTGAAGTGAAGACGAGAGTAAGACAAGGCTGTCTACTATCACCCATGATCATCCTGATTGTTTTGGACTGGATCATGCAACAAAATATGAGGAACGAGAAGAGGGGGATTTGCTGGACCGAAAAAAACATTCCAGAAGATTTTGATTTCACACAAACTTGAAGATCTACAGACGAAAACTAACAAGTTGATAGGAGAGGCAGGGCAGCGAAGACGGGACTTCAAGTGAATGTAGAGAAAACAGAGGTGATGATGAAACCCAACCAACGCCACCACTAACAACAACAAACTCCAGTCACCATCAACGGGAGAAAATTAAAGGAAGTAGCCTCTTTCACCCTTTTTAGGCAGTACTGTTTCAACTACAGACGGCATAGGCACAGACAAGGATGTCAAAACCAGGATCGGTAAAGCAAGACTAGCGTTCATTAACCTGAAACCAGTGTGGAGATCTTTTGCACTCAGCACAAAGCGTGAACAGTATCCGGATTTCCAACACTAATTCAGTCAAGTCAGTGCTCGTATATGTTTCAGAGACTTGGCGCGTTACGAAAGGGATTTCCAACAAACTACAGACTTTCATCAACAACTGCCTACGCTGGCTCGTTACTGATGCTCAGATGGCCAGAAATAATGAACAACAAGGAACTCTGGATGCCAAAAAACCAACCAAGAAAAATTCGCTCAACAACTATGCACTGGAAGAAAGTGGAGATGGATTGGGCATACACTGAGAAGGCTGACTGGGGACATCATGCGCCAGGCCCAGGTCTTTGAGTGGAACCCAGATGGGAAGCGACGAGTTGGGCGTCCGAGTTGAGGGTGACATGAATAATAATAATCGACTGTTGCTCGCGTATGGTGGAATCGCTGTATTAGCACTGTTGAATTTCGAAAAAAAGGTTCTAGGCCAAGAGAGACAATTCTATTGATGAAGGTTGTGAACCTTAGTCGACTGAGATAGCTTAGACATGTACTTCGCACACTAAGCTACCGCCTACCTCTACATGTCATGCTTGTAGAAGTTGAATTTGATTAGAAAGAAGGCTGAGGATGGCCATACTACAATGTAGTACCAGTGCGTTAAGTCTTTGAATCGTGTATGCTAGTGTAGACTGTTTTTGGTTGGGATCGGCGAAACGATAGGATTCATTGGTTAAGAACCCTATGTTTAAATGGCTGAGAAAGGGTGACATGCTTAATATTTTGGGCTACTAAAAAGTTTTCATAGTATATAAAGACATGTTTACGCATAGAAGAAACTTATTCAGTCTCTTTGTCTGCCACAGTTTAGTAGTAGATGGCTAACATGCACTAACTCATCATACAAACAGATTAGTGAACCTTCCCCCGCTCTTTTTCTTCATTTTCTCTTACTGTACGTGTACTTTGCAAGCACACAGATACAGTCAGTCACACATGTATTCCATTCTATCTAACTATGATATTTTCTTTCCGAGATACAATCATTTCTTATACCTTTTACACTGGCTCTCCATGCAATGTCATTCATAGACATTCTATTTATCCTGGGTGATTAGTACAATTGTTTTTTATATCATACCGTCGTTGATTGGACCGAATTGATCGGTCTCCGAATCCCGGTGGGAACAACATCACTTACTGGGAGGCAGGTATGTCTAGCTGACGAGTCCCATATGGGACGAAATGCGTATCCTGGATTCCACTGCTAGTCACTATCCATGATTACTATCCTGGGTGATGATGATTAAAGGTGAAACAAAAATCTGGGTCATACCAAGAGGATTCGAACTATCCACCTTCTATTATTAGAAATGTTTACATTGAGAATGCAAATAGACACGTGAAGGACATTTGTTACTGTCTACGAATATAACAACATATGCATTGTAATTACTCTACACGTAAACATTAAAAGAGAAAACAAACTCAGCAACCTTGTACACATTCATGCAGTTGAAGGCAATTAATCACATTCATTGTGTGTGTAAGTTAATCATTCTACGTGGCTGTTGAAACCTTATAACCTGAGTCGGGGTTCGAACCTACAACCCAATGAGCACGAATATGATTTGATTCTTATCAATTTCTCTAAGTATCCATGGCGTATCTGAAACATCGTGACCTATGATCATTATAACACCACTATTGTTTCATTTGATGAATATCATAAGAAGACTTAGTTAGAGAGGTATGAGGTTTAGTGACTAACTTCTGATATTGTTATAGTGGATTCGGTCATGGCTTGTAGTGGAATCTAGAAGGCCCATTTCGTCCTATTTAGGACTCACTTGATGTACCTGCACCAACTGAGACTTAAACCTGACACCCGTTGTTTCAAAAGCCAAAGTTATGCTAGTAGACGGGGCATAACGACCACCTCTTGTACAAGTATCAATAAATAATAATGATGGATAGTGGCTAGCAGTGGGATGCAGTGTGTGCGTTTCGTCGTAATTGGGACTCACCAGGAAGTAGGTACATCCAGCTGATGAGTCCCAAACAGGACGAAATGTGATTCCTGGATCCAGTTGCTAGCCACTATCCATGATTACTATCATAAGGGCACAGGTGATATCGAGGCATCCACACAGGATCCCATATGCCAATAGAAACCGATCAAGGACGGTACGATATAAAAACAATTATATGTATACAAGTAGTATTCATCATGGACTGACATCAGTTGGGGAGCCATTGAGAATCTGGGAGGACTGGATAACTATTGCGTCGTAGTTTCGGACTCCTCAGTAGTACACACCCACGACCGGGCTAGGAATTGAACCCAGCAGCTTCAGGTTTCATGGTGAACAAGTCAACTATTCAGCCCCTGGGTTATTTTTCAGTGGTTCACAATTTTCAACTTCTATCAATTCGCGAGATAGTCCGACCTTCACTCAAGGTCTTCAGTTGACATCTGCTTCACTTCCGACTGGTTGACCCCACCAATGGTCATGGCTTCTCATTAGAACTTCGTGATATCCGTCTGGAAGCAAGTCACTAATGTGCACTAAACAGTAATGTATTTTCGAGGTGAATGGGGATTTTGAATTTAGAGGCTGGAAACTGTGAACCACTAAAAACCAACCCATTATCTGAATGGTTAGGTTGTTTGCCGTGAAACCTGAAGCTTCTGAGTTCGATTCGTAGGCGGGTCGTGGGTGCTTACCGCTGAGGAGTTGCGTATTAGGACGAAACAGCTGTCCAGTTCTTCTAGATTTTCGGTGGTTCGCCAACTAATATCACTGCATGATGAATACTGCCTCTAAATTAAAAAAAAACCCATTCATCTCAAAAGTCATATATATATATATATATATATATATATATATGAGGTAGCGACGAAAGGCAGCCAATAGGGAAGTTGCTTTCAAGTCATGATCAGATCATGATTTATGCATGCGCTGACATGAGAATCTGATTGGAGAAATTCGACCTTATACAAGAAATCTGATTGGTTCATTTATGGCTTCACTTTCTGAGGAGTTTTGTAACTACATATATTTGTCCAATAAAAGTTGTCGCTGTTGTTGTAGTCACAGGCCGTTTTTGTCTTCTGATTTCTCCGCGGTTCAGTGAAGCAGAAGGTAGTGAGGATAGTCAGTTGTAAAGGTATTCATTATATCCAGGCGTACAACCCCACCACTTGGTCACAACAATATATAATAATTTTGTAATATATTTTTGTTATTAACCAAATCTTTCTATTGGTTAATATGTTTTTTCTTTTAGGAAGGTGTTATCCAATCAGATCAAAGTCGACGTGGTATGTTCCCAGTGACCTATGTGAAACGGTATACTGAATAAAAATGAGTAATTCATTTCAAAGAGAAAAAGGAAAAATTCTCTCTAAAATTTTATAAGTGTAGATTGATGATGATGATGATGATGAGGAGGAGGAGGAGGTAGATGATTTTCGTGCACACATACACACGTATGTTTATAGCTTCCCGATATATATATATATATATCATCAATTATTGTTTTACAGAATTTTTTTCATCGAAAAACAAAAGATTTTTTTCAATTGTTTATCAGTTCTCCTGTTTATTATCTTTATTAATTCCTTTTGATACAAGAAGGTATCCGAGTTCAGTTGAAAGGCAGTAATAATAATAATAATAATAATAATAATAATAATAATAATATGGTGTATGTTGATTGGCATACTGCTGATGTGATTGTTTCATTTCATCGTGTTCCTCTCATTTGATATGTATCCTTGTATGTATCGTTTTGTCTATCATCAGTGTATATGATACTTTGTATGTATGTATGTAGGTGTGTGTGTGTGTGTGTGTATGATACAATTAAGGTTGAGAACAGTTTTATTGTTATATAATTCCTTTTTTTGTAAATAGAATGTTTACAAAAAGGATAAGTTAATGTGTACGCATGTTGGCTACTTTTACTCTCTTCAATTGACTCTTTGATGATGATGTGCCTGTGTGTGTGTGTGTGTGTTGGTCAGCGTTTCATGAACAGAGTGATGTTCTTCTGTATTTTGTTTCTTCTTGTGTTGTAGTTGACAGTCTTTTAGATAATCAGCTTTTCAGTGTTATCAACGATCTCTACCTGATAAAGATTTCATCTATCTATCTACCCTATCTATCTATCTGTGTATATGAATTATGTAATATTGGTTAGTGTTCTGTACACCTTTTTTTGCTTATGATTCGCCTGTTCTCTTTTTGATTTGATATTGTATACTCGTAGTTATCTCACTTCCTTATTGATCAAATGATTTTCCCTTTACTCTTGTTGTCATCAATTCCTTACTGTTGTTATTATAGTAGTAATATTAGTAGTATTAGTAGTAGTAGGTAACTTGCTTCGGTTTTTCTTTTTCATTTTGTTAACATCACTTTCTTATCCTTAATTATTTTGCTTGTCTGTGTTGTTATTGTTAGTGATTGGTCTGTGTTGACTTGATGAACTGTGTGTGTGTGTGTGGGGGGGGGGGTAGGGGGGAAGACATAGAAGTGTACCGATCAACTTCTTCGGTGTCCCACCACACACATGTGTGTGTGTATGTATGTGTAATGTAAATGAGGCTAAACAAAACTCTGATTTTAAAGTAATCTGCAATTATTATTATTTTATTAACTTAAACATAATATTTTTTATTCATTTATGAATTATACTACTATTGTTACTACTTATACTACTAGTTAGTAGTAATGATGTATTCACAAAAATGATTATCAATAATGATTACTAATACTAATGAATATGTTTGTGTTGTTTGTATGTGTATATTGTAAAATGGACAGACAAAATCAATACAAGCTTTTCAGTTCCACTTGTGAATACATCTTCGCCAACTACGCAGTCTACATACAGCTTCGGCTAAAAACCAGAGACTTTATAGACTGGAGCCACGTGTTTCTCTGGCCACTCTGAACTGTCTTCCATCGTAATCCACGTTCTCCTAGCATGGTATTTTGAGATAGGTGGTGACTTAGCATGTGCAAGCCATGTCAATCGATTATGCTTCACAATCGACTTGCTGGCTTGTCTTGTCTAGTACGTTTTGCCTGACCTCGAAATTGTTCACATGTTGATTGCATCATAGTTGAGCAATGCTACGAAGACATATGTTATCAAAGCCATTTAATGGCTTTATGTCCTCTACTTTTAACGGCCATCTCCCACAAACGTACATTAGGAGAGAATCGAATGCAGCGCAATACTATCGTTCTCTTCAGATGCTGCCTTGAGTTGTTGGTAGACGCCTATACAAGAGGATGATATTTTAGTAGTAGTAGTAGTAGTAGTAGTAGTAGTATTCGGTAGTTGCTTGTTTGTCTTCATGTACACCTGAATAGGTCAGTGATATGGTTTTTGATTACAGTATTGAGTCATGCGGACTTGAATAAATTATGTGACAACTTGCCAGTGGGTTACGACGGGATTCGAGCGCAGCTGAACCTACCGAGGTTAGGGCAACCGAGTAGCTGGTCACATAATAGGTGTGGCTGCTTATTACTGCATGAATATCCACAAGGTTGTTGACTGGATATCGATTTCTTGACTGAAAAGTACCAACAGTCCGCATGTGAGCTAGGTCAATCGCAATTGGCTTACTGTTGATAGCCTCTAACATCAAAAAGATGCGTCTTAGTTGTCATAAAAAGATACTTCTAAATATGATTAATATCTCGTCTGTTACCTCCCACTGCACTAAATTAGCTGAAGTAACACGAGTTTTCAAAAACAAACAAAGGGTAGCTAAACAACTAAATGTTGACATAACTGCCTCTAGTCTGAGTTGTGTAGGAAAATTTTGACCTAATGTTTATGAGTACTGCACCACCACTTATCTTACTGATAGAATAAAGCTAATGGCGATCAACTTACCAACTGGTTTTTTTTATCATATTCAAATGTCCATTTGTTGACAATTTGGCCAAGTTTTTTCATATAAGGAAACAGAGGATGTTCAAGGGGAAGTTCCCCAGGGTTCAGTATACTGGGCCCTCTTCTTTGACGTATATAAGCGACTTGCCTCAGCGAATCCCTTCTAAAATCTTCATTTCCTATGATAAAATAAAAATATGTAAAAAAAATTAGAAGGAAGACAGATAGGGTTTCTTTATAGAGAAACTTCACGTGGATTCATAGCTTGACAAACAACAGTGAACTTGGATTTAAGTGATAAACTTCATGCTTATATTCTAACTGGCACAGAAACGCAAGTGCCCTAGTTGAGGAAGAGTTTGACCGTTCTATTTCCCTTGGAACTATGCTAACTGTGGCAAGGATACACTTGGCGCTAATAATCCTGAGACAAATTCTTGGACAAACCAATAGTAATTGTCCTACCAGCGTCCTCTGGCATCATCTAGACCTAAGGACCATAATTTCCTCTTCTTTCCTACTGCAAAGAAACAAATTATATCTAGAACTTAACCACAGGCGGCCGACTACTTTCGTCGTGGGACGTAGCGTTAAAACAAGCGAGGAACATCAGGTAGTGCTTTATGTATGTATATCCCCTGGAATATAGACGACTAAAAGGTGGTTTTACCATGGCTTAGCTTTGTATTTCTTTATTAGAAATTCGAAAGGCGTGTATGTTTGTACTGCATTGACTTGACTGGTTCTGACTCTTGTATTGTCCATCACTGATGGATTCTCAACGTTTATGGCGCTAAGATAACGTTATGTGGGCTCATATATACATACTTGGAGTCATTTGTTCATCCGAAACACCCACATCATCACTTGTTTATTCTTAATTGTAACACGGAACTGAAACAAAATGTAGTATATGCGCTCACTTTAAAACAATCTAAACAAATGTGAGACGTTAACAAAAGAGGCAGCTGTGGATAGAAATAAAGAAAACATAACGAGTATTCAGGCTTAAGGTCAGGAGCTCTGGGTGTCGGAGGCTGGGTTGTTTGTCTAAAGTGGTCCCCAACTTATTTGCTTATACTGCGTCCCTTCGGAAATTCGTAATAAAGAGATGCATTTACACTGGTGACTTCTACGAGCATCTATTTCCGTGTACCAACCTTTCCTTTTTTCACCCTCGAAACTCTAGTATAGACTCTTTGAATAATATAACTGGAGCATTACTAAGTATCATATCAGGAAACATGGACGAGCGTGAACAACAATGATCAATGGTAAAACTGCAGGTTGTTTACAGAACCGAAACTACGACTTTCAGACTTTGGATTGGAATGAAGATTCCCGTGGGTTTTTATCGTAGCTGGGCTTGGACCTAGAAATATTCAGCATGAATTCTGGGTAGACCTTAAGAAACGTCATCTTATATCGATAGAAGCGTCAAGCTATGCAACCGGACTGGACAGTACAACTACTTCTCTAAATTCAGTTCAGCCTCCATCAATATTAATTTTTAGATTCTGGAAAACAGTGGCGAAATGCTCAATTTTAGTGTCTCTCAATCCATGAACTTCAACTTAACTGCCTACCACTGATCAGCTTTCTGTCAACAATGTCAAAAGTTGTGTACATCCATTTTAAGTGACTATAACATGGATGTCAAAGGTAGGAGACATGAGGAAGACAAAGAAAGATATAGGTAAACTGTCGCACTTGCTAGTGATATGTATTTTTTTCAACACTTGCACAGAGAACAAATTCCATGCATTCGGATCATCATCAGAGCATGTTTAGGCAGCAATCTCATCCATTAGGTGATGACCATAGAGAAGAATTTTCATATCCCTTACTTGCGTGAATAAAGTATTTTCCTCATGAATTGTAATATTCTTCATATGTTTTATTGTGATTGGTCAATGCATACTTTGGCCTGGTTTGTATTCACTAAACTGATGTTGAAGTGAATCTTTATCAACTTCACATTACAAACTCTTTTGAAAGCTTGTATTACTATACTGTTGATACTATACAAGTAATTCGAATTTTCACCGTATAAACATTTGAATGTACTCACTGCTCTTTGGAATCGCGTTATTTCGGTCATTGGCGTTCATTAGCAGTATTCCGAAGCTATGGGTTCTCAGTGTAGTCAGTGTTTTCTAGCTAAATTGATGGTTTCTGCTCAATTTGGATAGAGTTCCATTTGATTACTGACTACCTACTTGGTTCAAACCTTTGTCCTGAGTTTTTAAGCATATTAAACCCACACAGCTTAGTGAGCGCTATCAGTAATCCCTGTACCGAAGAGAGGACGCGGCCCTCCAACTTTTTGGATAAGAAATGATTACAGTACCGCTGGTGTTATTGGTAATGGGTCTATGACTAAGCATGATAAATCTATTTGTGATCACTTGTAGAACCAACACTTTTATGAAAGATGGTGTTTTAAGCTGGCAAGATGTAAACATTAAAGGCTTGGTGGATACCCGATCGGTTATCCAGCCTTTGAGAAACCGTTTAAAGCTATGCTAAGTAGGTAAGAATATACTTTGGGAATTGTCCTGGCGCAAACTTGACAGACGCAGAGGCCAGTCACTAATAATTCGGACTTGTTATATATCCACGAATACGAGATCAAGAAAGAACACAACATTGTAGTCGGATGGAGTAGTATATTTGCGAGGTCGTGTCAAGATACCGATGTGTTCCAACTAACTGGCTAGAGAGTCGATTACGAGCGATGCAACGTAACACGACAGCCTGCCAAATGGCCAAGATGCTTGGCCGGGTGCCTTCAGCTTAGCGAGTCCAGTTAAACTATCAAGGTCGGCATCAGTGTTGAGTCTCGTCAAACCCTAGGCTATTGATCTTGAAGAAGTGTGTGACGCTACAGATCACTTGTCCCTAGTGGGTTCGTGAGGACCCTAAGACGATACCATCCGGAAGTAAAAACCCAGTGGTTTCTCCACTGGTAAAACTCTTCCGATGGGCTCACTGCGTGAAGTGGCCCCTGGTTGTCCGAAATTATTCTAGCGTGTCGTGGCAAATGAAAAATAGAATATAATAAATAGAATCGTACGTCGGTTGCGATCCTCAGTGTTCCTTAACGTTCGGTTAGGTTCATGAACCTACTGAAATAGTGCACTGATCATCCATCAAGAGGGATTCGTTGCTGGAAATTTCTGCCAGAAAATGAAGGTTGTACGGACATTAGACTCACATGAAAGCAGAGGTTTGGTAAACCTTTCGTGGTATCCAAATGCATTCTTGAAACCATTTTAAGTAATGGGTAAAAGTTAACGATTATTTCGAGGATCTTACGTATTCACTGACTTATCGGAATACAGTTGTATCCCCAAATTATTGTAACCTATTGGATTCCTTTATTTTACTTGAAACTGTAGCAAGGCGACTCTCGTTACAGTTACTAAGAAGGTTCGATTCTACTCTATCTGAAGTGGAGAGGACGGAGTCTGGTTTTGGAGATATTCTAACAATCGCTGAAGAGGGTATAAACCAGACTGAAAGCAGATTTGCATACGTTTTGGAACCTATTTCAGAGGTAGAAAGACCAGTGAATCGGAGCAAATTATGTACCACAGAAACTAAAACAAGTCCAGTAGGAGACAAATCCTTGAGATGCAAACTTCTTGAATACGTATATTCCACATAGATTGGCGTCTTTCAGAATGACAAGAGGAGAGACATACCGAAATAAATTCCCATTCGAACATAAATAATAAGGACAATACTGATAACAGAAAGCATCCACGACTGATGGACACCAATAACAAAACATCTTTCTTAGGAGCATATCGTGTATCACAGGAACTGAAGGTCTAAAGAGTGTCTCAGCGTAGTGTCCGTTTGAGTGTAAGAGCTGAAATCAGTTGAGAATAAATGTTCGTGGAGATGACATCACTTTGATTGGTTCTGATTTTGCCAAACGTTTGCGGTTAAGACAACCAACAGAATAATTGTTGGTGACTGTTGTCAGCTATTCTGATACCTGGCCATGTGAAAGAGTCTTATTCCACCTGGGTTCTTTAACAGGTACATACTCTGTAAGGGTCGAAACAGCATGTATGACTGTGCGTCTCAGTCTGAAAAATGCATTACTGATTGATTGTGAAGTCCCTATGAGCAAGCCTTACCTTCATGGTGTACTAATACCCAGATTACATGATTCAAAGGTCGATATGTTTACCGAATTTAATGTCCCTTCTGCCCATAACTTAGTCAAAGAAAGGACATGCACAACGAAGACACCACTTGGATGGACGTAAAAGGTCCTGTGTTACAGAAATGATCTTACCTTATTGAAGACTATGACGCAAGTCTAGAAACCACGGAGAAGGAAATGTGTGGCGATAAATTTCGTTAAATTAGTCTAGCGAAAAGGACTTGTTCTTTTAAAGATGATGAAGCAAGCAAGTTAGCATAAATCTCTTGTTTGAATAAACGTAGGCAGTTTGCAGTAGGTCTGCCGTAGAGGAATAAAGGTACCCAGTTGACTGTAACAAGTAGATGGCTGTTAAAAGGCCTATGAATCTAACGAGGAAGCTTGTTTGGCATGTCAACCTCAGGTGTAACTCCAAAGGAGTTATCGCCAACTAAATTACGAGTAGTCACTTCCAAAAGGTGACTAAGTAAGATGAATCTGGATATCGTTATCTGCTAAATCATCCGGTTTTCAATCTGATAAAGCCTAGTGAGTTGCATGTTATGTTCAATTGTTCTGCTAAGCAAAGGGCTGGTCATTAAGCGATGTGCTCCTCAACAGTTCCGATTGGGCATCCTCGTTCGTTGAGCCTTAGCTAGGATATCAAAAGGCAAAGGGAGCCACTGCTTCCAAAATAAATACGTTCTAGCAAGTGGGAGTGCCTACTGGTGATAGAGATCATTTGAAATTGTTGTGATTTGAAACAGCTTGCACAAGCCTTCTTCCGAATATAGAATGACGGTGCTTAGATTCAGCGCTACGTTCTCACCTTTCTGGCCGAATTTCACTGGACACAAAGTTCTGATTAGTTTCGGTTCGTCAGATTCACAAGCGAAAAATATAAATAATGATAACTCTTATGTGAATGACTGTTTTTATAAATACTCGACTTCGATTCCGCAAAATTTCTTATATCTGAAGTACATACTGCACTTGCTTGCTCTGCGTTGAAAATTACTAAGTATTGGAGGTATGTTAGAGAAGATTAATCCTAAACCTCTCATGCCCAGTGTACGAGTATTCTGGGGAAATGAAGTGGGATATCTAAAACAGTACCCATGAATCTAGAGTCTGGGAATGAGAAGATCCGGTTGCTCGACGTGGCTCGTTCCTATCTTTACCGTCGATTTCATTTGCCGCGGTTAATAATGCTGTTTGCACTACGCACGAAAGTTGCCTTCCAGAAAAATTGCTCCTAAGGTCTATATTTGGGTGATAAGTTAGCTCATCAGTTGAAGGTGTGAGTGAGGTTCAGTCACTCCCGGCCTCATGACACCTCAAACGAACAGGAATGGATGAAATTGTAAGTAGCCATGTTTTTTTAAAATGCAACTGAAGTTGGATGCAACAAGTCAAATCAAAGCAGCTCATTTCTCGCTAGTCTTTGGACGGCAGCTTTGCATATCGAGATGGTCCGCGGTCCTTCTACCGACTCGTTTATTTTAGCGTTGTGGAAGTTTATCTACCACGCAGGCGGCCGAAGGTAACGCTTAGTGACACACCGCGTAACCTTATTAGTTGTCACGCCAGAGTGAAATCCATTCAAGAGTCCCTGGAAAGAATATATGGTAGATTACTAAGGAGAGATATAAAGTGGATACTGAAACCACCACAAGATAGTTGTAGTGGTAGCTTATGGGAAAGGCTGATTGGGACTTTCGAGAGGGTACTGAGCTGTATGATTAAATGACGCATCATAAACAGGGAAACACTGGAGAAACTTACTATTGAGACAGGTAGTGTCTTGTAGGACGAATATTTCAGACCTTCAGAAATAATGAGAAAGATTTCGATGTTATAACTCCCAACAGGTTGCTGCTCAGGACAATAATGTTGGTCCCCAAAGAAAAGTAGGTGAGCCCCACCATAAGAGGAGGAGACAAACGAAGTATCTGAGAGACGTGTTTTGAAACGGACGGCTGAAAGAATACGTTTTTGCGGTGCGGAAATTCTCAAGCCGGGCACGTGGTCCTAGTTTCTGACGTTTCCAGCGCTGACGACTAGCCATTGGAAGAGATAGGGAGCGTGTAGGCGAACATTTATAGGTTAGTGCCACCTGTTAACGTACGAGAGAAGGATGGATTGCGGCCAAGACTTCAGGAAACCGAGCTAGCTTGTGAGTGTACTTGGGACTAAGTCAGAAGCTTAGCGCACAGTTGCTTTCCCCAATTACTAAGCTTACCAGCTCATGTGGAAATGGTTAGCCTTGTAATTTCCTAAAGGTCGGTCGATTCACCAAGGCATTTTTCATGAAACTAAGCACACCACCAAGGGAAGAGTGGACACCTGCGAACTTAAGCAGCCACAAAGAAAATTGTCCTTGATGTAACTGAACATCATATCGTCAAACAAGCATGTCGAAAGTTTTGTACGTGGATTCCTGAAAGCGTGGGATGAATCCTGCCATAAGTTACCGTGGCCGAGTTTGTTGAAATCAAGTTGCTTGTTGGCACAAACTTTAGTTCTATGTATATCTTTATTATAAGCCTTCAAACAGTACGTGGATATGAATGTGATCCCTTGTTATCTGCAAGCGTTTAATTCAGCCCAAACAAGGATAATATGTAGACACAGGGCAGCAATAAATATAAGACCACAAATTGATTGTAGACGCTCAAGCGCGATTGTGTTCTCGTCGTGTGTCAATGTTTCTCACCGGCTTTCCGATGCAAACTCGTTCGGGATGACCCAAGCTAGCCATGGGCAAGACGGTGCTGTTCTGAGAACGGAGTACATTTGCTTTTCTGGGTAGTGCTAATGACGGTCAAACGTAGGAACCATAGAGTTTGTTTATCTGGATTAAATTACCTACCTTAAACTCGTGATTGTATCTACGGTTAGTCGGCTTTTCCTCAACGTGGAAGCAACATGACCAGAAGTGCTGCGCAAACGTTAATCGAACTTATGCTACAATCCCTTTTGAACATTCGCGTTAGTACACTGTTGATACCATAATCTTTGAATCAGATGACCTGAACTTTCACTAAATGAACGTATAAGTATGCTCGATACTCTTCCGAATCACATTATTTCGGCCAGCGGTGCTCAGTGACTGTATTCTGAAGCACTGAGACCTCAGCATAGTTGATGTTTTCTGGCTACACTGACAAGAAGCTCGGTGAGAAGTCAGGCTTATACATGAGGGATAGTAGCCTGAAGTTTACGCGGATCTGGCGGTTTATCGCTACTCTCTTCTACCTAGCTTCCGAAGTATTTCATTTTATTACGTTATATTAATTTTTCTACAATAGGATATCTATTTTTAGGGAATGTGCTTTAATTCTCCGTTTTGCTTCCTCTGTTGACGGGTTAACCTTACCCCACCATATTTTCTTGTTTACTGTGCATTCGCTCAAGACATCTACCGCCCCTATGATTAGTGAAGAGCTGGAGTGCTTGTAGATTTTGGTCGTTTCACATGCTATAAAGTTTGCACCGTTCAGAACGGGCTGGTTGCTGAGGCAGCCCTAGCTTACTTCTAAAAGGGCTTACCTTGCATGTTCCAGGTTATGTCATCTATGGCCCTGGTTAAACGCACAACTAAACACCCGTTGGTGAGTACACCTCACTACAGCCGGTAAAAATAAATTTGTTGTCAAGCTACTCATCGAGATATATGATTAAATGGTCTAGAGGGAAGTCGGCGAAAGTTGCACACCAATAGGCAGGCTAACATCAGGGTCAGAGTTGCCTCCTTTTCACCGGCAGTGTGTAACGTATGCCCGAAGATTTCAATCACACTGAATGTATTGAATCAAAGTAGAGACTTGCCAGAGATGAGTAACATCAAAGTGAAAATGCTGGTAAAGGGGATCTAAGTAGCAATGAGGCTCAGGATAACAGGAATCCATTCTGGACTTACCTTGTGCGGAACCTGAACCTTGAAACTTCTTGAAGCTTATTGCAATTGAACAGTCCTCTGAGGCCACCATGTCTCTGTCCGCTTGATTTTTATGGATTTTGTCGAGGCCCCCAACAAAGTCCCGCACGCCATTTCTTAGCGCAAGGCAGAAAGGCCGGGCACCAGTGGTCAAATGCTATCCTGGAGGGCTGACCATTTGGAGGATCGAGAATGCTGCACAGGAGTCAACTAGTACAGTACCATCATCTGGCTCATTACAAACAGCGATCCCATGTCCGTTTTGGTTTCCACCTTCTGCGAATGACTTCCCATCAAGCCTCAGCCTCCCGATTGTACCTTGCGCTGACGACATTAAGTTGTGGAGAGTTGTGACATATAACGGACAAAGAAGTGGACTAGAAGGTGACCCCAGAATACTTGTTGGGTGGATGAATAATGACAGACTGGCACCTACCCTGGGTAAAGGCTGAACAATGCTTCTCCGCACCCTTGACTTGCAGAAAGCATCCCTCTGTTTCTGCGACACTCACCTTTCTCATACGGCAACAGAAAAAGACCTGTGACTAATAATAACTGACAAAGTGGACACCAGTTCTAATTAGCCGAGAAACGTTTCGATTGACTGCTTGGTTCAACACCTTATGCTTGGACAATTGAAAGTTTTTACTCTGAGGCCTGGCCTCGCGTGTTACACGCCCCATATACGACTTGAATCAGAGGTCCTAAACGTCACTGCATCACCGTACACGAAGAGAAATGCAAACATCTTGAAGAGAGTTCAGGGGTGGGCCGTCAAGTATGTTGTAGGAATGCGGCGATAGTCATACGCGGAGAGGCTGGAAGACCTAGGCTTTACCCCTCCTAGCTGCTGTTGGTTAGGTGACAGCTTCTTATTGGCTTACGGGGATTGGGCAATCCAAGTCACTCAACCAGCAAAATTTTACCAATTGGTCATTGTGGCAAACTTTGTGGAAACCCACAGAGACCTGCCCATAAGAAGGCGAAAACCCAGCGTGTGTTCGCACTTGTTCCTTCAAGTCTGCAGAGATCCGAAAGCATTACCTGCTGAGTAGCTACTGACTCGTCTGCCGACAAATCCCATAAAAAGTTCGAACAGCTTCGTAGCGACACATAGCTTGAGCTCATTCAGCTGGAATCCAGACCGGACGAAGCAAAAACGACCTTCGCATCAATCCAATGCACCGCTATTTTCTCACCGGTTCACATTTGTTGCCACTGCCATTAGAAGCTCCACTCCACCATACACCACACCAGACGCCACTCCTTCCTAGAAAGCATATCACTGAAAATACCATTACTATTTTTACTTTCACCATTCACACCGTAAGTTTACACATTCGGTTCCATCCCTCTAACTCTCTACGGCTTAACCGTGTCCAACTGATTTTCTTTCCAGCATCCGGGGGCAGTGGACTAAGCCTGTTCGTGGGTTGAAGTTCAAGCCTTAATATGAACGCATGAAAGCAGCGAATGTATATCGCTTGGAATGTAGACGGATACAAAAGAGGTGACCTAGTAGTGAAATGTAACCTTTCAGATGCTTGACGTCACCTGCTTCACCCCTTGCTTAAGCCTTAATATGAATCTCTGAGAGAACCCCCATAGGTTAAGAATTGGAAACGATGGGGCAGACATCAGGAATAACTCTTAGTCACGAGGAAGCATCGGGATCAGGATCGTCCTCTCCCTGGAAGTCGCCTTGACCAACTCCTCAGAACACTTCAAGGACGAACCAGACGTCCAATCCAGATCACAGCTTGAGCTTACTGGGTAGGTCACCAAGATCCTGGTCTTTTTGTCATTTTCGTTTTCATTGTCTTTTCAACCACGATGCCAGTCTTATGAGGGCTAAGAGGAAATGTAGCAGAGATGAAGACGCTGCGTGAACGTCAGCATTCCAATATCATATTTATCACCGAATCTCTGCTGTCGCCGGACATCTCCGACGAACAGATACATGTCGCTGACATGGAACTCTTCCGCAGGGACAGAGTGCTCAGAGCAGGATGCGGAGTGGCTGTCTACGTAAGTTCTCGTTTAGAGGCAAGGGTGGTTTGCGATACCGCCCTGATCCAGCTCCCAGAACCTTTTTGGTGCTGCCTAACTCTCCGCCAAACAGAATACCCGCTAGGAGCCGCATATTGGTCTCCCACCAGCTCCCCTACACATAGGGAAATGGTCATCAAGGCAAATTACGATTCCATAATCATTGCCGGCGACTTCAACACCCTGTCCATCCTCTTCGAGGTGGAAAGGAGACGCATCAGATCACTCAGCCACAAACTGAAGAACACAATTAGGACCGCTGGCCTCTCAGATAATGTGGGTGATGCCACGATCTGGGGACCTGACAGAATCGCATCGCGCTTTGACTACGTTCGCAACCACTGCAACGTAAGGGTGCGTAGCGACAGATTCACCCATCAAACAAACCTGGCGGGGAGGTTACAAAGCAGCCCAAAAAACCTGTGCCACTTCATATCAAGAAAGAATTCGACCAGCAAGGAAGTGAATCTTATCACAGGTCACGATGGGAGTATAGTCTAGAGATTTCTGAGCCTTTGGGCTCACACTTCCAAGCCCGACTCAGTACCGACACCAAATCCACACCCACTAGTTGTGACACCGATCAGGTTGTAAATAACAAATACCTCTGCGGTATCCCAATCACAGCGAAAAGAGTGCCGGAGAAACTATCTAGGCTACGTCCAGGTAAGTAATCTGACTGCGATAACCTAAAACCGGTGATTCTAAAAAACCGCTCCGAGGTGCTTGCGAAACCAATCTGCGACCTTTTCAAGCGCTCAGTAGAATCGTGAAAACTCCCTGAAGGATGGAAGTACACCATGTGGTCACCCATCTTCAAGGGAGGAGACAGAAAAAGCCCTAGCAGCTACAGGCCAATTGCTCTACTTCCTATTGTGTCTAAAGTGTTGCAAAGCCTGGTAGCTGACACCATCTAGGAATTCCTCAATAGGGAAACACTGCCCATGCTGCTCAGCATGATTTACGGAGTGGTCGCTCATGTGCCATCAACTCGCTAACCGTCTGGGACGACTGGGCGCTCAGCTAGGACAACAGAGAACTAGTACATGTTGTTTTCCTCGACGTGGACAAAGCATTTGACAGTGTCCTACCCACGGTCCTGCTTAGCAAGATCATATCAGCTGGCATAACTAAACCCTACTCTCTTGGTTCATGAAATACATGGAGGGGGAGCAAATCTGCATCAAAGTAAACAGGATAGGGTCGGAGTGAAGACCATTGGCGTCAGGAGTATCCCAGGGAGCAATCCTAGGATCACTTCTGTTCCTCCTGTTTGTCAATGATCTGCCGCAAGAAATATCCTCACCCACTCTCCTCTTCGCTGACGACATCAAAATTTGGAGGGTAGTAAACGAAGAAGCTGCCTTTGCAGCACTACAAAAGGACTCCAGGCGACTCGAATCCTAGTTGTCGGAAAATGGCTTGGGCTTCAACCTGGAAAAGTGCAAAGTAATGCATACCAGTAAACATGAGGCAAGTACGGCTGACTTTTAGTGCATGTCGAGCAAGTGCGCTATCACCAGTGTCCAGGTAGGAAGATTTGGGGCTCAATTTCTCCGACTACGAAGGTACAGGGATCAGAGTGAACACCATTCCGGACTTTCCGCGCAGTCAGCTAAGTGCCCGCACCGTTTTCAAATCCTACGTGCGGCCGCGTCTGGAGGCCTTCAATGCGGCGGGCCCCCCCCCCTTAACGCGCGAGCGAAACTCTAATCTCTTCGAAAAAATAGAAAGATTTGCAACAGAATCAGTTGTGGGCCTAAGGGGAAAGAAGTATCCTGAAAGACTTAAACGCCCAAACCTATCTGCCTTGGGTTATCGTAGAAAGAAGTGTGACCTTATTCTGGCCTGCGAGATTGTCTACCAGGCAAACCACACAGGTAAGTCAATTTTGCCTGAAGCATAGCGGATTTCACGAGGAAACCACTTTAAGATGGCACACCAGAGAGCCAGCACCATGCTCAGATCCATTTTCTTCTCCGTGAGGATATGCGTTTTATGGAATGCCCTGCCACGACATATCGTCATAGCCCTCTCAGTCAAGAGACGGCAATACGGTTATGTCACCCCGCACGGTCTACCACGGACGTACTCACTGACCCACCCTCACCTTCCTCCTACCTACCACTCACTGTCTTGCTCCTTAATAAACCCACATCACCTACTAATTCTATTCCAGGGAACAGACCCATGCTATCTATTTCTACCATTCGGGCAATTCCCATATACTTTTCTCTCTTTTATTTCGTTTCTCTGCCCCACACTTTTCCTCTTTCTCCCGCTCTTTCACCCTCTTCCTTTTTCTCTTCTCTTATTTTCTTTTTTCTTCCCCATTCTTTTCATTCCTTACCACTACTTAACAACTTTTCTCTCGGGCACCTACAACACCTAAAACAGTTATTCTACACTGGATTGGCGGTCGATACATGTGTGACCTTGGGGGGTAAGCATTCTTCGTGTCATTTAGAAGGCTTTCCTGTTACGGTATACACCAGGCTCCTGCACTTACTATAATGTCATATATGTAGAAAGGCTATCCACCAATTCCAAAAAATGGATCACGAAAGCTAGTATACTGGCTTTCGTTAGTAGGGGAAACCCAAAATCAAGAAAAACGACATTATTTTATGTCACACCTGTTGGAGAATGTCTGTTACTAACGATATAAATTCTCAATAGCTAGTATATATATAACCAGTCTATAAATATAATAGGTGATTTAAGCTTGTTTGAAACCTAGGTAATGCAATATCCCTCCCCAGTCGGCTTCCACCGAATTTTCAAAAGCTTCATACGGCCTCACCTGGAGTTCGGAACCATCGTCTTCCCCGCCGTCATCTCCAGAAGGACAAACTAAGCTTAGAACGTACCCAGAAACGTTCAACGAAGTCTGTTCAAGGACTTAGGTCGAAAACATATGAAGAACGACTGGTTGCGCTGAATCTGTATCCTCTGGAATATAGAAGGCTAAGAGGTGACTTGATAATGACTTACAACCTTCTGAACATGCCTAGCCACCCACTCCGTCACTTATTAAATCTTAGCTGCAGCGCTAATCTTAGAGGACGACCGGAAACTAAGCCTGGAACTTAGCAGGTTAGATGTCAGGCACAACTTCTATTCCCCAAGAGTCGTTAAACCCTGGAACGTTTCTCCTGAAGATGTGATTCAGACTACTTCGTCTGGTTCCTTTAAACGTCGACTGGATACCCACTTGACTTGTGAACAGGAACTGCCCAGAAGTAATTGAATTTTCACATTTTAATCGCCACTTTTTCATCTTTCTTTACCTGTACATAGGTTAACAACCACAAGAAGTAGTAATCCATGTATTGTAGATGCAGAAGCCAGTTAAGCAAAAGCTTCTTCTATTCTGTCAATAACCATTTGTTAACTTTGGGCGCACTTCTAATATCTTTTTATGAGCTAGTGTAAACCAATTGATTTCTTCGCGCTCGCTTCTAGGTCTTGCGAAACGGTTCCAGGTCTTTGGTGAATTCTGATTCTGAACCCTTGTGCTTTAATTAATCGAAGAGAATCTCTTCCTGGTACACCCAGCCTAAACCGTAGTCTACCTGTGAAGGTTACCGCTGAAAAACGGAAGAGAAGGAAAAGAAAGTCTCACTAAACCTTCTGGTCATACTGATGACTGTCACACGTATGCTAGAGAAGTATGCTCACGACGTTTAACAACTGCAGTGGTTATCAGCGACGATAGGATTCACTGGGATAGCTGCGTTGGTGGTCTACAGACTGCCACATCCCTCACAACATATAAAAATCATCCTGAGACTCCGTAAAATACCCAGGAAACACTCCGAGAAAACACGATTGGACCGGTTCCACTGAAGCCAGCCACCTTGTAACAAATTTCACTATTGCGCACGACCCCTTACAGTTTGCCACCACCAAGACACCCCGTGACGTTAGCAACACTTCCAAGTGTCTTTACAACCATATCAAGGGACCTAGAGGTGAGATGGGGTAACTACAACCTCTCTGTTCCTACCTTGCTCGGCAGATCATAATCCTAACAAAAACTTGATTGTCACCGGACATTAGTGACATCGAAACTACTATAGACGGTATGCGTCTGTTTTGGAGAGACAAGAACCTCAAGGAAGGAGGCGGAGTGGCAATGTTTATGAGTGACCATCTTAAAAGTGAAGGAGTCACTGAAACTACTTTTCGCGCTCCCAAACTCCATCTCGTGTCACTTTACGGTTGGGCACACCAAGTAACTGTCAGGGGGCGTCTACGGAACTTCTACCAGCAACGTGGAACATAACCGACAACTGCTCCAAGTTCTGTCTGGAGCGATGTCCGTGGGATATGACCAGGTCATTATAGCCGTGGACTTAAATGCTCAAATTCTCAATCTTAGGCAGGACAGGGGAATCTCAAACCGGAGGTTCGACCGAAACCTACTCAACATTATCAAAACGGATAGACTGCATGAGAATATTGGCGATGTCACTCGCTGGGGGTCGAGCGGAAAACCGTCCAAACTGGACTACCTTTCTACCAGCGACCATCTGCTAGCTGAAAACGTTCAGGCTCAAAATCCCCTTGGCAGCAGTGATCACGATGTGTTGGTGATCGATGTAGTATTCAACGAACAACTGTCATGGGAGGGATCTCACCCTTGTTTTTGCTACAGCAAGGCAAACTACGTGACAATGAACCAATATTTGTCGACAGCAGCATGGCCTCAGGAGTGAAGTAACCTTTCGATTGATCAACACTGGGGACTAGTTAGAGACATAATCAAGAGGGCTATCTCTGAAAACGTCCCTGTCATCACAACACTAATGAGGAAGCGAACGTCATGGTTGAAGCGAGGCACTGAACACCTTTTGAAAGCTAAGAGGAAAGCATGGCATAAGTGGAGGGTCTCCAAAAAAGTCTGACCATACCGCGTATATAGCTTTAAGAAATCGATACAACACCAGTGAGTGGGGACAGGAGGTCGTTCCAGACGAACTTCGCCTAGAAGCTTGAGGCGAACCCCAAAAACCTACATCAATTTACGGCGGGCAGAAAATCAACTTACCAGAGAGATCGCGTTCTGAAAGGCCCGAACAGAGAGAATTTCTCTGGACTAGGGATAGATGAAGCCTTTAGCACCGCCTTCGACACACAACTGAACACGTTGCCATCTAACCGAAGTTGCCAACTGCCCGACGAAAATTCAGCACTACTAAATGCAGTAGAGTTGCCTGGAATAAAGGTAACTCCTATTATAGTCCTCGGAAAGCTGTCAAAGCTCCGCGTAGGGAAATCACCAGGATGCAATGATATCCGGTCGGCTGTGTTGAAAAAATGCGCGGGTACCTTGTGTGGTCCGCTGTGTCATCTGTTTCAACACTCCTTAGACAATCATATGCTTCCGCTAGAGTGAAAACGTGCTATTCTGTCCCCCATCTTCAAAGGAGGAGACAGCTAGAACCCGAAAAGCTATCCACCCATAGCGCTTCTACCAGTGGTGTCAAAAGTAATGGAGAGCCTAGTAGACAACCATGTCAAGGAGGACTTGGAAAAGATGGGAGCACTAAGTGATGCTCAACATGGTTTCAGAAAGGGTAGGTCCTGCGCCTCAAACATTCTGCCGGTCGGTCATAAGTGGACGGCATGTTGGGACCTCCTAATTCCTGTTCATGTTATTTTCCTGGATTTTGCTAAGGCCTTTGACACAGCCCTGCACCATTCTCATTAGCAAAATATCAAGGTTGGGCATCAAGGGCCAAGCGCTCTCTGGGTTACAGGACTACTTAGACAGCAGACAATTCTGTACAAAAGCCAACAGGGTTTGCTCGACTTGGAAGACATCATCATCTGGTGTATCACAAAGAGCGATTCTGGGTCCTCTGTTATCCCTTCTTTTTGTGAACGACCTTCCATTGAATCTCAGCTCCCCAATTCTACTTTACGCTGACGATGGTAAGTTATGGTGAGCTTTGACATTTGAAGCGGAATCAAGTGCACTGCAAAGTGATCTCAGATTACTTACAGAGTGGGTGGATAGTAATGGACTAGCATTTAATCTGATAAGTGCCGAACTATGTTTCTCCGCATCCCTGACTCTCCGAAGGTACCCTATTCTCTCTGTGGATCACAACTTTCCTACACCACCATGGAGAAAGACCTAGGAATAATACTCATTGACAAGCTGGACACTAGCTCCAATGATCCAGGAGATGCCTCCAGAGCTTACGCAGTACTGCACTTCATGCACAGGCAACTAGGTGCCCTTACCCCGGAACTCTGAAGCTGTACAAGACCTACATACGACCTCACTTGGTGGTCCACAACGTCATTGCACCACTATACCTGAAAAGAGATGTGAACCTCCTGGAGAAAGTCCAAAGGGTGTTGTGGAAATGAGGCAAAAACCCTATGAGGACAGGCTGAAAGATCTAGGACTCTACTCTCTAAGCTACCGTAGATTACGTGGTGACTTGATAACAGCTTGTAAAATACTAAGTAATCGAAGTCATCAGGTCAGTGAAATCCTACCAAACGGCCACTGTGGTGATCCTCGTGGTATCCCAAGGAGAATCACCCACCAAAGAGCGAAAACATGTGTGCGTTCAAACTTCTTCTCTCTGCGAGTTTGCGACCAATGAAACGCATTGCCTGCTGAGATTGCTACTGCTCCGCGTATTGACAGCTTCAAGAAGAGGTTGGACAGTTACGTAGCGACGCACGGTTTGCGCTCCCCATCCCTGTATGGGTAGTAACATCAATGCAATGCCGGTCATCCGCAGGATATCCGTAACTCCTGCTGAACCCTATCCAATCACTAAAGCAATTTTGTTTGATGCCCCCATCATAGTGTAGTTGTTTACACCATGACAGTAACTGCTTCTAGTCTTACCACTATCCAGTAAACCCTTTTTAGTATGGTAGGACCAAAAAAGCACATTTTCAAATCAGGATAGCTCGTTGGGTCATTATGACATGTAAACGCAACTACCAAACTAAAACGGTAGCTATCGGTTGGGAAGCTCCTTTTTGGAACTACCTGTAATCACATTCTGAATAATACTTTCCACCTACGTATGTTACTCACCGTTAGACAGTCCTACTCCTGAGGCCATGGTGCCGTCGATAGATACTGTCGCGTCAGTGGTTAGTTTGCCTTTTCGTAGCAAAGGCTAGCCGTCAGCTTATGACTAGGTCAAACACGACTAAGGCATAATTACTTCTGGTAGTCGGAGTGTGAATTTATACATTCTCTATCACTGGTTATGCAGTAGTCCACCCAAGAGGATTTATCGATTGGACCCTAGCGCCTGTCATCGCTGATATTTTCGTACACTTTAGTGCCTTTTGTAGGGTATTTAACAGGTTTCGGTTAGATACTCCTTAAAAGGTTTCGTCAGTATGCACATTAAAGCCCTTATAAACAAAGAATGGGCAGCTGTGGTTTTTCTTACTAACCTTTCCAACCATGAACCGCATTTCTAGGGATTAGGGTAGTAGCTGAGGAGAGCCAAATTTGATGTTTGTCAGCAGCAGTGAGCTTATCGTTGTGAGATGATTGATATCCGACGCTTCAGTTGCTCGACATCCAACCTGAATGAGACATAGATATCGGTCCTCCAACTCCCCTTTGTTGTCAAGACGGCTGTATTGAGTCCGAAACGATGCCAAGCAGCAGGATCTGACAGCGTATCACCTGCAGTTTTCAGGGACGGAGGTAGGAAATGGCTGCTTAGAGTGACGTAGCTACTAGTTAGTGTATGGAAATGCGAGGTAGTACCGTTAGGCTGGTCTACTTTGATCATCCCAGAAAGGAGAGAAGTTTTCCTGTGACAACCAAAATGAAATTAGTTTAACCAATATTGTATACAAGATCCCAGGATCTATAGTTATCCGACGCCTAAATAAAACTCGAGAACAGCAAACTCGAGAGAATCAGGTAGGTTTCAGACCTAGACGAGAGTGTATCGATCAGATTTTACGCTCTGACAAGTTGTGGATCACAGGCTTAGCAACTGGTGGCTGACACTAGGTATATTTATTGGGTTGTAAGTAGAATTTGACTCTGTCGACCGTCAGGTGTTGTGGCAGTTTCTGCCTGTGGAAGGAGTACTGCGCAATTATACGGCGCTAATCAAAGTCTCTACTCGAACTCACACAACCGTGTCACGGCTTATCGAGAGTTATCATCGGAATCGGCGATAACTAGTGGTGTCTACGAAGGCTGTCCACTTTCATGGTTCCTATTTAACTTCTTTATCATCATCATCATCATTATCAACATAGGACCAGGCATTACTGCGTAACGGTCCGAGTTGCCACACCTCATATCAGCACATCAAGTAAAAAGGTAGTGAGGTGAAGGATGAAGATAAGTGAATGCAGTCAAAAGAAATATAAAGTATGAGAAGAAAGGAAAGAGGAGTGACAAAATAGTGAGATTCGGTATAGCGTTGTTAAGATGAGGATAATGTGTGTATACATCTGCGCCACTGACTTCGGTTCTGAGCCATATCACCTAGGGTCTCCAACCACTGGTTCCTCTTGTCCCGTGGACCCCAACCACCTAGTCTGCATCGTCCTACATGGCTTAAACCAACAGTCAGAGACTTCATACATTGGTGCCATGTTTTAGTCTGGCCACCTCGGGCCTTTTTCCAGCCTGAACCCACCTCAGCCAACATTGTGTGACGAGGCAATCGGTGACTAGGCATACGTAGTACGTGTCCCAACCATCTCAGTCGATGAAGGTTCACAACCTCGTCGACTGACTTACCTCTTCTCCCTAAAACTTTACACCTAACTTCTGCATTAGTCACATGGTGACGCCACGTAATATGGCATATACTACGAAGGCAACGGTGGTCAAATACCTGTAACCTTCTCATGTCTTCCACTTTCAATGGCCATGTTTCACAGCCATACAGTAGAACAAAGCGGACTGCTGTTCAGTACACGCGACCCTTAATAGACAAACGAATATCACGGCGGCGCCATAGGTGGCGCAAATTGGCAAAAGCCAATCGAGCCTTTTGTATCCGTGCAGAAATCTCATCGGCAACTAACCCACCGGAGTTGATCCTACTTCCCAGGTAAGTGAAGTGGTCAACACACTCAACCACTTCACTCTCTATTGTTAACTAACTGATCTATTTAAGGTTATGTCCATCAGTACATCTAACTTCTTTATAGATGTACTGATGGACATAACCTTAAATAGATCAGACTTCACACGGATTGCTCTATTCCCTGGAGGTCATCTGGTTGACATAGAGTATCCAGACGATATTATTCTGCTGGGTAAAGACGCTAACAAAATCCAGGCTCTCCTGAATGCATTGAGGAGTAATCTGAGTATGTTTAGCATGCGTCTCGCTGGCACCTGACAGATGTAAGATGAAGCTCCATGACTGACTGGTCTGCAACTACTCCCATTGGTGGAATGTGTTGACCACTTCATTTACTTGGGGAGTTGCATCAACACGAACGGGCTGGTTGCTGACGAAATCTCACCTTAAATATCGAAAACCCATTTGACACTTACCAACCTGCGTCACCTGCGATGCTAACTGGCAGAATGTCTGACTATCTATCAAAGGACAAGCACATCGCGCTGAAGTCCGTTGTGCTCTACCGTACGGCTGTGGGACAGCAGAAGACATGAAGCGGTTACAGATTCTTGATCATAGGTATGTTCTTAGCATTGCTCGCGTTTGATGGGATCACTGTGTAAGCAATGTTGGCGTCAGGCGAAGGATACTTAGCAAGACAGGCAATTCGATTGATAAGGTTGTGAACCTTAGTCGACTGAGATGGCTTGCACATGTACTACACATGCTGTCGCCGGCTACCACGACATGCCGTGCTAATAGTAGTTCAATTACTTTGGCAGAGGGTCTAGAGCGGCCAGACTAAGACTTAGTACTAGTCCATGAAGTCTCGAACTGTTGATCTGAGTCGTGGGGGATCCCGGAGATGAAAAGAATCAGCGATTGATGACATGGCTGAAAATAAGTCATAATGGCGCAGATGTATTCACTCCTTGACATCGTCTTAAACTTGAATATTTGCACTAACCTTTATCTTCAGATTATTTATTCTGTTGCACTACTTTATGTTCTTTGATATGAGTCTTTTTCTACCCACCTGTTTTTTGTGTACTACTGTGTAGTGTGGCAACTTCAGCCGATACAGCTATCTGTCTGCCTATCTTTTCTTGTTACTTTTCTGTTCGAAATTCAGATGGAAAAACCAATGTATCTTGGTATCAAGTTGTTCATAAATCTTAAATGTTTAAGTCAGGTCTATTGGAAACTGGTTTACTCCATAAGGTACAAAAGCTACTGTAACATCAGATTTGAAAAGTGTAGCTAATTGGGCCAATCCATTTCTATATGAGGTTCTACGTTGATTTTGTTTTTCTGTTTGCTCGTCTGTATTTGTTACATCACTGTAGATTCCAAGTTATATTTTTGAAATAAATCACAATTATTCCATTGAATCAAGTGATTGGATTTTCTTATTATCTTCAATTTCAAGGATAAATTTCACAGAACAACTTTTCTAACCTTGTTTTCATATATGGCTTATTATGAAGAATCAAACTTGCAACTGAAGAATATTTTTAAGTTTACAAATCTTTGAATTATACACAAGATGTCTATAGACAAGTACAGTTATATTCGGAATTAGCTCTACAAGTAATGAGATAGTTTACATATGACCAATCTATAGACAACACATGTTAACAGATCTTCAAACCTCCAATGTGACTGTATAGTTCAGACCATGCCCAATGAAGGTAGGCCTTTTTTCTATTTGACTAACTATGTTCAATTAGGTTTTTTCATACTAAAGAATTTTTTGAATGAAAATGAAATTGCTGCATTGTTACTGGCAGCTTTAACACAATGGTGTTACTTGCCATCAGCTAAATGCAATTTAGGCACTACAATTAAAACTAATAACCGTATGTTTACTATCTTATAGTTGAATAATTTATGACAGTAATTTCTTGTACTGACCCATTCTATATGAAACTCCGTTGGATAACTTTGGGATATCACTACCAGTGGAGTGAAAGGGTAAGTCTATTTCTCCAAAATAAGCATACGTATTGTGTTGTATATTCACATTATTCTATGGGTTGTTTGTCACCATCCCTGGCGCTGCCGTGATATCCGATTGTCTATTAAGGGTCACGTGTACTGCACAACAGTTCGCTCTGTTCTGTTCTACGGCTGTGAAATGTGGCCATTGAGATGTTTGACCACCACAGTTGCCCTCGTAGTATAGGCCGTAATCCGTGGTGTCACCACATCACGTGAGTAACGCACAACTCGGGTGTAGAGGTAAATCAATTGACATGGTTGTGAACCTTCATCGACTGAGATGGCTAGTTGGGACACGTGTTCAGTATGTCTAGTCACCGATTGCCTCGTCACACAATGTTGGCCGAAGTAGGTCCAGGCTAGAAAAAGGCCTGAGGTGGACAAACTAAAACATGGCGCCAATGTATGAAGTGTTTGACTGTTGGTTTGAATCACGTGGGGCGATGCAGACAGGGTGGTTGGGGTCCGCGAGACAAGAGGAACCCAGTGGTTGGAGACTGATGAATCATGACTGAGAACCGATGTGAGTGGCGCAGATGTATCCACACACACACCTTATCCTCATCTTAACGACGCTATACCGAATCTCATCATTTTCTCATTCTTCGTTTCTTTCTTTTGGTACTTTATATTTCTTTTGACTGAATTTTCTTATCTTCATCTTTCATCTCGCTACCTTTTTACTTGATGTACTGATATGAGGTGTGGCAAGCGGGGCCGTTACGCAGTAATGTCTGGTCCTATGTTGATATTGATGATGATGATACGCAGCTCAGATAAACAGTCAGCGACTTCATGCACTGGTACTACAATTTTTGTCTCGGAAAAAGCTCCAGATAGTCTGTTCAAGATACGATGGGAATGTGTAGAACTACTGACTTCCTTATCATAACGAAATCCTACAAGCGTAAAATACTTTTTAGTGTTGAATTCATCTAAACCGTACTGAGAACTGATTACTTCTTAAGGGGGAAAGTGTGGGATGATAGAGATTGACACTTGGAAATCATAAATGTGTCGACTGGAAACCAACCTCAGTGATGTCCATTCGTTCAACTTATCGTATACCTCGCTTTCTCTATCTCATTCCCTTGTTCACTGAGTCTCACGTCCCGTTTGTTGCTCAACTTCTCTATGTTATTTAGAGGCTTAGTTACTTGAAACTGTTGACTACTATACAACCCATCTTTTTCAATATTTCCTGTTGCCCAATTCAGGTGGCTGTATCACTGACGTATCATTTGCAGATTAGAAAGCATCTTGAGATGTTAAGCTAATGCAATTTCAAAAGGTTGCCTAACTAGTTCGTACAGCATTGAAGTGAATTGGTTGTTTTTACAACACTTAGTAGGTTAATCATCGACTGAAACAGCTGAGACATATGCTATGCATTCCAGGCGACTGTCTACCTCTTGTCGCACAATGTTAGCTGAAGTAGGTTCATACTGGAAGAAGGTTGTGAGCGGTCAGACTAAAATATGCCATCATTGCACGAAATCTTTAACTGTTGGTATGAGCCATGTACGGGGTGCAGACTAGCCGGTTGGGGTCAGCGTGACAACAGAAATCAGTAGAGTTGGAACTTCTGGGTGAAGAATATGGCTCAGAATTGGTGTCAATGATACAGTTGAACCCATATATCATCTTGATGGTTATAGTGAATTCAGTATTTTCTCACTCCTCCTATCTTTATTTTTTGCTACTTTCTTCTACTCTTGACCGATTCTTGTCTGTTTCTTTATGTTTCATCTTGTTGCTTGATATGCTGATAGGAAGTGCAGCAACCTGGAACGTTGTGTAAATCATGTCTGTTTGTATTTTGGTACCAATGTATGAAGTCTCTGACTGTTGGTTTGAACCATGTGGGACGATGCAGACTAGGTGGTCGGGGTCGGCGGGACAAGAGGAACCAATGGTTGGAGACTGACTCTAGGTGATGTATCATGGCTGAGAACCGATGTGAGTGGCGCAGATGTATCCCCCCACATGCATTATCTTCATCTCAGTGACGTTATACCGAATCTCACCATTTTGTCACTCCTCTTTTCTTTCTTCTCATACTTAACATTTCTTTTGACTGTATTATTTTGACTTCATCCTTCACCTTACTACCTTTCTACTTGATGTAGTGATATGAGGTGTGGCAAGTGGGGACCGTTACGCAGTAGTGCTTGGTCGTATGTTGATATTGATTGGTTGTATTTTGATGACGATGACTCCTGAAACCTTCTCCAATAAAGCTGATTGCAATATGGTATGTGCGTGCCCATCGGTAAGTTGAGGTCGGTGGACACTGTCAGATAATTTCTATCTTCTTATGTTTGTCAACTGGGATTTACTTCAGTAGCATACTTGCTGCCTACACCTCCAAGACCCCAGGAACTAGCCGTGGAATTTCCAAAAACTCGGCACCATCTTCATTCTTCAGCAATCACTTAGAAAATACATCTTTACCAAAAGGGATGAGATAATAACTCTCAAAAATTTAAGAACAAGATATTCAGCAAAGAGACTCTTTTCAACGAATTCATTTTCAAGCTGTACAATCGTGTATATATATGATATTTGGAAAAAATTATATCCTATGAGGAAAACTAAACACTATATGGTGATGACAATATTAATAGAGCGGATGATGACATAGGCATTTGTGATTATGATAACAATTGAAGAGCGAATGACAACAAATAGATTATGTAATATACGGAATGGTACATAGAGAGTATATAACTCAGAAGAGGGTGAAAAAATTGTTGAAAATGGTAAATCAATTAAGTATTACGTAATGGCATTAGACAAATTGGACAAGATGAAGTCAATGTTTTCTAAAAGGATTAAGACAACTAAGTGAAACAACACCGGAAACTAGTTGAAGTGAAGGCGATTATAATAACAATAATAGTGATAAAGGAAGGATACAAAGGTTAAATTAACAAAGTGGGGGGGGGAGCTAATGGGGTGGGAAAATGTTATGGCCATGATAAAGACAGTGATTGCACATACTTCTTTTGTACACATAGATCAGGTCTTAGTTCATGAATAGCTAAAGCCTCTGCTGTTTTAAGGAGTTGAAAAGGAAGAGAAGGTGGGAGGTTTGGGCGAATTTGATAAATAATTTCAAAGTCATCGTCTGGATTTGTTGTGTGATGGAAGTCAATCAAATGTTCGAGAATCGAACTTCTAACAGACTTTCTTTCACCTTTATAAAACCAAGCAGGAACATGTTCTCGTTTACGTGTGGAAAGCATTCTCTGGCTACGGCCGATGTACCTTGCTCCACAAGAGCAGGTGAACTGGTAGATGCACATAGAGGTGGCCAAACGAGGAAGCTTGTCTTTGACGCAGGTGGAGAATAGGTTGCGGCTGGTAAAAGTCAACTGGAGTCTTGCTGCGAAGAAAGTCCTATTGATTGATCTGGTAAGACAATTCTTCAGTACATCCGATGCTAGGTCTCCTTTAAACTCTAGGCTCATAAACAATCTTTTCTTTGAGACCGAGTGGATGACCGGTTTAGTGTTTCTTTCCCGCATATTTTTATCAATAAAACGGCTAGGGTAACCGTTTTCGACAAGTATGCTTTTTAAGAAAGATAGCTCTTCGTCGATACAATCGTCACTACGGATACTTCTTATTCGATAGCAAAGAGTTATATACTCTCTATGTACCATTCCGTATATTACATAATCTATTTGTTATCATTCGCACTTCAGTTGTTATTATAATCATAAACGCCTATGTCATCACCCGCTCTATTATTATTTTCATCACCATATAGTGTTTAGTTTTCCTCACAGGATATAATTTTTTCTCAAAAATTTACCAGAAAGATGAATAGGTGTATATAAATGTTAGTCAAACCAGCTACGAGACATTTCACAGTTTCAAAATTAAGTCTTCACAGGTGAGTAAAAATTCATCAGAAAACTGCAGAAACTTATCTAGTTTCTTAACTATTGAAGGGTTTCCGCAATTCTATAAGTAATGAAAAATCTCCACTTGGTCATTGAGAAACAAAAAGTTACAGCGAAGATAATTATCATTTCGACTATTTGTCTCTCTCTCTCTCTCTCTCTCTCTCTCTCTCTCTCTCTCTCTCTCTCTCTCTCTCTTCCATCTAGCTGGAAGCCATACCTTTCGGCCCTAAGTTCTATGCTTTCAATTCGAAAGTCAGTGGACTTGTTACTAAAGTTTAATTCGAGAACTTGATCAGTCTGGTCTCCAGTAAAGTCATCGGGAAACCTAACTAACCGACATATTGTGTCAAAAAAAATCATCGTAATCAATTAAAAGAACTCCAGAAAATAATGAAAATCTTATCATGATCCATTCAGATACAAGATTTTGGATAATATTATTGAATAAATTCGACTACGTTGAGATGAAGAGAAATTTTCTAATCCAATGAATCTGAGATACTCAACTGACCAAACAGAAAAGTAACTCTGTAAACTGCTGAAAAAAATGAAAGATGAGCTAATCAGTAACAATGATTTCTGCAAACAAATTTACCCTTCTGGCAGTATCATTCTACATTTGTATAGTTTAACAAATGTCCACAAGGATGGTATCCTTCTCCATCTATTGCTGGATATGACAAACTTCACATTACTATTACCACGACAAAATAGCTTGTAGAAATTCTTGAACCTGTAAAGGAATAGCTTTTGAGACAGTGAATCTTTTGTGCTCACTTTCATCAAGAATTAGCTGGTTCGTCAGTGCATGAAAGACAACCTAATGCTTTGAACCTTATCAATATGTATTTAAAAGTTTACTTCCTCTAGCCTGCACTATGCGTTCGTAAACACTATATTCAGCTTGATTACTAAAAAGTGAGCACTGAACCATCTCCAGCTCCATCGTTGAACATCTCAAAAATTCTGGAAACCTCGTTCAATGTTCAACCAAACCATTGAAAAGGAGTGAAAATTAAACATTTATGTACAGACGAAGCTTTAGCAAATCACGGTTACAAACCTCAATTGTGTATCTAAATGAAACATGTTCTTAACCAGGTACTCTGCGCTTCTGTTCATATATATCTTGTTTTATTGGTTTATTCATATTTGATATGAGTATACAGGTAAAAGCTCAGCCTAGAGAGGGACCAATCAGAATGTACTTATGTTATCACGTCACTTAGACAGACAGACAGACGGTGGATCAGCTAACCAATAGGATTATTTCAAACAGCAAACCATCTTGATACCTTTGATATAGGGATAGAGAGAAATGACTAGACCAGAAATGGACCAATCAAAATGTACTTTATGTTGCCACGTCTATAGTTCGACAGACAGACGGATGGCGGACCAGCCAATCAATGGGATTGTTTCAAACAGCGAGTTATCTATATATACTGCTTGTATTTTCCTTTGTTCTTGTCTCCAGTCTTTCGACGCCGATACACGTTTCTACACGTCTATCTTGTCTTCATTAATTAGTCGGGTGGGGAATCAACTAGGAAATTGTTGAACGTTGATGGCTGACAGTCGATTTCCGTGCATCGTTAGTGTGGCCATAGCACTTAGCAGTTTTCGAAATTACAACATTACTTTAGTACATGTTTATTTATATTTACCTGATACCGAATCTTACTATTCATTGTGTTTGTAAAAGTTACTGAGATCATATCTTGTGTTGCCCATTATCATTAAATACCTTACATACACTTATCGATTGAGTTCGAACTTTGACCAGACACTTGTCTGGAACATTCTACCACTCTACTTATCTATGTATGAATTGTGAAAATCAGCTGTTCAAAAGATAATTATCTTCACTGTAACCTCGTTTTGTTTTCCAGTGAATATTTATTGCTATTATCGACTTGGCTGAGGCCTATATGGGTTTCATCGGCTGGATGTGCATCCACCCCAGTGAGTGGTGTTGTTTCCAGTGGAACTCCAACCTCGTACCTATCGCTTGAAACGCCGAAGTGTTATGCACTAGGCTATTAAGACACGGTAGCCACCTCCTGTACGTCGTTCATATTATTTTATGGATTTTAAAAGGTGTTTTACTCATAACTTATTTGGTAACGATGTATAGCTTGGCTGAAAAAGGTCTTCAATACGGTGGCTCCTCCAACACTCAAGAGAGATTCTAATCTCCTTGAAAGAATACAAAGAACTGCAACAAAATCTGTTGTGGGGCTAAGGGGAAAGACGTATCCTGAAAGACTTAAACACCTCAACCTATTTACCCTGGGTTATCGCAGGGAAAGGGGTGACCTTATTATGGCATACAAGATCGCCCATCAGGCAGACCATGCAAACAAATCAATTTTGCCTGCAACTCAACCATCTTCACAAGGAAACCCCATTAAGATAGCACACCAGAGAGCCAACACCACACTCAGGTCAAAATTTTTCTCCCTAAGAGTATGTGCTTTATGGAATGCCTTACCGCGACACATCGTTATAGCTCCCTCAGTCGACTCATTCAAGAGACGATTAGACAGTTATGTCACTTCGCATGGACTACCACGGACGTACTCAGGTAGCCACCAACCTCACTGGCCCCTAACTCCCTCCTAACTACCACTCACTATCTCCCTCCTTAATACACCCACATTACCTACTAATTCTTCTGTAGGGACCGAACCCAGGAAACCATACGCGCAACTCCCAAATACTCTTCTTCCGTTCTCATTTCTCTTTTCACCCCTCCTTTTCTTCTCCTTCCCTTTTCTCCTCCCTTATTATTATTTTTTCGTTCTTCTCTTCTTTTTTATTCTCTCTTCATTCTCTTACCATTACCTTACTATTCTGTTTCAGGTACCTACACAGACGGGAGTCACGGCAGTTCCCTAAACTTCCCAGCAACCCGTAACTCCCCAATCACTCTACAAATTACAACCTACTAACCCACAAAACATCCACCTCACCGAAGCTAAAAGCAAGAAAGCAGAGGAGATTTCCTCGTCCACTGCAGGAGTGAGCCGAACAACTGGAACCAAGCCATAAGAACTAGACGTGAGGGATCAAAAACTACCAGTTTTCTACGCTCGGACTATCAATATTGGATATTGGAAGAGTTATTGATTGAACCCTCTCATACATTTGTGTATGACTTACAGTTCGGAAATAATCATTGCATGTCAAGTGAAACCTGTTATTGTTCATCATCCCACTTTTTGTGCTTGAAATTGGTTGTTCTGAGCTATATCGTCACCTAGAGTCTCCAGCCATTGGTTTCTCTTGTCTCGCGGACTCCAACCAGCTAGTCTCCATCGTCCTACATAACTGAAACAAACAGTCAACGGTTTCATGTATTGTATTGATGCCATGTTTCAGTTTGACCACCCCTAGCCTTTTTCCAATCTGAATCTACTTCGCCCAATATTGTATGGCGTAGCAATAGGTAGACTGCACATACTGTCATCGACTATATTATAATACAGCCCGTGTGTTGCCGCCAAAGGGATAGTAGCAGTTGAGGTCACCTTCATGTATGCCTATTATGTATGCGTGATATAAATGTCTTCTATACAAATGAATTTTATTTTCTTAGACTTATGATCCATCTAAAGTGGGAGAATTACCAGCGCTGTTAAGCGAAACTACTCTAAACTGTATACACTTCCTTGGTCATCTGTTAAAGACAGGCAATATTTCTGCATACAATTCTTCTCAATTGTTAGATAAATGCCAAAATTATAAGCCAGAAGCCGCTATAATCAATTATTATCGAACAAAAACGACCATGGGTTTTCATTCTGATGATGCAGAAGTGGATAAAGAAGCTCCTTTAGTCTCGATAAGGTATGTATAAGTGTGATTACAATATTTCTATTCCAATTGCTTAGAAGAAGTAGATTGTGAAACATTAGAGCACTAATTAACCTTTCTGAATTATCATCTTACCAATAATCTTTATCTCATATATGTGTTATGCTGAATTTTTATAATGGTAACCATGAAGTGTGTATACAGCATTACCCACATGAATACTGCCGGAGTAATACAATATTATTATTATTAGTCCCTTGGGTTCCTAGTGGAACATAGGGCTTCAGTAGCATGTCTCCAGTGAACTCTGTTCTCTGAGATCTTTTGAACCTGGTTCCACGACAGCCCAGAAGCTCTCATTTCCTCCTCGCACGATCTCCTCCATGTCACCCTCACCACGGACGTCCAACTCGTCGCTTCCCATGGGGATTCCACTCCAGCAACTGGCCTGACACGTGATGTCCCCAGTCGGCCTTCTCAGTGCATGCCCAATCCATCTCCACTTCCACCTGCATATTTGTTGCGTGATAGGTTCTTGGTTGGTTCGTTCCGAGCCAGAGTTCCTTGTTGCTTATTCTTTCTGGCAATCCATCTGATCTTCAGTAGCGAGCCAGCGTAAGCAGTTGTTGATGAATGTCTGTAGTTTATTGGAAATCCCTTTCATGACGCGCCAAGTCTCTGAGCCATACAGAAGCACTGACTTGAAGTTGGTGTTGAAAATCCGGATGTTATTCCACATGCTGAGTACAGTGGGATAGATCTCCACACTGGTTTCAGGCTAATGAACGCCTGTCTTGCTTTTCCGATTCTGATTTTGACATCCTCGTCAGTGCCGCCTGTAGTTGAAACAGTGCTTCCTAGATAGGTGAAGGAGGTTACTTCCTTTAAGTTTCTCCCGTTGATGGTGACTGGAGTTTGTTGTTGCTGTTGTTGTTGGTGGTGGTGGTGCGGTATCTTAATCACCTCTGTCTTCTCTATATTCACTTGAAGTCCCGTCTTCGCTGCCTCTCCTGCCAACTTGTTAGTTTTTGCCTGCAGATCTTCAAGTTTATGTGACATCAGGCACAAGTCATCGGTGGCGAAATCCAAGTCTTCTAGGTTCTTTTCCGCAGTCTAGCCAGCGTATCCCCCTCTTCTCGCTGCCTACTGTTTGCTGCATGATCCAGTCGACCACAATCAGGAATATCATAGGGGATAGTAGGCAACCTTGTTTCACTCCTGTCTTCACTTCAAAAGCATCACTGAGCTTCCCATTGTGAATTACTTGGCATGTGGCATCTTCATATAGTTGTTGAATGAGGCTGATAAAGGTTTGCGGTACTCCGTAGTAATGAAGCAGTTTCGAAATTACTTCTCGGTCGACGCTGTCAAAGGCCTTCTCAAAGTCGATGAAGTTGAGGTAGAGAGCTGATTGCCATTCTATGCTCTGTTCTTTGATGATGCGAAGCATTGCAATTTGGTCTGCACATGATTTGTAATTCCTGAAGCCTGCCTGTTCCGGTCGTAGTTTTGAATCCAGTGCATCCTTAAGCCTCTCCAGGATGATGCGGCTTAATATTTTGCCTGCATTGGGTGGACAGGAGAGTGATTCCGCGCCAGTTCTTGCAAACACTGAGGTCTTTCTTCTTCGGCAGTTTGACAAGGTAACCCTTCTTCCAATCGCCAGGTACCTTCTCTTCCTTCCACAACAATATCATCATAGGATATGACAATACTTTGTAGCGGTCCAAGTTGATACACTTCATAATCAGCACATCAAGCAAGAATTCACTTAGGTGGAAGATAAAGAAATAACAGAAAGCAGTCGAAAATGGTGAAAAATTATCAAAAAAAAGAGCAAGGAGTACTGTCATTGAGATGAAGATAATATTTGGATACATCAGAACTATGTCATTGATGGCTTTATGCTGTCACGTTAGCCTCAACTGGGAAAATCACATTTCCCTACACTGTTCAGATCAATAGTCAAATGTATCATGGGCTGTTGCCGTATTTCAGTCTGGTTGTCTAACTTTTTTTCCAGCCTGAACTATACTTCAGCTAACATTATGCGATAGAGTAGACGGTGACTAGGTATGCGTACCAAATGTTCCAGCCAACTGAGTGGATCAAGGTTCACAACCTCATTGACCAACTTCCCTCTTCTGTCTAACACTACGCCCGTTTTCTACGTTACTGATATGGTGACATCACGATATAAATTATGCTACGACGGTAATTGAACACCTCATGACGATATTCCACAGCCATATACTAGAACATTTGACCCTTAATAAGCAATCAGATATCATGGCATAAGTTGACAAAAGCTAAACCATATGGAGATTTCGTTGATTACCGTCCTCCCAAGTAGGTGAAGTGGTTAACGCCCTCAATCGCTTCCCTTCCTATTTTTAAACAAACCAGGAGTGAAGACCATTGCTGGGGCAATAATTTCCATTTGGGTAGTGAGAAATCCATCCCAAGTTGCAACTCAATTTGTCCATAAGACTGGATCTTCACCTAACAAGATTGTCATCTGTGTAATCTAGGTCTACTAAGAATCAATCCCCGTTAAGTCAGAAGACAAAAAGGAGACCTGCTTATAACGTCTATGATAAAGTCAAATAAAAATGGAGGGTATGAACATCCGTTACCGACACAACTTAATATAGCTTCCAACACGCCCGCGGTGTTGGAGTATAGAGACTTCAACGGTGATGTACTACCTTGGGACCTCTATCATTACGAGACTCCCGTGAGAATTCTTGGTTGATAGAGTCGAATGTCGCCTCCAAATTGAGGAATCCAGCTAGCGTCAGTAAGTGAACCTGTTCTAGAATTTGACGGAGGGTTTCTCGCTGAAAGCAACCACAGCATTCTGATCGTCAAGCAGCACTTACAACAGTCTTGTTATAGCAGTTTTCCTACGTCCATTTAGACCCAGGTATATGCATACTCCAACCGACGTCTGATTGCTGGCTTAATACTTGGCAACTTTACACTGCCACTATCCAACAAAAGCTTATAATAATATGGTCTATTTGTCCACTGGTGAGTTGGGATCGGTGGATGCCACGTCGGAAGTTCATGCTGGCCAGAAACAGGTGATTGTCTGAGTTTAGTTGTAGCAGACAATAGTAATTGTCTATTCGTTTGGCTAGAATTTCAAAAGTATACCTGGCTGGTATTACTTTTGACTCAGTCTACCCATTTGTGCGTTGAAATCACATCTGAATATCTGGTTCCTCAGTAGGAGATTGAACGGTTTTCGGTAGAACTTGTCCTTCACTTTTTCTGATCTGCAGTCATTAGAGCAGTAAGCAAATGTCACAAAAATGCATGGACGAGTTTTGCCGACTCGTTTCAGTCTTCCCTATTCCGTTGAGTTGAATAATACATAGGTGGCTGTAAACTGGGATATACTCGAGCTGTGCACTTTCTGCCTTACGGACTAATGCTATGCGTATATCTACAACACCGCGAGAACTAGGTGTCGAAGCTCAAAGGGTGAATATCACAGCACACAACCATGCCTCAAGGTGCTACATTGTTGGCCAGCGAAGCTTATTGATCGATTAGATGGAGGGTTCAGACATTGGAAAAAGCATTTCCAATAAACTACAGACATTCATCAACAGCTGCCGCCTACGCTCAATACTGAAGACCAGATGGCCAGCAACAAGGGTCTGGCGACGAACCAACCAAGAACCTATCGCCCAACAAATATGCACTGGAAGGAAGTGGAGATGGATTGGGCATACACTGAGAAGGCCGACTGGGGACATCACACGCCAGGCCAGGCTGTCGAGTGGAATCTAAAGAGGAAACGACTAACTGGACGTCCGAGGCGAGGGTGACATAGAGATGGTATTGAAGAAGCAATGAAATCTTGCAGGCAGTCGTGGTGCCAGGTTGACAAGACTGCAGGGAAGAGAGTGGAATGGAGACGTGCTGCTGAAGCCCTATGTTCCACTAGGAACCCAAGGGAAAAATAATAATATCTTTAAACAGCATTTTCTCATAGGACTTCGTGAACTAGTTTTTTGACTAGCTTACATTATGAATACCATTCATAATTTTTTTATTTACTAAAAACGGTTGATCTATGTTATTTGCCTTCAATCTGATATATTTAATATGATCCAGTACTCAATTTTTTACAGTATTGGACCTACTGCTTTATTCTTACTGGAGACTTCAGAGCCTATTCAATGTCAATATGTTCCAATACACGCAGAAAGCATCAATGAACAAATTGACTATAACTCTATATTACCAATTTTTCTTCATCATGGTGATATAATAATAATGTCTGGTAAAAGTCGCTTGGCTCGTCATGCTGTTCCTGTTATTTTTTTTAACACTATTCCAGAGGTTGTATCAAAATTAGCTGAACGTGTCAGTTATACAATTTGTGTAAATTCATTCAATCAAAATCATACTAAGGATACCTGTATACATTGTAAAGAATGCTGGAAGTATATTGAATCTACACGAATCAACATGAATGTACGCCAAGTGATGCCTGTGCATAGAGATGACTTTGAAGTACGTTAAAAAACAACAACTCATACTCTATTGTTTATTTTTATACCAAAAAAAACATGATAGTAAATAATGTTATTATTATTAGTCCCTTGGGTTCTTAGTGGAACATACCGCTTCAGTAGCACGTCTCCAGTGACCTCTGTTCTCTGAGATCTTTTGAACTTGGCTCCACGACAGCCCAGAAGCTCTCATTTCTTCCTCGCACGACCTCCTTCATGTCACCCTCGGACGTCCAACTCGTCGCTTCCCATGGGGATTCCACTCGAGGGACTGGCCTGACGTGTGATGTCCTCAGTCGGCCTTCTCAGTGCATGCCCAATCCATCTCCACTTTCTTCTACATATATGCTGAGTGATAGATTCTGAAGGTATAATGGAACAATTTTCTTTGATATATCAGGTGGTAATTCCACCCAACCCAGAGCAACATTTCACCACAGTTGGTACTAGGAGAAGTTATTTCTCCCTGCCCCCTTCCCCCGTTTAAACAAAAGACGTTCGCATATAACAGGTGACTCATGTGTTAGCTTACAACCCGACGCCGTAAAACCAATCTAACCGCTAAAGAAACTTCAAAGGACAAACAAAACATGAAACATAAAATTAAACTTATTCCTCAGTGGAATTGGAGAGGCGAAATGACGCTAGTTGGTGAAGGTCTTTGAGAAGCCAATTGGTCGATATGTCTTCTCTCACTCAACGACAGCGAAAGTAAGAATGCGGACATGTCCGAACAATGTTTGAACCTAGCAAAGCTGTCCAGATTGCAAAAGAAATGAGAAGATATGGCATCGAAGTGCTAGGAATCTGCGAAAGCAGATGGAATGGATGTGAACTCACCAAACTGTCATCTGGAGAGTCAATAATCTACTCCGATATTGTCACCCAGACGACAACCACGAGCACATTGAGTTTTGAAGTGGCTATCGTGATGTCTTCAAGTGTATCGAAGGCTCTCTGCAGTGGGAACCAATTTCCTCCAGGATCAGGATCATGACAGCAAGATTCAACTCAAAAGGAAGGAAAGTCACGACCATACAATACTACACTACGCACCTACAGATAATGCGATTCAAGAGAAGAAGGAGGGATTCTACAGACAACTGCAATCAACACTGGACACGACTTCAGTTGGCGACACCAAAATTCTAATGGGGTGGGGTGACATGAATACCAAACTGGGAGCGGACAACACAATCATGGATTGAGAAGCAACCAGTGAAATGAATGAGAATAGAGAATTGTTTGCGGACTTCTGAGCATTCAATGACTTGGTGATTGGAGGCGGTGTGTACAAACACAAGGATATTCACAAAGCTACATGGATTTGATTTCACCAGATAGACACTAAAAATCAGATCGATTTCATCTCAATCTGACGAAAGAAGAGACGACGTCTACTGGACACAAGATCAGATGTAGCTTCACACCACTCACTATCTAGTGCAAGAAACCTTCCAAATCAAGTAGAAAGCCTTCAAAGAAGCTGGTGATAGACCACAGTTGAAGTTCAACACCCAGACCAGAAACTGAAGGACGAAATTACAAACGACATCTTCACGTCAGCTATCAGGACGAAATGGGCGATATTGAGCAGCATCCCTGAAGAAATCTCCGTGGAAGAACACTGCAACTCTTTGAAAGCTATATAAAAAGAAACCTGCATAACCGTATTAGGAAGGAAGAAGAAGAGGCAAGACAAGGAATGGATCTCGACAGACACATGGAAGCTAATAGAGTAGGGAGAAAAGGATGGTGAAGCAGAAGATTAACAACGAAAAGAAGAACTGAACACAACCTATGAAACACTACACTAGACAAAGTGAAGAAGAGTGCACGGAAGGACAAAAACACTTCTACGACACATTGGCAAGTTAAGCAGAACAGGCTGCCGGTAGGAGCCACAGAGACCTGACAACACTATATCAAATAACCAGGTTACTATCTGCGAAAAAACCGATGCAGACGAAACCAATGAAAGATAGTAAAGGAAACTTATTTACCAAAAAGCAAAATCAAAGGAAACGATGGGCTGACCACTTCAGAAAACTCTTGAATCGACCACCACCTCAATTCGTCCACAAATACCACCTGCAGCAACAGAACTACCAGTGAACACAAGCCCTCCGACAAAAACCGAAGTCCTGAACTCCATAAAGTTGCTGAAATCCGGGAAAGCAGCAGGACCAGATGGAATTGGGTTTCCGGTCCAATGCTCAACTAACTGAGCTACTAGGTGGTCGCTGGTTCGAATCCGGTCGCGGTTCAAATTTTCATCTCACCTTCAATTATCACCCAGTATAAACACACCCAAGAGACTTAAAATTCCACACTGAATGATTAGTTATCATATTTCAGAAAGACGATGACCACACGAAAAGGATTGGACAAGGAGATTAAATACACGTTTTTGGATCCTTAATATTTTAATTATTTCTCTGAAGAAGCTCGAACCAGACTTCCATGCGAAACATTGGAATTATTTGATTTTAAACTCGCCGATTTCGGTCTCCCTTTCTATGCAAGGAATCTCTGGGAGACTAAATTTATGCAAGATAATTTGATCTGTGTAACTTCAAGATATGTATAATATCCCTCGAATTGAATCAACATACATTCGGCAAGCTTGTGCATATTCGTGTAGTGTAGTAGGCAATGAACCACACCCTATTGTGTGACAGCTAATAGATAATTACCCGGCTACCGCCTAAACTTCACTAGGTAAAGCGGTGTTTAAACCTGTAAGCGAAAGTAATCAGCCGCCACAACTCCTCAAGAAATCCCTGTGAAGTATCTGACAATGATAAAGATTTCTTCTTCAGTATAAAATAATAATTAAATTACAAGGAAATCATAGATTCCATCAATTTTCACACTCGAAAATAAGGACCGTTAGTAGTTCGGCTTAGCATAGCTTCATTTTGTAATCTTGATGCTGCCTCTAGCGCCAATCGATTTAGTAGTGGACGGATGGATGGTTCCAGAGCAATTATAGCTCCTGTAAAAGTAACAAGAAGCAAAGTACATATCATTGTACTTCGAAGATATATTGTTTAGACATTAGTTTAAATTACTAAATAGTCTGTCGCTTTTACAGCAGTAGTGGAGTCCACGATGCGTGTTTCGTTGTATTTTTGACTCGTCAGCTGGATTTACCCGGAACTCAGTGAGCTGGATCCCAGTCCCAGCCATTATCCACCATTACTGTAAAATTCAAACAATAGGCAATATGGAAGCATCCGTACAGGAGCTCATATGCCAATAGAGATCGATTAGTCCGGTCTAATTAACGACCAGATAACGCAAGCAACAACATAGCCTGAATGATAAAAACTTGTCCGAATGTGTTTAAATCATATAATCAAAAATGTGATGAATTCCCATTCAGAGGTGTGCTTCAAACATTATTTCGGCTTGAGCATTCAGTTTACAAGTAATGGCTACTGCTTTCAAATACCACTCCACTAAATTCGACTTGAGTAATATATTATGAACCCTTTCACAATTCATTTGGCTCATAGCCGCCTGGTATTTAAGTAGTCCATACCGGGTTGGAATGGATCTCCACGGGTACATGGAAACTGATAGATTAGGGAGAGGAAGATGGTGAAGCAAAAGATGAACCAGTGCAGTGCAGGGATGAACAACGAAAAGAGGAACTGAACACAACCTTTAAAACACTATACTGGACAAGGAAGTGAAGAAGAGTGCGCGCAAAGACAAAAGACACTTCTACAACACACTGGTAAGTGAAGCAGAACAGGCTGCTGGTAGGAGAGACCTGACAATATCATATCAAATAACCAGGTTACTATCTGGGAAGAGATCAATACAGATGAAACCAATGTAGATAGTGAAGGGAACTTAGTTAGCGTAGAGTAGAAACAAAAGGCTGACCACCACCTTCAACTCGTCCACAAATATGACCAGCAGCCACAGAACTATAAGTGAACACAAGCCCTCCGATAAAAACAAAAGTCGTGAACGCCATTAAGTCGCTGAAATCCGGCAAAGCAGAAGGACAAGATGGAAATCAGTATGCAGATCTACTGCACCGCACTCAGAATGTGGAACAAGGTCCAGATTTTCAACACTACCATTTCCAGTCAAGTCAGTGCTTCCATGTGATGGTTGACAGACTTGGCGAATTACGAAAAGCATTTCCAACAAACTGCACACATACATCAACAGCTGACACCTACGTTCGCTTGATACTGACACTGAATATCAATGAGATGGCCAGAAAGAATAAGCAAGGAGGAACTCTGGCTGGCAACGAACTAGCCAACCAAGAACCTATTGCGCAATAAATATGGAGAAGAAGGAAGTGGGGACGGATTGGATATACACTGAGAAGAACGTTTAGGGACTTCACGCGCCACGCCGTCGAGTGGAAGCGGAATGGGAAACGACGAGTTGGGCGTCCGAGGTGAGGGTGACATGGAGGAGATCGCGCGAGGAAGAAATGAAAGCTTGTGGTCAGTTGTGGAGCCAGGTTAAGAAGACTGCAAAGAAGAGAGTGAAATGGAGACGTGCTACTGAAGCCCTATGTTTCACTAAGAAACTAAGGGACAAATGATAATAATTGCAGGAACATTCAACTCTTTAGCCCACCCCGGATAGGGTGAAGTTTTCACAATTTTTTGAGTAACAAACGTAAATTCGAACTGTAGCCGGATTTGAACCAGGGATCACCTGGTAGATCAGTTGGTAGAGCATTGGGCCGAAAACTAGGTGGTCACGGATTCGAATCCGGTAATTACATCTTGTCTAGTCCTGAGTGCAGACCAAATTCTATCGATCATATTTGCAATGTGGCAACCAAGTTAGGAAGCTCAGCATCGCGGTGTACATTAATGGATGTTAGTTGGTTGGAGGCAATCGGCAGAAAGCCTTGCCTTACCTAGGTTTTGTGCTTTTTGTCACTCGTCAGTAAGGCGTATCTGTAACCTCAACGGAACTGATGTCCCGCAATGCTGAGCTTTCTAGCTTGGTTACCATATTGCAAATATGCTGGATAGAATTCGGTCTGCACTCAGGACTAGACAACATGAAATTGGTTGCACTCCCATGACCAATCAATATACTGAAAGTATGTTATCCTATTATTCTACAATAGTTTTGTGTATTTAAGATTGTTTATAGCCGACAAGAAGTTATTTTCATTCTTCAAATCTTATTCTCATCTTGATGAGATTTATCAAGCCAGCACAGTGTATTAGTTGTAGTGAAGAGTGGATTTTAAGTATCATTGTCAAGCATCAGTCGCTAAATATAATCTGCAAGGGGACTACGTCGATTTAGTGTACACATTCAATACTCTTTCTAAACAGAGAAATGGTTTTGATGAGTTTGCTTCTTTTCTTTTTTCTCCTATTTTTCAGACTATAGTGATAATTCAATCTGCATACATTTCACTTTTGTTTCTCAATAGTGATTAGACAACAGAAAAAAAAACGATAATTGTACTCTATAGGCTGTTTTGTTTTGTTCAAAATTGTAAAATTGAAAGCTACACCAGTTTATAAGATTCCACACATAGATGTCATCCAGGCAGTATTCTAAAATAAGTGACCTTGGTAACTTACTGATTCATCATACCTGATGGTTACAGTAACAATGTAAGTAGTCTAAGATACCCTCAAAATAGGATGAACAATACCATCTACATCGTGAAGGCAAATAAAATCTAGGCCTTCGTATGTGTTATTCATTGAAGCGCTCAAAGTCATCAAGAATTTCGTGACTATTGATTCGAAAAATGCATCACTTTCTTTTACAATTGCATGACTAAATTATTATTATTTGTCCCTTGGGTTCCTAGTGGAACATAAGGCTTCAGTAGCACGTCTCGAGTGCACTCTGTTCTCTGTAGACTTTTAAACCTGGGTGACATGAAGGAGATCGTGTGAAGAGGAAATGAGAGCTTCTGGGCTGTCGTAGAGACATTCATCAACAACTGCCTACGCTGGCTCGTTACTGAAGCTCAGATGGATTGTCAGAAAGAATAAACAACAAGGAACTCTGGCAACGTACCAACGAGGCAAGAACCTATCGCTGAACAAATATGCAGTGGAAGGAAGTTGAGATGGATTGGGCATACACTGAGAAGGCCGACTGGGGACATCACGTGCCGGGCCCTCGAGTGGAACCGAGATGGGAAACGACGAGTTGGGTGTCCGAGGGTGACATGGAGGAGATCGTGCGAGGGAGAAATGGGAGCTTCTCGGCTATCGTGGAGCCAGTAATGAGCCAGCGTAGACAGTTATTGATGAATGTCTGTAGTTTGTTGGAAATCCCTTTCGCAAAGCGCCAAGTCTCTGAAACATACAGGAGCACTGACGTGACTGACTTAGTGTTGAGAATCCGGATCTTGTTCACGCTTTGTGCTGAGTGCAGTAGATCTCCATACTGGTTTCAGGTTAATGAACGCCACTCTTGCTGTCTTTCCGATCCTGACTGGCTTTGATGTCCTCGTCTGTGCCACTGCCACCTGTAGTTGAAACGATGCTGCTTAGATAGGTGAAAGAGGCCACTTTGTTTAAGTTTCTCCCGTTGATGGTGATTGGTATTTGTTGTTGCTGTTGTTGGTTAGGTATCTTCATCACCTCTATCTTCTCTACGTTCACCTGACGCAAGTCCTGTCTTCGCTGCCATGCCCTGCCTCTTTTGTCAACTTGTTAGTTTTCGCCTGTAGATCTTCAAGTTTGTGTGACATTAGACACAAGTCATCGGCGAAATCCAAATTTTCTAGGATCTTTCCCATGGCCCAGCGTATGTCCCTTTTCTCGCTCCTCACTGTTTGTTGCATGACCCAGTCCACTACAATCAGGAATATCATGGGTGATAGTAGACAGCCTTTTCATACTACTGTCTTCACTTCAAATGCATCACTGAGCTTCCCGTTGTGAATTACTTGGCATGTGGTGTCTTTATATAGTTGTTGAATAAGGTTGATAAAAGTTTGTGGTACTCCGTGGTGTTAAAGCAACTGCCAAATTACTTGTCGGTCAACGCTACGGAAAGCCTTTTCAAAGTCGATGAAATTGAGGTAGAGGGTTGACTGTTATTCTATGCTGTGTTCTATGATGATGCACAGCGTAGCGTTGCAATTTGATCCACACATGATTTGTACTTCCTGAATCCAGTCTGCCTGTTTGGGTCGTAATTTTGAATCCAGCGCATCCTTTAGTCTCTCCAGGATGATATGACTTAATATTTTGCTTGGGGAGGACAGGACCACGATTCCGCGCCAGCATGACTAAATAGTCATCATTTTTAAACACTAAAGGAATAATTTTTCATGAGGTTGAGCTTAAAAGATAAGATGAGTCTAGTAAGTTAGTTAGTCGCTTAGTACTACCCAGTAGTTGTCCAAATTAATACATATCACATTAAAACGTGTCAAAACATGATGAAAGAAAATGAAGTGAAAATAGTATAATGCAAGTGAGTAAAGTAAATGACCACTTTCAAAACAATCTGTAGAGGAAGAGTTAAATTCAACGTTCCACTTTTTAAATGTAATGGTAAAGAGAAGGGATGATGGCTTGATTCAAAGGTCAATCTATCGAAAACCAACCTGGATAGACCAGTTCACTAACTTTAGTACTTGGGTACCTCTTAGTTGTAAAAGAAATTTCATTCACTCGCTGTGTTCCAGAATCTATAAAATCTATTCAGAAGACACAGTAGATGATGAAATCGAAACTTGGAACAACACTAATAACGGATACCCGAAAAATTTATTGATGAAAATCTGAAGGAAAGAATCACTCCTCATACTATTACAGTCCCTAAGAAAATTTTAACCATGAATCTGGAACTCAAAGGAGACAACACAGTTAAGTGCTTAAAAATCGTCTGTCAAGATGTATCAATAGTAGCTTCTATGCTCCTAGACTGAGACTGATATTCTCCAGCCGCCGTCTGACTCGTCAATGCGTGAAGGATAGGCTTCCACTTGTGTCTACATCTATGTGTATCTAAAAGTTCACACTGTCCTGTGGAGGTGACTATAATGGATGTTGTAAGTGGGCCCTCCGAAAACGTGTTGCTGAAAATCACCCGGTTCGGCTTACCAAACGTGAGCAAAGGAAAACGACTTCATTCATATATGAACACTTAGTTGAATTAGGTCATTCAGCACCTCGAGATTCATCCTTTAAAGTAATTTACAAAGTTAAATTGAACTACTGCAAAGGTCTACGCTTTCACTACTTACGCATAGACCTGAAGCATTAGCTATACATGAACAAAAACCGAAACTTTGCATTCGAAGACGTTTTGTGAAACCACTTTTTCTACCTTAGCCTTAACACTTCATTTTGTTGATTTTGTCAGTTTCATTTCACTCCGGTAACAACATTTGACCCATATTTCACTACTTAATATCATTATCATATTATTATTTGTCCCTTGGGTTCCTAGTGGAACATAGGGTTGCAGTAGCACGTCTCCACTGCACTCTGTTCTCTGAAATCTTTTAAACCTGGATCCACAACAGCCTAGAAGCTCTCATTTCTTCCTCGCACGATCTCCTCCGTGTCACCCTCGCTTCGGACGCCCAACTCACCACTTCCCATCTGGGTTCCACTCGAGTGCCTGGCACGTGATGTCCCCAATCGGTCTTCTCAGTGTATGCCCGATAAAGTCCATCTCCACTTCCTTCCAGTGTATATTTGTTGAGTGATAGGTTCTTGGTAGGTTCGTTGCCAGCGTGTGTTCCTTGTCGCTTATTCGTTTTGGCAATCCATCTGAGCTTCAGCAACGAGCCAGCGTAGGCAGTTGTTGATGAATGTCTGTAGTTTGTTGGAAATCCCTTTCGTAACGCGCCAAGTCTCTGAGCCATATGGAAGCACTGACTAGACGTTTATGTTGAAAATCCGGATGTTGTTCACGCTTTATGCTGAGTGCAATGCAGAAGGTCACACTGGTTTCAGGCCAATCAACGCTCGTCTTGCTTTTCCGATCCTAGCTGGCTTTGACGCCCTCGTCTGTGCCGCGTGTAGTTGAAGCAGTGCTACCTAGATAGGTGAAGGAGGCTACTTTGTTTAAGTTCCTCCCGTTGATGGTGATTGATGTTTGTTGTTGCTGTTGGGGGTGTTGGTTGGGTATCTTCATCACACTTACTATCAATTCATTCCTTATTCATTGACCTATTTTGGATATTTCAGCTTAATTATCACTGTTTTACAATTCTTAGACAATACATGTCTCTCATCTCACCACCTGTTATTAATTCACCTCTCCTTATTCGGTGATCCATTTACTATTTCTTCCACTTGAACAAAATACCACATATTTTTCATGCTGACTGAGCATTTTTGGAGAACAATTATTTGTCATCTTATCGAGTATGAACACGACTGTACAGCTTGAGATAATGAAGTCACTGAAAAGAAATATTTCTTCGCTGATATATGTCTTGTTCTTCATCAAAAGAATACCCGATCTGAAGTAAGAGATGGGATTTATAGGAAAATTAGACAGAAGGATAAGTCATGAAGGTGTCGCCAAGTTCTTCAACAAAAGACTCGTAACCCAGCGCTAAATTTGTGTACACAGGCTTTGTTGACTTCTGATGCTGATAAGATGCAGAGTCTTCTGAACACTGAGTAGTAATATCAGAATGTTTGGGATGCGTTTCTCACCACCCAAATGCAAATTGTTGCTCCAGGATTGGTCTTCGACGGTGCCCACCGCCGCTAACAATAGAGAGTGAGAGTAGTGGTCGACCACTCACTTACCTGGGAAGTAGGATCAGCCCTGGTGGCTCAGTGGTCGATGAAATCTCTACACAAATCCAAAAGACTCGATTGGCTTTTGCCAATCGACGCCACCTGTGGTACCGCCGTGATATCCGATTATCTATTAAGGGTCGCGTGTACTGCACAGAAGTCCGCTCTGTTCTACTCTATGACTGTGAAACATAACCCTTGAAGGTCGAAGACATGAGAAGACTTCAGGTGTTGGACCACTGTTGCCTTCGTAGTACAGGCCCTACTCCGTGGTGTCACCACGTGAGTAACACAGAAGTTAGGTGTAGAGTTTTAGGAAGGGAAAAGAGGTAAGTCAGTTGACACGGTTGTGAACCTTCATCGACTGAGATGGCTAACTGGGACACCTACCACGTATGCCTAGCCACCGATTGCCTCGTCACACAATGTTGGCTGAAGTAGGCCCAGGCTGAAAAAAGGCCGATGTGACCAGACTAAAACATGGCACCAATGTATGGAGTGTTTGACTGTTGGTTTGAGCCATATGGAACGATGGAGACTAGCCGGTTGGAGTCGGTGGGACAAGAGGAACCAGTAGTTGGAGACTCTAGGGGATATGGCTGAGAACCGATGTCAGTGGTGCAGATGCATCCCCACATACATTATCGTCATCTTAACGACGCTATATCGAATCTCACCATTTTGTCACTCCTCTTTTCTTTCTTCTCGTACTTAATATTTCTTTTGACTGTATTCTCTTGTCTTCATCCTTCACGTCACTACCTTTCTACTTGATGTAGTGATATGAGGTGTGGCAAGTGGGGACCGTTACGCAGTAATGCCTGGTCCTAGGTTGATCTGGATGATGATGATGACGTTGACTTCTGTTATAATATAACTTGAATAATAAAAATATTATTTTAGACTCACCAATGTTACAATCACTTGAACCAACAACCGTCAAAAATAACGGGAACGTTGACCGATGCGAGAAGTGGAACTGGCATATCTACAAGAGATTATGTTGAATATAGTATTTTTTTTTGCAGATATTGCATATCACTAAAGCTTAGCCATCCTTATTTTATCCATACATTTTGAGATTTAAAAATTCCCTTAGCTCCTAAAAATTCCTTAGACATGTGAACATTGTAGTGTTGTGGCTCATTGGTCTAGACACGACTTCTAAGCTATGAAGTCTCGGGTCCGAAACCGACCCCACCGTTCGAGGTATACGAAGTCAATAAACACCATTACCTTTTACACAATAGGTGTGGCTCATCGCTAGCTGCAAGAATGTGCACATGGTTGTTGAGTGGATTTCGATTATCTTTTTACTGAGTCAAACAACTTTCTACCATAAAGCCAACTTACTATTACACTGTACACTTTGTCTATGCTTATTCTATTTACATAAACTCAAAATGTAGGATTCGTTTTCTTTTGTATAACTGATAAGAATGCACTCAACCACCTTGTACACATTCGTACAGTAAAAAATCAACCACACTTATTGTGTGAGGGCTGGTGATACTACGTGGCTAGTCAGACCTCATTAGGTGGAGCTGGCCTTGAACCACTGAGCCATCGGTTGAAGTCAACTCCCTAAACCAATGAGCCACAGCTCTATACAATGGTTTACTAACGTCATACCAGTTATTCGTACAAATTCTACGACACCAAACTGAAAACATCTTAGTCCAAACAGTTTACATGTCTTGAACCTCACAAGACCTTTAGTTGAATGCTAATTCGAAATGCCCTAGTTTATAGCCGAAGACAGGATGACCATGACTATCTTTTGAAATGCTTTCATTCGGCCACATGTTTGTAGCCCTCGACAGGGAAAGAAAAATTCGCAGCCTCCACCTAGTGGTGGGGATGTTTCTGTAAGAGTGAGGAAGAAATTGTAATGGTCTGGCACTATCGCCGGATTGATGGATATGCAAGGTGCCACCTAGGAGACTTTAAAAAGTTGGTTCTTAACCAATGAGTAGTGTGTAAACTTTATTTATTTGGTTACGAATAAACTAGGGTATCCAGCATTTTGTTGCTCGGCTGGCTTGTAGATCAGACAAAGGATCGGGGAGGAGTCCTCTATGAATAATCACTGTTTCAACCTGGTTTTCTGAACAGTATTACAGTTTTTTATGGTAATTTGCTTGGTTGTCGCCAGCAGAAGAATCAGGATGAGCGTTTCGTCCTATTTGGGACTCGTCCGCTGGATGTACGTGAATTCCAGTGAGTGATGTTGTCCCCACTAAGACTCGAACCTCGTACCCATCGCTTCACATGCCAAGACGCTGTATCCACTATACCACAGAGACATGGTAGCCGCTTCTTGTATAACGGGTATTATTTGCTACTATTTATTGATAACCTTGTAGTTCTCCAAATTACCATAATTAACTTTCAGGCAATATCGAGGCATCCGCATAGGAGCCCATATGCCAATAGAGTTCGAACAATTCCATCCAACAAAACAACGGAGAACTACAAATATATCAATAAATAGTAGTATTACAGTTCATATAATTAAGAAAATGCAAAGTGTAATGTGCTATCTAATTTCTGCAATAAATCAACTCCACTATATCACAAAAGTTAAACTCAGACATTTTAATCATCATTTTATCAATATTATTTTCACATTAACCGTACAGTACTCCACGTTATCACTTTTGAATTCTCCTTTATTTGCATCCTCGTCTAACTTATCTGCTTCTCATTAGTTAAAATTCTGACTTGTTAGGACCATTTTCAGTCGTTAGACAGTTGCTTCTACAAAGTCGTCGTCTAGTGTCAGATCGGAATACTCTGAATCCACATCCATCGTTTAAGCTGACTGCTTTCAACGTTTGAACCTCGAAGTACACACCAAACAGCTGATTGGATTGGTTAGGACTAGAAAGTTTTTCTATTGATGTATGTTGTATCTCAGAGACCCGCATACATCCTAATGCAGTGCTTCGAATATCTTTTCAATCTGTTAGCCCAAAACGTGTGTGCATGCGCTCTCATCCAGAGAACGCGTGACATGAACAAATGTCCTTATTGATATTGATCGTACAACAAGCACTAAAACTTAAGGTGTACTAACCGCTTTTTGCCTGAGTGGAGCTCGGGAATAGCAAGCCCGAGAAAACCAGGTAGGATTTAGACCCGATCGCGGGTGTATCGACCAAATATTCACACTGCGCCAGGTTTGGAACACAGACACACTTACCGACGCCCGACAATAGCTGTATTTCTCAATCTGAAGGCAGCATTCGACTCCGTCCATCGAGAAGTCTTATGGCAATGTCTCCCACTGAAAGGCGTGCCGAGTGAGTACATCACCTTATTGAAAACTCTCTATTCGAAAACTTGTGAACGTGTTAGAGCCTATGGTGAGATGTCCGGGGAGCTGTGCTCGTCGAGTGGTGTCTGTCAAAGGTACCCACTGTCTCCATTCTCATTCAATTTTATCACAGATATTCTTATGGAGGTCTACCTCTCGTCAACTGACTACACAGAGGTTGACCTAATCGCAGGAGAATTTTCGCTAGACCTAGAATACGCAAATGACGTAGTCCTGTTAGGTGAAGACGCTGACAAGATGCAGTCTTCTGAACACTAAGTAGTAATATGAGAATGTTTGGGATACGTTTCTCACCACTAAAATGCAAATTGTTGCTCCAGGATTGGTTTTCAATGGTGCTCCACCGCCGAAAACAACAGAGAGTGAGAGTAGTGGTTGAGTGTGTCGACCACTTCACTTACCTGGGAAGTAGGATCAGCCCTGGTGGCTCAGTGGTCGATGAAATCTCTACACAAATCCAAAAGACTCGATTGGCTTTTGCCAATCGACGCCACCTGTGGTACCGCCGTGATATCCAATTATCTATTAAGGGTCGCGTGTACTGCACAGCAGTCCGCTCTGTTCTACTCTATGGCTGTGAAACATAACCCTTGAAGGTCGAAGACATGAGAAGGCCTCAGATGTTTGACCGCCATCACCTTCGTAGTATAGGCCGTATTCCGTAGTGTCACCAAATCACGTGACTAATGCAGAAGTCAGGTGTAGAGTTTTAGGAAGGGAAAAGAGGTAAGTCAGTTGACACGGTTGTGAACCTTCATCGACTGAGATGGCTAACTGGGACACCTACCACGTATGCCTAGCCACCGATTGCCTCGTCACACAATGTTGGCTGAAGTAGGCCCAGGCTGAAAAAAGGCCGATGTGACCAGACTAAAACATGGCACCAATGTATGGAGTGTTTGACTGTTGGTTTGAGCCATATGGAACGATGGAGACTAGCCGGTTGGAGTCGGTGGGACAAGAGGAACCAGTGGTTGGAGACTCTAAGTGATGTGGCTGAGAACCGATGTCAGTGGCGCAGATGTGTACACACATTATGCTCATCCTAGCTCTTTACCGAATCTCACCATTTCCTTATTCTTCCTTTCTCTCTTCAGTACTTTATATTTCTTTTGACTGAACTTTCTTTTCTTCATCTTCCACTTCACTGTCTTTTTACTTGATGTAGTGATAAGAGCTGTGGCAGGTTGGAATGTTACGCAGTAATTCCTGATTTTATATTGCTTTGGATGGATGGACTTACCGCTTTTGTACGAAATTCCGGTATATAGGTCGTTATTATACTGCTTGGTGTGTAGCTTTTGCCACTTGTGCCCGGACTCACATACATCACAAAGTAACCAGCTACCGAAGGCAGGACTGTTGTTCCTTCTAAATTATTTGTCTAGACCTCATCATGCGTTAGTATGTGCTACTTTCATCTTACATTCCGGTATTTATCGAGTTTCACTCGAATCAGATTGGCGCAAGTAAATGTTGAGCTAGACTCAACATCTTTTGTCGAACCTCAAGAAAGTATCAATGAGCATTGGCTCCACCTACAAAATCTGGCTGCAGCTCTGAAGAACATCGCGCTAACAAAAATTAGTCCTTGCAACTTCTGGATGCATGTCGATCTGTTAAGCCAGGAAGCGAGTACTATGATATGCGCAAGTCGCATATGCGACATGTCACGCAGTCATTAAGTAAGGAAAGTGAGATTTAATAGTTAGAATGTCCAAGTGAGACGAAAGCAGCAGCTGGATTTTGCAATAATCGTAAACTGTTCCAGTGCCTCCGAACTACTGATAGCAAGAAGTGTCAGACGGTCTGTGAAGTAGGTGGTAAACCAGCAACCTTCGTTAAAACGATGGATGGAGCCCCTGGAAAAGCAGTCTGACCTATGCAATATTCAAGCAATGTCAAATTAGGTGTCTTATGCTTCATCATTACAACTGATAAGGGGATATTCAGAAAAGGTTAGTCTGGAGATGAACAGGTCGAGATGCACTTTATGTTTATCAAGTCTACAGTTAGACAGACACGATGAATCAGTCAATCAATATTATTTTAAACGCCGAACTACCTGCATATTTAGATATATTTTCCTTTATTTATTGTCTTCGGTTCAAGTACACATTTTTGAATGTTTATTGCCTTCTCCATTAGTTAGTCAGGTCAGGGACCAACTAGCAGGTTGTTAAACGTTGGTGGCTGATAGTCGATAATTTTGCATCGTTGGCGGCCAAGACAGTTACAAATCATAACAACATTAACCCATCTGAGAGAGCGAAAATCTGCAAAAAATGTCACACATTAAGGCCCTATATAGTAACCGGTTCAGAAGACATAAAGCTTCTCGAAGGGTAAAGTTGAGATTGTAGTTAAACCATCTACTAAACTCTGTGACGTACAGCAGCATGAGTGTTTCACCACGCTCAGATAAGGTCATTGTACTCATCTTCAAAACAGATCTACGCAGTTTGTGCGATAATCATTGGGGTAGTGATCTGTTACTATAAGTATCTAAAATACACGAGAAGCTAACCTGCAGAAATCAGACCGGGTTTTCTTTGGGCAACGGGTGCTTCGATCATATTTCCGATCTCTAATAGGTTCTCGAACACTGTCACCGGTATTCCAAACTAACAATCTATTTCTCGGCATTATGGCTGCCTTTATGCAACGCCCATGCCGAATTAAGTGGCTGTTTGGAGATTTCTTCCTAGTTTATCCGTAGACTCAGCATAATTCACTCTAAACCAAAGGATAGGATTAAGCAGGTTAGAAATGGACTCAGTTTATTGAGCGCACCATTATTCAAAGCAAGTCGCTCATACACGAAAAAGAAAACCTGCTAGCCACTGTTTCATTGTTCGTTACCAACTACCTGACGAATATTTTGAAATAGTTATATCTTAATTTGAACAAATTCACAATATCGAGGTAATAAAAACTTTTTTATTATTCGACGTAATATCCAGTACGAGTTAGCTGGTGATCAAGTTTTACCATTGTTTAAGTCAAACAATGACTTAGATAGTGTGTAGTCTTTTCATTCCCTCTACGACTAATCACTTTAGGGACAACCACAAAAAGATGTAAAAGCTGTAGCTGAATCATTTTAAAGTAGAGTATCAGTTCTCTAAGTGAAAAAAACTCGGTAACGGGACAATTAATAGTCGTTCCTTCAGTAATTACATTTAAGGAAAGACTGGGTCTTTAGAGATCTAGTGCAAGGATTAAGGCTGGCTGTTTATACTGCTATCTTTATGGCTGAAAGAGTAACTATAAAGAACAGCGACCAGAATAGACTTTAAACAACCAACCAGTGTCTCTGAATGTTAGAAATGCATTCTAAAGAAATAAGTATACTAATAAAACATGGAGAGGCTAAAGACTTTTAAACAAGGTGAATTTGTTTTACATATAATAATTTTCTCAGTTTGACATGTATGTTTCAATGGAAAAGTTTCACAAACTTTTATATATTAATCATCATCATTATCAACATAGGACCAGGCATTACTGCGTAACGGTCCGAGTTGCCACACCTCATATCACTACATCAAGTAGAAAGGCAGTGAGGCGAAGGATGAAGATAAGTGAATGCAGTCAAAGAAATATAAAGTACGAGAAGAAAGAAAAGAGGAGTGACAAAATGGTGAGATTCGGTATAGCGTTGTTAAGATGAGGATAATGTGTGTATACATCTGCGCCACTGACTTCGGTTCTGAGCCATATCACCTAGAGTCTCCAACCACTGGTTCCTCTTGTCCCGTCGACCCCAACCACCTAGTCTGCATCGTCCTACATGGCTTAAACCAACAGTTAGAGACTTCAGGTGATTGTCTGTAGTTTAATTTTAGGAAAGATGTGTCGCAGTAACACTATTTTCTACGCTTTTGCTAGAATTCTTTAGCTGAAAATAAATGGATATCACTGAGTGAGTAAAGAAAACAAAAAGAAAATCATTTATTTGTGAGAAACAAGATTTGAAAATGAAGTTTCATCATATTAATGGAGGCTGATTTGCACTTCTACCATCAGTTTGGAATTTTTTCTGGAAACTTTAGAGTTCCTGAAGTCAACTTTGGTAATTTATGCACAGTCCAAAACCCTTCTTGACTGCTATTTCTCTGTGTAATGAATATAGCTTAAAGACAAAAAGTAGCAATTCCACTTCAAGAACATAGCTAACTTCGTTTAAAATTGACTATTGTCCAGATACGATAGGTAAACGGTACCTAAATGCAGTCGTAGAAATAGAAAGGCTATTTCATTGGTTGTGACCCCTATTAAGTATTTTCGGCCAGTTAAGGCTGAAGACACAGATAAGGTTGAGCGGAATCGAAACATGGTTGACTGTCGCTCGAAACTATACTAACTGTGCTCCACTTAAGTAAACTGATTTCAACGTCTAACTGACTCCAAAAAAAAATTCATAAAACATACCACCATCTCTTGGTAACTAGTGATCATCCATTCTAATTTACCAAGATCCATTTTATTCACTTGCTGTAAAGATACAATGAATGCTGCGGTTACATATGGAAGATGGGCTTGGTCAGGCATATCATCCATGGAAGCTAAAAAACAATGATTTGAATAAAATAGATTACCACTAGCGATAACTACTCCATCTTTATCAGCAACAAATATTCCTAGAATACCATCAACCCTAGCGGGGAATAACGAATTCTGACATCTTACTCTGATAGGAACCTCTTAAGGTAGTCACATGCAGACTGCTTGGAACAATTAGAGTATAGATATGAACAAACCTCAGACATTAACAATGCGCAGCAAATTCTGATAACTCCCCAAGGTCGACCTCCAGCTGCCAATCGCAATCAAAGTGAGCGCTTTAAGCAAGGATTTCAAGCGTTGGGAAAATACAGCTTGTGAACTCTCTCGCTTCAGTCTTTTTTTGATAGTGCGGGAGTAGAAAACTGGTAGTTTTTGATCTCTCTCTTCTAGTTCTTAGGGCTTGGTTCCAGTTGTTCGGCTCACTCCTGCAGTGGACGAGGAAATCCCCTCTGATTTCTTGCTTTTAGCCTCAGTGAGGTGGATGTTTTGTGGGTTAGTAAGTTGTAATTTGTAGAGTGATTGGGGAGTTACGGGTTGCTGGGAAGTTTAGGGAACTGCCGTGACTCCCGTCTGTGTAGGTAGGTACCTGAAAGAGAATAGTAAGGTAGTGGTAAAGGAAAGAAGAGAGAATGAAAAAAGAGAAAGAAGAAAAAATAGGGAAGAGAAAAGGGAGGGAGAGGAAAAGGAGGGGTGAAAAGAGAAATGAGAACGAAAGAAGAGTATTTGGGAGTTGCGCGTATGGTTTCCTGGGTTCGGTTTCTACAGAAGAATTAGTAGGTAATGTGAGTGTATTAATGAGGGAGATAGTGAGTGGTAGTTAGGAGGGAGTTAGGGGCCAGTGAGGTTGGTGGCTACCTGAGTACGTCCGTGGTAGTCCATGCGGGGTGACGTAACTGTCTAATCGTCTCTTGAATGAGTCGACTGAGGGAGCTATAACGATATGTCGCGGTAAGGCATTCCATAAAGCACATACTCTTAGGGAGAAAAATTCGGACATGACTATGGTGTTGGCTCTCTGGTGTGCTATCTTAATGGGGTTTCCTCGTGAAGATCGTTGAGTTGCAGGCAAAATTGATTTGTTTGCATGGTCTGCCTGATGGGCGATCTTGTATGCCATAATAAGGTCACCCCTTTTCCTGCGATAACCCAAGGTAAATAGGTTGAGGTGTTTAAGTCTTTCAGGATACGTCTTTCTCCTTGGCCCCACAACAGATTTTGTTGCAGTTCTTTGTATTCTTTCAAGGAGATTAGAGTCTGTCTTGAGTGTTGGAGGAGCCACCGTATTGAAGACCTCTAGATGCGGCCGCACGTAGGATTTGAAAATGGTGAGGAAGAGTTCGGGAGTGAGGGCGCCAAGCTGTCTACGCAGAAAGTGTGGAATGGCGTTCGCCCCGGTTGTCATGCCTTTGTAGTTGGAGTCGGTGTCCAAGGTGTCGGAGAAGTTGAGCCGCAAATCTTTCTCCACGGACACTCTGGTGATAGCTCGGCTGCTCAGCATGTACTGGAAGTTGTTCGTACTTGCTTCATTTTTACTGATGTGCATTTCTTTGCCGTTTCCCAGGTTGAAGCTCAGGGTGGGGATGTTTTATCTGGCAGATGGTTGACAAACAGGAGGAGCAGAAGCTGTCCTAGGATTGCTCCTTGGGATACTCCTGACGTCGAGGGCCTCCACTCCTACCTTATTCTGTTTACTTTAGTTCAGAACTGCCCCCTTCCAGGTACTCCTTGAACTATGAGAGTGGGGGTTCACTTATGCCAGCCGACATGATCTTGTGAAGCAGTACTGTGGGTGGGACACTGTCAAATGCTTTGGCTAGGTCCAGAAATACAACATGTACCGGTTTTCTGTTATCCCAGCTTTGTGTCCAGTCATCCCAGGCGGTTAGTAAGTTGGTGGCACATGGGCAACCTCTCCGAAAATCATGCTGAGCAGTATGGACAGTGTTTTCCATATTGAGGAATTCCCAGATAGTGTCAGCTACCAGGCTTTCCAACACTTTCGACACAATAGGGAGTAGAGCAATTGGTCTGTAGCTGCTAGGGCTTTTGCTGTCTCCTCCCTTGAAGATGAGTGACAAGGTGGCAAGCCCTCTTCCATTCTTTAGGGAGTTTGCACGAGTCTATTGAGTGCTCAAAAAGGTTGCGAAGTGGTTTAGTAAGCACCTCGGCACAGTTTTTAGGAACCACTGGTTTCAGGTTATCGCAGCCAGGGGACTTGCCCGGACGTAGCCTAGATAGTTTCTCGAACACTTTTTTCACTGTAGAGACGTGACAGAGGTATTCGTTATTTACGACCTGGTCGGTGTCGCAGCGAGTCGGTGTGGATCTTATGTCAGTGCTGAGTTGGGCTTGGAAGTGTGAGCTCAAAAGCTCGGCAATCTCTAGACTGCTTAGTACACTCCCGTCATGGCCTGTGACAAGATTCACTCCCTTACTGGTCGACTTTCTTCTCGACATGAAGCGGTACAGTTTTTGGGGTTGCTTTGTAACCTCGCCGCCAAGTTTGTTTGGTAGGAAAATCTGTCGTTACGCACTCTAATGTTACAGAGGTTGCGAATCCTTTTGAGTTCAAGAAGTCAGACTCCCTGCGTGATGTACGCCACTTGAACCAAGCCTTTTCTTGCTCCGGATAAGCCTCTGTCCCACGCTTTAACCATGAGGTTCTCATTGATTGTCTGTGTGTTACTTCTGGTACACTGTGACTGATGGCCCCAGTGATTATTTTCTTCACCTCCAACCAGTGTTCATCTATTGTGAGATGAGTCCAGTCCACTGGCCATGATGCATTCATGAGGTAGTCCCTCATGGTCTCATAGTTGGCCTTGCTGTAGCAAGGGAAGGTGTTGGGCGTCTCCAGTTGCAGAGCCTCCCTAGTTATCATGGAGAAGGTGATTACAGCGTGGTCACTGAGGCCAAGGGGAGGTTGGATGCAAACATCCTCAATGAGAAGTTCATCGTTCGTCAGAACGTAGTCAAGGCGCGATGCGTTTCCGTTAGGTCCCCAGCGTGTAGCATCACCCACTTTCTCTGAGAGGCCAGCAGTCTTAATTGCATCCTTCAGCTTCTGATTGAAGGATCTGATGCGTCTCCCTTCCGTCTCGAAGAGGATGGACGGGGTGTTGAAGTCGCCGGCAATGACTACGGAATCGTAATTTGCAGAGGAAGTCGTTAAGATAGCCTTGATGATCATTTCCTTATGTGTAGGGGAGCTGGGGGGGCCGATATATGACTCCGAGCAGGTATTTGGTACTGTGGAGAGTGAAGTAGCACCATAGAGACTCTGGGAGCTGGGTTAAGGCCGTATCGCTAACCATCCTTGCCTTTAAACAGAGTTTACGTAGATAGCCACTCCCCTCCTGCTCTATGTTCCCTGTCCCTGCGGAAGAGTTCCATGCCAGTAACATGCATCTCTTCGTCGGAGATGTCTGGCGAGAGCCAGGATTCGGTGATGAATATGATGTCGGAGTGCTGATGTGCACGCAGCGTCCTCATTTCTGCTACCTTCCCTCTTAGCCCCCTAACGTTGCTGTACATACATATTAGAGTGTGCCTGGTGAGGGGGAGGTCTGGTTGTGTATTTTCGCAGGATGACGCTTATGTGGTTGGGTCTACCCTCGCCAGTCCTCATAGGACTGGCATTGTTCCGTTTTTTGTGTTTTGTTTTAACTTGGGTGGGGGCTGTGGCAGTGGTGGCTTCTTTACTTGATGTATCTAACTCACTGGTCAGCGCCTGTGTGACGACCACTGACTCCAGAGGTCTTGGTGGTTGCCGTCTCTCCTCTTGCCTTGTGGGTCTAGGCTTACTTTCACATATACGTATTGAGCCACCCATGCGATCTTTCGCATTATACCATGCTGTAGAACGTCTGTGAGGGAGGCATATGAGTCGAACTGGACGGCGAGTAGTCTGGGATTGGGTATGGTCTTCAGGTGCGCTGGCCTTGGCAGTCTACTGACGCTGTTGGCCGGTATACTGTTGAGACCAACTTTGGTTGAGAGCCATTGCCATTGTTGGACGTCGTGAAAGTACCGATCTTTGACCGAGCGGTCACTTGGCAATTCTGGAATCCCATGTACAACTATAGTGTTGTTTCTGTTGGGATTTCCAACCGCTGACTTTCTCTCCTCCTCTCTTATTGACCATGGCTTGTCAGGCCTGGCCCGAATTTTACAGGCATTAACAACGTCCGGTTGTCGCGAGAGGAGAAGTGTGTCTTCAGCCTCTTTGGTAGTATTTAGGGACACACGTAAGGGGGTGGCTTATCTCGGGGTGCACGGCTTCCTCGAGAAAGGCGACATAAAGTTGCAGGGAGGGGAGGGAGTCCCAGCATCTGACAGTAGTCGGTCCACATTCGGCTGTCAAACCGTTCCCTCTCGACCAACAATGAGTCTGTCGATACATCGACGTTGAACAAAATGATCGAGTTGGTCCTCCTGTGACCTGGGTTCGTTGTGGGTGGCACGCCCGACTTCCCAATGGGTTTGAGTAATTCCACTGGTTGTTTCTCAGTCACGGTGTGTGGGGTGTTTGGAATGGGTTTCGTAGAGGCTTCAGCGGTCGATGTCTTTGGCCATGCGCTTGACGTCCCCTGGGGCCGGGTAGGAGGTATGGAGACTTGACCTAATATGGTCCCCACGCGAGGTGGCGTGCCCGCAGCTGGAGCTCTAGGTCTGTTTCCAGGTCTCTCTGTGTTATCCTTTGGTGTTAACCCTACTTTATTCGAGGATGCTGGTAGCTTTTGCGTGGCGGAGAGCATCTCCTTCAGGCTTTCTGTGCGGAGTGCGGGCATTTTCCTGCACTCTGGACAGATGTACCAGAACCACTTGCATGGTTGTCTCTTCATCAGCTTATAGTATTGTCGGGGGACTTTGGTGTCGCAGTGGCAATGCGCCCATCGTTGACATAGGTTGCATGCAAATGCCTCATCGACTACCGAAACAACTTTGGTGCAAACACTGCAGCCATCGGGTGTCGTAATACAGCCTTCCTTCCATGAATAAGGTGCTACGGATTGTGGCGAACTGCTGTGGCTGCCTTGTTCTGAAGCCTTTTACGTCGTCTTCTATTTCAGGCATGGTATGATCCTTGCTCAAGATAGGACTAGTTTGTGACGGGCTAGTGCTACTCTGTGTCACCTGTCTGATGGCGACTGGAATTCTAGAAACATGGGTTGGCCACTTCTTTAGAAGTTCGGTGTTCTGCCCTACCTCTGTTTGTCTTCTAGTACAGACTAGTGTGTTGTTTCGGGTGTTATTGGCCGTTTTGTGCACGACCGCGTTATCCGTGTCAAAGCTTCAGACCTAGCGTTTTGGGCAGACATGTCGCTATGATATAAACTTCTTGGGAAAACAAGTAGTTAACAACAATAAGAGGGTTGAAGACTGAATGCAGCAAAAGGACAGAATAGAAAAGGGAAGATAATTTATGTTGGCTCACCTTCAGACACTTGTCACTTGATCCTCTGCTCTTGACCAACGAGTTTAACCGTAAGCTCCAGATGCGTATGTATAACCAGGAAAGATATTTCCTGGGGAATGACCTCCGAGGAGAACCGAGAGCTAAGGCAGTTTGGCAGTTGAAACGCCCAAGAACCACTGACAGGAGGTAGACCGGTTGGTTCAAAGGAATAATAATGCCAATTTTCAACTGTTGAGAAGTGGGCTGACGAATACGCAGGGGTGAGGTGCGTGGACGGACAGAAGTGCTGCAAACGTTCGATCTTTTTAGATTGAGTATTGCAAGTGGGAGTTTTTCAATGTGGAAAAATCCAAAAGCTGAGAGACTAGCGAAAACACGTCACTACTCGAGGAGCGAGCCACAGACAGAGATTGGTAGTTTGATCCAAGTTTTGTTTTAATCCTTAAGTGACTCCATGGATCTTTTTCCTGTGCTTGAATGTAGCTTTAGGGATAGCGACTGTCCACCTAACGGTTTTTGTGTGCTAACTTGTCACTGGAGGACAACCAGCTTCACGTCGCCTAGTCCAAAATGCTGATTGAATTCTATCGATCATTTTGCAATGTGGCCACCAGACTAGGCAGTTCGGCGTTGTGATGCACTGTGACAGATGCTGCTCTACTGAAGGTGATCGGCAGAAAACCCTGGACCCATGTTTCGTGGCTTCTGGCGCTTGTCAGCCTGGCGTATTTACAACCTTCACGGAGCTGACGCCCCACAAATACGTCTTGACGACAACAGCAGAGAGGCAAGAAAACTAAACTCAGTGCTTTTTGCCTACCGCCTCCATCCAACCAACATCTGTCAAAGGCCTTCTTATGGTTTGTTCGGAGGAGCAACATAGTTTCCTACCCTCTTGATGCATCTGTCGTGGTCATTGTCCACATGGTTACCTGTGGAAACTGATGACGTATTCACCCGTTTGGAGATTTTAAAGAGAGAACAATTGCGATATTGGTGATAATAATAGGACGGTATTAAACATTCCAGGTGCTGGTTTGGCCTGTGTGATGCGCACTACCGTCTTTCTCTCAAATGAGACTACTCCGTACTAGGAAGCCTCAATGCGATCAAACACTTATCAAAGACAGGCATTAGTAGTTCTTTTTTGCAGGTATTCTGCAACCACGTGGTCGTGAAAGTAAAATCCAGTTGGAAAACTCGGCGGTCTAACGTCTTCGATCTTACCAACCTCCCCCAGCGGACTATTTCAAATTTTTAACTGCATTAGCTACTGATTCTCTCCTTATGCCGTTCTTCAGGAATTATCTTGCATGACTGCATCTGAGCGTCGGGGCTCGTGAACAAGTTTGCTCGTCAGGTGCGCAGCTCCAGGTAGCAGGTGTTCAGGGGGAAGCCAGCACGGATAAATTTCCCTTCTCCGTCCTCACCCCCCACTGTTTTTAAAACTGTTGGTTTCCCTACCACTGTTTTTGCTACTTTCTTAGGATCCTTCTTGACGGTCCGAAACATTAGACTTGAGGAAGTGAAATAAATGGCGAGATCCCATGCCAACTTGGAAAAGACCCACTGTGACATTACCCCCTACCGTAGCACAGATTAAGTAGGGAGGATAAGCGCACCAATACCCCTGGGGAAGGATCGCCCTCCGCACCAAGCACACCCTCCGGGATAACGTGCTCGATGAACAGTTTCCCCATTTGACCATTAGGCAGTAATGGTTATGGTGGACATCGTGCCATGTCAACTGTCTAGGGAAGTGGAAAGCGTTTAAGCGCCTGCAGAATTGGTTAAAAATCCCTACAGAACACATATCACACTCACTCCCGGTATTTGCGGTGCATGTGCTTAGCTCGTATCGGTAGAGTTCATGGCATCTGAATGCAATTTGTGTCAGCACTGAGTGTTTTGCCATCGTGACAACAAACTAACCCACAACTTTTCTTGGTTCACGAAAGGACAACCATACAAACTGTTCTGATACATTTGCTAAGAATTCAACAGTCTGCCTGCGCTCAGTAATAATAACACTGAGGAGTTACCTTCGGCTACCCAAAAACCGTCAACCTCACCAAACGTAGCGGAGAAGTTTAAAGAAAACATAAGGATGGATGAGAATAAGGTTAGGTATGCTGCTCCGCATATGCCAACAGACGCAGAAGCCAGTTCGGGCAGGACCATTGTGCCCTTCACCCCCATGCAAGAGACTACATGCCCGGGGAAAATGGAACTATCTTTGGGATCTATGGAGAGATGCCACCACGACACCCTAAAAATGGCAGCGATAAGTCTGAGAGTGGAAGTGTATACTAGCCGGACTCAAAAAGCAGGTACTTAATAATAATAATAATAATTCCTGAATACACAGGAACACACCATTTTTACGGGTATGGATAAGTTTATATATGAATCACATGTATCTTCATGGAAAATAATCTCATTCCCCACCCACCGTCACCAGAAGATATATGTGCTGCATGTTCATATAATGGAACATCCCAGCAGAATAAGTACGCGAAAATTTGAAAGTTATACAAGTGGAATTATTGTCTTCGCACTAACAAAATAGGCCGGGTTTGTACCTAGACATTACATGTATTACCTGGAGAAAAATAAAGCTTGAAGCTATTGCTCCCATTGCAACAGTTTGTAATTGTTGCTTGAGATGATGATGAAAAGTTTGTGGGTGAATGTATGCACGAATTGTTTACTTATTGCACTTCATTGATGATTCCAGGACTGCATAATTCATACATGTTAGTACCATTCCACGACAAATATTACTAATCTTGATGAATATTATGACTGAAAGCCAAATGTCTTCACTTGTGGTGTTCATAAGAGGCCGAAGCCTACAACTCATTTTCACGCCTACAGGTGGAGGGACTCACAATACGTATCATAGTGAGTGACAATTTCTGTGTTACCACCCACTCTCGTTGTGTAGCGAAAGGGTTTGTATCCGGTAGTCGTGACCAGTGTAGCGGCCAGAATCCAATAATCTTGGCCTGAACGCGGGAAATAGCTAGGCGGTGCCAACTGGCGTGAATCTGACTAGTTCCTGCGTTCTACTGTATAGCTTCCTAACTTCCGCGAGTGACGCACAGTCAAAGGTTGGATCGAAATATCAAAACACGGTTTGTAGTAATTCAATAGTAGATTCGTAACAAAATCTGTGGTACTATCAAAGCAACAATAAGTTATGTCAAATTACAAAAATACCTCAACAGTGCCGTTGGGTAACTATACAGTCCAAAACGTTCTCGGGTACAAATACGTACTACACGGTAAAAACTGGTTAAACAAATACAACTGTTAAATACCTGTCGGTCAATAGGAATATTCCCGACAAAAGGGATCAAAACTCTGTCTACAGGAATCAAATCAACAAACAAACGTTCCCAGTAGACAGTCAAAAGACAAACAGTTAAATCACTGCACAACCGTAAGTTGAACCAAAACAAAATGTCGTGCGCAGTAAAACAACATCACCTTGTCAACAGTCCAGCGTCACATAATAGGAAAGTGAAACACTCATAATAAGTCTCAAACATACAAAGGCAAATACCGAGTGTAAAGTCAAATAAGACAGTTAAACAAGCAAATAACATTACACCGGCGAGGGTCAAAGGTACACCATCCATAACGAGGGTAAAAATGTTAAAATAAATGTCAATACAATCAAATAAGGGTGATCGGGAGGGATTTTCAGATCATTTTTCCTTTACAACCAGTACCATACGAATAGCTGCATTCTCTGGTAGACCATGCTTCATGAGACGGTTTATTCCGTTTAAATTATCCCGGCTTCGCTGTGAACAATAACATTCAGATATTGCCTGTGAAAACGGCATATGTTCATGTAATTTATTATTACAAATGTATTATCACTATTATTCGCCAAGAGGGAATGGTTAGGAGACTGAAGACTGGTCGACTGCTTCCAGGCACAATAGCCTCCCCTAGTCCCCACAAAATGTTTCACCTTTCTCAAGGCAGCCTCACGCCTCCAAACAGAAGAACTACACTTAATAGTTTCTCTGGCTTCCATCCGTGAGGACGTCCTCCGTGTGTCACGTCAAGCGGACGCCATCAGTGCTCTTAAAATATAGACAACACGTGTTCATGAAAAGAGGAGTACGGTTCCCTGTCTGGTAATCCAAGAAGAAACACCGTGACTGTCTTTGCCGCTATCCAAGGATCGCAAGGCAACCAAACCTCTAGAGAGTGTTGCCTCCATAACATAGAACAGTGGCAGTGACTGGCAGATGAAGTTGGCCTCTACAACTTACTAGCCAATAGGGTCAGCAGACCACTGAAACCGCCCCATCTATAGCTCTCCCCAAAACCAGATTATCCACCATCTAACCTCGTACACGCGCGTAGCCCTCAGACAATCTTATAGACTAGTACACAGGGAATGCAGTATGGCCATTCGAGTGTAAACCGAGACCAACCAGGCAAGAACTCAGGCGGAAACCGCAAAGGTTACCCGGATCAGTGACCACCACCCAAAGACAAACTGGCTAGCAGTACGCTTCTGGTATTGTGGAACCTAAAGTGTCAGTATCCCCACAAGGTAAACCCTATACACTTGAAAACCAGGGTGACATCTGCTATGCAAGAATGTGTGATTCTAAACCAGAGCGCAAGCATGCCAGTGCTTTCTCTGCTGGAAGACGCAGTTCGGAGCTTCTCACCACTCAGTACATCCCAGTGCTTGCGTTTGGCAATGCTAGAGAACCTGACAGTTATCTCTCCTGCAGGAGCAGAAGGCTCATGGTTTTCTGTTCTTAAAGCAACGCTGGCGAGTTATGTGACTGCCATCCAGGCCCCGGACTGCTAGAAGTGTTGCTTTAGTCTCCACCAATGTAGGTGTCTGTCGGGAGGCTGTGAGCAGACCTCCAAATAGTACACCTGAAAGCAAGGAAGTCATTATCAACGCAGAGCCAGACAAAGGCTCTGGAGATTGGGACTAAGTGATGACCACCGGTGACCTCATCACAGCATCCATTCATAATGAGAAAAAGATGAGATTCAGAAAAATACATAGTTAGAGGCTGAAAAACATTTATATGACATCAGCTCTCTCTAAAAAAGTAGGGGACATCTGCCGTTTGAGATCACTAAGGAAATGTGTGATTGCCTCCGGCTAACAAATCAGTATGGCACCAAGGCTATATTCTGAAGAACGATAGTCTTTCAAATCAGAACGTGTGTTCAGCTGCTCCCCAATCGCATACATCAGTGGGTAACAGATTTATTCATGACAACTAAGGGTTTTTTTGTGATCAGCAACTCTTCATTCATTTTCTTGCTAATGAGTGGCCTGTGGTCTCCAGCAAAATTAGGCATGGGTTTCTACCCTTCGTAAACTTTGCGTTCATCACTAACGTCCACCGAATGACTATGCTTGTTCTCCAGAGTGCTTGAAATAAACGAATTGTGCCACTGTCTCCGCCTTCTTGTTTGCTGCCTTCTAATTTTCTAAAGTAACGTGTTCTGAGCGTTAGCCGTTCGCGCCGGGTCTAAAGTTAGTGAGCTCAATGGTGCATCTTCTTCGCCCTCATTCATTCCACCAGTTTACTTGTTTATTGACTATTTTTCGCTTTGGAATACTAGAATGTCCAACCCTGATTAAACTGATTTCGATATTATGCGAGCGTATTTTCAGCACAAAATGGGCGCATTGGCGGCCACCAACAGTTTACCACCAGAATTGATAGGCAAAAGGTGGAACCTGAATCACCTAACCAGGGCATTTGTTTGACCTCCACAGCACAAAACCAGAGAAATCGCAAAACAAGGGCCTATGCCTCATACTTCCCCTCTCGTGACCTCACACCTAATACTCCGGAAGAACAACCTCATCTCAAACTCAAGCACGAGATAGCATGCCACGCACGAATGTCGGGCAGCCAATGCGATCGGCATCTATTGCAAGAGGAATTGTGGAGATACGTCCCCATCCTGGCTTCTGAAACACCTACAAAAGGTAGTGGGGCAAATTTGTGCCAGAGGCGCCAGCTTCAAGGGTGGTTTTGTTCAGACCTTGCGTCGTCATGTCTAACACGCACTCGACCCACAGGGACAAAAAACCACACTCCCAGAAAGAGGCCGAAGTGGCAGGTGCGGCCTGGGTAACCCATTCAATGCATTATACTAATCAGAGCTCGTCAAAGGACGTCACTATTACTTGCAATAATGAAGACTCCATGAGCTGCATACAAATAGCCGGCCTTCTGAGTTCATGATTTCAAACCTGGTCCTTAACTTTTGATGCTAAACCCACACTGGTGATGAAGGATGTCAAACAGGATGGTGGGAAGGAAGTCCTCGTCGAATTCCCACCACATATAATAAGGTATTTCAGAAGCAATCTATGCTGTGTCGGGGAAAGTTCACTGGCTGCTTTCTCCTGATAACACTGGCCTGTTGAACTGCTCCGGGACACATTGATACACTCGGCATGACCCAATACAATACTAGACACTAATATACCCCCCGTTCATCCAACACAATCTACTTTCACAAGCTACCTGTAGACAGCACAAATTTATTCAATCCTCACTGTTTTTGGCTTCAGTTGTTCCAGACATCACACATGCAACGTACTCTTACTGATTATATGATTCCCCATTGTCAGGATACTGCTCATACTGAGTGATTATGCCCGTGTTAATTTTCACTACCGCTGTTTAACGCAATGGCTTTTATCCAATATTTGTGACTATCAATATCCACACTATTGTCTACCGCGGAAGACTCTATATGGAGCGGTGATTTATTTCTCCTAAACGCTCCAACATTCCATATTGCCTGCAAGAACAGACGTATTCGTATAATTCATTATTCTAAATATACTGTGTTATTATGATTGCATTGAATCAAGTCGTGGCCTCTAAAGGCACTTACTAAAGTCAGGGCAACTCCCGACAAATGAAGGTGCAGCAGCCTGTCATAAAGTCGATAAAAAGAAGCCGAGGAAACCCCTAAATTTATTGACCACTTGCCTTAGTATCCACGGCACAGAAAGCACCAGGAGATTTTATCGTGAGAGAAAAGTGTGACTTCTTTCCGAGAGGCGACTCGTTTAAAGTGTCTTTTGGATGAAGGTTTACGTACCAGCAACTTGACGACCGCATGAGATGAGGAACCCCCAGCTAAGACAGCAGAAAACTAGATCACTTAAACTACCTCGACTTGGCAAAAGCATGTCACAGCCCCCCAGAATCTCGGTTCAAACAATCCCAACGGCTGGCGTAAAAGACCCATTACCTTTTCGACTTTGCGAATATATGGAAGGCAGACAGTTTTGTCGCAAGGTTAACGGAATACAATCTGTATAAGGACGATATGAGGCTAGGAAATACTGAAAAGCAATCGTGAGGCCATTTCTGTTTCTGCCGTAAGGTTAATCAACCTCAACGGAAAATTTCCCCACCCACTCTTCTTCTTTGCCAGTGACATCGATGGAGGCAACCCCTGAGCACTCTAAAATGAACCATGGCATCAAAAGCTCTCATCGTTGGAATGCGGCCTGATCTTCGACAAGGAAACATACTTAGCAATATACATCGGGACTCACGAAGCAAAGATACCCGAGTATGAACACGAACGCAGGTTGAGCAACCATACTACCACCAGAATGTCCACAGTAAAGGACTCTCACCTGAACTTTTGCAACAAACAGCACCAGTTGTAAGTATGAAGAGATAAAGCGGTAGCGAGCATTAGCGTGTATTTTTTGCCTAGACAGACGAGTTCTCTGGTGCCAGATTTTTTAAATAGTAGTAATAAATGTTTCACTCTCACACTAGTCGCTTAAAGTGAGAAAAAACCAGTTTGCGGGCATCATCACGTTGATATACGTCAAAATATCTGCATGATTTTACGAGTCGTGAATGGTACAGGCGTAATGTCATCGACCTCTAGTGAAAGCAACGGACCCCGCTAGTTATGAGACGAACAAAAAATATCACTCTTCAGCGTATACAGAGTGTTAAAATTCAGATAGTAATAAATATTATTTTCATATAATGGATTTAACGTGAGGGATACCAGTTTACAGGCATCGTCAAGCTGATAATTCTAGAAAGTTTACGGAATGATATTTGGTATTCAACAGTTAACATATCTAGTCACTGGAGTGCACAGTCGTATTAAAAGTCGCTGAAATTCATGAGATGGACATGGATTTTCATCTCCCGTCACACAGACGGGCTTCACCATCAATGACAGAAGTGCGCAATGTTCTAAGTTTACGCTATGACCAACTGACATTGTAAGTCCATTCACGTAGTTTGTCATTTAGTAATATAACAGTTTATTCCTTAGGGGGCTCTCCAATTCTTGGCTTTGCTAACCACAAAGGACTCATTTATACGGCCCGCAGTATCGGTAAAGTATCCGCAGTTATAGAATCAAGGTGAGTGTCTAAACCAAGGCATTTCTGGGTCTCCGTGTTGTCTGAAGGTAATACAGAACAATTCCATTGGCAATATTTGTAGTATCGGATAGAAGTAGACGTTGAAATTGTCAATAGTACGGATGGCGGCATCCATGCACGAACTTCGGGTATCTCTTGCATTAGCGTGGGCAGCATCATTCGAAAAAATACTTGATGCACACTAACTTTCGTGTGAAAAGATCACTTGATATGGAGTGCTAGAAAATATGTATTGTGGAGCCACTGCGCCAATAGGTAGACTGGTCTCTGGTTTAATCATGGGTTCAGAATGTCCCTGTCATTACTACTGTTGGGACAGTTCAGTCGGTTCGTCGCAAAAAAATCGAGACCAGTAGGTGAGTTAATCATGGAGATGTTCCAGAATTCGCAGAAGAGTGGGAGCAGTCCAAAAATTGTTGGCGTCTGTGAATAGGTATTATTTCCACTGAAAGGCATGTTCACCCGCACATGGAAGCACTGAATTTGGTAGCATGCCTAGAAGTAAAGGAGGTCCCATACCTCTACTGAATGTACGGCAGTTTGGGAAGAACAGTCGTCTGAATGGGGGAAAAGCAGTCCATTAAGGTTTAAGGATCTTGAGTTCATTCAAGTCGAGCCACCGCACAACCAGGGAAGACCTTATTATGGCTAGTAGCACCAAGCAAGTCATGAGAACAAACCATCATCAGCAACATGGTGGTCATTAGAAAGAAATCCCATAGAAAAGTACATCTGGCAAATAGCAAGGGACTCAACTCTGCTTTTCCCTAAAATTAGGCGATTAATGAAATACTTAGCCTATAGTTGCAGTCGCAGCCACCTTAGCTGAACCGTTTGGAAGACGAATAAATATGCGGCCTTTCGGGCTCACTAGCAACGTACACAGGGGAGCACTTGATTATCTGACTACTCAATACAGAATATCATCCCCTTCATTACTACATAACTGTCTACTTTTTGCCTATCGCTTACTGTTTTGATTTCCCGAATTCATCTTCTAATTCTTCCCCGCTAACTAAATTAATCCCACCCACTTTTACTGTCCGTAACCCTTTCGCATACAGTTTTACCTTTGTTCTGCCACTCATATTCAGTCAAGTGTGCAGACTGGGGTCATGGGAAGACCTATAAACTCCCCAACAACCCCTATTTTCCCAGAAACAACCCAAAGTTTCAAACTACAAGCTCACGTGGAACAGGCACGTCACCAGGATTAACGGTAAGAGAGTAAGGGGAAACTCCCTGTTGACTGAAAGAGTGAGACTGAATCTCAAGAAGTGTCGTGGAGTGAAGAATGGAGGGCATTCGCAGGACAAGATGTTTTCACAAGGAAATCATAGTCCCGGCATAATAAGCTTTATTGTAGTAGATGGAATTTGTTCACCTGGTTTGATAAGTTGGTATTCCGTTTATATTGGCTTATTTTGGACGAAGCACCAATTGGAGAGAATGATTATATAATCAAGAAATGATAGTTACATCATGGCAGCCACATGGTTTAGCATTACCAAACATATCTCACCTTCCGCGATACTAAGTATCTGTTTTAAGAAAATCTCTTAGCTCACAATGCACCTTCGGCATGATGCATATGTCAGCGTCATTTCTACTGTGTCGGGTTTATACTCAGAGCCCCGACGCATGTGAAGCCGTCGTTAACACATCAGTTGCTAATGTATATGTGAAGGTCTTCAAATATAAGAAACTCATTAGGTTATTGTTGGTGTTGGCTGAGAGATCAACGCATATGCGCAAATAGAAATTTGTTCTGTAGCATGCAGTACCATGTGATGAAAAATCTGCGTCGAAGCTTTGGACGACACTTATAAATAGGAAGTATGTGCTCACGATTACGGAAACTGTACATCGGTGTTGGTCCAGAAGGGCTGGACCAGTTAGTTCCAGATGTATCATATAAAACGACAAAAAGGAGGGCAAAGTTGAGCGCTGCGGGTTGAGGCCGAAGTGGTTTAAGTTCTTCTTTTTGCCTCATGTGTCATAATGGTTAGGTAAGCTCCAAGTAAAGTTTTGCAGAACGTTCTCATCTCGAACCCCATCAAAAGCATCCATGTTACGGAAGATGATCGTGCAGTTCTCCAATATTTGGCGAATGGTAACTGTGAGTGGTGAAAGATTTACCTCAGATGTGCATGTGCGTGGGAGAAGTGCATCGACCGTCATACATGTGGGTGAGTTCATTGTACTGACCACAAAAGTTACTTGAAGAGGTATCCGAAACCTACTGTGCAGAGGTAAGCTTATGGGAGGAAGATGAAGGTGCGTACGAAAGTAGTGGAAACTAAACTGCGGAGGAGTTGCTCGAAGACGGACGCAGTGATATTTGAGAATGGTACTCATGAAATATCGTAATTCCAATCTAATTGCAGGTTTCCAAGATTCTATTTACAATAAGAATAAAGAAGACGGAAAGCGGGGTACCGAGACACAAGGAAGTTAATTGCATGTAAATTTTAACTTACTTACGTGGTTTCATGCCTACTACTAAATGTATAGGCCTAAGTTTCATGTGTACATTCGTATTGAAAGTATGCTATTCGCTGCGCTTTCGAAATGCCACATCTGAAGATGTCTCCATTGGTGGCGGTACTAAGTGGGAGGTACAGGTGGACAACTTAATCAATAAAGTAGTGCCGACTGTTTTAAACTTGTCCTTGGGATATAATGGGAAGAGTGTGGATTTACCGATCCGGATATGTCACGTCACACATCTTATGGGCCCATTATACCGGGCGTTGTGGAACATAGTTGCGGTTCGCTTTGTCTGTTGGGGAGTTCGCCGGAGGATGGGAGTCTCTCTAACATACGACTGGACTGTATAGTGGGGCTCGAAGCCCTGATGTTGACAGGAAGATGGTTCCATATTTTCGAGTATTTAATGGGGAAGAAGCTGGCTTCGAGGGATGCTCTGAAGACCTTCGCTTCAACACTTTGGGCTTTATTGCGAAGACTGTATCAACCTTCTGGTGTGAAACGGGCTTCCCCACTAGCTGTAAAGGATATTTTATGAAAACTATTGGAGAAAAATCGAAGTTTAGTCTTAGGACGTCTCATCTAGAGTGGTTGTAGATTAAGGGACGAACACGGAGATGTATACTCCCAATCACATTCATAACCAAGCGGCCTGGATGTAAAGCACTTCTGCACACTTAAGTTTGTTGCCTATATGGGTGTTCCTTAAAGTAGGCGAACAGTATCCATCAGGGGTCGGACCCAAGTTTTGTACGGCAATATTTCGGCTTCGTGGTCGTGAAAGTTGCGAATTATATAGCCTGGTAGCATTCTGGGCTTACGGGTTTGTTTCGTGGCATGTTCAGAGAATGTGGGGTCGTTAGAGAAACGGAGCCCCAGGTCAGGGGCGCCACGGAGACTAGTTAGCGTCGCAGATTGCAGAGATAACTGTAGACGAATAGACGGTGCCCCAAAGTATATCCAACCACACTTATCCAAGCTGCACTGGAAGTTCCATGTGACGGGCAAGGTGGTTACTAGGTAAAGTTCGCCCTGTACCAGCCTCTGGAAGTAGGGCAGATCGTCGCACGAGAATGTGCACGCAACCTCTAAATCATCAGCAAACAAAAAAGGTTTACCAACCATAAAGCATTTGCAAACGTCATCAACAAAAAGGGTGAAAAGAAGGGGACCGAGCACGCTACCCTGAACTCCACAATAGGCAATAGGCCTGGGTTTAGAAAGCTATGGCCTGATTTGTACGACTTGTGAACGGTTACAAAGAAAAGGTTTAATCGAGCCCAATGAGGGATTAGCAGGTTTAAAGGCTTGCGGCCTGTGGGCAAGTAGTGGATAGTCCACGCGGTCAGATTCCCTGGAGATGTCAAAATAAAGGACAAGGACTAGCCTACGTTGATCATGGCCAGTGGTTAAGAAGCTAAAGAAACCGAAGTGATAGGTCATACATGATCATGACTTCAAGAATCCGTGCTGACTAGATGTGACGACATTATTGTTGAGCACGTGTTGAAGAATATCTTCTCTGACTACTTTCCCCATAATTCTAGACGTAACTGGAGTGATATTTATGGGTCTGCAGTTATTAGCTTCCGTTTTCGAACCCGATTTGTGTCTGGGTACTTTACCGGACATCTTCCACATATTGGGGTGTGTAGAAGTCCCCATGAATATGGAGTATAGTTTAAGCAGTCATAACAAAATGTCAGGACCCACATTTTTAAAGAAGTATGAGGCTATTCCGTCAATGTCAGTGCTCCTAGAGAACTTAAGTGTTTCACTGGCAATGTTAATGTTGACACATGTGAACTTAAAAGTACCAATGGGGTCCAGTGTAGTAAGGGACAACTGGTCACCAATTTTAGCGAATCCACATTATTGGTGGGGGTTGCAGAAGGTGAGTAATCCAGTTATTTCTTCACATATATTATAGACTTTAACATCATGAGTGAGGAAAGGAATGTAATGCTTTGGCCGATTGGATCTCTTTTTCAGAAGTTCCAAGAGAGCATATACTTTGGAGGAGCTAGCTAGTGCAGTGGTTTCATCATTCTTTGCTATCATCTCCTTACAATTACGATTGAAACTAGGGACGTTAGAAAGAGATCTAAACACTCCAAAGTTATGATGCTTGAAGTTTTTGCCGAAAGTTTTTGCGGTTTTCGGCGAACATCCTGGGGTAAAAAGGGCTTTTTTAGCGTGAGAGTTTTTATTTTTCAGAGGGGCCATAATGTCAACGCAAGCGCAGAAATTAGAATATAGTATACTTAATGCCAACCTCACCTGGTTAACTAGTTCACTAGTTACTAGCCGGTCCTAAGCCCGGGTAAGGAGTGTATGTTGGGCATAGGGCTAGCCACCCTGTCCTAAAAAACCAACCCAATCGCTAAACAAACTTCAGAGCACAAACAAAATATAAAAAACAAAAACAAAATTATTCCTGGAATCGGAGGGACGAAATAACGCCGGTCGGTGAAAGCCTTCGCGAAGCCACCTGACTGATGTGTCTTCTCTCCCTCGATGAAAGCAAAAGTAAGGATGGGGACACGGAATGTCCGCAATATGTATGAACTTGCCAGGGCTAGCCGGATTGCGAAAGAGATGAGAAGATATGGTATGGAAGTGCTTGGAATCTGCGAAAGCAGATGGAATGGAAGTGGACTCTCCAAACTGTCATCTGGAGAGTCAATAATCTACTCCAATATTGTCACCCAGATAACAACCACGAACACAACGAGTTTTGGCGTGGCTACTATGATTTCCTCAAGAACATCGAGGGCTCTCTTATGCAGTGGGAACCAATGCCCTCTAGGATCAGGACCATGACAGTAAGATTCAACTCAAAAGGAAGGAAGGTCACAGGCATTCGCTGCTACTTGCCAACGAGTGATGCAGATCAAGAGAAGAAGGAGGAATTCTACACGCAACCGCATTCAACACTGCACAAGACTCCACCCCACTCAGTGACATCAAAATTACAGTGGGCGACATGTGTACCGAACTGGGGGCAGACAAAACAGGAAGAGAACTCATCATGGATCGAGAAGCGTTCAGCGAAACGAATGCGAACGGAGAACCGTTTGCAGACTTCTGAGCATTTGATGACTTGGTGACTGAAGGAAGTGTTTTTAAGCACAAGGATATTCACAAAGCAACGTGGACTTCACCAGATAGACACACTGAAAATCAGATCGACTTCATCTCAATGCGAAGGAATTGGAGACGCAGCCCATTGTACACAAGGTGGAGAAGAGGAGCAGGTGTAGGTTCATGCCACTACCTAGTGCAAGTAGCCTACCTTCCAAATCAAGTTGAAAGCCCTCAAAGAAGTTGGCGATAGACCACAGTTCAAGTTCAACACCCAGAACAGAAACGTCAGCCATCAAGACAAAGCGGGAGATATCGGGCAACATCCCTGAAGAAACCTCCGTAGAAGAACACTGGAACTCTTTGAAAGCTGTGTGGAGGGAAACCCGCATAACCGTGTTAGGAAGGAAGAAGAAAGAGGATTAGGAGCGGATCCCGACGGACACGTGGAAGCTGATAGGGGAGAGGTGGATGGTGAAGTAGAAGATAAACCAGTGCAAGGATGAACGACGTGGATAGGAACCGAGTACAACGTGTAAAACACTGCATGGGACAAGCAAGTGAAGAAGAGTGTGCGCAAAGACAAAAGGCGCTTCCACGACACACAGTCAAGTGAAGCAGAACAGGCTGCAGGTATGAGAGACAGAGACCTGGCAACATTGTGTCAGATAACCGGGTTGCTATCTGGGAAGAGATCAACGCAGATGAAACTGATGAAAACCGGTGGAGGAAGCTTGGTTACCAAAGAGGAGAAACAAAAGAAACGACGGGCTGACCACCTCGGAAAACTCTCGAATCCACCACCATTACCTGCAACTCGTCGAGAAATACCACAAGCAGCCCAGCCATGGAACAACCATTGAACACAAGCCCTCCCACGGAAGCCGAAGTCCTGAGTGCCACACGACTGCTGAAATCCGGGAAAGCTGCGGGGCCAGCTGTAATTCTTCCGGAAGCACCAAGACGGACATAGAGACGACAGCGAATACGCTCACACCACTATTGCAGGAGGTTCGCGACGAAGAAAGGGAAGGTACCTGCCCAGTGATTTGGAGAAGGGCTGCTTTGTCAAACTCTCAAAGAAAGGAGACCTAAGTCTTTGCAAGAACTGGGGCTGAATCATGCTCCCATCCATTACAGGCAAAATGTTTTGCTGTATCATCCTGGAGAGACTGAAGGATGCACTGGATTCAAAATTACGACCGCAACAGGCAGGCCGAGTTCAGAAAGAGCAAACCATGTGGGGATCAAATTGCAACGCTAAGCATCATCATAGGAAAGAGTGTAGAACGGCAGTCAACCTTCCACCTCATCTTCAAATTTGTAGAGGCCTTCAACAGCGTTGACCGAAAAGTAATTTGGCAACTACTGCTTCAACACCACTGTTTTAGTGCCTCAAATCTCTGTCAACCTCATTCAACAGCTGTGTGAAGGCGCTATTTGTCGAGTGATTCATGATGGAAACCTCAGTGACGCCTCTGAAGTGAAGATGGGAGTAAGGCAAGGTTGCCCACTATCACCCATAATCTTCCTAGATGTGGCGGACTGGACCATGCAGCAAACCGTGAGGAGCGAGAAGATGGGCATACGCTGGACCAATAAAAAGAGCCTAGAAGATTTGGATTTCACCGATGACTTGTGTCTAATATCGCACAAACTCGAAGATCTACTGGCGAAAACTAACAAGTTGACAAAACAGGCAGCGAAGAGAGACGAGACTTCACGTGAACGTAGAGAAGACAGAGGTGATGAAGATACCCAACCAACAACAGCAGCAGCAACAAGCTCCGATCACCATCAGTGGGAGAAACTCAAAGGAAGTAGCCTCTTTCATCTATCTAGGCAGCACTGTTTCAACTACACGCGGCACAGACGAGGACGTCAAAGCCAGCCAGGATCGGAAAAGCAAGACAAGCGTTGATTAGCCTGAAACCAGTGTGACCTTCTGCACTGCACCCAGCATAAAGCGTGAACAAGATCCAGATTTTCAACACTAATGCCAGTCAAGTCAGTGCTTCTATATGGTTGAGAGACTCGGTGGGCCATGAAAAGCACTTCCAAAAAACTACAGACATTCATCAACAACTGCCTACGCTGTCTCGACACTAAAGATCAGATATCCAGAAAGAATAGACAGCAAGGAACTCTGCGGACGAACCAATCAAGAACCTATTATCCGACGAATATGCGGAAGAAAGTGGAGATGGATTGGGCACACACTGTGAAGAGCAACTGGAGACATCACGCGCCAGGCCGTCGAGTGGAACCTGCGTGGGAACCGACGAGCCGGGCGTCTGAGGGTGACATGGAGGAGATGATGTGAGGAAGAAATGAAAGCTTATGGGCAGTCGTGGTGTCAGGTCTGAAAGGCTGCAGAGAGGAAAGTGCAATGGAGGCATGCTACTGAAGCCCGATGTCCCACTAGGAACCCTAGGGAAAGATAATAAATAATAACAATATTAAATACTTAATGCCGGATCTGGGCCAACCGTGTTGAAGTACATTCCCCATTCAATACTCCTAATAAGCAAACAAGCTAGATCACAATCTGTTTTGTCATAACTTCAGGACTTGAATTGTGGAGGGTAAAGGCAATATGCATGGTACCGGTTGAATATGAGCATGGTTTGAACACGGTACTATTTTGTGGTCGTTTCCTAGGAACTCGGTACTAATGCATGTTGAAACAGTACAAATATCTTGGCATATAACTAAGTTAAGCTCGTTCTGACCCCTTGTCAGACCAAGAACAAGTTGTTTTCACCCGAATAAGCCCAATGTACTAAGGAAACTATCATATCTAGCAGGGCAAGTATACGTGTCCCATCTAATTTTTGGTAGGTTAAAGTCTCCGCATACAATCCTGTGATCATATCGAAGGGAAGATGCATGTTTCAGAGCACCATTGTGTATGGATTCGTCTCCAGAGAGCATCTGTATATGCGACCAAGCAGATACGCATATTTAAACACATGGCTTGCCGCTAACCTAGGTCGGCAGTCTCTGACCTCTCAAGCCTGCCTTAGCACTTGTGTATTACCACCCCGCTCCCTTCTCAGTCTTTACTGTCCACCCATACTTGCTACCGCCATATGCGTACACTCCCTTTCTTCCCATTCCTGTCACGCAATTAACGTTTTTCCTCTACTCTCTGTGTAAATGATACCTACTTTTGTTATATTCGGCTAACATACCTGCAAGGAAGCCTCACTACCGTCAGTGTTCTTAGCAAATCGTATTTCCGAAGAAGAAAATCAACTCGCAGGGAATTCTACTTCAGATTTGTATATTTGACTTGTAACATACAAGGAGATGGAATGATTTAAGAGCAAATAATACTTTGACACTGTGTGTAATCCATCAAACAAGCCGATGTGACATGAAATTGCATTCTTCCGCAGTGGCCAAATGTTCTACTTATATTGACCTGCAGAAAATCACATCCTTGAGAGCACCATCAGAGAAAACAATGGATTTTCACGCAATCCGAATGAGTGAAATGAAGCAAAAAAACCCAGCTTCATGACCCACATGTGAGAGTTGAAAGGAGGTCAGTTCTTTGCACTCGCATTACGCCGGAGGCAATGAAAACCAGCTACACTCGTAACAACTATGCAATCACCAATGTATCCGCAGAGAAGGACCCTGGATGAAACTCTTCTGGCATACCACATACCGTTTGCATTTAAGAGGGAATGGCAGAAAAAGACGAAAGACTTGATGAGCCTTCTAGGAATGCAGCTTAGATTGTTAACCCCATAATTATTCATTATAGTATTCAAAACCTACTCTAGATCAAAACTAGAGGTGTTCAACACGATAGCCCCCGCACTACTAAATAAAGACGCAAATACTCTCGAGAGGGTACAAAGAAGAGCAACAAAATCGGATGTCGGATTAACAGGTAAAACGTATGCGCAACGCCCCAGACAACTCAACTTCTTCACACTAAGCTATCGAGGGAAACGAGGTGACCTGATAACAGCCTACAAGATCATTCACCAAGTGGGCCACCCAAACAGGACAGAGTTTTCGGTCCAAAATCGACAGTCCCGCCGGGACCCCACTAGCAACCCCACCATAAGGCAAAGACGAGAGTGAGATCTAACTTCTCCGACAGAGTATCTGCCTTACGAAACGCTGTGTCGAGGGAAGTAGCCGCAGCCACACCAGTCGACTCCTTTAAATGACTACTGGATCAGTACGTGAGCGCAAATGGCTTGCCGCGAACATTTGTCAGTCGCCACAGATGATATGCTCTTCCATCCTCGTATTCCTCACCCCTACTATCTCCAGTGAGAAGCATCTCTCCTCCATATTACTGCCAGTCACATTTGTCCTTTCAAAAGTTCTTTTCACTTCTCTTTTTCTCATTCCCCACTCACCCTGTTTCCATCACTATCTCGATCAACTATTATGGCCCAGGTTGCTGCATTTGCAGGTCTACCTATCTCACTGGATCATACATATTGGACCTGTGGGGGCTTTTGGTGTCCTTCCGTGTCGTACGTCTGGGCAGTCTTAGGTAAGATTGACGATTGCTCCATCTATCACTTCTTTTCTGCTCTTACGCTTGATGCAACCATCTGTGTCAAACCCATTTATATCCCCCCTAATCGACCACGAAAATGTGTAGTAACCAAGCCCTAATCAAATCTGGTCTCAGGAACATCTCAGGGAAAGCCTCACCTCAGCTAATAAGCCCCCGTCCTTGGCAGTGACCGGGGCCGGAGGCAAGAGGCGCAGTGCCACCACCATAGATCACAAGTCGACTTCGGGAGGACAGTTGCAACAAGCACTTCCTAGGAGAAGTTGAATCCCTGTCCCTGTGAACCCTTGTGCTGTAATTCATCAAAGGGTGTCTTTCTGGCACCACCAGCCCAAATCTTAGTCTGCCTGCAAATGCTACCACTGAGAGACGGAAGAGAAAGAAAAAATCTTTGACTGAACCTTGTGGTCAGACTGACAGCTGTCACACATGTGGTCTCACTGTAGCCAAAAGGAATGCTGCCTCTGAGTGTAACATCCATGATAAGTGGGTACGTAGTCAGTTTTATGGGGATATACCGGACCAATATTGCGCCTCCATGGCGTACTACCCATGCACTTGGGTCTGGTATATCTACCCACAGTGCCGTATAAGGCCACTCTTTTCTACAGGCTTGCTTAGGGAGGTCGTAAAATACACCTGGGTGGCTACTGTTATCCCAGCACCCACACAGACCATTACCCCAGGTCCAAACAACAAGAGTGTCAGCACCGTTCCCTGGATAGTCATATCTGTGAATAGTCCAAAAAGACTCAAACGACGACCAGGCACGCGACCAACCACATTAGGCCCTAGCCCGGAAGTCACTTTGACGGCTATCCCCACCGTAAATTGGGAAAAATGAGTGACAGTGGAAAAGAAGACACATCCTTACCCTAAAAGCCGACCCACAGCGCATGAAAACGGGGTCGATGACAGATCGAACTCCATCACCCCATACAACGTCCCTGTGTGCCATAATAGCCTTCTTGAGAACGGGGAGCCTTTTGACAGACAGCAGTGGGAAAGGGTATGCACTGGGCCGCTTAGAAGCAAAGCTTTACCGCCTCCACAACGGCAACTACTCGCGCCAGGGAAAGCCCTCGCCTATGAGTGGCCCTGAGCTCTACAGGGGACGCGGATTCTTGCTGTTGTCACACACACTAGTCATCAACCGGTCATTCAGCATTGGGGCCAGGCTAGAGCGGATATGGTCAACGAGAAAAGTATCTCATGAGGCACCCCACACGCTGAAACTAACAACTATAGTTGTCCACAGAATACTGGAAATAACGACCGTCGCAGTGTTAGAGAGGCATGCTCTGACTCCGGAACCCTGAAGCTGTACAAGATCTACATACGATCTCACTTATTGGTCCACAACGTCACTGCACCACAATATCTGAAAAGAGATCTGGAACTCCTAGGTAACGTTCAAGGACGAGCTACAAAGGGTGTAGTGGGAATGAGGCAAAAACCCTATGAGGACAGGCTGAAAAATCTAGGACTCCACCTGCTGAGATTGCTACTGCTCTGTGTGTTGGCAGCTTCAAGAAGAGGTTGAGCAGTTACACAGCGACGCACGGTTTACGCTCATCCAGCTAGGATATGGACTGAGCTGACACGACCTACCAACTCAGCACCCAACCCATGATCAAATAACTCGTAACACCACTATTGCTGGGAGCCTGGCCCAGTCTTATGCTTCCCTATTCCCATAAGCCGTCCTATAACGTTATTTACTCCTCTTCCTGCTGACTTCACGTTTCCTTTTTCCTAATCCTCTTTTTCTTTTCTTTTTTTGTTTGTTTTTCCATGCACTTTCCCTCCTTAGTTTTCTTTGGATATATTTTCCATCCCCACTTGACTACCAGCTGGACCAACTGTCTGCTGACAAGACACTAGGGGGACCTATCTGCTCCGCAGTCCTTGGAAAAAACAACACATACTCCCTACAACTCTAACCAACACCCAACCGACCGCCCGGTTAACCAGAGCTACAGCAATTGAGTGGGTAGACTTACTGTATCGAAATCCGCCGAAAACCTGGAACCGTTCTGCGAGACCTAGAAGCGAGCACGAAGAAATCAATTGGATGGCACTAACTCGAAAAAAATATGTTGGTTATTGGACATTGTAAGCAACGCTTAGTACTTATTTGCAGGTGCTTACAAAAACATAAATTTCAAAAGGTCAGTTGATCTTATCAGCAGCCCCGTTTCCCCTTCCAAAACAAACCAAGCTACAATTTGCCAATCAAATGTCTTCAAATATACAATCGCCACTACAAAAGATATAAGCAGGAGGAGCACAACAGTATAGAAAAAACTGAGCCTCCAGACCTAGAAACGAGAGCACAAAAACTACAAGTTTCCTCTACTTGCACTGCTGATGTTTGATGTTGAATATTAGATATCTCCTTAACCTTGATCTGTGCACAAATTTCAAAAGTTGGTTTACAGGGCGTTTACATGTAAGTGGGTCTCCATTTGTTTTCATTAGACCAAGAAGTGAGAGCTCAAACCTACAAGTTTTCTCTGCTCCCACTATTAATAGAGGGTGTTACTACCGGGAACTTAGATTTCGTGGATGAAATCATGCAGTTTCAGTTTGCAGTTATAAGGATAGTAGACCAGTTGACCTGTGTCAATCCTTGCAGAACATATCTCTGTGAAGATCTAGTTTCTCCTTGAACATGTTGACAAAAGATACTGATACTACTTGCTGAGGTAAGGACTTCCAGTCGTTGACAACACAATGTGAGAAATGCAAATTCACGCTAGATCGATTCGATCGCGGCTTTTGAATTCTATTATGGTGCCCCTTGGAGATAGTCAGTCCTAGCAGGGGAGAAAAGATACGACAGATCGGTGGCAAAATCATCATTAAGAATACGAAATACCAGTATGAGATCACCCCGTTTCCTACGGTAAGACAGTGGGAATAAATTTAGCTGATCTAGTCGTTCCTCATAAAACAGATTCGAAAGGCCTGTCACAAGCTTAGTACCTACACCTTTTTAACACACTCGAGTGCGTCAGCATCCTTTTTTAGGCATGGGCTGGCCGCCTGAATGCAGAACTCTAAGTGAGGTCTTACGTAAACAGAATAGAGTATTCTGAACATATCCTGATCAAAACTTTTGAAAGCTCTGCGGAGGGACCATAATATACGGAAGCCCTTTGCCGCAGCTGCATTACAGCTTGCCAAGATTTTCAAATCATGACTAATGATGACACCCAAGTCTTTTAGTTCAAAGACTAGGACTAGTGGTGTACTGGAAACAATTGCTATGACCAGTGTGCATCATTACACTTTTGTTAGAGTTGATTTCCAGGCACCAACGTTTGGACCAACCTACTAGTTCATCGAAATCCGCTTGAAGTGTATACCTATCTGCATCACTGCGTATGGCTCTCCAAATCTCCACATCATCAGAGAAGAAAAGTACCGAAGAGTTGAGCATTTTTGGCGATTCGTTGATATATAACAAGAAAAGTAGTGGACCTAGGATCTTCCTTGAGGAACTCCACTCATCATAGGTTTCCACCCAAATAGTATCCCATTTACCCTTACTCTCTGCCCGCCATCTTACAGAAAGTCCCTAATCCAAGCTTGCAATGAAGCACCAAACTCGAAGAAGGAGAGTTTCCTCAGTAATTTCACACGCAACACTTTGTCGAATGTCTCACCGAAGTCTATAAACACGGCATCTATTGGCAGCTTGCAATCATGGGCTGAAATCCACTCCACTCTTGAGATGAGGAGGTTAGTTAGACAGGAGTGTCCAGTACGAAAACCGTGTTGTTGTAGTGCCAAAAGGTTGGCTGACTCAACATGTTTAAGTACCTTATCACGAATTCTTTTTCTAAAATCTTAATAACTATGCTAGTTAGACTCACAGGGCGATAGTTAGACACCAAATGACGACTATATGCCTTAAAGACTGGGCTGATTATGGCATGTTCCCAGTCTCTAGGGTGTCGAGTCTGAGTTAGGGATATGTTGAGAAAATCCGTGACTGGCTCAGCAATAATGTCTGCCAGCGAAGATAGAAGTCTGGGATGTAACTTATCGAGACCCAGGGATTTTCCAGGTTTAAGATTAATGAGCAGCTGCAAGACTCTTTCCTTTGTTGTGAACACGATATCCGTTAGTGGAACGGTGCTAACACCACTAGTGAGTACTCCATCGTCTTGATCTACAGATTAGACTTCACTAAAGTAATCCGATAGACATTCAGCTTTATACAGATTTGATTCTGCCAGACTATCGGACTCTTCATCCGTCACCAGAGAGGGAATTCCACATTTACTTTTGGTTCCCCTTCTGATGAATGCGAACAGTCTTTTAGGACAATTTTGGCAATCCCTCACAAGCTGTTTTTCGTAGGACATTCGAGACTGTGTAATTGAAGTTTTGCAGAGATTATGGACTTTACAGTACCCAGTCCTAAATGTTTCCAGTCTAGTTTCTAGAAACAAGTCCCATAAACTTTTTCTCCGCCTTAATAGTTTCTGAATGTCTTTATTAAACCACGGAGGGCGATGTGGGGATCATCGTGGAATCGAACATGGAATATATGGTGTCGTTATCTCTTCAAATAGAGTCCTGAACCTATCCCATGCGTTCTCAATTGATGAGTCCTTGTCGACGGTCCAATCTTTACTAACTGCGCAATCCCTTATACTCAAAATGTCTGCGTGCCATACATTAGGTCTAGGGGAAGCAGTGTCATAACCAAACTCATTAGTACAAAAACCAAAGATTAGCACTACATGGTCTCTGTTAGCTAATGGAGAGAAGTGTCGTAGATCCAAAATGTCTTCACATTGATGAGTTAAAACTAAATCTAATAACGATGGCTCGTGTTCAAAATCGTAACGTTTTGAACTAAAGCAGATTCTAACACCGTCAAGAGTAAGTCATTTTCGAAGAAACTGCCCGATGCTGAGACTGTTAGCTCCGTCCAGTTTATGTGTGGTGCATTCAGATCCCCAACTATTAGGCATCTGTTGCTTCTACTCCAGTTGCGTATATGGGTTAGCACGAAGTCATTCACAAGGCAGGATGGACTACGGTGAATGACCCCGATAGTACAGGAACCTTGCTCTGACTTCAGCTCGCAACTGGCGACTTCACAGGTCCCGCATTCATGTGCTTCGGACGTGACTAATAGTATGTGGACGTCATCCCGGACATAGAGTAGAATACCGCCACCTTTGCGACCCACAAACCTATCTGTTCTTACACAGTAATACCCTGTGAGGAGTGGCGTAAAATCTAAATCCTTTATTAGCCAAGTTTCAGTAAGGGCTACTATGTCAGGACCTAGTTCACAGATTAGAGTCTCGAGGTCTGTCGTTTTACTTCTGATACTGCAAACGTTAGTGTAGATTACTTTCACTGTGTTGGAAGAGTTCCATGACCCACTACCTATACAGGCTTTGGAAGCATTCGCTTCTATGACCTCACAACCCGAAAACCCACTATTTTAAGATCGTTTTCCCCATTAGTTTGTCGAGCCTTAGGCTCGGCGACAGCTTCTCTTCTTTTTATGCGTTCCTCGAGGTGCCAGTCAGGTCGGATGCGGATATCCAAATTTCGTAGTTTGGGTGCGTTACTCAAGAGTACATTCACTTCATCTTTGTTGCCTAAAACAACCTTTAAAATCTTCTTTTCACCAGGCTTTTCATCCGTTTTCCTACCTAGCCTAACTACTTTGGAGATATGTACCCCTTTAGGCTTTTCAGGTAGAATACGTCTAATGGCCGACTCGACTAGTTTCAGGTCATGGCCGTGACGTATTGAAGCATCTTTGTCTGATGACTTCTCAAAATCCCAGAAGATCACATTGGGCCGTTGGAGTGGAATCCTTGAGTCGTGTTTTGATGGCCTTCGAAACCTTCTCAATAGGTTTCATAAGCTTAGTAGCTTCAGTAATAACCTTTGGGGGTCTCTTCAAATGCTATCTTGGAGAAATCCATGTAGAGTCAACGCTGTTACCAGTGAATCCTCAGGCATTATAGTTGGTGTACCATTTACCCTCAGTTTTCTCTTGCGTGGAGTACGCTTCGGAACTGGTGTACTTTCACCAATTGGATCACTAGCATCCATTAGTCCATTGAGAGATCCTGTATCAGATGTATTAACGATAACACTTGCACCGTCATCACCTGATGCCGCATTAGAATGACACTTCTCATTTCCACATAGTTGTTTTTTGAAGGGTAACATTTCAACAGCTTCCTGGATGAGGGTTGGCAATGGCTTGCAGCAGAAATCACATAACCAGGGAGAAGCTGGCTTACTGCAACGCTTGTACACGGTTGGTGTCAATCTGGTACAAACTTTGTGGAACCAACATCCACATGCATCACATTGCAAACCTTCATCCACCGGAAATTTACAGCTGGGACGACTGCAAACATGATTATCGCTGACCATGTTATTCACTCATGTCGTATACTAACTAAAGTACTCGGTCAAAATTCAGACAAGGGGACTTAAGTTGTGACAACGCAAAGATCGACCTTAAGCCTCAAAAAATGATTAAACTTCAAACACTGACTTAAGTACTTCAGGTCAAGGGTTATATGAAAGCTCTTGATGTGGATTACACAACAAAAGCAGAAATGTCAAAAGTGTGGAAAAGTTTTCTTCCTGTTTCCAAAGCGCGCGTTACCAGCCAGGCAGAATTCCTTGTTTCTGATTCTTTCTGACAATCCATCTGATCTTCAGTAACGAGCCGGCGTAGGCAGTTGTTGATGAATGTCTGTAGTTTGTTGGAAATGCCTTTCGTAACGCGCCAAGTCTCTGAGCCATATAGAAGCACTGACTTGACGTTCATGTTGAAAATCCGGATGTTGTTCACGCTTTATGCTGGGTGCAGTGCAGAAGGTCACACTGGTTTCAGGCTAATCAACGCTTGTCTTGCTTTTCCGATCCTGGCTGGCTTTGACGTCCTCGTCTGTGCCGCGTGTAGTTGAAACAGTGCTGCCTAGATAGATGAAAGAGGCTACTTCCTTTGAGTTTCTCCCACTGATGGTGATCGGAGCTTGTTGCTGCTGCTGTTGTTGGTTGGGTATCTTCATCACCTCTGTCTTCTCTACGTTCACGTGAAGTCTCGTCTCTCTTCGCTGCCTGTTTTGTCAACTTGTTAGTTTTCGCCAGTAGATCTTCGAGTTTGTGCGATATTAGACACAAGTCATCGGTGAAATCCAAATCTTCTAGGCTCTTTTTATTGGTCCAGCGTATGCCCATCTTCTCGCTCCTCACGGTTTGCTGCATGGTCCAGTCCGCCACATTTAGGAAGATTATGGGTGATAGTAGGCAGCCTTGTTTTACTCGTGACTTCACTTCAAAAGTACCACTGAGCTTCTCATTGTGAATTACTTGGCATGTGGCGTCTTCATATAGTTGTTGAATGAGATTGATAAAGGTTTGTGGTATTCCGTAGTGTTGAAGCAGTAGTTGCCAAATTACTTGTTGGTGGACGCTGTCGAAAGCCTTTTCAAAGTGTTTAAAGTTGAGGTGTAGAGTTGACTGCCATTCTATGCTTTGTCCTATGATGATGCTTAGCGTTGCAATTTGGTCCGCATATGATTTGTACTTCCTGAATCCAGTCTGCCTTTTCGGGTTGTAGTTTTGAATGCAGCGCATCCTTTAGTCTCTCCAAGATGATGTGGCTTAATATTTCGCTTACTTTGGGTGGACAGAAGTGGAGCATGATTCAGCACCAGTTCTTGCGAAGACTATTTGGCAATACATAGCATCGTTTATTTAAGGTGTGCATAAATCGAAGGTGGCAGTAGTATTCAACTATAGTTGTCCAGAATATTTGACTTCACATTACGAAGAGTTAGCTGCATTATTATCTCCACAGTTCCCCTTTATTTTCCCTTTCTTGTAAGCTTGATTCCGAACCGTTTAGTGTAATATGCACCCTAAGGGTTAGTTTTGTTCTCAGCTGCGCATTCGCAAGGTTGGTTAACTCGACTATTATGGTAAATAACGTAACATTTGTTTTAATCACTATTATGAAGATGCTTCTTGAGGTAATATTTTAGTGTGAAAAGGTTACAATTTATGTACTAACCAATGGGTTGTCGTTGTACACCTTTATGTGCTGGCTAAATCTTGCTCGTCAGTGGGAATTGTTTGTGAAGGGTTTTCTCTAGGTACATTACTTTTTTAAATTTATCATCTGAAAGCATTATGGAATGGAAGTATACAGCCACTTAATTCGTGATGTTTTACATCAGTTTATGTTGCTTATTTCTGTCTAGCTTAAAAAAAAATATCGCTTCATGTAACTCACTAGTCTCACAGAAAAGTCTGTGAGTAGTATGTATGTTTACCTAGACGTGACATCGGAAAGTACCAATGAATAACATATGAACTCTGTAATCTTACTGTGTGGCAATTTTTGAAATATATAAGGTTTACTTAACTAGACATCTTTTTCATGGTTCGCAACACCAGAGTACATATTTTACTTTTAGTAAAACATAGCACCAATGTATGAAGTCTCTGAGTGTTGGTTTAAGCCATGTAGGGTGATGCAGACTACGTGGTTGGGGTCTGCGGGACAAGAGGAACCAGTGGTTGGAGACTGACTCTAGGTGATATGGCTGAGAACCGATGTCAGTGGCGCAGATGTATACATACATTATCCTCATCTTAACTCTGTATTGGATATCACCATTTATTCATTCTTCCTTTCTCTCTTTTAGTACTTTATATTTCTTTTGGCTGCATTCTCTTATCTTCATCCTTCACCTCACTACCTTTTTACTTGATGTAGTGATATGAGGTGTGGCAACTCGAACCGTTACGCAGTAATGCTTGGTGCTATGTTGATATTGATTGATTGATTTAGCCATTAACAAGAGCGTTTAGGTTAAATTCCTTTTAGTAGTTGATCATTAAATTACTATGTACGACAGTTCACTTGTACTGTAATTGTAATTATTTATGGAAGTATATCGGAGACGATTTCTTTCCTCAAGCGTCAAAAGTATAAACCATATGCCTCAGTTTTTGACTACTTGGCGCCACATCAACAGTTTGTTCGCAGATCAATTGTGCGAAATTCTTCATCTCCGTGACATACACTAAGAGCTGAAAATATTCAGTTGCTGTTTTTCAATGCCATTATCTCTTAGGTATCCTTTGAGCCACTTACGTCCACTGTGTAAGCAGCGTGTTCAGAAATGGCAACTGAGTGGTTGAATTCATCCTACTACAACAGTTATAGTAGGTCGAACAAATTCTAGGTATAAATAAACATGGGAGCAGTTTTGAAGTTTGGCTCAAAGTACTAGGCAAAGAGGGCAGGTTATTCGTTCAGGTTATCAATCTTTCACATGTGTTCCATGTGCCGAGGTACCGTCTACTTCGTTTTGTTGTAAGTCAGGGTAGTTTTAGTTTAGAAGCAAAGGGAGACTAGAACAAGATATAAAACCAATCCATAAAGTTTATGACCTCAGGTTAGCACTATCTAGGCTTCCTGGTTGGGTTTATGGAAAGAATAAGAATCACTGGTTGGAAAGTTTGCGAAACGTCTCACATGTGTATACACTTTGCCACTTTCAAAGCCTTAAGTGCTTTTGTTAAGTTTTATCTCTTTATTCTCTTCCCTTATATACTTTTGCCTACTTTTATTTCATTCTATTCCTAATCGTGTTTTTGCATGCCACTGTGAAGTATGCAAATTTGAACCGATGCATTTTCCCCGGGGTTCTACAATGATGTGTCTGGTACCAACTGCTGATTGTAACTATTAGGGAACCCTAGTCCCCAAGAAAAACTAACTTAAAATATGTATATATTATCATTGTAAAATTTAGACCCTATTTTTGGGCTTTTTTTGCTCCATGCAATGTTACTTTTACCGCAATTTAGTATGCTAAACGCTGATTGATTCATCTTACATTCTTATTATGTTATTTTGTTTTCCCTGGCCAAAGCCATATAAACAACTGAGTTCTCAGTTTCTATGATTTGGTTGAAGTAAATATACTTCCAATCCCACCGTTTTCTTGTAGTGTCAGCTGAGTATCAAGTTGAGAAGTCGTTGTTCTATCGTTAATCGTATCTTATCGGGGCATTGTATCGTTATATATACCATGGATAAGAGTAACAACCTTTAAAAAGGAAACAACTCTTCTGTGATAACCACAAACTAGTCAGTCTGACGGGCATTGTCCAAGATTCTCGGTTTTATACTGGTCCGATGCCTAACTGAAGCTCAAGAACAAAAGAGTACTTACCGTCACCTATTACTAGCTATACTTCTGGACTTGAGGACAGTATTCCGCAGAAGTCTTACAGAAGTACCTCTCACTAAAATTGCCACAAAAAATCTCCATTATTAGTTGATGTCATCATGAAGATGCTTATCGAAGTATCCATCTCGCCTGAATTTAAGAAAGATTGATGTTACGGTAGGAAACGTCCTAGTCAAAGTGTACAGACTTCATAGTACTGTAAAGATGCTCACAGGATACGAAGGTTTTTGAGCATATTGAATGAGTCTAAGGATCTTTGTGATGCATTACTCATCACTCGAATAAAAATTGTTGCTTCAGAACGTGTCTACCTTGATACCTTGTTTGACAATGGAAACCGAAGTAGTTGAACACGCCGATTACTTGATTCACACTTGGAGAATTGGGTCAGTAGTAGTGCGTTGATAGCCGACGACATTTTGGGACGCATACAAAGAGCTTAATTGGCTTTTGATGCTTGTAGCACTAGTATGCTATTACCCACTAAGGGTTGGGTGTATATTGCAACAGTTCGCTTCGTCATACCATACGTCTACGAGATTTGGTTATTACAATAGGAGATAGGACTGCCTTCGTAGCACTTGCTGCACAGAGTGATGAACATCGAGGTTAGATTTAGTCTTGGGTAAGAGAGTAAGTCACTTGATTAGATTGTAAGGCTTCATCAAATGAAATGGCTTGAACTTATGTTACGTATAATTCGTCACCATCTACCCCAACGCTCTGTGTTAACTAAATTGATCAGACTAAACATAGTCTTAGTCCACGAAGTCTCTAACTCTTACGGAGGTCTGCCTCTCGTCACCTGACTACTCAGAGGTTGACCTAATCGCGGGAGAATTTCCGTTAGACCTAGAATACGCAGATGACATAGTCCTGTTAGGTGAAGACACTGACAAGATGCAGAGTCTTCTGAACACTGAGTGGTAATTTGAGAATGTTTGGGATGTGGTTCTCACCACCGAAATGCAAATTGTTGCTTCAGGATTGGTCTTCAATGGTGCCTCACCGCCGCTAACAATAGAGAATGAGAGTAATGGTTGAGTGCGTCAACCACTTCACTTACCTGGGAAATAGGATCAGCCCTAGTGGGTTAGTTGACGATGAAATCTCTACATGAATCCAAAAGGCTCGACTGGCTTTTGCCAACTCACGCCACCTGTGGTACCGCCGTGATATCCGATTATCTATTGTGGGTGGCGTGTACAGCACAGCAGTCCGCTCTGTTCTACTCTATGGCTGTGAAACATGGCCATTGAAAGTGGAAGACATGAGAGGGCCTCAGGTGTTTGACCACTGTTTCCTTCGTAGTATATGCCGTATTACGTGGCGTCACCACGTGAGTAATGCAGAAGTCAGGTGTAGAGTTTTAGGGAGTAGAGATAAATCAGTTGACGAGGTGATGAACCTTCATCGACTGAGATGGCTGGTTCGGACACGTATGACGTATGGCTAGTCGCCGATTGCCTCGTCACACAATGTTGGCCGAAGTAGATTCAGACTGGAAAAAGGCTCGAGGTGGTCAGACTAAAACATCCCATCAATGTATGAAGTCGTTGATTGTTGGTTTGAGTCATGTGGGGTGGCGATGCAGACTAGGTGGTTGGTGTTGGTGGGACAAGAGAAGCCAGTGGTTGGAGACTGAGTGTCGGTGATGTATCATGTCTGAGAACCGATGTGAGTGTTGCAGATGTATCCCCACCCACATTATCCTCATTTTAACGACGCAATACCGAATGTCACCGTTTCCTCATTCTTCCTTTCTCTCTTTTAGTACATGATATTTGTTGTGACTGTATTTTCTTTTCTTCATCTTTTACTTCACTGACTTTTTACTTGATGTGGTTGATGTGAGGTGAGGTATGGCGGATTGGCGGACCGTTAGGCATTAATGCCTAGTCCTATGTTGATGATGATAACCATATGCTGACCTGAGGCATGTAGGGGAACACTGACTGTCAGATTGACGTCCGCGTTCAAACCGAAACCTATTGATGTGGACTAATGATCATATATCTGAGAATCAATTGCAATGGTGCAGACACATTCAAGCCTATTCTGCATGTAAACCGTCTGATCATATTTCTAGTTTCTACTTTAGTCCATTTTCTTTTGGTTCTATGGTGTAGCACTACTTTCAGTGATAACAATTTCTTGACGTGCTAATTTTAGGACAAGACAATTTGAACTGTTAACTAACTGAAATAAACAACCGAATAAGTTTGGTGTATGCCAATCTGTCGCATAGCTCATTAGTTCAAAATGGTATCCTTTACCATGGTTTACAGGTAGTAATGTTTTTTGTCACTTTTGCTAACAGGTATGCAAGCTAATTGTGCTTAGCTCGTTGTTCTGATTATTTCTGCTATTTCCATTTCCTTCTGAGCCGTTTTACCTTGATTGAAATAAGACCAACAAAGCATAGTCTGAGAATCTTTTATTGTAGTATTTTTATTGCTCAAAGAATAAAATAACAAAGCAAGGTTGTTACGTCGTTATTCTACAAAAGGAGTGACGGAATCTTGGTATATCTTTCAGATAACCACAATGTCTCCTTGGAATGTTGGCTGTTATTGATCACTTCGGTGTATGCACCTATGATATATCGTTAGTGAACGTTTGGTTCTTTGGTTTCAGAATTTTAGTTGTAGAAGCAAGACTGATTGAACGAAGAAATGTATATTCCTTTTCGATTAGGTCTTCATCTTAAGCTCTACACTAATATTGCATAGTTTTACAATTTAATCAAATTACCAATCATGTGGTCATGTCTCGGAAATAATCATGTCAATAATCAATAGGAGTTACTCAAATTGGAAATATGAATATTGATAGAAACAAGGGGAACGGAGAAGAGGTGTACAAAGTAAACCTAGAAGTTACATCATATTGTGACGGCCACGGTAATGAAAGTGGTCGAACAAACTTCTTTTGTATACAAAGGTTAGGTTTGTAAAGGTGGATTGGAATCGCCTCTACTATGTGAAGTAACCGAGTGCATAATCCATGTGGTAAATCAATTGGAATCTGATGGATGATTTTGAAGGCTTTTCTAGTAACCACTTGATGTCTTGTGTCAACTAAGTGTGTAAGTATGGAGGTCTTTATAGTTCTAATTTGTCCCTTGTTCAACCATGATGGGTGGTGTTCAGAAATTCGACGATGGAACTACCTCATTGTACGCCCAATGTAACTAGCTCCACAGGAGCAGTTGAATTGATAAATGCACATAGAAGTGACAGAATCAGGTAGTTTGTCTTTATTTCTTGCACCTAGAATCGGGCGATTGTAGAAGGCGCGAAATAATTTAGCGGCTAGGAAGGATTTATGCAAGACTCTTTTTATGCGTTTTGTGATGATCTCACTAGCAATATCACTCTTAAATGGCAGCCTCAAGAAGATTTACTTCTTAGGAACTGTTGGCATTGTTGTCTTAACCCTCGTAATGTGTATTTGCTTAGTCACAAACTTGTCTGGGTAGCCATTCCTCCTAAGCAGATCACGGATGGTGGTGCACTCTTCCTTTGTAGCATCATTTGAGCAAATAGCTGTGGCACGGTATGCTAAGCATTTCACTAGGTTCCTTTTGTATTGGAGGGGTACAGCACTAAAGAAGTACTTATATTGACCTGTTGATGTTGGCTTTCTATAAACAGTTCGTCTCAGGTTTCCATCTGACCTTCTTACCAACAGAACATCAAGAAATGGGATACTGTCATTTTTCTCCTCTTCCATTGTGAAGTTGATTGCTGGATGAAAGCTACTGAAATTATTCAGAACAGCATTCTTATCAGTCTCACTTTTCAGAAGTATAAAGCTATCATTCGTGTAACGATAATATAACTCTAAACAGCTAATAGTATCGTCCACTGGATCATTCTCAAGTTTTGCCAGAAAAAAATGCGCTAAGAGAGGGCCAAGGGGTGATCCTATAGCAACAGCATCAGATTGCCGGTAGAATTCATTGTTGAAAAGAAATTGTGCATTCATCGTACACCTCAGAAGTAGTTCTTTCAATGTGTAGACTGAAATACTTATTTCCATGCCATGCTTCATGAGTTCGTTGCAAATAAAGTCTACTGTCTCCATTAAAGGAATGTTAGTAAAAAGAGGCTTCAATAGTTGTACTAACCATTTTGCTGTTGTATGATACAGATAGTTAGTCATGTCAAGAACTGGTTGAAGAGGCAGACCGTTTCTATGCAGTTTTGGTAGACTGTAAAGTCTAGGTGTAATGCTTCCAGTAGGTTTCAGCATTTTGAAGATGCTTTCTGAAATGAAACCCTGTTGTTTTATCTTTTTCAGTGATTCGGTTAGATGTTTGTAGGTTTCCCCTGTTGTATCACCATAAGCGGCTAATTTCTGAAATTTACTTTCATCATTTTATCCATGTACTCTTTCCTGATCCTATATGTGGCTTGGCAATCACGATATTCGCACTAGTTTTAAGCTTTTTCAAGGCTTCTTCTCATACTGTTCCTACTAGTCGTGTACTTTAGGCAAGAGTCAACGAATATAATCTTAAGTCTATCAACGTCTTCACTAGATGAGATGGTACCAAACCTTCCGTCTGTGTATACATGTTCTCAAACTGTATTTCCGTTTCCATCTTACTCATCATATTAGTCGGATAGAGTATCATGAATCCATAAGACCTAGATATGACTAGTATTCTAATAGCAGAATACAAATTTGATAATTCTCTACTGATTTATTTATTACTGAGTTGTCAGTTTGTATTAATTGTTTGTTTCGTTCTTTTTTAGATTCTTGTACACGTTGAATGAATTGTCAATCTTCTTGAATGTTTAACGTCAATTCCTTGTTATATACAATAAAAACTTGTCAATGTTCCAAGCTTCTAGATAGATGAAATTAAAAATAATTTTTAATTGAAAATAATAAATCCTAACAAGTAGAATAAACCTGTTGTCTAGTACATACTGTCCACTGTATGGAGTGTATGCTAAATTATATTGGTGCATTCATCTCATTATTGTCAATCTCGTTCATTTTGCTATTATGTTTCTGTTGGAATAAAAAACAAAGGTAACTTTAAGAAAAAAAGAATATTTTGACCATTAAATTATTAATTTTTCTTTTCCAGCTTGATACAAAAAGGGAGTAATTCACATCATGATGTTAGCGTTAAATCTTGTCAGGTCAGTGTACATCTGTATATCTATGTTTGTAATAGTTGTATTCAAGGAGATCGCTTGTTCAGGTGTTTTGGCAAATTCCTTTTCCTCATAAACCTTAAATACTTCTGACTTTATAGGGATTAACTTACTTCCCTAGAGTTGATCTTGTTGACTTGGAGTATATACAGATAACATTATCGTGCTAGGTAAAGTTGCTGACAAAATACAGGGTCTCCTGAACCTGCTAAACAGAAATATGAGGATGTTTGACATGTTTTTCTCTCTCACTTATCAAATATTAGATGATGCTCCGGTAATGAACTTCTGCAAGTACTTCCCAACTTAATGATAGGAAGTGAAGTGGTGGAATGTATCAACCAATTGCATCAACCTGCTGAATAGACTAATTGGTGACAAAATCTCAGCTAGGATACAGAAGGCTCATTTGGCATCTGCCAACTGGGGAGATACTTGACTACCTATCGAAAGATGAGTATATTGGTCTGTGAGATATGTCCGTTGAAAGTAGAAGACATGAAGTGATTACAGGGTTTTGATCATAGGTGTCTTCGTAACATCACTCGCGCTTCGTGGGATCACCGTGTGAGCAATGTTGAGGTCAGGCAAAGGGTACTAGATGAGACCGACAAGTCAGTTAATGAGATTATAAACCTTAGTCGACTTGAAGATGTACTGCACATGCCGAGCCACTGGTTATCTCAATGTGCTGTGGTACAAGTTGGATTAGATTGGAAGATGATATAAGGTAGCGAAACCAAGATATAGCAGCAGTCGACGAAGTCTCTGACTTCTGGCAGCTGATGTAATCACTCGTTGGCACCTTCTAAGGCTTAGGGGTCTGTACGAACCTTTAGCTCAAGGTTATTTATTCTCTCGCACCGCTTTATCTTCTTTCATATCAGTCTTTTTCTACCGACTACTGTGAAGTGTGAGGATTTGAGCCAACGCACCTGTATGTAACGTTCTATGTTGATATTTTCAGTCGGTCAGTGCTCATCAGGAGTAGGATAATTGTAGCTGGATAACATCGAAATTCTTTGAGGGGCCACTTCATGTCAGTATATAATTAACGATTTATTGGTAAACAGATGTGATACACTAGTCAGCTGAAGGTTTCGATGTTTGTTACATTCATTCCCTATTACGACATTCCGAAGTAATGTTACTTTTCTTATGAATAGTTATTTCGTTTACCTCTTTCCTCATGAGGTGTGACTCATTAGCGAAGGTGCTTGACTATCACGGGTTTGAACGCCACTCCACCTACCAAGGTAAAGGTAGTCAAGTGGGAGTTAACACTAGTTATTCGATACTTCCACGTAAGAACAACACCATTCAGTTAATTTTGGAGGAAATTGTGTGTAGTAGTTGTTATATCTTTACCTAGATGGGTCATAGAAATGCCCGAAATTCCTATGGGTTAGTTGATTCTACATTCATTTACGCCAGGCTAGCTGACTTAATGAGAAGATAAATGGAAATGTACAAGGCTTAAAGCGTTGGTGCCCTAATCAGAATATGAAAGAACAAGAACAAAGATGGATACATGAAGGACATTCAAAACTAGTCACTTATGGCTGTCATTCTCTCTGGCTACGGATAAATTGGTCTAGGCGAGTGTGTGATTGGTGCCTAGTTAGAGCATACGGGATCGATCACGAGTGGTGTTTGCTTACCTTTTATTGGTTACTAACTAATATAATGTGAGACAGTGTGTTATCTTATTGTCTTAACTAACTTTAAGGAAGATCCCTTCGTCTAGATCAGTGTTGACTAGTGAACCACCATTCAGAATATGCTATTTGATAACCTTGGTGCCAAACTATGACGTTGTCAGCTGTCACCTCAACGACACAAAACTGGTAACAGTATGACGAAGATAAAGTTCAACTGTAGTTTACTGTCATGACCGTGTGGGGTTGCGTGCATGGGTATAATGATACTGAAACTCAATAGACACCTTTACAACTGACCTCGCTTAGTACCTTCTGCTTCAATGAGCCGCGTAAAATCAGAAAACAAAAGACGGCCTATGACCGCAAGAACAACGATAACTTTTATCCGGCAAATGCATGACATATATATATGTATTTACAAAACTCTCTCCAATTAGGTTCTCATGTCAGCGCATGCATAAATATCATGATCTGATCATGACTTGAAAACAACTCCCCCTATTGGTTGCCTTTTTGTCGCTACATTACACTATTCTATTTCCTATTTTTCTATTTTCTTCTAATGCTCTATTCTCAACCCTGTTAAGCCAACTGAATAGTAATGTCCTAAACTACAATGTCTAAGGTTTTCAGTTTATGTCACAGAATAGTTAACTAATCATAACCCTAAATAATTCTTATTTCCTCCTTTCCTCTCCTTTAGAAAACTAATCATATTGATCATAAACGTTTCATATCTCGATGTAAACAACTCTATCGAAATGATTGTAATGCCTCGGTGACTGTTTCCAATGATTTTAAGCCTAATCATATATTAATTGAAACTTCAAATCTTGTAACAAATGAAAGTGATTTAGCTTATGCTACTACAATTGAACTAAGAGAAAATCTGAATAATAGAAAGATTATACCGCCTGGTTACCAATTACTACGGTATGTTTATGCTTTTATATATACTAATGTACTCATGTATACATATTTATAAACGTGAAATTGCTTTTATGTTTCACTTGCAGCTAAGTTATACATTTAAAAATACATCTGCTTCAGTAAAAAGTATACCTTTTATGCAAATTCATAATTGTCATCAGTTAACAGTGACATGTCAACCACTTCACTTACCTAAGAAGTAGGATCAGCTGTGGTGGGTCACTGGGCGATGGTTACAAAAGGCTCGGCTGGCTTTTACCAACTTACGTCACCTATGGCGCCGCCATCATATCCGATTATCTATTAAGGGTCGCATGAACTGCACAACATTCCGGTCTATTCTACTCTATGCCTGTGGTAGATGGCCACTGAAGGTGGAAGATATGAGAAGGTTGGCTGCAAGTGTTTGACCACCGTTACCTTCGTAGTATAAGCCATATTCCATGGTGTCACCATGTGAGTAACGCACAAGTCAGTTGACACGGTTGTGAACCTTCATCAGGCTGAAAAAATGTCCGAGGTGGTCAAACTAAAACATCCCATCAATGTATGAAGCCGTTGATTGTTGGTTTGAGTCATGTGGGGTGGCGATGTAGACTAGGTGGTTGGTGTCGGTGGGACAAGAGGAACCAGTAGTTGGAGACTGAGTGTAGGTGATGTATCATGTCTGAGAACCGATGTGAGTGGTGCAGATGTATCCCCACCCACATTATCCTCATTTTAACGACGCGATACCGAATGTCACCGTTTCCTCATTCTTCCTTTCTCTCTTTTAGTACATGATATTTGTTGTGACTATATTTTCTTTTCTTCATCTTTTACTTCACTGACTTTTTACTTGATGTGGTTGATGTGAGATGAGGTATGGCGGATTGGCGGACCGTTAGGCATTAATGCCTAATCCTATGTTGATATTGATGATGATGATGATGATGATGATGAACAGTAATGTTATGGTAGTTTATATGAGATAGACGTGGTGTTTTCGAGACTTTGTATTATTGACACTGGGATTTAAATCAGCCAACTTCCTGGTTAACCTTTCACGATGCTATCTGCTAACCAAACTCTTGTTTCACTTCAATCATGAAGGGCTTTATTAATATAAGAGTAAAACTTGTACATTATGATAGAATGTAATTCTATTTTTATTGGTTTATCAGATTTATCACATTGTAAAGGAACAATGGTGTTTACTGGATTATGTTTTGGACACAGAATTTATTGTTCATAGTCATATCAAGATAATTACACAACTATAAGATATCCTTTGTATAGTCCTAATTTTCTTGACCTCCTTTGTGACATGGATAGTATTCGGAACAGGTACTGAGTCATTCTTGTTACTGTGTATACTAGGTGATGATTCGATGAAGAAAGATTCAGTTATCAATCTCTCCCTCCAACCTGTCATGTTAGTTGGTTTTAAGGATTTTCACCTTGTCCTATCTTATTGTATGGTTGTGTGTATTGGCATGTAAAGCTTATGGTTGAGCCTCCCTTTTCTAAATTCCTTACCTTACTAGGATCTACCAATTTTGATTTAACTAGGTTTTTGTGTTCGGAGAGCCTAATTGACCTCGGCTGGTTGAATACTTTGATCTGTGTATTTGACCTCCCAATCGTTGCAAACGATTTGGTAATCTAAGTTATTCTACTTAGTTGAATCAATTACTATTATTATTTTTCCCTTGGGTTCCTAGTGGAACATACGGCTTCAGTAGCACGTGTCCGTTGCACTGTCTTCTCTGTAGTCTTTTGAACCTCGCTCCACGACTGCCCACAAGCTTTCATTTCTTCTTCACATGGTCTCCTCCATATCACCCTCGGACACCCTCACCTGGTTAACTAGTTCACTAGTTACTAGCCGGTCCTTAGCCCGGGTAAAGAGGGAAGTTCGGGCTTAGGGCTATCAACCCTACCCCGTAAAACCAATCCAATCGCTAAAAAAACTTCTAAGCACAAAGAAAATATAAAAATACTTGGATCAGTAGGATGTTTTAACTTACAAAGGTTATTTCGAAGTGAGTTTACAGGTTAAAATTCCACTCTAAACCCAGTCAGCCTGATCAAGAATCCTTCGTAGTGTTTCTAAGGTGTCTTCTTTGTATGGTTTTGCCCGACTGCCTTGTGAATTCGGGATGAATCACTATGGCTTGATAATGATATTCACACTGACTGGCCAATTCATCAACATAAATGCATACACACATTAACCTCGTCTTAACGCTTATACTTAGTTTCATCATCATCTCATTTCCTTTTCCTTTCTTTTCCTGCCTTCTACTTTTACTCCCTTTGACTGATTTCTCTTCCCCCCTTTGTCTTTCATTTTATTTATTGCCTTGTCACTTGATGTGCTAACAAGAGGTGAGCTATGGGAACTTGGATCGTTACGCAGTAATCGCAGGTCCTATCTGAATGATGATGATGATGACGAGATATGAAAACTTCCGACACCTGAGTTTTATAGTCCTGTCACCCATCTCATATTCTTCGCTTTTATTGCTAATAAAAACTTTTCACACATCTCTCGCATACATGTATTACGTCATCTCCATTACACACATGTTCACGGTGTCAGCTGACTCGATGAACAAGATTCTTTTATAAAGGAAACATTAATAATTATCCTCTACATTTGATCAAGAAATTCATACAAACACATAAAACATGAAAGAGTAACAGTAACAGTAAGAGTAACACGAGTAGAAAGGAGTTAGTCCACAATCTCCATTGTGTTATCATTGGAAGAGGGCACATCAGAAACTCTATGTAGGATTCCCAACATGGCTTGAATTAGAGTGGCATTTAAACCTACAAACTCATTCAGGGATGAGCTTTGACAGTCCAACACATCCAATTCAACAAAATAATCTGACCTATCAAATTCCATACAATGACTGTGAGTCAGGTCAAATACATAGATGAAACTAGTCAGTTGGGGTTAGTTAGATTATCACAGCATAAGAATGTATTCTCATTCAGATATTATTTAGAAGTAAGACTGATTGAACAAACAAATGTATATATTCCTATTCAATTAGGTCTCTCTCTCTTCAACTTTACACTAATATTTCTCCAGCTTGACAATTCAATCAAAATACTCATGAAGTGAACAATAATCATAGAGATTTTGAGTAAGTCATGAAGATGATGATAAGTTTTACAAATTAAGAGGCAAATAATCAATAGAGTAACTAAAAAATTGGTAATATAATGAAGCAGGTTAGAATGTCAATAGTTTCTAAGGAGAAAATCTTCTTGAAGCTGAAATTTAAGATTGATATTGTCAGTGAGATCATCACAAAACGCATAAAAAGAGCTTTGCAGAAAGCATTCTCAACAGCTAAGTTATCTCCCATCCTCTACAAATGCATGATGCTATGTGCAAGAAATAAAGACAAACTGCTTGATCCTGGTACTTTCATGTACAATTATCAGTTCAACTGTTCCTATAGAGATAGCTACATTGGGCGAACAATTAGGCAAGTCCATTGTAGAGTTTCTCAGCACCATCCATCATGGTTGAACAAGGGATAAATTAGAACAATAAAGAGTTCCACATTTGCACACCTAGTTGACAACGAGGATACTAGAAAAGCTTTCAAAATTATTCATCATATTCTAACCCATTTACCACATACTAGAATTACTCGCTTGCTTATTTCACATAGCAAATGTGATTGAGATCCACACCTTTACAAACAAACCTAACCTTTGTATTCCAATCAAGTTTGTTCGACCACTTTTATTACCTTCGCCATCACAATATGATATAACTTCTAGTATTATTTTGTACAACTCTGCCTTCCTCCTTCTCTTTTTTCTTTATCTATATTCATTTGTTTTTTCTTATCATTGCATAATCACCATTGTCTCTGAATGAACATTCATCAACAATGATTCCATTTACTTGAGAATAACCGTGCTTCATTATATTACCAATATTTTAGTTACTCTATTGATTTCAAGTTGTTATTCATCGAAGACTGACATCAGTTGGAGAGGAACGAAGGAAACCTGGGAGCACTGGACAGTTGTTTCGTCCTAGTATGGGACTCCTCAGCAGTGCGCACCCACGACCCCACCAGCAGGGATCGAAACCGCGACCTTCAGGTTCCGCGGCCAGCGCGTTACCATTGAGCCACTGGGTCAGAATCCAATGCTCCATATTTTCAACTTCTGTTAGCTCACGATATAGCGCAAACCGCCATTCAATGTCATCGTTGAGTATCTGTCCTCACGGCCATCAGGCTTTGACTCCACCGGTCACGACTTGTCATTGGAACTTCGGGAATACTTCTCGAAGCTAGTCACCAATGAGCATCAGTTCAATTAAATTTTTTTTTTGGATTGATCATTTGCCTCTTAATTTGTAAAACTTATCATCATCTTCATGACTTACTCAAAATCTCTATGATTATTGTTCACTTCATGAGTATTTTGATTGAATTGTCAAGCTGGAGAAATATTAGTGTAAAGTTGAAGAGAGAGAGACCTAATTGAATAGGAATATATACATTTGTTTGTTCAATCAGTCTTACTTCTAAATAATATCTGAATGAGAATACATTCTTATGCTGTGATAATCTAACTAACCCCAACTGACTAGTTTCATCTATGTATTTGACCTGACTCACAGTCATTGTATGGAATTTGATAGGTCAGATTATTTTGTTGAATTGGATGTGTTGGACTGTCAAAGCTCATCCCTGAATGAGTTTGTAGGTTTAAATGCCACTCTAATTCAAGCCATGTTGGGAATCCTACATAGAGTTTCTGATGTGCCCTCTTCCAATGATAACACAATGGAGATTGTGGACTAACTCCTTTCTACTCGTGTTACTCTTACTGTTACTGTTACTCTTTCATGTTTTATGTGTTTGTATGAATTTCTTGATCAAATGTAGAGGATAATTATTAATGTTTCCTTTATAAAAGAATCTTGTTCATCGAGTCAGCTGACACCGTGATCATGTGTGTAATGGAGATGACGTAATACATGTATGCGAGAGATGTGTGAAAAGTTTTTATTAGCAATAAAAGCGAAGAATATGAGATGGGTGACAGGACTATAAAACTCAGGTGTCGGAAGTTTTCATATCTCGTCATCATCATCATCATTCAGATAGGACCTGCGATTACTGCGTAACGATCCAAGTTCCCATAGCTCACCTCTTGTTAGCACATCAAGTGACAAGGCAATAAATAAAATGAAAGACAAAGGGGGGAAGAGAAATCAGTCAAAGGGAGTAAAAGTAGAAGGCAGGAAAAGAGAGGAAAAAGGAATGATTTCACATTGAATTTCATTTTAATGCCTATCAAGTTTTCCAGTCTTATTCATATCCATTTTCTTTTTTCATTTAGTCAAGAAAGTAATTCACATCGAAATTGTGAACTCCCACCGGTGCCCACATATTCAAACACAAATTTCACTGAGGTATGTTTAACACTTATATACATCAAATGTTATTGGATAATTTCTCCCCGTCATATATATATCTGTTCCTTTCAAGTGGAGACAGAAGTAAGACAAAGCTGCTTACCATCACCGATAAGCTTTCTGATTATGATGAACTGGATCATGCAGCAAACTGTGGGAAGCTAGAAGATGGGTATACGCCGAACCAACGAAAAGAGCCTAGAGCATTTGGATTTCCCCGATGATGACTTATGTCTAATGTCACACAAACTTGAAGATCTACAGGCGAAAACTACCAAGTTGACAGAAGAGGCAGGGCAGCGAAGACGGGACTTCCTTCAGGTGAACATAGAGATGACGGAGGTGATCAAGATACCCAACCAACAACAACATAAACGACAAGCACTAATCAGCACTAGCAGAAGAAACCTAAAGGAAGTAGTCTCTCTTACTTGTCTAGGCAACATCGTCTCTACTACAGGTGGCGGCACAGACGAGGATGTCATAACCAGGATCAGAAAAGAAAGACAGACCTTTCATTAATCTGAAGTAATCACTGCGGAGATCTACTGCACTCAGCATGAAGCGTGAACAACATGCGAATTTTAAACACCAATTCAGTCAAGTCAGTGCTTCTATGTGATTGTCCAGAAACTTGACGCGTGACGAAAAGCACTTCGAACAAACTACAGACATTCATCAACAACTGCCTACTCTGGCTCGTTACTGAAGATCAGATCAGATCAGATCAGATCAGATGGATTGCCAGAACAATGAGAATAAGCAACAAGGAACTCTGACTAGGTGTCAACGAACCAACCATGAACCCATCACCCAACAAATATACACTTGAAGGAAGTTGAGATGGACTGTATTGGGCATACACTGAGAAGGCCGACTGGAGACATCACATGTCAGGCCAGGCACTCGAGTGGGACCGAGATGGGAAGCGACGAGTTGGGCGTTCGAGGTGAGGGTGACATGGAGTAGATCATGTGAGGAATAAATGAGAGCTTGTGGAAAGTCGTGGCGTCAGGTTCAAAAGTTTGCAGAGAATAGAGTGTACTGGAGACGTGCTACTTCAGCCGTATGTTCCACTAGGCACACAATTCGCAAATAATAATAGTAAACCACGGGTACTATCTCAGATAGTTGAGGTGGTAATCAGTGTGATGCTCTGTCTCTCATTCTTATTCGCTTATTATTTCGATTGGGATGAAAAGTCCTGACTAGGCAGCAGGCAATGTGAATACGATTAAACGGTAGTAATACATCACAAATTCACATGATAATCGTTGGACAAAGCCCATTGCGATTGAATTGAAATAAAAATCTGTTCACCAGTTGGACTTCGCAACTAGCTCAGTTGGTAGAGTATCGGGCCGGAAACCCCAGTGGTCACTGGTTTGAATTTGACCGTGGTCCAAATTTTCACTTCACCTGCACTTATCACCCAGTATATATATCAGAACGGAAGTTGTAGTTAAAAGTTAAGTGGGGGGCGAATACAAGGTTTAATAGAACATGACGAGTAGAACTCAGTAGATTAAAACTGGGGTTTAGTGTTAGTTGAAAATCGGATGACACAGTAATGATGTAATCAAACAAGTGAAAGATTAAATTAAGACTAGGTTATCACAATGGTTGACGATAGATAGATTCCTTCTGAACACCTAATGTCCGATGTCCGACATTTTTTGACAGTGACCTCAGGGAAGCGACATTTTTCTGAAGTTTGTGCGGCTGATGATGACGTTGTGTAGAATGACGATGAAAGCTTCGTATCACCATTAAACCATCTAGCTCAGAGAAGACAGAACCATCAAAATCCTCTTCTTCCTTCATCATCTCAAAATTCCTGATAAGCGTCAAATCCCTGCCAAGAGGAAAGCCTCAGAATAGAGAACAACTATATTTATTTTCTTCATGAATGTCTAAGTCACCATGTTCTGTTAACTAGTGTCAGATCCAGACCACCTATGAACTATTCAGTGGACTAGAAAACAGTGGATAAAATTGGAAGACACAGGATACAACTGATGATCATTGATGTAAGAGAGAAGGCTCAAGGGGATACTCACAACAGAACGCTTTACAACTCTGGGATTCATCATAGAGTGGTATCAGTTTGCGGAACATCGGAAACCTTGGAGCAATGAACAGCTAACTGTTTCGTCCTAGCACGGGGTTCGTCAATAGTGTGCACCCATCACCTCGCCCACCCCACCAGGGATCGAACCCATGACCTTCATGTTCCGTGACCAGCTGGTTACCACTAAGTCACTGGGTCGGTGGAATCCAATGGTAACGATATCTCATTAGAACTTCAGGAATCACCTCTTGAAGCTAGTCATCAGTAATTGCTTGCCCCGGAACCTGAAGATCCTGAGCGCACACTACTGAGGAATCACAACTGTCCAATGCTCCAAGGTTTTCAGTGTTCCTCTAACTTATGTCAGTCCACAATGAATTCTTGTTTCTTTATACTATCCAATGTCTAACTGTTTTTATTATTGACAATTCAATATTTAGAACAAACAGACTAAATCGAGTAATGATGAATCAAAGAATATTCTAGAAGATACTAGTGATCAACTGATGTATTATTCAGTTCAAACTGTTAAAAGATCAATTGAAAATGATCAACACTTGTATGATATAGCCATTCCTGTATTACGTCCAAATAAATCACGTACTGGTACTTTTGAATTGAACAATCAATTCCTTTATTCGTTATGTGATGATCAAGCATCCGATTCTGATGGATTGTATGCCAGTGTCAGTCATCCTCTGTCTAATAATGATGAAGAGGCTTTACGTAATAACATGAGACGTACAAGTATGAATACAAAAATTAATAGTCGATTACATAATGATATAAATGAAACTAACGGAAGTACTCAAAGAAGTAAGTGTATAATTGATTAATTTGGTGTAATCTCTCTCTCAATTTGGGGTGTGTGTGTGGGGGGGAGGGGTTAATGAAGGACTTATTGATTACAAGTTGGTATTCATCATAGGCTGACATCAGTTGGAAGGAACACTGGAAACCTTGAAGCACTCGACAGCTAGATGTTTCGCCCCAGTGCGCCTTCCGCAACAGGCATCGAATCCATGATCTTCAGGTTCCGTGGTCAGCATGTTACCACTGACCCAATGGGTTGGGGGGTCATCATCATCATCATCTATCCAAATCAACATAGGGACTAGGCATTACTGCGTAACGGTCCGACTTGCCATACCTCATATCACTACATCAAATAAATAGGCAGTGAAGTGGAAGATGAAGATAAGAAGATTCAGTCCAAAAAAATATAAAGTACGAAAAGACAGAAAGGAAGAATGAGAAAATGGTGAGGTTCGGTATAGCATCGTTAAATGAGGATAATGTGGGTGGGGATACATCTGCAACACTCACAACGGTTCTCAGCCATGGTACATCACCTACACTCAGTCTCCAACTACTGGTTCTTCTTGTCCCACCGGCCCCAACCGGCTAGTCTCCATCGTTCCACATGGCTCAAACCAACAGTCAGAGACTTCATATATTGATGGGATGTTTTAGTCTGGCCACCTCGAGCCTTTTTCAGCCTGGGCCTACTTCAGCCAACATTGTGTGACGAGGCAATCGGTGACTAGGCATACGTAGTACGTGTCCCAACCAGCCATCTCAGTCGATGAAGGTTCATCACCTTGTCAACTGATTTACCTCTACTCCCTGAAACTCTATACCTGACGTTTGTGTTACTCACGTGGTGACGCCACGTAATACGACATATACTACGAAGGAAACAGTGGTCAAACACCTGAGGCATTCTCATGTCTTCCACTTTCAATGGCCATGTTTCACAGGCATAGAGTAGAACAGAGCAGACTGCTGTGCAGTACACGTGACCCTTAATAGACAACCGGATATCACGGAGGCGCCATAGATGGGGTAAGTTGGCGCTGCCATCACCCAAAGTCACCGTTGAGTATTTGTCCTCATGTCCACTAGGTTTGCCTCACCGGTCACGACTTCTCATTGGAACTTCGGGAATCACTTCTCAAAACTAGTCACTAATGAGTACTAGATTATTTCTCTGTCTCTGTATGTGTCAGCAAAGCTGAAGTCAGGTGTAGGGTTTTAGGGAGGAAGAATAATTTAGTCAGTTGACACGGTTGTGAACCCTCATCGACTGAGATGGCTAGTTGGGACACGTGTTACGTATGCCTAGTCTCCATCTGCCCCGTCATACAATGTTTTGCTAAGTAGGTCCAGGCTGGAAAAAGACCCGAGTTGACCAGACTAAAACACGACATGAATGTATGAAGTCTCTGACTGTTGGTTTGAGCCATGTGCGGCGATCCAGACTGGGTGGTTGGTGTCGGTGGGACAAGAGAAGCCAGTGGTTGGAGACTGAGTGTAGGTGATGTATCATGTCTGAGAACCGATGTGAGTGGTGCAAATGTATCCCCACACACATTATCCTCATTTTAACGATGCTATACCGAATCTCACCATTTCTCATTCTTCCTTTCTGTCTTTTCGTATTTTCTTATCTTCTACTTCACTGGCTTTTTACTTGATGTAGTGACATGAAGTGTGGCAAGTCGGATTGTTACGCAGTACTGGCTGGACCTAGGTTGATCTGGATGGATGGATGTGTCAGCAGGGTTTCTGTTTGGAAACCACCCTTTTGGTAGCCAATATCACAAGGTATATGTGTGATCTTTGCTACAAAAGTATTATCAATTAAAAAAAAATATACAACTACTTAATAATTTGAGTGGTCAGAAACGAAACAGAGGGATCTGTAGGTTTCACCAACTAGATAACAGTAACTTGATCACCGGATGACCGTTTCTCTTGCTTTACAATCGAGCTAGTTTATCATCCGTATACTCACAGCCGAAGTAATCAGCTTACTTGAATCTGACTGGTTAACTGATGTGAATAATGGGTAAGTATACCTTAAATAAGATGATCGATTTGGAGATGATTTACTGATTACACTCACTTAGGTGAGTAGTTTTTCAACAATTGAAAACTATTCAGCCAATAAAAATACACTTTTCTTAATCAATCTTCTTACTGTTGTTGTTTGTATGACACCGTCGTTGATTGGACCGAATTGATCAGTCTCTGTTGGCCTATGGGCTTGTGTACGGATGCCTCGATATTGCCTATATTTTAATTATGTATAGTAATGATGGACAGTGGCTAGCAGTGGAGTCCAGGATGCTCATTTCGTCCTATTTGCGACTTGGATGTGGATGTATCGACCAAATATTCACACTGCGCCAGGTCCTGGAACATAGGCATGCTTACAGACGCCCGACAATAGCTGTATTTGTCGACATGAAGGCGGCATTTGACTCCGTTGATCGAGAAGTCTTATGGCAGTGTCTGTCACTGAAAGGCGTGCCTAGTAAGTACATCACCTTATTGAAAGCTCTCTACTCGAACACTTGTGGGCATGTTAGAGCCTATGGTGAGTTGTCCAGGGAGCTATACTCATCAAGTGGTGTCCGTCAAGGGTGCCCACTATCCCCATTCTTATTTAATTTTATCATAGATATTCTTATGGAGGTTTCCCTCTCCTCACCTAATTACAAAGACGTTGACCCAATCACAGGTGAATTTTCTTCAGATCTAGAATATGCAGATGACATAGTCCTGTTAGGTGAAGACGCTGACATCATGCAGAGTCTTCTGAACACTTTGAGTGGGAATTTGAGAATGTTTGGGATGCGATTTTCACCACCCAAATGCAAATTTTTGCTCCAGGACTGGTCTTCAGCGGTGCCCCACCGCGGTTAACAATAGAGAGTGAGTGTGTTGACCACTTCACCTACCTGGGAAGTAGGATCAACCCTGGTGGGTTAGTTGCCCATGAGATTTCTGCACGGATACAAAAGGCTCGATTGGCTTTTGCCAATTTGCGCCACCTATGGCGCCGCCGTGATATTCGTTTGTCTATTAAGGGTCGCGTGTACTGCACAGCAGTCCGCTCTGTTCTACTGTATGGCTGTGAAACATGGCCATTAAAAGTGGAAGACATGAGAATGCCTCAGGTGTTTGACCACTGTTTCCTTCGTAGTATATGCCATATTACGTGGCGTCACTACGTGAGTAATGCAGAAGTTAGGTGTAAAGTTTTGGGGAGAAGAGGTAAGTCAGTCGACGAGGTGATGAACCTTCATCGATTGAGATGGCTGGTTGGGACACGTATGACGTATGCCTAGTCACCGATTGCCTCGTCACACAATGTTGGCTGAGTTGGGTCCAGGCTGGAAAAAGGCCTGAGGTGGCCAGACTAAAACATGACACCAATGTATGAAGTCGTTGACTGTCGGTTTAAGCCATGTGGGGTGGCGATGTAGACTAGGTGGTTGGTGTTGGTGGGACAAGAGGAACCAGTGGTTGGAGACTGACTGTAGGTGATATGGGTGAGAACCGATGTGAGTGTTGCAGATGTATCCCCACCCACATTATCCTCATCTTAACAACGCTATACCGAATCTCACCATTTTGTCACTCCTCTTTCCTTTCTTCTCGTACTTAATATTTCTTTTGACTGCATTCACTTATCTTCATCCTTCACCTCACTACCTTTTTACTTGATGTGCTGATATGAGGTGTGGCAAGTTGGACTGTTACGCAGTAATGCCTGTTCCTATGTTGATAATGATGATGATGATGATGATTTGCGACTAGTCAGCTGAATGTACCTGCCTCCCAGTTAGTGATGTTGTTCCCACCGAGACTCGGACTGAAGAGCGATCGCTTCAAATCCACTACACCACCAAGCCATGTTAAAGTGAATCAAACTTACGACATTATTTGTATGAGATGGTAGTGCTTTAAGGGGTCTGAAGAGGGGAAGGAAGTATATTCATGCCTAATATAATTGACAGTTCCACAACCTTTAGTGTCTGTAAACGTTAATATCAATCTGAATAAACCAATACTGATTTAGATAATTGTGACTAGTAGGTTTTAATGACGATGATCATTTTGATTCTGAATATTAACATTCTGTATTTTATTTCTTGTTATTCAATCCATAAGGATGTGAATTCTGTCAATCACCTTATTATTCACAATTGAAAGATGATTCAGATGTAAACAGTAGTGATAAGAATAGAACAATAACTACTACTTCTACTGCCGTTGTTTCAACTACTGATACCATCCAATTCACTGAACTTCCCACTGGGATTTCAATTGATAATGATGCAACTACTATCAACAACATCTCTTGTGAATGTCATTCATCTAAACAATCTACTTCTTATCTCCTTAGAAAAGTTGATGATTTCGATAAATATTCCGTAAGTGAACGTTAAAAATTACGCTTTATAAAATATATAAAACAGTAGTATAAATTTCAATAGGACTCATCAACTTTTTTACTCTACATACATAATTTTATATACTATTATACTGTGTGTTACTTTGGTGACTTATTTCTCTCAAGTCTAGAGGCTAGTAGAGTAACCTTAAGAAATTCATAGAACAGATCGAATTATACTACTGATACATGGATAATATTTTGATTATATAGTAAGAAAAAAAAAAGTAAAGTGGAAGCAAAAACCTTGATAAAAGTAATTTCGTTTTTATCATGTAAATCACAACTTTATAGTTGAACATGAAGATCAACTTTTTAGACATTTTCTTAATAAAATAGAATGATGGATCTATAGAAAGCCTTTATGGTGTTACGGCAATATCTTCACTTCGAAAGTTTCGTTCCAATACAAAACCCTATTTAATAGAGCAAAAAAAAAAATTTGCTCTAACAGTACTATTATTATCTGTCCATTGTGTTCCTAGTGGAATATACGGCTGAAGTAGCACGTCTCCAGTACACTCTCTTCTCTGCAGTCTTTTGGACCTGACGCCACGACTCCCCACAAGCTTTCATTTCTTCCTCACATGATCTACTCCATGTCACCCTCACCTAGAACGCCCAACTCGTCGCTTCCCATCTCGGTCCCACTCGAGTGCCTGGCCTGACATGTGATGTCTCCAGTCGGCCTTCTCAGTGTATGCCCAATACAGTCAATCCCAACTTCCTTCAAGTGCATATTTGTTGAGAGATAGGTTCTTGGTTTGTTCGTTGCTAGGCCAGAGTTCTTTGTTGCTTATTCTCATTGTTCTGGCAATCCATCTGATCTGATCTGATCTGATCTTCAGTAACGAGCCAGAGTAGGTAGTTGTTCATCAATGTCTGTAGTTTGTTCGAAGTGCTTTTCGTCAAGCGTCAAGTTTCTGAACAATCACATGGAAGCACTGACTTGACTGAATTGGTGTTTAAAATTCGCATGTTGTTCACGCTTTATACTAAGTGCATTGCAGAAAATCTCCATACTGGTTTCAGGCTAATGAACACCTGTCTTGCTTTTCTGATCCTGGTTTTGACATCTTCATCTGTGCTTGTACCGCCTGTAGTTGAAACAATGCTGCCTAGATAGGTGAAGGAGGCTACTTCGTTTAAGTTTCTCCCGTTGATGGTGACTGGTGTTTGTTGTTGTTTATGTTGCTGTTGTTGGTTAAGTATCTTCATCACATCTGTTTTCTCTACGTTCACTTGAAGTCCCGTCTCCCTTCGCTGCTCTGCTCTACCCTGCCTCTTCTGTCAACTTTTTGGATTTTGCCTGTAGATCTTCAAGTTTGTGTGACATTAGACACAAGTCATCATCGGGGAAATCCAAATCTTCTAGGATATTTTCCCCGGTCCCCCCCCCGGTCCCCCTCTTCCCGCTCCTCACTGTTTGTTGCATGATCCAGTCCACTACAATCGGGAATATCATGGATGATAAGTAGGCAGCCTATGTCACCTTGTCTTTCAAAGGTGGCGACGTATTAGAGGTAGTTAGATGAAGATTGGAGAAGTCTATCAGAAGGGCTTACTACGCAGTTAAACTCGTTCTTCTCAGCACCACCAAAAGGGTACTGCAGCAATCAGGAAAAGACAGGACTCCGGCCCTCGACACATCCAAATGCATATATCAATTTGAATGTACCTGCGGAAGGAAATACACTGGTCGTAGGGAGAGGCGTCTGTCCACCCGAATGGTTAAGCACCTACCCAAATGGTTGAAGCATGCCGTAAAGAAGACCCCGAGGAGCTCGATAACAAAGCACTTAATGGACTATGGACATGATATTGATACCTGTAAGTCCTTTAAGGTTATGAGTAGACAGCAAAATAAGAAGTTGCTTGGATTTGTAGAAGCCTGCACGATTCGAGTTGTCAAACCAAACCTTTGCATTCAGAAGGAAATAGTAGTCAGCCTGAATGACGTAATCGATGCGCAGTCGATTCACTTCTCACCTATGTGTCAACCTTAGTGTTGTTATTATAATTATTTTCGTACCTGAAATCCACTATTATCCAAACTCAATTAACCTATCCCCCCCCTTCAATTTTGAATATCCATTTCTATCCTCTGGATTACCAGGTGAACCTGTAAAAACTATTCATTTCTATGTTGTTACACCTAAATCTGTCTCAGTCCACGTTATATATGTATGTATGTATGAATGCTCTTTTCCATTGCTTAACGGTATGTATAATCAAGTATGTAGAGTATCCAGCTGACTAACGACTGCTACTGAAATGTATGAATTCATGAAATCCTGCTTTTTTCACAGTTGTTGTTTGTTTTAAATTTGTATCGGGAAACAAATGTTTTCATGAGCTAAGATTAACTAGGGGGGCGGTAAAGAACTGATAATGAAAAACAAAAGGAATAGGAATGGATTACATTATTTTGAACACAATAATTAGTAGTCAACTCGATAGCATCATTAAGAGGTGCTCATTAAGAGAACATAGGTGCGTTAGGTAAACAAAAATATTGATTATAATAATGACAATATAAGTGAGTGATACTAATGATAACAATGAGAATATGAATATTGAAAAGTTATACTAAGTGACGATTGAAGATGAAATGAAAATATAGACGGCGGCCGGATTCGAACCAGCGACCACTGTGTTACTGTCCTTATGCTTATATCATGAATTCACATGATAGTCGGGAAAAACCCTCGATGATGATGATTGAAGTGAAATAAAAATCTGGTCAACAGTCAGATCTTGTAGTTAGCTCAGTTGGTAGAGCATCTGGTCGAAAATATGATGGTCACTGGTTCGAATCCGTTCACTGTCCAAATTTTTGTTTCGCCTTGAATCATCACACAGTATAGATACTTTTTAATCTTTGATAAGTGCGTATGTATTAATTTTATTGAGTGAAAATGGATATCTTGTGGACTCAACAGGACATTTTATACAAGTCAGCTTTGTCTATAGTCAGAAGTTGGCCAATGCTCAATATGAGACTGGAAAATACCCTACCTAATCTTAGCTCTTCATCTTGGAAATATCAGTTTAACTGTACTTATGGAACAAGTTACATTGGGTGAACTAATAGACAGGTACATCTCCGGATATAAGAGCATTTACCGGCTTAGTTTGGAAAGGGTGAAGTCGGAGTAGTCAGAAGTTTCCATACTAGCGTACCTAGTAGACACATAAAACTTTCAATGTACATCAAAAGCAATACCACGTGTAGCTCACCAACGCCTTCTCAACACATAGTGGAGGCTGTCGCAATAAGTTTTATTAAATCTGAACTTTGCATTCAGGAAGGAACAATTTGAAATGTTGTTCCCCTCTTAACCTTCAGTAAACTAAAAGCCGTTCCTATCTTCGCTATTGTTTGTCTTTTATTTCCATTATCCTACCACTCATTTATATATTTCATCTTTATATCGGTTTCACGCTATAAAAATCCATTTTATGGTAGTAAAACTTGTAAAACAGTTTACATTGTGACCGGATTCGAACAAGGAAGCTAACTGAAGTAACCATTGCTGACTCAGACTGTTATTTCACTTTACTTTTAGCCTTGATGCATAGAAAGTGTTATCTGTCTAACGGTTATGATTAACCATATTCCACTTTTTCCTACTTTCAGACAAATCCTCCTTCTTACTCTTTTGGTCATTTATATGCTCAAGTTACACCACGCATCAAATCTCGTCAAACTGTCAATTGCCCCGAGACTGCTTCTGACAGTAGTGTTTACAGTTCCAACTATACACGTAAGCTCCGTGTTATTTCTAATGAGTATCATGTCATTTGTTGCATCATTATGAATCATTTTGCTTGTTACACTTGAACTATAAACATCAAACTAGCCCAAGAATTTTATGTCTATTAAGGGTCGCGTGTTACTGCATAGCAGTCAGCTCTGTTCTGCTGCATTGCTGTGAAACATGGCCATTGAAGGTGGAAGATATGAGAAAGCTTCAGATGTTTGACCATCGTTGCCGTCGCAGCACAGGCCATATTCCGTGGTGTCACCACGTGAGTAACACAGACGTCAGGTGTCGAGTTTTAGCTAGGAAGAATAGGTAAGTCACTTGACACGGTTGTGAATCCTCATCGACTGCGATGGCTGGTTGGGATATATGTTACGTATGCTTAACGATGCTTTACCGAATCTCACCATTTTCTCATTCTTCTTCTCTCTTTTAGTACTTTATATTTTATATGACTGAATTTTCTTTTTTCCACCTTCCACTTCACTGGCTTTTTACTTGATGTGGTGATATGAGGTGTGGCAAGTCGGACCGTTAGGCAGTCATGCCTAGTCCTATGTTGATATTGATGATGATGATGATGATGAATTTTATGTCTAAGCAGTAAAGTATGAAACTTGAAAAAATTTCACATTATTCCACTGGGCCCTATACTATTCTTCTGTTGATTCAATGGAATTGGTTGCAATCTGCTTCTTGATAGTGTATGACTGATGTACACGTAAGTGTCACTGTCCGTTTCCTGACCTAACGTCACGGATTAAAAAAACACTAATGTTTTTATCACCTCATGTATGTAGCATAGGTCTATTGTTTGGCCACTAAAGATAGAAGGCTTCAGCTGTTTGTCCACCCGCTGCCGTCGTAGCATAGATTGTGTTTCATAATGTCACCATGTGAGTAACGTAGAAGTCAGTTGTAGAGTTTTAGACAGGAGAGACAAGTCAATCGATACGCTTGTAAACCTACATCGATTGAGATGGCTAACTGGGACATGTGTTACGTATGTCTGCCTCGTCAGACAATGTTGACCGAAGTATAGGTTCAGGTTGGAAAAAGGCTCAATGCGGCCAGAGTTAAACGTGGCACCAGTGCATGAAGTTGTTGACTGTTGGTTTGAGCCATTTACGGGGCGATGCATACTAGCCAGTTGGGGGTCTGGATGACAAGAGAGTGTAGGTGATATGGCTGAGAACTGATGTCAGTGTCGCAGATGTATACGCACATTATCCGCCATGCTTAATCTCATCATCTTCTCACTCACCCTTCCTCTCTTTTATTACTTTCTACTTCTACTTCCTTTGGGCGATTTTTATTTCCGTCTTCATCTTCCATTTTATTGCCTTGGTGTTATGATATGAAGTGAGATGTTAGAAGTTGAACCGTTACGCACTAATGCCTGGCTGGTCCCTAGATTTATCTTGGTGATGATGACGATGTTTGAACTATGTTGCGGCGTCACGTATCAAACAGAGGTGTAACATTGTCTCTGAACTGATAGACAGCCAAATCAACATCGGACCTGGCACGCAACTAGTGCATTGGCTCAATTTGCCACACTTCACAGTAGATTCCAAACAACTAGTGAGTAGAAAAAGACTGATATCTAAGAAGAAGAAGGTGTAGGGAAGGAGAAAAAATATATAGAAACGAATGTTAGTGCGAATATTCAACCTTTAGATATCAAGGAGTGAATACATGTGTGATATTGTGACGGATTTTCACCCATTTCACCAGAAGTTCTCAACCACTGACTCCTGTTGCATCAGTGAACCCAACCAAATAGTCTTTATCTCTCTACACGGTTTAGACCAACATTCGGAGACTTCATGGACTAGTGTCATGTCGTAGTCTGGCCACCTTGACCCCTCATCCAACCTAATCCAACTCCTCGTAACGCGGTACGTTGAGGTAGGCGGTGACTGGATATGCACAATACATGTCCTAGTCAATCTCAATCAATGAAGGTTCTTAAGAAAGCTTTACACAATGTATCTATGTGATTAACATCAACAAAGTTGTATACGTTGTTTCGTTATGTATCAGACTTCTTGATCTGAATATTTTGCAGCGATTTCTTCAACCACTTATTTCTATGAGAAGATGGATTCATTTTAGATAACGCTATGAATTCTGCTATCCAGAGCCCACTTTGTGCCAGGAAAAGTCATCAAATATTCTGTGATTGACACTAGAAACTTGAAGATGTGAAATGCCTTATGATTTTTGATCATACTTGTATTCAATGTATCGTTTGTGCGTGGTAGAACTATCGAGTGTGCGATGGTAATGTTTATTTTAGAGGCGTAAACTAACGAAAGATAAGTTAAGCGATAAACTTACAAACTTGTTCTAGCTAAGTTCGTTGAGATATGTCTAACAAATACCTATCCACTACCTACGTTGTTCTGCTAACTGAGGGAAATTGATTACTGACAGAGCTGTACGGGAGGGTGGGGCGACACTTCCTAGCTGCCTACATCATGGAAGGCTATTCTTTCTTGAGATACCCGAAGCAGAACGGTTGATGCATACCTGTAGAGGCTTTAGGGAAGTTTGAAATTTCGGTTCGTTAGTTGTAAAGCTGGTCGCCGGCACTGGCGGCATTCCATGGGGTTAGTAGGAGTATGCTACTTTGGGGACTGACCTTTCTAACTCCCCCACTTCTTCTCGTTAGAAAGGCAACATCAGTTTGGCACTGTTGTTCATCCAAGGGAAACACCTTACTGCTGTCACTCTCCCACCCAGTAAACAGTACGGATTTTCCCTTGAACCTCCATCATAGCGTAATAGTCTATACTATACTGGTAACTACCTTTATCTAACCCCTATCCTACAGAACTTTCCGGCATGACAGAATCTTGAGGGATTAAGTCTTCCACCTGGGTGGCTCGTTGGGTGATCGTGATGTACACAAACCTGACCAGTATATCAAGGTAACAGCTATCGGGGGGATTGACTGAAGTGGGACTATCTTCAACACCACGATATCAATGCACTAAATCACTGAGTTATGGCTTTAATTCACATAAGAAAACGTAAGATTCCATGTAAGAATGTTTAAAGTGTTAAGAACCAGTGACTGGAACCCCGTAGATGGTTGTGTTAGAGCTTCTGGTGACGCATCAGGTGAGTTTCGTAGGTCTGGTGGTATCTGTGAAGTATTTTCACTCTCTTTGTTCTTGTTTAGTTGTTTTTTTTTACAGACTTAATAACAGAGGCTTAGTTCTGTTTGTCTGACTTTATAGGGATGGACCTTATCATAGGAGACTTTATAGTGGAAATGTAATGCACAGACGACATAATCCTGTTAAATGATGACACTGACAACACGAAGTGACAAGTGGTGGTCTGCGTTGGTTTGATGTCCAACAGTAGTGAGTGAAGTGATTGAGCACCTTGACCATCTGGTCACTGTAAACTCTCTTTCAACGTAATTCAACTTCCCCTAGGATGGGACGTCAATGTAGGTGTTAACTTGTCATGTTCAAGCCACTTCAGTCGATTAAGGTTTAAAACTGCATCAGTCAACTTGCCTATCTTGCCTAAATACCCTTTGCCTGACCATTTTCTACAATGTAAAAGTATGGTTGATCGGTTCACTTTTGTTAGCCATATGAGGGTGAGTGATGTAAACACAGAAAGGTGATTTCACTTGTTTGTAGGCGAAGTTGTCATCACTCTAACCAGGCAAAATGAAATCATTGAGGAACTAAATGGTTAATTCCAACTGAATCTGGATAGCCTGCTTGCATGTGTGTTTACGTAGTAGTAGTATGCTTATATAGGGTAGCTTATCTCCTTAGATGTATACACACTTGAACAGTATTGTTTATTTCCCTGATTTGTATATCCCACAGACGAGGATAGGAGAATGTACAACTACTAAATAACACTTAAGTAAAGTGATCGAATTCATTTGGTCTAGATAATTCTCAGTTTGGATACAGAAAACTCGCATCATCTGTAGCGCCGACTAGCGAAATATCCGATTACCTATCGAAGGACAAGTATACTCCGCTGCAGTCCGTTCTGTCGAAAGTAGAAGATATGAAGCGATCATAGGTGTCTTCGTAGCATTGCTGGTGTTTTGGTAGAATCATTGTGTGAGCAATGTTAAGGTCAGGTCAAAGGGTACTAGATAAGACAGACAAGTCGATTGATGAAGTTTTGAACGTTAATCGACTGAGATGGCTTGCACATGTCCTGCGCGTGCCTAGCCACCAACTCCCTCGATATGTCACGCTAGGGGATGTTGAATTACATTGGAAGATGATTCAAGGCAGCGAGACCAAAGTGTGACACCAATCTATGAATTCTGTGAGTCGTATAGGGAGGCATCGATTGCCTGGTTTGGATAAAGGATAGACCAGGAGAATTTATCATATCGGTTATAGAAAAATGGGTAGTATCAGGTACCTAATGGAACATAGGGCTTCAGTAGCACGTCACCATTTCAATCTCTTCTCTCCAGTCTTTCAACCTGGCTTCACCACTGCTGAGAAGCTTTCATTTCTTCTTCACACGATCTCCTCTATGTAACCCTCGCCTCGGATGCTTAACTCATCGTTTCCCCTTTGGGTTCTATTCGACGGCCTGACCTGGCGCGTGATGTCCCAAAACGGCCTTTTCAGTGTATATCCAATCCAATCCATCTCCACTTTCTTCCTCTCCACATTTGTTGGATGACAGGATCTTGCCTCGTTGCTTCGTTGTCAGCTAGAGTTCCTCCTTGCTTATTCTTTCTGGCCATTTGATCTTCATCTTCAGTATCGAGCGAGCGTAGACGGCAGCTGTTGATGTATGTGTGCAGTTTCCTGGAAATACTTTTCGTAACCCGCTAAGTCTCTCAACCGTCACATGGAAGCACTGACTTGACTGACTTAGTGTTGAAAATGAGCATCTTGTTCATGCTTTTTATGCTGAATGCAGTGGAGTGCAGTAGATCTCCACACTGATTTCAGGTTAATGCAGGAAGGTCTGTATTGCTGCCTTTTTGATACTGGCTGGCTTTGACATCCTCATCTATGCCTGCGTGGCCGCCTGAAGTTGAAACGGTGCTGCCTAGGTAGGTGAAAGAGGCAACTTGCTTCAGATTTCTCCCTTTGATGGTGATTGGTGCTTGTTGTTGTTGGTTGGTTGGTTATCTTCATCACCTCTGGCTTCTCGATGTTCACATGAAGAAAGTCCGGTCTTCGCTGCCCTGCCTGTTCTGCCAACTTGTTAGTTTTCACCTGTAGATCTTCGAGTTTATACGACATAAGATATTAGACATAAATAAATTATCATGGGCGAAATCTGAATGTTTTAGGGTGTTTTGATGGGTGAAACAGTCATCGTATACCCATGTTTTCGCTCCTCATAGTTGTCGATTGCATGATCCAGTTCAATCGAGTCGACCACAATAAGGAAGATGATCGGTGATGTAGGCGGGAACCTTGTCTTTTCTTACTCCTGTCTTCACTTCACTTGAAAGGCGTCCCTGAGTTTTCCATTGTGTTGTGAATCACTTGGCATATGGCATATCTTACTTCTCGATCGACTCTGTTGAAGGCCTTTTGAAAATCGATGAAGTTGAGGTGAAGAGTTGACTTTCATTCTATACTCCCCTGAAGCCAACCAACCAATCTGTTCCAGTCGTAATTTTGACTCTAGAATATCTTTTAGTCTCTCTACGATTAAATAAGCATGTACCTGGTTATTAAATCGCCGGAAAATTAGAGTTTTTCAATTCCGTTTGCTTGTATATATATATATATATATATATATATATATATATATATATATATATGAACAGTAAACAATTTCATTTCAATGATAATTTATCCTCATATTTTTTGAATAATCGATAAAAAACAAACAAAGGACCACCAATACCAGCAAGAGGTTATGATCAGACAGATATTGATCTAGTGAACCAAATAAGAAATTGCTCTCAATCAAGTGAAAATAGGAACATGGAATCATGTTGTAAAATCCTTGCAGTGAATCCTTCCCAGAAAAGTAAGATGATTCTACTTCCGTTTTTTTTACTCTTTTTTTTCTTATAAAATTTATCTGCAATGAAAATATGTGTTTTATATTTTTGTTTATTTGGTTATCAGTAAGTGGAAATGAGTTCGAAACCGCAACCCCACTGTTGGTTACAAGTTGGTTAACTCGCTCATAAAACCAGTAAACCCACAATTCTACTCTCTTTTTTCTTTCAGTAATCCATTTCTTCCAATGAAATCAATCAATCAGTATCAGCCTAGGATCCAGGCATTACTGTGTAACGGTTCGAGTTGTTGTGACACCTCATATCAGTACATCAAGTAGAAAGGTAGTGAGGTGAAGGATGAAGATAAGAAAATGCAGTCAAAAGAAATATAAAGTATGAGAAGAAAGAAAAGAGGAATGAGATGAGGATAGTATGTTTACAGATACATCTGCACTACTGACATCGGTTCTGAACCATGTGATCACCTAGAGTCTCCAACCACTGGTTCCTCTTGTCCCACCAACACCAACAATCAACGACTTCATACATTAGTGTCATGTTTTAGTCTGACCACCTCGAGTCTTTTTCCAGCCTGAGCCTACTTCGGCCAACATTGTGTGACGAGACAATCGGTGACTAGGCATACGTAGTACGTGTCCCAGTTAGGCATCTCAGTCGATGAAGGGTTCATCACCTCGTCAACAGATTTACCTCTACTCCTGACTTCTGCATTAGTCACATGGTGACAGCACGGAATACGGCAACAGTGGTCAACACACTTGAAGCCTTCTTATATCTTCCACTTTCAATGGCCATGTTTCACAGCCATACAGTAGAACAGAGCGGACTGTTAAGCAGGTGCAGTATACGCGACCCATAATAGACAATTAGATATCACGGCGGCGCCATAGGTGGCGCAAATTGGCAAAAGCCAATGGAGCCTTTTGTATCGGTGCAGAGATTTCATCGGCAACTAACCCACCAAGGTTGATCCTACTTCCCAGGTAGGTGAAGTGGTCAACATACTCAACCACTTCACTTTCTATTGTTAGCCACGTTGGGGTATGGCTGAAGACCAATCCTGGAGCAAAAATTTGCATGTGGGCGGTGAGAAACGCATCCGAAACATTCTTAAATTCCCACTCAAAGTGTTCAGAAGACTCTGCATCTTGCTATGCATTCTACTTTATTCGTTTGTACTGTTGTCGAGATGATTAAGGATTATTTTGAAATTTCCTGTCATTGGAAAGGGTTGCTGGAAGTCTGAACGTATACAATTCATTGTTCTAGCTGTAAAATGATAAGTGGGTTTAAGCGTTGGATTCTAGATAAGTGATTTGCCTACACGATGATGCATACGAATGATCATAGACTTTATGGACTTGTGTCACATCTTGGTTTAGGCATCCTGAGCCTTCTTCTTCTCCCTCTTCTCATTTTTCGACTTCTTCCCACTTTTCTTCTGCTTCCTCTGTCCATTCTTCTCATTTTTCCTCTCCCCATTCTTCTTCTTCTTCTTCCCACTTTTCTTCTGCTTTCTTTCTCCTTTCTTCTCATTCTTCTTCTTCTTCACGCTTTTCTTCTTCTCCTCTCCATTCTTTTCATTCCTCTTCTCCGCATGCTTCTTCTTCCCATTTTTCTTCTTTCTCTCCCTATTCTTCTTTTTCTTCTCATTCTCCTTCTAATCTGATCCAACTTCGCTTAGTTATCGCACATTTAGGTAGTTGATGAAGACACAACACTACTAACCTATGAAGTTAGTAACTGTTGTTGGTTCTTGTTGGGAGGTGGCTAAGTATGGAAATCATTGTCTTCCTTAAGTCAGTCATAGGGCAGGATTTTGTTTTCTGATTTTCATAACTCACTGAACTATTAGGTGTAGGGGAGAACAGTCGTATTATTCGTATTCAGTCCAAGTATCTCACTGTGTTATTACTCATTTCCCTTACTATTAGAACCTACATCCTACGTCAACACAGCCACATCAGTTCTGAATAAGTGAAATAAGCATGACAGATAACAAATTTTGTGCAAATAGAAAACGGTTCATTCAAAAGATGATGTCATCATCAAACAGGAGGAAGAGTGAAATATTAGGTTATCAAGGTAATGAAAGACTTATTACTACTTCTCCTATGAATAGGTAATTCCAGTTTTAATCTTTTTGTCAGTACAGCCTCAAAGAACTGAACTGTCTACTTCTTGTCTTATGTCGATAAGATGTTGAGCGACTGAAATACTGGAACCCCACATGTGTTCTCCTAAGACGTAGGCTTTTTGAACTCTTTCTATTCTTATTCAATTTCATCATAGATGTTCGTATGGAAGTTTCCCTTTCGTCATCTGACTACACAGGGATTAATCTAATCACAGAAGAATTTTGGTACACCCAGAATATTCAGACCACATAGTTCTGTTAAGTGAATATATTGACAATATGCAGAGTCTTCTGGACAATTTGAGAATGTTTGGGATGCGTTTCTCGCCACCCAAGTGCATATTGTTACTCCACGACTGGTCTTCAACAGGACCCCGACTAACAATAGAGAGTGAAGTTAGATCAACCATAGTGCGTCGGTTGGCGACTGACGAAATCTCTTCACGGATACAAAAGTCTTTCACCAACTTACGCCATCTGTGGTGCCGCCTTGATATCTGATTGTGTATTACGGGTCGCGTGTTCTTTGTTGCAATCCACTTTGCTCTACTGTATAGCCAGGAAACATGGCCATTAAAGGTAGACCATCGTTGCCTTTGTAGCATAAGCCGCATTTCGTGATGTCACCACGTGAGTGACTGAGAAGTTAGACGTAGAGTTTTAGGGAGAAGACGTAAGACAGTTGATGCGGTTGTGAACCTCCAACAACTAGGATGGCTGACTGGTACATGTACTGCGTACGCGTAACCACCGTTTGCCTCGTCGTATTATATTGGGTGAAGTGGGTTGAGGTTTGAAAATGGCTCGAAGCGGCCAGAGTTAAACTTAACATCAATGTATGAAGTCATTGACTATTGGTTTGAACCATGTAGGTGCCGATGCAGATTAAGTGGTTGGGGTCTGCGAGACATGAGAAACCAGTAATTTGAGACTAAGTGTAGGTGATATGGCTGAGAACTGATGTCAACGTCGCAGATGTATACACACATTATCCGCTATGCTTAATCTCATCATCTCATTCTCTCTTCCTCTCTTTTATTACTTTCTACTTCGACTTTGATCAATTTTTCTTTCCTTCCTCATCTTTTATTTCATTGCCTTGTTACTTGATGCGGTGATATAAGGTGAGGTGTGGCAAGTTCAAACGTTACGCAGTAATGCCTGACTGATCTTATGTTGATCTCGATGATGATAAAGATGGGGGCTTGATATTTGTTTCAAGAATCTAAGGTATATCCTTCTCGTAATATAATTGTTACCCCAGATGCACGTATACTCCTACATGGAATTAGCGATAACTCAGGAAGGGTAGCTGTCGACCTTTGATTATTCCAAGATATGTTCTATTCAGTACGGTTTTCAGTCTTCTCTTAACTTTCTAAATGATACTGTCATTTTCGAGGGTCATGTCATTAAAACTTGACTTCTTACTTACTGTAAACTTCCTCATTTGAATGTCTTCAGATCCTCCATATTTACTGATATACTTATGTCGGTAACGGTTATCGATCAGCATTTTTCCAGTGCTTAGTAAATCTTCTTGGCAATTTATCACTTGATAATATCCTTCAAGTTTAATAAAATAGTGTTTTAACTCAAACTCTTTTAAAACTGGTTGGATGAAAGTTGTTGAAGTGTGTATATATTTCATTGAACAGCAGTACGACTTAACAGCATATGAGCATAGCAAACTGTGAACGATACGAACGTAATGTACGAACGAATTGACTCTGACACAAATCAGAACGTCAACTACCACCACGACAACAAGAAGAGAAGACAAACTGTTGACAGTGATACTGAATATATATATATATATATATATATATATATATATATATATACATTTCTAGGTGACCTTGACAACACTAAATCCACATATAATTAAAAACCAATGAGAATTCAGCCTTGGGTGAAGAGGGAAGAAAAACTGGCAAGGGTATGAAAAACAGTCATGTAGACCATTTCAAGATCACAGGCGAAACAGCAGGCGATAGCCATGCAAAATTAGGACTATATGGCAGGTGTATGGTATATTATCTGGATGGTTGTTTGATGGTCAGATTTTGTGAATCACCCACATACAGTAGCTTGATATACAAATCTTTCCTTGGGACAACCAATTGAACAATGAATTTTTGTTGTTGAAATGAATAATACATTGCATGCTAATTTTCCAACCAAAGGTGGCTTGTCGTGTTCGTCTATGCTAGCGACAAGCTGTGAAGAATGCCTAGGGAAGGTGTAAAGTCATCTTCTTTCTGACATGTCAAGGATATGCTACTACTCTGAGCTGTATTTGTTCGACTAACAATTGAATTGTAGCATTTTCTAGTTTATCATATTACAACTATGATGTCGTTTACAAATTTTCTGTTGAAAACAACTTTTTAAATCAAATTTTGAGGTGAAATAAAAGTCTGGTTAGCAGAAGGGTTTCATAGCTCATTCGATTGGAATCCCGCGGCTGTTCAAATTTTCATTTCACCTTTATTCATCACTCATTATCAATACTAGTCTCAGATAGTCAACATGAACCACATCACTTTATAAACGTGCTACTTGTGCGCTACAAAGAGATCTAGGGAAGGGACTTTCCATAACCGCTTGATCGATTTGGCTAAAGTGTTTACTGTTAGATGTAAACTTAGCTTTATTGGTTTAGAGAAGAGGAAGCGGTTTAGGATAATGAAAAGAAAGTTGTTGATAGCAATTATTATTATGATTATTATTTGTCCTTTGGGTTCCTAGTGGAACATAGGGCTTCAGTAGCACGTCTCCAGTGCACTCTGTTCTCTGCAAACTTTTGAACCTGGCTCCACGACAACCAAGAAGCTCTCATTTCCTCCTCGCATGATCTCCTCCATGTCGCCCTCACGTCGGATGTCCAACTCGTCACTTCCCATCGGCGTTGCACTCGAGCGACTGGTCTGACGCATGCTGGCTCCAGTTGGCCTTCTCAGTGTATGCCTAATACAGTCCATCTCAACTTCCTTCAAGTGCATATTTGTTGAGTGATAGGTTCTTGGTAGGTTCGTTGCTAGGCCAGAGTTCTTTGTTACTTATTCTTTCTGGCAATCCATATGAGCTTCAGTAACGAGCCAGTGTAGACAGCTGCTGATGAATGTCTGTAGTTTGTTCGAAGTGCTTTTCGTCAAGCGTCAAGTTTCTGAACAATCACATAGAAGCACTGACTTGACTGAATTGGTGTTTAAAATCGGGATGTTGTTCACACTTTGTGCTGAGTGCAGAAGATCTCCACACTGGTTTCAGGTTAATGAACGCCTGTGTTGTTGTCTTTCCAATCCTGGCTGGCTTTGACGTCCTCGCCTGTGCCGCTGCGTGTAGTCGAAACAGTGCTACCTAGTTGGTAGATGAAAAAGGGTACTTCCTTTATGTTTCTCCCATTGATGGTGATTGGAGCTTGTTGTTGTTGGTTGGGTATCTTCATAACCTCTGTCTTCTCTACGTTCACTCGAAGTCCCGTCTCCCTTCGCTGCTCTGCTCTGCCCTGCCTCTTCTGTCAACTTGTTGGATTTTACCTGTAGATCTTCAAGTTTGTGTGACATCAGACACAAGTCATCATCGGTGAGATCCAAATCTTCAAGGATCTCTTCTCCGGTCCAGCGTATCCCCCTGTTCTCGCTCCTCACTGTTTGTTGCATGAACCAGTCCAGTTGACCATAATCAGGAATATCATGAGTGATAGTAGATAGCAGCCTTGTCATACTCCTGTCTTCACTTCAAAAGTACCACTGAGCTTCCCACTGTGAATTATTTGGCATGTAGCATCTTCATATAGTTGTTGAATGAGATTGATAAAGGTTTGTGGTATTCCGTAGTGTTGAAGCAGTTTCCAAATTTACTTGTTGGTGGACGCTGTCGAAGGCCTTTTCAAAGTGTTTAAAGTTGAGGTGTAGAGTTGACTGCCATTCTGTGCTCTGTTCTATGATGATGCACTGCATTGCAATTTGGTCCGCACATGATTTGTACTTCCTGAATCCAGTCTGCCTTTTCGGGTTGTAGTTTTGAATGCAGCGCATCCTTTAGTCTCTTCAAGATGATGTGGCTTAATATTTCGCTTGCTTTGGGTGGACAGAAGTGAAGCGTGATTTCGCGCCAGTTCTTGCAATGACTTAGGTCACCCTTCTTCCAATCATTTGGCAGGTACCTAGTTTTGAAATGGTTCAAGGAAGTGTAACGGTCTTCTCATTAAAAGGCTAAATAATCTTATTGCACACTACAACATATTCTCTGTTATATATCATATAAATATGTATGATAAGACAGATGTATGATTAAATTGTTCAAAATACTTTACAATGATGCATTGCGCATATCAAATAGTCTACATTCTTGAATTGTTTCCTCGAAATATCTAATGATGTCTATGTTTTAACCTTCTTGAATAGAACAATTTCAAGAAATGGTGCGTGTATATATTTCTTAATTATTCGATGGAACATGACTATAGTTTTAGAAACACTTGTATATTTTATCACAATGAAGATTTTGTAGTTTCGTCCCATATGAACCTCATCAGCTGAATGTAAATACACCCTAGTGTATAAGTATAAGCCTCTTCATTGTTGTTAAACATATTTCTTTCCTTTACCTACTCTTCTACTGTTTTTTTTTCTTCCTAGATCAAATTAATGTTACTGGATCGACTAGTTTACAAAGTGATGGGCTACTGTTGACTAATTCACGTTGTAATGATGATACTGGCGGTATCAGTAGTATCCATCCATTGATGACAAACTGTCAATTAGATTCCAATTATCGTTATATTAGTGTTCGTGAATCATTGGCCAATCTACGTGCTAGAAATGCATTACCTATTTTGTATAATATAATAAAACGTGATCATAATCAGCCTTATCACAGTTTTGATGATTCTGATGTGAGTAGTATGTTTAGCTATTATTATTATTATTGCTATTACTATTACTCATTATTATTATTACTATTATTATTATTAGTGTTATTGCTTGTATTACACCGCCGTTGATTGGACCAAATTGATCAGTCTCTGTTGGCATATGGGCTCCTATGTGAATGCCTCGATATTGCCTGTGTTTCTAATCATATATAGTAATGATTGGTGGTGAGGGGCAGTGGAATCCAGGATGCACAGGAGCCTATATGCCAACAGAGACTGATCAATTCGATCTAATCAACGACGGTGTAATACAAGCAATAGCACTAAAACCTATACCCGTCGCACAAGAATTGGCCATCGTGGCTCATGAAGATAAGAGAATGAAGTCAAAAGAAATATAAAGTACAAAAAGAGAGAAAGTAAGAATGACAAAATGGTGAGATTTGGTATAGCGTCGTTAAGATGAGGATGATCTGTGTGTGTGTGTGTGTGTGTGTGTGTGTGTGTGTGTGTGTGTGTATACATCTGCACCACTCACATCGGTTCTGAGGTACTGCCGTTGCCTTACCCATCTCTTTAACCTTCGATGCTCACCACTGTTCGCGGTCGTTGAGTAGACGTTTTCTCAGTCTACTTTTAAGTTGTGCCCACTCTTCATTGTACTCGGGGCCTGCAAGGATGCGTTCACGTGCATCCAGTAGTTCGAAAGAAGCTGCTGATAACCACTGGCTCTTTTTAGCTACTGTTTCGGAGTCAGCTACGGTCTTCAGCCACTGCTTTTCCGACAGGACTGGAGATGGCGCTAAGCTTCTTCTGGATGAGTGACAGTCTCCTGTTCTGATAACTTCCTAACCAACTTCTCACTTAACACGGCTTTGGTGTTTTCGTTGTCCAGCAGTACTCAGATACCATATTCAATTATTTATTTGATATAGGTAGCACACAGTGACACATGTGATAATTTATTGGATGACTTCTCCAGCAGAATTTCCTATTCATATTCATATCAAAGTAATTAAATGACTTTCAAACTCCTCTTATGATATAATTCTTAATTCTTTTACTTCAATGGTAGTTAACTTTTCTACATATACCGGCAATATGTGATGGTTGAATGACTCCTCTGTTACATGTGTTAGATGCTGGTCGACTCAATGAACAAAGATTCCATGGACAATCTCTCCTTTCAATTAGAGTAATGATTGATATTGGCTAACAGTGGAATCCAAGATGAGCATTTCGTCTTATTTGGAACTCGTCAGCTGGATGTGCCTGCCTCACAGTGAGTGATGTTGTTCGCATCGGGATTCGTACTCGGAATCGATTGTTTCAGATGCCAGGACGTTATCAAGCAGTAATACTGAAACTATACCCATCACACAAGAAGTGGCTATCGTGGCTCGTTGGTGTAGCGGATAACGCTCTCGCGTTTGAAGCGATGACTCCCAAGTCGGAATCCCGATGGGAACAATATCACTCACTGGGAAGCAGGTACATCCAGCTGACGACTCTCAAATATGACGAAATGCGTATCTTGGATTCTACTGCTAGCCAAGGTCTATCATTACTATAATGGAGAATATTTGTAGCTCAGGTGGATGGTGTTGGTTGTATTGTGTTCTCTCAGCTGGGTTGTTTAATCGTGAAGCTTTCATCGCCTTGCTAGGCAATGACATCATCACCACTAACTTCAGTATGAAGTGAGCTGACAATATCTCTCCGTAGATAATTATGGACATGAAACCAATTTCCATAATATAAAAATTTTGGACAGAGGAAACACGTATAATGTCGGAGAATTCCTAAAAGCTTGGCATTCAGCTCAGTCAGTCAGCAATCAATAGATGTATAAACATAAACCTGATCTATCAACCAATAAGAAAAAAATGATAAACGACACAAAGGTCAGAGGTCAACCAGAAGAACAGCCAACATGTAGATCTATAGAGTCAATCAATGACACAACAACCGAAGGAAACAACCAATCACAGACCACATCGTCAGAGCAAACTACTAAATGACTCACGGAGAGATATTGACAGTTCGTATTGATTGGTCACGGGAGTGCAACTAATTTCATATTGTCTAGTCCTGAGTGCAGATCGAATTCTATTGATCATATTTGCAACTTGGCAACCAAGCTAGGAAGCTCAGCATCGCGGTGCACATTAGTAGATTTTATTTGGTTGGAGGCAATCGGCAGGAAGCCCTGGACCTAGGTTTCGTGCTTCTTGGCACTCGTCAGCAAGGTGTATCTACAACCTCAACGGAACTGATGTCCCACCCGAGATTCGAACCCGCGACAGTCCTACAGGAGGTCAATCGCGGCCCGAATAGCTCAGTGGTAAAGTCGCTGACTACAACACTGGGTGACATGGGTTGGAATCTCGGGTAGGACATCAGTTCCGTTGAGGTTGTAGATACACCTTGCTGACGAGTGCCAAAAAGCATGAAATCTAGGTGAGGCAGGACTTTCTGTCGATTACCCCTAATCAACTAACATATTGACAGCTCACTTCATACTGAAGTTAGTGGTAATGATGTCACTGTCTAGAAAGACACGATGAAAACTTCACGATTAAACAACCCAGCTGAGAGAACACAATACAAACAACATTAATACTATTCATTATTATTATTATTATTATTTCAAAATTTTATATTTTGTAGATAGTTAGGTTTTGCTATATTGGTGTTCATAGGTTGAAAGTATATTGGAGTAAACGTATTGTTCACCATATAGTGTGAAATGATGGTCTACAGCGTTAGTTAAGCGTTAATAAGTAAGAAACCCATACAGAAAGAAAGGTAAAGTCAATACAAGTGGATCAGTTCAACCTATCATACTTCATAGAACTATGCACAGAACAAGTGATTAGAAATGCATTGATATTAAAGTAGACAAAAGGACATGGAGTTTGAGAATTCTGATTAGTCAAAACAATCAAACTTTAAAGAAGACACAAAACAATGGAGAATATTTGTAGCTCAAGTAGAGATGGTCTTAGTTGTATTCTATTCTCTGACTTAGGGTTGATTAATCATAAAACATTCATCATCTTTCTAGATAGCGTCATCATCATCACTAACTTCAGTATGAAGTGAGGTATCAATATCTCTCTCTCTCTCTCTTTCTCTTTCTCTCTCTGACTGATTCACCAGCTTCCTTTAACCAAATGGTTTAAGGATTCGATTAAACAACCCAGCTCAGAGAACATAATACAACTAAGATTCGTTGTTTCCCGTGATTGTTGTGTCGTTGATTGATTCCATAGATTTACATGTTGGCTGTTCTTCTGGTTGACCTCTGACCTTTCTGTCGTTTATCATTTCACTCATTGGTTGATACATTAAGTCTATGTATATACATCTGTTGATTGTTGACTGACTGGCGTGGATGTCAGGCTTCTAGGAATTCTTCCGTGATATTCTTCGTGTCTCCCTCTCGCCCTTCAACATTTCTGCATTGTCAACATTCAATTCATATCCATAGTTGTTATCCACATGCATTCAGCGATGTGTGATGAAATGTCGTGACGTTTAATGGCTAATTAGTATTCATGTAGACGAGACGAAGGAGGTGAAGAAGGTGACTACTTTGTCCATTGTAGTGTTGACTACAGTTATTGCAGTTGATTTTCTAAATGATATTCGGTTTGTCTTCTTTGATTGTTGCATTCTTTGGTCTGTATAATAGTGTTCGGAGGGAATTTGTTGGTGTATGAGTGGCCACGCCAATTCTAAGTGGTCTCAGTAATCTTGTCGTGATTTCTGATACATCTTGTTTATGTATGGTAGAATAATGCGTCTGATGATTTTCGTTGATGTACGGGATAGGCATCATCTGATGAAGCTTGGTGGGTAGCTGTTCTTCTTAAGCATGAACATCAAGTAATTTTCTTCGTTTCTGGATGAAGCTGTACTCCAGTGTGTTCTAGCTCTTTTGAATACAGTCTGCATGCAACTGAGACCAACACTCTCACTTCCGGGAACTCCGAAATACAACATATCAAGAAAACTTTCGAGAAATTTGACGTGAGGTTATGTATGGTAGGATAATTTGTCTGTTGATTTCTGTCGATGACTTTGTAGTTGATGATGAATGGGATAAGTATCAATTCATGAAGTTTAGTGAGTCAGTGTTCTTCTTTCAAATAGACACCAAGTAATTTTCTTCGTCTCTCCATCAAGTTGTTGTGCTCCAGTGTACTCTCGCTCTTTTCAATAGAGTCTGTACATAACTAATTTTGTGAGTTGTTTCATTGTTACCTCCGTAGTTAGAGATCAGATCAGTGTGCATCGGCTTCCTGTACACTCGATTTACCAGTTTTCCGGTATTTGTCCTACTCACTGAAACATCCAGGAATGGTAGTTGGTTGCTCGGCTCCGTCTCCCTTGTCAATTTGATATCATTGAAAACGCTGTTCACCAAACTGTGAGTGTTTTCTATATCATCTTTTTTGATGATGACAAAAGTATCGTCTATATGGAGAATCAAAATTTTTGATCTGGTAGGAGGTAGAATGATGACTTCCAGTCTCTGAACCACTGCTTCTGAAATAAGTCCCGATATCGATGATTCCATTGGAGTTCCTTTCATCTGTTTGTACATCTTGCCATTAAAATGGAAGTATGTTGTCAGAAAGAGGTCGATGAGTTCCATCAAACTTGAACATTTGTGTTTTGTGTGTTCTAAAAGGCTTGTGTCTTCCATGAACAGGAAAGACATAGTTTTCTTGGTGTTTCACTGATCTGTATAATCCTGTGACATTGACGGATATCTTTAATTCGTCGTTTGCCTTTCAAAAGAGCGAGAATACACTGCAGTACAACAACTTCATACAGAAACGAAGAAAATCACTTGATGTCCACCTCCTAAAGAAGAACGGCTACCCACCAAACGTCATCAGATGATGCCTATCCCATTCATCATCAACTACAAAGTCATCGACAGAAATCAACAAACGCATCATCCTACTAGACATGAAGAATATATCAGGAATCACAACAAGATTACTGAGACCACTTAGAATTGGCGTGGCCACTCATACACCAACAAATTCCCTCCGAACACTAATATGCAGACCAAAAGATGGAATAATCAAAGAAGACAAACCGAATATCATTTAGAAAATCAACTGCAATAACTGTAGTCAACACTACATTGGACAAAGTAGTCACCTTCTTCACCTCCTTCGTCTCGTCTACATGAATACTAATTAGTCATCAAACGTCACGATATTTCATCACACTTCGCTCAATGCATGTGGATAACAACTATGGATATGAATTGAATGTTGACAATGCAGAAATGTTGAAGGAAGAGAGGAAACACAAAGAATGTCACAGGATTCCTAGAATTTTGAGATTCAGGTCGATCTGCAACCTAGGAGGAAACTCGGCTATCGCTCTGCATACACTGAACTATAATCATACTATAGAGTAGGTGAGATATAGGTTGATATTTCTGAAATCCAATATAACTAGGTGGAAGGGTAGATTAGTATTATTGATTGTATTATACTCTCGTTGAATGGACCGAATTGATCGGTCTCTTTTGGCATATAGGCTCCTGTGCGGATGCCTCGATATTATTTATGCTCTAGTTATAGTAATGATGGACCTTGGCTAGCAGTGGAATCCAGGATGCACATTTCGTCATATTTGAGAGTCGTCAGCTGGATGTACCTGCTTCCCAGTGAGTGATATTGTTCCCATCGGGATTCCGACTTGGGAGTCATCGCTTCAAACGCGAGAGCGTTATCCGCTACACCAACGAGCCACGATAGCCACTTCTTGTGTGATGGGTATAGTTTCAGTATTACTGCTTGATAACGTCCTGGCATCTGAAACAATCGATTCCGAGTACGAATCCCGATGCGAACAACATCACTCACTGTGAGGCAGGCACATCCAGCTGACGAGTTCCAAATAAGACGAAATGCTCATCTTGGATTCCACTGTTAGCCAATATCAATCATTACTCTAATTGAAAGGAGAGATTGTCCATCGAATCTTTGTTCATTGAGTCAACCAGCATCTAACACATGTAGCAGGGGAATCATTCAACCATCACATATTGCCGGTATATGTAGAAAAGTTAACTACCATTGAAGTAAAAGAATTAAGAATTATATCATAAGAGGAGTTTGAAAGTCATTTAATTACTTTGATATGAATATGAATAGGAAATTCTGCTGGAGAAGTCATCCAATAAACTATCACATGTGTCACTATGTGCTACCTATATCAAATAAATAATTGAATATGGTATCTGCAGTTTGAAATGGTAGGTTATGGGATCGAAGTACGTTACACTGATGTAGGTTTCAGCAGTAAGATAGCAAGTATGACTAACTTTCACGTCATAGTTAGCATTGATTGCGTAGTACACCGTTATGTAAATGGTTGTCATTGTGTGTGTCAATTGACTTATCACTCATTGCGCGCATAACATTTGCTAGGTTGTTATGTAGTTCGGAGTTGGTCGCGGTTTTAAGTTTATGGTAGTATTTATCCTAAGCTGACACCGTTTGAAAAATCATTTAGACGAAAAAACTTCGGAGAAATGGGTTGCTGTTTCGTCCTGGTATGAGACTCTTCAGGAGTACTCACTCATAACCCAGCCACTGATTGAACTTAGAACCTTCGAGTTTGTCGGCTAACGCGTTCGCCCTTCAGCCACTGGGTAGGTTTTCAATGAATATCGTGAAGCTCTAGTGAGAAGCCGTGAGTTTAGCTGGGGTCAACCAGTCTGAAGGGAAAAGGATGCCAACTGAAAACCTTGAGTAATAGTCGCGCTATATTGTGAAATGACCGAAGTTGGAAAGTGTAAACCACAGAAAAGTAAAATCGTGAAACCTAGAGGTTCTATATGTTTGATCCCTGTCCGGGTCATGGGTGCGTACTGCCGAGGAGTCCCATACTAGGGCGAAACAGCTGTCAGTCTATGATGAATGCTACCTCTAAATTAAGAATCTCCATTCATCTCAGAAATTATGATTACCGTTGAGGTATGGATGATGACAAAGTGGGGAATGGGGAATGGTTCATAGAAGGTATATAACTAGTAAATGGGTGAAGAAATTCATGAAAGTGGTAAACCAATTAAGCATTGTGTAATAGTATTATTGATTGTATTATACTGTCTAGTGGACAACGTTCTGGTGTTTGAAGCGATCGGTCCCTATTTCGAATCCCGATGGGGACAACACTCACTAGGACGTAGGTATATCTAGCTGGCGAGCCGTAAATAAGACGAAATGCTCATTCTGGATTCCACTGCTATCCAATATCCATTATTACTATCATGTAATAAGATTAGACAAGTTGGTGTAGATGAAATCAATGTTTTCTAAAAAGATTCAGACAATTAAGCGAAATAACACTGATAACTGATCAAAGTGAAGTCAATTATAAGAACAATAATAGTGATAAAGGAAGGATACAATAGGTTAAATTAACAAATGGAGGAGGGGAAACTAATGGAGGTGGGGGAATTTTATGACCAAGGTAAAAACAGTTGCCACTGTACCTACTTTCGCATGCACAGATCAGGTTTTAGTTCATAAATAGGTAAAGCCTTCAGTGTTTTAAAGAGTTGAAAACAAAGAAGATGTGAGAGGTTTGTTGAGTGGCAGAAATCAATCAAATTTTCTAGAGTCATACTTCTTACAGATTTTCTTTCACTTTTATAGAACCAAGCTGGAACGTATTGTCGTGTATACATGTAGAAAGCATTTTCTGACTACGACCAATCTATCTTGCTCCACAAGAGCTGGTGAACTGATAGATATACATAGAAGCAGTCAAATGAGGAATGTTTATCTTAAACACAGACGACTAGAAAAAGTCAATTGAAGTTTTGTTGAGAAGAAAGTTCTATTGATTGATTAGCATAGACGATTCTCGAGGATGGTTTGTTCCTGGAACAATCTTTTCTTTGAGACCGAATAAATGACTGATTGAATATTTCCTTCTTGCACATTTTTATCAATAAAACAGCACGTGGTAACCGTTTTCGATAAGTGTGCTATTTAAAAATGATAGCAGAAAGAGTGAATAAGAGGTTCTAATTTCTGTTGAATACCACCCAACTATAAAAATTAGTTAGTTATCCTTTTTATATTGCTTTTCTGTAGATGAATCTTTTAAGGAATCCATCTAATGAGAAGTACATCAAGAAAAGGAACATTCAACGAAGAACACCCGTCTAAATCAACATCTTTGTCATAGATAACAAATGTGTCGTCTATATATCTTGTATAATAGTCAAAACAGTTGATAGTTAAACAAAGTTGACTATTCTTTAGTTCCAATATGAAACAGTGTACTAACAGTAGTTCCAATGGTGACCCCATCGTATTTACATCTTTCTAATAATTTAATAATTCCCATTGTCACATTAAGAACAAGATGATATTCAGCAAAGAGACTCTTTTCAACGAATTCATTTTCAAGCTGTACATTCGTGTATATATATGGTATTTGGAAAAAAATTATATCCTGTGAGGAAAACTAAACACTATATGGTGATGACAATAATAATAGAACGGGTGATGACATAGGCATTTATGATTATAATAACACAATTGAAGTGTGAATGATAACAAATAGATTATTGTAGTATATGGAATGGTACATAGAGAGTATATAACTCAGAAGGGGGTGAAAAAATTGTTGAAAATGGTAAAGCAATTGTGTGTTATGTAATAGCATTTAGACAAGTTGGACAAGATGAAGTCAATGTTTTCTAAAAGGATTAAGACAATTAAGTGAAATAATACCGGAAACTAGTTAGAGTGAAGGCGATTATAATAACAATAATAGTGATAAAGGAAGGATACAAAGGTTAAATTAACAAAGTGTGGGGGGGGGGAGCTAATGGGGTGGGAAAATGTTATGGCCATGATAAAGACAGTGACTGAACATACTTCTTTTGTACACACAGATCAGGTCTTAGTTCATGAATAGCTAAAGCCTCTGCTGTTTCAAAGAGTTGAAAACGAAGAGAACGTGGGAGGTTTGGGCGAATTTGATAAATAATTTCAAAGTCATCGTCTGGATTTGTTGTGTGATGGAAGTCAATCAAATGTTCTAGAATCGAACTTCTAACAGACTTTCTTTCACCTTTATAAAACCAAGCAGGAACATGTTCTCGTATACGTGTAGAAAGCATTCTCTGGCTACGGCCGATGTACCTTGCTCCACAAGAGCAGGTGAACTGGTAGATGCACATAGAGGTGGCCAAACGAGGAAGCTTGTCTTTGACGCAGGTGGAGAATAGGTTGCGGCTGGTAAAAGTCAACTGGAGTCTTACTGCGAAGAAAGTCCTATTGATTGATCTGGTAAGACGATTCTTCAGTACATCCGATGCTAGGTCTCCTTTAAACTCTTTCTGTCTATAGATTTCATTATTGAAACTAAATTGGACATAAAATATGCACTTCAACAAAAACTTTTAAACAGTTGATTGACAGTTCTATGATTATAATCACATATATCACAGACAGTCACGTTGAGTGGTACACTTGTGAGCAACGAAGTAATGTCTAGTGAAAACATCATGTTGTCTAAAATATTCAACTTCTTAATACCCTTAAGAAACTGAAATGTATCACGAATAGAAAAACTTGGCACTTGCCTTCGAATAGGTTCCAGAGTTTCGGCCATTATTATTATTATTTTGTCCCTTGGGTTCCTACTGGAACATTAGGCTTCAGTAGCACGTCGCCTCCATGTCACCCTCACCTCGGACGCTCAACTAACTCATCGTTTCCCTCTTTTGAGTTCCACTCGACGGCCCGGCCCCAAATGGTCTTCTCAGTGTATGCCTAGCCCATCTCCACTTCCTTCCAGTGCATATTTATTGGGCGATGGGTTCTTAATTGGTTCTTTGGTAGCCAGAGTTCTTCCTTGCTTATTGTTTCTGGTCATCTGGTCTGATCTTCAGTATCGAGTGAGCGTAGGCGGCAGCTGTTGATGAACGTCTGTAGTTTGTTAGAAATGCTTTTCGTGACGCACCAAGTCTCTCAACCACCACATTGAAGCACTGACTTAACTGACTTAGTGTTGAAAATCCGAATCTTGTTCACGCTTCATGGTGTGTACAGTGCAGTAGATCTCCACACGGATTATTTCAGATTAACACAGGAAGGCCTGTCTTGTTTTTCCAATCCTGGCTTTGACATGCTCATCTGTGCCACCTGTAGTTGAAACGATGCTGCCTAAGTATGTGAAAGACACTAGTTCATTTTGGTTTCTCCTGTTAATGGTGCTTGTTGTTGTTGTTGGTTGGTTGGTTATCTTCACCTCTGGCTTCTCGATGTTCACATGAAAAAAGTCCTGTCTTTGCTGCCCTGCCTGTTCTGCCAACTTGTTAGTTTTCACCTGTAGATCTTCGAGTTTATACGACATAAGATATTAGACATAAATAAATTATCATGGGCGAAATCTGAATGTTTTAGGGTGTTTTGATGGGTGAAACAGTCATCGTATACCCATGTTTTCGCTCCTCATAGTTGTCGATTGCATGATCCAGTTCAATCGAGTCGACCACAATGAGGAAGATGATCGGTGATGTAGGCGGGAACCTTGTCTTTTCTTACTCCTGTCTTCACTTCACTTGAAAGGCGTCTCTGAGCTTTCCATTGTGTTGTGAATCACTTGGCATATGGCATATCTTACTTCTCGATCCACTCTGTTGAAGGCCTTTTGAAAATCGATGAAGTTGAGGTAGGGAGTTGACTGCCATTAGATTTTCACCTAACTATTGAGCAATTCAGTGATAAGGTGAATGAGTCATATCTGAGATGAGAAAAACACATAGTCCATATAGACGTGGGATTATGGAATCAACTGGTTGGATACGTTCATATTAAAATTGGAGGCAAGTATTAACTTGTATTTCAATTATATGTGTCGTTTTGGTGTCACCTTCAGGTTAACGATTGGAGAGAATTGTCAAAAGTTTATTAATATATTCTTGACGCTTCATTAGGTCAACACCTTGTCCTTTATTAGGATGACCTGGGAGTAGAAACACCAGAAAGAAGTGAGCTATAGTTTGAAATTGACCCAATCTGTCAACCAATAAAAAACAGGAAAACGGGTAAACTTTACGTCAGCACGACAACTAATCGAAATAAATATGGCAACACTGAGAAGACTCTGACAGAAGAAACAACCAATCACACACACAATGCCATCAGGATAAGCTAATAAACCAGTTATAGACTAAACCCTATAGCTCACTTCTTTCGGAACTTCGTGGTCCTGATAATGACGTTGTGTAAAATGACGATGAAAGCTTCGTATAATCAATAAACCATCTAGCTAAGAGAAGACAGAACCATCAAAATCCTCTTTTTCCTTCTTCATCATCTCAAAATCCCTAATAAGCGTCAAATCCCTGCCAAGAGGAAAGCCTCAGAATAGAGAACAACTATATTTATTTTCTTCATGAATGTCTAAGTCACCATGTTCTGTTAACTAGTGTCAGATCCAGACCACCTATGAACTACTCAATGGGCTAGAAAACAGTGGATAAAATTGGAAGACACAGGATACAACTGATGATCATTGATGTAAGAGAGAAGACTTAAGGGGATACTCACAACAGAACAGTTTACAACTCTGGGATTCATCATAGAGTGGTATCAGTTTGCGGAACATCGGAAACCTTGGAGCAATGAACAGCTAACTGTTTCGTCCTAGCACGGGACTCGTCAATAGTGTGTACCCATCACCTCGCCCACCCCACCAGGGATCGAACCCATGACCTTCATGTTCCGTGACCAGCTGGTTACCACTAAGTCACTGGGTCGGTGGAATCCAATGGTCCATATTTCCAACTTCTGTCAGTTCATGATATCGTGCGACTAACATCCAGTGTCATTGTTGAATAACTGTCCTCATATTCGACTTGGTTAACTCCACTGCTCTCTTGTAATATGTTTATCAAGGCGATGAAATGTATTCCATGCTATTATAACCCTGTCAAAGTTATTACTAAAAACTGTATTGATTTCTTATATTTTATTCTCTGTTATACAGACTAATCAGGAGTCTTCAGACTATGAACGTATATATCCTGTTACATCTACCGAATCCACTATTCTAGTTAACTGTATCAATACTGGGTTAACATCATTATCAGGTGGAAACAAAACACTGAGACTAGTCTATGTGATAAACAACTTGAACATTCCTACACGGAGTTGTCAGGTATGTATATATATGTATATGCTAGTAAGCATCTTTTTCCCCCCTCTCTACGGTGACCTGCTTGCACTTTGCCTACCTCATTTTATCATGGAATGAATATATTCCATCAAATTTATCCTTTCCATATTGTTTTAATCATTCACTTGTATCAACTAATCGGATTATAAAGCTCTCCCACATTTTTAAAATCATTACAACCTATCACATTACAAGTTGATAGGGGAATACAGAAAAAGGCACCAAGGTGGATAGCAACTGGATCACAAGCTCATGACTATTCTGGAAATACTTAAGCACAAAAACTACAGGTGGTTACCGTGAAGAGAGTTGATTACCTTCAATCACCCTTATCCATATATGTATCGAAATATGGGTGTAATAATGTTGCAGGAAACATGACTTCATCCCCTTTATGATGATGATGACGATTTAGTCTGTTTAAATGGTTTCAAATTATTATGGAAGGATCGATGCTTTTCCAAGAAGAAATGTGGTGAATGGTGTAGCAACATTTATCAATACAAGCTGACCCACCTCCAACTATGTTTTGCTTCACCCTGTCTAACGAAAAAATTGAATGTCATCCTAAACATTTGAGTAAATACAAACATATAGACATAACAAACGTTTATATCACACTTGATTGCAGTTTCCTCAGATTTGTCAACGTTTGATTATGAAGTTACTGAATCTGCTGCTCCGATTCTGTGTAACTCCTTGTCTATAGTCTGTGGAGATCTTAACTCATGTGACTGTAGTTAGTTTCCTAGTATCATTTGGTTATGAGAATGCCGTTACCTTCTCTACTTGTCTTGATAACATCCTAGACTTAGTATTTACAAATGGTTGTGGCATATATGAATCTCTACTGCTGAATTCTGACCACTATATTGTACGTGTTACGCCTAAAGTGTACAGCAAATCACACAAGAAGGCTTTCTGATATCTTTCCAAGAAAGTCCAATACAGATGTTATTCACAGGAGAATATATTACATTTGAGATGCATACTCTGAGAAACAAACTGGAATATATTTGTTGATGAAGTAATTGACAAGACTGTCAATAATATTACAAGCTATCTCATATTCTGTCTCGACATATATTCTCCTGTTTAAACAATTTAAATGAGATTTGACAGACCTTCCTCCTCTCCTCATCTCATCTGAAGAGGTCTCAGAGAGAAATGGAAAGGTCATATGAGATGAGAGATCATCCTGGTGTTGAAAGATTTAACTGCCTAATTAGGTCTGAAATACAACGTAGAAATACTACATACAGCCAGAAGTCCCTGACGTGTAAAAACTCTTCTAATATATGGAAATTTTATAGCGACCTTACTGGTAGAGAAGGGATACCAAACAAGCTGGTTCGGATGTCTACGCGTTGAACAAGTTATGCATGCATCGGTAAGCTGATCCCATCCTTCCCGGTATCTATAGTGAAATGGATAGCTCCCTTCCTGGTTTCAATATAAATTTTGTATTGAAATGTCTTAAATCCTTGAAACCAACCACAAACCTACGTCCTGATTGATGGTGTTTTGAGTATTATATTTCGAAGATATCTTCAATGCATCGTTTTCTAAAAACACAATGACTGCTGCTTCGAAAGACACTAAAGTTGTACTTGTGCCTAAGTCATCTTATGGATCAGATGTTATGTGCCAACCCATCTCTATAACTTACCCCCTCTTCTGAAGACAATGGAGAAATTGATTCTCCTTGTGCTTCAGCCTTCATTCAAAGTTTTCAGAGATACAAAACAACAGTCGGCTTACAAACACAGGAGATGTAGGTTAGATGTTATCAATGTCTTGCATCATCATTATATTGTTTCCAGTCTAGACAGAGGTGTTAAGTATGATCGTTATGCCTTTTTGGATTACTCATCAACCATTGAGTCTGTTACAAAGTGACTGTATTCTTATTTTTCTGAAAGGTAACAAAGAGTATAGTGTTTATAAAGGGAGGTGCTCCACTTCATTGTTGACTGAAACTGATGTGCCTCAAAGTAGTGTAGTAATTCTTCCCTTCCTCTTCTCCTTCTTTTTGCCTGATTCACCTCATTCTGTTGAAGTTAACTTTATTAGGTAGGCTGATGACCTGACAGTGTCTATTCCAGTCAACTCTCACTTAGATTACTCTCAATTCTAAATGGATTCCTGTCTGTAATTGACCAGTGGTGTCTCTCTCAAGTCGTCTCAAGTTAAACCCTTGTAAACAAGATGCCCTTGTGTGAGCTAATTAAGTCTCATGATGACTGTTTCAGCATTGATGGTATTTATGCAGAAAGTTAACCGAGTGTTAACTATCTTCGATTTAGATATACTTCTCATCTTGTTGACTTCAAAGGAAATCTTCGCTTTAACGTTTTGCATAAAGAAACTGAAGTCGTCTGGTATAACCAGGTACCTCTACTTTTACATCTTATTAATTCGTGCATTTCACCTATTCGCCTCTATTGTTCCTCACTGATTGTTCCTAGTCTAGTAAGAAGGGGACTATGTGTTATACTGTGTAGGGCTTTGAAAGCCGTCAGTCAGTAGGGTGAGTGAGTGGTGTGCTGCTATTCTACCTCAACTGACTTCTAGCAAGCAACTAGCTACAGTCATCTTAACTGACACTGAGCATCCAATTCATTCACAAATCTCTCCTTATATCTCATCTCAAGGAAGCTGCTTGTTCGTACAACTGAGTACAACAATTCGACTGCTCCCATCTTACCTAGCATGCACATTATGTGAGGAGTAAAAGGTGACAGAACAGAACAGAACAGAATTCACACATATCAACTCCTCTGTAACAGTTAACAATCTTATTTCTTCAATCATCTAATTAACAATGTAAAATGTTCTCCATGTTATCAATATCCTTTGTATTACTTAAATTCTTATGATAAGACAACTCGAAATGTTGTACAGGAGGAGAGACATACACATCTGTTATGTTGGTGCAATATATCATGCTGAGAATTCCATATTATACTAAAAATCGTTAGGAATAAAGTGGTTACTATTAGGGTTGTCATTATTATTATGATGATTAATAACAAGACTATTTCACAAGTGATGTCATCTCTTCGAATTTTATTTACAATCCCTTTACTCTGAATTTCAATAAAGTTAGTTGTAATGGAATTTAGTGTTAAAATTAATTGGATTCATTAGGAGATGTCAATCTTCAAGTCCACATTGTCACTGGATAGTTAAGTTCTTCTTAGAATGAGATATTGTATTGAAAGGTGGAAACTGGTATGACTTTGAAGAGGATATATATTCAACTATTATTGGTTGTATTATGCCGTAGTTGATTGGACCGAACTGATCAGTCTCTATTGGCATATGAGATCCTGTGCGGATGCCCCGATATTACCTGTGTTCCACTTATAGTAAAAATGGATAGTGCCTAGCAGTGGAATCCAGGATGGGCAATTCGTCCCATTTGGGACTCGTCAGCTGGATGTACCTGCCTACCAGTGAGTGCTGTTCCCACCGACACTTTTAACTGTTGAAAAACGCCAGTCAACGTTCAACCAAACACTTTCGAGATGGTTCTGATAAATGAAAGTGTCTGAGAGATGCTTTTCAATACAAGGGGGTTCGGTTATGCAAACGTAAAAGAATGAATACCCTACATAATGATTCACTTTCGCCAATAGTGATTATATTTCCTTCGTCCAAAAGTTTTGTCTCCTTATTTTAGCTACTAACTATCATGCAGTAGTATAATTGAATTTTTATCATTTTCCAACTTCATGCGGATAAACAATGCACTGACCAATCACTGTATAATCAAGGGTAATAAAATCCTTTGTTTGTTATTTTCGTTTATCCTCGCTTGCTTTTGTTTTCATCAATTGTTTCATTAAATTGAAGTACTGGTTGTTGGTAGTTTATTTTCTTGATATTATATAGCATTTGATTGATATTGTAGACTGTGCATTCTAAAATGGCTGAATTGGATTCATGTAAAAAATGAATAGGAATCTAGAAAGGTGCCATTTTAACTCACTGATTACTTCGTAATCTGTCTAAAACCTCCAACGAATGTCTCAGTCGCGGTAGGATTCGAATGACCAACTTCTAGAAGTCACATTAGTAGTCTACCAAACAACAATTATCTCACATAGTCAAATTGTAAGAAGCAGAGATACGAGAGATATGTTCCATGTTAGTGAGTATTAAACTAGGACATAAATTACTGAAAACTACTGTCTTGCTCAACTATGTTTCCTGTAAATCAAAGGAAATGAGAGGAATGGTGCATATTATAGATTTCACGGATAGTCCAGAAATTATGTCTTTACTTTCCATTGGATATATGAGAACGAATTTATTCTTTTGTGATGTATTTTTTAGGTAAATGGGGATTTTATGTCTAAAAGTAGTACACATCACGGACTGATATCATGCTTCGAGGTAGTTGTAATAAGAAACCATGACCTGTAAGCTCAATCACTCGGAAGTGACGTGGATACCAGCTGAAGACGTTGAGTGATCGTTGGGCTATATCGATTCTGAGCGTAGAATCTCTTAAACAGTGGTTTGTGTTGTCACACGAACCTCAGCCGGCTAATCTGCATCACCCTCTACATGGCTCAAACCAACATTCAAACACTTCATACAGTGATACCATGTTTCAATTTGACGGCCTTGAGCCTTTTTCTAACCTGAAACCTACTCCAGGTAACATCATACGACGTGGAAGACGGTGATTGATTAGGCATGCATAGGACATATCTCAGTTAAGCATCTCAGTCGGTGAAGGTTCACAACTGCGTCAAATGTCTCATTTCTTCTCCCTAAAACTCTGTGTCTGACTTCTGCGTTACTTACATGGTGATACCACGAAGCACGGTCTATGCTACGCAGGCAACGGTGGTCAAGCACCTGAAGCTTTCTCAAGTCTTCTTGCTTTGATGGCCATGTTTCACAGCTATACAGTAGAGCAGAGTGGACTGCAGCGCAGTACTCTCGACACTTAGTAGACAATCAGATGTCGCGGTAGCACCACAAATGGCGTAAGTTGGCAAAAGCCCACCGACCCTTTTGTATCCGTGCCGAGATTTCGTCAGCCACTGACCAACTCATCAGAGCTGATTCGATTTCCAAAGTGAGTGAAGTGTTCAATGCGCTTAACCACTTCACTGTCTATTGTTTACCTAGACACCGTTGAAGACCAGTTCTGCCGAAACAGTTTGCACTTGGGTGACAAGAAACGCATCGCAAACATTCTCAAATTGCCACTCAAGGTGTCCAGAAGACTGCATCTTGTTAGCGTCTTCACGTAAAACAGGACTCTATCATCAACGTATTGTAGGTCAGCCAAGAATTCTCTTCTGATTAGGTTAATCCTTGTGTAGTCAGATGACGAGAAGGAGACTTCCATAAGAATCTGTGATAAAACGGAATAAGAATGGAGAGAGTGGGCATCCTTGACGGACATCACTTGATGTACACGACTCACCTGATATCTTAACATAAGCTCTAAGACGTCCACAGATGCTCGAGTAATGAGCCTTCAGCAGGATGGTGTACTTATTCGGTACCCTTTCCAATGAGACCTTTAAAGTCAATCTTTAGAATCACTCGTCTAATCATTTAGAAGGGTTGGACGGGGTTGGATTCTCTGAGTCATCGATATTGGAGTGACTTTATAGATCATCTTAATATTATTGTTATTATTATTTTTCCCTTGGGTTCCTCCTAGTGGAAAATAGGGCTTTAGTAGCACATCTCCATTCCACTCTCTTCTCTGCAATCTTTTGAACCTGGCTCCACGACAGCCCACAAGCTCTCATTTCCTCCTCACACGATCTTCTTCATGTCACCCTCAACTGGGCCGCCTAACTCGTCACTTCCCATCTCGGTTCCACTCGAATGCCTGGTCTGGTGCGTGATATCCCCGAATGGTCTTCTCACTGTATGCCCAATCCACTCCACTTCCTTCCAGTGAATATTTGTTGCGCGATAGGTTCGTTGCCAGCCAGCCAGAATTCCTCTTTGCTTATTCTTTCTGGCAATCCATCTGATCTTCAGTAACGAGCCAGCGTAGGGGGCAGTTGTTGATGAATATCTGTAGTTTGTTGGAAATGCCTTTTGTGACGCGCCAAGTCTCTGAGCCATACAGAAGCACTGACTTGACGTTGGTGTTGAAAATCCGCATCTTGTTCTTTGTGCTAGTTTCAGGCTAATGAACGCCTGTCTTGCTTTTCCGATCCTAGCTGGCTTTGACATCCTCGTCTGTGCCACCTGTAGTTGAGACAGTGCTGCCTAGATAGATGAAAGAGGCTGCTTCCTCTAAGTTTCTCTTGTTGATAGTGAATGGTGTTTGTTATTGTTGTTGTTGGTTGGGTATCTTCATCACCTCTGTCTTCTCTACATTCACTTGAAGTCCCGTCTTCGCTGCTTCTTCTGCCAACTTGTTAGTTTAGTTTTCGCCTGTAGATCTAGTTTGTGTGACATTAGACACAAGTCATCACTGGCGAAATCTAAATCTTCAAGGATCTCTTTTCCGGTCTAGAGTATCCTCCTCTTCTCTCTCCTCATTGTTTGTTGCATAATCCAGTCCACTACAATCAGGAAGAGATTATCCTCATAACTACTGAAATAATTGATTGAATTTCTTTATTTTCTAAATGGGAATTAAGAAGCTTTTTTGTTGTTTTGATCATTGTTAAGGCTACACTATAAACTGGCTTTCAAAGGGTTCATTGATAATAGCTGGACTCCGAGTAACATTCAAATCATACATTGAAGGTATTTACATCAATCTATATGTCGAATGACTTTAAAAGCCACTTTAACGATTGCTTAGATAGCCAATTAGATCTTATGTCAAACTAACCTGCCCTACCGTAATACTCAAATCTGATTGGTTACTTCAACTGTTGTTAGAGTTACCTTTAAAGGTGAGATAGCCGATTGCATTCCTTTATTCTGTAAAAGGCTACCTTCTTCACCAAAATATTGAAACCTAATTCGTTTATTTCAGCAGTTGTTAGGGTAACCTTTAAAGTCACTCGAATTTTATGCGAATGATTCCAAAAATCATCGTAGTAACTGCATAATTTATGCATTTGCTAGAAAATTGGCTTTCGTATAAAAAAAATTACCGAGACGTGATTAACTATTTCAGTATTTGTTAAGAATGACCTTTAGGGTGACTCATCTCTGCTTGTATACCGGCTATAGTGAGTAATTATGATCATTTACGCGAATTATTATCATGATCACTTGTGAGTCACATGACTTTTATAAATGAGAATTGGAAAGCTGTAAAAATCAATGATTGTTAAGGTCACTTTAGCGTCTACTGAAACAACCAATCAGATTTCGATCCTGAAGGTCGTTTATCCTAGAACAGAGAAATGTAATTGGCTATCTTTCTCGTCTTCTTTTTCTAATCACCTGGTATCTGATTGTCTCTTATCTTCTAGGTTCTAATCATGATAGTGGTGCCTATGCTCAAGTCTATTCCACTATATCAACTGATTCAATATTAACAACAACTGAACCATCCAATCCATTTAGTCATATTGTAAATTCACATCCCAGTGGTGATGGTATTATTGTTCCCAAAGATTTTTCTCATAACAATAGTGGTAATAATAGTAATAATCTTATTAGTAACAAAAGTGAGGCTATGGAGACTTCAGTGTCAGCAGGTGTATCGCCTTCTAGCTTTAACAACCCTGACGTGGATGGAGCTATTTACAATGTGCCAAAATTATTGCCCAATTCATCAAATAGTCTGAATGACAGAATGTTAGCTGAAATACAAGCCTTTCGTCATATGGATAGCGAATGTAAGTATATAGTAGTATAGTTTCTACTTTTCCTTTGTTCACTTTACCCAATCTATGTCCATGTATATATTTTTAGATAGTCCTCATCATGGACCGGTATCAGTTCGAGAACCATTGAAAAAACCTTGAAGAAATTCTTTCATCCTAATTTGGGTCTCCTCAGCAGTATGCACCCACGAACTTAAAACCTTCAGATCTCTCAGCGAACATCTTTCCATCGAATCACTGCATCGGAGTTCACTGGTTCAAAGTCTCCTACTTCTGTCAATTCTGCAACACAGCCTGACTATCCATCGACTATGATTTTGGATGAAGGTTGCTCGGGTCGTGAGCGCATACTTCTGAGGAAGGATTGGACGAAACAGCCTTCGCGTTCTCAATGCTTCTCCAACTAATGTCTTTCCGTGATGAACGCTAAATTTATTATTATTATTTGTCCCTGGGGTTCCTAGTAGAACGTACGGCTTCAGTAGCACGTCGCCATTTCAATCTCTTTTCTCCCATTTTTTCAACCTGGCTCCACGACTACCCAGAAGCTTTCATCTCTTCCTCATGTGATCTCCAATTCACCCTCGGCCGCCCAACTAGCTGGTCGTTTCCCTCTTTTGAGTTCCACTCGACGGCCTAGCATGGCGCGTGATGTCCCCAAATAGTCTTCTCAGTGTATGCCCAATCCATCTTCATGTTTTTCTGTATATTTGTTGGGTGATAGCCTCTTACCTCGTTGGTTCGTTGCCGGGCAGAGTTCATCCTTGCTTATTCTTTCTGGCCATTTGATTTTCATCTTCAGTATCAAGCGAGCGAGCGTAGGTGGCAGCTGTTGATGGATGTGTGCAGTTTGCTGGAAATACTTTTCGTAACCCGCCAAGTCTCTCAACTATCACATGGAAGCACTGACTTGACTGACTTAGTGTTGAAAATGAGCATCTTGTTCATGCTTTTTATGCTGAATGCAGTGGAGTGCAGTAGATCTCCACACTGATTTCAGGTTAATGCAGGAAGGGTCTGTATTGCTGCCTTTTTTGATACTGGCTGGCTTTGACATCCTCATCTATGCCTGCGTGGGTGCCTGTAGTTGAAACGATGCTGCCTAGGTGTAGGTAGGTAGGTAGGTGAAAGAGACAACTTGCTTCAGATTTCTCCCTTTGATGGTGATTGGTGCTTGTTGTTGTTGGTTGGTTGGTTGGTTATCTTCATCACCTCTTGCTTCTCGATGTTCACATGAAGAAAGTCCGGTCTTCGCTGCCCTGCCTGTTCTGCCAACTTATTAGTTTTCACCTGTAGATCTTCGAGTTTATACGACATAAGATATTAGACATAAATAAATCATCATGGGTGAAATCCGAATGTTTTAAGGTGTTTTGATGGGTGAAACAGTCATCGTATACCCATGTTGTCGCTCCTCACAGTTGTCGATTGCATGATCCAGTTCAGTCGAGTCAACCACGATCATCGGTGATTGCAAGCAGCCTTGTCTTATTCAAAGTATATATATATATATATATATATATATATATATACATAACATTTTACATTCCACCATTTTTGTAGTGGACTTGACTCAGTCTGCGAAAACCTTGGTGACTGATATTATCAAAGGCGATCGCACATGTACAATAAATTCAGTTTTGGTAAGTGAGTTATGTTCATGTTTTGTTTATTACTGCCGTTACTCCCATTTTACCAAATTCTGTGAAGGAGTAAGTCATCAACTAAGGCTCTTGTCTTACCTACCACCGCTCCAGGGATCGAACCCGCTACCTTCAGATTCCGTGGCCAGCACGTTGCCACTGGGTAAGCGGGATCCAGTGATCCATATTTCCAACTTCTGTTAGCTCAAGATATAGCGCAACCGCCAGCCAATGTCATCGTTGAGTAACTGTCCTCATGACTATCAGCCTTTGCCCCCACTGGTCACGACTTCTCATTGGGACTTCGGGACTACCTGTCGAAGTTAGCCACCAATCAGCACTAGTTCAATTGAATTTTGACGGAGTTGTGAGGATTTAGAAATATTTCAAGTTGTTATTCATCTTAGATTGGTATCAGTTGGAGGAACAAAGGCAACCTGGGAGCACTGGACAGCTGTTTCGTCCTAGTATAGGACTTCTCAGCAGTTTGCACCCACGACCTCGCCTGGGACCGAACCCATGACCTACAGGTTCCGTGGGCAGGATGTTACCATTGAGCCACTGGATCGGAATCCAATGATCCATATTTCCAATTTCTCTGTGCTCACGACATAGCGTGACCTTCAATTTCATCGTTGAGTAACTGTCCCCACACCTGACTTGATTGACCCCACTGGTCACAATGTGATAGCATTCTAGGTGCGTACGGCATCACATGCCAGCGTATCGGTAACGCTGATAGCCCGTTTTAATTGTATTCCGACAGTCACTTGCCTTAGTTAATGTCCACGGACACAGATGTATCATATCGCTTTCAGTCATTATAGCAGATTGAAGGCTCGAGGATTGTCACTCTTTTGGAATACATTTTTAGACTCAAATGGTGGGTTAGTACGGGTCCCTCGGGAATAACCTGTCGAGCTAGTCACCAGTGAGCTTTAGTTCAATTGAATTCCGAGTGGGTTGTGGGGATTTAGAAATATTTTCAAGTTAGTTATTCGTCGTAGACTGACATTAGTTGGAAGAACAATGGAAATCTGGAAGCATTGGACAACAGCTGTTTCGTCCTAGTATGGGACTCCTCAGTGTTGTGCATCCGTGATGAATATCTACCTGAAATCAATTTCTAAATCCCTAAAAATTTCTACTGCCCAATTCTCATGCTTCGAGATACGATTTCCGAAAATCTAATAAACAGTGGGACCAACCAAGTTGGACGTGAGGAAAGTTACTCAACGACAACATTTAATGGAGATCGCACAATATCGCAACCAGATTCCAATCGAGTGGACTCATGGTTCCATCTATTCTAATCAGCATAGAATCAGGCATTACTGTGTTGCTATCCGAGTTGCCAGGGCTCATATCATATCATATTACATCAAGTAAAACGACAGTGAAGTGTAAGATGAAGAAAACTCAGTCGGATGAGATATAAAGTACTAAAAGAGAGAAAGGAAGGGTGCGAAAATCGTGAGATTCGGTATACATCTGCGCCACTGATATTGGTTCTCAGCCATATCACCTAGAGTCAGTCTCCAACCACTGATTTTTCTTGTCCCACCGACACCTATTACATAGTCCCCATCACCTCCCTACATGGCTCAAACCAACAGTCAAACACTTTATACATTGGTGCCATGTTTTAGTCTGGCCACCTTGGACCTTTTCCCAGCATGACGACGCAATTGGCGACTAACCATCTCAATCGATGAAGGTTCATCACCTCGTCAACTGATTTACCTCCACCTGACTTCTGTATTACTCACATGGTGACACCATCGAATGCGGCCTGTACTGCGAAGGGAACGTTGGTCAGACACCTGAAGCCTTCTCATATCTTCCACCTTCAATGGTCATGTTTCATAGCAATGTGGTGGAACAGAGCGGACTGCTGTGCAGTAAATGCGACCCTTAAAAGACAGTCAGATATGATGGCCCCGCCACAGGTAGCGTAAGCTGGCAAAAGTTAGTCAAGCCGTTTGTATCCGTATAGAGATTTCACCGGCCACTGAGCCACCAGGGCAGGGTTGATCCCACTTCCCAGGTAAATGAAATGGTCAACACACTCAAGTACTACACTCTCTATTATTAGCCAAGACAGGATATATTTTCATTAGCCAAAGACGCATAGATAGTAGTTAAGCGAGTAGTGGTATATTCATCATCTGTGAGGAGCAAAAAGTAGGTAATGAACTTTCATCATATATTTCATCAGGGAGTCTATTCCAGATATGAGATAACTTATTGAGGAAGAAATTACCTCGTAGGTTGGTCTTACAACATTCAGTTTTAGTGAATAATTTATGATTATGTATATTGTAAGTAGATGTCACAACTATTTTAATTTCCAGGCTGTATAATAGTCGATTTGCTTACAAAGTAGTTTATAATAAAATATATAATTCAGTCTAAGCATGTGATATCTGGCGATATAGTTAGTCTACACTGCAGTCAGCTGTTAGTGTAGGCTGCTGTTGTACCTCTTCATTTTTGTTAGTTTTTCACTTATGTGGAGGTCACTTATAATAAACTGGCAGTATTCTAGAATTGGATGGATGGATGCATATTTTGTGTAGAGTAGAACCCTTGATTCAATACTGTATAAAAGCTACAAATGATACACTCTGGTAGTTTTGCTATACGCTACCTGTTCAGAGAAATTCAAGTCAATGGAATATTTAAGCCCTGGATATCAGATAGAACGAACTTTTGCTAACTTTTGTCCACAAATGTAAGACAATATAAATTTGTTTTAACCGATGTTTCGTTAAATAGCTTTATCAAAGTTATAGTAAAGCGGAATTTACAATATCCCCTAACCTTATATGTATCCATAACTTGATAGGTGTTCTTCTGCACTCATGATTCCACATTATCATAGTTGTTAGAATAAAGATGATATCCATATGTTAGTGTATTGTGTGTGAGTGGAGGTGGGAGGGAGGGGGGGATGGGATGGTGTATAAATTACAGATCGAGGTTTGTATGTGTACACATATGTTGATTGATAGTTCTTATCTCATGTGTATTGGTTATATCCGTGGTGTCACTATGTGAGTAACGTGGAAGCCAGTTCTACAGTTTTATGGAGTAGAGGTAATTATGTTGACGAGGTAATGAACCTTCATCGACTGAGATGGTTGGCTGTGTATGATAAGTGTTACGTATACCCAGTCACCGATTACGTCGTCACACAATGTTGGCGTAAGTAGACTCAGGCTGTAAAAAGGACTGAAGTGACCAGACTAAAACGTGGCATCAATGTATTAATGCGTTTGACTGTTGGTTTGAGCCATGTGGGGTGACGATGCAGACTGGGTGGTTGATGTCCACGCAACAAGAGGAGCCAGTGGTGGTTGGAGACTGACTCTAGGTGACGATATGGCTCAGAACCGAAGTCAGTGGCGCAGGCGTATCCCCACACACATTATCCTCATCTTAACGACGCTATACCGAATCTCACCATTTTCTTATTCTTCTTTTCTCCCTTTTAGTACTTCATATTTCTTTTGACTAAGTTTTCTTTTCTTCATCTTCAACTTCACTGCCTCTTTAGTTGATTTAGTGATATGAGGTGTGGCAAGTCGAACTGCTACGCAGTAATGCCTAGTCCCAATTTTGATATTGATGATGATGTTGATCATGTCAGAATTTTGACTCCAGTTTATGTGACGAGATTCTGACATGTGACGTTTTTTTATAATTTCTAAAGCCTTTCTGTGAATACTTTCGATCTTATCAATGAGTTGACCTTTTGACCTGAAATTGTAGTGTATAGAGCAATGGATGGTATGTTTTAACGTTTTTTCCAATCCCACTGGATTTCTGAGGGGGGTTGATGGATAGAAGCTTTCTGGTGTTAATTTTTCCTAATTTTGATTTCATGTCATCACAACAATCTGAGTATTTTATTTTAAAGTGACAATTAGAACGATCAAAGAACTTCTACACCACCCCAGCAGAAATTCAGTGGAACTGAAAAACTTCAACCTTAGCTTTATATACTATAATTTCAGGTCACAAAGTTGACTTATTGACAATATCGAAATTATTTAGAAATACTTTAGAAATTATAAAAAAAACTCATAAGAGAATCGTTTTGCATAAAGTGGAATCAAAATTGTCTGAATAGGAAGGAATGAAGGAGTAAGACGTAAGTTGACTTAGTGTCCACCCACAACCACCCACCCACTTACATAACCAACATACATACGATAAGAACTACTAATCAACATATGTGAACATAAAAACACAACACACTACATATGGATATCATCTTTATTCTACGTAGAATTATCAGTGCAGAAGATGAACACCTATCAAGTTATGGATACATATAAGGTTAGGGGATATTGTGAATTCCGGTTTACTATAACTTTGATAAAGCTATTTAGCAGCGAAACATCAGTTGAAACAAATGAAATGAGACTGGTAAACTAACCAAAATGAATTGCTAAGGCTTAGGTATAGAAAGGGGGGGGGTTCACAAAATGCTTTTGAATGCGTAATTTCGTCTATTGTTAATATTCTTCAGGTCTATTCATAAGTGGTAGTAACGTAGATATTAGAGTAGTTTATTTACTTTTGGAGATGAATCTCGAGGAGTTGAATGACCTAACTTTGTTAGATGTCTCATTTCATTTGTTTCAACTGATGTTTCGCTGCTAGTAACTTTATCAAAGTTATACTAAACCGGAATTTACAATATCCCTTAACCTTATATGTATCATAACTTGACAGATGTTCTTCTTCTTCACTGATAATTCTACGTTATCATAATTGTTAGAATAAAGATGATATCCATATGTTAGTGTATTGTGTGTGAGTGGAGGCGGGAGGGGGGCGGGGGGATGAGATGGTGTATAAATTACAGATCGAGGTTTGTATATGTACACATATGTTGATTGATAGTTCTTATCTCATGTGTATTGGTTATGTCCGTGATGTCAGCACGTGAGTAAGACAGACGTCAGGTATAGAGTTTTAGGGAGGGAGTAGAGGTGATGAACCTTCATCGACTGAGATGGCTGGTCGGAACACATAGTACATATGGCTAGTCGCTGATTGCCTCGTCACTCCGGGAAAAGACCCGAACTGGTCAGACTAAAAGATACCATGAATGTATGAAGTGTTTGACTATTGGATTGAGTTTTGTGAGGTGGTTAGGGTCTGTGGGACAAAAGGAACCAGTGGTTGGAGACCGACTCAAGGTGATATGGCTGAGAACTGATGTCAGTGATGCAGATGTATCCCCCACACACATTATCTTCATCTTAAGACTTTACTGAATCTCACCGTTGGGAGACGTGAAACTTGGAGCATTAGGCAGTAATGCCTGTTCGTTGAAAGTTAAAGACTCCACCTAAGCTGAATAAACTCACATTAGTATTTATCATTAGTGTATCATTTTCTATTATACGTTTATTTATGATAAAAGGATGAATACAATATTGATTTACAAGGTGAACATGTGACTGAAATTGTTTCTCTTCTAAATTGTCAATTGAAACCTAATAAGATTGTTAATACTGGAACAATTTCATCAAAATCTCAAATTAACAATAATCCTACTGAAGTGTCATTGATGACTTCATTAATGGAAGAATATTCTTCAACAAATGAATTATCATCATCATCATCATCATCATCAAAGATATATGGGAAACAGTTAGATTGTAAGAATAAGACTATAGATCATTGTACACCATCATCATCATTATCTTCTTCATTGTATCATTCATCAATTCTATCACCATCATCTTTATGTAAATCAATTAAATCACCTTTAGTTTTTTCTGTTTATGATCTTCACTGTAATCATACTACTAGTTGTAATGATGTTGTTATTATTAACACTGGGAATCAATATATTACTTCAAAATATTCTACGTTATCATCTTCTTCAACGGTTACTGTTACAGCACCATTTGCATATACTGAACTCACTTGTATATCAGATCTATCAACATATGATGATATTGATAATTTATCATTGACATCAACATTTAATAAATCTACTACTACTCACACTACTACTACTAATACTACTAACAATAGTACTACTTATTACAATCCAACTAAAAGTGTAAATAATTTAAGCAATGGAGGTATTAGTATACGTAGTGTCGATAGGAGTTAGTTTTTTTTTGTCCTGTTGTTTGTATTACTACCTCTCTTTATCATTTGATTGGTGTCCTCTTTGTGTCTCCCTCTCCCCCCCCCCTCGGCCTACTGTCTGTCTATCAACATTCCTCTGTCTACTCTACAAATTCTATGCTGTTCCTTACATCGATTATTGATTTATTGATTGTTTAACGCTATCAATCGGTCGCATTTATTACTATTATTATTATTATTATTATTATTACGGAAATGAATATACTTCCTGTTTATTTACTTTGATATAGCCAAGTAAGCCATCGTGGTTGTGTTTTTTGCCCATTGTTGTTGTCTGTTGATTATGGAGGATAATTTCAATTGTTTTTTTTTCAGTGATTTGTTATTATGTTAACGATTTATCTTTTGTAATTGATTTATTGTTTTGTTTTAGGGGAGTATATTTTGACTCCCGGGGGGGGGAGGGGGGGGGTTTATAATCAAATTTTTCTCCGGTTATTCATTGTTCACTATTATTAATAGTGTTGTATTGTTATCTTCCCTTTTTCTTTCAGGATGATTTATTGTTGTATTATACTGTATGATTGTGTGAATGATTTTCATGGTGTATGTTCTTCGCTTTTTTAACTTGTTAACTGGTACGTCTCTGTATGTGTGTGTGTGTGTGTGTGTTTGAGTTCCCAGTGTACACTGGTCAGTGTATTCACAGGAGGTGTCATCTTCTACAAGTATGGAGACATATAAGTTTGACGATGTTAACTAGGTATGGTTTAGAAGATGGATACACCTTGGGTTAGGGTGGGGTTCGAACCAGCGCCCCTTGGATTTACGGCCCAGTTATTTACTACACTACCCGACCGCTGACTAGATTTTAATTTTATTCTAATTACCAAGAGATTTTCTCGATTACTAGGTGAATTCGTGATGGGTTGGTATTATTCAATCGTATTCACAGAGGGGTAGCGCATCATATTAATACTGAGTAATCTAACAGTTGGTTAAACCTTTGGTAATTGAAGTGAAACATAAATATGATCATCAGGAGAAACAGAATCTTGTAACTGAATTGATAGAGCCCTGGCTTGGGAACCTGCAGGTCGATGATTTGAATCCTGTCATTTTCCATCCAAGCAATGGTAGTTGTTGTATAAGTTTATCTTTTTCATTTCTCGCTCCACATATAATCATGGGAGTAGAGAAGATAAACAAATGAACAAAATACGCAAACTTTAAGTTGTTATTCATCGAAGACTGACATCAGTTGGAGGAACAAAGGAAACCTGGGAGCACTGGACAGCCGTTTCGTCCTAGTATGGGACTCCTCAGCAGTGCGCACCCACGACCCCGCACCAGCAGGGATCGAACCCGCAACCTTCAGGTTCCGCGGCCAGCGCGTTACCATTGAGCCACTGGTCAGAATCCAATGCTCCATATTTCCAACTTCTGTTAGCTCACGATATAGCGCGAACCGCCACTCAATGAATAATAACTTGAAATATTTCCAAATCTCCACAACCCCCTCAAAAAAAATTTAATTGAACTGATGCTCATTGGTGACTAGCTTCGAGAAGTATTCCCGAAGTTCCAATGACAAGTCGTGACCGGTGGAGTCAAAGCCTGATGGCCGTGAGGACAGATACTCAACGATGACATTGGGTGGCGGTTCGCGCTATATCGTGAGCTAACAGAAGTTGGAAATATGGAGCATTGGATTCTGACCCAGTGGCTAGCTCAATGGTAACGCGCTGGTCGCGGAACCTGAAGGTCGCGGGTTTGATCCCTGCTGATGGGGTCATGGGTGCGTACTGCTGAGGAGTCCCATACTAGGACGAAACAGCTGTCCAGTGCTCCCAGGTTTCCTGTGTTCCTCCAACTGATGTCAGTCTTCGATGAATAACAACTTGAAATATTTCCAAATCTCCACAACCCCCACGCAAACTTTACTTTCGGATTTGACTTTTGTATTGCTGATATTAGGGTTACCGTTAAACAATTTTGAGGTTCATACGTTATTCCTCTGTTCTGGATCATGGAGCCTCCATTTACTTCACTACTGAGTATTGTTTTTAATACAGTGATAAAGAAGGCCATTAGGAAAGTACTTTTTTTTATACTTAAATATCAGCTGGGCAAAGGAGAAATGAATGATTGATTGGTACAGAGCATACTCAGAACGTTGATTGCAGTTCAGTTCTTGGTTTGTCATGAATATATGCATGACTATGATTCAATTTAGCATACTCTTGAACTAACCAATAATTAAGAGACTAAATGGAACATTTTCCGTTTTTATCGAACTTCATATAAATTTTCATGATCATGGAACTGTATAGGGAGCAAATAAGTAACATCTGTTTTCTTTGGTTTGAGAGAGTGACTTCATGAAATCGGAATGTTTCACCTTGAGATTAAGTGTAGCTTATGAAGAAAATACGGAGAAAATGTCTTTATCTGAAGAGATTCTTCGATGAAGACTCAGGTATCTGTGTGTGTGTGTGTGCGTTATCAAATTACGCAGCAAGTCGCATTCCTTCAGTGAATTTTTAACAATTTTGGTAGGTAAGAGTCAGTTTATCAGCGTTGATCGAACTATATAGAACTAGTGTGTGTGTGTGTGACTGATAGTTGGATCCAAAATATCGAATAGCCAGTTTACCAGACCATATACTAATCGAAAACATGATGTACTACACAACCCACTAACATTCGACTGGTCAATCGGCTTAGTTTAATATTTTATAAATTTGAGTTATACTACTTGTAAGTAGCCTAAATAGTTGGCTAAATATTTACAGTCCTAGATGTAGCTATTTACGTAACCACTATGTCTATGCCGAGCGCTATTAACTATTGTAAACAATCTGAAAGTACTTATGATAGTAATGCAGAAATAAAGCTTAGTTGTTTATTTCACACTCCTTTCCTGTTTAGTCGAATCCAGGGCCTACAGATCGTGGCTAATGCGCTATAACCGTTGGCACCTTCATCACCTCCGACTAGCCGAACACACGTCATGGCTTCTCATTAGGAATTCAGAGATATAGTATGGTGCTAAAGGGTCCCTTACTGAGACGAGACTGTTTTCCAGTGCTCCCAGGTTTTCAGTGCCATGTTGAATACCAACTTGAAATCAGTAAATTGATCCTTACTGACTTGCAAATTAAGCAAAATGTGTTTCGTTGAATTTTGGAGGAGTTGGCTCAATGGTAACGTGCTGGCCACGGAAAGTGAACGTCGCTGGTTCGATCCCCGGTGGGGTCATGGGTGCGCACTGCTGAGGAGTCCCATACTGGAACGAAACGCTGTCCAGTGCTTCAAGGTTTCCTTTGTTCCTCTAACTGATATCAGTCTACGATGAATAACAACTTGAAAGTGTGTTTCGTTAGTCTGTTTGATTGTTTTTCTCAAAACTGATTGGTTGACTGAAAAAATCAACGTAGAACTTCGCACACAAGTAGTACATCGGTCCAACTTACCACACTTCATAATAGCAGTATGCAAACAACAAGTGAGTCGGAAAGGAGTGATATAAAAATGCACAAAAGTGTATGAGATAACGGTTAGTGTGAATATTCAAGCTTTGGAAGATATCAAGAAGTAAATATATCCGAGCCAATGTGGTCTATTTTCAGCCATATCACCAAGAGTTTTCATCCACTGATTCCCATCATCTCGCGGACTCCAACTAGGCAGTCTACATCTATCAACGTGACTAAAACCAACAGTTAGAGACTTTATGGAAGGTGCCTGGTGTAAGTTTGGTCACCCTTAACCCTCTTCCAACCCAATCTAATTTCTCCTGATATGACACATCGCGATACGCTGTGGCTCGACATACATGACATCTGACTAGACCACCTCAATCAATGAAAGTTCATAATTGTATCATCTTTTGATCTGACTTTTTCCTGCTTTTATGAACTACAGACTGTTGTTTTATTTACATAAATAACTGAAATTTCTTAGTATGTCTTGTTAGACTTATCCGATAGTATGTATTCTTTGTTAACCTATGTCGTCTCCTGTCAACTAATTTCATTTAACTTCAAAGTAGTCTATCCAAATCCTTCTTTAAAGGTTTTAGGCAGATTACGAAGTAATCAGTGAGTTAAAATGGCACCTTTCTAGACTCCTGTTCATTTTTAACATGAATCCAATTCAGCCATTTTAGAATGCATAGTCTACAATATCAATCAAATGTTATAAAATATCAGGAAAATAAACTACCAACAACCAGTACTTCAATTTAATGAAACAATTGATGAAAACAAAAGCAAGCGAGGATAAACGAAAATAACCAACAAAGGATTTTATTACCCTTGACTATACAGTGATTGGTCAGTGCATTGCTTATTCGCATGAAGTTGGAAAATGATAAAAATTTAATTATACTACTGCATGATAGTTAGTAGCTAAAATAAGGAGACAAAACTTTTGGCCGAGGGAAACACAAACACCATTGGCGAAAGTGAATCATTATGTAGGGTATTCTCATACGTTTGCATAACCGAACCCCCTTGTATTGAAAAGCATCTTTCAAACACTTTCATTTGTCAAAACCATTTCGAGAGTGTTTGGTTGAACGTTGACTGGCGTTTTTCAACAGTTAAAAGTGTCGGTGGGAACAGCACTCACTGTAGGCAGGTAATCTAGCTGACGAGTCCCAAATGGGACGAAATACCCATGCTGGATTCCACTGCTAGGCACTATCCATTTTTACTATAAGTAGAAAACAGGTAATATCGGGGCATCCGCACAGGATCTCATATGCCAATAGATACTGATCAGTTCAGTCCAATCAACTACGGTATAATACAACCAATAATAGTTGAATATATATCCTCCTTAAAGTCATATCAGTTTCCACCTTTCAATACAATATCTCATCCTAAGAAGAACTTAACTATCCAGTGACAATGTGGACTTGAAGATTGACATCTCCTAATGAATCCAATTAATTTTAACACTAAATTCCATTACAATTAACTTTATTGAAATTCAGAGTAAAGGGATTGTAAATAAAATTCGAAGAGATGACATCACTTGTGAAATAGTCTTGTTATTAATCATCATAATAATAATGACAACCCTAATAGTAACCACTTTATTCCTAACGATTTTTAGTATAATATGGAATTCTCAGCATGATATATTGCAACAATATAACAGATGTGTATGTCTCTCCTCCTCTACAACATTTCGAGTTGTCTTATCATAAGAATTTAAGTAATACAAAGGATATTGATAACATGGAGAACATTTTACATTGTTAATTAGATGATTGAAGAAATAAGATTGTTAACTGTTACAGAGGAGTTGATATGTGTGAATTCTGTTCTGTTCTGTTCTGTCACCTTTTACTCCTCACATAATGTGCATGCTAGGTAAGATGGGAGCAGTCGAATTGTTGTACTCAGTTGTACAAACAAGCAGCTTCCTTGAGATGAGATACAAGGAGAGATTTGTGAATGTATTGGATGCTCAGTGTCAGTTAAGATGACTGTAGCTAGTTGCTTGCTAGAAGTCAGTTGAGGTAGAATAGAAGCACACCACTCACTCACCCTACTGACTGACGGCTTTCAAAGCCCTACACAGTATAACACATAGTCCCTTCTTACTAGACTAGGAACAATCAGTGAGGAACAATAGAGGCGAATAGGTGAAATGCACGAATTAATAGGATGTAAAAGTAGAGGTACCTGGTTATACCAGACGACTTCAGTTTCTTTATGCAAAACGTTAAAGCGAAGATTTCCTTGGAAGTCAACAAGATGAGAAGTATATCTAAATCGAAGATAGTTAACACTCGGTTAACTTTCTGCATAAATACCATCAATGCTGAAACAGTCATCATGAGACTTAATTAGCTCACACAAGGGCATCTTGTTTACAAGGGTTTAACTTGAGACGACTTGAGAGAGACACCACTGGTCAATTACAGACAGGAATCCATTTAGAATTGAGAGTAATCTAAGTGAGAGTTGACTGGAATAGACACTGTCAGGTCATCAGCCTACTTAATAAAGTTAACTTCAACAGAATGAGGTGAATCAGCAAAAAGAAGGAGAAGAGGAAGGAGGGGTTACTTCACTTTGAGGCACATCAGTTTCAGTCAACAATGAAGTGGAGCACCTCCCTTTATAAACACTATACTCTTTGTTACCTTTCAGAAAAATAAGAATACAGTCACTTTGTAACAGACTCAATGGTTGATGAGTAATCCAAAAAGGCATAACGATCATACTTAACACCTCTGTCTAGACTGGAAACAATATAATGATGATGCAAGACATTGATAACATCTAACCTACATCTCCTGTGTTTGTAAGCCGACTGTTGTTTTGTATCTCTGAAAACTTTGAATGAAGGCTGAAGCACAAGGAGAATCAATTTCTCCATTGTCTTCAGAAGAGGGGGTAAGTTATAGAATGGGTTGGCACACAACATCTGATCCATAAGATGACTTAGGCACAAGTACAACTTTAGTGTCTTTCGAAGCAGCAGTCATTGTGTTTTTAGAAAACGATGCATTGAAGATATCTTCGAAATATAATACTCAAAACACCATCAATCAGGACGTAGGTTTGTGGTTGGTTTCAAGGATTTAAGACATTTCAATACAAATTTATATTGAAACCAGGAAGGGAGCTATCCATTTCACTCTAGATACCGGGAAGGATGGGATCAGCTTACCGATGCATGCATAACTTGTTTAACACGCAGACATCCGAACAGCTTGTTTGGTATCCCTTCTCTACCAGTAAGGTCGCTATAAAATTTCCATATATTAGAAGAGTTTTTACACGTCAGGACTTCTGGCTGTATGTAGTATTTCTACGTTGTATTTCAGACCTAATTAGGCAGTTAAATCTTTCAACACCAGGATGATCTCTCATCTCATATGACCTTTCCATTTCTCTCTGAGACCTCTTCAGATGAGATGAGGAGAGGAGGAAGTCTGTCAAATCTCATTTAAATTGTTTAAACAGGAGAATATATGTCGAGACAGAATATGAGATAGCTTGTAATATTATTGACAGTCTTGTCAATTACTTCATCAACAAATATATTCCAGTTTGTTTCTCAGAGTATGCATCTCAAATGTAATATATTCTCCTGTGAATAACATCTGTATTGGACTTTCTTGGAAAGATATCAGAAAGCCTTCTTGTGTGATTTGCTGTACACTTTAGGCGTAACACGTACAATATAGTGGTCAGAATTCAGCAGTAGAGATTCATATATGCCACAACCATTTGTAAATACTAAGTCTAGGATGTTATCAAGACAAGTAGAGAAGGTAACGGCATTCTCATAACCAAATGATACTAGGAAACTAACTACAGTCACATGAGTTAAGATCTCCACAGACTATAGACAAGGAGTTACACAGAATCGGAGCAGCAGATTCAGTAACTTCATAATCAAACGTTGACAAATCTGAGGAAACTGCAATCAAGTGTGATATAAACGTTTGTTATGTCTATATGTTTGTATTTACTCAAATGTTTAGGATGACATTCAATTTTTTCGTTAGACAGGGTGAAGCAAAACATAGTTGGAGGTGGGTCAGCTTGTATTGATAAATGTTGCTACACCATTCACCACATTTCTTCTTGGAAAAGCATCGATCCTTCCATAATAATTTGAAACCATTTAAACAGACTAAATCGTCATCATCATCATAAAGGGGATGAAGTCATGTTTCCTGCAGTATTATTACACCCATATTTCGATAAACATTTATGGTAATCAACTTCTTCACGGTAACCACCTGTAGTTTTTGTGCTTAAGTATTTCCAGAATAATCATGAGCTTGTGATCCAGTTGCTATCCACCTTGGTGCCTTTTTCTGTATTCCCCTATCAACTTGTAATGTGATAGGTTGTAATGATTTTAAAAATGTGGGAGAGCTTTATAATCCGATTAGTTGATACAAGTGAATGATTAAAACAATATGGAAAGGATAAATTTGATGGAATATATTCATTCCATGATAAAATGAGGTAGAGCAAAGTGCAAGCAGGTCACCGTAGAGAGGGGGAAAAAGATGCTTACTAGCATATACATATATATACATACCTGACAACTCCGTGTAGGAATGTTCAAGTTGTTTATCACATAGACTAGTCTCAGTGTTTTGTTTCCACCTGATAATGATGTTAACCCAGTATTGATACAGTTAACTAGAATAGTGGATTCGGTAGATGTAACAGGATATATACGTTCATAGTCTGAAGACTCCTGATTAGTCTGTATAACAGAGAATAAAATATAAGAAATCAATACAGTTTTTAGTAATAACTTTGACAGGGTTATAATAGCATGGAATACATTTCATCGCCTTGATAAACATATTACAAGAGAGCAGTGGAGTTAACCAAGTCGAATATGAGGACAGTTATTCAACGATGACACTGGATGTAAGTCGTACGATATCGTGAACTGACAGAAGTTGGAAATATGGACCATTGGATTCCACCGACCCAGTGATTTAGTGGTAACCAGCTGGTCACGGAACATGAAGGTCATGGGTTCGATCCTGGTGGGGTGGGCGAGGTGATGGGTACACACTATTGACGAGTCCCGTGCTAGGACGAAACAGTTAACTGTTCATTGCTCCAAGGTTTCCGATGTTCCTCCAACTGATTCGACTCTATGATGAATCCCAGAGTTGTAAACGTTCTGTTGTGAGTATCCCCTTAGAGCCTTCTCTCTTGCATCAATGATCATCAGTTGTATCCTATGTCTTCCAATTTTACCTACTATTTTCTAGCCCACTGAATAGTTCATAGGTGGTCTGGATCTGACACTAGTTAACAGAACATGGTGACTTAGACATTCATGAAGAAAATAAATATAGTTGTTCTCTATTCTGAGGCTTTCCTCTTGGCAGGGATTTGACGGTTATTAGGGATTTTGAGATGATGAAGAAGGAAAAAGAGGATTTGATGGTTCTGTCTTCTGTGGTTCTGTCTCTATGTACCATTCCATATATTACATAATCTACTTGTTATCATTCGCACTTCAATTGTGTTATTATAATCATAAATGCCTATGTCATCATCATCCACTCTATTATTATTGTCATCATCATATAGTGTTTAGTTTTCCTCATAGGATATAATTTTTTCCAAATACCATATATATACACGAATGTACAGCTTGAAAATGAATTCGTTGAAAAGAGTCTCTTTGCTGAATATCATCTTGTTCTTAATGTGACAATGGGAATTATTAAATTATTAGAAAGATGTAAATACGATGGGGTCACCATTGGAACTACTGTTAGTACACTGTTTCATATTGGAACTAAAGAATAGTCAACTTTGTTTAACTATCAACTGTTTTGACTATTATACAAGATATATAGACGACACATTTGTTATCTATGACAAAGATGTTGATTTAGACGGGTGTTCTTCGTTGAATGTTCCTTTTCTTGATGTACTTCTCATTAGATGGATTCCTTAAAAGATTCATCTACAGAAAAGCAATATAAAAAGGATAACTAACTAATTTTTATAGTTGGGTGGTATTCAACAGAAATTAGAATCTCTTATTCACTCTTTCTGCTATCATTTTTAAATAGCACACTTATCGAAAACGGTTACTGCATGCTGTTTTATTGATAAAAATGTGCAAGAAAGAAATGTTCAATCAGTCATTTATTCGGTCTCAAAGAAAAGATTGTTCCAGGAACAAACCATCCTCGAGAACCGTCTATGCTAATCAATTAATAGAACTTTCTTCTCAACAAAACTTCAATTGACTTTTTCTAGTCGTCTGTGTTTAAGATAAACATTCCTCATTTGACTGCTTCTATGTATATCTATCAGTTCACCAGCTCTTGTGGAGCAAGATAGATTGGTCGTAGTCAGAAAATGCTTTCTACATGTATACACGACAATACGTTCCAGCTTGGTTCTATAAAAGTGAAATAAAATCTGTTAGAAGTATGACTTTAGAAAATTTGATTGATTTCTACCACTCAACAAACCTCTCACATCCTCTTTGTTTTCAACTCTTTAAAACACTGAAGGCTTTACCTATTTATGAACTAAAACCTGATCTGTGCATACAGAAGTATGTAGAGTAGCGACTGTTTTTACTTTGGCCATGACATTTTCCCACCTCCGTTAGTTTCCCCTCCTCTCTTTGTTAATTTAACCTATTGTATCCTTCCTTTATCACTATTATTGTTCTTATAATTGCCTTCACTTTGATTAGTTATCAGTGTTATTTCGCTTAACTGCCTTAATCTTTTAGAAAACATTGGTTTCATCTACACTAACTTGTCTAATCTTATTACATGATAGTAATAATGGATATTGGATAGCAGTGGAATCCAGAATGAGCATTTCGTCTTATTTACGGCTTGCCAGTATGGCTGTGAAACATGGTCATTGAAAGTGGAGGATACAAAAAGGCTTCAGGTGTTTGACTAATGTTGCCTTCGTAGTATAGGACGTATTCCGTGGTGTCACCATGTGAGTAATGCAGAAGTTAGGTGTAGAGTTTTGGGGAGAAGAGGTAAATCAGTTGACGAGGTTGTGAACCTTCATCGACTGAGATGGTTGGGACACGTACTACGTATGCCTAGTCACCGATTGCCTCGTCACACAATGTTGGCTGAGGTGGGTTCAGGCTGGAAAAAGGCCCGAGGTGGCCAGACTAAAACATGGCACCAATGTATGAAGTCTCTGGCTGTTGGTTTAAGCCACGTGGGGCGATGCAGACTAGGTGGTTGGGGTCCACGGGACAAGAGGAACCAGTGGTTGGAGACCCTGGGTGATATGGCTGAGAACCGAAGTCAGTGGCACAGATGTATACATACAATATCCTCATCTTAACAACGCTATACCGAATCTCACCATTTTGTCACTCCTCTTTCCTTTCTTCTCGTACTTTATATTTCTTTTGACTGCATTCACTTATCTTCATCCTTCGCCTCACTACCTTTTTACTTGATGTAGTGATATGAGGTGTGGCAAGTCGAACCGTTACTCAGTAATGCCTGGTCCTATGTTGATAATGATGATGATGACGGCTCGCCAGCTGAATATACCTACCTCCTAGTGAGTGATGTTGTCCACACCGGGGTTCGAACTCGGAACTCATCGCTTCAAACACCAGAACGTTGTTCACTAGACAGTATAATACAGTCAATAATACTATTACACAATGCTTAATTGGTTTACCACTTTCATGAATTTCTTCACCCATTTACCAGTTATATACCTTCTATGAAACAATCCCTATATTACGTAATCTACTTTGTTATCATCCATACCTCAACGGTAATCATAATTTTTGAGATGAATGGGGATTCTTAATTTAGAGGTAGTATTCATCATGGACTGACAGCTGTTTCGCCCTAGTATGGGACTCCTCGGCAGTACGCACCCATGACCCGGACAGGGATCAAACATACAGAACCTCCAGGTTTCACGGTTTTACTTTTCAATGGTTTACACTTTCCAGCTTCTGTCAATTCATAATATAGCGCGACAATCACTCAAGGTTTTCAGTTCGCATCCTCTTCCCTTCAGACTGGTTGACCCCAGCTACACTCACGGCTTCTCACTAGAGCTTCACGATATTCATTGAAAACCTACCCAGTGGCTGAAGGGCGAACGCGTTAGCCGACAAACTCGAAGGTCCTAAGTTCAATCAGTGCCTGGGCTATGAGTGAGTACTCCTGAAGAGTCTCATACCAGGACGAAACAGCTACCCATTTCTCCGAAGTTTTTTCGTCTAAATGATTTTTCAAACGGTGTCAGCTTAGGATAAATGCTACCATAAACTTAAAACCGCGACCAACTCCGAACTACATAACAACCTAGCAAATGTTATGCGCGCAATGAGTGATAAGTCAATTGACACACACAATGACAACCATTTACATAACGGTGTACTACGCAATCAATGCTAACTATGACGTGAAAGTTAGTCATACTTGCTATCTTACTGCTGAAACCTACTTCAGTGTAACGTACTTCGATCCCATAACCTACCATTTCAAACTGCAGATACCATATTCAATTATTTATTTGATATAGGTAGCACATAGTGACACATGTGATAGTTTATTGGATGACTTCTCCAGCAGAATTTCCCATTCATATTCATATCAAAGTAATTAAATGACTTTCAAACTCCTCTTATGATATAATTCTTAATTCTTTTACTTCAATGGTAGTTAACTTTTCTACATATACAGGCAATATGTGGTGGTTGAATGATTCCCCTGCTACATGTGTTAGATGCTGGTTGACTCAATGAACAAAGATTCGATGGACAATCTCTCCTTTCAATTAGAGTAACGATTGATATTGGCTAACAGTGGAATCCAAGATGAGCATTTCGTCCTATATGGAACTCGTCAGCTGGATGTGCCTGCCTCACAGTGAGTGATGTTGTTCACATCGGGATTCGTACTCGGAATCGATTGTTTCAGATGCCAGGACGTTATCAAGCAGTAATATTAAAACTAAACTCGTCGCACAAGAAGTGGCTATCGTGGCTCGTTGGTGTAGTGGATAACGCTTTGGCGTTTGAAGCGATCACTCCCAAGTCGGAATCCCGATGGGAACAACATCACTCACTGGGAAGCAGGTACATCCAGCTGACGACTCTCAAATACGACGGAATGCGCATCCTGGATTCCACTGCTAGCCAAGGTCCATCATTACTATAACTAGAGCATAAATAATATCGAAGCCTCCGCACAGAAGCGTATATGCCAACAGAGACCGATCAATTCGGTCCATTCAACGAGAGTATAATACAATCAATAATACTTATCTACCCTTCCACCTAGTTATATTGGATTTCAGAAATATCAACCTATATCTCACGAAATATAATACTCAAAACACCATCAATCAGGACGTAGGTTTGTGGTTGGTTTCAAGGAGGTGGGTCAGCTTGTATTGATAAATGTTGCTACACCATTCACCACATTTCTTCTTGGAAAAGCATCGATCCTTCCATAATAATTTGAAACCATTTAAACAGACTAAATCGTCATCATCATCATAAAGGGGATGAAGTCATGTTTCCTGCAGTATTATTACACCCATATTTCGATAAACATTTATGGTAATCAACTTTCTTCACGGTAACCACCTGTAGTTTTTGTGCTTAAGTATTTCCAGAATAATCATGAGCTTGTGATCCAGTTGCTATCCACCTTGGTGCCTTTTTCTGTATTCTCCTATCAACTTGTAATGTGATAGGTTGTAATGATTTTAAAAATGTGCTAGAGCTTTATAATCCGATTAGTTGATACAAGTGAATGATTAAAACAATATGGAAAGGATAAATTTGATGGAATATATTCATTCCATGATAAAATGAGGTAGCCCAATGTTTTACACATTTCAGATTACATAGTCAAGGTGGCAGTAACTTTGAGCCATATTTTTATTCACTAATGACAGCAACAGAAGGAAGTATATCTCCATATTCAGTTTTAGAGGTATCTAAATAACGCAGTCTATGGTATGTGTAATTATGAATCAATGGATATAGAGATTTCACCACATTTATTTTATACCACTACTGTCTGTCATTGTGTATTTCGTAAAATTCTCTCTATACATCCCATCAGGATGTCTTGTTTCGGAAAATCTCTTCTATTACTCTACATACGCCTACCGACTCATAATCGCTTGCATACATTGTGACCTTGATGAGTATTGGAACACTGGGACCACTTTGCCAGCTTCAACAATCCATTGTTCTTTCACAACCATCCATCTGGGCAATTACTCTATGCAGATTGATGTTTTTATGCAAATCTAGATGTATAGCATATGGACTTTACGACTAATCTGGCATTTTCTCACAGTATCATAATCTTTGTGAGTAGCATAGAGAATTAGTAGTTGCATGTGCTTGATATATCATTGTATGATCAGTAGCTTAAACCAATGTGATAAGGTTTGACTTGAAGGTTACTACTATTGAACAATTTGATTGGTTAGAAACCACTCAGTTCAGCCTGTAGATCTTGACAGACAGATTAGAATGACCTAAGCACTGGACAGTGGTTTCTTTCGTCTAGAGCCAAGCTCATCAACTGTTTACTTAGACGAATTCAGCCCATAAAACCTAATCTTAACGTCAATTTGAGTGATCTCTAAGTAATCAATTCCTTCAAGAGTAGTATATATAAAGCTAGTGTATGTCACTTTTGTACCAGAGGTCACATCTTATGATCTTCGCTGAATGGTTTTCAAAGGAAGCCTTATCTACGCGACATTTAGGCAGTTGAAAAAACTATTCAGCTCCGAAAGACGTCAATATGGACCATGAAATTTGTAAATTATATGGAAAGTAATCATCCTATGTTTGTTTGATTGCATAGATATCTTCAACATGTTGATAAAACTTCATAGAAAGAGTAACCTACAATCATCTAGTCAGCGAGTTGTTAATTGACTATACCTTTCCTCTATACAAGAGGTTTACATCAACTAAGTAGGTATTTATGAACTACTATTATCGAATTAATCGGTCCATCTATTGGTATATGATCTCCTTTATGGATGCCTTGATATTGTAGGTATTTTCAAGCTTGATATTTATGATGTATAGTGGCTAGTAGTGAAATCCAGGATGCACGTTTCGTCCTGTTGAAGACTTTTCAACCGAATTTACCTAACTCCCAGTGAGTAGTGATGCTGCCATTAAACTTCATAAGCCATGCGATCAAAATTATACTATTCCTGTTGTAAATGAAGTGACCGTCTTATCTCACTGGCGAAGTGGAGCGGTTGGTCGCTGGTTCGAGTGTCATTGGGTCGAACACCAATCACTGAAAGGTATGTAAATCCAGCTAACGAGTCTCAAATTGGACTTCACTCCTCAAAATAAATTAATCTAATTCTCTTTGATGCCTAGCTTTGAGAGGTGGTTACTTAAGTTCCATTGAGTAGTCGTGGACCGATGGAGCAAACCTTTTGCATGTGAGGACAAATATTCAATGATGATATCGGGTGATGGTCGAGCTATTTCGTGAATTGAAAGAAGTTAGAAATATTGACCACTAAACCCTACCGACCCAAAGGCTCAATGGTAACCTGCTGATAGAAGAACCTGGAGGTTTTGAATTCGGTCCCTGAGAGGCGGGGTCATGGGTACTCACTGCCGAAGAGAGGAGTCCCACAGTCGGACGAAATTGCTACTGTTTAGTTCTCTCAGGATTCCAATGTTTCTCCAACTGCTGTCAGTTCATAATGGATGCCATAATTAAGTAGATTTATCATCCAGTCAGTAACGGCTTTGAAGGTGGAGATGAAAGATATTGGAAGGAAGTGCAGAAGATGAACAAAGTAGGAAAAGAATTTGAAGATCAACGCATCATGAATGTTAACTTCATAGACTATAAGTCTGAATTACGTTTACTGTAACTTCCTATTAGTCAATTTCATAAGTCCCCATTTGTGTTATTGCTACAGTGTAAGCGTGGATGTTATTGTTGAATTTGGTAATTACGGCTTTAAGTGACAGCATAGTAGAATACAGTCTAACCTTGATTATACAAAATCCTAATATCTCATAGTAATGATAAAGAATATTCACCAGTGGAATCTAGGTGGCGTGTTTCGTCCCGTTTAGGGCTGGTTAGCTGAATGTACCTGTCTCCTAGTACCTGACATTGCTCCTACTAAGACTTACAAGCCACGATATCGAAACGATACTATTCCCGATGTACAAGGACTGGCCATCATGAATTCCACTTCTAGCAACTTACAATAAAACTGAAACACAAGTAAAATTGAGTTATCCGTGTAGAAACCCATATGCCAATAGAAATTGATCATTTATATCGAAGAAACAACATAATCCCATTTTTTCTTCATTACATAACATTGAGTAAGTTGAACAGTGCTAACTTAGATATTTTTACTCAACGAGATATCATAAACGATTCATCTACTCTAAATGATTGAAATGAAGCAATCGGTGAAGTATTCACTTTGTTTATCTAATATACGGATGTATATTTGATTACGAGACATAGGTTGTGCTTGAAACATCATCCAATAAGTAATCCAGCAATACTGTGTGTGTGTGTGTGTATGAGGCAGGGAGTGAACAAGCGCTGAGGCATTATCTCTCAGTTAAGAATCGTACGCCACATTGCGAAACAATTCCATTCTACAACTAAAGGCTACTTTCAAAGGCTTGCTAATAACATCACAAAGCTATGCATTATCACAGTAAAGTGATAGTTGCATACAATGTATTAACTAGTAGAAATGGAATGAAAAATAATTTTTGATTACCTAATGATGGTCTCATCTAAAAAAAACTACTAATAGGTGGGAAACATTTCAACTACTGAATTGAAAGATGTTTTCGACAGCGTGTATCTGTGAACTTACAAGGGATCGAACTCAGGATGCTTCCACACTTTAGTAAACATGCTACCATTCAATCAATCAACCAGCTGTAATGCTTCAACATTCCCAACTTGACTAGTCAGTTGTGTACATTTTTGAATCAAGACATCAAACTAACATAAGAATGACAATAACATTATCTAGTGAATATTATTAATTCCTTCTATAGATTGATTCTATTCAAACAATTTAGTTTATTTGATTTATGATCTTGGCGTCTTATAACGGACTATAGTAGGCTTGTTTCGCCTCATTTAGGACTCATCAGTCGGAACAATATTTTTCCTACATACATAAAGTCTACTAAACTGTTAACTTACAGTAAACATAGTTATGAATAAAAACCTCAAATCGATTAGATAGGCAAATTATAGTTCAATAATAATTACTAAATAATTTGTTTCAATATAATGTAACCATAGTAACATCTGTTTATATATCGAGATAGTTATCTCACTTTCCACATAAGAAAGGAATAACTTCGAGTATTTTGAAGAAGGGAACAGAAAATAAAACTTATTTGTAATTCAGTGTTTATGAATTTTATCCAGTTTTATTCTCTGTGTCTATGAAAACAATATGAATAGAAGGGGAATCAGGTTAATATATATATACACGCTATATATATATATATATATATATATATATATATATATATATATATATATATATATATATATATATATATATATATATATATATATATATATAGCGTGTATAAGGGAGGAGCCTGTTGAAGAGACCATGTGTTAATTGTTTTGTTATGTATACATTGAGGTAAATGATCTATTCCTTATTATGAGTAAAATAGTTTGAATTCTATAGATAATCAACCTGTTCACTGGGCGTTATCTCTCCTTCTAAGTGTATATTGTAAGTAAGTATATGAATGAATAATGAAAGGATAAAACAGTGTACAATATACATTATAATACTTGCTGGCAAGTTTATTTCTTGTATATGTATGTAAGTATTTCTTTTTAAGTTATTAATCACTAGTGGCTCAATGGCAACGCGCTGGCCACGGAACCTGAAGGTCGCGGGTTCGATCCCTACTGGTGGGGTCGTGGGTGCGCACTGCTGAGGAGTCCTATACTAGGACGAAACAGCTGTCCAGTTCTCCCAGGTTTCCTTTATTCCTCCAACTGATGTCAGTCTTCGATGAATAACAACTTGAAATAATCACTGAATGTTTTCTACTCCCTATTTTTATGTATATGATTATCATAGTATCATGTATAGCATAAGAATTAATTTATTCAGACTATTGACTAGGTAAGTTGATAACTTTTCAGTGTTTGGAACATTGAAGATTGGTTATATTTTTGTTTTATTGGGGGGGACAACGGATAGGAGGTTAGTACATTTAACTGACTAACGAAACCCATTCTATATTCTATTCCTATCCAATATTTCACCATTGGTAGACAAATGAACCAATCAAATTTCAGTAAGCAGCTGATTAGTAGATAGTTTAGGCCTCCAATTTATTCAGTATATACCATTATCAATCAAAGATCAAATTGAAGAATAAACAAGCGACATTAAAATCTTTGTCAAGTTAGAAATATCCTAACAGTTTTTCAAAGTTATTTCACATAGATGAGTAGTCCAAAAGCAAGTCAACAGATACGTGGATCAGTTGTTGTAGAGGAAGATGATGATGAGAAATTAATGGTAAGTAGAATGTAATCATTTTCATTATTATTCATTTATCAATAAACAAGTTGCCTAGCACTGATATCTAGAAAGCAGGTTTCATCCCATCTGAGACTCATCAGTCAGATTACAGTGAGCTAAACACTTGGCCGAATCAGCTCACCTGAATCTGGCATTGACATGGACCGGTATACATGAAATACGATGGCCAACTTGTTACTGATAAACGGTTCACATTGATACTCCTCATAGCTGATGAACTTAACTCCAAACGATCGAAATGGCTGCCCGAAGGTTAGATTACGCTCACCTGACTGGCTGACGAAAGCTACAGATCGATCTGAGTAGTTTCTAAGTACTGAAGTTATTCAGTAGTTTGATTTCTTCCTATAGGATTTATACTGACGACCAACTGATGGTATCATCTATATTAAAGATGTGACGAATTGTTATATCAGCGATAACTATAACTGGAGTTTCGCTTCATCTTTGATCGCAGCTATCCTCATATTAAAAAGGAAGTTACTTTTTTAAAGAAGAATATACGATGTGATCCAACTCTTGAGCAAAACTTTCACCATAGAATAAGTGAATGAGAGAGAGAGAGAGGTTCGGAGGTTTGTCAGCTTATTAATCTAAACACTTGAACAAAAGTTTTATGTCGACAGAGCTCATCGAAGGGGGGGGGGTGATACATTTAATATAAGATGCTGTCAACGAATTTAATATACTGATAAAATAAACGAGCATTGAAACCAATAGATTGCGAAGCACTTATCATTCCAAGGTGAATTAGAGTTTGTAAATTACGTTAGTCTGATGAATGCTAACCAAAACCTAACTGAATACAATTTGAAGTTTTTGCGAAATTATGATCCTCTTCGACATTCTTGACAACATAACCATCAATAGTAACTTCAATATGAAGTCAACTGTCAATATCTCTCCATGAATCATTCACCAATTTAACCTCATCAAATGCTTTGTCTACAATCACTTCCTTCATTTCATTATTGTATCATTGACAAACTGCACAAACTTTCCTGTTGACTGTTCCTCTACGTCAACTCTCTCTCTCTCTCTCACATTTCTGCAACTCATCACTTTTATTATTGGTTGGTAGATTATATCTACATCAATATTTCTATTGATTGCTGACTGACTAAACTGAATACCAGGCTTTGAGGAATTCTCTGATGATATTCTTTGTGTTTCCTCTCTCTATCCATGATTTCTACATTGTCAACATTGAATTCATGTGCATAGTTGTTATCCGCATGCATTGAGCGATGAGCGAGGAAATGTCATGACGTTTAATATCCAATTGGTGTTCATGTAGACGAAGGCGAATATGGCGATCACGTTATTCAATCAAGTGTTGACTACAGTTATTCCAGTTGATTTTCTGAATGATATTCGGTTTGTCTTCTTTGATTATTGCATCTTTTGGTCTGCATATTAGTGTTTGAAGGGTATTTGTTGGTTCATGAGCCACACCAATCCCACAAAGTGGTCTCAGTAATCTTGTTGTGATTCCTGATATATTCTTTATGTATGGTAGGATAATTTGTCTGTTGATTTCTGTCGATGACTTTGTAGTTGATGATGAACAGGATAGGCATCATCTGATGACGTTTGGTGGGTAGCCGTTCTTCTTTAGGAGGTGGACATCAAGTGATTTTCTTCGTTTCTGTATGAAGTTGTTGTACTGCAGTGTATTCTCGCTCTTTTGAAAATAAAACGACGAATTAAAGATATCCGTCAATGTCACAGGATTATACAGATCAGTGAAACACCAAGAAAACTATGTCTTTCCTGTTCATGGAAGACACAAGCCTTTTAGAACACACAAAACACAAATGTTCAAGTTTGATGGGACTCATCGACCTCTGTCTGACAACATACTTCCATTTTAATGGCAAGATGTACAAACAGATGAAAGGTACTCCAATGGGATCACCGATATCGGGACTTATTTCAGAAGCAGTGATTCAGAGACTAGAAGTCATGATTCTACCTCCTACCAGATCAAAAATTTTGATTCGCTATATAGACGATACTTTTGTCATCATCAAAAAAGATGATATAGAAAACACTCACAGTTTGGTGAACAGCGTTTTCAATGATATCAAATTGACAAAGGAGAAGGAGTCGAGCAACCAACTACCATTCCTGGATGTTTCAGTGAGTAGGACAAATACCGGAAAACTGGTAAATTGAGTGTACAGGAAGCCGATGTACACTGATCTGATCTCTAACTATGGAGGTAACAATGAAACAACTCACAAAATTGGTTATGTACAGACTCTATTGAAAAGAGCGAGAGTACACTGGAGCACAACAACTTGATGGAGAGACGAAGAAAATTACTTGGTGTCTATTTGAAAGAAGAACACTGACTCACTAAACTTCATGAATTGATACTTATCCCATTCATCATCACCTACAAAGTCATCGACAGAAATCAACAGACAAATTATCCTACCATACATAAAGAATATATCAGGAATCACAACAAGATTACTGAGACCACTTTGTGGGATTGGTGTGGCTCATGAACCAACAAATACCCTTCAAACACTAGTATACAGACCAAAGGATGCAATAACCAAACAGGACAAATGTAATATCATTTACAAAATCAACTGGAATAACTGTAGTCAACACTTGATTGAATAACGTGGTCGCCATATTCGCCTTCGTCTACATGAACACCAATTGGATATTAAACGTCATGACATTTCCTCGCTCATCGCTCAATGCATGCGGATAACAACTATGTACATGAATTCAATGTTGACAATGTAGAAATCATGGATAGAGAGAGGAAACACAAAGAATATCATCAGAGAATTCCTCAAAGCCTGGTATTCAGTTTAGTCAGTCAGCAATCAATAGAAATATTGATGTAGATATAATCTACCAACCAATAATAAAAGTGATGAGTTGCAGAAATGTGAGAGAGAGTTGACGTAGAGGAACAGCCAACAGGAAAGTTTGTGCAGTTTGTCAATGATACAATAATGAAATGAAGGAAGTGATTGTAGACAAAGCATTTGATGAGGTTAAATTGGTGAATGATTCATGGAGAGATATTGACATTTGACTTCATATTGAAGTTACTATTGATGGTTATGTTGTCTAGAAAGACTATGAAAGCTTCATGATTGGATAACTCAGTTCAGAGAACAAAATACAATCAAGATCTTACACATAAGCTACAAATATTTTTCACTATATGAAAATTATTCCCAACTTCTCTTCCAATATTAAGTCAAATACCTTAGGTAAAGTTATTGGACACGAACGGTTTGTTTGTTAATAAAATCCAAGCTTATATACCAAAAAATTGCATAAACTAACCATAGTGAATATCAATATTTGTTGTACAGTCTGGAATTAACTTTCAAAATGATTTTTCTTTTTCAACTTTTATCTACTTATTCCACATAAGATTCATTTAAAGTTGTCTTTAGGTGTCTTTTAAGTGAGAGTACTAGAACTTTGAATGAGATGTTACTTGATTAGTAGTGATCAGTAGAAAGTTCTACTTAGTCGAGATTTCGAGCTTTTTGGCACTTCTTAGCAAAGTGTATCTGCAACCTTAACAGAACTGATGTTCCTTCAGGAGTTTGAACTGACGTCATTCAGTACATCTGTCATAGACGTTACCATTCAGATATCTGAGTCATGATTGACTTTCCACAAGATTTGATTTGTTGAATCTTTTTTTTCACTGAAGAATAATCCATTTGATATTGTCTAGTTGTGCTTATTGACTGAATTCTATCTTTTTGCAATTTGGTTAAAAAATTTGTAACCAACTCTCTACATAGGTTAAAAACAATGAAAATAACCTTGAAACTACTTTATTTATCATTTTGACTATATAAGATAGTTGTGGTTTGTCAGACTAGTATTGACATTGAGTTCTGATTAAAGGTGAAATAAAAATTCGCATCCGGAAAGCAATGGTCACTGGTTCGAATCCCACCGTGGCCCAAATTTCTATTTCATCTTCAATCATTACCCTTCATCTTACTTAGTGTTATAGATAGTGAATGTAGATTTTTTTTGTGGTTTACTTACTGATTGGTATAAGTTAATGGTTCAAATTCTACCCCATCTAACCAAGGTATTGGCAACCAAGTGGTAGAATTATCCCACAAGCTACAGATTTGGCTCATTGCCAACTCCATAATATGCATAGGGTTACTAAGTACATTTCAGTTTGTGAGTCTACTTACTGAATGAATTAGTCAATAACCGAATAGCTGAAACTAATTATAAATTAAGATACCTTTCGTTGTTGTTGGTAGTCGTCAGTAAATCTCATCCACAACCTCCAAGGAACTGATGTCCTCTAGAAGATTACAAACCATATTACTCAGTGTTTCAGATATACCTTGCTGACAAGTTCAGATTAACGTGACATCCAGGTCAAATAGGACTTTATGCGAACTGTCTCAAACAATCTCAAAACCAATTAAAGTATACCATAATCCGGAATACATCTCCTAGCCTGGGGGCTATTCATGAACTGACCTTCTTACTAAGCGAGAAAAGCGGATTTATTGTTACTACTACTATTACTATTATTATCATTATTATTATTACTACTACTACTATTACTTTTGTGATACACGATTTCCATTTCATGTTTTTGCTTAGAAACTCAGTGTTTTCCAGATGAATAAATCGTCTTCATTAGCGAAGGTTGATTGGTATTCGGACCTATAACCCACTGTTCGAATTTTCACTACCTTCATCAATCAGCCGCATTACCAGTTAGTAGAACGAAGTGAGAACAAGATACCACCACCTTTTCTTCCTTCTTAATGGTTTGCTTAGGAGTTATAGGTTTTACAATTTCTTTTCGTTTTTATAGCAGACTACAAGATTGATTAAGTGGCATACGCTACCAATGTTCACAAAACGGTATAAGGTTTATTTAATAAGCTGCATATTGGTGTCCGCTAAGGGTGCCCACTGTCTCCATTTTTATTCAATTTCATCATCCATATTCATATAGAGATCTCCCACTCCTCACCTATTTACACAGACGTTGACCTAATCACAAGAGAATTCTCGTTACACCTAGAATATGCACATGACATAATCCTGTTAAGTGAAGACACTGACAACATGCAGAGTCTTCTGCACACTCTGAGTGGGAATTTGAGAATGCTTGGGATGCAGTTTTCACCACCCAAATGCAAATTGTTCCTCCACGAATGGTCTTCAGCTGTGCCACGGCTAACAGTAGAGAGTGAAGTGGTTGAGTGTGTCGACTACTTACTTCACTTACCTGGGAAGTCGGATAAACCCTTGTGCGTTGGCTAGTGGCCGATGAGATCTCTGCACGAATACAAAACTCTCGGTTGACTTTTGTCAACTGATGCCACCTGTGGTACCGCCACCATATCCCATTGTCCATTAGGGGTCACGTGTACTGCACAGCAGTCCACTCTGTTCTACTCTATGGCTTTGAAACATGGCCATTGAAAGTGGAAGACATGAGAAGGCTGGCTTCAGGTGTTTGACCACCGTTGCCTTCGTAGTATAGGCCGTATTCCATGGTGTCACCATACCACGTGAGTAGTGCAGAAGTCATGTGTAGAGTTTTAGGGAGGGAGTAGAGGTAAGTCGGTTGACGAGGTTATGAACCATCATCGATTGAGATGGTTGGCTGGGTCATGTGTTACGTATTCTCAGTCACCCATTGCCTCATCACACAATGTTGGCTAAAGCAGTAGGTTCAGACTGGAAAAAGGCTCTCAGCTCTCGGCCAGACTTAAACATGGGATCAGTGCATGAAGTGTTTGACTGTTGGTTTGAGCCATGTGACGCGATGTAGGCTAGGTGGTTGGGGTTGGCGGGACAAGAGAAACCAGTGGATGGAGACTGACTGCAAGCGATGTATTATGGCTGAAAATCGATGTCAGCGGAGCAGATGTATGCACACACACAGTATCCTCATCTTAACGACGCTATACTGAATCTCACCATCTTCTCATTCTTCCTTTCTCTCTTTTAGTACTTTATATTTCTTTCGGCTGAATTTTCTTTTCTTCATCTTCCACTTCACTGCCTTGTTTACTTGATGTAGTGATATGAGGTGTTACAAGTTGGACGGTTACGCAGTAATGCCTAGTCCCTATATTGATTTGGATAGATGGACGGATGCATATTGGTTAATCACTCCTACTGTATGTGGAGGGATCTTACGAAATTCTAAGCGATAGTACAATACAACACATGGTTAAATTACTGGCACATAGTACAGATTTTATTGGTCGAATTAAATTTATATTGTTTTCACTTCAAAGGATTCCAAAGTCTTGATGATGATGCTATGTTGTAAAATTGACGATAATTCGTAGTCGCTGGTTCGAATCCGGCCGCGATAAAGATTTTCATCTCACCGTCAGTCATCACCCAGTATAAAATACTGGTCTACCAAACCACGGCTATCTCACTCACATAGTCAAAATGATAATCAGTATTATGCTCCCCCTCTCATTGTAATTCAGTTACATTTTGATTGGGATGAGAAGTCGTGACTAGGCAGCAGCCAGTGTGAGTACGATCAAGCGGTAGTAACGCATCATGAATTCACATGGTAGTCATCGAGCAAATCCCCGATGGTGATTGAAGTGAAATAAAATTCGGTCCACCAGTCGGACCTTGCAGCTCAGTTGGTAGAGCGCTGGGCGGATAACCCGGTGGTCGCTGGTTCGAATCCGGCCGCGGTTCAGATTTCCATCTCACCTTCAATCATCACCCAGTATAAATACTAATCTGCTCCTATCCTATATAGTCAGATGATTATAATCGGAAACACTGAATCCTTCTATTCTGGTATATCCATCATGTCACCTGAAAATTTGACTTTCAATCCGACATTAACTCATTGGTGATACTTCTAACGTGGTGAGGACTTCTTTGAAATGAAATTACTTGTACATTGGTTGGAAGTAATATTGTTAAAATCAAAGATATTTTGAAAATTATCGTACTTTTAAGTTGGTATTCGTCATGAACTGACGTCACTTGGAGGAACATTGGACAACTGTTTCACCCCAGAAAGGTACTCTTCAGCAGTGCGCACCCAAAACCTACAGGTTTCTTGATCAGTACGTTACCATTGAGCTACTCAGTCAGCGAAATCCAGTGGCCTGTGTTTTCCAACTTCTATCAGTTCACGATATAGCGTGACCATCGCCAAATGTCATCGTTGAGTATTTTTCCTGACGTCCACCAGGTTTGTCCCACCAATCACGACTTCTCATTGGAACTTTTTTGAATCAGCTCTCGAAACTAGTCACCAGTGAGCACTAAGTCAATTAAATTTGGGAGGTTTGTGGGGATTTACTGATTTTAAGTTGGTATTTATCCACTGATCTGTTGCTCATTAGTAACTACCTTCGAGAGGTGATTCTTGAAGTTCCAATGACAAGTAGTGACCAATAGAGACAACCGAGTCGAACATGAGGACAGATACTCAACGACGACATTAGATGCAGGCCGCGCTAAATTGTGAACTGACAGAAGTTGGAAACGTAAACCACTGGATTCCACCGACGTAGGGACTCAATGGTAACGTGATGTCCAGGAAACCTGAAGGTCGTAGTTTCGATCCGTGATGGGGTGGGTGGGGTCATGGGTGCTTGCTGCTAAGGAGTCCCATACTAGAACGGAACAGCTGTTTTCCAGTGCTACGAGGAATTTCTAATGTTACGTTTCTCCAGGAAATGATTTTCAGCTAATAGACCGCAGATTTGTGCACCTCTGTACCTATTATGGTTTGATCACTAGGAGTGATTCATTGGCTAATATCACACGAATTCGTGAAAGGTTGCTGAGTGAATTTCGTTTCATCATTGATCGTCGATATCGAACCAGAAGTGTAACTGAATGTGCTTACTCATTTGTCTATGAGTTCCCTTTGTTGATGTGGCGGAAATTAGTCAAGAGTATCGAATTTATAAGTTAACGTATAGAGTTCAACTATCCGGTTTGGCATCGAAATGGCGTAAGTTCGTCAACTTCCTCTTTGTCCTATAATATGTCTTTGAAACACTTCCACTAAATGTAGAGGATATGAGGAAGCTTGAAGTGTTTAAACATCGTTGCCTTTACAACATGGACTTTGTTTCATGTTGTCACTATGATGTTCTGCACGCCTAATCACCATCTGCTTTGTCATACCAAGTTATTTGAAGTAGTTTTAAGCTGGAAAATGGTGAAGGGTAGCCGCAGTGAAATGTTGAATGAGTACATAGAATCTCTGATTGTCAGTCGAAGAGGTGTAGGAAAAGGTATACTCCCTGGTTGGCGTCCACCTGAAGAAAGAAACCAGTGGTTTCAGACTCTAGGTAATATAGCCCAGAATGAATCTCAGTAACGTACAGATATACATCCACATATTATCGTCACTTTAGTCGTCAAACTGAATGAGTTTCTGTATTTTCTTTTCCTTCTCTCTCTGCTTTCTACTGCTATTAACCAATTCTTCTGTCATTTTAGTGCTTCGTTGCTTGATGTCCTGATAAGAGACATGGTAACTTAAACCATTATGCAGTAATGCATATTCTTATGTTCATAATGACGATGATATAATGTGTAATTAACTAGACAATACCATTATAGAATTAAACCCATATACGAATTCAGTCCTTCGATCGAAAGAATATTTCATTGAAATATAGTACAACTGTGAATCCTACGATAACCGAAGACAATAATTACCACAATTAACCTGTCCATCCACATTCAACCCATCAGTTTATATCATTTTAAAATTGATATGCATTTTAGAAATATATTTTCAAGCTGAGGATTCAAAATTATCACTGGAACAGGCTGGATTCAGGAAGTATAAATCATGTGCGGACCAAACTGCGACGCCACTCTACGCATCATCATAGAACAGAGTATAGAATGGCAGTCAACTCTCTACCTCAACTTTAAACACTTTGAAAAGGCCTTCGACAGCGTCCACCAACAAGTAAATTTGGAAACTGCTTCAACACTACGAAATACCACAAACCTTTATCAATCTCCTTCAACAACTATATGAAGATGCCACATGCCAAATAATTCACAATGGGAAGCTCAGTGGTACTTTGGAAGTGAAGACAGGAGTATGACAAGGCTACCTATTATCACCAATGATGTTCCTGATTGTGGTCAACTTGACTGGTTCATGCAACAAACAGTGAGGAGCGAGAACAGGGGGATACGCTGGACCAGAGAAGAGATCCTAGAAGATTTGGATCTCACCGATGATGACTTGTGTCTAATGTCACACAAACTTGAAGATCTACAGGTAAAATCCAACAAGTTGACAGAAGAGGCAGGGCAGAGCAGCGAAGGGAGACGGGACTTCGAGTGAACGTAGAGAAGACAGGTTATGAAGATACCCAATTAACAACAACAAGCTCCAATCACCATGAACGGTAGGAACTTAGAGGAAGTAGCCTCTTTCATCTATCTAGGCAGATTCATTTCAACTACAGGTAGCGTCACAGACAAGGACATCAAGTCCAGCCAGGATCGGGAAAGCAAGACAGGCGTTGATTAGCCTGAAACCAGTGTGGAGATCTTCTGCACTCAGCACAAAGCGTGAACAACATGCGAATTTTCAACACCAATTCAGTCAAGTCAGTGCTTCCATATGGCTTAGAGACTTGGCGCGTAACGAAAGACACTTCCATCAAACTACAGACATTCATCAACAACTGCCTACGCTAGCTCGTTACTGAAGATCAGATCAGATGGATTGCCAAAACAATGAGAATAAGCAACAAGGAACTCTGACTGGGTGGCAACGAACCAACCATGAACCTATCACTCAACAAATATGCACTTGAAGGAAGTGGAGATGAACTGGACATACACTGAGAAGGCCGACTAGGGGCATCACGCGCCAGGCCAGATGCTCGAGTGGAACTCAGATGTGAAGCGATGAGTTGGGCGTCCGAGGTGAGGATCACATGGAGGAGATCTTGTAAGGAAGAAATGAGAGCCTGTGGTCTGTCTTGGAGTCAGGTTCAAAGGATTTCACAGAACAGAGTGCAATGGAGACGTGCTACTGAATCCGTATATTCTACTAGAAACCCAAGGGACAAATAATAATAAAATAATTTTCAAGTTGACTTTCATCAGTTCGTAACCACTGAACACCTTGAGAGCATTGAACAGATTTTTCGTCTTAGTAGGGAACTATTTAGTAGTACATACCCACGACCCTGTTAGGGATCATTATATTGGTTCGAAATAAAAGTTCACAGGATACTAAACCATTGTCATCTTTAGTCTAGACTACAAAATTTCTATTCTATGTTGATTTTTAACAAAGTAGTACAATTTTTTATATACGTTATCTCATCCTTTATTCTGGGAATATATTATATTCCTGGATAATAATATGATGAATAACACTCTTGTACGAAACGTTAAATAACTAATGTTTGTTTAGTAATGTATACCTATGGGTTATTATGTATGGCTGTAATTGCTTCACCTCAACTCTTAACATGATCTAGGATGTTTACAGATCAGAAATCATCTGCATTCAGATGGTATATGGTTCCTGTCTCAAATTATTCTGACCCCGTAAACACCAACACAATCTCCATTGATAGCAAAGAAAGGAAGATACTCAAGGCACAAAATTCGAAGTCAATAAACAAATACAAATAATCCCTAAGTGGTTTGCTGAGGTTAGATTATCTTGAGGCAGTTCTTAGCATGAAAATAATAATGACAACTATCTAACAGTGGAGTTCTGTTAAGGATTAATCAACAGGATATGCCTGTCGTTCACAAGGGAGACCGATCTTTCCAGTCCAACCAATGATGAGATCTCACAAGCAACAATACAAGAAGCAGGTGTTGAAACTCAGTGGTTTACTGTTTGAAGCCGGGATATATCCAGCTGATGAGTCCCCAACAGGACGAAACGCGCATCCTGAATTCCACTGTTAGCCCCTATTTCCCATTCCAACTTACTTTTCAGTAATTCCTCAATTACTGTCAATTCTTGATGGAAACAACTCTATTTGTATTCTCCTCTTCTTCTTAAAACGTTCATCGATATATTATAACTGGTAATGAGTGTATAACAGCCACATTGTAAACTTGACACAACATGAGAATCTTAATTAGCCTTAAAAACTTGAGATTTACTAGGAATCCTTACCTGGTGACCAGTTTCATAGTCATCATCAATATCAACATAGGACTAGGCATTACTGCGTAACGGTCCCCACTTGCCACACCTCATATCAGCACATCAAGTAGGAAGGTAGTGAGGTGAGAGATGAAGATAAGAAAATTCAGTCAAAAGAAATATGAAGCGCGAGAAGAAAAAAAGGATGACAGAATGGTGAGGTTCGGTAAAGCATCGAGAATAATGTGTGTATACATCTGCGCCACTGGCATCGTCTCTGAGCCATATCTCCTAGAGTCTCCAACCACTGGCTCCTCTTGTCCCGCTGATCCCAACTACCTAGTCTACATCGCCCCACATGGCTCGAACAAAAAGTCAGAAACTTCATGCTTCCGTGAAATGTTTTAGTCTAGCTACCTCGAGCCTTTTTCCAGCCTCGACCTACTTCGGCCAACATTATGTGACGAGGCAATCGGTAACTGGGCACACGTAGTACGCGTCCCAACCATCTCACTCGATGAAGGTTCATAACCTCGTCAACCGACTTACCTCTACTCCCTCCCTAAAACTCTACACATGACTTCTGCACTACTCACGTGGTATGGTGACACCACGGAATGCGGCCTATACTATGAAGGCAACGGTGGTCAAACACCTGAAGCCAGCCTTCTCATGTCTTCCACTTTCAATGGCCATGTTTCAAAGCCATAGAGTAGAACAGAGTGGACTGCTGTGCAGTACACGTGACCCCTAATGGACAATGGGATATGGTGGCGGTGCCACAGGTGGAATCAGTTGACAAAAGCCAACCGAGAGTTTTGTATTCGTGCAGAGATCTCATCGGCCACTAGCCAACGCACAAGGGTTTATCCGACTTCCCAGGTAAGTGAAGTAAGTAGTCGACACACTCAACCACTTCACTCTCTACTGTTAGCCGTGGCACAGCTGAAGACCATTCGTGGAGGAACAATTTGCATTTGGGTGGTGAAAACTGCATCCCAAGCATTCTCAAATTCCCACTCAGAGTGTGCAGAAGACTCTGCATGTTGTCAGTGTCTTCACTTAACAGGATTATGTCATGTGCATATTCTAGGTGTAACGAGAATTCTCTTGTGATTAGGTCAACGTCTGTGTAAATAGGTGAGGAGTGGGAGACCTCTATATGAATATGGATGATGAAATTGAATAAAAATGGAGACAGTGTGCATCCTTGACGGACACCACTCGATGAGCATAGCTACTGGATATCTCACTATAGGCTCTAACACGTCCATAAGTGTTCGAGTAGAGAGCCTTCAATAAGGTGATGTACTTACTAGGCACGCCTTTCAGTGGGAAACATAATAATAATATAATATAATTCGTGACACAGTCCCTTATTCAGTATCATACTTTATTATTTAGTATAAAGGTGCAAAGGTAAATGAAAATCTACTTCAGGTTGGAATTTGTCACGGAGTAACCTCAGTTAGAAGAAAATTAGAAATCTTGAAGCGCTGGACAGCAGCTGTTTCGTCCTTTATACTCTGGAAAGCACATATCCACTAGTGAGTGTAAACTGTGACTCTCCCGTTTAGGTGGTGAGTTAGAATACTGTTACATCTAACGAGGTTTGGATGGTAGTCAGGTAATATGATTAGCCTAACTACAATAGGTTTGGCTTATTACCTACTTCACGAATGTGCACAAACTTAGTGAAAGTGTTTCAACTTTTACTGCTCAGTAAATAACAAGTCGATCCAAGTCTAACTGTGTTTCTTATCAAGTAATTTGGACTACTTTAGTATTAAACTCGATTAAATTCAGTAAGCATTAGTTCTATGATAACAGAGATTTAACAAAAGGTTCAACCTTTCATTCTATTTCACGAAGTTGATTTCATTTCCTTACTCAAAAGCTAACAGCTGAGTGAAATTATAATGATAATAAGTGGGAGCGAACGTGATAACTAAGGAAAGAGTAGAATTTTAACACGGTTTTCTTATCATTTGTCCCTTGGGTTCCGACTGGAACATGAGGATTCAGTAGCACGTCTTCATTTCACTCCGTTCTCAGCAGTCATCTCAACCTGGCTTCACAGCTGCCCACAAACTTTCATTTCTTCCTCACACACCATCTCCTCCATGTCACCCTCACCTCGGAAGCCCAACTCGTCGCTTCCCATCTAGGTTCCACTCGAGCAACTGGTCGGGCACGTGATGTCCCCGAATGGTCTTCTTAGTGTATGCCCAACCCATCACCACTTTCCTCCGCATATGTGTTAGGCGATGGGTTCTTGGTTGGTTCGTTGCCAGCTAGCCAGAGTTTCTCCTTGCTTATTCTATCTGGCCATCTGATCTCCATCTTCAGTATGGTGCGAGCGTACAGGGCAGCTGTTGATGAACGTCTGTATTTTGTTGGAAATCCTCTTCGTAACGCTCCAAGTCTCTCAGCCATCAGATTGAAGCACTGACTTGACCTACTTGGTGGTGAAAATCCGCATCTCCTTCATGCTTTAGGCAGCGCAGTGCAGTAGATCTCCACACTGATTTCAGATTGATGAAGGAAGGCATATCTTGCTTTTCCGATGCTGGCTTTGACATCCTCATCTGTGCCGCCCCCTGTGGTTGAAACGATGCTGCCTATGTAAAAGAAAGAGACTACTTGATCTAGATTTCTCCCGTTCATGGTGATTAGTGCTTGTTTTGGTTATTGTTGTTGGTTGGGTATCTTCAATTGAACGTAGACAGAGGTGATGAAGACCCATATTCGCTGCCTTGCGTCTTCTGTCAACTTTTCGGCTCTTGCATGTATATCCTCGAGCTTGTGCGACATAAATCATCATGGGTGAAATCCAAGTCTCCTAGGATCTTTTCATCGATCAAACGGTCAACGTATGCCCTTCTTCTAGCTCCTCACTGTTTGCTGCATGATCCAATCCACTACAATCAGAAAGATTATTGGTGATGAAGGCGGCAACCTTTTCTTACTCCTGTCTTCACTTCAAAGGCATCACTGAGCTTTCCATTGTGAATCACTTGGCATGTAGAGTCGTCATATAGCTGTTGAATGAGGTTGATAGAGGTTTGTGGTATTTCGTAGTGTTGAAGCAGCTGGTGAACTACTTCTCAGTCGACGCTGGCGAAAGCCTTTTCAAAATCGATAAAGTAGAGGTAGAGAGTTGACTACCATTCTGCGTTCTGTTCTATGATGATGCGAAGCGTTGCAATTCGGTCCGCACATGGTATATACTTCCTGAATCCAGCCTGTTCGGGTAGTAATTTTGAATGGAGAGCATATTTTAGTCTCTCCAGGATGACACGGCATAATATTCTTCTCTTAAGGTGGACAGAGGTGGAGCCTGGTTCGGCGCCAGTTCTTGTTCTTGCAAAGACTTTGGTTTCCCTTATTCGGGAGTTTGATAAGGTAGCCCTTCTTCCAATCAGTGGGCAGGTACCTTTCTTTCCTTTCAAACATTCTGCTATCATAGTGTGAGCATGTTTGCTGATGTTTCTGCGTCTGCTCTCAATGCTTCTGGAGGGATTTCATCTGGTCCTGCTGCTTTCCAGGATTTCAGCAGCTTTATGGCGTTCAGGACTTTGGCTTTTGTCGAAGGGTCTGTGTTCACTTGTATTTCTGCCGTTGCTGGTGGTATATGTGGACGAGTTGCAGGTGGTGGTCTATCCAAGAGTTCTTTGAAGTGGTCGGCCCATTGTTTCCTTTGTTTCTCCTCTTTGCTGACTAGGTTTCCTTCACTTTATTTCATTAATTTCATCTGTGCTGCCCTGATCTCTTCCCAGATATTAACCTGGTTATTTGATATAGTGTTGTCAGGTCTCTCCTACCAGTAGCCGGCTCTGCTTCACTTGTTAATGTGTTGTAGAAGCGTCTTTTGTCTTCGCGTGCGCTCTTCTTCACTTTTTGTCCAGTGTATATTTTGTTTGTGCTTTGAAGTTTCTTTAGAGATTGGGTTGGTTTCAGGGGGTAGGGTTTCTAGCCCTACGCCCAACCTTCCCTCTTTATCTGGTCTTAGGACCGGCTAGTAACTAGTGAACTAGTTAACCAGGCGAGGTTTTCCATGGTGGATACCACCTTAAAAAAGCTATTATCCAGAAGTAAAACTTACTGTCCTTGTCTGTATAGGCATAATGCATTTATAAATTTTCTACGGACATTTGTAATTTCGCATTGCTATACTTGCTCGAATCGCTTGACCTCTATCAGTAGATGGGCTCCTATGCAGATTCCTCGATACTACCCGAATATTCATTATGTTGAAGCCCATCTGTCAACAGAGGTCCAGTAATCCGACTCAGTAAAGCAACAGGAAACTGCAAGTTTCATCAACACCACCATATGACCAGGAATTACCACATAACGGTCCAAGTTTCCACACCTCACCACATATCAACACATCGAGTGACAAGACAATAAAGTGGAAGATGAAGAAAGGAAGAAAAATCGGTTAAAAGGAGTAGCAAGCAATCAAACAGAGGAAGGGTGAATGAGAAGATGATGGAATTAAGAATAGCGATTGTGTTGTGGATAATGTATGTAGGCATCTGTGCTACTGATATCGGTTCTGAGCCATATCGCCTAGATTCAGTCTCCAACCAGTGGTTCCGGTTTTCCCGCGGACGTCAACAAGGTAGTCTGCATCTCTCTTGCCTGGTTTAAACCAATAGTCAAGGACTTCATGCACTGATGTCGTGCTTCAGTCTGAAAGACCCTATCCTTTCTCTAGCCTGAACCTACTTCAGCTAACATTATGTGTCATGGCAGACGATGGTTGGGCTTACTTAACAAATGTCCCAGCCAGCCAGCTGTCTTAATCTAAGGAGGTTCACAAGCACGTTAACTAACCTATCTCTCCTCCCTAAAACTCTACGTCTAACTTCTTGGTTACTCACGTGGTAACATCACGAAGTCAACGGTGGTCAAACACCTGAAGCCTTCTCACGTCTTTCACTTTTAGTAGAACAGAGCAGACTGCAGCACAGTACACTCGACCCTTAAAAAGACAGTCGGATATGGAGGCAGTGTCCCAGATGGCATACGTTTGTGAAAGCCAATCGAGCCTCTTGTATCGGTGCAGAGATTTCATCGGCCACTGACCAACGTACAAGGGCTGATCAGATTTCCCAGGTAAGTGAAGTGTTCAACGCACTCAACTATTTCACTCCATATTGTTAGTCAGGGTATCATTAAAGACCAGTCTTGAAGCAATAATTTGCAATTAGGTGGCAAGAAATCCATTCCCAACATTGTTAAATTGCAACTGAATGTGTCCATATGACTCCGCATTTTGTTCACGTGTTCATCTGACAGGACTATGTCATCTGGATATTCCAGGTCTCATAAAATGTCTCTATGATCAGAATGGAAAGAGTGGTCATCCTTGGAATCATATCACTTATTGAGATGCTGATAACCCCAGCTGATAAGTCCAAAATAGGATAAAATACACATTCCGAACTTTATTCTTCATTTTACTGTTAAAGTTAAACAGCAAGCAATGTCAAGCGAGGTATCCGTGCACGAGGTCATATCCTAATAGAAAGTGACCACTTCAATTAAAATCAACAACGGGAAATTATGAATAACAACTTACTTTTTTTATAGTAGTGATGGGCAATGGAATTCAGGGTGCTCATTTCGTCCTATTTGGGACTCGTCAGCTGAATGTACTTGCCTCCCAGTGAATGATGTTGTTCCCACCGGGACTTGGACTCAGGAGCGATCGCTTCAAACGTGAGAGCGTTATCCACTACACCACCGAGCCACGATAGCTACTTCTTGTGGGACGGGTATAGTTTAAGTATTATTGCTTGCATTACACCTTCGTTGACTGGACCGAATTGATCAGTCTCTGTTGGAATATGGGCTCCTGTATGGATGCCTCGATATTGCCTGTGTTCAAATTATGTATAGTAATGATAGGTAGTGGCTAGCAGTGGAATGCAGGATGCGCACTTCGTCCTATTCGGGACTCGTCGGCTGGATGTACCTGTCTTCCAGTGAGTGATATTGTTCCCATCAGGACTGGGACTGGGAGGCAACCGATTTAAACGTGAGAGCGTTATCCACTACACGACCGAGTCACGATAGCTACTTCTTGTGGGACAGGTATAGTTTAAGTATTATTGCTTGCATTACACCTTCGTTGATTGGACTGAATTGATCAGTCTCTGTTGGCATCTGGGCTCGTGTACTTTTTGTTCAAGGTTTAAAATATAAAAAAACTGAGACTTAAAGCAATCAAATTAGGATCAAATTAGTAATTCGATTATTATTATTAGTCGTCATAGTTTCTTCTATTGGTTTCATTTCTCTAGTCGAATATTTTTCTTGAGAAGGGTGTAACTTTATCACATGAGAACAAGAATATCATAAAAGTCTAAAATTTATTTTTATCTCAAAACTTTTCTCATTTTCTTATTTATTCTCTCTGTTTTTCTTGATAAAGTATATTCATTGATCATTGAACTTCTTTCTTTCCTTCAGTAAAAGTTATTTCGAAAATTATCGAAATGGACAAAATTCATTTGATTTAAACAAAAAAAAGTACAATACGGTAAATGAATAATTAAGAAAAACGAAGTAATTTCTAAGGGAGTTGTGGGTATTTGGAAATATTTCAAGTTGTTATTTATCGTAGACTGACATCAGTTGGAGAGGAACAAAAGAAACCTGGAAGCACTGGACAGCATCTGTTTTGTCCGACTAGTATAGGACTCCTCAACAGTGCGTACCCACGACCGCGCCAGGGATTGGACCCGTGACCTTCAGGTTCCGTGGCCAGCACTTTACCATTGACCTAGCCAATGGGTTAGAATCCAATGGTCTATATTTCCAACTTTTGTTAGCTCATGATATAGCGCAACCGCCAGCTAATGTCATCGTTGAGTAACTGTCCTCACGACCATCAGGCTTTGCCTCCACCGGTCACAACTTCTCATCGGAACATCGAGAATACTTCTCGAAGCTAGTCACCAATGAGCACTAGTTCAATTGAATTTTGAGGGAGTTGTGGAGATTTGGAAATATTTCAAGTTTTTATTCACCGTGGACTGACATCAGTTGCAGGAGCAAAGGAAGCCTGGGAGCTCTGCATATTTGTTGGGCAATAGGTTCTTGCTTAATTGGTTCGTTGCCAGCCAGCTACAGTACCTTGTTACTTATTCTTTCTGGCCATCTGAGTTTCAGTAACGCGCCAGCGTAGGCAGTTGTTCATGAATATCTGTAGTTTGATGGAAGTGTCTTTCGTTACGCGCCAAGTCTCTGAGCTATTCAGAAGCACCGACTTAACTGAATTGGTGTTGAAAATTCGCATGTTGTTCACGCTTTGTGCTGAGTGCAGAAGATCTCCACACTGGTTTCAGGCTAATCAACGCCTGTCTTGCTTTCCGAATCCTGGCTGGATTTGACGTCCTTGTCTGTGACGCTACCTGTAGTTGAAATGAATCTGCCTAGATAGATGAAAGAGGCTACTTCCTCTAAGTTCCTACCGTTTATGGTGATTGCAGCTTGTTGGTGGTTGCGGTTGTTGTTTACGTATCTTCATCACCTCTCTCTGTCTTCTCTACTTTCACTTGAAGTCCCGTTTCCCTTCAAGTTTGTGTGACATCAGACATAAATCATCATTGGCGAAATGCAAATCTTCTAGGATATTTCCCCTGGTCCAGCGTATCCTCCTCTTCTCTCTCCTCACTGTTTGTTGCATGAACCAGTCCAGTTGACTACAATCAGCAATATCATGAGTGATAGTAGATAGCAGCCTTGTCATACCCCTGTCTTCACTTCAAAAGTATCACTGAGCTTCCCATTGTGAATTACTTGGCATATGCCGTCTTCATACAATTGGTAAATGAACATTACTTTATTATGCACTACATAACTTTTTACTATGCTGTGCCACGGTTAATCTCTGAACTGATCTTTGCGCAACTTCTTGAATAAAAACACCTAAAAACCCTGTTGTTTTGTAATCTAAGAAGTAGACTGAAATTAAAGTCAATAATTTTTTTGTTATTTTCAACAGAGAGATTGTCATGTTTCCAGAAAAAGGATTAGTGGTAAGTTATCTCACCTTTGTTTGTTATGCTACTTAAAATTTAAAAGTAGTGTGGTTCAATAAACAAATTTTATTGATAAGTGTTTAAGATTATTTGTAGCTCAGACCTATGCTATTCATCATGTTGTTTTTTCTAGTGTGGATAGTTTACTCACGAAGCTTTCATAATCTTTTCAGACAAAATCACCGAGGGGAAAATCAATCAAATTTCCAACAGAATTTTAGCAAAGTATCTAGATATTGCTATAAAAAAAGTAGGAATTCATGGTGTCGTACAATGTCACAGTATTATTCATATCATTTTAACTGTAAATAGCTAACAGTGCAACGTTTTTGTTTCTGATTGACGACGCAAGGTTTTTAGAGCGCACAAAACCTTAGTGTCAAAGTTTGACGAACTTAATTGGCCTTTGTCTAACAACATACTTCAAATTTAATGGGAAGATATATAAACTGATGAAAGGAACTCCAATAGGATCACCAATATCCGGATTAGTTCCAGAAGTAGTGGTCTAAGGATTAGAAGTAATCAGTTTGAATGATACTTTTGTTATCAATTAAGTAGATGAATTATAAAGCACTTACAATTCGATCAACAACGTTTTCAACAATGCTGGGTGATGATTGAAGGTGAAATGAAAATTTGGACCGCGGCCGGACACGAACCAGAGACCATCAGGTATCTGGTCCGATTCTCTACCAACTAGGCTACGACGTCCGACTACTGATCAGATTCACCTAACTACCATATAAATTCGTGACGTGTTACTACCTCTTGATTGTATTAACACTGGTTGCTTAGTTAGGAGAACATTATCAACTCCACAAATGAGAAACAGTCGAATAGCAAACCGACATTTCTGGATGACTTCATCATTAGGATCAATGGCAGAAAATTGGAACTTCAAATGTACAGCACGCGAAAATACAGTGATCAAATTCTCAAACACAGTAGCAACAACCCAATAACTTACTAAATCAGTTACGTACAGACTTTTTCCCCATGAGAGCAAGAACATATTGCAGCACAAGAACTTCACGGAGAAATGAAGAACGGCTACCAACAAAACTTCATCACAACATGTCTATCCTGCTTATCCCCAACTGAAAATCCATCCACAGAAATCAACAAACGCATCATCCTACAGTACGTACATAAAGAACATATCAGCAATCACGACAATATTACAGAGACCATTTGGCATTGGTGTGGCCATTCATAAACCAACAAATTCTCTCCAAACACTATCATGCAGACCAAACGACGCAACAACCAAAGAAGACAGACTGAATATCATTTACAATATCAACTGGAATAATTGTGATCAACACTACATTGGACAAAATGGTCACCCTCCTGACCTCCTTTATTCGCATAAACACCAATTGGCTATTAGACACCATACATGACATTTCATCACTCATCACTCAATGCACGTGGATAACAATTATGGAGATGAACTGAATTTTTGACAATGGAGAAAACATGGAGAGTGGAAACGCAGAGCACCAGAGAATTTCTCAAAGCTTGGCATTTAGGTCAGTAAGACAGTCAGTCAGCAGTCAATAGATGCATGTACGTAGAACCAATCTATGAACCAGTGAGAAAAGTGTCAAATAACTGAAAAAGCAGAGTTGATTGAGATGAAGGGTCGAGAAGAGAATGTATTTAGTTAGTTAGTGGGTGAGAGAACAATGAAATGGAAGAGGCGATTACACACAAATTAGTTGTTGAGTGCAAGGTAGTGAATCAATCACGGAGAGGTAGTGATAGGTCACGTCATACTGAAGTCATTGTTGATGGTTATGCCCTTTAGAAGGATGATGAAAGCCGAATAATGTCACTATAATACAAAAACCCATTGGGATACAGTTAATACCAGGTGACAAGTTGCAAATAGGATGGAACGTGGATCCTAGGTTCATCTTTTAGTTACTAAGATGAATATAACATAATGAAAATCCGGCAGTATCGAGGCATTCGCATAGGAGCCTTTATACCAACAGAAATCAAGTAATTCGACCTAGTTTAGCAATGGGAAATTACAAACATTAATAAACACTAAAGAACTTCATTATTACTGCTCGTATTTTGTCAGGTATCATCTCTTACTAGTGATATTTATATGAAATGCAATATAGTACTGGGCAGTATCAATAGTGTATGTTTAACCCTACTCTTCGTACAATGAGTGGCTATCATGACTTACTGGCCTAGTGGATAACTCTTTCACATTTGAAGTGACTGGCCCTGAGTTCGAGTCTAAGTGGGAATAACATTATTCACTGGGATTTAGATACATCCAGTTGATGAGTCCCAAATAAGACGAAACAGACGTCCTAGATTCCACTGCTAGTCATCATCCTTAAACCAAATCAAACTTAAAAGTACCGTTGACATGGAGGCATTCGCACACGACCTCATATACCAATCGTGACCCATCAATTAAGTCGAATCAACGGAGAAGATTCGTAAACTGTAACTGGCCTCCTGTTAAAACGAACAGTGAAAGAAATATCTAACTACAAGAGGTTTATCCTTTGGGCAACATGTAATAAAATTATGATTCAGTAATTGAAAGAATTATCATTTTGACTATCTGAGATAGCTGCAATTTAACTAATCAATTTTGAAAACCATTAGAGTGAAAAATTCTGGTACATCGAATTTGGTTTTCAGTAGTTGAATTTACCAAAGAAGGTTTAATATGACAACACAAATTGTTTATGAACACAGCAAAAGGTGGTTACCACTTTCTAATAGCTAAGGCTTCAACAAATTTAAGGATCCCTACCTAACATGTTTTGTAAATAGGTGTAGAGGAAGTAGCCATATGAATCCTGTGACCTATCTCAACGATATGTTTGGCGATCGAACAACTTGAATATCTGCTACCAACATTTATGAGTTCAGGTGATTTAATTTGCTTCTCAAACCACTCTGGAATATATTCCGAGGCCGTTACTTGCATAGTAAGTCCTTCTTATAGCAGCGTAAAGTCTCCGCTAGAAGGACTTACTATACAGCCAGAGTTCGAGTAATAGAAACCACCAAGTCCGTATATTCCCCCAAACCCCCACAGCATGTGAACGATAGTGTCACATCTCATTGTATCTACCAATTCAAATGTACTTGTAGTGAGTGACACATGGATAGGCAGGACTCATAGATGCATGCAAGTAACGGCCTCGGAACATTGACATTTCTTCCTCACTGAGTTTTCCAACTGTAATAATTAAGCCGAATTTGTCCAGAGACATTGCTGATGATGTCGACTCCAAACAAGTGAAACATCCATTCATTGTTTAAATCAGTATTATCTAACTGACAAAATGTAAATAACACAGCTGAATAGTTCCTAATTACTCAAACTGCTTAGGTAATATCGAGGCATCCACACAGAAACCCATACACCAATAAAGACCGATCAATTCTGTCCAATCAATGATGGTTTAATGTAAAAACAATTATACTAAAACTTATGATTTTATTCGTAATGTCAGAGATTAAATTTCTGAAGGCCACTACCTTGAATTATGAAAGCACCAACTCGGTCTTCTAGTAGCCAGCGTTGTGGACATTCGACAAAAGGCTCTAAACAGCTTCATTTTAACAGTTTCCAAAACTCTATAGAATGAATACAGAGACGTCTTGTTTGCCTCCCCCCCTCCCCTCTACCATTATATTTCTTTGTGTACTCTTCAAAACTATGTATCCAGTTGATACAACAGCTTAGCGAGTCCAGTTAAACTATCAAGGTCAGCATCAATGTTGAATATCGTCGAAAGCAAGGCTATTGATTTTGGGGAAGTGTGTGACGCTACAAGGTCATTTCTCATGTGTGTACTTATTCACGTGTTTTTTGTGGGATTGATCATCATATATCATATTATATTCTCGGAGTAATAAACTCTGGCATCATCCAGCTTCGGTCTTCTCTCTATTCGTCCCGGGGTTGCAGTCAGTTGCTCTTGCGTACTACTAGGTTGGCTGTCAGCTAAGTATGCGTATTATATTCGCTTCGGAATTTACATATATACATATACAGCTATTAACGCTTCGAAACCATAAGAAATACCAATAGGAACACGGAGACCATCACGTTCGCCGTGTCGGCCGCCACAGCATACGAGAAGGTTGTGACCGGGTGGATCGAGTAGTGCGGCCAATTGTTTCGTGGTTGTTGTATGTGTTGTGTTGGCGGTGCGGAAAGTGTGCGTAGGTCGTATCGACTGAGACCGGCTTGCCGAGAACAACCGACCAACTGGCTCCGGAGGGGATCGAACCCTCGACATTCGCGTTATTAGCACGACGCTCTAACCAACTGAGCTACGGAGCCTACCGTCAGCCACTTCAATCGTCTGCCATTCGGCAGACCAAAACTGTCCCCACCATCTTTAAACAGATCATGCATACCATGCTAGCAGGCATACCACGTGTTCATGCATACATACCTCAACGACGTCAAAATGCTTGCCAACTGTCCAGCGCAATTAACGAATCGAATACCGTTCGTCCTACAGCGAATCCAAGACAACGAACAGCCTTCCACTCAGAAAGGAGAAATGTCAATTCTTTCTAAAATATTCAGGCTTCATCTTTGATGCATCTGGTAGACGTCTCGATCGTGAAAACATTCGTGCTATACAGCAGCTGCCCACGCCAACAGATGTCGCGACTCTCAGATCCCTCCTTCGTCTCAAACAGTTCGGTTCCAACTGGATCCCGAAAGCGAAGGTATTAAAGTTTTCTGATTGTTTTTCAAAAAGGGGCAGGTGTTGTGATGTCCCAGTTCCGTATAAAACATTCTTATTCATCTGAACATTTTAACGTGTCATTCCATTCCCACACCATTTTTTACGGTATGACTAGTAGTCTATTCTCTGCCCCCATTGTAATGTGAATCGCTAATTGGTTTGGTTAATCTCACTCTTACTACGCCTGTGCCTCAAACTGAGGAAAAGGTTTTAGGGTTTGTCCTGGTGCCAACCTGACAGACGCAAACACCAATCACTAATTATTCGGACTTGTTATATACCGACGAATACGAAACCAAGGAAGAAGACGATAGCGTAGTCGGATGGAATAGTATATTTGGGTGGTTGTGACAAGATACCGATGCGTTCCAACTAACTGACTAGAGAGTGGAATACGAGCAGTGCAACGTAACACGAGAGTGTGCCAAATGGCGAGGATGCTTGACCGGGTGCCTTCAGCTTAGCGAGTCCAGTTAAACTATCAAGGTCAGCATCAACAATCTGAGCCTGCACACATTCACTTGTCAAGTCAATTTATATAGTGAATATGAAAGGTCAACTATAATGAATATGAGAAGGTTGTGACGCTAGTCTTGGCAATATAATCAGATTACTAAGGTAAATTAAGTGAAACAACAAATTGTTTTTGTACGCACAGAAGGGGCTTAAGTTGACGAGGGGTTAACACTTCAGTGAATTTCAGTATGCGCCCTTGACTGTTCCCATAAAATATATCGTGAACTCTGTTTTCCTATTAACCTTGTGATTCATTTCGACGATATGATGATGACGCATGTCTGTCTCCCACAGTTATCAATCGATGTGTGTTGATGTAATTAGAAGACGTAGATGATTAACTGATCAATATGTGATGTATTAGCACTATACATCATTTCGAACAATCTGATCCCCCACACATTTACTTGTTAAGGCAGTATTATATATGAAAACTGAAAGTGGGGGGAGGACAAATATGACATAAAGGAATTCAATAATAAGAAAGATAATGAGAGAGAAGTCCCCTCGGACTATTGCTAGCTGATATTTACATGTCACACATTGAAGGCTTGACCGGACATCTCATCAGTAAAGTTACTCTCTATGAAAGATTTGTTGATAATATAATCGTGATATGTGATAAGCATTAGGATACAACATGTTTGTTAGAAAGACTTAACAACGTACAAAACAACATAAGCCTAACATATGAAGGAGAGAAAGAAAATAATCTGCCAATCTTGGATATACTCCTAAGTCGTAGAAATGATGGTTCAATAAAACGGTCGATCTACAGGAAACCTAATTGGACAGGTCAGTATTTAAGTTTCAGTAGCTTTTGTCCAACCCAATACAAGCGAATTTTGGTAACTTGTCTATTTAAAAGGATCCAGCGTATTTGTACAGAAGATTCAATGGATGATGTTATCAAAATACTAACGGGAACACTAGTGGAAAATGGATATCCACTGAAGTTCATAAACTGCTGCAAAAATCAGCCAGGATTCAAACCCAATCTGTACTCTACTTCAAAGAAATGCGTTTACATCGCCTTATCATACAGAGGAGAATCTAACAGCATAATATTAAAACGAAGGTTAAGGTCTGCTGTTAACAAAACGTACTATGCAGCTAAGCTTATTGTAGTTGAGAAGACCAAACACCTGCTGCAACCTAGACCTCAACGATGTATAAACGATTGTGTCACATCCCACTGCGTTTATAAATTTACATGTCTGTGTAGATAAACATACATAGGGAGGACTAATCGTGATATGCACTTGAAGGTAGGGGAACATGTACCAAAATGGCTACGAAGGCAGCTGAATTCACAAACATTGATAAACGCAGGTAGCAGACAACCATCATCATCATCATCGATTGCAGAGTATATCATTGATATTAAAACAGCCTTTACAATTTTGTACACAAACTGTCAGGGGCATATACTTCAGTTTGTTGAGGCGCTAACCATAAATAAATTTAACCCCCCATTGTGTGCGCAAAAACAGTTTGTCCTTACATTAAGCCTACAACCTTGGTATTGCTTATTTTATCGTATTACCAAGGCTGTCTTCAAATCTTATCTTTTCCAGATGGGTTGAGATGATTTAATTTGCTTCTCAAACCACTTTGGAATATGTTCCGAGGCCGTTACTTGCATGCATCTATGAGTCCTGCCTATCCATGTGTCACTCACTACAAGTACATTTGAATTGGTAGATACAATGAGATGTGACACTGTCGTTCACATGCTGTGGGGGTTTGGGGGAATATACGGACTTGGTGGTTTCTATTACTCGAACTCTGGCTGTATAGTAAGTCCTTCTAGCGGAGACTTTACGCTGCTATAAGAAGGACTTACTATGCAAGTAACGGCCTCGGAATATATTCCAGAGTGGTTTGAGAAGCAAATTAAATCACCTGAACTCATAAATGTTGGTAGCAGATATTCAAGTTGTTCGATCGCCAAACATATCGTTGAGATAGGTCACAGGATTCATATGGCTACTTCCTCTACACCTATTTACAAAACATGTTAGGTAGGGATCCTTAAATTTGTTGATATTTTCATTGTTATTCGGCGTTTAATTCAGCCTTCCTACCTAACCACTTTTTTGTTTCCTCACCCAGCTTGTCTTCATGAGTTTTTATATAAATATATCTACGATAAGTACTTGTATGTGTGATCAGATAGTTAGAAATGTGTTGCACAAGTACACTATTACACGGTTCAGACAATTTGAGTCTTCTTATTGTTTTTATCAAAGTTTATAAAGGGAACTAATTGTCTTAGATTAGTATTGGTAATGATTAATGATTTAAGGTGAAGTGAAGAATTTGAACGACGGCGGGATTCGAACTAGAGACCATTGAGTTTTCGACTAGGTGCACTACCAACTGAGTTATTAAGTTCGACTGCTAGACAGACTTTTATTTTATTTCGATCATCAAGGGGTCAGAAATCCGATGGCCGCCGGTTCGAATTCCCCCTTCAATTATCACCCAGTATAAATATTAGTCTGCCAAACTATGGTTATTTCAGATAGTCGAAATATAAATCAGTATGATGCTCCGCACCTCTCTAATTCAGTTTCATTTAGACTAGGATGAGAAGTCTTGACTAGGCTGCACCCAGTGTGAATGCTATCAGACGATAGTAACGCATCATGAATTCACATGGTAGTCATCGAGCAAAACTCATGGTGATTGAAGTGAAATAAAATTCTGGTGAGCAGTCGGACCTCGTATCTCAGTTGGTAGACCATCGGGTCGGAAACCCGGTAGTCTTTGGTTGGCGTCCGGCCTCAGTCCAAATTTGCACTTCACTTTCAATCATCACTGAGTATCATTAAAAAAGATAGTAAGTGATTAGTAAATCGGCAATAGATGAGGCTATACGCAAGTTATAACAGCGACTTTGTGAATAGTTGAAGTAAATGATGGATTTCAAGTTGATTTTGTGGGATGATGGAGAATATTTGTAGCTGAGGAGGACGGCATTCATCATGGACTGACAACCGTTGGAGAAACGATGAGAACCTGGGAGTGCTGGAAAGCCGTTTCGTTCTGGCATTCGAATCATCAGCGGCTCAGTGTTACCTGAAGACTCTCGGCTCCATCTATGACAGGGTCCTATACAAAGACGAAACAACTGATCATGGCTCCCACTTTTTCAGTGTTTCTCTGATCGATCTCAATCTATGCTGAATACTAACATGGAACTAAGAAACCCCCAGTAACCTCCAAACTGAAGTGATAGACTGAATTATCGATGAGGTCAGGTATCATACCATCTGGATGAGCCTGAATGATTAAATGTAATTGACAACAGAAAGAGACAATGAATAACAGCAGGAATAAACGTGAATGCAACTGACCTTTATTTAGATGATCAAATTAGCCTGAAGTTTCAGTTCTTATTACATTGGACGTTGGCATTCCATCTTGAGGCGTAGCGACATAAAGGCAGCCAATAGAGAAATTGTTTTCAGATCATGATTATTGCATGCACTGACATGAGATAACCTGATTGGACAAATTTGAAGTCATACGACAAATCGGATTGGTTCATTTATGGCTTCATTTTCTGAGAGTTTTGTAAATATATATTGAATACCATGTATTTGTCGAATAAAGTCATTGTTGTTCTTCAGTCACAGATCGTATTTTGTCTGATGACTTTCATGGCTCAGTGAAGTATACGGTGTGGGGGGGAAGAACAGCCGTATTACTCATATCCAGTCAAAGTATCTCATTCGCCTATTATTAGAACCCACGTTATCCACACCAACACAGTCATATCACATCTTGTATCATTGCAAATGGTCACATTTATGTAACTTAAACGGCTAACTTTTAGAAATGTCATGTAAGTCAGGTCAGTTTAGTAGGCAGCCAACTCTGTCTATGACCATGATGATGAAATAATGAATGGATGCCGAAAATTCCCCGTGTGAGATAATCTCGGTCATTATGATAATGAAGGTGATGAGATCTTATCCTCAGTAATTAGGTGGAATATGATATCAAGCTGTGGGTACACTCTGTTGATAACTGTAAAAGTCCACAGAACCTAAGTCCAAAGCTTCCTGGGGATTGCCATCATTTAGTACCTGCCAATTGAAGGAAGGGCTAATTTGTCAAACTTCAAAAGAGGGGAGACATAAGTCTTTGCAAGAACTGGCGCGGAATCATGCTCCACTCCTGTCCAGCCAAAGTGAGCAAAATACCAAGCCGAATCATCCTGGAGAGACTAAAATATGCTCTTCATTCAAAATTACGACCGGAACAGATTGTCTGACTGGAATCAGGAAGAAATAATCAAGCACGGATCAAATTGCAAGGCTACACATCATCGAAGAACAGAGTATAGAGTGGCAGGCAACTATCTAACTCAACTTCATCAACTTTGAAAAAGCCTTCGACAGCGTCCACCAACAAGTAATTTGGAAACTGCTGCTTCAACACTACGCAATACCACAAACCTTTATCAATATCATTCAATAGCTATATGAAGACGCCACGTGCCGAGCGATTCACAATGGGAAGCTCAGTCATGCTTTTGAAGTGAAGACTGGAGTAAGACAAGGCTGCCGCCTACTATCACCGATGGTCTTCTTGATTGTGGTGGACTGGATCATGCATCAAACAGTGAGTAGGGAGTAGATGGGCATACGCTGGCTGTTTGATCGATGAAAAAATCCTATGAGATTTGGATTTCAATCATGATGATTTATGTCACACAAGCTCGAGGATGTACATGCAAGAACCAACAAGTTGAGAGAAGAGGTGGCGTAGCGAAGATGGGACTTCAAGTGGACAGAGGTGATGACGACACCCAACTAATCACCGTGAATGGGAGAAATCTAAAGGAAGCCGTCTCTTTAACCTACCTATCTGCCTAGGCAGTATCGTTTCAACTACAGGCGGCACAGATGATGACGTCAAAACCAGGATCGGAAGAGCAAAACAGGCTTTCGTTAATCTGAAATAATCAGTGCGGAGACCTATCGCACTCAGCATAAAGCGTGGACAAGATCCGGATTGCAGCACCAACGTCAAGTCAGTACTTCTACGTGATGGTTCAGAAACTTGGCGCGTCACAAACTACAGACATTAGTCAACAACTGCCTACTCTTGTTACTGAAGATCAGATAGATGTCCAGAAAGAACAAGGAACTCTGACTGGCAACGAAGCAAGAACCCATAGCCCAACAAATATGCACTGGAAGAAAGTGGAGATGAATTGGTCATACACTCAGAAGACCATTCGGAGACAACACGCGCCAGGCCCTCAACCGGAATCCAAATGGGAAACGATGAGTTGGGCGTCCGAGGCGAGGGTGACATGGAGGAGATGATGTGAGGAAGAAATGAAAGCTTGTGGGTAGTTGTGGAGCCACGTTGAAATAACTGCTGAGAACGGAGTGAATCCCCATGTTCCAGTCGGAACCCAAGGGACAAATGATAATAATAACAGTTGACATATATACCAGCGCCTCGCCAAGGCGAATCTCCTAGTTTGTAAGTCACACTGCATTCAGGACGAGATAACATGACGGTGGATAACCTCTGGTGACCAAGCAGCTTACACAATCTAGTTCTAAGTGAGGTCACTCGTGGTCCAAATCGCTCAGTGGTAGCGTCCCCAATCCAATAAAGAGTGACGTGGGTTTAATTGTCATAGTGGACATCACTTCTCCCGTTGATGAATGCCAAAAAGCACCAAAATCTAGGCAGGCGAAGGCCTCCAACCAATTAACAGAATAGCATAGGATTTGTGCGGCCGGATTGTTCAAGATGTTCAGAAACATGTTTGAAAGTCATTAGCCTACCTGTTGATGAAACAATAGGAGTGTCTGGAGCTGAAGAAAGCTTCTTACAACTGGTCGAATAAAAAACATGAAGATAATCAACTGACCACTACTTTAAAACAAAAGCAATTTCTTCTATAAATTTTAAGCGAAATGATGGATATTTCGATCCAGAAAGAAGTATGTTCTTTCTCTAGGTAACAAATGTTTCGTCACTTTCTTATGGGTGTTAAGAAATTAGAAACCAGCTGAAAGGGATGCTTGAAAGTGTATTGATTGGTCACGGGAGTGCAACCAATTTCATGTTGTCTAGTCCTCAGTGTAGACCGAATTCTATTGATCATATTTCCAATGTGGCAACCAAGCTAGGAAGCTCAGCATCGTGGTGCACATTAATAGATGTCAGTTGGCTGGAGGCAATCGACAGGAAGCCCTGTGCAACCTCGACGGAACTGATGTTCCTCCCGCCTGAGATTCGAACCCGCATCACTCAGTGTTGTAGTCAGCAACTTTACCACTGAGCTATTCGGGTCGCGACTGACCTCCTGTAGGACTGGCTTACGTGTATTGATTGGTCATGGGAGGGACATCAGTTCCGTCGAGGTTGCAGGTACGCCTTGCTGACTAGTGCCAAAAAGCACGAAACCAAGGTCTAGGGCTTCCTGCCGATTGCCTCCAACCAACTAACATGCTTGAAAGTGTTAGGTGGTTAGAGGCAATCGAGAGGGAGCTGTGTTTAACCTAGGTTTCTTTTTTATTCTTACTCGTCAGTAAGGTGTATTTGCATCTTTAAGAGAAGTGATCTCCTCTCTGAGACTGAAACCAGTTTTTTAACCAGCGACGTTCACTTCGACAGTTAACCGCCTTACTTGATGGCTACATTACAAAATGATCGATAGTAATCGGTTAGCACTCTGAACTCATAATCATACCGAATGTAACTACACTACTTTCGATATCAGATTTTTATAACCCTGTCACCTATCTCATGTTCTTTGTTTCTGTGTAAACGAGTTCACAGCCTCCATTGTGTTACCATAAAAGGAACATACATCAGTAACTTTACATAGGACTCTCAACAAAGCTGGGATTAGTTATGGTTGCCTTTAAACCTACAAACTCACTGAGTGATAAGCTTTGTCGACTGGTTTAAGGATCCGATAGAACCAATCATTGTTATTGTCATTATTATTTGCCCCTTGGGTTCCTAGTGGAACATAGTGCTTCAGTAGCACATCTCTATTACACTCTCTTCTCTGCAATCCTTTGAACCTGGCTCCACGACAGCCCACAAGCTCTCATTTCTTCCTCACACCATCTCTTCCATATCACTCTCACCTCGGATGCCAAACTCGTCGTTTCCTATCTGGGTTGTTGTTGCTGTTGGTGGTGGTGGTGTTGGTTGGGTATCATAATCACCTGTGTCTTCTCTATATTCACTTGAAGCCCCATCTTCGCTACCCCAACCTCTTCTCTCAACTTGTCGGTTTTCGTCTGTATATCCTCGAGTTTGTGCGACATAACACATTAGACATAAATCATCATAATTGCCGAAATCCAGATCTTCTTCTAGGGTCTTTTCAACGGTCAAACAGCCAGCGTATGCCCATCTTCTCCCTCCTCACTGTTTGATGCATGATCCAGTCCACCACAATCAAGAAGACCATCGGTGGTAGTAGGCGGCAGCCTTGTCTTACTCCAGTCTTTACTTCAGAAGCATGATTGAGCTTCCCATTTTGAATCTCTCGGTACGTGGCGTCTTCATATAGCTATTGAATGATATTGATAAAGGTTTGTGGTATTGCGTAGTGTTGAAGCAGTTTCCAAATTACTTGTTGGTGGACGCTGTCGAAGGCTTTTTCAAAGTTGATGAAGTTGAGGTAGATACTTGACTGCCATTCTATGCTCCGATAAAACCAATTAGGCGAAATAATTTTATCTATCAAATTCCATATAACTGATTGTGAGTCAGGTGAAGTACATAGGTGAAACCAGCCCTGTTGGAGTCAGTTAGATCAATGGAACATAGGAATCCAGCTAAATATAGAATGACAGACACGAATAAGATCAATAATCTCGAAAAAAAATCTCGGCTATTAGAATGCAGTGTATTAACAACCTCATAATCACACAATAACCACAGTACCACGTCAATGCACTGTTATCACATGGAGAGATATGGGAATTGATTATTGATTGTTTTTTCATCGAATCAATACTCAATACCTATGGAAAGTTTTACTGCCAATAGAAATAAAGAATGTTAGACAGACATGGAAAGTAGTATGATTACATTGAAGTATGATTATAGCCAAGGGTAGTGTGTGTTATCAATCAAATAAACAAATGTAATATGAAACATGAAATTGGTAGCTGAACAAAGATGTTACGATGATACTTTATAGGAAAAGTTTTCCTACGATATCTGCAGAAATGACATTAGTATTATTGTTTGTATTATATCGTCGTTGATTGGACCAAATTGATCCGTCTCTATTGACATATCGGCTCCTATGTGAATATCTCAATATTGTGTATGTTTTAATTTATATTATAGTAATGATGGATAATAGCTAGCAGTAGAGTCCAAAATCCTCATTTCATCCTATTTGGGATTCGTCAGCTGGATATACCTGCCTCCAAGTGAACTAGGGGACGAAATGTACATCCTGAATTCCATTGCTAACCGCTATCTATCTATGATTACTAGAACAATATTAGTTGATCAATGTAATTTTAAAATAATCAACTAGTTTATCTCATTTTTGAAGGATACTATTCATTAAGAAAATAATTTTTTTCTTGTTTATAATTGATAAATTTGATAACTTATGAACAGAGAAATCAACATGACTAATGAATGTTATTCGATTCTTTCTTTTATGCTTAAAAGAATTACGTGAAATATTTCGATTTATTGATAGAGATAATGATGGTACAGTCAGCAGACAGGAATTCAGTACATTAATTCGTCTTGTCAGCTCAGAATATACAGATAATCAAATTAAATTACTCATGAATAAAGCTGATATGAATGGTAAGTGAATTAAAACCTCTCCAGTATTCTCTTTGTGTTTTTTTAATCGTCATTGAAGGATATCAGAGATCGAGAATAATTTTTAATGTTAAGAGCTATAAGGGTGATTTTTGCCAACAAACACACAGAGTGACGTTAACGAACGTCATTCTCTCGATACCACCGTAGATCTTATTCTCGATATGTTTGATACCTGATTTTCATACTGATTCAGCTGTCCCACAGAAAGAGTATCGAGAAAACTATTGATCCATCAGTTAACAAAGTGAAACTCCTTCTGAGTTGATCAGATGGATGCAGGAGACAGTCTGACCGCGAATAACATCCTTTCGAAGAGGAAGATGATATGAGGATAGAGAGGGAAGCCTAGTCTGGTGAGGGATTAATCAAAAAGTATTTTGTCTGACCACGTCTACAGTAAGACAGACAGACAGACGGTGAATCAGCCAATCAATAGTCTTTCGACGCCAATACATCTTTCTACACGTCCATCGTGTCTTCTCTATTAATCAGTTGGGTCGGGAAACAACTAGGAATTTGTTAAACGTTGGTGGCTGACACTCGATTTCTGCGCATTGTTAGTGGCCATAGGATATGACAGTCTTCGGATCACAACAGTAGCGACAGAAATGCGAAATATATTTTTTGAAGTTGGACAATTTCCTAGAACAACAACAATGCAATCCAAAATTTCTGGTACTGAATCATCGCCTACTACACCAGTTTTAATACCTCCTTCAGTTGATGGCATCGAAAATAGCATCACTCAATTTCATGACAATCCTGGTGTCAATGAGACTTTCAACAGTCGGTTCAGGTGTTATGAAGGCTACTTCAAAGTGGATTTTGCTGGTCAATATGATTCCTGGAAAGTACGTCTCCCACTTCAATAGCTTCGTCCAACTAAACTCGACCAATACTGCAACATGATTTCGCCGCAAAACCCACCTGATCGCACTTTCAACACCACAGTCCAGACACTTAATGACATATCTACACAATATCAACGATTGAACAACCTACAGTGTGATACCAGTCTAGCCCAATCCGGATGCCAGGGTGGTTCTCAAGTTTATACACTTCACCAGACATCTCATTCGTCTGCATCACCCTCTGGCCACATATCACCTGAGATTATCTAGCCTATTCATCGGTCAAGTAATTCATGCGATACCAACCATCTCTCAAAGAAGACACCACAATCACCTTGCTGACATTGTGGTGCATGATACTTCATCAAATCTCGTCCACATAAACAACATGAATGCCTGGACTATAATGCTGAGGACGATAAGGGCGGGCTTCGCCACCAACATATAAAACCATGTTAACGTAGATCATTCTCTCGATACCACCACAAATCGCATTCTCAGTCGGTAGATAAATCTCCAGACTTGATATCTGATTTTCATGCTCATGTACCTCCCCCATCGAAAGAATATCGAGAAGACTACTGATCTTCGAGTAAACAAGGTGAGACTCCCTCTGTGTCGGTTAGATAAATGAAAGGAGAAGACGGTGTGACCCAGTCTGACCACAAATAGGATTCTTTCGAAGAGTGAGGTGATATGGGGGATAGAGAGGGAAGCTTAGCCTGGTGTGAGATCAGTCGAAATGTATTTTATGCTATCAGTCAATCAGTAGTCTTTTGATACCAATACACGTTTCTACATGTTCACCGTGTCTTCTCCATTAATTAGTCGGGTCGGGAATCAACTAGGAAATTGTTGGACGTTAGTAACCATATCACATAACAGTTTTCAAATAATTACATTATGTTAGTCCACTTCATCAATGCTGCGATTTGCATAAATCTTTTTATATAACCCTATATCAACTTATTCCTAATTATTTCAAGTTGTTATTCATCGAAGACTGACATCAGTTGGAGGAACAAAGGAAACCTGGGAGCACTGGACAGCTGTTTCGTCCTAGTATGGGACTCCTCAGCAGTGCGCACCCACGACCCCACCAGCAGGGATCGAACCCGCGACCTTCAGGTTCCGCGGCCAGCGCGTTACCATTGAACCACTGGGTCAGAATCCAATGCTCCATATTTCCAACTTCTGTTAGCTCACGATATAGCGCAAACCGCCACCCAATGTCATCGTTGAGTATTTGTCCTCACGGCCATCAGGCTTGACTCCACCGGTCACGACTTGTCATTGGAACTTCGGGAATACTTCTCGAAGCTAGTCACCAACGAGCACTAGTTCAATTAAATTTTGAGGGGGTTGTGGAGATTTGGAAATATTTCAGGTTTCCTTTGTTCCTCCAACTGATGTCAGTCTTTGATGAATAACAACTTGAAATATTTCCAAATCTCCACAACCCCCTCAAAATTTATTCCTAATTAATTTGAAAAGGATTCGAATTATTCACATCTCTTAGTTAGATAAATGTGTTACAATTCCTCAGAAAAAGTTTCTCTCCTTTAATCTTCAGTTTCTTATGTAACCAATGCTTTGTTACACACCAAAGATAAGCTACCACTTTCGATCTCCTCTATGTTTATCTATCAGTTTTTCTGTTCCTGTAAAGCAGTGTATGATGTTCATACTCAGCATCTGTATTCTCGATTTACTGTCGAACGCATACCAACGTGGTTTCACAATAAGAGAAGGAAAATCGTCATACAGCTCAATGTAAAAATATTTGATTAGTTTCAGAGACAAAGTAAAGTTGTAATCTAACTTCAGTGTGGTCGACTGGATCATGTAACAAACTATGAGGAATGAGAAGAGGAGAGTACGCTGGACCGTGGAAAAGATCCTAGAAGATTTGGATTTCGCCGATGATGACTTGTGTCTAATGTCACACAAACTTGAAAATCTACAGGCGAAAACTAACAAGTTGAGAGAAGAGACAGGGCAGGGCATGTCAGGGTAGAGCAGTGAAGGGAGATGGGAATTCAAGTGAACGTAGAGAAGATGGAGAGAGGTGATGAAGATACCCAACAAACACCACCAACAACAACAACAACAGACACCAATCACCATAAACGGGAGAATCTTAGACGAAGTAGCCTCTTTCACCTACATAGGCAACATCATTCCAACTACAGGTAGTGGCACACACCACAACGTCAAATCCACTCAGGATGGGAAACACAGCAAGACATGCCTTCCCACATTAACCTGAAACCAGTGTGCACATGTTCTCCACTACACTCAGCATAAAGCGTCAACAACATCCGGATTTTCAAACCACGCTAATATCAGTGAAGTCAGTGTTTGTGTGTGATGGATGAGAGACTTGGCGCGTTATGGAAAGCCTTTCCAACAAACTACAGATATTCATCAATAACTGCCTAAACTTGCTCGGTAGTGAAGCTGAGTTGGATTGCGAGAGAGAATAAGGAAGGAGGAAGTGTGGCTGGCTGTTTGGCTGTCTGGCTGTCTGTCTGGCTGTCTGTCTGTCTGTCTGTCTGGCTGGCTGGCTGTCTGGCTGGCTGTTTGGCTGTCTGGCTATCTGTCTGGCTGTCTGGCTGTCTGTCTGTCTGTCTGTCTGGCTGGCTGGCTGGCTGGCTGTCTGGCTGGCTGGCTGGCTGTCTGGCTGGCTGGCTGTCTGGCTGTCTGGCTGTCTGTCTGGCTGTCTGTCTGGCTGTCTGTCTGGCTGTCTGGCTGGCTGTCTGGCTGTCTGGCTGGCTGGCTGGCTGGCTGGCTGGCTGGCTGGCTGGCTGGCTGGCTGGCTGGCTGGCTGGCTGGCTGGCTGGCTGGCTGGCTGGCTGGCTGGCTGGCTGGCTGGCTGGCTGGCTGGCTGGCTGGCTGGCTGGCTGGCTGGCTGGCTGGCTGGCTGGCTGGCTGGCTGGCTGGCTGGCTGGCTGGCAACGAACCAACTAAGCAAGAAGCTATCACTGAACAAATAAGCATTTGAAGGAAGTTCAGATGGGCTGGATTGGGCATTCAGTGAGAAGGCCGACTGGGGACGTAACGCACCAGACCAGGCCGTCGAGTGGAACTGAGATAGTAAATGACGAGTTTGGCGTTGGAGGTTTGGGTGAGATGGAGGAGATCATATGAGGAGGAAATGCGAGGTTGTGGGCTGTCGTGGAGCCAGGTTGCAGAGATTGCCGAGAAGAGAGTGTAATGGAGACGTTGTACTGCAGCACTATATTCCACTAGGAACACATGGGAAAAATAATAATAACTTCAATGTTATTTATGAAGGAAGTAGGATACTCGTGATAATTATGCATTCAAAACTTCATCAAGCTGAGATAGCGAAGAATTATTCATTGTTTAAAGCCTGTTCACTACCAAAAAAGATAGATGAACTTCACCCATACACCGAAAAGGTTCGAATACTCGAAATTTTGACACCGATCAACAAAAAGATAATGAAAATCTTTCCATGATTAGAATCCATTGAAGGAGAGAAGACTATTTTGAATATAATCACCAGATAGATAGCCAAATCAACGTATAACTAAGCATACAAATGTCTCATCTCAAGTAATTACACTTGACAGCAACACACAAAATGGAATTGGCTAGAAAAATGGTTATACTAAAGTGTGTGTGTGTGCACATCACCAGAAGACTCCAATCATTGTTTTCTGTGACGTTGTAGATTTCAGAGATATATTCAGAAACTTCCTACCTAGTTTTGACCATTGATAAGAAACTTCATAGATTATTAAGATGTCTTGGTTTCCTTCAAACCAAACAAGATTCTGTTGAAATAAAGTGTTCCGCATTACTAGAGTGACCCTTAAATGACCTTGAAACGACCAATCAGAAACAGGCAAGTTGTTCACCAATACCTCATCAAAGTTCACTAATTAATACCCAGTGACTGGTACTAAACATCAGAGTTATGTTGTTAAGTATTGGGGATTCTCTATTCTTTTTATCCAAATTTCGAAGTCAACATGTAATAGTATTGTGTGTGTATTAGCGCTAAGTTGTAGCCTGATGTTTCCTGTTCATTGCCCATTTCTTCGACTTCAAGACATCACAAACGCTTGAAGAAGCATACAGAACTGACAAATAACTAATAACGCTTATATACACTGTTGTTTATTGCTATTTCGAACTGAATGTTTCTTTTTATATTACTGAAAATAGGATTAATCATTCAAGTTCCTTGACTAACCAGTCACCAAAAACACCAGAACTCTCCAGTTCCATTTGTGACTAAGACAGTTATACAATAATGTAATTGAATAGCTTTTAATATGCCTCTTACAGTAACCTCAAACATTATTGTTATAATATTGTGATGTGTTCAATGTAGAAGAAGTTAACAGTGAATGTAAAAGGACTCGTTTCGATGGATACATAAACATGAATCATATCAAACAGATAAGAAGACATTGTTCATAGAAGCGTAATTTAAGATATTTTAAGGGACTCCTGCTGTCTGTGATTCTGATCAGTAAAGTAACCAATAAGGAATTATAACTATCAACCATGAAGTAGTTTCTTCTCTCATTCTTCCAGAACACATAACTTAGATGTCAATTATAGAGGGTTTCTTCGGATTCCCCTTACTTGGACAGAATTTGCAATGTCACACTGATCTACAGTCGTATAAAAATCATCTTTATGATGAATGTTTCTCTTATCTACATTAGTATTTGGTCATTTTATAGATAGACTAGACGCTAAGCATTTCTACATGAGAGGCCTTCATTTGGAAGTAACCTTTCACATGACAGCAAGTATTTCTGTATGAATGTTTACGGCACAATGTTATCTAGATGATTTTTATAATGATGAACCAGGTGATTCACAGTGGAAAGTTCAGTGATACCTTTGAAATGAAGTGAAGACAGGAGTAAGGCAAGAGAAGATTGCCTACTATCACTGATTATCTTCCTGATTGCTGTCCACTGGATCATGAATCAAACCGTGAGGAGGGAAAAGTTTGCCATCAGTTGGCTGTTTGACCGATAGAAAGGCCCTAGAAGATTTCGATTTCACCGATGATGATTTGTGTCGAATGTGTTATGTCGATCAAACTCGAAGACGTACAGGCGAAAACTAACAAGCTGACAGAATAGGCAGGGCAGAAAATATGGGACGTCCGTCAAGTGAACGTAGAGAAGACAGAGGTGATGAAGATACCCGACCAACAGCAACAACAACAAGTACCAATCACCATCAATGGGACAAATCTAAAGGAAGTCATCTCTTTCATGTACCTACCTACCTACCTACCTACCTACCTACCTACCTACCTACCTACCTACCTACCTACCTACCTACCTACCTACCTACCTACCTACCTACCTACCTACCTACCTACCTACCTACCTACCTACCTACCTACCTACCTACCTACCTACCTACCTACCTACCTACCTACCTACCTACCTACCTACCTACCTACCTACCTACCTACCTACCTACCTACCTACCTACCTACCTACCTACCTACCTACCTACCTACCTACCTACCTACCTACCTACCTACCTACCTACCTACCTACCTACCTACCTACCTACCTACCTACCTACCTACCTACCTACCTACCTACCTACCTACCTACCTACCTACCTACCTACCTACCTACCTACCTACCTACCTACCTACCTACCTACCTACCTACCTACCTACCTACCTACCTACCTACCTACCTACCTACCTACCTACCTACCTACCTACCTACCTACCTACCTACCTACCTACCTACCTACCTACCTACCTACCTACCTACCTACCTACTTACCTACCTACCTACCTACCTACCTACCTACCTACGTAGGAGGCATGATCGTTTCAACTACATGTGGCACAAGGACATAAGATGATGTCAAGGGCTGGATCGAAAAGACAGCCAGATAGGAGTTTCTTCATTAATCTGAAATCAGTATGGAGATCTTCTGGATTCAGTATGAAGTGTGAACAAGATCCGGGTTTTTAAAACTACTAATGTCAGTCGAGTAAGTGCTTCCATGTGATGGTTGAGAGAGTTGGCTCGTCACAAAAAGCATTTCCAACAAACTTCAGACATAATACATGAACAGCTACAGCCTACACCCACTCGATACTGAAGACAGAAATCAAATGATGAGAAAGAATAAACAACAAGGAAGTCTAGCTGGCAACGAACCAACTAGGCAAAGAGGTACAACGCAACAAATATGCAGAAAAAAAAGGAGATGGTTTGGATTGAGAATACATTGAGAAGGCCATTTGAAACCTAAAGGCAGAGTGACAAGTTAGGCATCCAAAGCAAGGCTGACATGAAGGAGATTGTGTGAGGAAGAAATGAAAGGTTATGGTCAATGGTAGTGCAAAATTAAAACGACTGTAGAAAACACATACTACTGAAGCCCTATATTCCACTAGAAACACAAGGAACAAATAAATAAACAAAATACCAAATAGAAATGTATATCCTACTGATGAGGTTAAACAAGTATAGAGATGAAATATGGAGAATTGTATAGTCTGTTTTCATTGAACATTGAACACAAAGTAGTAAACCGTAACATTAATTATCTTTATTGTCTTATTGTACTGCTTATTCGATAGATATTAGTTAATTAGTAAACTAAATGAAAAAATCACCTTCATGAATATTATCTGATTGTTTTGTTTAAGTTTATCAAATAATTATAATGCGAAACTTTTAACAACATTTCATAATGAGCACGCTGTTCAAATTTCAATATATATATATGTATATATAACCTTTACAGGTGATGGTGAAATGGCATTTGATGAATTTGTTCGTCTTTTATCAAATGAAAGTGATACTCAAGAAGAAGTTTCAGCAACACGTGAAGCATTTGAAGTTTTTGATACGGTAAATTATTAATTGATTTCATAGGAAAATATCTATATATAGTTTAATTCAGAAGTTCATCACTGAAGTTTTCACTTATCTATGCAAGTAGTATAGCTGATTTTTCTGTAAACAGTTAACAATTGTATAATCTTGTCTAAGAAGTATGAATGTAGTGTTAGCATAAAGTCTATTCACTAAAATAAATAAGGATTCATGTAGTGATAATAATAACCCCAGTAGAGCTCGAACCAAATACCCAGAACATTATCCTCTTAGCTATTTCATACATGATACTAGAAATTATTGAAAGAATACTTTATCTGGTCTTCTTCTATTGATTTTTCAACTTTCTGAAACATTCTACAACAAACTCATCCAGTTACCAACAGCCTAGATGCAACGATGTACGAAAACTTAACTACAATAAATGATCTAAGGCTTCTGGATGGTCATAATGTCAACGAAAATCTGGACTAACAAACAAATCTAAGAAATAAACTCACCTAGTTACTGAAATACTTTACCTCATTTGACTCCGTTTTATAGTAGACAATTAACAGTCAATATACCTTCTTGATAATGCTGTATGCTTCAATGTGAATTCTATGTGCAAAACTACATCACCATTGGATAATAGTCCTTCAGATGTTTATCTCTTTGTACAGTAACAACTAAATCTGATAGATTACGTCTTTATTGCTGAGTAAGGTCACACTACGAGTGGGAAATACGAAGATTTATATGCTCATGTAGATTATATAGTTATGCTAACACTTATTGTTACTACCTGAAATCAATGAAGTGAGTTTTCGTTGGTCTACAATACTATAAACATGTGAACTGATGTCAAAATAAACTTTTGTCTGATGAAACACGGAACTATACCGCCAGGTTAACCATCTAGGTCAAATGTAACGTAAACGTCAAATATTGTACGATTTTCGTATCACTTTATTGTGTAAAAAGAATAGTGAGTGGAGGCAACCGACACTCATAAACAATCTGAATGTATTATGAAGTGATATTTTTCTGTTCTTTTCATAACCTATAGTTCTGTTTTATTCAGGACAGCTCAACTACTGGAACTTTCTTTACCATTATCAATTTGATGATGCCTGGCTTCTCTCATGTTAAACTGTTAATTTAAGAATGAAATATTTATTTATTAATTATTTACTGGAGTAGAATATCCACCTTTTGTGCAACCGGTGTCAGTTGCTGCCTATATACCCTATTTCTCAACAGACGTCTATCAATTCAACTCAGTATGGTAAGGGGATAAGTATCAATGTCAGTGAGAACAACACCATTCACTAAGAAATCGGTATCCTTTCGATGGAGAGTGTCAAACATGTCGAAACGAACGTTCTGTATCCAGGCAATATCGAGGCATCCACAGAGGAGCCCATTTGAGCGGTTCAATCTCGTATATCAACGAGATGTTATCAGTATCCATAAACAACAATTATAGCCTAGTTTTAAATAGGATATCCATCATGTGACAAACTCAAATCGTTTAGCGCCTACTTTACTGTGTACTTAGTTACCACTACTTCTCAACTTGAAGTTGACTGTTGATAAAACAGCTGGCGTATAAAGTCTGCCTCCACTTTGAATGTCTTATCCAATTATTATGGTGGAGAAGTGTGGCAACTTAAACCAACACACAGGAATGCCAAATAGTATTCAGTTTTTTAAGTAACAGTGGAAACGTGGAAGCACTGGATAGCCGTTTCGTCCTAGCATGCGATTCCTCAGCAGTACGCACCCATGACCCGCAGATTCTGTGACCAGCACATTACCATTGAGCCACTAGGTCGGTATGCAGTAGTCTACATTTCTCACTTCTGTCAATTCACGATGTACCACGATCTAAGTTCAATTTGATGGTTGAGTAACTATCTCTCAATGTCCGACTTGGTTGGTACCACTGGTCACTACTTCTTCCTAAAACCTCAGGAATCACCTGTCGAAATGAGTCACCAGTGAAGCACTAGGATATTCAATTCAACTCAATTCAATGACATTGGATGATGGTTGCCCTATATCGTGGACTGACAGGAGTTGGAAATATAAACTGCCAGATTCCGCAGACCCAGTGGCTCAATACTAACGTGATGGCCAAGAAAACTTAAGGTCCTGGGTGTAACAGAAAAATGATTTGAAAATCCCTCCTTATCACCCTATTTCATAGTATTGACATTTATTTGAATACTTTTACTCTCGTTATGGATGGTATACCTTTGACCCTAGTCGGTGCAATATTATTTGGTTGTTTGACTGTCTTCTTTAACTTTGTACTCAGTATTTGCCTTTGTATGATTGAGACTTATCATGAATGACTCTGAACTGTTGACAAGGTGATGCTGTTTTACTGCGCCCGACATTTTGTTCTGTGTTGCGATTTGACTGTTTGTCTTTTGACTGTCTACTGGAAACGTTAATTTGTTGATTTGATTCTGGTAGACAAAGTTTTGATCCCTTTTGTTGGGAATATTCTTATTGACTATCAGGTACTTAACAATTGTATTTGTTTAACCAGTTTTTACCGTATAGTACGTATTTGTGTTCGAGAACATTTGGACTGTATAATTACCCAACGGCACTGTTGATATAACTTATTTTTGCTTTGATAGTACCCTAGATTTTGTTACAAATCTACCACTGATTTACTACAAACCGTGTTTTGATATTTTGATCCAATTTTTGACTGTGCGTCACTCATGGAAGTTCAAAAGCTGTACAGTAGAACTCAGGGACTAGTCAGATTCACGTCAGTTGGCACCGCCTAGTTATTTCTCGCTTTCAGGCCAAGATTATTGAATTTTGGTTGTTACACTGGATACGCCTTGCTCAGGAATCCTAGTATGAATAATATCGCCGATGCAGATATCAAACGTTTCGCTCTAAAATGAAACATAATCACAAAGTAATGATTCAGTATTACTTAGCATAGTAAATTCTGAAGGATAAGGTTATCTCTCATGTACTGATAAATTTCATCTCAATGTTTAAGCATATTTCTTTTCACTTGTAGGATAATGATGGTTACATCACAGCGTCTGAATTACGTCAAGTAATGAATCGTGTTGGACATAGCTGTACTGGTAAGTTCACTCATTGGATATATATTTGTCAGGAAATTTTGAAAAACATATCTCTTATGGAAGCTATCTACATTGTAATCTTTGAGTAGACGAAGTTATAGTCCTGATGTCAATGGTGTTTTCTGTTTAAGCAACTAGGATATCAGTTCGAGATCTCTAAAAGAGACTCATATCTAAATATACCTTTGTTGTTAGTCAGTAATAAAATTAATGACACTACCTTTAAGCTTTTAAAGTTTCAATCAAATATGTTCTACTGACGACTACTTTCAACTACGAAACACAATTGTCATTAATCATTATCAGATATCTGACTCCATAGAATCAACTGAAAATTGAAAGTTAACAATGAGATTTTAATATCAGTCAAGGAAGTGAAATGAAATCTCTACTTCCTACTACGTCCGGCTACTTGAACGTTAGGTGGAAAACACTGGTAATGCAACTGAATAAAAGCCCTGTTAAAGAGTGAGCGAAGTTTTCAACATTTTATTTTTTTCTTATTAGTCCCTTGGGTTTCTAGTGGAACATAGGGTTTCAATAGCACGTCTCCAGTACACTCTGTTCTCTGAGATCTTTTGAACCTGGTTCCACGACAGCCCACAAGCTCTCATTTCTTCCTCGCACGACCTCCTCCATGTCACCCTCATCTCCAACGTCCAACTCGTCGCTTCCCATGGGGATTCCACTCGAGTGACTGGCCTGACGCGTGATGTCCTCAGTCGGCCTTCTCAGTGCATGCCAATTCAATCCATCTCCACTTCCTCCTGCATATTTGTTGCATGATAGGTTCTTGGTTGGTTCGTTCCCAGAGCACCTTGTTGCTTATTCTTATTATTCTGGCAATCCATCTGATCTTCAGTAGCGAGCGTAAGCAGTTGTTGATGAATGTCTGTAGTTTATTGGAAATGCCTTTCGTAACGCGCCAAGTCTCTGAACCATACAGAAGCACTGACTTGACGTCGGTGTTGAAAATCCGTATCTTGTTCCACATGCTGAGTGCAGAAGATCTCCACACTGGTTTCAGGCTAATGAAAGCCTGTCTTGATTTTCCGATTCTGACTTTGACATCCTCGTCTGTGCCTGTGGCGCCTGTAGTTGAAACAGTGCTGCCTTGGCTGGATAGGTGAAGGAGGTTACTTCCTTTAAGTTTCTCCCGTTGACGGTGATTGGAGTTTGTTGTTGTTGTTGTTGATGGTGGTGGTGCGGTATCTTCATCACCTCTGTCTTCTCTATATTCACTTGAAGTCCCGTCTTCACTGCCTCTTCTGCCAACTTGTTAGTTTTCGCCTGTAGATCTTCAAGTTTATGTGACATCAGGCTCAAGTCATCGTTGGCGAAATCCAAGTCTTCTAGGTTCTTTTCCACAGTCCAGTGTATCCCCCTCTTCTCGCTCCCCACTGTTGTCTGCTGCATGATCCAGTCGACCACAATCAGGAATATCGTGGGGGATAGTAGGCAACCTTGTTTCACTCCTGTCTTCACTTCAAAATCATCACTGAGCTTCCCATTGTGAATTACTTGGCATGTGGCATCTTCACATAGTTGTTGAATGAGGCGGATAAAGGTTTGCGGTACTCCGTAGTACTGAAGCAGTTTCCAAATTACTTCTCGGTCGACGCTGTCAAAGGCCTTCTCGAAGTCGATGAAGTTGAGGTAGAGAGCTGATTGCCATTCTTTGCTCTGTTCTATGATGATGCGAAGCGTTGCAATTTGGTCTGCACATGATTTGTACTTTTTAACATACTTGGTTGAAACTAATCATAAGGTGTATATGGATGAGTCGTTTTTCTCATTTTGTATTGGGTTATTATCAGCTTTCCAAAGTCTAGCCTGCATCGAATTCTTCATATTATAGAAGAGGTTACAATCAGGATGAAAAGACCTGATTTCTGTGTTCAAAAACCAATTAATGCGGCTAAAATGATCTTAGGTCGACGCACATGATGTACAAATTCCTCAACATGTTTTACCAGTTAATCTAATTTTCCAATTCCATACAGTGAATATCCCTTCATCCCCATTATTATTATATTATTTATTTGTCCCTTGGGTTCGGAGTGGAACATAATGCTTCAGTACAACGTCTCCATTACACTCTCTTCTCTGAAATCTCTGCAACCTGGCTCCACGACAACCCACAACCTCTCATTCCTTCCTCACACGATCTCGTCCGTGTCATCCTCGCATACAAAGCCGAACTCATCGCTTTCCATCCCAGTTCCACACGACGTCCTGGTCTGGCGCGCTGCGTCCCAAGTCAGCCTTCTCAGTGCATGCCCAATCCAACTGAACTTCCTTCAAATGCATATTTGTTCAGTGATAGCTTCTTGCTTAGTTGGTTGGTTGGTTGGTTGGTTGCCAGCCAGCCAGCCAGCCAGCCAGCCAGCCAGCCAGCCAGCCAGCCAGCCAGCCAGCCAGCCAGCCAGCCAGCCAGCCAGCCAGACAGACAGACAGACAGACAGACAGACAGACAGACAGACAGACAGACAGACAGACAGACAGACAGACAGACAGACAGCCAGACAGCCAAACAGCCAGCCACACTTCCTCCTTCCTTATTCTCTCTCGCAATCCAACTCAGCTTCCCTACCGAGCAAGTTTAGGCAGTTATTGATGAATATCTGTAGTTTGTTGGAAAAGCTTTTCGTAACATGCCAAGTCTCTCAACCATCACACACAAACACTAACTTCACTGATATTAGCAGTGTTGAAAACCTGGATATTGTTGACGCTTTATGCTGAGTGTAGTGGAGAACATGTGCACACTGGTTTCAGGTTAATGTGGGAAGGCGTGTCTTGCTGTGTTTCCCATCCTGAGTGGATTTGACGTTGTGGTGTGTGCCACTACCTGTAGTTGGAATGATGTTGCCTATGTAGGTGAAAGAGGCTACTTCGTCTAAGATTCTCCCGTTAATGGTGATTGGTGTCTGTTGTTGTTGTTGGTGGTGGTGTTTGTTGGGTATCTTCATCACCTCTCTCCATCTTCTCTACGTTCACTTGAATTCCCATCTCCCTTCACTGCTCTACCCTGACATGCCCTGCCCTGTCTCTTCTCTCAACTTGTTAGTTTTCGCCTGTAGATTTTCAAGTTTGTGTAACATTAGACACAAGTCATCATCGGCGAAATCCAAATCTTCTAGGATCTTTTCCATGGTCTAGCGTACCCTCCTCTTCTCACTCCTCACTGTTTGTTGCATGATCCAGTCGAGTCGACCGCAATCAGGAAGATCATGGTTGATAGTGGGTGACAGTCTTGTTTCACTCTAGTCTGCACTTGAATGACATCACTGAGTTTTCCATTGTGAATCAGTTGGCATGTGTGTCTCCATATATGTGTTGATTGAGGTAGGTGGATGTTTGTGGAATTGCTTAGTGTTGAAGCAGCAGTTGCCATATTACTTGTTGGTCTATGCTGTTGAAGGCTTTTTCAAAGTCGATGAAGTTGAGGTACAGGGTTGACTGCCAACTAACATGAGTAACATTATGTTAAGCAATTATTCGTCAAAATATCTATTTGTCTATCATGTTTTCTCCTTTAATTAGTCTGGTCGGGAATCAACTAGGAATTTCTTGAACGCTGGTGACTGACACTTGATATCTGTGCGTCGTTAGCGACTATAGCACACAGCAGTTTTCGAAATCATAACATCTAGAACAGTGTCAGTGAAAACATTGTCAAACCGATAGAAAGATGCTTAGTACATTCATCGAAAGATATATGAGCTGAGCTTGATTTAAGCTTAAATCCCTTTTACCCATTCAATTATACGAAGAATCTGATAAGAACACTTACCAATCATGAACGTGAACTTTACTCTGAAGAGAAAATTGAGGAAGAACTGACCTTTATCGAACACTACCCTACCTCTGAAAGTTCATTTGTAAGTATGGTTGAAAAGAAACAAACTGAAATCTAGTGCAGTACAGTTAAGAAGAAGTTCAACTGTTGATATTTCAACTTCATAGGGGATGAAATCACCACATGGATCAACCATAGACTAAGTCTTACACTGAAAAAGGCTTCTCCAGTCGTCAAGATGGTCTCGTATTTCTGAACTAGTCACGATGAATGTAAGCCTTAAAAGTCCACAGGATTTAAATGGCACTATCTTTTGGCTGATATATACTTGTTATTGGACAGAATGTCAACGTATCGAAATTGTTCCAAGTGATCAAGCAATTGAAACCCGCCATTATTTTCGATTTACTGAAATCCATCAAATCAGCAAGATACTATTATCAATCTTAGTATCCTGTAACATTATGTTTCTTATCATAAACACTGTATTCTGTAGTTGTAGATTACTTGATGGTTAACATTAGAGTTAAGGACGCATGTTTCGTCCTGTTTAGGACTCGTTAGCTGCATGTAACTACCCTCCTGTGAATGGTGATGTCCTCCCCTGATATTCAAACCTAATACTCATCATTTGAAATTCTGAAACGTTAGATCAATAAAACTAGGGTATCATCAACCCAGGATTATATCCTTAAGATTGTAAAGCAGCTGAAGAGGACCTACAAGATACATTCATACTTATTCTATTACTACTCTTCTCTTTATTTTATTCATCATCTACATAATCTGCTATTATTTTTATTTCCTCCTATTTAGATTTAGATGTACAAGAAATGTTATCTGAAGCTGATCAAGATGGTGACGGTAAAGTGACCTATGAAGGTAAGATAAATGTAAGAAAAATAATTTATCTTGCCTTTAAAGAAAATTTCACATTCACTTATCAAAGCATTTTATATAAAGGATGAAAATATGTTGAGGTCGAGTTGGGTAAAATAAGTAACAAAGATAAATCTCTCAGTTGGTTGGAAATTGTCCAATTCCGAAGAATTCATTTCCCAATATTCCATCTCCATCATTAGTGTTATGATTCGAAAAGTGCTATGTTGCTATGGTCTCTAACGATGCACCGATATCCTAGTTAATTCCTAACCCGATTAGTAAATGGAGAAGATACGATGGACGTGTAGAAACGAGTATTGACGTCGAAAGACTATTGATTGGCTAATCCACCCTCTGTCTGTCTAACTATAGACATGGTGACAGAATACATTTTGATTGGCCTCTCTCCAGACTAGGCTAGCAACTCAGCAAATAATGGTAGGAAGGACTAGGGTTGGGGATTCCCCTCAGTTTTAGTTGATCATAGGACTCATTGGGAAAGACGAACCGAGGTTAAAACTATTAATAACAGTCCAGTCGTCAAGCCAGAGATATAACACTTTCCCTTTATGAATAAACCTGTTGGATATAAGCTGTGTAACTATATTTTAATATACATTCCACTAGATATAGTCTGAATTTGAGATCCAGGTGTTTCAGTGTCTGCGAATATGATGTCAAATAAACATGACTACATAGTAATGATGGATACTGGCTAGCAGTGGAATACAGGATGCACATTTCGTCCCATTTGGGACTCGTCAGCCGGGTGTACCTGCCAGTGGGAGATATTGTTCCCACCAGGATTCGAGCTCGCGACCGATCACTCCAAATGCCAGAGCGTTATCCATTAGATAACCGAGTCACGATAGCCACATCTTGTGAGACAGGTATAGGTTTAGTGTTATTGCTTGTACTGTACCATCGTTGATTGAACCTAATTGATCGGTCTTTGTTGGCATATGGGCTTCTGTGCGGATACCTCCATTAAGCCTGTAGTACAGGGAACGCGAAGATAGAGGCGAAGGAAGGAATGTTTTTTATTGACATCATGTACAGTAGTCGTCATATATTGCTAGCCACTATCCACCATTATAATATAATTAAAAAATAGGCTTTATGGAGACATCCGCACAGGAGCCCATATGTCAGTAATTACCGATCGATTCGGTCCAGTCAACTACAGTGTAATACAAGCAATAACACTAAAATACGACTACATTAAATTTGCAAGTGTTTAGTGACACTTTAAGTACCGTATTAGTCATCCACAACATATTAATTATGTTTTGTTCACGGCTATATCGACGGTTATAAACATGTCGTTCCTGTACCGTTTATAGACGTGTTCTAGGCTACAGTTAGCGTTCTTCTTAACACAGATGCTGTGTTGTTCTACTTGAATAGTAGAATTTTATAAAATATCTTCTACTTTACTAAACATAAGTAATCATGATTGGTTTTTTCTGATGGATTATTTATACTTACAGCAGTAAAAGATGAAGTTGAAGTGGATATCAATTGGTAGAGCATCGTGTCCGGAACCTAATAGTCGCTGGTTCGAGTCCGGTCGTCGTACACATTTTTATTTCACCTTCATCCAGTAGAAATACTAGTCTATCAAACCATACCTACCATATCAGACAGTTAAAATACAAATTACGAAAATGCAAGACTTAGAAAATATTGGGGAATAATAAGGAGGCATAATAACACACATTTCCACACCTTACTTGACATTAAAATGAGGTGAAGTAGGTAGGCAGGTTTAAGTACAGTTAGAAACCCGTTATATGACTTTTTATTGAACGATACTTCTCAATTTATTCACCATATAAATGACAATAATATCAAAGATAAGACAATGTATTCTTTTAATGTAAACTCTTCGTTCACTAACATGCCTCACCTTCTTTGTGATGATATATCCATTGAATATTCCTTCTTCTCCCATCCATCCAAAATATTTGACACAATTAACACTATTATCCACCGATAAGGTTACTTTCACTTTCGAAGATGAACATTTTCGACAAGTTGATGGTGTCTCTATAAGGAGTCCTTTAGCACCATTGTTAGTTGATGTCTATATATCATATATAGAACTTTTGACTGAGGATATTATAAACAAAGTCTGTTTGTACAGGAGATATATTCATAATATCTTAGTTATATGTAACAAACAAGAGGATACGAAAAGTGTTTTACATTGATTTAACACCGTACAAAGTAACTACACAGTGGGATGAAATTGAATACATTCATCTCAATTCACTGACTTAGATACTGAAACTATCTTAATATATTTCCTGGATAATGACAGTATATCAGAACATTTCGTGAAAATGAAGTTTGAGATGTAATACAGGTTAACGCTATGTGAGGAGTTCATGGATTTGTGACACATAAAGACATCTTTCTTGGAGAATTCAGGAAAACATTCTTCATCCAATCCGGGTTCGGGTATGAATGACTACTTTAAAGCGCAGACATCACTAAATGTTTCTGTACTAGGTTGTTTACTACCACTGAAGTCTTTCAAAAGTCTTCATATATTGAAAGAACCCATGCATGAAAAAGAATCCTTGATTATATACACGATTCAGACGTTTAATGTATAACTTTATTAAAATGTTCATTTGACAAGTACCAACGTTATTACTTAATTAATAAAGCCCTTCTTTTCCTCTACTTTGTTTCTTAACCTGATGAGTAGGCAGACAATCAAACTGTAGAACTAGTTTTCCTTAGTGAAGCAACAAAGATATCTAGGCTAAACTCGAGATAACATTTCACAGTATCATTGGTGTCATTCAAAATATCACTGTTAATTATATTCCAGGCTATAACTCTCTCCGATGAAATATTTCCATAGTGTAATAAGAAGATCACATGCCAAGTAATTCACAATGGGAAGCTCAGTGATGATTTTGCAGTGAAGTGAAGACAGGAGTGAAACAAGGTTGCCTACTATCCCCCATGATATTCCTGGTTGTGGTCGACTGGATCATGCAGCAAACAGTAGGCAGCGAGAAGAGGGGGATACACTGGACTGTGGAAAAGAACCTAGAAGACTTGGATTTCGCCAACGATGACTTGAGCCTGATGTCACATAAACTTGAAGATCTACAGGCGAAAACTAACAAGTTGGCAGAAGAGGCAGTGAAGACGGGACTTCAAGTGAATATAGAGAAGACAGAGGTGATGAAGATACCGCACCACCACCATCAACAACAACAACAACAAACTCCAATCACCGTCAACGGGAGAAACTTAAAGGAAGTAACCTCCTTCACTTATCTAGGAAGCACTGTTTCAACTACAGGTGGCGGGACGGACGAGGGCGTCAAAGTCAGAATCGGAAAAACAGCAAGACAGGCGTTCATTAGCCTGAAACCAGTGTGAAGATCTTCTGCACTCAGCATGTGGAACAAGATACGGATTTTCAACACCAATTCAGTCAAGTCGGTGCTTCTGTATGGTTCGGAGACTTGGCGCGTCACGAAAGGGATTTCCAATAAACTACAGACATTCATCAACAACTGCAGTCTACGCTCGCTACTGGAGATCAGATGGCCAGAAAGAATAAGCAACAAGGAACTCTGGGAACGAACCAACCAAGAACCTATCGCTCAACAAATACGTAGAAGGAAGTGGAGATGGATTGGGCATACGCTGAGAAGGCCGACTGAGGACATCACGCGTGAGGCCAGTTGCTCGAGTGGAATCCCCATGGGAAGCGACGAGTTGGACGTTGGCGATGAGGGTGACATGGAGGAGGTCGTGCGAGGAAGAAATGAGAGCTTGTGGGCTGTCGTGGAACCAGGTTCAAAAGATCTCAGAGAACAGAGGTCACTGGAGACGTGCTATTGAAACCCTATGTTCCACTAGGAACCCAAGGGACTAATAATAATAATAATAATAATAAGAAGAAGATGTAGAGATTATCTGAGAAATGTACCGTGTATTCATGCAATATATTTTGAACAATCTCATCACACACACACACACATTTACTTGTCAAGGCATTTTATATAAAGGATGAAAACAGAGTAGGGTGAGGTAAAATAAATAGCTTAGTTGGTAGAGCATGGTGTCGGGAACCAGACGGTCATTGGTTCGAATCCGGTCACCGTCCACATTTTCATTTCAACTTCATCCAGTAGAAATATTAGTCTATCAAACTATACCTACCATCTTAGACACTTAAAATACAAATTAAGATAATACACCCGGGGAGTAATGTTGTTCCCGACGGGACTCAAACTCGAGACTGGTCGCCTCAAACTGCAAAGCGTTACCTACTAAACCACCAAGCCATGATAGCCACACTTGTGCAACGGTTATAGTTGTAGTGTTATTGCCCAGAGGTAATAATAATAATAATAACATTGACGAAACCATTTGCAATATGTATGATTATGTTGATGATAAGAACCAGGAAAGTGGCATAAAAATGTGGTCATCCCGATAATCAAAGCGGGTGAAAAACTGATTTGGGAAAATAAAAGTTACGTAATACCGAAGGGCGAGGTAATTGGATGAACAAAGTCTAAGCAAATATTGTAAGTATATGAAATGGATGAAGAATGAGAAAAGCGGTAGGAAAGCAACTCAATGATAAAGTTGTTAATTAAGTATTCCCTGGTCTAGGGAGAGAAAAAGCATGCACAAACTTCTTCCGGATACAAAGATTAGGATTATTAGCTCGAATTCCTACAGCTTCTGCTATGTATTCCAGCAGACAGGTTCGAATACCCTTCAAAAGATAAGGTGTTATGCAATGAAAAAGCGTGAAAGTATTGCTCTTATCTACTAAATGACCACTATCAACGAGATGAGATAAAACCGAACCTCTGATGGATTTTATCTATCCCTTTCCCAACTATGAAGATAGATGCTCAGTAATAAGTTTGTTAAATTGTCTACTAGTACACCGTGTATAGCTTTCTCCACAGGACTCGCTAAACTTGTGAATACACTTAAAAACGGCATAACTAGATACCTTATCTTTGATCTGAGCGGTAACAATTGGTCGACTGGAAAATGATAAACAGAGTTGCGTGGCATATATGGTCCTCTCAACAGCTCTAGAGAGCCTCAAATATAAAATTCTCCGGCTACATCCCCATTAAATTGCAATTTGATAAAAAACAGTTTCTTCTGTATGGTAATAATGTCAGGTTTGATCCTCCTGGATTTGTCCATGCGTCTTTTTATGAAACTGTTAGAGTAGCCCATTTCAACCAATGAATTATGAATATATTCTAACTTCTTCTGTACTAAATAATCCGAATATATTTTTCTCGCTCTGTTGTAGTGAGTCGATTAACCAGGTTTGCTTTGTACGGAAAGTGTATGTGGCTGTGTACTGACTTATAGATGTGGTTTTCCTGTAAACACATCTGTTGAGGGAACTATCTTCTCTTCTGCTTAGCAAGACATTCAACAAGTGTGCTTTACTTGCATTTTGCTCCTCACAAATGAAAGTGATTGAAGGGTGAACCTGAATAGATTTTTTTTAACACCTCGTTTACATCCTTATGGTGATCTAGGCTAATGAATATGTGATCAATAAGACGGTGATACATAGTCATCTCATTCATGACATCTTTCAATGCTCCGTTCTCCAGTTTGACAAGAAATATATCAATTGAAATAGGTCTGGGTGGTGAAGCCGTAGCTATTCCATCAATCTGTCTATAATGAGAACTATTGAAGACGAAGTGTACATTTAAGAAGCAGCTCCTTGAGAATGTATATAGGAATCCCGATGTTGATTTGCCTTTCCAATGTTTGTTGACATATAAACTCTACCATCTCCAGTAATGGCACATTAGGGAATAGTGATGAGATATCAAGCTTTATCATATGTTTCCCGCTTACATTCAAGGACGTTTTGTACACTGTAATTAACGAATTCTTTGTGTAAGGGATGTAAAATCTTTAGTAACCACTTAGCAACTACATGGTAAGCGGGAGTTAGACATGTCTAAAACTGGAGGAAGGGGGAGTTCGTGGAATGTTACTCCTCGTCGTATGTGGACTTAGAAATTGTCTCACATTCCTCTGGTTTCTTGGAGGTGTCTATTATCTCCTTCACCACTTTTCCATTTAAGTCTAGACTGTAAAATCTGAGGAGGATGTTATTCGCTTATATACATCTTGTTGCAAATTGAAACAGTTAACGAATGACTGGCTTATATTATTCCATTATTATTTGTCCCTTGGGTTCCTAATGGAACATGGGGCTTCATTAGCACATCTCCATTACACTCTCTTCTCTGCAATCTCTGCAACCTGGATCCACAACAGCCCACAACCTATCATTTACTCCTCACATGATCTCCTCCATGTCCCCAAGCCTCCAACGCCAAACTCGTCATTTACCATCGTGGTTCCAATCGATGTCCTGGTCTGGCGCTTTACGCCCCCAATCGGCCTTCTCACTGTATGCCCAATCCAATCCATCTGAACTTCCTTCAAATGCATATTTGTTCAGTGATAGCTTCTTGCTTAGTTGGTTTGTTGCCAGCCAGACAGCCAGACAGCCACACTTCCTCCTTCCTTATTCTCTCTCGCAATCCAACTCAGCTTCACTACCAACCAAGTGTAGGCAGTTATTGATGAATATCTGTAGTTTGTTGGAAAGGCTTTCCATAACACGCCAAGTCTCTCAACCATCACACACAAACACTGACTTCACTGATATTAGAAGTGTTGAAAATCGGGATATTGTTGATGCTTTATGCTGAGTGTAGTGGAGAACATGTGCACACTGGTTTCAGGTTAATGTGGGAAGGCGTGTCTTGCTGTCTTTCCCATCCTGAGTGGATTTGACGTTGTGGTGTGTGCCACAACCTGTAGTTGAGAAGATGCTGCCTATGTATGTGAAAGAGGCTACTTCGTCTAAGATTCTCCCGTTAATGGTGATTGGTGTCTGTTGTTGTTGTTGGTGGTGGTGTTTGTTGGGTATCTTCATCACCACTCTCCATCTTCTCTACGTTCACATGAATTCCCATCTCCCTTCACTGCTCTGCCCCGCCCTGCCATGCCCTGCCCCGTCCTGTCTCTTCTCTCAACTTGTAAGTTTTCGCCTGTAGATTTTCAAGTTTGTGTGATATTAGACACAAGTCATCATCGGCGAAATCCAAATCTTCGAGGATCTTTTCCTCTGTTCAGTCAGCCAATCTCCCTCTTCTCACTCCTCACTGTTTATTGCATGATCCAGTCGAGTCCATCACAATGAGGAAGATCATGGTTGATAGTGGGTGACAGTCTTGTTTCACTCGAGTCTTCACTTGAAAGATATCACTGAGTTTTCCATTGTGAATCAGTTGGCATGTGGTGTCTCCATATATGTGTTGATTGAGGTAGGTGGATGTTTGTGGTATTGCGTAGTGTTGAAGCAGCAGTTGCCAAATTACTTTTCTGTAGAAATTGTTGAAGGTAAGGTAGAGGGTTGACTGCGATTCTATACTCTGTTCTATGATGATGAGAAGTATTTCAATTTGATTTATACTTCCTGAATCCAGCCAGCCTGCTCCGGTAGTAATTTTGAATGGAGAGCATATTGTAGTCTCTCCAGTATGATGCGGATTAATATTTTGCTTGCCTTGGGTAGACAAAAGTGGAGCGAGATTCCGCGCCAGTTCTTGCAAAGACTTCGGTCGTCCTTCTTCTGGAGTTTGACAAGACATCCCTTCTTTCAATCTTTAATGACTGGATACTTGTATAAAAAGTGAATGGAATATTTGATTTGTTTGACCTTACATCATTAATTTCTTTTATCTCATTTTAGAATTTGTTGCTATGCTTAAAGAAAACTCTAGTGAATAAACATTCATTCATATCATCAATGTGGTCACAGTTATTTTCTTTATTGAGTTCATCTAATATTTTGTCGAATATATCACTTTTAGTTCAGCCTTATATTCATATCGAACAGCATACCTACATTAAACTACATTAACGGAACATATTGTATACATCTAACTAACAATGTATGGTAAACAAGTGTTGATTGATGACTGTATTGAACACTTAAATCATTGTAGAATAATGAAAATATACTGTTTATAAGATAACTAACTACATGCCTTTTGACTAATTGGGTACAATGTTGAATAGGTTGGAAATCCAGAAAGTCATGACAACAAATGGAAGAAAATACTAACAACGAAGCAAACAAATAAACGAAATATACTTATTCATTGTTTATTTGTCCCTTAGATTCCTAATGGAACATACAGCTTTGTTCAGCAGCAAGTCAACATTTCAGTCTCTTCTCTCCAGTCCTCCTGACCTGGCTACACGATTACCCATAAGCTCCTATTTCTTCATCACACCATCTACTCAATATCACTCTGGTCTCGGACACCCAACTGGTACTTTCCTATTCACGGTCCACTCAAGGGCCTGGTGCTTAATGTCTTATATCGGTCTGCTCTGTATATGCACAATCCATCTGCATATTTGTCGGGTGATAGGTTATTGCTTCGTTGACTCGGTGCCAGCCAGCCAGCAAGAGTTCCTCCTTGCTTATTCTTACTATTATGGTCATCCATCTCATCTCTATCTTCAGTATCCAGTGAGCGTAGGCTACAGCTGTTGATGATATATGTGTGCAGACTGTTGGAAATGCTTTTCGTGACCCACCAAATCTCTCAACCATCACACGCAATCACTGACTTGACTGACATTGGTTGTGTTGAAAATCCGGATCTCGTTCGTCCCTTATACAATGATTTCAGATTAATGAAGGAATGCCTATCTTGCTGTCTTTCCGATCCAGCCTTTGACATTCACGTATATGCTTGTGTCACCTGTAGTTGAAGCGATGCTGCCTAGGTAGGTGTGGGGTGGGTAGGTAGGTAGGTAGGTATAGATATGTAGATGATAGCTTTGTGACAGTCAAGAAAATCGAACTGTATAATTCCGTATCGGGAAGGTACTTTACATGAAATTATAACAGTTCATTCAAAGTATGATATCAAGGTAGATTTCAAACCTTCGAATCTCTTAGAAAAAGTCTTAGTCAAGGCAAAAGACGTGATCCCAAAGATGATACAAAACAACCGTGTGTATAAGATAAAATATACAGAATGTAAAGTCAATTATATGAATAAACGTTGTAGACAGCTGAAAGTTAAAGTGAATGAACATAGGCTATGTAGCAAACACCTACTGAAGAATGAAGTAGAATTGAAAAGTTTGGAATAGAGGTCATCAATAACAATGTACACCATTGTAGGTGAGCATAATATCGATTTTCACAATAACGATATATTAGGGATAGGCTTCCTTACACATAAACAAAAAAGATTGACCTCAGTGGAGGCTTCCATATTTTAACATCAACAGATGCTTTGTACATAAAGGAAGGTAATATAAGTCAATAGTATAATTGTTTTTTTATATCATACCGTCGTTGAGTGGACCGAATTGATGGGTCTCTGTTGGTATATATGGGCTCCTGTGAGGATGCCTCGATATTACCCGTGTTCTAATCATAGTAATGATGGATAGTGGTTAACAGTGGAATCCAGAATGAGTATGGTGTAGTGGATAACGCTCTGACGTTTGCAGTGATAGCTCCAGAGTTCGAATCCTGGTAGGAACAACATCACTCGCTGGGAGGCAGATACATCCAGCTGATGAGTCCCAAAAAGGACGAAGTGAGCATCCTGGATCCCACTGCTAGCCACTACCCATTATTAATACAAGTCAATTATTGTGGATGTATAAACATATTTTCCATATTTTTATACAATAAACAACGAATGATACACATTTTCCATAGGAACATTTACATATGTTGTATAGATTTTCGATGACTAACTGGAAACAATCAATCTGAACAACAAAACAGTTAACTAATGACATAAAGACAGAAATTCATGCATATACTACTTAAAAGTATATATTTTGATACTGGGTGATGATAAATACAAGTCTGTCAAACCATAGTTATCTCTAATAGTTAAGTGATAATCAATACATTTTGATATTGAATAAAAACCCAAATAATCTGTTGAAGAAGCTGCGAAAGGCTCAGAATAATCTTGTTTTCGATTTTCTCATCAAGTTCACTCTCCTCTCTGAGTTCTATACACTCTACGCGCCATCCCATATCGGTACCTTTATCATTTTCGCTATTGCCATCGTTATTATATATTATGGTAATTTACTTGGTTGTGCCTGGCAGAGTAGTTCAGGATGCCCGATTCATCCAATTTAAGACGTGGCAGCTGAATGTACCTGCACTTCAGCGGGTGGTGTTGTTCTCAGTGAGACTGGAACCCCCTACCTATAACTTCAGACGCTAGAGCAGTATCCAATAGACCACTGAGGCATGATAGCCATCGCTTGTTCAACGGGTATTAGCCATAATTATTTGTTGATATGCTTGTAATTCTCCGTTGTTTTACTGAATTGAATTGTTCAACCTCTCAGTGGAAACAACATCACTCACTACAGTGCAGGTACATCCGGCTAACGAGTTCCAACTGGAACGAAACGCATGTACTGGATTCCTCCATTAGCCACAACCAAATGACTTCCTATAATAAATATTCAGGCAATGTCGAGGTATCCGCATAGTGGCCCGTATGCCAACAATGGTCGAACAATTCGATCCAGTATAACAAGTATATCAACAAGTTGTAGCAGTGATGGAAAGTGGCTAGCAATGGAATCCAGGGTACACATTTCGTCCTATTGGGGACCCATCAGCTAGATGTTCCCGTCTCCCAGTCAGTGATGTTGTTCCTACCGGAATTCGGACTCGGTAAAGATAGCTTCGAACGCCAGAGCGTTATCCACTACACTACCGAGCCACGACAGCCACTTCTTGTGCGATGGGTATAGTTTTAGTATTACTGCTTGTATTATACAGTCGTTCATTGGATCTAATTGATCAATCTCTATTGGCATATATGGGCTCCTGTGCGGATGCCTCGATATTGCCTATGTTTTAGTTATGTATAGTAATGATGGACAGTGTCTAGCAGTGGAATCCAGGAGGCAGACACATCCAGCTGACAAGTCTTAAATGGTACGAAATGCGCAGCCTAGATTCTACTACTAGCCACTGCCCATCATTACTATACATAATTGAAATACAAGCAATATCGAGGCATCCTCACAGGAGCGCATATGCCAATAGAGACTGATCAATTCGATCCAATCAACAATGGCATAATGCAAACAATTATGCTACATCAACAAATTATTATATATTGTCTGGGGTTCATATATTCATCTTTCTAAAGTTGTAATTTTTACTTTTTAGACCGCTGATGACTCCCAATTCTATAGTCTAACTAAATTTCCCCCCAGCCTATATATGTCCCAGTTTACTTGTACAAGTGGAAAAAGCCATTCTGATCAATTTACAAATTCACTCACCTGCACTACATTGTTCTTTGTATGTTTGTTTTTTCTCATAAGCAAATAATACTTATCTAAGGTGAAAAATCATATGAATATGGGATAACAAAGTAACAAGGGTTTTTTGTTCAAGCAGTAAACATTTATGGGTATAAGAAGAAATTAGTGAGATATGTGTCTTGGTCAAATTCCTTAATTGAACCATATCAATGGAATGTTTAGGTATCAGTTCATTAATACACCTTCTTCTGACAAGTTACAATCACCTAATTATTGAATAGTAGTAGATATACTGTAATATGGTGTAAATTTTCATTAAAGACACTCTAAATACACTTCAATATGGATCGAAAGAAACAAAGTAAAGTAGAGACTGGTTGAAATACACTAGCCAGATCGCGTGTACTCAAATAATAATAATAACAATAGTAATAGTAATAATAACTCACTTTATTCCAAGCAATTTTTGGTACAGTTTGAAATTCTCAGTATCATACATCTTAACAACAACACAACAGATGTGTATGTCTATCCTCCTTATTACAACATTTCAATGAGATTATTTTAACTGTTACAAAGTTGATATGTGTGAGTTCTGTTCTGTCACTCTTTTCTCCTCACATAATGTGCATGCTAGGTAAGGTACAGTCGGATACTTGTGCTTAGCTGTACGAACAAACAGTCATATATAGTTTCTTCTTGTCCTCCCTGAGGAGAGATACAAGGAGAGAGAACTCGGAATGATGAAATGGATATTCAGCGTCATTTAAAATTATGGTAGCTAGCTGCTTGCTGGAATTTAAATGTCTATCAGTTGAGTCAGAGGCACACCACTCACCCTACTGACTGACGGCTTTGAAATCCCTACACAATATAACACATATTCCTATTTCACTAGTAGACCAGGAAAGATCAACACAAAACAATAGAGGGGGATAGGTAAAATGCAAGAATTAATAAAACGTAAAAGTAGAGGCATCGAGTTATACCAGACAGCTTAAGTTTCTTTATCTAATGCGTTAAACGTTAGATTTCCGTGGGATTATTATTATTATTTGTCGCTTGGGTTCCTAATGGAACATGGGGCTTCATTAGCACATATCCATTGCACACTCTTCTCTGAAATCTCTGCAACCTGGCTCCACAACAGCCCACAACCTCTCATTTACTCCTCACATGATCTCCTCCATGTCCCCAAGCCTCCAACGCCAAACTCGTCATTTACCATCTCAGTTCCACTCGACGGCATGGTCTGGCGCGTTACGTAAAAAGTCGGCCTTCTCACTGTATGCCCAATCCAATCCATCTGAACTTCCTTCAAATGCATATTTGCTCAGTGATAGCTTCTTGCTTCCAGCCAGCCAGCCAGCCAGCCAGCCAGCCAGCCAGCCAGCCAGCCAGCCAGCCAGCCAGCCAGCCAGCCAGCCAGCCAGCCAGCCAGCCAGCCAGCCAGCCAGCCAGCCAGCCAGCCAGCCAGCCAGCCAGCCAGCCAGCCAGCCAGCCAGCCAGCCAGCCAGCCAGCCAGCCAGCCAGCCAGTCAGCCAGCCAGCCAGCCAGCCACACTTCCTCCTTCCTTATTCTCTCTCGCAATCCAACTCAGCTTCACTACCAACCAAGTGTAGGCAGTTATTGATGAATATCTGTAGTTTGTTGGAAAAGCTTTTCGTAACATGCCAAGTCTCTCAACCATCACACACAAACACTGACTTCACTGATATTAGAAGTGTTGAAAATCCGGATGTTGTTGATGCTTTATGCTGAGTGTAGTGAAGAACATGTGCACACTGGTTTCAGGTTAATGTGGGAAGGCGTGTCTTGCTGTCTTTCCCATCCTGAGTGGATTTGACGTCGTCGTGTGTGCCACAACCTGTAGTTGAGAGGATGCTGCCTATGTATGTGAAAGAGGCTACTTCGTGTAAGATTCTCCCGTTTATGGTGATTGGTGTCTGTTGTTGTTGGTGGTTGGGTAACTTCATCACCTCTCTCCGTCTTCTCTACGTTCACTTGAATTCCCATCTTCCTTCACTTCTTTGCCCCGCCCTGCCCTGTCTCTTCTCTCAACTTGTTAGTTTTCGCCTGTAGATTTTCAAGTTTGTGTGACACTAGACACAATTCATCATCGGCGAAATCTAAATCTTCTAGGGTCTTTTCCTCTGTTCAGTCAGCCAATCTCCATCTTCTCACTCCTCACTGTTTATTGCATGATCCAATCCAGTCCACCACAATGAGGAAGATCATGGTTGATAGTAGGTGACAGTCTTGTTTCACTGCAGTCTTCACTTGAAAGATATCACTGAGTTTTCCACTGTGAATCAGTCGGCATGTGGTGTTTCCATATATGTGTTGATTGAGGTAGGTGGATGTTTGTGGTATTCGGTAGTGTTGAAACAGTTTCCAAATTTCTTGGGAAGTCAACGAGATTTAAGACGACCAACAAAGATCAGAGGTATATCTAAATCCAAGATATTTAACAGTCGATTTACTGTCGGCAGAAATACCTTCAATACTGCAACAGGCGTCATGGGATTTAATCAGCTCATAAAAGTTCGTCTTGTTTACATCTCAGGCTAAAATTAACATAGTGACATTTACAAGGGTTTAAGTTGAGACGATTTGAGAGAGACTATTGGTCTATTACAGACAAGAATCCATTTAATTCAGAGCAATCTGAGTGAGAGTTGACGGGAATAGACACCGTCAGGTTATCAGCATACTTACTAAAATTCGTTTTAACAGAATTAGGTAAATAGTGCAAAAGGAAGGAGAAGAGTAACGAAAAAATTATTGAACATTGACGCACATCAGTTCCAGTCAACAATGAAGTTGAGCACCTCCCTTTATAGACAGTAGTCTGTTTCCTTTCACAGAAATAAGAATACACCCAGTTTGTAACTCATGACTCAGTATGAAGTATGACAAGCTTATTTAACAATAGTGGTTTAGGAATAGCGTCAAAGGCTGATATTTGAGTAATCCAAGAAGGCACAACGAACATCCTCAACACCTTTGTCTAGACTAGGTACAATGTTATGATGATGCAGAACAACGACAGCATCTGAAGTACTTCTCTTGTGTTTGTAAACAAATTGTTTTGGATCTCTGAAAACCTTCAATGAAGACTCAATCATAAGGAAAAGTAATTTCTCCATTGTCTTCAAGAAAGGGTGAAGTTGTAGCGATGGATCGAAACGCAACATTTGATCCAGAAGACAACTTAACTCGACTGGATGTCGAGGAATTAACAGTTGATCTATGCCATAGTCCTCTAAGTCAACTACTTCATCACTATTCACTTGCAACACTGAGCTTAACTATAATATTGTTGTGTTATCGAGAAACCAGCTCCCCTGTCAGAGGATGCTTTCAGACATTTTCATATATAAAAAAAGACTGATTGAGCCAATCAGTATATTCCTTTTCAATTAGGTCTTCATCTTGGGCTCTACACTAACATACAGTTTTACAATTTAATCGAATAAGTTAATGATTCCGTGTGATGTTTCATCTCTTTTTACTAACATTCCTTTAATGGAGATAGTAGACGACTTTACTTGCAACGAACTCATGAAGCATGGCATGGAAATAAGTATTCCAGTTTACACATTGAAAGAACTACTTCTGAGGTGTACGATGAATGCACAATTTCTTTTCAACAATGAATTCTACCGCCAATCTGATGCTGTTTCTATAGGATCACCCCTTGGCCCTCTCTTAGCACATTTTTTTCTGGCAAAACCTGAGAATGATCCACTGGACGATACTATTAGCTGTTTAGAGTTATATTGTCGTCACATGGGTGAAACTTTTATACTTCTCAAAAGTGAGACTGATAAGAATGCTGTTCTGAATAAGTTCAATAGTGTTCATCCTGCAATCAACTTCACAATGGATGAGGAGAAAAATGACAGTATCCCATTTCTTGATGTTCTGTTGGTAAGAAGGTTAGATGGAACCCTGAAGCGAACAGTTTATAGAAAGCCAACATCAACAGGTCAATATAAGTACTTCTTTAGTGCTGTACCCCTCCAATACAAAAGGAACCTAGTGAAATGCTTAGCATACCGTGCCACAGCTATTTGCTCAAATGATGCTATAAAGGAAGAGTGCACCACCATCCGTGATCTGCTTAGGAGGAATGGCTATCCAGACAAGTTTGTGACTAAGTACATGCATATAACGAGGGTTAAGACAACAATGCCAACAGTTCCTAAGAAGCAAATCTTCTTGAGGCTGCCATTTAAGAGTGACATTGCTAGTGAGATCGTCACAAAATGCATAAAAAGAGTCTTGCATAAATCCTTCCCAGTCGCTAAATTATTTCGCGCCTTCTACAATCGCCCGATTCTAGGTGCAAGAAATAAAGACAAACTGCCTGATTCTGCCACTTCTATGTGCATTTATCAATTCAACTGCTCCAGTGGAGCTAGTTACATTGGGCGTACAATGAGACAGTTCCATCGTCGAATTTCTGAGCACCACCTATCATGGTTGAACAAGGGACAAATTAGAACTATAAAGACCTCCATACTTACACACTTAGTTGACACAAGACATCAAGTGGATACTGGAAAAGCCTTCAAAATCATCCATCAGATTCCAATTGATTTACCACATGGATTATGCACTCGGTTACTTCACATAGTAGAGGTGATTGCAATCCACCTTTACAAACCTAACCTTTGTATACAAAAGAAGTTTGTTCAACCACTTTCATTACCGTGATCTAACTTCTAGGTTTACTTTGTAAACCTCTTCCCCTTCCCCTTGTTTCTATCAATATTCACTTAGTTGATTATGATTACGTAATCGCTTGTTGTGGATGACTGAACACTCATTAAAGTCACACCATTTACCAAAGAAAAGCTTGTTCCATATTTCCAATGTCTTAGTTACTCAATTGATTATTGATATGATTATTTCCGAGACATGACCACATGATTGGTAATTTGATTAAATTGTAAAACTATGCAATATTAGTGTATAGCAGAAGATGAAGACGGACCTAATTGAAAAGGAATATACATTTCTTCGTTCAATCAGTCTTGCTTCTAAATGTCTAAATGGGAATATTCAATGTATTTTCATATATGTGAAGATTGTTGAATTCCTTGGTAATATACTACCCTTTCGTTAATGAAAGCTGGTGTTTGATCTATTAAACGAAATAATCTAATATCAGATAACATTACACCCTTAAGCTGTATCATCCTCACTTATCTTCGTTCACCTTTTTTCATTACACAAACGGATCAAGAATTCCCCAACGATTAATACAGCAGTATAGTGGAGACTGTGGAACATTATTTCTGTGATGAAGATAGTTTATTTATTACCTTTCATAAATAACTAAAATGACAAGCCATTCATGATGTAATTCAAAGAACTGATAAGATGATCATGTTTGAAATTCAAACAGTAGGTAACAAACTTAAAACCATTGAAGGCAGTTCTTCAGGACATAAATATCATGGTGAATATACTTTCAGGCTAAGGATTATATCTGAGAGGTCTAGGCCCATACTGAAACACAATATTTTGATGTAGTAGAATTTCGTTCTGATTAGGTTGGTTAATTGTTGACAGTGTTGGTTGGGAGCGATTGTGTCAGTTGTTTCATCTCTGTTCGACTTGCCAACAATCTTTGTTCCATCTTAGAGGACAAAATGTTAAAGAGGTGTTATAAATTAAATATTGGCTTGAACAAAAAAAACAGTCTGGTTAAATCTACATACACACTGATTTGTCGTTTGATTCGAGAAGGCATAGATGGCATTGAACACGTTCAGCTATATCATTTCAGTGATCCATTATAATCGAGTTATGGTGTAATGGTCTAGTCGTTGAAGCAGAGGTCGCCATACAATATACTGTAGAGAGCTAAGATTAAATCCATGAAACATGATTTGGAAACTGCTATGTACTATGGGCACTAACGATGCATAGATATCGACTGTCAGCCACCAACGTCCAACAATTTCCTAGTTGATTCCTGATCCAACTAATTAATGGAGAAGACACGATGAACATGTAGAAATGTGTATTGGTATCGAAAGACCAAAGACTGGCTGATCCATCGTTTCTCTGTCTAGCTAATTTTAGATATGATAGCATAAAATACATTTTGATTGATCTCACACCACACTAGGCTTCCCTCTCTATCCCCCATATCACCTCACTCTTCGAAAGAATCCTATTTGTGGTCAGACTGGGTCACACCGTCTTCTCCTTTCATTTATCTAACAGACACAGAGGGAGTCTCACCTTGTTTACTCGAAGATCAGTAGTCTTCTCGATATTCTTTCGATGGGGAGGTACATGAGCATGAAAATCAGATATCAAGTCTGGAGATTTATCTACCGATTGAGAATGCGATCTGTGGTGGTATCGAGAGAATGATCTACGTTAACATGGTTTTATATGTTGGTGGCGAAGCCCGTCCTTATCGTCCTCAGCATTATAGTCCAGGTATCCATGTTGTTTATGTGGACGAGATTTGATGAAGTGTCATGCACCACAATGTCAGCAAGGTGATTGTGGTGTCTTCTTTGAGAGACGGTTGGTATCGCATGAATTACTTGACCGATGAACAGGCTAGATAATCTCAGGTGATATGTGGCCAGAGGGTGATGCATACGAGTGAGATGTCTGGTGAAGTGTATAAACTTGAGAACCACCCTAGTATCAGGATTGGGCTAGACTGGTATCACACTGTAGGTTGTTCAGTCGTTGATATTGTGTAGATATGTCATTAAGTGTCTTGACTGTGGTGTTGAAAGTGCGATCAGGTGGGTTTTGCGGCGAAATCATGTTGCAGTATTGGTCGAGTTTAGTTGGACCAAGCTATTGAATTAGGAGACATACTTTCCAGGAATCATATTGACCAGCAAAATCCACTTTGAAGTAGCCTTCATAACACCTGAACCGACTGTTGAAAGTCTCATTGGCACCAGGATTGTCATGAAATTGAGTGATGCTATTTTCGATGCCATCAACTGAAGGAGGTATTAAAACTGGTGTAGTAGGCGATGGTTCAGTAATAGAAATTTTGGAAAACTTAGGTATCTCTGAAACCATAGTAATTTGGTTAGTTATGGCTAGCAGAGGAATCTGGTACACGCGTTTTGTCCCATTTGGGATTCGTCAGCTGGCAGTACCTGCACCTCAGTGAGTGAAGTTGTTCCCACTGAGACTCGAATCTCGTACACATCTCTTCAGACGCCAAAGAGTTATCCACTATGCCACAAAGAAACGATAGGCATTTCTTGTACAATGGGTAGTACTTATCACCATTTATTGATATACTGACTATAATTATCACCCAGGCAATATCGAGGCATTTACTTAGGAGCCAATATGCCAATAGAGGTCGAACAATTCGATTCAATAAAACAACGGAGAATAACAATAATAAATAATAATAACAATAAAAATAACTAGTAATAACTACTACCCGTTATACAAGAAGTAGCTATTGTTCCTCCATGACACAGTGGATAACACCTTGGCGTTTGGAGTGATGGGTACGAGGTTAGAGTCTCAGTGGGAACAACATGGCTCACTGGGGTGCAGGTACATCCAGCAGATGAGTCCCGAATAGGACAAACTGCGCATCCTGGATTCCTCTGCTAGCCACTGTTAACCAAATAATCATAATTAACATTCAGGCGAAATCGAGGCATCCGCACATGAGCCCATATGCCAATAGAGGTTGATTTAATAAAACAACGGCGAATAATAAGTATGTCAATGAATAGTATTATCTCTATAATCCTTACCATGTAACACTGCTCATTACTGTTTATAATCAATTTTTTGTAATTCTGCATCATAAATCATATGATGTGAGCTGCTGGCTAGATGATATCCAACAGACATTTGGTTAGCGGTCTTCAGACTCTCACTAAACATGTTCCTATAGATTTTTCTACACGATAAGTATTTTGCTTCATGACACAAGACAGAGTTACCACAGAAAAGTATATAATTTGATCATACAAACTAACTATCATTTCTCACGTGTGATATATGAAGTTCATTATTAATCTGAAATTGTATCAATTACCAAAGATACAACGAGTCTCTGACACTTCAGGTTCTAGACAGCATTCATCAAATTACAGACCAATAAGTTTGACTACTACTGTCATAAAAATCCTAGAAAGAGTAATCAGAAACTTGAAAGCATAGACAAAATATAGAACAAAACAACAAACTTATTCCTCCCTGGAATCGGAGAGACGAAATGATGCCAGTTGGTGAAAGCCTTCGCGAAGCCAATTGGCCAATGTTTCTTCTCTCGATGATAGCAAAAGTAAACGTGGGGACGTGGAATGTCCGCACCATGTTTGAACTTAGCAAAGCTGCCTAGATGGCAAATGAGAGGAGAAGGTATAGTATTGAAGTGTTAGGAATATGCGAGGAATCAGCAGGTGGAATGCAAGTGAACTCTCCAAACTATCAACTGGAGAATCAATAATCTACTTCGATATTGTCACCCAGACGACAACCACGAGCACACTGAGTTACGCAGTGGATATCATGATGTCCCCAACAGCATTGAAGGCTCACTCTCATGCAGTGGGAACCGATCTCCTCCTCCAGGATCATGACAGCAAGGCTCAAGTCAAAAGGAGGGAAGGAAGGAAGGTCACAACCATACAATGCTACGCACCTACAAATAATGAAGAGTAAGAGAAAAGGGAGGAATTCTACAGACAACTGCAATCAACACTGGACAAGACACCACCTCAGTTGGCGACATCAAAATTATAATGGGTGGGGTAACATGAATGCCGAACTGGGAGCAGACAACACAGGAACAGAACTAACCATGGGTCGAGGAGCGCTCGGTGAAATGAATGAGAATGGTAAACTGTTTGCAGAATTCTGTGCATTCAACGATTTGGTGATTGGAGTCAGGCAGTATGTTCAAGCACAAGGATATCCACAAAGCGACATGGATTCGATTTCACCAGACACCAGGACACACTGCACTGAAAATCAGATCGACTTCATCTCAATGTGAAGAAAGTGGAGATGCAGATAGCCCACCGGACACAAGATCACATCAAGAATAGGAGCAGATGTAGGTTCAGACCACTCACCATCTAGTGCAAGGAACCTTCCAACTCAAGTTGAAAGACTTCAAGCAAGTTGGTGATAGACCACAGTTGAAGTTAAACACCCAGAACAGAAAGTGAAGAACGAAACCACCAGGGACATCTTCACAACATCCATCAAAACAAAATGGGAGATATCCAGCAACATCCCTGAAGAAACCTGTGTGGAAGAACACTGGAACTCTTTGAAAGAGATATGGGAGGAGACCTGCACAACTGTATAAGGAAGGAAGAAGAAAGAATGTGAGGAATGAATCTCGATGGACACATGGAAGCTGACGGTGAAGGGAAGGGATGATGGTGAAGCAGAAGGTAAACCGGTGAAAGGGTGAAGGACGAGGAGAGGAACTGAGTACAGTGTATAAAACACTGGAGAAAGAAGTGAAGAAGAGTGCACGGAAAGACAGAAGACACTTCCATGACACACTGGCGAGTGAAGCAGAACAGGCTGAAGGCAGGAGAGACAGAGACCTGACAACATCATATCAAATAATCAGGTTACTATCTGGGAAGAAGTCAACTCACAGAAACAAATAAAAGATGATGAAGGAAATCCAATTACCAGAGAAGAGAAACAAGGGAAACAATGAACGAACCACTTCAAAAAGTTCTTGAATCGACCACCACCTGCAGCCCAGCCACAGAACTACAAGTGAACACAAATCCTCCAACGAAAGTCGAAATCCTGAGAGCCATAAAGCTACTGAAATGTGGGAAAGCAGCAGGACCAGATGGGAGTCCTCCAGAAGCACTGAGAGCAGATGCAGGAACAACAGTGGACATGCTCACACCACTATTGCAGAAGGTGTGGAAGGAAGGGAGAGTACCTGCAGATTAGAAGAAGGACTATATAGTCAAACTCTCGAAGAAGGGCGACCTTACTCCTTGCAAGAGCTGGCACGGAATCACGCTCCACTTCTGTCCATCCAAAGCAAACAAAATATTAAGCCGCATCATCCTGGAGGGACCAAAGTATGCTCTGGATTCAAAATTGTGACCGGAATACGCAGACCGCATGAACCAACAACTTCGACAGTGGTCCAGAGCTTGTTTAGCATGCCAGCGATCTGAAGTGTGGAGACATATTTTTTCACCTACCGGAAGATGTACTCATCGGATGGCAGGTTCGACCATGTACACTTTGACATCGCTGGACCAATATCCCCGTCAAATGGTTTCAGCTACATTTCAACATGTGTAGACGGATTCACGGTATGTCGAGTGGCAACATCTCTCAGTATATATCTGCCGAGACAGTAGCGAGGAATATCATCCAACACTGGATTTCTAACTTTGGTATCCCAGGTGTCATCACCACAGATAGACAGGCGTGCAGTTCGAGAGTAGTCCGTTTCAACAGTTGACCGAACTTCTGGGGATCAATTGCATAAGAACCACTGTATACCATCCTGCATCCAGTGGTATTGTTGAAAGATTCCATCGACAACCAAAGCAGCACTGATGGCAGTAGAGGCTGATGACAAGTGGAGTGACAAATTACCACTAGTACTCCTGGGTATACGTTCGAGTGTCAAGCAGGACATAGGTTGTTGTACTGCTGAATTGGTCAATGGAACCACTGAACGGTTGCAGAGAGAGTATATTAACCCAGAGACAGACGTTCCAACTGATGCGAGGAATAATAATAAACAAGCGGTAGTGTTTCAGGACACGTACATAAATTTAGAGTCAAATATGAGAGCTCGACATTGTGAAATGTTATTCAGTGTTATTATTACTATTATTGTTATTGTTATTATTATTATTATTATAAATATTATAATAATAATTATTATTATTGGTGTACACACAGAGGTACAGCGTCATAGAGTGGGTGGAAACTGTGTTCAAAGTGTGATCATGTTCATGATCTGGCATCACAGTGATGAACAGCAAAACACTACACACTATCTGAATAACAGAAACAACATCTACATCTAACAATCACCATCATGTTCTGAATGGAGAGATTTCTATGAGCAGCAGTGAATTTCATGTTGTGAGTGTGTACGATCAGAGATCTAATATGACTGGAAGTGTCATTAAGTCACGTTGAGAAGCTTTTAATTATTTGGTAACAACGAGCTCACTGCATGAACTTAAACAAATGAGACAAATTTAGAATCAGAGGCATTTTATGTGAAAGGCGTTCTGCACACACACACACACACACACACACACACAAGATACATTTCAAACAAGCTGAACACACCTACCTATCATGTGTATATCCATAAAAGAGAACCAAAGGAAAATATGTTAGAAAACAAAACGTGACGAATCATCGTAACCATCATCAAACTATACATAGAAACATGTGGACAATATGAGCATAACACCTCACAAGAAAGTGGAACTACCCAGAAAGATTCAGTATTCATTGTGACAACTTCATTCCTGAAGATAAATGCTGTCAGACAGTATTTTGAAAAAGGTTTGCGTCTGCTCGTTGAGAACGTCATTTGTGCCTATCTGTCATCCGTATTCCATGGAATATACAGTTGATGGTGGTAATTGATCCTTGAGTGGACTGAAACTGCAGTGGCCTCACCACCAAAATATTGTCCATTCAGCTTGAATGTCGGTGTGTGGTTGGTTGTATTACTCAATCCTCATGATGTATCACATGAATGTCGAAGACTGGATCGACAGTCGATGCTATGCCTTTCATATCTGGAAATAATGTGGCTCTATGAGGAGGGTTGGAGTGATGATTGTGAAGGAGAAATCGAGATTTATCGATGTAGATGTGAAACGTGTGTCTCTCATTTTCGACACACACCACTAAACACATTCAACAGATATGAACAGGAAACCCCCATGATAAGATCTATGTGAATGCCAGTTAATTTATTCGAAAAATACATCACAATCAACAATATGAAGTTTGTAAGCTGAGCAATCACTTACACACTGACACAGTGCACAGATATCATCAGCTGGTCATTCTGATTTGTTCTTCCACTGATGAGTAAAGAGACAGTTAGAGGTGTACTACTGGTGAATAATAAGTTGAAAACGCATTCACAGAAAAGATGAATTCTACTGATTCATGCCTGGTTTACACATCATGCTAACACACTGTACAGAATACTCATCTCATCTGAGCATTCGAACACCGAATTTCAACCATAAACACGCTGCATATCTTCTGTGTCATTAGACTACCACCAGATGTGACGTCAGCATCCACCCACCACAACAACACGATGAAGTAATCCATCTAGGAGCTGATGCTCGATATCCGTTCACCACATAAAATCACTTTAACGAAATGAGACACTCAAGTGAAAATTGTTCCTCCATGAAAGTCAAATCAAACAATTTTGTCAGCAAAACCTCACTCTATTGATCTAAGTATCCCCCTGAGTGTAAACAGTAGAAAGTGAAGTGAGATAAATGTGTATGCTGAAATGAAACAGGATTGGGTAATTCAAATAAGTGTACATATTTACTGTATGCAGTTGGGGAATATCGGTCACAACCCACACAATGTTCTGATCCTCAAATATGCGATCATTATTACTATTATTTGTCGCTTGGGTTCCTAGTGGAATATAGGGCTTCAGTAACACGTCTCCAGTGCACTCTTCTCTCTACAATCTTTTCAACCTGGCTCCATAACAGCCTACAACCTCTCATTTCATCCTCACAGAAAATCTCCTCCATGTCACCCTCGCCTCCGACGCCCAACTCGTCCTTTCTCATCTGGCTTCCACTCGAGTGCCTAGCCTGACGCGTGATGTCCCGAATCGTCTTCTCAGTAAATGCCCAATACATCTCCACTCCCTTCCAGTGCATATTTCTAATTGCTTGCTCTGTAATCACGAGTCAAATTGTTCTTTCTCAGTGGTTTATTATGGGTTGAAAGAACAACAAGACAGGACAGACACTTCCATAATCTCTCACAACTCACAATTGATGACTGAAATCCTGTCACAGGTTAACTTGCACAAATATCAATGTGATTTCATCGCCTGTCGCTATGCTGATCATCGAAGAGTGGTTTGAAGAGTGCACTTTCCTTCCGATGAGCGGAGTTAATTGCAAGTTGTTCGTCACCTCAACATATTTACTACATCCATCCATCCATCCACTCATGCATTCAACTCCCTTCACCATTTTCTCCTGTCTGCTACCTATCTCTGAAATAACCTTCAGATATTCAGAGGACATGTTTATTCGCTTATCAATCCAATGAATCCACACAACAATTATTGAATGGCACATAAGTAAAATCTTACACATTCACACTTACAACAGATATTCGGTATAACCACTTTGATCAGTTTACGTGGGGTCTGAAACCAACCACAAGGAATAAAACAACTACATATCAACTTTATGTGAATAACTGCAATCCAATTTATGTACACTGTATTGAGTGGATTGATGCTGATATCGTGTAACAGAGCATGGTGTCAACTAACTTGAAGAGAGTCGGAGCTTGTGAAATGTACGACAAAGCACTCACCACATATATCTATGCAGTGAGTGATCTGAAGTAAGTGTGCTTCTAAAATTATTGGTTTGGAAGTCTTCTTGTTGACGAAGCATTTTCCGTTGGCAAAGTGAATGAAGTTGATAGAGATGTGTATTCCATTCTCTCCACGGAAATAACAGAGTCTACACTCTATTCTCAATGACATCGACCTATTCAATGTGAAACTATTAACAACGACTGTTACATAAGACGATGATGGTTAGTGATTTCGATATGTGGGATTAGTACAAGGAAGTCATGGATTGAAGCTCGCAAAGATGAGAATGAACAGTTTGTGTACATGTTAGTTGAAACCACTGTCAGTGTGAGATGACTTATCAGGTTGTCGCATATCCTACAGAATCAATTACATCAATCACTTCCACAAACTCGTTACAGAAATAACTACAAAATCTCAACACCTAATGCTTGAGACTGGATGTGGGCCTTAAATTACCACCAAAAAACCTTATTCACATGTAAAACAGCTGATGTGTTGTGAAATTATTCTCGAGATAACAGAATTATCAACTTGTCCTCAGCTTATCTATCGACATTGGCAACAACACCACCTACAAAGGGATGTGGAAGGTGAGGTCAACTACATCCAAGTGACTGAAAACAAACTCAATTCTCGGTTACTTGAAGACATGATATCAATCAGTAGTACATAGTTCACATTCTGTCGGAGCCATTTCAGCAGACTATCTGACTGAAAATGATCCTAGTTCATGATTTTCTTACCAGACAGACAGCTGTGAACCAGATGCTAGTGTGTATTAGGCCTGTGAGAAGAGACAACTGCATGTGTGTTGATTTGTCTGAAGAGAAGACAGCTGTAGAAGTGACACATTTTCCTGCAGCTAACAATCATCAATCGCATCGTCGATCCCTAAGGGAAAATAAATGCATCATTCATCTGGAACCATATGTTATTGCCTTTTCAATCTCCAGGAATTGTCCAGTGGAGTGTAAACACATGTCGTCACAGAATGCTGACAACAGACAAACAGTCGTATGTCGTCTCACACAAACTGTATGACTTCCCCTCAAAAAGTCTTTCCTAATGTGTATTTATACCTCCAATGTAGTAATTTACTCCTTACAATTTGAAGCTAATTATTCGCAGTCACCCGGTAGAATATGAACAACTGCCGGTCGTCTGCTCGACTAAATACGGAGGATGACTGACACATTTTTCGACGTAATGTAGAAATTGTTTTGTTTTACAACTGAGAACCACTTCCCAACCAACATGCAGTGAGAGATTGAGTGACGAATTACGAAAGAGTCTTTTCAGAGGAGTATTACTTGATGACTGTGAGTGACTTGCTGCACAAATGCTCATGTCACCAAAGGATTTTGAGACTGTGGTTACTTCTTCTTATGAACACGAGATACTCATCACTTTCACAGACCAATTTACAGAAAGCTGATAGATGTTGAATAGCAGAGGTATTCTCAGAGATGAACCTCATTGAGGGAACGTGTAAGTGGAATCCATTTGTGTGCATCGAGTTTGAGGGGAATTGTGTGCAGAATGTGATTGATTGTAGCTGTGAGAGTTTGAAAGGAGTGACATGGTGAAAATTGATGAATATAGGAGACAAGTGACAAGTCCTGCAAGCTGAGAATGATATCGGAAACTCTTTTTGAAATTGTGCAATAAAGTCGTATAGAATGTTGATATCAGAGGAAGTGTGGCATCAAAGGTTGTAGGGCTGAAGATATAGTTTGTGCCAGACATCACCTCAAAGATATCCACCTCTCAACACATCTGATTAGATGAAGAATAAGTGCGGAGAACAACACGCACTCTCCTAGCATACTATTCAGAATGGGGAACTGTACTCACGCGAAACACACAAACACATACACACACGCTATCATGCTGTATTAATCTAATCCACGATGAAGGATTGAGCAACAATGAAGTCGGTGATAGGTCAGCAAGTGAAGAGCAACTGTAAGTTTGAGAGTCACCACATTCTGCCTGTCCAAAGCATTACTGACCATGCGCACAATGTCAACAGGCACATGTCTGAAGAAACGCACTTCCTCACAATAGGAAGAATAGTTAGCGAGATAATGATATGCTTATTCCATATTTACGTATACACAGTTATCAAATTTTGCTTTCTGTCATTTACACTCAGTAAAGTGAGTTTCTACTGATACGATGGTTTGATCTCCTCTGATTTGACGTTGATCGAGGTGTAGTTCACCCTCGACTGTGTCATGTCGTTTCCACGGTTTCATTTGATGGAAAAATTCCGAGTAGCTGCTGGTTGATGAATCATCTCCTTCCTCAAAACTCTCCACCTGACTTCTGCATTACTCACGTGGTGTGGTGACACCACGAAATGTGGCCTATACTACGAAGACAACAGTGATCAAACATCTGAGGCTTTCTCATGTCTTCGACCTTCAAGGGTTTCACAGGCATAGAGTAGAACAGAGTGGACTACTGTGCAGTGCACGCGACCCTTAGTGGACAATCGGATATCACGGCGGCGCCATAGGTGGCGTAAATTGGCAAGAGCCAATCCAGCTTTTTGTATGGGTGTAGAGATTTTATCGACACTGAGCCATCAGGGCTGATCCTACTTCCAAGTTAAGTGAAGTAGTTGACACACTCAACCACTACACTCTTTATTTTTAGCCGAAGCACCGTTGAAGACCGATCCTGGGGCAAAATTTGCATTTGGGTAGTGAGAAACAAATCCCAAACATCCTCAAATTCCCACTCAAAGTGTTCGGTAGACTCTGTTATTTCCGTGGAGAGAATGGAATACACATCTCTATCAACTTCATTCACTTTGCCAACGGAAAATGCTTCGTCAACAAGAAGACTTCCAAACCAATAATTTTAGAAGCACACTTACTTCAGATCACTCACTGCATAGATATATGTGGTGAGTGCTTTGTCGTACATTTCACAAGATCCGACTCTCTTCAAGTTAGTTGACACCATGCTCTGTTACACGATATCAGCATCAATCCACTCAATACAGTGTACATAAATTGGATTGCAGTTATTCACATAAAGTTGATATGTAGTTGTTTTATTCCTTGTGGTTGGTTTCAGACCCCACGTAAACTGATCAAAGTGGTTATACCGAATATCTGTTGTAAGTGTGAATGTGTAAGATTTTACTTATGTGCCATTCAATAATTGTTGTGTGGATTCATTGGATTGATAAGCGAATAAACATGTCCTCTGAATATCTGAAGGTTATTTCAGAGATAGGTAGCAGACAGGAGAAAATGGTGAAGGGAGTTGAATGCATGAGTGGATGGATGGATGGATGTAGTAAATATGTTGAGGTGACGAACAACTTGCAATTAACTCCGCTCATCGGAAGGAAAGTGCACTCTTCAAACCACTCTTCGATGATCAGCATAGCGACAGGCGATGAAATCACATTGATATTTGTGCAAGTTAACCTGTGACAGGATTTCAGTCATCAATTGTGAGTTGTGAGAGATTATGGAAGTGTCTGTCCTGTCTTGTTGTTCTTTCAACCCATAATAAACCACTGAGAAAGAACAATTTGACTCGTGATTACAGAGCAAGCAATTAGAAATATGCACTGGAAGGGAGTGGAGATGTATTGGGCATTTACTGAGAAGACGATTCGGGACATCACGCGTCAGGCTAGGCACTCGAGTGGAAGCCAGATGAGAAAGGACGAGTTGGGCGTCGGAGGCGAGGGTGACATGGAGGAGATTTTCTGTGAGGATGAAATGAGAGGTTGTAGGCTGTTATGGAGCCAGGTTGAAAAGATTGTAGAGAGAAGAGTGCACTGGAGACGTGTTACTGAAGCCCTATATTCCACTAGGAACCCAAGCGACAAATAATAGTAATAATGATCGCATATTTGAGGATCAGAACATTGTGTGGGTTGTGACCGATATTCCCCAACTGCATACAGTAAATATGTACACTTATTTGAATTACCCAATCCTGTTTCATTTCAGCATACACATTTATCTCACTTCACTTTCTACTGTTTACACTCAGGGGGATACTTAGATCAATAGAGTGAGGTTTTGCTGACAAAATTGTTTGATTTGACTTTCATGGAGGAACAATTTTCACTTGAGTGTCTCATTTCGTTAAAGTGATTTTATGTGGTGAACGGATATCGAGCATCCGCTCCTAGATGAATTACTTCATCGTGTTGTTGTGGTGGGTGGACGCTGACGTCACATCTGGTGGTAGTCTAATGACACAGAAGATATGCAGCGTGTTTATGGTTGAAATTCGGTGTTCGAATGCTCAGATGAGATGAGTATTCTGTACAGTGTGTTAGCATGATGTGTAAACCAGGCATGAATCAGTAGAATTCATCTTTTCTGTGAATGCGTTTTCAACTTATTATTCACCAGTAGTACACCTCTAACTGTCTCTTTACTCATCAGTGGAAGAACAAATCAGAATGACCAGCTGATGATATCTGTGCACTGTGTCAGTGTGTAAGTGATTGCTCAGCTTACAAACTTCATATTGTTGATTGTGATGTATTTTTCGAATAAATTAACTGGCATTCACATAGATCTTATCATGGAGGCTTCCTGTTCATATCTGTTGAATGTGTTTAGTGGTGTGTGTCGAAAATGAGAGACACACGTTTCACATCTACATCGATAAATCTCGATTTCTCCTTCACAATCATCACTCCAACCCTCCTCATAGAGCCACATTATTTCCAGATATGAAAGGCATAGCATCGACTGTCGATCCAGTCTTCGACATTCATGTGATACATCATGAGGATTGAGTAATACAACCAACCACACACCGACATTCAAGCTGAATGGACAATATTTTGGTGGTGAGGCCACTGCAGTTTCAGTCCACTCAAGGATCAATTACCACCATCAACTGCATATTCCATGGAATACGGATGACAGATAGGCACAAATGACGTTCTCAAGGAGCAGACACAACGCCTCATCAAAATACTGTCTGACAGCATTTATCTTCAGGAATGAAGTTGTCACAATGAATACTGAATCTTTCTGGGTAGTTCCACTTTCTTGTGAGGTGTTATGCTCATATTGTCCACATGTTTCTATGTGTAGTTTCATGATGATGACGATGATGACATGAGATTTCTCACTTTTTGTTTTCTAACATATTTTCCTTTGGTTCTCTTTTATGGATATACACATGATAGGTAGGTGTGTTCAGCTTGTTTGAAATGTATCTTGTGTGTGTGTGTGTGTGTGTGTGTGTGTGTGTGTGTGTGTGTGTGTGTGTGTGTGTGTGTGTGTGTGTGTGCAGAACGCCTTTCACATAAAATGCCTCTGATTCTAAATTTGTCTCATTTGTTTAAGTTCATGCAGTGAGCTCGTTGTTACCAAATAATTAAAAGCTTCTCAACGTGACTTAATGACACTTCCAGTCATATTAGATCTCTGATCGTACACACTCACAACATGAAATTCACTGCTGCTCATAGAAATCTCTCCATTCAGAACATGATGGTGATTGTTAGATGTAGATGTTGTTTCTGTTATTCAGATAGTGTGTAGTGTTTTGCTGTTCATCACTGTGATGCCAGATCATGAACATGATCACACTTTGAACACAGTTTCCACCCACTCTATGACGCTGTACCTCTGTGTGTACACCAATAATAATAATTATTATTATAATATTTATAATAATAATAATAATAACAATAACAATAATAGTAATAATAACACTGAATAACATTTCACAATGTCGAGCTCTCATATTTGACTCTAAATTTATGTACGTGTTCAGAAACACTACCGCTTGTTTATTATTATTCCTCGCATCAGTTGGGACGTCTGTCTCTGGGTTAAGATACTCTCTCTGCAACCGTTCAGTGGTTCCATTGACCAATTCAGCAGTACAACAACCTATGTCCTGCTTGACACTCGAACGTATACCCAGGAGTACTAGTGGTAATTTGTCACTCCACTTGTCATCAGTCTTTACTGCCATCAGTGCTGCTTTGGTTGTCGATGGAATCTTTCAACAATACCATTGGATGGAGGATGGTATACAGTGGTTCTTATGCAATTGATCCCCAGAAGTTCGGTCAACTGTTGAAATGGACTACTCTCAAACTGCACGCCTGTCTATCTGTGGTGATGACACCTGGGATACCAAAGTTAGAAATCCAGTGTTGGATGATATTCCTCGCTACTGTCTCGGCAGATATACGCTGAGAGGTGTTGCCACTGGACATACCGTGAATCCGTCTACACATGTTGAATTGTGGCTGAAACTATTTGACGGGGATATTGGTCCAGCGATGTCAAAGTGTACATGGTCGAACCTGCCATCCAATGAGTACATCTTCCGGTAGGTGAGAAAATATGTCTCCACACTTGAAATCGCTGGCATGCTAAACAAGCTCCGGACCACTGTCGAAGTTCTTGGTTTATACAGTCTGCGTATTACGGTCACAATTTTGAATCCAGAGCATACTTTGGTCTCTCCAGGATGATGCGGCCTAATATTTTGCTTGTTTTGGATGGACAGAAGTGGAGCGTGATTCCGCGCCAGCTCTTGCAAGGAGTGAGGTCGCCCTTCTTCGAGAGTTTGACTATATAGTCCTTCTTCTAATCTGCAGGTACTCTCCCTTCCTTCCACACCTTCTGCAATAGTGGTGTGAGCATGTCCACTGTTGTTCCTGCATCTGCTCTCAGTGCTTCTGGAGGACTCCCATCTGGTCCTGCTGCTTTCCCACATTTCAGTAGCTTTATGGCTCTCAGGATTTCGACTTTCGTTAAAGGATTCGTGTTCACTTGTAGTTCTGTGGCTGGGCTGCAGGTGGTGGTCGATTCAAGAACTTTTTGAAGTGGTTCGTTCATTGTTTCCCTTGTTTCTCTTCTTTGGTAATTGGATTTGCTTCATCATATTTTATCGGTTTCACGTGAGTTGATCTCTTCCCAGATAGTAACCTGATTATTTGATATGATGTTGTCAGGTCTCTGTCTCTCCTGCCTTCAGCCTGTTCTGCTTCACTCGCCAGTGTGTCATGGAAGTGTCTTCTGTCTTTCCGTGCACTCTTCTTCACTTCTTTCTCCAGTGTTTTATACACTGTACTCAGTTCCTCTCCTCGTCCTTCACCCTTTCACCGGTTTACCTTCTGCTTCACCATCATCCCTTCCCTTCACCGTCAGCTTCCATGTGTCCATCGAGATTCATTCCTCACCTTCTTTCTTCTTCCTTCCCAATACAGTTGTGCAGGTCTCCTCCCATATCTCTTTCAAAGAGTTCCAGTGTTCTTCCACACAGGTTTCTTCAGGGATGTTGCTGGATATCTCCCATTTTGTTTTGATGGATGTTGTGAAGATGTCCCTGGTGGTTTCGTTCTTCACTTTCTGTTCTGGGTGTTTAACTTCAACTGTGGTCTATCACCAACTTGCTTGAAGTCTTTCAACTTGAGTTGGAAGGTTCCTTGCACTAGATGGTGAGTGGTCTGGGCCTACACCCGCTCTTATTCTTGGTGTGATATTGTGTCTGGTAGGCCGGTTGCATCTCCACTTTATTCACATTGAGATGAAGTCGATCTGATTTTCAGTGCAGTGTGTCCTGGTGTCTGGTGAAATCAAATCCATGTCGCTTTGTGGATATCCTTGTGCTTGAACATACTGCCTGACTCCAATCACCAAATCGTTGAATGCACAGAATTCTGCAAACAGTTCACCATTCTCATTCATTTCACCGAGCGCTCCTCGACCCGTGGTTAGTTCTGTTCCTGTGTTGTCTGCTCCCAGTTCGGCATTCATGTTACCCCACCCATTATAATTTTGATGTCGCCAACTGAGGTGGTGTCTTGTCCAGTGTTGATTGCAGTTGTCTGTAGAATTCCTCCTTTTTCTCTTACTCTTCATTATTTGAAGGTGCGTAGCATTGTATGATTGTGACCTTCCTTCCTTACCTGCTTTTGACTTGAGCCTTGCTGTCATGATCCTGGAGGAGATCGGTTCCCACTGCATGAGAGTGAGCCTTCAATGCTGTTGGGACATCATGATATCCACTGCGTAACTCAGTGTGCTCGTGGTTGTCGTCTGGGTGACAATATCGAAGTAGATTATTGATTCTCTAGTTGATAGTTTGGATAGTTCACTTGCATTCCACCTGCTGATTCCTCGCAAATTCCTAACACTTCAATACTATACCTTCTCCTCTCATTTGCCATCTAGGCAGCCTTGCTAGGTTCAAACATGATGCTGACATTTCGCGTCCCCACGTTTACTTTTGCTATCATCGAGAGAAGATGCATTGGCCAACTGGCTTCGCGAAGACTTTCACCAACTGGCATCATTTCGTCTCTCCGATTCCAGGGAGGAATAAGTTTGTTGTTTTGTTCTATGTTTTGTCTGTGCTTTGAAGTTTGCTGCAGCGGTTGAAGTGGTTTTAAGGGGTAGGGTTGCTATCCGTATGCCCAACCTTCCCTCTTTACCCGGGTTTGGGACCGGCGAGTAGCTAGCGGACTAGTTAACCTGGCGAGATTTCACAAAACCGTGTATATGAGGAATCGGATACTTATCAGGGGCCATTAGCTTATTCAGCGCTCGATAATCACCACAGGGTAGTATTTTACCCGACGTCTTTTTGGTGATCATTTGCAGAGGTGATGAGCATTTGCTCTTGGAAGGGCGTATAACTCCCAACTTTAGAAGTTTACCAAATTCCTGTTTTTCTATATGCTGCCGTTTGGGGTCTAACCGTCGAGGTTTTGGTGAGGCTGGAGGACCTTTTGCAAGCATAATGCGCGTCACCTTGTGTTCTGACAAGGACTTCGTGTAATCCGCTTGCCTTAGCTCAGAAAATACCCGCGGAAAGACGCCCTACTCGGAAGTGCTATTTATTGGAGCTACGACTAGGTGTTTTGTTTTTGTCTCCACGACGATACCCGCGATATAAAGCCCTCTATTCCGGCTGAACAGTTTGTGGGGACTGGGGTCTACCAATAGTTTGTAGTGTTGTAAGAAATCCATGCAGCTGATAGACGACGACATGTCAGCTATGAAAAATTTCCACTGGAATGGTGCGTGAAAAACCAATGTCTAGGATCAAAATCCTGGTTCACTATGCGGTAATAGCAGATCCGTTTACCGCCTATAGTACCAAGGTCGGGTTGAGATGCCGTTTGTCAGAAGTTGTAGGTGAGACCACGTTCTCTTCTGCTCCTGTGTCAACCAGAAACTGAGATCCAGCCTTCCTACCCGTCACTTGAAACAAACAACTGTGTTGTTGTACTCCGCGACAGCAGTCGTCAATGGTCGCCCTCTTTTCTTTTTCCCAACAAAAAGTTTTTAAATAGCATGGTGGCAAACAACGGCGCGTCTTATTTCCAAACTTCTTGTGACACCAGCACCTGCTACTTTTCGAAGCAGTTCCACTCGTGGTTTTATCACGGCTGCAAGGTCTGCTTCCACAGAACTTCGGTGACCGTCGGTGTGACTGCAAATCGTCGGCTGTCCTGTCAGAATGTCGATCTCCCCCTCTAAGGCATCCACTCGTTCATTTGGCACTGACTCAGGAATACTTTCAACCTGTTTAGACATTCTTTCGTACATACTGTCAACAATGTCAGCCAACATGTCAACGTCCGCATCTCCGACAGCTAATATCTGCTGAATACGTGAAGGAAGTCTCCGTAACCAAAGCTGGTAGAATGGACGGTTGCCTACATTCTCATCTTTCAGCAGACTTTGCATATGTTGCTTCAGCCGTGAAGGTGTTCTATCACCAAGGCATTCGCCGCTCAGTGGTTGATCAACAGCTTTCTCGTCAGACAACGGAGTAGCCTTCACCACTTCTTGCTTGTTTCAAAACATCATAGAGTGTGTCTGGGTGGGGCTTTAATAGCATCTCCCTTACCTACTTGTTCAGCCACTTCTCCGGTAGAACAGAACTTGCGTATCCAAACTTTTTGTTTTGTGAAACTACGTGATTGGCCATGGAGAAATGTTCTAGACGGACAAACCACAATTGCGGGTCATTAAAGTTAAAAGAAGGCATAGGAGGAATAATGTCACCCACGGACCACACACCTGAATAATCCTGGTTATGAGAGTTTCAAGACATCAGTACTAGTGCAGCAAAAATATGGTGGCAAGAAATGGAAATAACGAGAGTGAGAAGAATACAATAAACGAGTATGTTAATGACTGCACAAAGCAGATGGAGATATTCTCAGTATATATATATATCCGTATTGCGTACAGTTATTAGTGAATGTAGTTGCAGTACTCAATTGAAAACAACAATAATATCCACCAGCAAAACTTGCGAGAGTTTAATCACGTCGCGCTCACCAGTTTATTGAGCTGTGAAATCTGACTCCAAATTTATATACTTGTCCAGATACACTATCGCCTGTTTATTATTCCCGACACTGTTGATCCACCTGCATCAGACACAAGCAAATATTAGGAGTTAACGTGAAGTATATATCAGGATGTTGTATTGGTCAACGAGCGATTAGAAATAGAGTTTTTATCAGTAGAACTAAACAAAATGTTCAATTATGAGTTGTTAAATATATCAACATCATAATGTAAAATAAAATGATAGAACAGCACTCACACTAATATGCATTTATTTTTCAGAATCATAGATGATCAATATGTGAAGAAGACCAGAAAAGTGGAAAAGGTTGGAATTCTATGTGGTAGTGGGATATTATATAGAATCTCTTCTGTCTTTCTAGTCGTTGCTGTTTCAATAAAACAGTTTTCATGGATTACTGTTCTTCTCATGGCTCTCCTTCTCGGGTTTGAGTCTCTTGTGTTGAAATCTTAATTTGAATCCATCTCGAATACCATCCATGATGCTTACAGTTCGACAGATGCTGTCCAGCATTCGAAATGTCGATTACTTGATTCACATGTATCTACTAACACCATTTCAATCATTCACTTGTCAACTGGCTTGAGTGTGTTATGTGACGCTAAATTGAGCTTCTTTGGTGTGCTTTGGTGTACCCGTCACTACTTCAGTGTGGATGTGGTAACGCACTCAAGGGTTAGAAGGACGTATTTACTGAAGAGTGGTTTGTCTACACAATGACGTGTGTCGTTGAGCATTGCACAGTTTCTATAACTTCCGCTGTTATTCATATTTGTGAGCTATGAACTTGTGTTGCAGCACACGTTGTGCTGCTTTTCGTCACACCTAGGCAAACGATTATCACCTGATGTAGGGTATGCCTATTAAAGGCGGAAACTACTGCGTCCATTGAAGAGGGATTAGAGAAGGAAGGTGACCGAAGCTAGAGACGTATATCTGAGAGTTACCGGAATCGTAGTCTCCCATTAATAGAGTCCACATGGCAATTTTTGCAGATTGCTAGCTTATTTCTGTGTATTGGAGAGTTGTGGATTTTGCACCACATAGACCAGGTAGATGATTCCATGGAGGAAGTATGTAAGCAATAAATATATTCTTGTATGGGAATCAATATGTGGTCACCACTGCCTCTGCAAGTCGATTCCTGGAGTTGTTTATTCAACTCGAGAACTTGTACTTGGAGGAGAATATGTTGATTCTTTGAACTCATTCTTTTGGACAAGGATTTGCGGCTTATGTACAGTTTTCGAATTAAGGCTTGATTGAAGATGTGTATAAGATAGTGAACACATCACCGCTAATTTTTGTAAACGTTCCATATAGTGCTCAAAGTGTCCTAAAGCCACGAGCTGTTATCAGTCTAGAGTGTGCCATGGTTTTCAAACCGTAACTGACCGTATCTCGTTGGTCTTTGTGGGTCAGTACTCAGGGTAGATGAGTCCCGCCAGTATAGTAGGTGTAGCAATTTGTTTGCACCATGCCTATGCTAGCAAATCTACCCAGGCATCTACCATCTCTCTGACCAGGTGAGGAAGCTATTTAGGTCCACCTCAAATGTATGCATATCCTCACCACCTTTAATTTCCCACCAGAACTTTTCATCGTGACTGTCGGGAAAGAACCGCAGGGGATTCCATGATGTTCGGCAGCTCATTTGAACAGTGGTCTATTGTGGCCAATTTATTAATGTTTCCCTACCTCCATGCTTGTGTATCTGACCATGGTGTGCATCTGTTTAGGCTCTAACTCTCCTGGCAAGTACAAGCAACCTCCATAGGGATGGGGGCCGAGTTCATATCATTCGGATGAATGGTGAACTATAGCCGTTTGGTAAGTTCCTGAAGTAGGGCGGATGAAGAAGTAGACTACTTACAAGAAATGAGGGGCCGATGGCACAATTGTCGACATAGCAAGTACATGGAAAAAGTCGGCGCACTAAAGTTGCACGTCCCGCATTACCTTTTACCACGACTGTAGCGTTGCATCATGATATTCTTCGCAACCATGTGAACCATTAACCAGAAGAGTGACTGCATATCCCGGAATCGTCAGCATTGAGCTTTGACACATTTGTCCGTTGCAGACAACAGCCGTTAATTGCAGCAACAATACCAGCAGGGATGGGTATCTGTGGCAGTAGACTGGTTACTGAAATTGGTTGTTTCGTGCCATTTGCATTCATTAGACACTATGGTTATGATAGAGCTAAAAATGATATGTTGAAAATGCGACTTCTTATTAGATAAACGGACCTACCTCTAGACTGGAAAATGCTGTCAGGTAAGCTCTGCGAATGAGTTCTATGCTTTCCGACATAGGTAACCTACTAACGATTCCACAATTGTGACACTGGAAGGAAAGGTGTCCCAACTAGGTAGCTTGAAGTTCGGAAAAATTCTATCAACTTCCACAGATTCAGCGGCCAGGTGTTACTTGCAGGCGTATGTGCAAAAGCATAGACAGTATTCATTCTTCCATGTGGATGTTGAGTGCGGTCCCATAGGCAGTGCAGTGGACTGCAAACGTGAGCTATGTCAAAGAAATATTACCATTGTTATCATTATTAACAGATGCCTGTCGTACAATTTGTAGCGGTCAGTTTCCACGTGTGTAGGTGAGTTGCATTGGTTTGGATGTAAACACAGAAATTTTCATCCATAACTTTCCATCCCACATCTGAAGAGGGATCGACCGTTCTAGTCGCTGTGTTTCCGTCACATAAACAAAGGGACCACGACGGTGGCTTGCCAGCCCTCAAAAAGCAGCCTAAAACAAACTGCCTACCCCGGGGCAAATATCAAGCTCCATTCACTTTTTTATGAATGTCCAGTATGCTTTTCCCACTTATTACTCATTGTGTTGGTCAACGTACCTCCGAAAGTTGCATTTGTCATGCAACCCCACTACCCACCCAACTACCACTGTTCACTTGACATTCTCTGCAGTATTTGGATGACACGCTTCGAACTTTGTGTTGTAGAATTAGTGAATGGTGGTTCTTTGTGCTCTACATCTGTCTTATTGGAACACGTTCTGGGCTTGGAACGGTCACAATTATCTTCCTGGTTCCGAAGAATCTGGATGGACAAAGGTAAACCACTATTAATTAGTCTGGCCTCGAGGTGGCATTACTGCTCTTGATCTGCAGATGACGGAAAGCTTCTCTAGTACAGCCCATCGGTACCGTAGGACTGAAGGTATGCGTCTCACCTCCTTTTAAAAGTATCAGGGGATTGGACAGTGACAGCTGCTGAAGGAAGGGAGTTCCACAGTTTACTGACTCTAGCCGCAACATGAGTTAGCATGGATCTTTGTACGTGCTCTCTCATGCTCTGTTCTTACTTATTATACTTAGTTCCACACCTCCACCACATTTTGCGATTCTGGCCTCCATTCCAACTGGCTTTCCTCATCCCCCCGGTTAGTTGTGAACAGTAAATTTTCTCGGCCTGACTGCCAGTATGAACAGCAAGCTGCCAATTTTAGCTGTATATTATTTTTACACTACCTAGCTAATTCTTGCCGATTCTTCCCCGTGACTGGTCACAAAATCACCTCCAGTGACTGCTCATGATTCAAGGTTCGAATTCTTATTATTATTTTAATCACGACTTACATGACTGCCTGGCTGACAAATATGAATCCCTTGTTTTGAGCCTTTGGGCGTCGCGCAAAACTTTGGTTAGCGATTGGAAGTCCCCGTTTTAGGCGTAAAAGTGGTGTGTACCTCATAGAGGGATTTGACACGGAATGTAGCTGGGTGACCGTGCTGGCCGATATGGGTCACGGAAAACCTGCACAGGGAGATGCTGACCTCACTTAGTACCCAATAAACCCCATCTAGTCGTCCAGTATCTCACGACTCTTCTTTCGATCTATTTCGTGCTGTTTTGCTGATGCCCGTCTCGTTTGCTGAGTCGTCCCTAGGGAATATTCTCATCCTCTCTACATATACTCCTCAAGAATAGCCAATATACTTCTAGACATTTCATTTTGCCGTTCGCCTTTGGTAGTTGCAAGTAGGAGAGGGGCTCTTAACCTTTTCCAAAACCCGCACCCTCCTAAGCATCCTACAACACAAGCCGTGAATGTGAACTCAAAGAAAATATGTCCGCCTTTTGAATACTGTCGTGCTTCATTCATCTAAAATCTAAGGGCAACACTTTCTTGCCTATCACCTAAAAGCACCCGTTGGCCATGTAGTAATGATGAACCTAATTCGTCCCATTAACTGGCCTAGGGAATTTCTACTCATAACGACGCAGCTACCTTCTCATCTAGGAAATACTTTTTGCTGTTGTTTCGTGTTTGTCTGGAAAGTCCAACTGCCCCGTTTTTTGGCTGTCTTCGGAAATCATTCACCAAGGAACATCTTTCTTGGTCTGTACGTGCGTACTTGCGGTATTTGGTTAAAGTTGCTGACGAGGTTTGAAGAACCAAATATCGAGTTCCTGTAGGTAATCTGTCTACTTTACGCCTTCTTCTCCTTGTCCTTTATATTTTTTATATATTTGCATCACTTAACCATAACGGTACAGAAAACTAAATCACAAACTGTAACTCCTACAGCGAGGTTGGCAGACAAGAAGTTAGCCTGTGAGGAAAAGATAGGGGCGACAATACCCACACCATTCTGGTCCCTGTATCACTGTCACACCGGACACAGCATTTGCCTAAACCGGTAAACTGGTGCAGTCAGAGCAATAAGTAAATAAGTGTTTTATTCTCGCGTTAAAAAAGATTTTGGCATGAGAGAAGCCAGTTTACAGGCTTCATCACGTTGACACATCTCAAAATATCTACAAGACTTGAGCCCTGATTGGTACTGACGGAATGTCATTAGACTCAAAAACTGCCGAAGGTCCTGCTAGTTATGAAATGAACAAGGAAATATTACTTTACAGCTTACATAGAGTGTTAAAGCTTAGATAATAGTAAATATTGTCTCCATTTAGCAGGTTTGCAGGTTAGCAGTGCTGCTCCAAAAATCTTGTTGATAAAGAATAAAGGAGGCAAAAACGCAAATACTGACGAATGAGTGTACCAGCACGCCATAGCTGACCTCAACTCAAAGAGATCAAGCCATACAGTCTTCAACAAGGAGGAAACCTCCGACAGTTCTGGCGTTCTCAGTGAACCAGTGTCGGATGTTCAAGAAGCCTTTGTGTGCAACATTTGTCAAAAATGTATGCACCGCAACTGTGATAGTGGTATGCCAAGCCAGTACTACGGCCGCACGACGAAGTGCCGGCGTAAGCGGATGCAGTATATGTGTCCAGAATGTCGGAAATTACCTGCCATCACCACCGGCAAACTGAGAAACCTGGTACAACCGAGGAGATTACGAAATACGAGGTCCTAAAATTTAATCTGCAGAAACTGGGGATGTCACCACTAGGCACATAGAACCTCCAGTTCCCATCCCAAGCGGTGCGTCAGTGAAGTGTTTACTTGTGTCGACACAGCCCAGGTGATCTAACGGAACTGAACGACCCGGAGAAATAGGCTGTTTCGAGGACACACGGGTGAAAGTAAATATGGTAACGGGCAGACTAAAGGCAGTGGTTACCAAACCCAGTGCCCTGCACCCACGAGACAAGGGAACGGTCTCCATCATTCTATTCGATTTCCTCACACCAAGAGGCTTACTGTTAGGACTGCTGCAGGAAGCTAGGGATGGGGTCTATAGCGGTTAGCTTATGCTGGCTCTCCAGAGGAAGTAGAGTACCTCAAGACAAGTTGCCGCCCCCTAGGGTATCATTGACGAAGATGATACAGTCAGAGGACATAGTAATAATAACGATAATAATATATTTCATACAACGTAGGTCACATGATTGCAGACCAGTTTACAGGTTTGACCATTTTGGTAATGAGAAATGACTATTATGTACAATGTTCGGCTATACATTGGATACCATTATTCATGGCATGTAAGAGGTGTGTTGAAGCAGGCTCAGATCGAGGTTAGGAATTATTCGGTTATCGTCGGAATCTTCCAATATTCTTGGAGGTGGTGCAGGCATTACAGTCATGACCTTGTGGTGTGCGTGTTCGTCATAAGGTTTTGATGGCATGGTGCACACTGACAGATGCGATTTCCAGGATTCCATTTGAATGCAGGACTAGTTAGGTGAGCCTGAAAAATGAATAACAGAAGCGAGCAGCAGGCGAAATTCGAAACAGGAGCACAAAAATACGCAGGAGTAGATCAACCATGATACATCTGGGTGAGTTCTTTGTACTGACTACAAAACTTACTTGAGGGAGCGTCCAAAACCAACTATTTAGAGGTAAGCTTAGGTGGAAGAAGATGAAGGTGCGCACGACAGTAATGGAAGTTAGTCTGAAGCCGAAGATGTCGCCACGAAATAGAGAGATTATAGGATTTTGGACCAGGTATTCGCTTGTTATATACCTATGTACAAACGTTTGATGAAGTTATAAACATCTAAGCGAAATTCATGGTTTTTTCTAAGATGGTAACCACCCTTTATCTAGTCACGGGGGGATGATCACGGTGTTGCCTGTTGAGTATTGCTATATCGGGGCTGCCGAAACAAAATGGTGGTGCAGAGTACTTACATGTAAGTGCTGATAACAAAGGGAAAATAATAAAACATGTTGCATGCTATGAAAATGCACCGACAGACAGTTCTTTTATCAATCCGGGGTAAAGAGATTATTTTAAGGGACGGACTTTAAGAAATAGGTATTAAGTTGCGAGACCAGTTAGGTTATGAAGAAATGTAGGTTACATCCGAGTAGCTACAGAGTTCACTATTCCAAATCGTATCGCACTCTACCTCCCGTTCACTCTTGGTCATTTTTTTAGAGAAATTAGATTTTAACCTAACTAGTGCGTTTAGTTTTCGGCACTGTATACTTTTGTCATAGCTGTTAGTCTCCTTTGAGTCTAGGTGCCGGCGGCGCCATTGTATATGGTATTACCGTTCGTGGTTTGGCCGTCAACGAATTGATGAGAACCGTTAGATAGGAGGAATTCACTAAGTAATCGTTGAAACTGTCCGAGAGATCGACATGCCCGTATATGAGCGGGAAGTTTGTTCCACAGTATACTGAGCGATACTTATTTGTTGGGATGATGTACTCGCTATTACGCAGATTATATGCCTGTGTTGATTTAAAGGTGATAGCATAGTTCGTTTTAGAGTTTCTAGATAAAAAGGCGAGAAAGAAATGTTAGGTTGAGCTTCAGGCGTCTCAGCCGGAGTGATTCTAAGTCTGGTTTTTTGCATCTTGCTTCGTATGCAAGTCCTTCGTTATGTGTTGGTAGGCGCCGGGTAAGGTTTCGTTGAATGTTCTCTACTCGAATTCTGTCCGATACTTTCATGTTACCATAGATAACCGTGCAATACTCTAATATTGAGCGAACCATAACCTTGTACAGTATAAGTTTTGCCTCAGGTGTGAGTATGTTTCTGTGCAGGAGACCAACGAGTCTTCTGCCTTTGGAAACCGTTGAATCTGCATATTCCGTAAAGGTCAAACTTCTGGAGTAAGTGATTCCGAGGTCTTTCACAGTGTCGTATACCTGCAGTGCGATGTTACCCGAGTGTAGTGTTACTTCTGGGTGGGATTTATTGAAATGGAGGATGCCACTTTTATTTGGGTTTAGAGGGAGCTGCCAGGTCACGCTGCATGTGGATATTCTCTTCAGATCTTCTTGTATTTGAGAGAAACCTTGTGCTAGTGCTGCAGGAGAAACGCTGTGAACTATCTTCAAGTCGTCTGCCAAAAGGTAGGGTATGTTATTTCAGATAACACTGCAGATATCGTTTACATAGATCAGGAAAGGTATCGGTCCTGGAATGCTACCTGCACACTACTGCCGTCGCGCCGACTAGACATCAAAGGCTTCAGCGTGATAAGTATGGGGCCAGAAAAGCCGTGGGTGACCAGAGAGGCAGAGGGGAAGTCCTCACTTAGTGATACGCACAAAGCTGCAACCGTGGCGGCGCATGGACTACTGGAACCGGAGGTGGATCCACAAAATGGGGTCATTACCCCACGACTTCGAGCAGGGGAGGTTTCCAGAGACGAAAATACAACTAAAAAATTACGCGCTATCAGCGCAAGTAGATTACTGTGACCTATGCACCCGCAAAGCACTTCTTCATCATGATTGCTAGCTGTACGCTTTGACTTCAAGCCATTATTCACGGAAGCTCTCACAACATGCTACCTTGTAAAAGACCAGATAGGAGGTGCTATACCATGCTGCAAAATAAACCACGGCCCACTAGACTGAAAGACAGAGTGCAACCACCACGAAAGCTACAGACAACGCTAGTCGCAGAAAAACTATTTGGTGAACTAATGCCCGTAAACATACCGACGAGCACCACCGTGACACCAACGCCAGAATGCCAAGAGGGATCAAGAAAGGGGGCTGGTAGCCAGAATCCGATGCAACCACACACTGGCCTCCACACAAGTTCTCGTGTCGCACCAAGGCCAGAACGCAGCTTCTTCAAATGTTTCTACAGCAACGTAATAGATCTTAGGAGTAAACTGCTGCAGTTAAAAACAGTATACCATAACCTGCAAGCAGATGTGGTTCTCATCACAGAGACTCGGCTCTCATCAGAATTCGTGGATGAGGAAATGTCTTCACTAAATATGATCTTGTTCGGGAAGGACAGGCAGTTCGTAGAAAGCGGAGGAGTTGCTATGTACATTAGCGCTCACCTACGAGTAAAGGAGGAGACTGATGATACGTTTAGCCTACTATCAAACTCCTTATGGTGCTACTTCCCGCATTAAACCAAATTAAGTGCTTATTACGAGTGTTATATAGGCCCCCCCTTTGCACAACAGAGCATAAGGCACAATTTGCTCAGCATCATTTCAACAACCACCTCGGTAGTCTATGGCTTGTAGTCCTCACCGGAGACTGTAACACACCGACACTCAACCCGGGATGTGGAGTTACATGTGAGCATAAATCTTTCGAACACAAACTTTGAGACACATTTATGGCAGCTGGATTAATAGAGAAAGTTGGGGAAAACGTCAAATGGGGATGAGATGGAAAAGGATCACCGCTTGGCTATTTTCTAACAGACGATGATCTGTTGGTGGACGGCATGTGTCCGACACCCCCCCCTTGGTGAAAGCGACGCGCCCCGGTGAGGGCCTCTCTGATAACCAAGGAGGAACTACCAAAAGTCCAGCCAGAAGCCCCTAGCTGTTACCAAAAAGCAGACTACCATCTCATGAATAATGAACTACTGGAGGATACACGGCCACAAGAATGGCACTCACTATCGATAGACGAGCACCGGACATATATTAAAGATATTATTTACAGCGCCGTCGAAAAAAAGTGTCCCGAAATTAACCAGACGGCCACCCTCCAGAGGGTCTTGGGCAGTATGCGCAACGCAAAGGCAAGTATAGAGGAAAGAGAAGGCACGGCATCCTTTGCACATATTACACGAGGAATCAGAGTGTCTTAGTTACAAGAAGTTATGCAATCTGTGTATGATAAGTATCCGCAATGACAAACACAAATACCAGCGTGACCTGGCCAGACATTTGAGTCACGGACCGGTTGATGTCACGGTGAAAACCGGTTAATAACTGTTTAAGCCTGACCACAGGACCCACGGAGAACCTTCGAACAGCAGCAGGATGACCGAACTGTTGAGAAGTCAATTTGACGTCCAATTATGTGACGAAGTTCCAGGGCTGCGATACAGAGCCGATGGACGTAATGATTTCGTCAAACCGAATGTTCGCAAAGCTTTCAACACTGAGGCTAGAGAAACCCCGGGCTGTTGCAGTATAGGGTGGGTGGCTTTACGGACATGCGCCGAAGTGCTAAGCATACCCATATGTAGTCCATCCAAGCGCTCTTTGGAAGAAAGCAAACTCCTCAAAGGATGGAAGGGTCGGTCTTCATGGTAGGAAACCAAAAATCCTCTGCAGTTACAGACAAAAAGTGTTACTTCCCACACTATCCAAGGTGCTGGAAAGTCCGGTTGCAGATGTTTCCTGGGCCTACCTAAATGGAAACAGCACCGTTCATCCTACCGAATCTGGCTTCGGAACCGAACGGTAGTGTGCCACCAACCTGACGACCGCTTGGGACGACTGAACCACTGGATGGGACAGCAGGTAGTCAGACCAAGTTATCTTTCTGGACCCGGTCAAAGCTCTGGATGGTGTCTAAAACTACACCGTGCCCGCCAAACGTGCAGAAGTGAGCATCAAAGAACCACTCATGGCGTGCTTTACAGCATATTTACAAGACAGCTCGGGGCGCCAGCCCCCAATTTTTCCTGAAGGCATTTGAAACCTGCGTCAGACCAAGCCTAGGGATGTTCAGCGCGGTACCCACCCTCTCCACTAAAGAGAGACACAAAACTCTCGAGAAGGCACAAACAAGGGCAACAGGGTTGACTGTCCGGCTAGCAGGCAAAATTTATGAGCAAAGCCCAAGGCACCTCGACTTGCTCACATTGAGCTACTGAAGAAACAGAGGTGACCTAATAACAGCCTACAGGATCACTCACCAAGTGGCCCACACAAATAGCTCAACATTATCGGCCTAAAACCGACAGTCATAGGAGAACGTTGCTGGCATGCCCCACCACAAAGCAAGGAAGAGAGTTAGATCAGATCCGTTCTTACACAAAGTACGTGCTTTTTGGAACCCCACACCGAAGGAGGTAGCTACAGCTACATCGGACGACTCTTTCGAACAACTACTGGGTAAGTTTGTGAGTGCAAACGGCCTAGCAAGAGCAGTCGCCGGTAGTAACTGAAGGTATGCTCACCCCCGCCAGTATTCCCCGGCCCTAATATCTGCAATAATACGAGTCCACTCTCTATATTGTTACCGGTGGCGCTTATTTTTTTCTGAAGTACTTTTCACTCTTCTTTTTCTCTTTCCCCACCCTCCCCATTTCTAGCACTTTTTAAGCAACGCTTAATGCTTTCTCGCATGTGCCCACAAAAACTGGAATTGCACAAAGTCAATTGATCCTGTCATCAGCTCCGTCGCTCCTCCAAACAAACCAGGCCATGATTCGCAAATAAAATACCTACAAGTAGATAAACGCTGCCTACAAAGCTACAAGCAGAAAAATGCAACGACTTCTGTGACAATCGAAGGAGTATAGCTGAACAAAAAGGACCGAGCCTCAAAACCAAGAAGCGAGAGCCCAAAAACTGCAGGTTCCCTCTACTCGCACTATGGATGTTGGATACTGGAAGTCAAAAAGTCAAGGACATGTGACAGAAAACCTAGAAAGAGGATTGATTCCCAAGTAAGAAGCTTACTGCACTCAGTTCCTATACCGGTACTATTGGCTCCGGATTCATACTAGCTGAAAAACTAAATATTCCCCTCATCTCGCAAAAAGTTCATTTGTGATGTTCCCGCACCTGAAGGGCATAGCCATTCTAGAACGGGTTCAGAGAAGAGCTACTAACAAAGCGATTTGGTTACAGTACAAACCCTACCTGGATCGCTTGACTGCTCTTAAGGTACATTCAGTATAACAATAATAATATATATATTTCATACAACATAGGTTACATGAATACAAACCAGTTTGCAGGTTTGATCATACAGGGGGGGGGGGGGGAGGGAAGGGGCGGTCAGAGGGATATGATCATGATGTACCGCATTAACCATAATCCCCGTCATTCTTACCAATTTCTCTTGAGCCTCAACCAGAAACGCGACCTTATGGGTCATAATTTAAGAGTAGACCATGAAAGAGTACTTGAAAAGATCCACGCTGGCTCGTCTGGAGTTAAGGGACGGTACTCTGGGGGACTCCCTGCAGAATTTATTGCAGCTCCATCCCCTGAGACCTTCTAAAGGAAGTTAGATACACATCTAGAGTCTTGTGGTACCTATGGGCTGTATTCGAGAAGCTCTCCGTCGTCTACAGATCAGGAGGAGTGGCACTTTGGTGAGACCAGATCAATTATAAATCGATTACCTCCGTCATCTTAGGTTTTCTGGAACAAGGGAGACAGCTGTAACTATTCCAAACCTAGAAAATACTCCAGTAGGACATACGTGGAACTCAATGAACTATCATTCCGAAGTATGAAGTTTGAAATAAGCGGGTAACGTGTCCTTCGAGCAGGCCGGGTGTTATAATTTCTGGTGGGATGCAGGTTGGGACTGCTACATCAGTGTTGAATCCGACTTCAGAGTATCTAAACAGCCAAGGAACTTGGGTTACATATATTCTGGTGATTTTAGTCGTGCACTTCATTTTGCTATGTGTACCTTTTCTAACCACCGCTGTTGTTTGGACTTTAACTTGTTCGATTCACAACGTGGTAGGTCGTTTTTAATTGTTCATAACTCATAGTTTAATAATAATGGTATTTAGGTGAAATTGTTGAAAAAACCGTTTACTATATTAGAGTATAAATATTTTAACGTCAGTTGGGTCAGATAACATCGATTTTGCCAGCCAACATTTGAGCTAGGCGATTCGCAAACCATGGTGCTAAATTACGTTACATATTAACGCTCGTTCCCTAGTTTCCCCTAAGTTTGGCTCTAGTTTGCTTTGGTTCATATTATTTTTGACGACTTAGTCATATACTCTTAGACCTTTGTTATTTCAGTGAATTCAAGGGCTGCAATATTTAAACAACGAAGACGATGATAATATTATGCTCACTATGTCACCAGATTGCCGTGAAAGTAGGGACGATGGTTACTTTAGAATAAAAATAAATTATACTACATAACTGCTAATTATGCTATCATTTCCTGGCAGCATTTACTTCTGGTGCGCTTTTGGGAGTTATGGGAAGATCCCCCCTCCCGCCAAAAAATAAATTATCACGCACACAAGGATGCACAATATCTTCCTTCAAAAATGTCGAATGTTCCCAAGTTGCTATAATTCTCGACATTGTGCCCGAAGTTTATGAGGAGTCACTACTTCAATTTACAAGGCCGTATTTCTGAATATTCTCCGGCGTAACACTCCATTTTTATGGAAGGATGCATCTGCATACTTTATATCAACAGAAAGTAGTGAAAGATTCAGGCGACTTCTCTGAAGTTCGTATTTGCACCCGTATTATGTTCATGGTAATGTCCAAACTTCTCATAATGCTCCAAAACTTGATGCTGGCTGAGTTGCTTATACGAATCTTAAAATGAATCCATTATGTAAACCTGGGGACGTTGACTTAACAACCCTGTCATTTTCGGGCCAGTAACCGGTTGAAAATCTGCAGACGGATTATGTTGGTCATCTGTACTTAGTGACAATTATTCGCATTTATGACGCGGTACTCTCTTCGTAAATCCATACTAAAATGTGCAATTCGAGGCGTAATCTAGCTTGAAACAGTAGTAAACGATGATAAATACTTGAACTTATCAGAATATCTTGATACCCGTATAATCTAATAACGTTGATTATGCCCTACTTACTGGTAATATATCAGTGGGTGCTAACAATTCCCCACTAATTATTTTGGTGATCCGGACTCTTTTACTGTCTCATTTTGCCTCCGAACTTTGTTATGGTTCCAGATTTTATGATGGCTACGTATATGTGACAAAACAGCAAGGGTTCAGTATAATTCGGAATTACAAGAACAGGAAGGAAAATGCTTAATGTAAATAATCAGGTAAATAAAATCAATGGACTATGAGCCAATTTCTGAATAAAATAGTACTAGTAGCAGTACAGTCTTAAAGTAAGCAAAAGAAGATACAGCATTCCCCACTCAGTTGTTTTACCCCTTTACATGCGCACACTGCGATTCTATTGGTGTTTGAACACCAAGCTCTGCTTCACATAATATACTACATATGTAGTAAACATCTTCATTAGGTAGATTAATGTTAACTTACCATGGAGCACGATACACTGAAACTGAGGATGCTGGGGCAGCGGGCCAGCGAGACGGCTTTCCGAAGTCCTCCGCCCTGCCTTTCAGGCATCTTTGAAGATTATTTGTCGATGTACCATCTACCTCACAGACCGTCTCACTGACACTAGGCTTTTTGCTGCGAAGAGCTCGGATGACCTCGAACAGCTAACTATTGGCAGATGCAGCTGCTACTTCCATTTCACTCGTGCTTTCTGACCACCTGACGTCACAGTTGTGTAAGCGTTGTGTAAAACCTACGTAAACCATTGTACTCAAAAAGTTGCGGGGAGCTCACAAAGACCAAGTGTTTTTAAACAGGACGTTCTTCCAAGCTGCAAGTAGCTTTACTTCCCATTTTCATGGTGTCTTGCAAGTGCAACCAATGCTCATTTATCCTCTCTGGAGGATCGGTAGCCAGCATTATATCTAGCCTGGATTGGTATTCAGCTGCAAAGGTTATATGCAGCTAATTTGGTTGGATCGACCTGTTTAGGATGACGATTTCAATGACCAGCAAAACTCAAAGCGACCGTAGCAGACAATAAAGCATTATCAGAGTTCGTACAAATACTCTATATGGGGCGGCAGTCGTGTACGCACCCAGGCCTTCGACAGCTGATTAGAATATGATCCATTTGAGTCCAGGCTTGAGTGGCAGAGGGAGGACGCCAGGTAACACAACGGCGATGGCTTTTCCGGAAGTTGGTGCTAGCTAAAAATAGGTTGTAATCTACACAAAGCTGCAGAAAATGATCCGCACTACCTGACTTGCGACCAACTAGTCCCCATTGCCAACTTAACGACTCTTCTCTGAGCCCGACCTGGGTATTCAAGTCCCAGCTAGCACTACGATATCTGTCAAGGGCATTTGGTTGAGATCACTCAGTTGATGATAGAATTCATCCTTGATTGTATTCGGACTGCAATCCATTGGAACACAGGTAGAGATGACAAAGAGGCATCATTTCCCTTGTCGGATACTTGTTACTCGAGATGAACCTTCTAGCCTAATAGCACAGGTAGGATCCAAGTATAGTTATTCACGTGTCCATACCTAGGAAATATGGGAAATTTGCGAGTAAGACGAGATGCGATGACTGGTCTCTATGGTCTCAATAGTGGATACTGGTTTGTAACTGTCTATGTGCTATCCAGTTGGGTGGATTTGTCAGAACTAAGAAGTACCATGCTATTCATCGGTACTTATTTCCACTTACCCACCCCAAATGCTCTGGTATGCTTTCATAGCCTCTGCAAGAGAAGTCCTATTCACGGCCTTCACGTGGCGGAAGTATTTTCCACAAAGCTGACGCTTATCACAGGATTGGTTAATACTAAGAGCCCACTTAGGTGAGTTGGAAAACCCTAATTCCAAACCAGTGATGCTCATAAGCCCCAGGTTCCCGACTGAATGAATGGCGTATTAACCTATTTTAGTCACCGGCAACCATGAGAATGCAGCTCCTCTGATTGTTGCTCCACTGCCTTGCAGATTAAACTTTAAGTCAAAGGTTCGTTGAGTGGTCCCCTAAGACAACTATCTGCTTCGATCTAGGTGCCTGAGTAGTATCTCAGCCAGCACAAAATATAAAATTACAATATAGAAAGAAGATTTCGAAGCGCTCACTCAAGTTTTGTGGAAATATGATAGCCTTCTGCACTGCGAACACTAACTAATTTTTTAACTTATTGCTACTATATCGTTTTTGCTACTTTTACATATGAATTATGTTTTTTATTATTACCATTTTCGCTTTTGTCTTAATCTTCACTTCACTCACCTGCTTTCCATCGCTTAAACGTTTGGTCTTCATGTATCGTGTCTGAGAAATTTATTAACATCCTGAAAGCCACATATAATGACACTTCAGGTAGAGTGAAGGCATACAACCACCTGTCTCCATTGTGTCAAATCAGCGGTAGGGTTAGACAAGATTGCCAGATCTCTCCATTCCTCTTTAACTCAGCTATCGATGAAACTTGTTAAAGCTCTGAAGGAGGTGCGTGATTGCAGTCACCCTAAATATCCAAGCTATAGAAGATGTCAAGAAGTGAATGCATCTGTGCCACTGTGGCCGATTTTCAGGCATGTCAACTATTGATTTCTAGGGTCTCACGGATGCCAACCAGGGAGTTTACATCTCCCGACACGACTCATACCAATAGTCAGGGACTTCATTGACTGGTACCAAATCTTGGTCTGCCCAAGACCGGTCTGAAAGAACTCTGAGATATATTTACGCATCAGGATTCTTGGTAACATGGCTAAGTATCGACTACTCACTATGGCGCAAATGTATTCACTCTTTGACGTCTTCTAAAACTTGGATATTTGCGGTAATCGTTATCATCAGATTGTTTATTCTCTTACACAACTGTATCCACTTTGATATCACTTCTGTCTAACTGTTCTTTGTTTACTTCTGTGAAGTGTAACAAGTTGAACTGGTGCGTTTGTTGTTAATTTTGTCAGTCAGTTTTTGGGAAACACTAATTCTATAATTAAGCTTGGTATACTTTTTACTCAAGGATGAAACTAAATAAGGAACAGTAAGAACAATAGAGTCATGTGATTCATAATGATTTCCAATCCCATTCCACCTACAGAGGTGGGGGCGGCTAGGTATCTCATCAGTAGGCCTCACACAATTGATGTGACTCATTGTCTATTGCACGAATCTATACAAGGTTGCCGAGTGAATTTTCATATTTTTCTCGAGCAGTCTGCTTATTTCAAATTTCTACAGCACTATTCTGTCGAGCTGCGAACATTCGATCCATACAACTAATACTGGGCTTCCAATTGTTTTATCAGTCAGTCAGTCAGTCAATATCAACATAGGACCAGGCACTACTGCGTAACGGTCCGAGTTGCCACACCTTATATCAGTACATCAAGTAGAAAGGTAGTGAGGTGAAAGATGAACATAAGAAAATTCAGTCAAAAGAAATATAAAGTACTAAAAGAGAGAAAGGAAGAATGAATAAATGGTGATATCCAGTACAGCGTTTAGATGACGATAATGTATGTATACATCTGCGCCACTGACATCGGTTCTCACCCATATCACCTAGAGTTTCCAACCACTGGTTCCTCTTGTCCCACCGACACCAACCACCTAGTCTGCATCGTCACCCCACATGGCTCAAACCAACAGTCAACGACTTCATACAATGGTGTCATGTTTTAGTCTGGCCACCTCGGGCCTTTTACCAGCCTCGACCTACTTCGGCCAACATTATGTGACGAGGCAATCGGTGACTAGGCATACGTAGTACGTGTTCCAACCATCTCAGTCGATGAAGGTTCACAACCTCGTCAACTGACTTACCTCTTCTCCCCAAAACTCTACACCTAACGTCTGCATTACTCACGTGGTGTGGTGACAACACGGAATGCGGCCTATACTATGAAGGCAACGGTGGTCAAACACCTGAAGCCTTCTTATACCTTCCACTTCAAATGGCCATGTTTCACAGGCATAGAGTAGAACAGAGCGGACTGCTGTGCAGTACACGCGACCCTTAGTAGACAAACGGATATCACGGCGGCACCACAGGTAGCGTAAATCGGCAAAAGCCAATCGAGCCTTTTGTATCCGTACTGAGATTTCATCGGCAACTAACCCACAAGGGCTGATCCTACTTCCCAGGTAAGTGAAGTGGTCAACACACTCAACCACTTGACTCTCTACTGTTAGCCGTAGCATCGCTGAAGACTATTCACGGAGCAAAAATTTGCATTTGGGTGGTGAAAACCGCATCCAAAAGATTCTCAAATTGTCACTCAGAGTGTTCAGAAGACTCTGCATGTTGTCAGCGTCTTCACTTAACAGGACTATGTCATCTGCACATTCTAGGTCCAACGAAATTCTCCTGTGATTAGGTCAACGTCTATGTAATTAGGTGACGAGAGGGAGACCTCCATAAGAATATCTATCATGAAATTGAATAAGAATGGAGACAGTGGGCATCCTTGAGGCAGACCACTCGATAAGCATAGCTCCCTGGACAACTCATCATAGGCTCTAACATGCTCACAAGTTTCCGAGTAAAGAGCTTTCAATAAGATGATTTACTTACTCGGCACGCCTTTGAGTGAGAGACATTGTCATAAGACTTCTCGATCAACTGAGTCAAATGTCGTCTTCAAGTTGAGAAATATAGCTATTGTTGGGCGTCTGTAAGCGTGCCTAGGTTTCAGGACCTAACGTAGTGTGAATATTTGGTCGATACAACCGCGGCCGGGTCTAAAGCCTGCTTTGTTTTTATCGGGATTACTGTTGCACAGCTCCACTCAGGCATCGGAGAATTATAGAATCTAAGATGTTTGATACTATGTTTATCAGGTTGATTCCTCTGTGGTTATCACAAGAGGACTTCTGGCCTTTCTTGAAGACTAGGATAATTAGTGACTTAGACCAGTCAGAGGGGATCGTATTTGATTCCTACTTCCGTTAACCTGACTAAGAGCACTGTATCAACATTCTTGTATGCCTCAGCAGGTAGTTTTGTAGTTGATGTTATTCACTTATAGAGAATACCCTTAAAATCTTCCTTTCTCACAAAAAAAGTTGAGTTAAATTTACAATGCATAAGTAAGGATTATAAGTCTTATCCAGCAGGAATGAATGGTAAACTTTTCAAAAACTGACAGTTGATCATACAACATTAATAAGCTAACTTAAACTTGCTTTCTATTCACAGGTTATGTATCGTTTATTACATTGGGAGAAAGGAAGTCCGTATGAAACATTAGACCAAGGTGAATCTCGTGTTCTTACTCAATGGGAACAGTTTGATGATGGTGAACAGTTTTCACCGAGTAAAAAATTCTTGTTAGTTGTGCCAATTGTTCTGTAAGTTACAACTATGTTGTTTTTTGTTGTTTTTTTCTCAAAAATATCTTGCTCAGCCTAAGCTATTTACTATATTTTTTGCAATGATTAAGGGTTTCTACTGTTTTTGTATATATTGGATATTGATTAACCTGGAGATAATTAAAAAAAATAATTGTGTAATTAAAAGAAAAAGGATTTCAACCTTTGAGATAGATTATACACAGTGATATTTTATTCTCTGATAGACGATTTATATCCATAGGCTTTACTAATAATGTTATAATTTAGTTGCTTAAACTTTCTTGTGCAAAATTAGTTTAACTGGTGGAAGATAACTCATCTTTTGGTTAAATCTCTTTTTCCACAAGTTTCTGGAACATGACACTATTTGTATTTCTCAGTCTGAAAGCAGCATTGTGTCTTTTATTAAAATGAATTCCGAGTAAATGCTTCATTCTATTGATGATGGCTGTTTCCTCATCAAGTGGTGTCCGTCAAGGATGCTCACTATCCCCATTCTTATTTAATTTTATGATAGATATTCTTATGGAGGTTTCCCTCTCCCCACCTTATTACATAGACGTTGACCCGATCACACGTGAATTTTCTTTAGATCTAGAATATGCAGATGACATAGTCACTCCTGTTAGGTGAAGACGCTGACAAGATGCAGAGTCTTCTGAACACTTTGAGTGGGAATTTGAGAATGTTTGGGATGCGATTTTCACCACCCAAATGCAAATTTTTGCTCCAGGACTGACTGGTCTTCAGCGGTGCCCCACCGCGGTTAACAATAGAGAGTGAAGTGGTTGAGTATGTTGACCACTTCACTTACCTGGGAAGTAGGATCAGCCCTTGTGGGTTAGTTACCGATGAGATTTCGGCACGGATACAAAAGGCTCGATTGGCTTTTGCCAATTTGCGCCACCTATGGCGCCGCCGTGATATTCGTTTGTCTATTAAGGGTCGCGTGTACTGCATAGCGGTCCGCTCTGTTCTACTCTATGCCTGTGAAACATGGCCATTGAAAGTGGAGGATACAAAAAAGCTTGAGGTGTTTGACTACCGTTGACTTCGTAGTATAGGACGTATTCCGTGGTGTCACCACATCAAGTGAGTAATGCAGAAGTTAGGTGTAGAGTTTTGGGGAGAAGAGGTAAGTCAGTTGACGAGGTTGTGAACCTTCATCAACTGAGATGGTTGGGACACGTACTACGTATGCCTAGTCACCGATTGCCTCGTCACACAATGTTGGCTGAGGTGAGTCCAGGCTGGAAAAAGAGTGGAGGTGGCCAGACTAAAACATGGCACCAATGTATGAAGTCTCTGACTGTTGGTTTAAGCCATGTGGGGTGACGATGCAGACTAGGTGGTTGGGGTCGATGGGACAAGAGGAACCAACAGTGGTTGGAGACCCTAGGTGATATGGGTGAGAACCGATGTGAGTGGCGCAGATGTATACACACATTATCCTCATCTAAACAACGCTATACCGAATCTCACCATTTTGTCACTCCTCTTTCGTTTCTCCTCGTACTTTATATTTCTTTTGACTGCATTCACTTATGTTCATCCTTCACCTCACTACCTTTCTACTTGATGTACTGATATGAGGTGTGGCAAGTTGGACCGTTACACAGTAATGCCTGGTCCTATGTTGATAATGATGATGATGTTTCCTCGAATACTCGTGACCGTGTTAGAGCCTATGATGAGATTTATGCATCGATTGGTGTCTTTCAATGATATCCACTATGTTCTTATTTGACTTTAGTATAAACCTATTGATGGGTGTCTCCTTTGTGTCATTGGACTTTATAGGGATTAATCTAATCATAGACGAATCCTTGATAGATCTAGGGTGACTTAGACGATATACCTGTGTTAGGAGAAAATGCTGACAACTTGCAGTGTGTTCTGGACACCATAAGTGGCAATTTAAGAATGTTAGGTATGCGTTTCTCGCCACTCAAGTGGAGATTATTGCTCCAGTAATGATGTTTTGCTGGTACCTTGTTTAATAGTAGGAAGTGAATCGGTTGGGCGTGCTGACCACTCACCTACTTAGGAAGTTGAATCACCCTTGGTGGGTCAATGGCTTACACAATCTCTACACTGATACAAAATGCTCGACTAGCTTTCGCCAATCTACGCCATTTATGCTGCCACTATAATATCCGATTGCCTATTGAGAGTTGAGTGTACTATACTACAGTTCACCTTATCCAACTATATAACTGTAAAACGTAAAGGATAAGAAAAGGCTCGAGGTATTTGACCACTGTTGCCATCATAGCATAGGCTAGTTGTCGTGGTATCTGTTGTGACCGAGTGGTGGGGTTGCGCGCGTGGGTATAATGATACTGAGACTCAATAGACACCTCAACTGAATACCTTTACAACTGACCTCCCGCAGTACCTTCTGCTTCACTGAGCCGGGTAAATCAGAAGACAAAGACGGCCTGTGACTGCAAGAACAGCGACAACAACAACTCTTATTATACAAATACATGACATATATGAAGTTATAAAACTCAGAAAGTGAAGCCACAAATGGACCAATCAGATTTCTTGTATGAGGTCGAATCCCTCCAATCAGGTTCTCATGTCATCGCATGCATAAATCATGATCTGATCATGATTTGAAAACAACTCCCCTATTGCGCTGCCTTCTTGTCGCTACGTAACAGTATCACCACAAGAGTAATCAAGAAGGACAAGAGGAAAGTTAGTTGATAAGGTTGTAAACCTTCATCGACTGTGGGGGTTGGGATATGGGTTACACATGCCTAATTACCACCGCCGGTGTCGTCACACAATGCTAGCTGAAGTAGGTTCAAACTGGGAAAAGGTTGTAGGTGGACAAACTTGAACATAACATCAATCCACGAAGGCTTTGATTGTTGATGTGAGTCGTATAGAATTGTTTATCACATTGGTGTTAATATGACACATTAGTTTAAAAACCTGATTGTCTACTAATGGGTTCCAGATTAAAGCCATGTGAGTCTTGACAACCTAGTAGCAGTATCATAAACCCCTTAGGCTATAAATGTGGTTCATAGTTTAGTTACACAAGTAGCTTGGTGCAAAATTTGTGAAGGCTACAGATAATTAACACCCATCAATCATATCATCATCTACATGTGGCGGAATCATCATATGCACAATACAAAAGTGTTAGACAAACATACACTACTGCTCATGAAGTAGTACACAAATTTGTACTGCTTTAAGTTACATTGCTCTGCAGGCGCATGCTACTAGATAGAAGTGGTAGTTCATTTGTTGAGGCTGTGCATATTCTTCCCCTGAGATGTTTCGAATATCTATGTTGAACTGTCATCTTCAATGTTATATTGTTACTTGAGGTAGGGTTAAACTACGAGAAAACCCACACTGATCAGACTAAAATAATAAAATAACAGATGTACTGGACGGGTTCTATGGCTGTAGCCGATTATCCTTAAAATCGATAGTAATGCCACCGATCCATTCACACCTTTTTTTTATATTTACATTTTGAAAATATTATTGTTCTATTCTAATGAGATCAAAATACTACTCGATAATAATAAAACTAACACATAATGCCGCTTGTAAATCAATAAATAATCAACTGAAGATCATTCAATAGTGTAAATGAATAATCTAAAGTTAGCTAGCTACTCAGTGGGTAACTTTTATAACCTAAAATAAGTTTGAAAGAAAGAATCTTTAAAAAAATCAGAACATTTACGTGTGAAAACCTAGTTTCTAGCCTTCTCCAAGAATTGAAGTATTGATAAATTCAAGATTGATAGTGACCAATGAAATAGATAAGACGAGAACCAAGAATAAGAACATGCATAAATTATATTCCATGGTGTCACCATGTGAGTAATGCAAAAGTTAGGTGGAGAGTTTTGGGGAGAAGAGGTAAGTCAGTCGACAAGGTTGTGAACCTTCATCGACTGAGATGGTTGGGACACGTACTACGTGTGCCTAGTCACCGATTGCCTCGTCACACAATGTTGGCTGAGGTGGGTCGAGGCTGGAAAAAGGGTGGAGGTGGCCAGACTAAAACATGACACCAATGCATGAAGTCTCTGACTGTTGGTTTAAGCCATGTGGGGTGACGATGTAGACTAGGTGGTTGGTGTCGGTGGGACAAGAGGAACCAACAGTGGTTGGAGACCCTAGGTGATATGGGTGAGAACCGATGTGAGTGGCGCAGATGTATACACACATTATTCCCATCTTAACAACGCTATACCGAATCTCACCATTTTGTCACTCCTCTTTCCTTTCTTCTCGTACTTTATATTTCCTTTGACTGCATTCACTTATGTTCATCCTTCACCTCACTACCTTTTTACTTGATGTGCTGATATGAGGTGTGGCAAGTTGGACCGTTACACAGTAATGCCTGGTCCTATGTTGATAATGATGATGATGATGACAATATTTTTCCAGGGTCATATTAGGGGTCATCCTAGCAATTTGTCGTCTGTATACTCTGCCTTAAGTTGTTTTTTTTTCTGAACCTATACGTTGTAGTTACTGTTGTAGACTAGTTTGCATTGTTGTTTTCAAATCTCTATCCTTTCTACTAGTAATTCTACATTGATTTACTGATGTCTAGTTTTGTTAGATGGACAGAGAGAGGATAATTATGCCAGATAGTGTTTTGCTTGAAAAAAACTGTTTGTGGTGTGTCCAGTACTTCACGCTATTGATTGCATCACCGTGATATCCGATTGTCTAATAAGGGTCGAGTGTACTGCGCTGCATTTCATTCTGTCCTACCGGATTAGTGTGAAAGGTAGAAGGTAGAAGAAATAAGGGAGCTCTAGGTATTTGACCGCCGTTGCCTTTATAGCACACACCGTGCCACCACATGAGGAAATAAGGAGTTAGGTATAAGATAGAGGGAAGTCAGTTGATGAGACCGTGAACTTTCGTCAACTGAGGTGTCTAGGATATGTGTCACTCATGCTTCATCCCACAGTGTTAGTTGAAGTGGGTTCAGGCTGTAAAAAGGCTAGGTGTGATCAGAGTGAAACATGTCATCAGTGAATGAAATCTTTGAATTTCGGTTTGAGTCGTGTAGGAGAAAACAGACTTCTCAGTTTGAATCTGTGTGACAGCAGAAACCAGTAGTTGGAGACTGTGAATGATGCGGCTTGGAATCGCCCTCAATGATGCAGATCTCCGTTCCTATTTACTTTCGTTATAGATGTGCTAATTGACATAACCTTAGATACCTCTGACTTCAAAAGTGTTGGTCTACGCTCTTCAAGGTATCTTGTTGACTCGGATTGCACAGACGATATTGTCCCGCTAGATAAGGACACCGAAATTGCAGGGTCTTCTGATGCACTGAACAGAAATCTGAGTATGTTTGGCATGCGTTTCGTACCTATACAATGTAGGGTTATATTTTAGGACTGGTCTGAAACTACTCCTAGTTTAATGATAGAGAGTGGAGTGATGGAATATGTCGACCACTTTCATTTACTTGGGAATCTGCATCAACTCGGATATATAAGGTGTGTTTGGCATTTGCCAAATTGCGTCATATGTGGCGCCAACTGGCGATTTATCTAACTCTTTATCAAAGCACGGGTATACTGCGCTGTAGTCCGTTCTGTGTAGAATGCAGAAAATAATACGATCTACCATCACACGTATTCTCCTTTAGAACAGGCAGACATGATCAACGTAGAACCTCATACAGAAGTGCATCGATTCAAATGACCACACCTCTTAGTAGTGTGTAAGGAACAAGTGGATAGAAAAGGAGTGATTAAAAAAGTCAACAAAGATGTATAGGAGCAGAAAGAATTTTGAAATAAAGGTTAATGAATATGTTCAGGCTTTAGGAAACGTCAAATAGTGATTACATCTGCGACCTAACGAGCTATGCTGGTAGAACGCTTGTTCCCTCAAGGTCCTACTATACCAGAAAAGTCCGTTGGATAGTGGTAAGACTAAAAACGGTTACCCCTAACATATTCTTAAACAATGAAATGGCGCATCATGATGGCTTAGATCAATCATCAGTGGTTAGTGGTAATCCAAAACCACATTTCCCATACTACAGGTCAGTTATTATGGCATTAAAAAGGCTGTATGTGACCGGCCTCAATCAGATGTCCCCTGGGCTTTACGGTCACACAAATCTTTTACTCTTCCAGGTACCTTAGGAAGAAATAGCCTTCCACGGTGTGAGCAGCCGGGAAGTGTCAACCGTCCACACGCTTCCTGCATTACACTAGACTCAATCACACACAATTTATCCTCCTCTTTTGCCTTACCTCCTGATACTAATATTAAACCTCTTACGCCTTACCCAACCTGTGACTCTGCAACCATTGTCAGTGATCAAAGTCATCCAAATCTCTTTCCTAGTCTCCTAAGATCCCGCTATCTACTTCATGTAAGAGCTTCCACCATTCGAACTCTATGCCAGGTCGGACAGAAATCGTCGCACACTAGAGCTCTGGAATCTGTAGCCATATATATGTCTCTGAAGTACGTGTACAGAACCCGAGTGTGGTTATTAAATTCACCTCAGCTAACAATAGTAGGGAATCTTCAAAATCCACCTTAAGAGTCTCCGGAGACCCAAGAACTAGCTCTTGTGGAATCACTGGTGTGGGTGTAGCGTTGAGTTGTAGAGCAGAAGCTGCACTTCTCGACTGCATGTCAGTTAACAGACGTCAATCTATTGTCCGACTGAAAGTATCTTTAACAACTGCGAAGGATCATGACACCAACTGATGAGTACTCTTAATCTCAACCTACACACCTGGCTGCAGTTTGGAGGATTCAAAAGATGAATTCTAAATGAAGCTGTCAATTTTACTACAGAAAGCAAAACGTTTAGATGCTGTCATAAGAGGAGGTGATTTTAACGCTTAAGTAGAGAAGCTAGGCCTATCACAAAGGCATCTTGGAGGTATTTACGGAATGCCATGTCAACGAACGGACAACGGTTATCGTCTGTTGCAATTTCGCTCCGATAATCACTTGTTTCTGGTCAGCATTAACTTCAGGTGTAAGGGGAGACACTGTCTGATGTTGTCCGCCGACGTCAAACCAGCAGTGGACACAGATAGATCATATTGCTATGAGTCATCCTTGGAGAGGATTGGTGCTCTTTCTTTCTCGAGTACCAGTTTGAACTCCTATCACGCGCTAGTACGGGTTCGTATATATCTGCTCTTTACTGACCGCAGAAGGCAGTGAGGCCTGTTTGTACTGAACTGGTGGGCGAGGACGCCAAATACGCATTTAGAGAGGAGTTAGCTAAGCACTTATCTGAACGTAAGGAAACCTGGCGTAGTATTAAGTCTGCTGTAGAAACAGCGGTAAAGACAGTCGGTTGTGTACAGCCAAACGTTAGCAAACGTCTTTGGATTTCCGCAACGTCATCGGAACTGATTAATTCAAGAAGACTAATTTCAGCTGGGTCTGCCCACGACGAAGAGCAAAAGCAACTTGGACGTAAGTTGACCAAGAGTCTCCGTGTGGATCGCAAGCAGTGGTGGGTGGCGAAAGCGAGAGATGGAGAAGGGATCAGCGTTGAGTAACACTCGGCATTTATTTAGGCTTACTAAGGATACCGGCATGAAGAAAACAATAGTCAGTGAAATCACCACCTAGAAGGATGGTGCACCGATAACGTCGCATGACAGACAGCTAGAACGTTAGGCAAAACACATTGAAGCTCAGTTCAACTGGCCCACAGCAACGCTTCAGTTGCCTAACATTCAATCTGAACCTGAATGGGACTTAGCTGTCTGTCCTCCAACTCTTTCTGAAGTTGAGAAAGCTGTGTCGAACTTCAAACAATGTAGAGCAACAGGACCTAACAGTTTACCACGTGATGTTTTCAAGAATGAAAGTAGGCGATCGCTAATTAAAGTGACGGAAGTACTAAGTCGTGCATAGGAATCAGAGGTAGCGCCATCAGACTGGTACACTTCACTAATCATCCCAGTCTATAAAAGGAAGAAAAGTCTTCCTGTAATGACCGTAGGAGAATCAGTTTAACTGATGTCGTATACGTGAATCCTAGGATTCATAGGTAACCGACGCATAACTGGAGCTCGACAACAGCGAATTTGAGAGAGCCAGGCAGGTTTCAGACCTAGACGACGGTGCAATGGTCATATTTTTACCATACGACAGGTTCTGGAACACGGGCATACCTACCGGCCAGTGGGCGACACATGCCATATTTGTTGATGGGAAGGCAGCATTTGATTCAGCCAACTGTGAGATGTTGTGAGAGTGTCCGACTGTGAAGGGAATACCCAGAAATTATTTGATGCCTATTTAAGCTCTCTACTCGAACTCACGCAGTCGTGTAAGGGGTTATGGAAAGTTGTCATGTGAGTTGATGACAACTAGTGGTGTCTGCCAGGGATATCCCTTGTTATCATTCCTATTTAACTTCTTCATAGAGGTGTAAGTGAGCATAAGCTTAGGTACGTCTGACTTCACAAGGATTGACTCTACTCCCTGGAGGTCATCTGATTGACTTTGACTATGCGTGCAACATTGTCCTGGTAGGTGAATATACTGAAGCAATGTAGTGTCTTATGAACGCGTTCAGCAGAAATCTGTGTATGTTTGGTATGCATTTCCATAACACCTGTCAAATGTAACATGATTCTCTGTTGTAAATAATCCCAGTTTATCGATAGGGAGTGAAGTGGTGGAATGTGTCGACCACTTCGCCTTCGTGCAGAGTGTTATCAGCCCAAACAGGTTGGTTGCTGACGAAATCTCAACTGGGATACAGAAAGCCCGTTTGGCATTTGCTAAATAGTGTCATCTTTAGCGCCAAATGGCGAGATATCCAACCATCTACCAAAAAATGAGTGTACTCTATGGCAGCTTATTTTATCCTGTTATATAGCTGTGAAGACATGAAGTGTTTGCATGGTTTTAATCATAGGTGCCTTCCTAACGTTGCTCGTGTTTGATGAAATCACCGTGTGAGAAGTGTTGAGTTCAGGTGACGGGTATTAAGCAAGGCAGATAAGTCGATTGGTAAGGTTGTGAACCGTAGTCGACTGAGATGGTTTATACATTTAGTGCGCATACTAAGTCACCGCCTTCCTTGATGTGCCATACTAGAGGAAGTTAAATTTAGGTTGGAATGTGGTTCAGACTGGCCACACCAAGACGTTAGGCCAGTCGACGAAGTCTACTAATGTTGGTTTGAACAGCATAATGTGGTATAGACTGATGTATAGTTGGGGTTCACAAGACAATAGGAATCAGTGGTTGAGGACTCTTGTTGACACTGATGTAATCGGTTACCGTAGCGCATGTGTACACGCTCCTTGACGTCTTCTAATGTTTGGATATTCGCGCTAACCTCTGTCTACTTTGATATGAGTCTTTCTCAATCCAATTATATGAGAGGTTCTACGCTGATATAAGAAAATGTGTCAATACAACAATGTTATTGTTTGTTTGTCGTTTTCCCCAAATCTCCCTAATTCCCTCTGTTTTCGTACACACTGGTACAGTGTTTGTTATAAAAAGTAGGAAATACACAAGTGTGTTGCATTATTATTTGTCCTATAGGTTCCTAGAAGACCAAAGCCTATATAAGTCAATGCTTCCTAGTGATCATCCATCAAAAGACATAACATCAATGAGCACACTTTTTCTATTCTTCATAATCCCAACAGGGAAATATTTAGAAATCCGACTGTTTACTCTTCATCTGAAATTCTTTCTTGCTTAACAAACATTAACTTGATAGGTGATCACTGGGAAGCATTGGCTTACATAGGCTTTGGTCTTCTGGATACTCGTCGATAAGGCATATCTACAATCTTATTGAAAGTGCATTGGTGTTTAGAAACTCTATACAAAAAATTGTGAGGAGCTGTGAAAAGATGGGCATATGCTGGGTGTTTGACGGATGAAAATACCCTAGAAGATTTGTGTCTAATGTCTTATGTCGCACGAACTCAAAGGTGTACAGATGAAGACTAACTAGTTGGGAGAAGAGATAGGGCAGCCAAGGAAAACGACACTTTCTTCAGGTGAACGTAGAGAAGGCAGAGGTGATCAAGATACCCAAATAACAACAACAAGCACGAATCACAATGAACGGGAGAAGTCTGAAGGGAGTTGTCTTTTTCACCTACCTACCTAAGCAGTATCGTTTCAAATACAGGTGGCGGCACAGGCACATATGAGGAAGTGGAAGCGAGGATCAGAAAGACAGCAATACAGGCCTTCCTTCATTAACCATCTGAAATAATCAGTGTGTAGATCTACTGCACTGCACTGCACTCAGCATAAAGCGTGAACAACACCTGGATTTTCAACACTAAGTCAGTCAAGTAAGTCAGCGCTTCTATGTGATGGTTGAGAGACTTGGTGCGTTACGTAGAGCATTTCCAACACACTGCAGACATACATCATCAACAGCTGCCGCCTACGCTTGCTCGATACTGATGATCAGATGGCCAGAATAATGAGAATAAGTAACATGGAACCAAGAACCTATCGCCTAAGATATATGCAGAAGAAGAAAGTGAAGATGGGTTGGATGGGATTGGACATAGACTGAGGACATCACGCATCAGACCAGGCAAGGTCGTCGAGTGGAAAGGATGAGTTGAGTGTCCGAGGGGAGGGTGACATGATGGAGATCGTGTGATGGAGAAATGAAAGCTTCTGGGGAGTCGTGGAGTTCAGGTTAAGAAGACTGCAGAGAAGAGAGTGAAATGCCGATGTGCTACTTAAGCCCTATATTCCAGTGTGGAACCCAAAGGACAAATAATAATAATATTACTAATAATGCAACACACTTGTGTATTTCCTACTTTTTATAACAAACACTGTGCTAGTGTGTATGAAAACAGAGGGAATTAGGAGATTTGGGGAAAACGACAAACAAACAATAACATTGTTGTATTGACACATTTTGTTAACTTTGAATTGAAACAATGGGTGTTTAGGGAAGAGAGATACTCTTACCAACGTTATTATTATTCTCAAGGTGTACAATGGAACATTAATATTGTGTTTAGATGGTAGCAGGAGAATGACATGAATGACATTCAGTGTTGATTATAAAAGAGATGGAAAGAGAATTACGTAATATTTGAAATAGTAGTGCTAAGATAACTTACCAAGACCGAAATAATATGGTTAGATTGGTAGATGAGTGTAATGAGAATTATAAAGAGACAGACATAGTGTATCAGCGTAGAACCTCTCATATAATTGGATTGAGAAAGACTCATATCAAAGTAGACAGAGGTTAGCGCGAATATCCAAACATTAGAAGACGTCAAGGAGCGTGTACATATGCGCTACGGTAACCGATTACATCAGTGTCAACAAGAGTCCTCAACCACTGATTCCTATTGTCTTGTGAACCCCAACTATACATCAGTCTATACCACATTATGCTGTTCAAACCAAGATTAGTAGACTTCGTCGACTGGCCTAACGTCTTGGTGTGGCCAGTCTGAACCACATTCCAACCTAAATTCAACTTCCTCTAGTATGGCACATCAAGGAAGGCGGTGACTCAGTATGCGCACTAAATGTATAAACCATCTCAGTCGACTACGGTTCACAACCTTACCAATCGACTTATCTGCCTTGCCTAATACCCATCACCTGAACTCAACACTTCTCACACGGTGATTTCATCAAACACGAGCAACGTTAGGAAGGCACCTATGATTAAAACCATGCAAACACTTCACGTCTTCACAGCTATATAACAGGATAAAATAAGCTGCCATAGAGTACACTCATTTCTTATTAGATGGTTGGATATCTTGCCAGTTGGCGCTGGAGATGATACTATTTAGCAAATGCCAAACGGGCTTTCTGCATCCCAGTTGAGATTTCGTCAGCAACTAGCCTGTTTGGGCTGATAACACTCTGCACGAAGGCGAAGTGGTCGACACATTCCACCACTTCACTCCCTATCGATAAACTGGGATTATTTACAACAGAGAATCATGTTACGTTTGACAAGTATTATGGAAATGCATACCAAACATACACAGATTTCTGCTGAACGCGTTCATAAGACACTACATTGCTTCAGTATATTCACCGAGTTGGGTGTCCGAGGGGAGGGTGACATGATGGAGCTCGTGTGACGAAGAAATGAAAGCTTCTGGGGAGTCGTGGAGTTCAGGTTAAGAAGACTGCAGAGAAGAGAGTGAAATGCCGATGTGCTACTTAAGCCCTATATTCCAGTGTGGAACCCAAAGGACAAATAATAATAATAATAATACTAATAATGCAACACACTTGTGTATTTCCTACTTTTTATAACAAACAGTGTGCTAGTGTGTATGAAAACAGAGGGAATTAGGGAGATTTGGAGAAAACGACAAACAAACAATAACATTGTTGTATTGACACATTTTGTTAACTTTGAATTGAAACAATGGGTGTTTAGGGAAGAGAGATGCTCTCACCAACGATATTATTATTCTCAAGGTGTACAATGGAACATTAATATTGTGTTTAGATGGTAGCAGGAGAATGACATGAATGACATTCAGTGTTGATTATAAAAGAGATGGGAAAGAGAATTACGTAATATTTGAAATAGTAGTGCTAAGATAACTTACCAAGACCGAAGTAATATGGTTAGATTGGTAGATGAGTGTAATGAGAATTATAAAGAGACAGACATAGTGTATCAGCGTAGAACCTCTCATATAATTGGATTGAGAAAGACTCATATCAAAGTAGACAGAGGTTAGCGCGAATATCCAAACATTAGAAGACGTCAAGGAGCGTATACACATGCGCTACGGTAACCGATTACATCAGTGTCAACAAGAGTCCTCAACCACTGATTCCTATTGTCTTGTGCACCCCAACTATACATCAGTCTATACCACATTATGCTGTTCAAACCAACATTAGTAGACTTCGTCGACTGGCCTAACGTCTTGGTGTGGCCAGTCTGAACCACATTCCAACCTAAATTCAACTTCCTCTAGTATGGCACATCAAGGAAGGCGGTGACTCAGTATGCGCACTAAATGTATAAACCATCTCAGTCGACTACGGTTCACAACCTTACCAATCGACTTATCTGCCTTGCCTAATACCCATCACCTGAACTCAACACTTCTCACACGGTGATTTCATCAAACACGAGCAACGTTAGGAAGGCACCTATGATTAAAACCATGCAAACACTTCACGTCTTCACAGCTATATAACAGGATAAAATAAGCTGCCATAGAGTACACTCATTTCTTATTAGATGGTTGGATATCTTGCCAGTTGGCGCTGGAGATGATACTATTTAGCAAATGCCAAACGGGCTTTCTGCATCCCAGTTGAGATTTCGTCAGCAACTAGCCTGTTTGGGCTGATAACACTCTGCACGAAGGCGAAGTGGTCGACACATTCCACCACTTCACTCCCTATCGATAAACTGGGATTATTTACAACAGAGAATCATGTTACGTTTGACAAGTATTATGGAAATGCATACCAAACATACACAGATTTCTGCTGAACGCGTTCATAAGACACTACATTGCTTCAGTATATTCACCGAGTTGGGTGTCCGAGGGGAGGGTGACATGATGGAGCTCGTGTGACGAAGAAATGAAAGCTTCTGGGGAGTCGTGGAGTTCAGGTTAAGAAGACTGCAGAGAAGAGAGTGAAATGCCGATGTGCTACTTAAGCCCTATATTCCAGTGTGGAACCCAAAGGACAAATAATAATAATAATAATACTAATAATGCAACACACTTGTGTATTTCCTACTTTTTATAACAAACAGTGTGCTAGTGTGTATGAAAACAGAGGGAATTAGGGAGATTTGGAGAAAACGACAAACAAACAATAACATTGTTGTATTGACACATTTTGTTAACTTTGAATTGAAACAATGGGTGTTTAGGGAAGAGAGATGCTCTCACCAACGATATTATTATTCTCAAGGTGTACAATGGAACATTAATATTGTGTTTAGATGGTAGCAGGAGAATGACATGAATGACATTCAGTGTTGATTATAAAAGAGATGGGAAAGAGAATTACGTAATATTTGAAATAGTAGTGCTAAGATAACTTACCAAGACCGAAGTAATATGGTTAGATTGGTAGATGAGTGTAATGAGAATTATAAAGAGACAGACATAGTGTATCAGCGTAGAACCTCTCATATAATTGGATTGAGAAAGACTCATATCAAAGTAGACAGAGGTTAGCGCGAATATCCAAACATTAGAAGACGTCAAGGAGCGTATACACATGCGCTACGGTAACCGATTACATCAGTGTCAACAAGAGTCCTCAACCACTGATTCCTATTGTCTTGTGCACCCCAACTATACATCAGTCTATACCACATTATGCTGTTCAAACCAAGATTAGTAGACTTCGTCGACTGGCCTAACGTCTTGGTGTGGCCAGTCTGAACCACATTCCAACCTAAATTCAACTTCCTCTAGTATGGCACATCAAGGAAGGCGGTGACTCAGTATGCGCACTAAATGTATAAACCATCTCAGTCGACTACGGTTCACAACCTTACCAATCGACTTATCTGCCTTGCCTAATACCCATCACCTGAACTCAACACTTCTCACACGGTGATTTCATCAAACACGAGCAACGTTAGGAAGGCACCTATGATTAAAACCATGCAAACACTTCACGTCTTCACAGCTATATAACAGGATAAAATAAGCTGCCATAGAGTACACTCATTTCTTATTAGATGGTTGGATATCTTGCCAGTTGGCGCTGGAGATGATACTATTTAGCAAATGCCAAACGGGCTTTCTGCATCCCAGTTGAGATTTCGTCAGCAACTAGCCTGTTTGGGCTGATAACACTCTGCACGAAGGCGAAGTGGTCGACACATTCCACCACTTCACTCCCTATCGATAAACTGGGATTATTTACAACAGAGAATCATGTTACGTTTGACAAGTATTATGGAAATGCATACCAAACATACACAGATTTCTGCTGAACGCGTTCATAAGACACTACATTGCTTCAGTATATTCACCGAGTTGGGTGTCCGAGGGGAGGGTGACATGATGGAGCTCGTGTGACGAAGAAATGAAAGCTTCTGGGGAGTCGTGGAGTTCAGGTTAAGAAGACTGCAGAGAAGAGAGTGAAATGCCGATGTGCTACTTAAGCCCTATATTCCAGTGTGGAACCCAAAGGACAAATAATAATAATAATAATACTAATAATGCAACACACTTGTGTATTTCCTACTTTTTATAACAAACAGTGTGCTAGTGTGTATGAAAACAGAGGGAATTAGGGAGATTTGGAGAAAACGACAAACAAACAATAACATTGTTGTATTGACACATTTTGTTAACTTTGAATTGAAACAATGGGTGTTTAGGGAAGAGAGATGCTCTCACCAACGATATTATTATTCTCAAGGTGTACAATGGAACATTAATATTGTGTTTAGATGTAGCAGGAGAATGACATGAATGACATTCAGTGTTGATTATAAAAGAGATGGGAAAGAGAATTACGTAATATTTGAAATAGTAGTGCTAAGATAACTTACCAAGACCGAAGTAATATGGTTAGATTGGTAGATGAGTGTAATGAGAATTATAAAGAGACAGACATAGTGTATCAGCGTAGAACCTCTCATATAATTGGATTGAGAAAGACTCATATCAAAGTAGACAGAGGTTAGCGCGAATATCCAAACATTAGAAGACGTCAAGGAGCGTATACACATGCGCTACGGTAACCGATTACATCAGTGTCAACAAGAGTCCTCAACCACTGATTCCTATTGTCTTGTGCACCCCAACTATACATCAGTCTATACCACATTATGCTGTTCAAACCAACATTAGTAGACTTCGTCGACTGGCCTAACGTCTTGGTGTGGCCAGTCTGAACCACATTCCAACCTAAATTCAACTTCCTCTAGTATGGCACATCAAGGAAGGCGGTGACTCAGTATGCGCACTAAATGTATAAACCATCTCAGTCGACTACGGTTCACAACCTTACCAATCGACTTATCTGCCTTGCCTAATACCCATCACCTGAACTCAACACTTCTCACACGGTGATTTCATCAAACACGAGCAACGTTAGGAAGGCACCTATGATTAAAACCATGCAAACACTTCACGTCTTCACAGCTATATAACAGGATAAAATAAGCTGCCATAGAGTACACTCATTTCTTATTAGATGGTTGGATATCTTGCCAGTTGGCGCTGGAGATGATACTATTTAGCAAATGCCAAACGGGCTTTCTGCATCCCAGTTGAGATTTCGTCAGCAACTAGCCTGTTTGGGCTGATAACACTCTGCACGAAGGCGAAGTGGTCGACACATTCCACCACTTCACTCCCTATCGATAAACTGGGATTATTTACAACAGAGAATCATGTTACGTTTGACAAGTATTATGGAAATGCATACCAAACATACACAGATTTCTGCTGAACGCGTTCATAAGACACTACATTGCTTCAGTATATTCACCGAGTTGGGTGTCCGAGGGGAGGGTGACATGATGGAGCTCGTGTGACGAAGAAATGAAAGCTTCTGGGGAGTCGTGGAGTTCAGGTTAAGAAGACTGCAGAGAAGAGAGTGAAATGCCGATGTGCTACTTAAGCCCTATATTCCAGTGTGGAACCCAAAGGACAAATAATAATAATAATAATGCAACACACTTGTGTATTTCCTACTTTTTATAACAAACAGTGTGCTAGTGTGTATGAAAACAGAGGGAATTAGGGAGATTTGGAGAAAACGACAAACAAACAATAACATTGTTGTATTGACACATTTTGTTAACTTTGAATCGAAACAATGGGTGTTTAGGGAAGAGAGATGCTCTCACCAACGATATTATTATTCTCAAGGTGTACAATGGAACATTAATATTGTGTTTAGATGGTAGCAGGAGAATGACATGAATGACATTCAGTGTTGATTATAAAAGAGATGGGAAAGAGAATTACGTAATATTTGAAATAGTAGTGCTAAGATAACTTACCAAAACCGAAGTAATATGGTTAGATTGGTAGATGAGTGTAATGAGAATTATAAAGAGACAGACATAGTGTATCAGCGTAGAACCTCTCATATAATTGGATTGAGAAAGACTCATATCAAAGTAGACAGAGGTTAGCGCGAATATCCAAACATTAGAAGACGTCAAGGAGCGTATACACATGCGCTACGGTAACCGATTACATCAGTGTCAACAAGAGTCCTCAACCACTGATTCCTATTGTCTTGTGCACCCCAACTATACATCAGTCTATACCACATTATGCTGTTCAAACCAAGATTAGTAGACTTCGTCGACTGGCCTAACGTCTTGGTGTGGCCAGTCTGAACCACATTCCAACCTAAATTCAACTTCCTCTAGTATGGCACATCAAGGAAGGCGGTGACTCAGTATGCGCACTAAATGTATAAACCATCTCAGTCGACTACGGTTCACAACCTTACCAATCGACTTATCTGCCTTGCCTAATACCCATCACCTGAACTCAACACTTCTCACACGGTGATTTCATCAAACACGAGCAACGTTAGGAAGGCACCTATGATTAAAACCATGCAAACACTTCACGTCTTCACAGCTATATAACAGGATAAAATAAGCTGCCATAGAGTACACTCATTTCTTATTAGATGGTTGGATATCTTGCCAGTTGGCGCTGGAGATGATACTATTTAGCAAATGCCAAACGGGCTTTCTGCATCCCAGTTGAGATTTCGTCAGCAACTAGCCTGTTTGGGCTGATAACACTCTGCACGAAGGCGAAGTGGTCGACACATTCCACCACTTCACTCCCTATCGATAAACTGGGATTATTTACAACAGAGAATCATGTTACGTTTGACAAGTATTATGGAAATGCATACCAAACATACACAGATTTCTGCTGAACGCGTTCATAAGACACTACATTGCTTCAGTATATTCACCGAGTTGGGTGTCCGAGGGGAGGGTGACATGATGGAGCTCGTGTGACGAAGAAATGAAAGCTTCTGGGGAGTCGTGGAGTTCAGGTTAAGAAGACTGCAGAGAAGAGAGTGAAATGCCGATGTGCTACTTAAGCCCTATATTCCAGTGTGGAACCCAAAGGACAAATAATAATAATAATAATACTAATAATGCAACACACTTGTGTATTTCCTACTTTTTATAACAAACAGTGTGCTAGTGTGTATGAAAACAGAGGGAATTAGGGAGATTTGGAGAAAACGACAAACAAACAATAACATTGTTGTATTGACACATTTTGTTAACTTTGAATCGAAACAATGGGTGTTTAGGGAAGAGAGATGCTCTCACCAACGATATTATTATTCTCAAGGTGTACAATGGAACATTAATATTGTGTTTAGATGGTAGCAGGAGAATGACATGAATGACATTCAGTGTTGATTATAAAGAGATGGGAAAGAGAATTACGTAATATTTGAAATAGTAATGCTAAGATAACTTAACAAGACCGAAGTAATATTTATTTACTTAGTTGAATGACATGATACAGCTAAGCTATATCTTTCTTCGGCCGGCTATTATACTTGAGTTATTGCATAATATTTTCTTTGGAGATATCGAAACACTCCGACTGTTTCCACTCAGTTCATCGAACTTCATTGATATATCTGTGCTTTGTTAAAGATCTTCAATGCACAACAGTACAGTTATGTATACTTCTGAAACTGAATGTTGTATGCAGACCGTAACTAGACTGAATAAGTTATAGTCTATTCGTGGATGTAGAATACTCAGAAGAAAAAATAAAGGAAGCAACATAAAATTCAATCATTATTTGCGGTTAAAAGTTATGGTGGTTAAAGTTTGATGTACGTGTATATGTATGTGAGAAATTTTAAAGAATTTAGTGCATCATCAGTGAAAGTCAACTAGTGAACACACTTGGAGATGTATTAACATTTCGATTGAATAGATAGTATTCGAGGACTGATTAATGACTTGTTTCATTCTGGGTTCCTCAAAGTTCTAGTCGAATATTGTGACCTGTTAGATCAACTAACTTGACTGTGTAGACAGGTGAGTGATTGCCGGCGGTTGAGGAACAAAATGGTGAGATTCGGTATAGCGTCGTTAAGATGAGGATAATGTGTGTGTGTATATATGCATCTGCGCCACTGATATCGCTTCTGAGCCATATCGCCACCTACAGTCAGTCTCCAACCATTGGTTTCTCTTGTCCCACAGACCCCAACCGGCTAGTCTGCATTGCCACATATAGCTTAAACCAAAGTCAAACACTTCATACATTGATGGGATGTTTTAGTCTGGCCACCTCGGGCCTTTTTCCAGTCTGAACCTACTTCGGTCAACATTGTGTGACAAGGCCTACGTAACACATGTCCCAACCAACCATCTCAGTCGATGAAGGTTCACAACCATGTCGACTGACTCACCTCTTCTCCCTCCCTAAAACTCTATACCTGACTTCTGCATTACTCACGTGGTGTGGTGACACCACGGAATACGACATATACTACGAAGGCAACGGTGGCCATGTTTCACAGCCATAGAGTAGAACAGACCGGACTGTTGTGCAATACACTCGACCCTTAATAGACAGTCGGATATCATGGTGGTGCCATAGATGGCGGAAATTGGCGGAAATTTCATCGGCCACTGAGTCTCTAGAGATGATCCTACTTCACTCACTCTCTATTGTTAGCTGCTGTAGGGCACTGCTGAAGACCAATCATGGAGTAATAATTTGCATTTGGGTGGTGAGAAACACATCCCAAACATTGTCAAATTAAGGAACACAAACCACTGAAATGCAACCCCCTAAGGACTGTGAGTAAAATACTCCGCGGAAGAGTTGAGCGTTTTGGCTTCTACTCTAATGTCGATCGATAATGAGAACTGGTTTGAAATGAAATCAATATCAGCCATTCCAGTCTAGAAAACTGGATAAAATCATTAATGATGAGTTAATTTCCAGTAAAGATGGTCGACATATGAATATGATTCCTAACTTTCATACATTCAATCGAATTGGCAGCATTATTCTTTAAGTGTTCAATTAATCGTCTGACGGAACTGATGATTTCATGGATTAAGAACACAATGCAAACTTATAATCCTATTGTAGTGGGCGTCGCTGATAGGAATGGATATAAGTAGTATATGTTGAGAGGGTGGCAGAAATCATAGGGAATTACCAGTTATTTACCTCTGGTGACTCCACTGCCGCTACTCCTGTACCCATTAGCTGTCTGGTCACCTTGGCCATCTCACTAATGTCCAGTGGTTGGGCTGTGTTCACTAGTCGTAACTGCGGGTCTGTGGCATTCGGGACACTTTCGGTGAACTGTGCAGTTAGCAACTGTTCTTGGGAGTCCTCATCTAACGTGGAAAGTGCTCGTCGAAGTAGTTTGGTCAGCTTCACAGCCAATACCAGCAGATCTTCGTCTATCCCCAGTTTCGTGATCCGGAACTGCTGCATGTCCAGCTCCCTGCCCGCTGGGCTGTCAAACTCCGCCTCCAGTCGTTCAGCCATTCTCCGCAAAGTCTTCTTCCCATCACCACGTTCCACACCGTCATATGCTGCTTTCGCCCTACCCCTCAGCAACGTGCCCAGCACCACGACTTCCGCCCCTTGATCTCGGATCCCCATCAGCTCCGCAACCGACTCGAAGTCCCTGAGGAAGACCTTGGTGTCTCCATCCTCAAACACTGCAGGCTACGAAATCTTCATCGCGTCCAGGGGCAGCGACACCAACTGAATAAGCAAGAAGACAGACACGGAGGAAAGAATGTTTACTATCTAAAATTGAAACAGTATTGGTTACATATGGTATACCTTGCATTAAATCCGTCATTTGCAAAATGTGCTTCGTTTCCTGTTCTGTTTCTCTCTTGATCTGCTCTTCATATATTCTTATCAGCAGCATTCAGTGTAATACGCCTGCGTCATCTCTTGCGTTGCTCTTGACAGAATCCTTACGCATTGCTGGTAATTCTCTATGATTTCTGCCACCCTCTCAACATTTACTACTTATATCGTTACTTATCAGCGACATCCACTACACTATTACTGGCTTATATTACATAAAAAGTTTTTATCGTAAGTCAATTGATGGAACAATTGCTAAGAGTAGTCAGGAAATTTTGCACATATCCGTACAGTAAGCAATGTGAGAGTTAATAATGCCCACCTAATCGCGGAGACCTCGATAGGCGAAACTGGACTCGAACCTATATCTTGACAATATTATGTAAGACATCATATAGTTGTTTGAATTAAATTTGTACTATTTAGTGGCTAGCAGTGGAATCCAAGATGCGCGTTTCGTCCTATCTGGGACTCATCAACTGGATGTACTTACACCTCAGCGAGTGATATTATTCCCACTGAGACTGTAATCTAGTACTCATTACTTCAAACATCAAATTGTCACCAAGTAAGCCAGTAGAACACTGATACGAAATGAGCTGAAGTGAGATTATGTAAAAGCACCAGAAAAATGATGAATGTAACACATGTTTGTGTAGTGTACTAGTTTGGTTGCTGAGGGAATCTCACCTCGGATACAAAAGGCCAAGTAGGGAGATATCCTAGTAGAGGATGGGAGTATACTACACTGCAGCTTATTTTATCCCGTTACACAATTGTAAAACATGACCGTTAAAAGTAGATGACATAAAGTGTTTGCATAGTTCTGATCAAAATATGCTAAGCAATTTGGTTGATGAAGTTATAAAGTCTTTGAATGCTGATATGAGTTGTATAGTGAGATGTAGACTGCTTTGTTCCGGTTCTTGAGATGAAACGAATCGATCGGTGACAGTGGCATAGATATATTCACTCCTTGACATTGTTTGAAGCTTGTATATTTCTATTAACCGTTATCTTCAGACTGAGTATTCTCTCATACTCCTTTTCTATCCACCTGCTGCTTTGTGTACTACTATGAAGTGTAACAACTTGAATCGATGCGCTTGTATACGATATTCTGCGTTGATTTTACTATTATGTCAGTCAGTTACGCAATATAATCAGTTGAATGTAAACAACTTACGATTCTTTAGTTCAAAATCGATAACACTAGTGAAAATGTGCCCATATTTTATCATCATCCAATGTTTTCTTTAACCTCGCGTTTTGCTGTCTCCACGATTTTCTATGTTAGGGTTATCGAATTGGCTTGTGCCAATTTGCGCCACCTATGGCGCCGCCGTGATATTCGTTTGTCTATTAAGGGTCGCGTGTACTGCACAGCAGTCCGCTCTGTTCTACTCTATGCCTGTGAAACATGGCCATTTGAAGTGGAAGATATAAGAAGGCTCCAGGTGTTTGACCACCGTTGCCTTCGTAGTATAGGACGTATTCCGTGGTGTCACCACACCATGTGAGTAATGCAGAAGTTAGGTGTAGAGTTTTGGGGAGAAGAAGTAAGTCAGTCGACGAGGTTGTGAACCTTCATCGACTGAGATGGTTGGGACACGTACTACGTGTGCCTAGTCACCGATTGCCTTGTCACACAATGTTGGCTGAGGTGGGTCCAGGCTGGAAAAAGGGTGGAGGTGGCCAGACTAAAACATGACACCAATGTATGAAGTCGTTGACTGTTGGTTTGAGCCATGTGGGGTGACGATGCAGACTAGGTGGTTGGTGTCGGTGGGACAAGAGGAACCAACAGTGGTTGGAGACCCTAGGTGATATGGGTGAGAACCGATGTGAGTGGCGCAGATGTATCCCCACACACATTATCCTCATCTTAACAACGCTATACCGAATCTCACTATTTTGTCACTCTTTCGTTTCTTCTCGTACTTTATATTTCCTTTGACTGCATTCACTTATGTTCATTCTTCACCTCACTACCTTTTTACTTGATGTGCTGATATGAGGTGTGGCAAGTTGGACTGTTACGCAGTAATGCCTGGTCCTATGTTGATAGTGATGATGATGATATCGAATTGACTTAGGGTGTTGATAACTCGTCAGTATCGAAAAATCGCCTAACGTGTATATATTTACTTCACATCTTAATAAACTGGATTATTTGTTCAAAGTGAGTCCTGCCAAAGTAAATTTCGACAACCGGAGAATTCCTATATGAATTCATTGATTATGTTATAGATTTGCTTGATTGTGGCAAGTACTGGAGGCCTCCCTCTCATCACCTCATTACTCAGACGTTAACCTAATCATAGGAGAATTTTCGTTAGACTTAGAATATGCAGATGACATAGCCCTGTTAAGTGAAGACGCTGACAACATGCAGAGTCTTCTGAACACTTTGAGAATGTTTGGGATGCGTTTCTCACAACCCAAATGCAAATTATTGCTCCATGATTGGTCTTCAACGGTGCCCTACAGCGGCTAACAATAGAGAGTGAAGTGGTTGAGTGTGTCAACCACTTCGCTTACCTGAGAAGTAGGATCAGCCCTGATGGCTCAGTGGTTGATGAAATCGCGGCACGGATACAAAGGATTCGGTTGGTTTTTGCCAATTTACGCCATCTGTGGCACCGCCGTGATATCCGATAGTCTACTAGGGGTCACGTGTATTGCACAGCAGTCCGGTCTGTTCTACTCTATGGCTGTGAAATATGGCCATTGAAGATGGAAGATATGAGAAAACTTCTGGCGTCTGACGACCGCCACCTTCGTAATATAGGCCGTATTCCGTAGTGTCACCACACCACGTGAGTAATGCAGAAGTCAGGCATAGAGTTTTAGGGAGGGAGAAGAAGTAAATCGGTTGACGAGGTTGTGAACCTTCATAGACTGAGATGGTTGGCTGGGACATGTGTTACGTAGGCCTTGTCACACAATGTTGACCGAAGTAGGTTCAGACTGGAAAGAGGCTCGAGGTGACCAGACTAAAACATGGCATGTGGGGTGGCAATGCAGACTTGGTGGTTGGTGTCCACGAGACAAGAGGAACCTCACTACCTTTCTACTTGATGTTTTGATATGACGTGTGGCAAGTGGGATCGTTACGCAGTAGTGCCTGGTCCTATGTTGATATTGATGTGATGACTGAAATTCAGTATGCACATTTCGTCCTGTTTAAAACTTGTCAGTTGGGGATGTGTTTAAGACTATTTAAGCTGTTTGTACATTATTCACTTGACCATTAAGTTAAGAATGATTAATTCACTGATTTTTATTTAACTGAGATTTTATTATTATTTTACTGTAAACCGTTGAGATTCAATGAAAAGTATACTAAAATTGGTGTTTCTGTGTGTGTGTGTGTGTATTTTGGCCAGTTAGTGATAAACTCACTCACTCACTTCATATTATACTACATCTACACCTAGATTTCTTTGGTTCAGTAGGTGACATACAATAACAACTTCAGTTTGTAATAGTGCAGTTTTATGACTGTGAGACACACCAAAATCTATGCAAATGTTCGTTTCTTTGCAATACCGCCTACAAAGTAATAATAATAACAATAACAATAATGGTAACATTTAGTTGATCGAAAAGGTTATTAGTGTGCTGATGCTCCAGAATTATTGATTGATTGATACTTTTACATAAAACACATAGACTACTATTATGCGTAGAGAGAGTAGTAGCTCAACTCATGAAATATACCCATTTAAATAAATCAATAAATAATTTGTTTTTGAGATGAGTGGAGATTTTTAATTTAGAAGTAGTATTCATCATGAACTGATATTAGTTGGGGAATGTGTGAGGTCAACAAGTCCGAAGTGAAGTAAATGCTAATTGAAGACCTTGGGTGACAGTCGCGCTATGTTGTGAATTGACAGAAGTTAAAAATTGTGAATTACTGGAAACTGACTGACCCAGTGACTGAATGGTTAACGCGTTCGCTGTGAAACCTGAAGGTCCTGAGTTCAACCTCTATCATCATCATCATCATTATCAACATAGGACCAGGCGTTACTGCGTAACGGTCCGAGTTGCCACACCCCTTATCAGCACATCAAGTAAAAAGGTAGTGAGGCGAAGGATGAAGATAAGTGAATGCAGTCAAAAGAAATATAAAGCATGAGAAGAAAGGAAAGAGGAGTGACAAAATGGTGAGATTCGGTATAGCGTTGTTATTATTATTATTTATTATTAGTCCCTTGGGTTCCTAGTGGAACATAGGGCTTCAGTAGCACGCCTCCAGTGACCTCTGTTCTCTGAGATCTTTTGAACCTGGTTCCACGACAGCCCAGAAGCTCTCATTTCCTCTTCGCACGACCTCCTCCATGTCACCTTCGGACGTCCAACTCGTCGCTTCCCATGGGGATTCCACTCGAGGGCCCGACGCGTGATGTCCTCAGTCGGCCTTCTCAGTGTATGCCAATTCAATCCATCTCCACTTCCTCCTGCATATTTGTTGCGTGATAGGTTCTTGGTTGGTTCGTTCCCAGAGTTCCTTGTTGCTTATTTTTTCTGGCCATCTGATCTTCAGCAGCGAGCGTAAGCAGTTGTTGATGAATGTCTGTAGTTTATTGGAAATCCCTTTCGTGACGCGCCAAGTCTCTGAGCCATACAAGAGCACTGACTTGACGTTGGTGTTGAAAATCCGTATCTTGTTCCGCATGCTGAGTGCAGAAGATCTCCACACTGGTTTCAGGCTAATGAATGCCTGTCTTGCTTTTCCGATTCTGACTTTGACGTCCTCGTCCGTCCCGCCTGTAGTTGAAACAGTGCTTCCTAGATAAGTGAAGGAGGTTACTTCCTTCAAGTTTCTACCGTTGACGGTGATTGGAGTTTGTTGTTGTTGTTGATGGTGGTGGTGCGGTATCTTCATCACTTCTGTCTTCTCTATATTCACTTGAAGTCCCGTCTTCGCTGCCTCTTCTATCAACTTGTTAGTTTTTGCCTGCAGATCTTCAAGTTTATGTGACATTAGGCATAAGTCATCGGCGAAATCCAAGTCTTCTAGGTTCTTTTCCGTCGTCCAGTGTATCCCCCTCTTCTCGCTGCCTACTGTTTGCTGCATGATCCAGTCCACCACAATTAGGAATATCATGGGGGATAGTAGGCAACCTTGTTTCACTCCTGTCTTCACTTCAAAGGCATCACTGAGCTTCCCATTGTGGATTACTTGGCATGTGGCATCTTCATATAGTTGTTGGATGAGGCGGATAAAGGTTTGCGGTACTCCGTAGTATTGAAGCAGTTTCCAAATTACTTCTCGGTCGACGCTGTCAAAGGCCTTCTCAAAGTCGATGAAGTTGAGGTATAGAGCTGATTGCCATTCTACGCTCTGTTCTATGATGATACGAAGCGTTGCAATTTGGTCAGCACATGATTTGTACTTCCTGAAGCCTGCCTGTTCCGGTCGCAGTTTTGAATCCAGTGCGTCTTTAAGCCTCTCCAGGATGATGCGGCTTAATATTTTACTTGGGGTGGATAGGAGAGTGATTCCTCGCCAGTTCTTGCAAGCACTGAGGTCTCCCTTCTTCGGCAGTTTGACAAGGTAACCCTTCTTCCAATCGTCAGGTACCTTCTCTTCCCTCCACACCTTCTGCAATAGTGGTGTGAGCATGTCCGCTGTTGTCTCTGCATCTGTTCTCAGTGCTTCTGGCGGTATTCCATCTGGTCCTGCTGCTTTCCCGCATTTCAGTAGCTTTATGGCGTTCAGGACTTCCATTTTCGTTGGGGGATTTATGTTCACTTGTAATTCAGCGGCTGCAGGTGGTATTTCTGGACGAAGTGCAGGTGGTGGTCGATTCAAGAGCTTCTTGAAGTGGTCAGCCCATCGTTTCCTCTGTTTCTCTTCTTTTGTAATTAAATTTCCTTCTTCATCTTTTATTGGTTTCATCTGTGTTGGTCTCTTCCCTGATAGCAACCTGGTTATTTGATACAATGTCGTCAGGTCTCTCTTACCTGCAGCCTGTTCTGCTTCACTTGCCAGTGTGTCGTAGAAGTGTCGTTTGTCTTTGCGTGCACTCTTCTTCACTTCTTTATCCAGTGTTTTATACATTGTGCTCAGTTCCTCTTGTCGTTGAGCATCCTTGCACTGGTTTATCTTCTGCTTCACCATCCTCCTCTCCTCTATCAGCTTCCAGGTATCCGTCGAGATCCATTCCTTGTCTTCTTTCTTCTTCCTTCCTAATACTGTTGTGCAGGTTTCTTTCCACATAGCTTTCAAAGACTTCCAGTGTTCTTCTACACAGGTTTCTTCAGGGATGTCCCTCGACGTCTCCCATTTTGTCTTGATGGCTGCTTTGAAGATCTCCTTTGTAGTTTCATCCTTCAGTTTCCGAGTGTTGTACTTGGGTTGAGGTCTATCACCAGCTTCCTTGAAGGCTTTTAACTTGATTTCGAAGGTTCCTTGCACTAGATAGTGGTCTGAACCTACATCTGCTCCTCTTCTTGACCTTGTGTTAAGTAGACTGCGTCTCCAATAGCGTTGTTAAGATGAGAATAATGTGTGTATACATCTGTGCCACTGACTTCGGTTCTCACCCATATCACCTAGGGTCTCCAACCACTGTTGGTTCCTCTTGTCCCACCGACACAAACCACCTAGTCTGCATCGTCACCCCACATGGCTCAAACCAACAGTCAGAGACTTCATACATTGGTGCCATGTTTTAGTCTGGTCACGTTGGGCCTTTTTCCAGCCTGGACCCACCTCAGCCAACATTGTGTGACGAGGCAATCGGTGACTAGGCATACGTAGTACGTGTCCCAACCAGCCATCTCAATCGATGAAGGTTCACAACCTCGTCAACTGATTTACCTCTTCTCCCCAAAACTCTACACCTAACTTCTGCATTACTCACATGGTGTGGTGACACCACGGAATACGTCCTATACTACGAAGGCAACGGTGGTCAAACACCTGAAGCCTTTTTGTATCCTCCACTTTCAATGGCCATGTTTCACAGGCATAGAGTAGAACAGAGCGGACTGCTGTGCAGTACACGCGACCCTTAATAGACAAACGAATGTCACGGCGGCGCCATAGGTGGCGCAAATTGGCAAAAGCCAATCGAGCCTTTTGTATCCGTGCAGAAATCTCATCGGTAACTAACCCACCGGGGTTGATCCTACTTCTCAGGTAAGTGAAGTGGTCAACACACTCAACCACTTCACTCTCTATTGTTAACCGCGGTGGGGCACCGCTGAAGACCAGTCAGTCCTGGAGTAAAAATTTGCATTTGGGTGGTGAAAATCGCATCCCAAACATTCTCGAATTGCCACTCAAAGTGTTCACAAGACTCTGCATCTTGTCAGCGTCTTCACTTAACAGAACCTCTAGCCAGGTCGTGGGTGCGTACTGCCGAGGAGTCCTATACTAGTTGGATGAAACAGGTGTCCAGTACTTCGTCAACTAATAGCAGTCCATGATGAGTACTACTTCTAAATAATTTATCCTCATATTAGTAAATTAACATGAGAGAAGCAAGTTTACAAGCATCATCACATTGATATATGTTGGAAAATCTACAAGATTTTACGGGATCTAAATGGTACGGAATGGAGGTCATGAAATGAACAAGAAAATACAACTTGCGCAATACATTTCGAATAATCCAATGACACATTTACTTGTCAAGTCAATACATATTAAACCGAGGACTGGGAGAGGGGATAAATACAACAGTTAACACAAGCAGAGGATTAAAGTTTAGAAAGATGAAGACAAACAGGAAGGGTGATATAGTTTATCCTAATCTTGGTTAGAAAACAAAGTTTACCAAGCAAGGTGGGTTGTAGTGTACACGAACAAATTGTTTTTGTACACATAAAGATGGTTTAAATTTGTGTATGTATGGCTATGGGGCTTCCACAAATCTCAGAATACATCCCTGACCGTTTCAATATAAAACTTTGAAAGCTGTTTGAACATTAACTTTGTGACCTGTTTCTATGATATGTTTAGGTATAGATGAAGAGAGTCGTCTCACACCAGTGTTTATCACTGTTTCACACTCCATTTGTTTTTGAAGCCATTTAGGCGCGCATGTTCTCCTACCCTAAACTGCATGACTTGATTACTCCTCCCTATGTATGTGTGACCCCCCCCCCACACACACACAGATGTGAATTGGTAAACACAATGGGATGTGACATAATCACTGATGCAGTGTTTAGGTTTGTGTGGGGAAGTATGTGTTTTGTTTTCTCCACAATCGTAAGATTCGCCGCATACTACGTTTTGTTAATGGCTGATATCAGCTTACCTCTCAGAATGATACTATTTAGTAAATACATCACATTGCTCAGATAAACTTCGTCTTCTAATTACACTATCGATATTCATAAAAGGGATTAACTGTTTCTTTCTTCATCATTAATAGCAGCAAGGTCGCACGAAATTCTAAATTTCCGTTACAAACAGTCGATTTGTTTAACTTATCTTCGCGATGCCTCGTTACGCTATATAAACGTCTATTTTGCCATAAATTCTTATGCTTATAGTTTTGGGTACCAGAAGGACCCCACATTGATGATGTTGAGAACCTGTAGGTTTCCACATAATCATGTAATTCAAGTGTTATCATTCACAGCAATATAGATTAACGCCATTAGAATTAGATATTGTGGTGCAAAGGAATAAACATTTGAAGAAAGAGAAAAAACTGCAGACCAATGGCACTGAGTTTCTCATACTGTTCACGTCAAGATATGCAGCATTGTCAACGAGGTATATTCCACTGTTAGATGAAGTACTAGAGAAGTCAGTTGTATATGATTATTGTGAATATGTTCAGTTTAAAGTTAATAGGTGAGTTGATCTCCTGGATTCTACTATCTGTCGAGATTTTCGATGCCATCATGACCATCCAGAAATTTGGGTAGTTCGAAGATTGATATACATATATATTCATTAACAAGAACATGACATGTATCAGCGCGGAGAAGAAGCATTTCTTTTCAACGACTTCTGCACTATCAAGCTGTACAGTAGTCGTATTTATACTCGGTAAAATGACAGATAATTACACTATGGAAGAGTTACTCAGTCAAGATGCCAAAATATACAATCGGTGTAGGTGGTGGTGGTGGTATTTTGTTCAAATGGAAGAGATAGAAAATGGGTCACTGTGAATAAGGAGGGACAAATTGATAACAGGTGGTGAGATAAGAGACACATGTTGGCTGGGAATTGTAAAACGGTGATGACTAAGCTGAAACATGCAAAATAGGTCAAGGAATAAGGAATGAAGTGAAAATTGGTGATAATGATGATGCTTATAGAAGCAACAAGGAGCTCTGGGAACGAACCAACCAAGAACCTATCACGCAACAAATATGCAGGAGGAAGTGGAGATGGATTGGGCATATACATATACTCCAACAACAACAACAAACTCCAGTCACCATCAACGGGAGAATCTTAAAGGGAGTAATCTCCCTCACCTATCTAGGAAGCACTGTTTCAACTACAGGTGGCGGGACAGACGAGGATGTCAAAGTCAGAATCGGAAATGCAAGACAGGCGTTCGTTAGCCTGAAACCAGTGCGGAGATCTGCACTCAGCATGTGGAACAAGATCCGGATTTTCAACACCAACGTTAAGTCAGTGCTTCTGTGTGATGGTTGAGAGACTTGGCGCGTCACGAAAGGGATTTCCAATAAACTACAGACATTCATCAACAACTGCCTACACTAGCTCGTTACTGAAGATCAGATGGATTGCCAGAAAGAATAAGCAACAAGGTGCTTTGGGAACGAGCCAACCAAGAACCTATCACGCAACAAATATGCAGGAGGAAATGAAGATGGATTGGGCATATACTGACAAGGCCGACTGTGGACATCACGCGTCAGGCCAGTCACTCGAGTGGAATCCCCATGGGAAGCGACGAGTTGGACGTCCGAAGGTGACATGGAAGAGATCGTGCGAAGAGGAAATGAGAGCTTCTGGGCTGTCGTGGAACCAGGTTCAAAAGATCTCGGAGAACAGAGGCCACTGGAGGCGTGCTACTGAAGCCCTATGTTTCACTAGGAACCCAAGGGACTAATAATAATAATAATAGAAGAGAAGTATACCAAAGTGAACTCAAATTGACAAAATCAACAAAATGAATTATTAAGGTCAATGTAGAGAAAGTGGTTTCACAAAACGTTTTTGAATGCAAAGTTTCGCTTTGTGTTCATGTATACCTAATACTTCAGTTATCCATAGGTGGTGGAAGCGTGTAAACCTTTGGAGTAGTTCAATTTAACCTTGTAAATTATTATTTTAAAGGATGAATCTCGATGTGCTGAGTAACCTAATTCAACAAGGTGTTCACATATGATGTTTAGAAACACGTTTTCCGAAGGGTACGCCTATGACGTCCAATTTAGTCATGTTAACTTGTAGATACACACATAGATGTTGACATAAGTGGTAGCCTATCCTTCACGCATTGACGAATCAGACGGCGGCTGGAGAATATCAATCTCAGTCTAGCAGCATAGAAGCTGCTATTGATACATCTTAACAGACGACTTTTCAGCACTTCAGCTGCGGTATCTCCTTTGAATTCTAGATTCATGGTTAAAATTTTTCTTAGGGACTGTAATGGGATAGGGAGTGATTCTTTTCTTCAGATTCTTATCAATAAACCTTTTAAGGGCATCCGTTATTAGATAGTGTTGTTCTAAGAGTTTCGATTTCAGCATCCACCGCATCTTCTGAACATATTCCATAGATTCTAGAAGAACACAGTGAGTGAATGAGACTTATTTTACAACGAAGAGGTACCCAACTACTAAAGTTAGTGAACTGACCGATCCAACTATAATCCTCCAACCTAACAAAATGTTCTATCGGTATCCATCAATCGGTTACCTCATTGTCTTTCTTATTCTTGTGTGTTCAAGTTGATGAACTTTGAAAATCATTTCAGTGGATTAAGATGATGTCATGACCTATGAAAAACAGATAAAATCAGGGCAAAGCCTTCCACACAAGTGTATTGGTTTACATATCTGAAGATATTCAAACTTTGGAAGATTGTCAAGGAGTGATACGTCTGCACCTTTTTCATCGAATGTTTTCAACTATGTCACCAAGACTCCTCAACTACTGATTCCCACCGACTGCAAATAGGTGGTCTACTTATCTCCCACACCACTTAGACCAACAGTCGAAGGCTTAATCGTCTGGTGCCATGCCTTAATCCAGCCATCCTCTTCCATCTTAATTCAGCTTCCCCTAACATGACACGTAGAGGTAGGCGCTGGGTGGGTATGCACACAACACTTGTCCAAGTTACCTCAGTCGACTAAGATTCGCAGCGTCATTCACCGACTTGCCTACCTTATTTGGTACCCTTCGCCTGACTTCAACACTGTTCACAAGACCAATTCTACGAGGATATCTGTGATTAAAACTCTGTAATCACTCCATGTCTTCCACTCCCAACGACCACGTCTCACTGCCGTATAATAGGACACAACGGACTGGAGTTACAGTATACTCGTCCTTTAATTGGTGGTTAGTTGGTGCCACAAATGATGCAACTTAGCCAATACGAAATAGGCTTTTTGTATTTGAGTTGAGATTTCTCCAACAACTAGCTCGTTTGGTGGGCTGATGCGACTCCTCAAGTGAGTGAATTGGTCGACGCATTCCACCCCTCCACTGAAATTAACAGTAGCTGCAGACCAGCACTGGAACATCATCTTACATTTGATATGTGCGAAACGCGTTCAGAGGACCTTGCATTGCATCAGTGTTTTCACACAGCAGAAAAATATCCAAAGATAAGGGCGGCTAGTGATGTTACTGTAACTATTGCACAGCCAATTTCAAGTACCAAATGGTTCTCCCAACCGATAGCTGTTACCTCGACGTGGTCGTCGGGCTTGCATATCACAATGATCCGACGAGCCATGCTGGTGGAACGCCTGTTCCCTCGAAGTCCTACCATACCAGAAAGGTCTGTTGGACAGTGGTTAGACGATGTACTGTGTACGGTGTACTGTAAATTACTGCACTATAATGGGGGTCTGATAGCGAAGTCATACTGCTGTTAGCTGGATGGGGTGTGACAGCAGTAGTGTTTCCCTTGAATGACCAGCAGTGCGATGCTGATGCTGCCTTCTCAGTGGAAGGAAACGGGATGTTAGAAAGGGTCGGCCCCAAAAATAACACACTCCACCATACTCCACGATCTGCCGGGCCGGCGGTGTTGGTTCATTTGTCGTTTCTTTTCTACCACCGGCCCCAAAACAACAAAAAATCAGAATGGTCGTGCACAAAAAGCTGAGTGTGACAGGCCTCAAGCAGATGTCCGGTGGGCTCTACGGCCGCACAAATCTCTTTCAGATGCCTTAAGAAGAAATGGCTTTCCACGGTGTGGGCAGTCGGGAAGTGTCAACCGCCCTTACAACTCTATCAGCACTCAAATTTCTTGGATGGATAGATGGATCAAATGAATTTACATTAGTGGGTAAATAAATAGGAGTAAAGTAAGATTATGCAACAGCGGGAAATCAGAGATAACAACCCTCTACGTAAAACTCCCCCAAAAGGAACCGATTTTCTGTCATGCAATGAAAGTTAGTGTTGTGTAGATAAGTGCCTGGCTGATGTCATCTTCAATTGCATCTACACACAGTTCTAGGAAAAAGTTTATTTAAGAGACTGAGAGGAAGGTAACTACTAAATTTTATGAATGTGCCTAGTAGATGCATAACATACAAAAGAGTCCAGTCATACCGTCGAAATCATCAACTTACAGAAAATAGTTAGCTTGCTTTGTTTTGCTATCCATCCGGATCAACCTAGGACCGGGCATTACTGCGTAACCCTCTCTGAGTTGCCACACCTCATATCAGTAGGTCAGGTAAAAAGGCAGTGAGGCGCAAGGTGAAGATAAGAGAATGCAGTCAAAAGAAGTACAAAGTACAAAAAGAGAGAAACGAAGAGTGAGAAAGTGGTGAGATTCGGTATAGCGTTGTTAATATGAGAATAATGTGTGTATACATCTGCGCCACTGACATCGGATCTGAGCCATATCCCCTAAAGTCTCCAACCACTGGTTCCTCTTGTCCCGTGGACCCCAACCACCTAGTCTGCATCGTCACCCCACATGGCTCAAACCAATAGTCAACGACTTCATACATTGGTGTTATGTTTTAGTCTGGCCACGTCGGGCCCTTTTCCAGCCTGCACCTACTTTGGCCAGCATTGTGTGACGAGGCAACCGGTGACTAGGCATACGTAGTACGTGTCCCAACCATCTCAGTCGATGAGGCTTCATAACCTCGTCAACTGACTTATCTCTTCTCCCTCATCAAAACTCTATGCCTGACTCCTGCGCTGATCACGTGGTGTGGTGACACCGTGGAATGCGGCCTATACTACGAAGGTAACGGTGGTTAAACACTTGAAGCCTTCTTATATCTTCCATCTTCAATGGCCATGTTTCACAGTCGTGCAGTAAGTAAACAAATATCTTTATTCTCAAGTTATGAATAAAGATATTTTTTATTTATTGTAAAACAGACCGGACTGCTGTGCAATACACGTGACCCCTAGTAGACTATCGGATATCACCGCGGTGCCACAGATGGCATAAATTGGGAAAAACCAACCGAACCTCTTGTATCCGTGCCGGGGTTTCATCAACCATTGAGCCATCAGGGCTGATCCTACTTCCCAGGTAAGCGAAGTGGTTGACATACTCAACCACTCCACTCTCTATTGTTAGCCGCTGTAGGGCACCGTTGAAGACCAATCATGGAGCAATAATTTGCATTTGGGTTGTGAGAAATGCATCTCAAACATTCTCAAATTGTCACTCAAAGTGTTCAGAAGACTCTGCATGTTGTCAGCGTCTTCACTTAACAGGGCTATGTCATCTGCATATTCTAAGTCTAACGAAGATTCTCCTGTGATTAGGTCAACATCTGTGTGATCAGGCGATGAGAGGGAAACCTCCATAAGAATATTTATCATGAAATTGGAGAGGGTTGGCACCTTTGGTGGAGACCATTAGATGAGTACAAGTCACCTGACATGACACCATAGGCTGTAACAAGCTGACAAGTGTTCGAGCAGAGAGCCTTTCTTTCGGTAAACTGACTATCGCTTTACCTCTGTCTATAGAAAGTGTAATCAACAAATTTGCCGTGATTATATCGTTGCATTTTTTAAATTTTGTTTGCTCGACAGCTAAGTGGACTCATCAGCTTACTTTAGAATCTTGATGAAATTCCATAAGTCTTCTTGTGTTTTTCTTTTTTAATTTCTAGATTCTTACTCGCAAGTTTCTACACAGAATATGATCCTCTTCATTGCCTTATCAATGCATCATCAATGATCATACTGGCTGTGCTTCCAAAACTGCCACAATTTTATAGAGTTCGATTCTTTGGTATTAATCGCTGGTAGTTAATTTTCTTTTTCTGTGTATCCTTAAGCTTTTTTTTATGATGAAATGAGTTTCGGTGTCTCATGTCCTTTTTTCCTTCTGTTCAGTCTATTTTCTACAGTTGGAATCTCAGGAGATGTACTTGGAATTTAAGAATCTATGTAAATGTGTTGAACTCTCGATTTTTCATGATACTTATGCTCAAACTCTCTTTGTACCATTTACACTTGAAGTCTCTGAATATGTGTACACCGTTGTATTTTCACTGATACTTTTCAATTAGTAAATTTACTATCTTTGTGTCTACTCGATGAGCTTGAGTCCCATCAAATCCATGCTTGTTGGCCTTCGTCAATAAAGTACATCTGCAGCCTCGGAAAAATTGATGTCCCGCCTGAAGTTCGAATCGTGTCGCCTAGTGCTGAAGCTAGCAACATTACCACTGAGCTATCCAGGCCATAACTGACCTCTTTATGGAGTTCGCTGGACACATTGATTAGTGACGTGATTTCGAATCCAAAATGGGACATCAGTCCCGTCGAGATTACAGATACGCCTTGTTGACGAGAGCCAAAAAGCAGAAAACCTAGGTGAGACACGACATCCCACCGATTGCCTTCATTCAACTAACATCTGTTCTACTATATATGTTACTAAATGGATCCTGCAGTGTCGACGCTTAAATTGCCAAAGATTGCAGTTAGCGAGATCAGGAATTTGATAAGCTTCTGGAGTTGGGGATTGTAGGCCCTCTCAAGGACCCTTCGCCATCACTTCTGCAGTTGATTCACATAAGGCTATCAGCTGAGATGTGGGCGTGTGATGATTATAGAACACTGACTGAATAAACACAGTTGCTAATAGACGGCCTGCCCCTCACATATAGGATTTCAAGCACTCCGTGATTAAGGATTTTTTTTAACAATTTAGTTTTCTGTGAAAACCGACAACCAACCCCAAAGCTTCATTTTCTACTCCCTTCAGATTGTCTCAGTTCGTGTGCCCTTTGGTCTAACAGATGTTACCCAACACTTCCATAGGTCCTTAGACCAGACCCATCGTGGTTTACTTTTCGGTTAGCACATAAGTAGGCTAACTAGTAGCCAGCTCGCCCGAAATAGAACACCACTCAAGAGTACTTTTTAAAGGATTACATAGGCAATTTACTTGGGACGTGTGTTCCGTCCTATTTGGGACTCGTCAGCTGGACGTACCTGCACCCTGTTGAGTGATGCTGTGGCCACTGAGACTACTGCCAATCGGTTCGAACGCCAAAGCGTTAGTTAGAAGTAGGAATGTACGATAAAAGCCAGTTGCTTACAGGGTCCTCAAGTGGACATCTGAGGACTTTTGCGAGATCACCATTATGCAGAATTCGAATTCACCAGCTAGCTATAGTAGTGGGAATGAGATGGAGGTTGAATACTTATGCGAGTGCAACAGTGAGAGTAGAGCAGAACTGTGGCGTCTGAACTCTCGCTTTTAGGTCCTGAGGTTCAGTTGTTTCCATTTGGTTGTACTCCTGTGATACCAGAAGTCCTCCTTATGATTGTTGACGGAATAGAAGAAGCTTCCAGCGAACTGGCTTCTGTATCTCGAATCAACGGGTCACTAGTTCCAGTGGCTATTAACCTGTATACGAGCAAATGGGGAGAGAAAAGTGGTGGTTAAGAAATGAAAGCTGAGTTAGTTTCCTATGAGCTCCAACCTATTCAGAGCTTCGAGGATAGTGCTTGTCTGCCGGAAGGTTTTCTGTTGCGAAACGCAGCCTGGTTTGTCTAGGTGAGCAGTGGAGCCGGTGGTAAGATCAATGAACTTTCCGGAATTCCTGTGTGTATAGGCACCTGTAATGAAGTGCCATTCCGAAAGTAGTGTGTGAGATCGGATGGCAGGAGAAAAGAGGAGTGGAGATTAGTCATGAAGGACAATACTGCTACCAGTAATAATAAGAAGAAGGCCGGTAAATGGCGTGGAGCAGCAGGGCCACTTTGTTGGTGATCCGTACATGTTCAAAACGGGTCCATCATTCGTTTGGAAGATCGAACTGAGTTGGCTGTGGCCACCCCCTTCAGTAGGTCGTTCCATAACACAGTCTGTGAGGGGAGAAGTTGGGTACGACCCTCAAATCAGCACTTCTGTGGTACATGCGAGGAGACATCTCATGAGACTGTCTTTCATGGGACGATAATATCGTCCTGCTATGGTTGCTTATTTGATACATGATTCTGCGAACGATTATTAGATTTCCACTTTTATTTTTGTTGTATAAAGTGAAAATGTAGAGTTATCTAAGGCACTGCGTGCATTTTGCTTGTTGGTCTGACGACTGAATTTCCCGATTATTACCATACCTCGAGTGTTTAGGTCTCTCTTCAACGAAGAGGGCTGACTTAATGACTTGTTTTGAGAACTATAAGTAATAACTCGGGGGTAAGGGTGCGTTGGTGCCACCCAATTAAGTTTTTTGCGTACAGATGATTCCACGTGCCAAGAGATGCGTATGGCATGCATTGAACCTTATGTGTTCTATACTCTGTCTGGGTGGCCAAGTTACTTGACTCACCGTGTGCATGGGTTGGACATACGTGGCAAGCATGCATGAAGGTAGCCACGTACAAGACCGGCGTTAAGACTGGATCGACAGGACCACTCAGCGAAGTGACAACAACAGAGGTTATTTTATGCTTCCTAATACAATCTTATTCGGGCTAGGATTTAGCACACAATATCTCGGCTAGTTCGAGAAAGCTGACGTGGACTGGTTTCTTTGTTCTCAGTTTCAGATGGTCTTCTAATGCAGTTAGCGTTTTTACGTCACACTGGCAACCGTTCGGAATGCCATTTCGAGCAATTTGTGAAGTTTTCCTCCGGCTTCAGTATTTCCAGATGTAAACGGCTATCAAGCTTTCCAGTACCTTGGACGGTTTCGGGAGTAAAATGGCCAGTTAACATTTGCCACGGTTTTTCTTTCTCCGCTGATGAAAATGGGTAGCAAGACTGGCCATTTCCACTTTCGGAGGCGTGTTTGGCCCTAACGAACGTCTTAAGAGGTCGAATATTGGTTTTGATGGAGGTCTAGGAATGGCTTTTCAGGACCTTTGGTCGCGTCGTCGCAACCTGGTGACCTCCTGGGTGAAGTTTGGGTGGCTTCTTTCTCTGATGCTCTTCCCATTGTGAGGGGAAAATGATACCAGTAGTCACCCCCGCCGATTTTCGGATCATATACGTAAATGACAGGTTGGTCGTGACAGTAAGGCCAATGTAGAATACCCTTCCAGAACGGTGTGGGAACGGTCAAAGCTCCAGTAAATACATATAAACCAATACGTTTCATTCATCTTTTAACTCCTCAACATACCAGTCACCTCACTTTCTTTTCTATTTTCGGAGAAAATGAGCAAACGTTGAGTGTAAAATCCAGCAGCAAGTAGAGGAGCCGACAGCGAGAACCAGATAAGAAACCCAAAAATGTACTAAAGTTACCATTACTATACATGGATATGAAGAAGTCCAGACTGACAACCATGATATTATGATGACCCCAGAATTCACTTTGAGTAGGAGGCTGACTAGGCTGGTCCCATTAAAACCAGCCTAGTATGAACCATTTTCACTGTTGCGCGCAAGCGCCACTCACCAATAAAACACCTCGCGCGTTGAGAATCACCTCCAAGTGTCTATACAATAGTATGAGGGAACTTAGATGTGAGATGATGGGCTGTGACCTCTCTGTTCCCATCCTGACTTGAAAATTGTAGTCCTTGCAGGAGCGTCATAACATTTGGATACCAGTGAAACTGCAGCGAATGTAAATGCTGTGTATCTGCTTAGGAGAGACAGGGAACTCAGGGGTGAAGATACATTGCTAATGTTTATCGGTGACCATTTTAAAAGTGAACTAGCTACGAAAACTTTGCTAGCACTTTACGGTCGGATACATTTAGTACCTGGTGGGGCAGGTCTGTCGGACCCCTGCTAGCGACGTTGAACAAAATCGACAGTAACTTCGGGTAGCAACAATTGTGGGAGGGATCTCGCCCTTGTGTCTGCTACAGCAAGGCAAACTACACGACGCCGAAGTAGTATCCGTTGATAGCCCCATGGCTTAAGGAGTGGAGTTCTTTGCCGACTGGCCATTAATGGGAAGCAGTGACGGATGGTAGCGAGAGGGCTATCTGCGGAAACATTTTGCATGGTGTTAGTGGCACATGAGAAACTAAATTCACGGCTAAAATAAGGCAGCGAGCACCCCCTGACAGCCAGAGAGAAGGCATTGCGCAGATGGAGGTCCTCCAGAAAAACTCAGATCACGTTGCATATATGGTTACAAAGAGTTCATGGAACATCAAGGCGTGGTAGGATAGGAGGCCGTTTCCGCCAAGCCCTGTCAGCGGGCTAGATATTAACTTCAGGAACGCACGTCGATCCGTGACTAGAGAAAATCTACTAGACCCGCAACATGCGTCATTAGATGTCCAGTTGGACTGAACCTTTCTGGATTGGGCGCTTTTAGATCCTTTAGCATCACTTCCAACAAACAGCTGAAAATCCTGCCACCCAACCAAGCACACAGACTTCACGAAAAACCTTCATTACCAAATGTAGAAAAGCTGTACGAACAGCAGGTAACCCCTGAGATGGTTCTCGGGAAACTGCCGCATAGGAATATCCTCAGGATGCGACAACACCCGACTGTGTCGCAGAAATGTGGGAGAACTCTGTATGGTCTGCTGTACAACCTGCGGCAACACTCCTTCGAAAAACAACACCCGGCAGGAGTGGAAACATACTGTGTTCCTTCACATCTTCAAGGAAGGAGACAGGTGGAGCCCGAAGTGCTATCAACCTGAGCTACTTACGCCAGTGTTGTCAGGCGACGTGGGAGACCCGATAGAGAGACGCACCAGGGACTATTGGGGGAGAAGGCGAGTCCATCCTGGCTACCGAAAGAGCACATCCTGCGCCTCGAACCCTCTGTCAGCCTGTGACAACCGGATGGCATCGCGGACTCTCCAGGTCCCACTTCGTGTAATCTTTATAAGCTTCGTCTAGGCCTTCAAAATGGTCTAACAGGTCGCTGTTATTTCCATAGTAGCAAGGTTTGATATCACCGATCAGGTACAATCCCAGACTGCAAGGATTTCTGCACTGAAGTCAATGGGGTTTGCTCAACTTGGAGAACACCATAGCCTGGCGTATCACAAGGAGTAATTATGTGTCCTTCTCTTCTAGAGTAACCTCCCACTGAGTTTCGGTTCTCTGATTCCACTTTATGCTGATGGCAGTTGTACTGCAGGCGACCTCAGGATGCTTGGGGAGCGGGTGGATAATGAAGAACTGAAACTTGACCTAGATAAATGCTGCATCGTGTGGGATTATTGATTACCGAGAAGCTGGAAACTACCGAAAACGCCCCCCACAGCTCACGCAGCACCACACTTCATGTGCAGACAACTACGTGCTTCCACCCCGCAACCTTTCTGAAGCTCACCCAGGGGTTCTCAACGTCAGTGCATCATCATACTCGAAAAGAGGTGCGGATTGCATAGAAGTTCATGGGTGAGCTACGAAGGGTGTTGTGGGGGTTCTGCAAAAGCCATACGAATACAAACTGCAACATCTAGGCCCTCACCTTCTTACTTACCTTTGGCTACGTGGTGACTTGATAACGGCCTACAAGATACCAAGTGATTCTATTTACGCAGATAATGGAATTTCACCGAATGGTCATCATGGCGATCCTCATGGAAACCCACAGAAAGTCACCCGTCCGAAGTTGACAATCAGTGTGTACAACTTCGAGAAACGTTGACACAGCTTCGCAGTGATGTAAAGTCATGTGCCTAGCAGCTGGTATTTGGAAGAAGTGGAACCAACCATCTAATTCTGCATCATTCCAACTCAGTCACCCCCACATCGATTCTCTTGTGTTGCCACTTTCATCATAGACTACACTCGGTATTATGCCTTCCTGTAAGACGTTTTGCTGTTCCAGTGGCCACATTACTGAGAAAATCATTTTCTTTACTTCCATTGCCCCCACAATAGCCCTACCTGCTTCCTTCTTCCTCTCTCTCCCCCATACTCTCGGATAATCCACAGATTCACCCCTGTCATCATGATTTTCCACATCATCGTTTCCACCCTCCTTCCTCTAAGTCATCCGGACTTTCCTTTCCCCACGTCTTCTTTTCTTATTTCCTATCCTTCGCTCTTCTTAGTCATCCTTTCACTCTCCTTACCTCCCCCTTATGACCATCTCCGGCAACCTCGCCTTGAGGAACCCACCTACAACACGGTCCTGGGGCAAACTATCCACCTTCCCATGAATTTAGCTAACATTCAACCACCAACTGGGTCCATCAGTGCTATAGCAGGCGAGTGGGCTCGTTTACGGCGTCAAAATTCCAGTGAAACGTGGAACCGTCTCGTAAGACCTATAAGCAAGAGCCGGACATCAACTAGTTTATCCAAGCTCGTCACATATTGGCTGTGGTGTATCATAATGCCTCGGACGTTTCGGCTTATTCATATCTAGCTACCGAAGAAAAAGGTGACGTAGTAACATCCTGCGAGATCGTACATCAGACAAACTGCCTCAACAGGAAAAGTTATCTGTCTAAGTCTTGTAGGAAGCCGATGGGCACGCTTTGCCGGAATGCTAAGGTAAGGGTTAGATCTAACTTTCACAGTATGCGCGTTACTGAACGCCCTTCCGAAGGAAATAACAACAGCCACCTTGTTGACCCCTTCAGACGGATGCTCTACAAATACGTGGGCCTAAATGGCCCACCATTAAAAATCACCAGAAGTAACTGAAAGTAAATTCATCTATTCTTGTATTGCGCAGTCCTAGTATAGTCAATACGATCCTTACCTTCTCCGTATTATTACTATTAACACTTATTTTCCACAAGCATTTTCGCCTTCTCTACTCTCATTCCCTGCCCATCCCTTTTATCGCGCAACCTACATGTGCCCGCGAAGACAGAAATTGCAAAAGGCTTACTGGTTCTACCAACAGTTCTACTGATATTCCAAGGAAAACAGCCTGCAGTTTGTAATGGAAAACCTTCGGTCAGAAAGCCATTGACTCTGAAGCTTTGAGCTTGTAAAATGCGGAGGTTTCTGAAATCAGTAAAAAAGTATAACTAAGAGAAAAGAACAGATCCTCAATACCTTGAAGCCAGAGTTCAGAAACTACTAGTCTCTTCTACTCATACTACTGATTTTGCTTTTTATATATAAATCTAGCAACCTCTGAATAAAAATCACAAAGTCTGGTGGTGAAAGATATTTATACCTTTTAAATGCAAGTACTGCCAGTTAACTGAGAACTGTTCAATCTTTTGTTGTTTGTGTGAACCAAATTTTGGACGTCAGTTGTGATTACGCGCCGCTTTCGAGAAAGTTTGTCTTCGTGTTAAAGTGATGGGACACGTGGTTACGTTGGTATGGCTTGTTTGTATATCCCTCATTGGGGATGTTCTGACAGTACAAAACAACCCTGTATTCATTGGTTCTATATCTTCTCGAGATAAGGCCCATTTCAGTACAGTTTTTCAGAAACAAATTGAAGAGTCACTGTCTGATGCTCTGAAACTCTACCATTCTATGCTCGGTCTTAGTTCTCTCAGTGAAAAGATTTCAAATGTGGATTCAATCTGTTCTACACTAAATAAACCCGTCAGCAGCCCAGATTTAGCATTTTTTGCAAGTGTGGGAAAAAAACTATTAGATCCTGCAAAGTGTAAGGTAAGATGGGAATTTTTTTGACATTGTTTTTTCCACAATACATTAGGTTCATATTAATGACCTGGTGAAATTTAGTTGGAAATGTTCTTGAGACTTCACTCTACTAAGAGTTCGTTGGCTTCCGCTCAAGTTATAAGTTCTGTTTTTCGTAGATTAGGTATTCTGTTAAGTCCTCATAACTTGAAGATATTTGATTTAAAAACTTTTTAATACAGATTTAGAGATGAAAGCGATAGGGTCCCAAGAAGCAAGTTGCTGGCTTTTCCAAAAGTAAGCATCAGTACTTATCCCATTGCTGTAGTAATGTAAAACGTCGCATATGTAAATTATTGAAATGTGTAAACATTAAACCAACTCTGGCTCAAGTCAGATATTCGAATATCCACCAAAAGACGAGCATACTGCCCTGCTACCTTAACGTAATGGTCATACCTGCATATTACGGCCCAGCGAGCTACATTAGATAGAACGCGTGTTCCCTCATGGTCCTACCATGCCGGAAAGGTCTATTAGGTAGTGATAAGGCAACAGTTACCGTCACAGTAAAAATGTTAACGCTGTGATGGGATCCGAGAATAAAGTCCTACTGCTGGCTAGGGTGTGACAACGGTGAGGTGTTTCTTCTGGGTGGTTCCACCCTGATGCTGCCTTCCTTAAGAGAAGTGGAGGTTAGAAAAGGTCGACCTGAAGAATAAATAGTACTTGCTCTCAACCCTGTGGAATACCGGCGACTGATATAGATTTGGATTCGATAAAAGCTAACTAACGCTTCAGACTCTTAAAAAGACTGTATGACCGACCTCAGGCATATGTCTTTTGGTCTCTGTCGTTATGCATCAACCCTTTATTCAGGTAAGTCAAGATCTAGCTTTCGACAGTGTAGGCCGCTGGAAAGTGTCAACCGCCCTTACAACTCGATGTGCATTCAAGTCCCCTGAGATCACTGTCCACCTTTTACTTCCTTACCTTCACGCCTCTCGGTCAATATTTCCCCTCATCTCTAACTTCTTCCAGCTCTGCAGCTACTGACAACTATCTTGATTCACCAAGTACGATCACTAATCTAAAACCGCTCTCTAAACGACAGATTAAAGATTTCACTGTCCACACCTCCGTCAAATTGGCCAACAAGCCTCTCTAAGCAAAACTAGCAACTCGGATCAGGCATATGTTTGCGGTTCACTTAGCCTCACCAAACAATTACTGTGGATCCGCCAAATTCACCCTTCGAATTTCTGGAGACTCAATGGCCAATCCTCGCGATCTTCCTGGTGTAGGTATAGAATCGAGTGCCAAGGCACAGAATACTCTGCTAGACTGGATTACAGTTGACAATCCTTTATGCTGTGTTTCACTGACTGCATTTTCGAAGAAGTGAAAGGTGTCCTACTGAAAGCCAAACGTTCAGACGTGGTTGTTATAGCAGGTGATTTCAGTTCGCAATTGGATAGACTCAGGCATAAGTGCACCTTAGTGGCACTTTTGGAATCAGCCGAATGAGCGGACAACGACGTTCGCCTGCTACAACTATGCACAAAAAACCATTTATTTCTGGTCAGCACAAACTTCAGACGTAAAGAAAGACATTGTATGTCTTGGCATCCACCAACTTAGCAGTGAATACCGACAAACCATGTTGTTGTCAGTTATTGCTCGAGATGGTCAGTGGAAGATTGCCGCTTCTTCTGGAGCACGTGTTCGGACAGCAGCAACGCGTTGGTTTGAGCACGTGCATATCTGCTACTAAACCGACATGGGGAAGCTGCAACAACAAGACGATTGTGAGTGCTGTTTGACCATGAGAATACTAAGGCTTTCTTTTGGGGAGAAACTGGCTAAACAGTTATCGGACCAAAACCACATTCATCCAACAGTTTGGCGCCATCTTCACTCTGCCACCAAGACAGCGTTGAAGATCGTAGACAGCTCTTAAACAGTGGTTCAAAAGGATCAGCGGGTCTCAGCAGCTTTTTCTGAATTTACGGGATGCATGCAAACGTATCCCTGCAGGCTCCGTGTAGAATAAGGAGCAAATGCAACACAAACTTAGACTGACAAAAGGTCTACGTTATGACCGCAAACAGTAGTGGGTAGCAGAGGCTAACGAGATAGAAAAGGTAGCGGTGATAGGTAACAGTAGGTAGCTAGTTACACTTTTATGGTAACTGGGGCAAAAAAAGTCAATTATTGAGACTATAATGTAGGAAGATAGATCTGTGGTTCACTCCCAGGGGAGACGACTGGAACAGCTCAATTAGCACCCAGTTACTATTCTATTGATCCCCGCCCAGTCGGATCCTGAATGAAACATCGAGATGGGACCCTTACCACTTACAAAGGTCGAAAAGCTGCAACCAATCTAAAATGAGGTAGAGGAGAATAGTGAAACAACCCAATACTAAGGGTATTTAAGGACGGTAGTCTCAGATTACTGGCCAGGCTAACCGATATTTTCTGGTGTGTGGGAGTCACGTATGACCCTCTCTTACTGGTCTCACTGTTTCAGTGAAAAGTCCTCTTGTGATGACCATGGGGAATCATCCTGACGAACATAGTATCTAAGATCCTAGGTTGTGTAATTATTATTTAGCTGAGTAAAGCTCGGTAAGGCTAAACTCAAGAAAAACAATTAGGTTTCAACTCGAGTCTTGGTTGTATCGACCAGCTATTCATCTTCCAGTAAGTTCTACCTTTGTAGTGGGAGCTCTGTATTGTAATATCAAGTTGTCAGTAATGCAGAGGTCAGGTGTAGAGTATCAGGGAGGGGAGTTGATGAGGTTTGTGAACCATCGTCGACTAAGGTGGCTGGGATATGTGTTACACATGCCTAGTCGCCGTCTGCCTCGTTTCACAATTTTAGCTGAAATGGGTTCAGGCTGGAGAAAGGTTAAGGGCTGTCAGACTAAAAAAAAGTATCAGTTCTAGACGTTTTTGACTGTTGACTTGAGCCGTATGGGTAAGTGTAGACTCACCGGTTGGGGTCCGTGTGACAACCAAAATTGGTGGTTGGAGTCTGTTGGTTTTATGACTCAAATCGATGTGAGTGGTACAAATGTATCCACACATTATCTTCGTCTTAATCGTCACATTAAATTTCATTTCATTCCTTGCCACTCTGTTCCCACCACTTTTGACAATTTTTCCCTCTAGTTCTCCATATTTCATTCTGGCGCCTTCTCTCGTTGTGGTGGGATTTAGCAAACGTTACACAATAGTGCCAGATTATGTATTGATATCAATTGGTTGACTGACTGTTCCAGTCCACTCTGTTTTATCATACGGCTGTGAGATATGACATCTGGGAAAGGATATGAAGAGACTATAGGCTGTTGACCGTGGACACCTTCATAGCATTGCTCACATGTAATAGAACCATTGAGTGAACGATATTGAGGTTAGACGTAGGAAACTAGTCAAGGAAGGTAAGCAAGTCGATGGGGTTGTGAACCTTCACCGATTGAGATGGCTTGAATATGTGTTACACAGGCTGAGGCAATGCCTTCCTCGACATCCTTTATCAGCCGAAGTCGGATAAGACTGGATTACGAATCAGAGTGACCAGTTCATAAAGTTTTTGACTGTTAGTCTTAGCCGTGTAATGAGATGTAGACTTCTTGGTTGAGATCCTCAAGATTGTAAGAATCAATGATTTGAGACCGTTGGTGAAAATCGGTAACAAAGGAACATGTATATGGACCCTTCTTTATCGGTGGATACACTTTTGTCTACTTTAAAATCCCTCTTTCTTTGCATGCTGCTGTGAAACGTTACAACTTGAAACCGACAGATTTTTGTAGCAATTTGATTTATCTGTCTGTGGGAACGTTTGCATACATACATTCAACTTTCTTGATGAGTATAACTATGCTTAAAACATTTATTTCCCTATAGATATCGGCTCAAGAGGTGGAAAAATTGTCTCAACAATGGTTAGCTCAAGATATATCAGCTGAAAACTTATTTTATCTGATTTCATCCATGAAGAATCTTGGTATAAAAGGTTAGTTTTCTGTTTCTTTCTCACAACTGTTTCCTAATCTAGTTGATGCTAATCATATCACTTCATTGGTAAACAAAATAAAAGCCAAAGATACCAGTCCAACGACGTAAGTTTCCCCCCCCCCCATTTTTATACTAAGATTATTTTGTAACTAACTCGAATTTGTCTGAAATTTTCATTAATTTACTATCTCTGTGCATTGCTTTCAAGCGTTTACAGGGAATGAAAAAAATGGGAGGGATAAAAATATTTGAACTACACTCTCCTAACATAACCATCCATGTCTTAGAGGTTAAAAACTAGTGTTTTTGTTTAAGGGGTGTAATATATCATAACTTAAAAGTGCTTTGAAGATATTTTTTGCTTAATTTCCCTCAAAAGTCTTTATTTTACACCTAGGTAACTAACTATATATGAGTTAACATCTATTTGTCCACAAGTATTAATGTAACTATTTACCTTTGTTAGCATGTACCTGATAACATCTCATTTTGTGTAGAAGAAATCCAATATTAGCTGTATGTTAATTAGAGAGTTATTTAAAGGTTTTGGGGGAAATAGTAGAAGATGAAGTAGGTTTCAAAACCACGATCTACTATTTACTAAACACACCCTTTTAAAAATAGCTTGTTGACTATTCATCAGCATCTTAATTTTTAAATATTGATCACTCCATGAGGTTTTACCAGTGAATGCTCCTCTATTCCATCATATTCCCTACATTTTGTTTATAAGTTATGAGAATTTTGCTGCAGCGGTTACGTTTCAGTTTCTTTAGACACAGTAATTTCTCTTACATAGTGGTGGTAATATTGGTGTAGATATTTACATTGAGTATACTCTTTTGTATCTTCTTCGTATCATATTCATCATGTTTTTTGAGGTAAGTTTATTATAGCCAGTCAGGTATTAGTATACATTAGGATACAAACGGGTTCGAACACCCCGGTCTACCTACCGAGGTTTGGACAGCCAAATAGTGTTATTAGCATTCATTGTCTACTTCATGAATGTGCAAAAGCTTTCTAAGTACGTTTCAATTTGATGTGTATACTGTTTCTTACTAAAATTGGTGAAGATAGCGCTTACTTCTACAACTTTTTCTTCATTTTATTATGTACTTTTAACTTGTATTTCAACTTTTTGGTAACATTTGACACAATAAAATGATGTTTTTTTCTGCTTAACAATTGAAATATCTTTCTTGTGTTATTTTTAATAATTGTAAACTTTAAGAATTTTGTAATGTTGCAATTTTCAGGACAGCTTTTATTCTTCAAATCTTATCACAACTTGGATTGACCAAATCAGTTCTAAGTGGTTACATATCAAGTATTAATGATGTTTTGGATCAAGCGGATGAAATAAGTGGTATTCAACTGTTTGTAAGTTTTTTTTTTATCTCTTCACTTACTGAAAATATACCCTGAAATTTCTTATTCACAAACGACAAGTCGAAAAATAGATGTTACAGTAGTGTAAGAGAATTGAGAAAGTTAAACTCAGAAAAAGTATTTTCTCATAGTGTTAATACTTTCCATCTGGTATGTAATCATTCTATGGGACTTACTTGTCGATTATTATTGACTACATTATAATAAAATTCGAAATATTATTTACTCGATGATGGCTAGAAGTGAAATCTAAGGTGCGTTTTTCATCCTATTTAGGACTCTTAACCTAGATATACCTGCTTGCATCTTGGATTCCTAGTTATCTGACACCTAACTTGAGCTCAACAATAACAAACTTGAGATAACCAGACAGGTTTCAGACCTAATTAAAGGTGCATCAATCAGATTTTTCACCCTCCAATAGGGTTCTGGAACACAGAAATACCTAGCGGCCAGTGACCGGTGCTTGATATAATTGTTGAACTGAAGGCGGCATTCAACTCTGTCGACTATGGAATGTTGTAGCAGTGTCTGACTATGAAAGAAAAACCAAGCAAGTATATGATGTTTATCAAAGCTATCTCCTCGAACCCATGTAGCCGTGTAAGAGCTTGTGGAGAGTTGTCATTTGAGTTGTCCGCCAGAGATGCCCGCCCTCACCGTTCCTATTTAACCATGTTATAGACGTACAAATGAGCATAACCTTAGGTACGTCTGATTGCACAGGGTTTGGTCTACTCCCTGGAGGTCATCTAGTTTGACATGGAGTATGCAGACAATATTGTCCTGCTAGGCGAAGAGGGTGACGGTATGCAGAATCTTATGAGTTCATTGAGCAGAAATCTGAGTATGTTTGGTATGCGTTTCGCCCACACTTGCCAAATGTAAAATGATGCTTCAAGACTGACCTGCAACTACTCCAAGTTAAACAATATGAAGTGAAGTGGTGGAATGTGTTGGTCACTTCAATTTCTTCGAGATTTGCTTCATCCCAAACAGGCTGGTGGCTGACGAAATCTCAGCTTGGATACAGAAGGCCAGTTCGACATTTACCAACTTGCGTCATCTGTGGCGCCAACTGGCGAGATATCCGACTATCTATCCAAGGACAAGTATACTGCACCGCAGTGTGTTCTGTCCTGTTGTACGGCTGAGAGGCATGGCCGTTAGAAGTAGAAGAAATGAAGCCGTTGCAGGGTTTCAACCACAGGTATCCCCGTAGTACTGTTCGCGTTTGGTGGAATCATCATGTGAGCAATGTTGACGTCAGGCGAAGGATAGCAGACAAGAAAAGCAAGTCGATTGACAAGGTTGTGAACCTTACTCGACTAAGATGACTTGGATATGTGTTACACATGCCAAACCACCGACTACATTGACGTACCATGCTAAGTGATGCTGAATTAGATTGAAAGACGGTTCAAAGTGGCTAGACCAAAATGTGGCACCAATCGATCAAACCACTGACTGTTGGTGTGAATCGTGTGAGAAAATGTAGACATCCTGGTTGTTGTCAGTGCTTGAAGAATCTTGGTGACATGGTTGAGAATTGGTCGGTGACAATGGTGCAGATGTATTCACTAGCTGACATCTAAAGTTTGAATATTTGCACTAACTTTTATGTTCAAATTATTTATTGTCTCACACAACTTCATCCTCTTTGATGTCACTCTTTATCCATGCATTTGTTCTTTTTATCCTACTATAAAGTGTAGTAACTTGAGCCGATTCGGTTGTGTCGGAGGTTTTTCCTGTCTGTCAACTTGCCTGCATTTTGGGACAATATCTAGGCACCAACTTAGGGAGTTTATATGCTAATAATGACCAATCACTTCGGTCTAATATAATAGTTAACGAGAAATGACTGCTTATAGGCTTTATAATAAGTGTTTATCAGATTACTTGAACCGTTTAAGAATGCGATGCCACAATTGATATGGACAAGATATCTACGGGTTAAATGTCTACTGATGTATCTTGATTTGTGTCTGACGTCTTAACGATTACACAACTGAATTGCATAAGATGTTAAATAGTTATACCCAAACATTTTTTAAGCTAGCGAGAGAAATTGAAAAGCAATAGAAATTCCTCTCCCGACAGATAGCTGCTACCTCGACGTAGTAGTTGGGCTTGCATATCACAATGACTCAACGATTTTCCGTTAAGGGTCGCGTGTACTGCACAGCAGTCCCCTCTGTTCTACTGTATGGCTGTGAAACATGACTATTGAAGATGAAAGATATGAGAAAACTTCTGGCGTTTGACGACCGCCACCTTCGTAATATAGGCCGTATTCGGTGGTGTCACCACACCACGTGTATAATGCAGAATTGAGGTGTAGAGTCTTAGGGAGGGAGAACCTTCATCGACTGAGATGGTTGGGACACGTGTTACGTATGCCTAGTGGCCGTCTTCCTCCTCACACAATGTTGACCGAAGTAGATTCAGGCTGGATAAAGGTCCAAGATGGCCAGACTAAAACATGGCAATAATGTATGAAGTGTTTGACTTTTGGTTTAAGCTATGTGTGGCGATGCAGACTAGCCGGTTGGGGTCTGTGGAACAAGAGAAATCAGTGGTTGGAGACTTACTGTAGGTGGTGATATGGCTCAGAACCGATGTCAGTGGCGCAGATGTATACACACATTATCCTCATCTTAACGATGCTGTACCGAACCTCATCATTTTGTCATTCTTCCTTTCTCTCTTTTACTACTTTATATTTCTTTTGACTGAACTTTCCTTTCTTTATCTTCCACTTCACTGCCGTTTACTTGATGCAGCGATATGAGGTGTGGCAACTCGGACCGTTACACAGTAGTAATGCCTGGTCCTATGGTGATAATGATGATGAGAAACTTTTCTGAAGGTATCCTTTTTGATCGGTATTAATACCTTTTAACATGTGTATATGAAGTGATGCTATAGTACTAAGTAAAGTATTGAATCTGTTTGTTATGTATAATAACACTGAAATCCAATTTTTAATCCACAAAGAGTATAGACTTATTATTTATTCCAGCTTATCAAATTGTTTATACGATATATTTTAAACTTATCAAATCGGTGAATTTATGCTTACTTGAATAATTTCTTCTTTGTCTTCAGTATGATAAAGGTTTATATACAACATCATTGGTAGCAAATGGTATTGTGACATTCTTAAATGGATACGGTGAAGTTCCCAAAAATATTGAGGTAATTTTAGTATGTGACTACTTATTTATTACTCCTGCTTTTTTTAATCATTGATAATGATACTGTGTACTATGATGAAAGTGCTTAACAAAGGGTATATTGTTTATTGATTTTGGAAGCTTGTGAGGATTTATTTATTGATTTCAGGTTGGTATTTATCATGGATTGAGGCAGCGAAGATGGGACTTCAAGTGAACGTATAGAAGACAGAGGTGATGATGGTACCCAACCAACAACAACAAGCACCAATCACCATCAACGGGAAAAACCTAAAGAAAGTAGCCTCTTTCACCTATCTAGGCAGCGTCACAGACGAAGATGTCAAAGCCAGTCAGGATCGGAAAGACAGCAAGACAGGCCTTCTCGCATTAATCTAAAACCAGTATGGAGATCTTCCACACTCAGTATGTGGAACAACATCCAGATTTTCAACACTAATTCAGTCAAGTGAGTCAGTGCTTCTGTATGGCTCAGAGACTTGGCGCGTAACCAAAGGCATTTCCAATAAACTAAAGACATTCATCAACAACTATCACCTACACTGGCTCAATACTGAAGCTCAGATGGATTGTCAGAATAATAAGAATAAGCAACAAGGAACTCTGGCTGACTGGCTAGCTGGCTGGCTGGTAACGAACCAACGAGGCGACAACCTATCACTGAACAAGTATGCAGTGGAAGGAAGTGGAGATGGATTGAATTAGCATACACTGAGAAGGCCGACTGGGGAGGGACATCACGCGCCAGGCCAGGGTACCGAGTGGAATGCAAAGGGGAAACGACGAGTTGGGCATCCGAGGTGAGGGTGACACATTGAGGAGATGTTATGAGGAAGAAATGAGAGCTTGTGGGCTGTCGTGGTGACAGGTTTTGAAGATTGTAGAGAAGAGAGTGTAGTGGAGACGTGCTACTGAAGCCGTATGTTTCATTAGGAACCCAAGGGATAAATAATAATCTAATAATAATAATAATAATAATAGAATGAAAGACCCGAGTAAGGTCAATAACCTAGAAAAGCAGTCGGCAATTGTAATGCACGCGCTAACAGTACATAACCACACAATAGGGTAGGTGAGATGAAGCCACTGTACCATGTAAGTCCAATATATAATTCGGCGGAGTGAGAGATTGATTACTGAATCCCCTGTCCATTGAATCAACCAACACCCAGCATATGTAATAGAAATAACTCAGCACCTCTATACCAGAGATATGAAATATTTTACTACCAATAAAAGCAAAGCATATGAAGTGACATAACTATAAAAAGACGATATCGAAAGTGGTGTGATCATACACTGAGATATGATTATGAGCAATGATAATTTATACTGGAAACGTGGTCATCAAGTGAATAGGTAATACTGTATCAGTCACTCTGTGTTATATTAATCAACTAAACAAATTGAATATGGAATCATGTGACTAGACAGGCGTAACACATGTGTCAGCCTACTCGGAAGCATCAACTGACTTTCTTCTCCTCCTTGAAACTCAATAAGTTGTCCATGCTACCCTATAACCTCGCTCAGAACTGCATCGACTCAAGTTGTTACAATTCACAGGAGTATACAAAGAACAGAGAGTAAGCAGTTTTGAAGATTAAGGTTAGTGCAAATATTCAAACTTTTAGATGTCAGCGAGTGAATACATCTGCACCATTGTCACCGACCAATTCTCAACCATGTCACCAAGAGTCTTCAAGCACTGACAACAACCAGGATGTCTACATTTTCTCACACGATTCAGACCAACAGTCAGTGGTTTGATCGACTGGTGCCACATTTTGGTCTAGCCACTTTGAACCGTCTTTCAATCTAATTCAGCATCACTTAGCATGGTACGTCAAGGTAGTTGGTGGTTTGGCATGTGTAACACATATCCAAGTCATCTTAGTCGAATAAGGTTCACAACCTTGTCAATCGACTTGCTTTTCTTGTCTGCTATCCTTCGCCTGACATCAACATTGCTCACATGATGATTCCACCAAACGTAAGCTATGCTACATAGACATGTGATCGCTTCATGTCTTCAAAGACATATAACCGGTGTGAAAAAATCTCATAATGATATAAAACTCCAACTTTTATTGTGGCAATGAGTAGACATTTTGCTAGAAATATTATCGAAATTAAGAAAACAATTTATCATTATATGTGTATCTGTCATTAAAATCTTGTCTCTCTTGTATACCAACATAGATATTATTATTATTTGATTATTATTTATCCCTTGGGTTCCTAATGAAACATACGGCTTCAGTAGCACGTCTCCACTACACTCTCTTCTCTACAATCTTCAAAACCTGTCACCACGACAGCCCACAAGCTCTCATTTCTTCCTCATAACATCTCAATGTGTCGCCTTCACTTCGGATGCCCAACTCGTCGTTTCCCATCTAGGTTCCACTTGAGTGCCTGGCCTGGCGCGTGATGTCCCCCCTAGTCGGCCTTCTCAGTGTATGCTAATTCAATCCATCTCAACTTCCTTCCACTGCATACTTGTTCAGTGATAGGTTGTCGCCTCGTTGGTTCGTTACCAGCCAGCCAGTCAGCCAGTTAGCCAGAGTTTCTTGTTGCTTATTCTTATTATTCTGACAATCCATCTGAGCTTCAGTATTGAGCCAGTGTAGGTGATAGTTGTTGATGAATGTCTTTAGTTTGTTGGAAATGCCTTTGGTTACGCGCCAAGTCTCTGAGCCATACAGAAGCACTGACTCACTTGACTGAATTAGTGTTGAAAATCTGGATGTTGTTCCACATACTGAGTGTGGAAGATCTCCATACTGGTTTTAGGTTAATGCGAGAAGGCCTGTCTTGCTGTCTTTCCGATCCTGACTGGTTTTGACATCGTCGTCTGTGCCGCTGCCTGTAGTTGAAATGATGCTGCCTAGATAGGTGAAACAGGCTACTTCCTTTAAGTTTCTCCTGTTGATAGTCGTATTCCCACTACTACTATGGGGTATATGTATTAACGTCCAAAGTGAGGATTCGGGCAAAAAGACGACACAATGTTGAATAGAAATGCATACAGCGGGAGAACATTATAAAGAATGAGATGCAAAAGGGCAGGAATGTTGGGAATCTAGGGGCATTGGACAACTGTATCATATGAGTATGGAACTCCTGAGCAATTCGCACCCGTGATCCCTTACTCCAAGGTTCGAACCCACGACCTTCAGGTTCCGTGGTCAGGATATTACCATTGAGCTAGCCACTGGGTCGGAATCCCATGGTCAATATTTCCAACTTCAGTCAGTTCGCCATATAGCGTGTTCATCGCCCAATGTTATTGTTGAGTATTTGTCCTCACGGCCACCCAGTTTGCTTCACCGGTTACCACTTCTTATTGAGACTTTGAGAATCACCTCTCAAAGCTAGTCACCAATAAGCATTAGATCAATTGAATTTCGTGGTTTGTCGGGATTTAGTTGTCACGGGTGCTCACTGCTGTGGAGTCCTATATCGGGATGAAACATCTAGCTGTCCAGTGCTTTCAAGTTTTTAATGTCCCTCCAACTGATATCAGTCGATGATGGATGCGAACTTGACAAATCACTAAATCCCCATAAACCGCCAAATTAAATTCATTGTATTTTCTCAGTAAACTATATCTGGTGCTTCATTGGACTTCTCCGCATTGATGTCTGCTATCCTGTTGAAGATACCTTTAGCAGCAGTATTTGAGGTTAAAGATATCGAAACGTTTCTAAAAGAAATACAAGAGAGCTGTAAAGTTTGTGGGGTTCAACAAGCGACAGTAGAAGCTGGAGATCTTGAAGTCGAAGGTGAATAGCTAGGCAGTGTATGGTGAGATGAAGGTGACTCTGAGGACTCCGCTATTGATGGAGTTTCGATGACGTAGTGAATAGGATGCAGACTATGCAGGAGTTCAGAATTGCGAACACTGGACGCGCGGATAAAGACCACTTAGGTTTAGTGGTGAAACTCACAAATTGTTCACTATTCAATGAAGAGAAATTCAATGGAACAACAGTTTTTTTTTGTTGTTGTTGTTAAGAAAATACAATGAATAATGATAAAATTACTCAACCTTTCAATATGATTTCTATTTACAAACTATTTCTTCTTCTGCACCTCACCGTTTATATTTCTCTCCAGCATTGCTCGAATCCTCACCAGTCAGTCGATATAACTTTCGATACCTCTGTACATACTACTTACATAGCTTCCTATAAGAGCAGCTATCACTATACTACTACTATTCAGGAACATCTCAGTCGTCTTTTTGTATAGTATATTGTATTCACTACTGAATAATGTTGCTCTACTTGTTGCTGTGATATAATGCTCTTATGCGGTCTCTCTTTTTTTTTGTGTATGTGTGTGTATATGTGTTAATAGGACAAACTCGTTAAGTTATTCAATTACCTGTACGCCTATCGTCAGACCACGAATACGCGTGCTGCTGCCTATATGGTTGCTGCTTTTAAATCCTTAGCTGATAGTACAGTGATGGTAAGTTGTTTTTTTCCGTTTAGATTGCAAGTGACCTTTTTTTTCTTCAGTAAATGACTGTATAGAGAGGTTAATCATTTTCTATGTTTTTGTATGAATTCTATCATGACTATTTGAAAAAAAGTATCATTAACAAAGTCCCCGTGTGCCTTGTAAATTTGGCTCAACTGGGCCACTTGGACTGAAGTAGATGAGAGAGGCGAAAGGGGGGGAGAGAGAGTCGTCATCATCAATATCAACATAGGACCAGATATTACCACTTAATGGTCCGAGTTGCCACACCTCATATCACTACATCAAGTAGAAAGGCAGTGAAGTGGAAGGTGAAGAAAAGAAAATTCAGTCAAAAGGAAGAATGAGAGAATGGTGAGATTCGGTATAGCATCGTTAAGATGAGGATAATGTGTGTGTGTATACATCTGCACCACTGACATCGGTTCTCATCCATATCACCTGCAGTCAGTCTCCAATCATTGGTTTCTCTTGTCCCAGGGACCCCAACCACCAAGTCTATACCGCCCTTCATAGCTCAAACCAACAGTCAGAGACTTCATGGATGTTTTAGTCTCGCCACCTCGGGCCTTTTTCCAGCCTGAACCTACATCGGGGGAGAGTGCGAAATGCGAATCCCATTGTTTAAAAATTCCTAAACCAATGAACCATATCTTCACGGATATAACTAGTCTTATTAGATTGCATGTATAGAGGTGGTGGTTGGCAGGACTTGGGGCTGTTTAGTACACTGTCCTTTGGACAACTCAGAAATTCATCAGATATACTCAACCATATTTTCTATAGAAAACATGATAGACTGTAAGTCATAGTTATTATGAGTGTAAATGATAATAAGTCGTTGCTCCAGTTGAAGTAGGCTGTGATGAATTTGAATCCATTACCGTATAGTTGATGGTCAGATGTCTTCACCACTAAGGTGGTAAAATGAAGAACTTAGCGACCACTTTAGGTCTGTTAACTGATTAGTCTGTGGGACATTATTTAAGGTATAGGAACTAGTGATAATGTCCGCTTCCTCATAACTAAACTGTTATGATATTCTGAGCTTCTTTTGTAGTTCTGTAGTGTTTATAAGGGGGACTTACTTTCAGGAAGGCACCTAGTTGGACCTGAATAAGACGCGTAGATGTCAGTCCTCAAACTCTCCTTGAAGTTGAAAAGGCTGTGTCGAACCTGAAACTATGCAGAGCAGCAGAACCTGACAGTTTTCAAAGAGTGAAATAGGAAATTGCTAATTATAATGATGGAGTTACTAGGGAGTGTATGAGAATCAGAGGTAGTCCCATCAGATTGGTCTGGTTCACTGATCATCCCAGTTTATAAGAAGGGGGAGGAATTTTCTTGTGATAACCATGGGCGAATTAGCTTGTGTCGAAGATCTTAGGGTCCATAGTTATCCGATGCCTAGCTGGAAGTAGAGGAAACCAGACAGGTTTTAGACATAGACGAGGGTGCATCGATCATAGTTTTACCCTTCCACGATTCCTTGAACACATGTATACTTAGCAGCTAGTGGCCGATGCTGGATATAATTGTTGAAGTGAAGGCGGCATTCGACTCTATTGACTATGAGGTGTTGTAGCATTGTCTAACTGTGAAGAGAGTATCAAGCAAGTATATCATGCTTATCAAAACTCTCCACTTGAACTCACAGTTGTGTAAGAACTTATGGAGAGTTGTCATGTGAGTTGATAACAACTAGTGTTGTCCGCCAGGGATGCCTACTGTCACCGTTCCTATTTAACCTTGTTATAGACGTAAAAATGAGTTCACAGGGTTTGATCTACTCCCTGAAGGTTATGTGGTTAACATGGAGTATGCAGACAATATTGTCCTGCTAGGCGAAGAGGGTGACGGTATGCAGAATCTTATGAGGTTTGTTGAGCAAAAATCTGAGTATGTTTGGTATATGTATCGCTTGCACCTTGAGGATTGGACTGTATGCACCGACCTTTAGTTTAAGCATGAATAATGAAGTGGTGGAATGTGTTGACCACTTCACTAGCTTGGAGATCCGTTCGGCACTTACCGACTTACGTCACCTCTGATGCTGGCGAGATGTCTGACCATGTAATAAAGAACGAGTATGTACAAGGTTAAGAAACTATTTATTAACGGTAGGAGAATTGATAAGGCTACAGGGTTTTGGTCACTTATGTGTTCATAGCATTACTTGGGTGCGGTGGTATCACCATGTAAGCAATATCGAGATTAGACATAGGGTACTGGGCAAGAAGGGCAATTTAGTCGATAGAGTTGTATACCCTCAGTGACGTAGGTGGATTGGATAGTCTTGTGCATGTCAAACCACCACCCCTTCCCTACATAGACGTGCTAACTTAACCGAAACAGAATTGAATTGGAACAAGGCTAAATAGTGGGGGGGGGGGAGGGTTAATCTAAGACATAGTACCAGTCCATGAAGTCTATGACTATTGGTCTTAACCATGTAGTGAGATGTAGACTGCTTGACTGAAGTCCTCAATGTTGATGATAGGGATCTGTGGTTTGCGACTCTTGACGATATAGTTGAAAACCTGTCACAAGGGCATAGAGGTATTCACTCTTTCACACCTTCGAAAGTTTGAATATTTTCTCTAACCATAATTCTTTCTTCTTAGTCTCTACTTCTATACACTTTTTCCTACTTTGATATCATTCTTTTTCTATCCACCTGTTCTTATATCAGTATGAAGCGCGACGACTTCAGTTGGCATGCTTTTATCCAGGTTCTACCTTAGTTCATTTATCATTTATAAAGATTTCCAAGTATTCAGTGATTGTCTGGTTCGATCTTATTATTGCTTACTTTCCACACTCTTCTGGAAGTATATGCGTGTATCTGTAGCTCAGAGGTTTAAGGAGATGACATTCCACTAGTAGTGGGTCATGTACTCGAACCAAGCCTCCACCTACTGAGGTTTGGGCAGCAGACAAGTAGTATAACCAATAACCTCTAACCAACAGATGTGGCCTATTGCCTACTATCACACTAATGTTCACTAGGTTGCTGAGTGCTTTTCGCTTTTGGACATCAATGCACTACATTGATTTAGAAGTTAGTATATTTAATAACCAGAAAATATCTGAAAACGATGTTATATTCATCTTGGTCATCATCATCATTATCAACATAGGACCAGGCATTACTGCGTAACGGTCCGAGTTGCCACACCTCATATCAGCACATCAAGTAAAAAGGTAGTGAGGTGAAGGATGAAGATAAGTGAATGCAGTCAAAAGAAATATGGAGTACGAGAAGAAAGGAAAGAGGAGTGACAAAATGGTGAGATTCGGTATAGCGTTGTTTAGATGAGGATAATGTGTGTATACATCTGTGCCACTGACTTCGGTTCTCACCCATATCACCTAGGGTCTCCAACCACTGTTGGTTCCTCTTGTCCCACCGACCCCAACCACCTAGTCTACATCGTCACCCCACATGGCTTAAACCAACAGTCAGAGACTTCATACATTGGTGTCATGTTTTAGTCTGGCCACCTCAGGCCTTTTTCCAGCCTCGACCCACCTCAGCCAACATTGTGTGACGAGGCAATCGGTGACTAGGCATACGTAGTACGTGTCCCAACCATCTCAGTTGATGAAGGTTCACAACCTCGTCAACTGACTTACCTCTTCTCCCCAAAACTCTACACCTAACTTCTGCATTACTCACGTGGTGTGGTGACACCACGGAATACGTCCTATACTACGAAGGAAACAGTGGTCAAACACCTGAAGCCTTTTTGTATCCTCCACTTTCAATGGCCATGTTTCACAGGCATAGAGTAGAACAGAGCGGACTGGTGTGCAGTGACTAGCATATAATTCCAGGAGGCACGTCTCGTCTTATTTGGAACTCGTCAGTTGGATGCACCTGCACCCCAGTGATTGATGATGCTTTTCCCACAGAGGTTCGCTTCAATCACCAGAGCGTTTGGCTTACAAGCACATCCAGTTGATGAGTCTCACATAGGACAAAACGCGCATCTTGGATCCATCGGCTAGTCATCAAGATCATGAATATCCGACAGTATTGAAGCATCCGCATAGAAGCCCAGATGTAGAGCAATTTGGCCCTGTATAGCAGTAGGAAATTACAAGTAACATTTCTATAATATCTAATTCATTATATTCCTTCCTTTATTCCTACTTGTCATATTTAACTCATCATTCAAATTATTTTCAGTTACCTATTGTAATTGAATCGTCAGTTGGAATCATTGAAGATTTAGGTCACACTTTACCTTCAGTCGTAACAGTCGATCGAAGAAATCCAAATTTAAGTTTACGCTTAAAGCATTTTTGGACTGGTGCTTATCTGAAATCAAGCGAATTCAATTTGAAAGCTAATGATCTCTTTACTACTGATAAGAAAAATGGCAAAGATCAGGTCTTAGTTGGATCATCTGATCGAGGATTGTTCAAACAAGATGAGAAAAAGTAAAATTTTATCATATTAACTGTATGTAATATATTTAAATATTACCTATAGTCAGTCATTATTTTGTAGCATCTACATATAAGTGTAAAATGAACCAATCAGCGTTCAATATCTTAAACAGACTTGTTGTCTCTCCGAGAACTGGTTCGGAATCATGCTCCTATCCACCCTAAGCAAATTATTAAGCCGCATCATCTTGGAGAGACTAAAAAAAATGCTGTGGATTCAAAATTACGACTAGAACAGGCTAGTTGACTGGCTGGCTGGTTTCAGGAAGAATAAATAATGTGTGGATCAAATTGTAAAGCTATGCTACGCATCATTATCAATGAATAGAGCATAGAAAGGCAGACAACTGGATCTCTACCTCAACTTCATCGACTTTGGAAAGGCTTTCGATAGCGTCAACTGACAAGTAATTTAGCAGCTGTTGCTTCAACACTACAGAATGTGTGTGTGTCAGAAACCTTTATCAACCTCATTCATCAGCTATACGGTGATGCTACATGCCAAGTGATTCACAATGGGAAGCTCAGTGATGTCTTTGAAGTGAAGACAAGAGTAAGACAAGGTTGCCGCCTACTGTCACCGATCATCTTCGTGATTGTGGTCGACTGGATCATGCAAGAAACAACTGTGAAAAGATTGGCATACACTGCCTGTTTGACCAATGAAAAGACCCTAGAAGATTTGGATTTCACCCATGATGATTTATGTCTTATGTTGCACAAACTCGAAGATGTTCAGGCCAAAAATAACAAGTTGGCAAAAGAGTCAGCGAATGGACAGCGAAGACGGGACTTCCTTCAGGTGAACGTAGGGAAGACTGAGGTGATGAAGATACCCAACCAACAACATCAACAACAAGCACCATGAACGGGAGAAATCTAAAACAAGTTGTTTCTTTTACCTACGTAGGCAGCATTGTTTCAAATAGAGACAGCACAGGCACAGATTAACATGTCAAAACCAGGATCGGGAAGACAGCAAGACAGGCCTTCGTTTATTAATCATCTGAAGTAATCAGTATGGAGATCTACTTCACTGCACTGTACTCAGCATTAAGTGTGAAACAAGATCCGGATTTTCAACAGTAAGGTAGTCAAGTTTAGTGCTTCTATGTGATGGTCGAGAGACTTGGCGGGTTACGTAAAGCATTTTCAATAAACTGCAGACATCATACATGAACAGTTGCTGCCTACGCTTGTGCAATACTGAAGATAGGATGGCCAGAAAGAATAAGCAAGGAGGAACTCTCGCTGGCTGGCTGGCTGACAACGAACCAACGAAGCAAGAACCTATCACTGAACAAATATGCACTGGAAGGAAGTGGAGATGGATTGAATTGGCATACACTGAGAAGACCGTTTAGAGACATCACGCCGTCGAGTGGAACCCAAATGGTGAAGGACGTGTTGGATGTCCGAGGCGAGGGTGACATGGAAGAGATGGTGTAAGGAAGAAATGGACGAAATATTCTACTACAAAACCTAAGGGACAAATAATAAAAATAATAATGCTGTCATGAAACGAAAAAAGCGCAAAATAAGGTTTGAATTTTACTATGAAACTATGTACATAATACAAGTTAGCTTCTTAGGGATCAGACATCCCCATCAATGCTTTAAAAGTGACACATGGATACTCGTGGATTCCATAAACACATATCCATTTTTTATTAAAATGAAATTTCAAGTTCTTATTCATCGTAGACTGACTGACATCAGTTGGAGGAACAAAGGAAACCTGGGAGCACTGGACAGCTGTTTCGTCCTAGTATGGGACTCCTCAGCAGTGCGCACCCACGACCTCACTAGCAGGGACCGAACCCGCAACCTTCAGGTTCCGCGGCCAGCGCGTTACCATTGAGCCACCGGGTCAGATTCCAATGCTCCATATTCCCAACTTCTGTTAGCTCACGATATATAGCGCAACCGCCACCCAATGTCATCGCTGAGTGGCTCAATGGTAACGCGCTGGCCGCGGAACCTGAAGGTCGCGGGTTCGGTCCCTGCTGGTGAGGTCGTGGGTGCGCACTGCTGAGGAGTCCCATACTAGGACGAAACAGTTGTCCAGTGCTCCCAGGTTTCCTTTGTTCCTCCAACTGATGTCAGTCAGTCTACGATGAATAACAACTTGAAATAATTCCAAAATCTTCACAACTCCCTCAAAATTTAAAATGAAATTGTACTATTCATACTGTTGTATCATTTCTTTAGAGAATAATAAATTTGTTATATAATTTTTAATTTTCAGCAATATATTTCAACTTTCATTGATTTCCGATACCAAAACTGTTTCAATCTTATCAGGGAATTATGGATTGGAAATAACTGTAGTCAGTAAAAAGGCTAATGATCATCGTAAACTTTTGGGAGTTAATAATGTCCAGGTGAGATATATTATTAATCAGTTTGGATATAAGTGAACAATATTATTTTCAGTTAGCTGTCATCAGGCGTTATGCCACTATTGTTTACTTCTGTTAAATCATGATATATAGGGCAACTATCACCCAAGGCCTTCAGTGGTCAAGTGAAGAATCATACCCGAGTTCCGTATACGTGTTTCAGAGACACAGCATATATGCATACCTCAAGATTCTTTGAGAGTTGTGGAGAGCTATGCTTGCCATCTGATTTGGCATAAGGTTCAAATGTTGACAGTTCCACTACCGGAACCGACGTAGGGTATTATGAAACCAGGAATTGTATTTTTCTGGCTTAGATCGTTGGCAAATGTAGCAGAATGAGAGGTTAAGGAAGCTGCAAGAGGTTTAATATTGGCATAGGGAAGTGAAGGTGATAAGAAGATGAAGATAAGGAAGGTAAATTGTGTTTATGAGTTTTGTACAATACTGGGAGTATATTGTGGTCGATACCTCGCTGCTACTCACAGCCTTAAAGGTTAGTTCTCCTTGAGGTACCTGACAAAGAAAAGTGATTGTATGCTCGTGGAACCCAAGAGATATCTACTTGAGGCTGGTTACACGACCTTTTTAGAAGTTTGAGGGTCTAGTTTATTAGTTTCGACTATGAACTCATATCGCCGGCACCAGTATTTCATGGGATAAACAAGAGTGTGCTATTTTTCAAGTCGACGTTTTCTACAGCCTTTTCCCATAATGAAGACAGATCAGTGTTACACTACTGGCCTTACTGCTGTCATACCTCATCCAATCAACAGTAGGATTTCACCTTAGAATCCCCATCATAGCGTAAACATGTACACTATGACAGTAACTGCTTTCTGCCTTACCACTATCAAGGACCTTGAGGGAAAAAGAGTTCTAGCCAGTGTAGAACTTGTTGGATTATTTTCATATGTAAGACCAACCACTACATCAAGATATCAACTATCGGTCGTACGTAGTACCACCGACTCTTACATACATGAAATGCAAGTCTACCTATTAAGTAGATGTCTCGCAATTAAATTGTTAAGCTACATTCAATCATAAAAGCAAGTGAATTTTCCGCCTATCAACTGATTCTCATCTAATAATACACTAACATGATACTACTCGAAATTGAACGATAAACGGTGATGTATATTTAAACTGATTTCAAATGCTTGTTGTTATCATCAACATTTAAGACCATGCATTACTGTGTAACAATGGTTCAAGTTACCACATCGAGTAGTAACAAGGCAATGAAATGGATGATGAAGAAGGGGAAAAAAATCAATCAAAAGGAGTAGAAAGTAATAAAAGAGAGGAAGGAGAAAATGATAAAATTAAGTATAGCATGACTGACATCGATTCTGAGCCATATCGTCACCTAGAGTCTCCGCTTACTGGTTCCCCTTATCCTTATCCTATGGACCTCAATCGGCTAGCCTACATTGACTTGAACAAACAGTCAAGCACTTCATCCATTGATACCATGTTTGTTTTAGTCTGGCCACCCTGGTGTCTATTGTTTAATACTAGTTCGAAACTACTTAAGATTGAACTAGTGTATGTAACTGTTTCTGTCGAGTGACTCAGTAGGTGTGTAAACTTGTAGTCATTTTAACAATTCGATGTTATTTATATTTTCAATTTTCAATGGTACAACTGGAAAGTGGTGTAGTAAGCAATGGGTTACATATGTTATTGTTGGGGAGCCCCACCTCATTGGGGTGGGGCTGGGTTCGAACCCAAGATTCATCAGTCGGAATGCCTAGACTAATGAGTATAAGTGAACAGTTCCAAGTCAAATATATTCAAACTATAAGTTCTTCAATGTGTTTGGCTTGTGAATCTCCGTCGCTGATTGAACTGAATTGATCGACGACTATTGGTACATAGGCTCCTGTGTAAGTGCCTTATTATTACCAGTATTTTCAAATCTGATGTTGATAATGAATCGTAGTTAACAATGCGATCTAGGATAGGCATTTCGTCTACTTAGGACTCATCAGCCAGATATACTTGTTTCCTAGTGAGTGATGTGATTGATGCACAGTTCAAGCCTTGGTAGAAACAACAGTCACTAGGAGGCAAGGGCGTCGTGGATTCAACTGCTAGCCCCTGTTCATCATTAATATAACAAGTTCTTTGTTAACACTAAGCAAAACTGTATTAATAATATTATACTCCGTCTTTTTGTAGCGTTTCAGTTTTATCGCTACAATATTACATAATTTTTGACGTGATTTATATGTGAAGCTCTACGTATACATAGTGTTGTTTATATATAGGCATGTTTATTAATGTTGGTTTATGTATGATTTTCTTTTTGTAGGTTCCTATACGTGTGGTAACAGATGTGAAAATTTCTAAAATTACTGTTACTCTACAAGATAATTCACATGAACGTCATATTTCAGATATCAGGTAAAAACTTGTAAAACTTGACTTCTTACACATTGGGTTAATGATTAACCCCCAGCACATATGTTAATTCAATTTTGAAAGAGTGGACAATATTTGTAGCTCAAGTCGATTGTCTTGGTTGTATTGTGTTCTCTGAGGAGAGGGGTTATTTAATTGTGATTTTTCATCCCATTCGACAGTTAATCCGTTGGTCTATGTCTCCGACACTCTTCGGTAGAACATACTGACCTAGACACTCATGTAGAAAGAATAGTTGTTCTTTTGTAGAAGCTTGCCTTTTGAAGAAGTTCTTCTCCCATCTTCGAACAACGTGAAGCGTGTTACACTCGTATAATTTTGAAATAGTGGAGATGGTGGTGGTGAATGGTCTTGGTTGTATTGTGTTCTCTGAGGAGAGGGGTTATTTAATTGTGATTTTTCATCTTATTCGACAGTTAATCCGTTGGTCTATGTCTCCGACACTCTTCGGTAGAACATACTGACCTAGACACTCATGTAGAAAGAATAGTTGTTCTTTTGTAGAAGCTTGCCTTTTGAAGAAGTTCTTCTCCCATCTTCGAACAACGTGAAGCGTGTTACACTCGTATAATTTGAAATAGTGGAGATGGTGGTGGTGAATGGTCTTGGTTGTATTGTGTTCTCTGAGGAGAGGGGTTATTTAATTGTGATTTTTCATCTTATTCGACAGTTAATCCGTTGGTCTATGTCTCCGACACTCTTCGGTAGAACATACTGACCTAGACACTCATGTAGAAAGAATAGTTGTTCTTTTGTAGAAGCTTGCCTTTTGAAGAAGTTCTTCTCCCATCTCCGAACAACGTGAAGCGTGTTACGCTCGTATAATTTTGAAATAGTGGAGATGGTGGTGGTGAATGGTCTTGGTTGTATTGTGTTCTCTGAGGAGAGGGGTTATTTAATGGTCATGAAGCTTTCATCGTCTTGCTAGACAGCGACATCATTAGCACTAACTTCAGTATGAAGTGAGCTGTCAATATCTCTCAGTGAGTGATTTGGATTTCCTATGTGGACAACACTTTTGTCATCATTCAACAAGATGATATAGAAAACATCCACAGTTTGATGAACAACGTTTTTCAATGACATCAAATTAACAATGGAGAAAGAGTCAAACAACCAACTACCATTCCTGGATGTTTTAGTCAGTAAGCTGAAAACCCAAGTGTACAGAAAACCGATGCACACATCAAATCTCTAACTATGGTGGTAACAACCAAACAACGCGCAAAATTAGTTGCGTGCAGACTCTATTCAAAAGAGCGAGAGTACACTACAGTAGAACAACTTGACGGAGAGACGAAGAAAAATTAGTTGATGTGCACCCCAAAGAAGAACGGCTACCGACGAAACTTTATCAGAAGATGCCTATCGCATACATCAGCAACTACAAAGTCATCGACAGAAATCAATAAACACATCATCCTATTATACATGAGGAATATATCAGAAATCACAACCAGATTAATGAGACCACTTGGAGTTGTTGTGGCCACTGATAAACCAACAAATTCCCTCCGAAGACAATTATGCAAACCAAAGGATGCGACAACCACAGAAGACGAACCGAATATCACTACCAAAATCAACTGGAATAACTGTAGTCAACACTACATTGGAGAGAGTGGTCGCCCCACCTTCGCCTTCGTCTTCATGAACACCGACTGGCTATTAAATGCCACGACATTTCGTCACTCACTTCAATGCACATGGATAACAACTATGGACATGAATTGAATTTTGATAATGTAGAACGGAGATAGGAAAGACAAAGAATATGATGAGAGAATTCCTAGAAGCTTGGCATTCAGTTAAGTCAGTCAGCAATCAAGGGAGATGTATCGACATAAACCGCAATCTATCAATCAATGAGAAAAATGATAAACGACAAAAAGGTGAGAGTGAAGCAGAGGAATAGCCAAGAGGAGTCAGTCATGGAGTCAGTGAATGACACAACAATCGAAGGAAACAACCAATCAGAGGCCACATCGTCAATGTAAGCCACTAAATCACTGACATAGAGATGTTGACAGCTCACTTTAGTATGAGGTTAGTGGTGATGATGTTGCCGTCTAGCAAGACGATGAAAGCTTCACGACGATTAAACAACCCTCTCCTTGGAGAACACAATACAACCAAGATAACTCAATTTCGTTGTTATCATTGATAGTTTGGTGTATTTGTTTAGCGAGATCATGCAGTTCACATGAACATCAGTTCAACTGTATTATAATTATTTGTGCGTTGGCTTCCTAGTGGAACATAGGGCGCTTCACTCTATTCTGTGCAGTCTTCTTAACCTGGCTTCACGACTACCCATCAGCTTTCATTTCTTCCTTACATGATCTCCTCCATGTCACCCTCGGATGCCCAACTCTTTGTTTCTCATTTGACTTCGACTCGACGGCCTCGCCTTGGTACGTAATGTCTCCGAATAGTTTTCTCAATATATGCCCAATCCATCTCCATTGTTCAGCTATTATTCGATACTTTTAGAAATGATCAGTTTAGATTTGATTGGTTTAAAGTTGTTTTTACTTTGAACAGTGAGATTCTGTAGAGAAATGTGAATCGATAGTTTATCCAACCTCCAGTGAACAATATAAAAGCCAACAACAACTTATTGGTGTCAATATAACGCCAGATTTCTTTTTTAAATCTGTTAGTAGTATGTATTGTTTTAGTTCTAAAATTGATTACTGACACCATGATGAATACTACTTCTAAATTTTAAAAGAAATCCCCATTCATCTCAAAAATACATTACTGTATAGTGCTCATTAGTGACTTTCTTCCAGATGGATATTAGGAAGGTGTAATGAGAAGCCATGACCTGTGGGGTCAACCAAACCAGAAGTAAAGTGGATGCTAACTGAAGACCTTATGTGATAAATACGCTATGTCGTGAATTGACAGAAGTTGGAAATTGTGAACCACTGGAAACCGACCCAGTAACTGAATGGTTAATGGGTTCGCTGTGAAACCTGAAGGTCCTGAGTTCGATCCCTGTCCGGTGGGGTCGTGGGTGCGTACTGCTAAGGAGTCCCATACTAGTTGGATGAAACAAGTGTCCAGTGCTCCCAGATTTCCAATGGTTCCCCAACTGATGTCAGTCCATAATGAATACTACTTCCGATTACTTTTAATCTCATCGCTTTTCAACTGTGACCCTCTTAGCGCATGCATAATATGACCTCAAGGAATAAGTGTTGTTATAAGCAATTCAATTTAACAGAAAGAAAGGTACTAACAACATTATAACCTTTTAGAATAATTTCAACGACTGTTATCGAGAGTAATGTCTATTGATCAAGTTGAAAAAAAGCACCTATAACCCTCCCTCCCTCCCCCCCCCACCACCATATAAAAGACTTAAGCCTACTATTCCAGTTTCTTTTATTTCAACTTTCAAACGTGAGCCATTGAATATTGACCCAGTGGGTCAATGGTAACGTGCTGGCTGCAAAACCTGAGAGTCTTGGGTTCAATCTCTGGAGGGTGGGGGGTCATGGGTGTACACTGTTCAGGAGTCGTATACTAGAATGAAACAGTTAGCTGTTCAGTGCTTTCAGGTTTCCAATGTTTCTCTTACTGATGTCATTCCATGATGAATATCAACTTGAAATCTTTTTATTCTAAACATTAGGTGACAAAATTTAATTTTCAAAAAAACTCATGTTAGATTAGAGTGTCGACCATTTCACTTACTTGGGAAGTTGTATCAGCCCGCCGAATGGCTGATGGCTGACGGAATCTAAGCTCCGATATAGAAGGCCCATTTAGCATGTACCAACTTGCATCATCTGTGGAGTAGTCGACTAGCGAGAACGTGTATACTGCTGCACATTTCGTTTTGTTCTGTTGTACAGTTATGAGACATAGTCGTTAAAAGTTGAAGGAATGAACTGATCATAGTGTTTTAATCATACATGTCTTTGGAGCATTGCTTGTGTTTTGTGGAGTCACCGTGTGAGTAGTGTTTAAATCAGGCGAAGGGTATTAGGCAAGGTGGAGGAGTCTGCTGTCTGATGGCTTGGATATGTGTTGGGTATGCTGATTTACCGTCTATCTCAATGTGCTAGGGGAAAAATTTATTGAGCTGGAAGAGCGTTCAGGGTGACCAGCCTGAGACATGGCACCAGTTGGTGAAATCTCTGATTATTGGTCGGAGCAGTGTAAGGAGTTGTCGACTATCTGACTAACGTCAGTGGTTGAGGACTCTTGGTGATATGATTAGAAGTCGGTCTCAATGGCCGAGGTGTATTCACTCCTAGACGTCTTCTAAAGCTTGATAATGTGCATATTCTCATGGAGGTCTTCCTCTCGTCACCTGATTACACAAACGTTGACTTAATCAAAGGAGAATTTTCATTAGACCTAGAATATGCAGATGACATAGTCCTGTTAGGTGAAGACACTGACAAGATGCAGAGTCTTCTGAACACTTTCAATGGAAATTTGAGAATGTTCCAGATGCGCTTCTCATCACCCAAATGCGAATCGTTGCTCCACGATTCGTCTTCATCGGTGCCCCACCACGGCTAACAACAGAGTGAGTGTAGTGGTTGGATGTGTTGACCATTTCACTTACCTAGGAAGTGGGATCAGTCCTGGTGCGTTGGTCAGTGAGTGGCCGATGAGATCTCGGCATGAATACAGAAAGGTGAATTGGCTTTTGACAACTGACGCGACATGTGGCGCCACCTTGATATCCGATTATCTGTTAATGGTCGCGTGTATTGCACATGGATAGCAGTTCGATCTGTTCTACTGTATGACTGTGAAACATGTCCATTGAAGGTGGAAGACATGAGAAGCCTGGCTGGGGCAAGTGTTTGACTAGCGTTGTCTCCGTAGTATAGACTGTATTGTATGGGGTCATCACATCACGTGAGTAATTCAGAAGTCAGTTATAAAGTTAGAGGTTAGTTGATACGGTTGTAAACCTTCATGGACTGAGGTGGCTAACTGGGACATGCGTTAGGTATGTGTAGTGGCGGTCTTCCTCATCACACAGTGTTTGTCGAAGTAGGTTGGGGCTAGAAAAAGGCTCTTTGCTCTGGAGCAGACTAAAACATGATATGAATGTATGAAGTGTTTGTTTGAGTGATGTAGGGTGGAGGCGATGTAGACTAGGTGGTTGGGGTCTGAGGGACAAGAGAAACGAGTAATTGGAGACAGAGTGTATGTGGTGATGTGGCTGAGAACCGATGTCAGTGGTGCAGATGTAGCCCCACACACATTATCTTCATTTTAACGACTTTATACCGAATCTTACCATTTTGTCACTATTCCTTACGCAGTAATCCCTAGTCGTATGTTGATTTTGACGATGATGATGATGATGACAATGTGTACTCTCTCACACAACTTTCTCTACCTTGATATCACTCTTTTTCTATCCAGCTGTTATTTTTTTGCTACAATTGTGAAATGTGACAACTTGAAGTGAGGTACTTGAGTTCACGGTTCCGCATTGATTCCATCTGTTTGTCTATCTGTTCATCAAGTGAATTCCTGCCTCTTAAGAGCAGACATATATCTGTAGAAACTCGAGCAATGATTGAAGTGTAACTATCTAGGTCGTAAGTTTATAACTCAGTCTGTGATATACGATTAACTCTACTTACCTACACTTTTTGTATACCTGCCTATAAGCACAGTTAGTTATCCACTTGTCTCTTCAATTGTTATTTGCCTGAAATAACCTTTTTGTCGATTTGTTATGTCACTCGTCTAGTTGTTAAATGTCTTAAGCAGGTGATTCTTCTGATTCAATCTTAAAACTTATCTTAGCTATACTTGCCTAGTCTCCTACATTCAATTCACCCACATAATAAGCTAGGCAATTCTACCCTTCTCTGTAATCATGTCTAACAGAACATAAAGTCTGGTATGGTTATTGTCCATGTTACATTTTAGGCGATCTGATTCATTTGTATTTGTACAAGTTAATTAACGACAACGGTCCAAGTTGCCACATTTCACCTCATATCATTATATCTAGTAACAAGGTAATACACATGGCTGATGAAGAAGGAAGAAAACTCGGTCAAAAGGAGTAGAAAGAAGTAAAAGAGAGGTAAGAAAAGGTGAGAAAATGATGAGATCGGGATAAAGATAATGTGTGTGGGGATATATCTGCGCCACTGACATCGGTTCTCAGCCATATCACCACCTAGAGTCAATCCTGCAGACCTCAACGGGCTAGTCTGTATCGTCCTACATGCCTCAAGCCAACAGTCAAACACTTCATACATTTATGTCATGTTTTACTCTGGCCACCTGGGGCTTTTTTCCAGTCCGAATCTACTTCTGCCAATATTGTGTGACGAGGCAGACGATGGCTAGATACATGTAACACCATGTCCCAGCCAGCCATCTCAGTCGATGAAGGTTCACAACCGTGTCAACTAATTTACCTCTTCTCCCTACCTAAAACTATACACTTGACTTCTGCGTTACTCACATGATGTGGTGGCACTACGGAATACAGCCTATACTACGAAGACAACGGTGGTCAAACACTTGAAGCCTTCTCATGTCTTCCATCTTCAATGGCCATGTTTCATAGCCATAGAGTGGAACAGAGCGGACTGCTGTGCAACAGACAATTGAATATGATGGCGTCGCCATGAATGGCGTAAGTTAGTACAAGCCAATGGGGCCTTTTGTATTGGTAGAGAGCTTTCATCGGTCACTGACCAACCCATCATGGCTAATATATTCTACTCATCATAGGTACGATTATAATCGACTTATTTGAGTAAAATGGGACGTGTGTTGATGCTAATTTATGATGAGTGGGTTTAACTTGTCTTTCGTGATTCTCTTTGTTGGTTTGTTTGTTTTGGCGATCCAGTTTATGCATTCCGCTCCTTCCTTTTTAGTACTTATTGTTGGTGGGTATTTTCACAGGCTAACCAAGATAAGGTGATTATGTAATAAATTAACACACACACACACAGACACCTTAGTCATGACATCAGGAAGGAAATATAGATATGTATTGTATTCGCGAGGTAATTCTATCACCTTGTCTGGTTGTAATTTTGTCGGTTCAGTGTTGACGCTAAGCGTATTGGTCTCGTATATACTTGCCTAGTCTGGTATGTTCCGATCAATCCACCCACCCGTAGAGCCCCATGATTCGACACCCGCCTGCAACCTCATATAACAGAACACAAAATGAGTATCTATTTCCACCGATCTGATTTGTCCGCGTATACCATTAAACTAGCTGTCTATATCACATCATGATCTATACAGGTAGAACAACCAATTGATTTCAGTCCAAAAAATAAGATAATACCTAATAATGCACTGATTATTTCCGAACTATAAGTCATACTGCCTTTGAAGTGGAGACTGAAGTAAAACAACGCTGTCTAATATCACCCATGATATTCCTGATTGTAGTGGACTGGATCATGCAACAAACAGTGAGGAGCGAGAAGAAGGAGATACGCTGGACCGCGGAAAAAACCTCGAAGATTTAGATTTCGCCAATGATGACTTGTGTCTAATGTCACACAAGCTTGAAGATCTACTGGCGAAAACTAATAAGTTGACAGAAGAGGCATGGCAGAGCAGCGAAGGGAGACGGGACTTCAAGTGAACGTAGAGAAGACAAAGGTGATGAAGATACCCAACCAACAACAACAAGCACCAATCGCCATCAACGGGAGAAACTTCAAGGAAGTAGCCTGTTTCACCTACCTAGACAGCACTGTCTCAACCGCAGATGGCACAGACGAGGACGTCAAAACCAGGGTCGGAAAGACAACAAGACAGGCGTTTATTAACGTGAAACTAATGTGGACATCTACTGCACTCAGCATAAAGCGTCAACAATATCCGGATTTTCAACACCAACGTCAAGTCAATGCTTCTATATGGTTCAGAGACTTGGCGCATTACGAAAGGGATTTCCATCAAAGTACAGATATTCATCAATAACTGCCTACGCTGGCTCGATACTGAAGCTCAGATGGATTGTCAGAATAATAAGAATAAGCAACGAGGAACTCTGCTTGGCTGGTAACGAACCAACGAGGCAAGAACCTATCACTGAACAAATATGCAGTGGAAGGAAGTGGAGATGGATTGAATTGGCATACACTGAGAAGGCCGACTGGGGACATCACGTGCCAAGCCAGGGTACCGAGCGGAACTGAGATGGGGAACGACGAGTTGGGCATCCGCGATGAGAATGACATGGAGGAAGAAATGAGAGCTTGTGGGCTGTCATGGCGACAGGTTTTGAAGATTGTAGAGAAGAGAGTGTAATGGAGACGTGCTACTGAAGCCCTATGTTGCACTAAGAACCCAAAGGATAAATTATAATAATAATAAGTCATACATAAATGGATGAAGTAGGGGGTCGATCGAAAGCTCTTGAATCATATGAGCTATACAAATTGAGTCGTGCGCAGATTTACTTTTAAAATGAATAAGGACCATTAAATTCCGACCCAGTATGGCTCTATGGTAACGCTCTGGCCATAGAACATGAAGGTCAAGGGTTCGATCTCTGGAAGGTGGGATCATGGTTGTGCACTGATGAAGAGCCTGATATTAGTACGAAACAGTTATTTGTCCATTGTTCTCAGATTTCCAATATTTCTCTAACTGATATCATTCTATGGTGAATATCAACTTGAGGAATAGAATAATAACATTTATCTTTTAGATGATTGAAATTTCCCCAGTTTTCTTGATAAAATTAATCTTCTTTTGATTGTTTATTAATCTTTTTTTAAGCTTTGCATATATAAACACTTTTTTTTAAAAAATTTATATGCTATTCTCTTGAAATTTAGCCTAACACCTGGTGTAACCTATAAGGCGTCAACAGTTACTGGTGCTATCAGTTTAGAAATTGGCCAACAGATAACAATTGATATACATCTTACAGATAATGATAACAACTCATTGACAGCACATCAAGTTTTTGTTCAGCTTACACATGAAAAAACCCTACAGTCTATCACTTATATTTGTACTGAAATGATTGAAGATAAACAATCCGGTAAAAAAAGTTATCATTTATTCCTTGTAAGTGATTAGAGTAATATTGATATATGCATATTGTAACCTAATGTATCCTAAAATATGATTAGCGTTCTTCTTGACTTTCTTCTCAATCAACTGTTAGTACTTTTTTTAACAACTTAGAAATCTTTTTTTCAGTTTCATTCTATAAAAAAAAAAGAGAAAGTTTACTAAGGTTGGCATGATAAAGAATATTTCGATGGTGTGTGATATGTTCTCTAAGTTGGATGATGCTTTCCTCGTCATCATCTCCACGAATGGCTTACTAGTTTGTCCTGGATAGGATTGGTCATCCTGTTTGCATCCGTCTACCAGTGACGTCTGTTCTCTGAGATCTTTTGAACCTGGTTCCACGACAGCCCAGAAGCTCTCATTTCTTCCTCACATCATCTCCTACATGTCACCCTCATCTCCAACGTCCAACTCGTCGCTTCCCATGGGGATTCCACTCGAGTGACTGGCCTGACGCATGATGTCCCCAGTCGGCCTTCTCAGTGTATGCCAATTCAATCCATCTCAACTTCCTTCTGCATATTTGTTGAGCGATAGGTTCTGGGTTGGTTCGTTACCAGAGCTCCTTGTTGCTTATCCTTATTATTCTGGCTATCTGATCTTCAGTAGCGAGCCAGCGTAAGCAGTTGTTGATGAATGTCTGTAGTTTGTTGGAAATCTCTTTCGTAACGTGCCAAGTCTCTCAACCATCACACAGAAGCACTGACTTGATGTTGGTGTTCAAAATCCATATCTTGTTCCACATGCTGAGTGCAGAAGATCTCCACACTGGTTTCAGGCTAATGAACGCCTGTCTTGCTTTTCCGATTCTGACTTTTACATCCTCGTCTGTGTCTGTGCCGTCTGTAGTTGAAACAGTGCTTCCTAGATAGGTGAAGGAGGTTACTTCCTTTTAGTTTCTCCCGTTGATGGTGATGGTGATTGGAGTTTGTTGTTGTTGGAGTTTTTGGTGTGGTGTCTTCATCGCCTCTGTCTTCTCTATATTCACTTGAAGTCCCATCTTCGCTGCCTCTTCTGTCAGCTTGTTAGTTTTTGCCTGTAGATCTTCAAGTTTATGTGACATCAGGCACAAGTCATCGTTGGCGAAATCCAAGTCTTCTAGGTTCTTTTCCTCAGTCCAGGCAGCGTATCCCCCTCTTCTCACTGCTCCCCACTGTTTGCTGCATGATCCAGTCCAGTCGACCACAATCAGGAATATCATGGGGGATAGTAAGCAACCTTGTTTCACTCCTGTTTTCACTTCACTCGAAAGGCGTCACTGAACTTGTCATTGTGAATTACTTGTCATGTGGTGTCTTCATATAGTTGTTGAATGAGTCTGGTAAAGGTTTGCGGTACTCCGTAGTAATGAAGCAGTTTCCAAATTACTTCTCGATCGACGCTAGGTCAGCAAAATAACCAATCAGAATAAACATGGAGATAATGACACATGACCTTGACAGAAACAACCAATCATATACAAGACAATCTAACTTCTATCTCTGAAGTTTATACTGATGATGCCTCCACTGAGGATAATATTCTGGATCATTTGAATGAGCATTACAGACAGTTTAAACGTTTTTTTTCTTTCTCTTATTCAACATACAGGATCCAGATGTGTCTGCAGCTGAATTCGATTACCTTTCAGGAGTATATAAAGCAGAACTGTTTGTCGGTGATTCACTCATTAAAACTCCACTCATTTGGCATATGGTAAGTATATTTTCCAATATCAAGTTATTATATTTTACTCTCTCTCTATATATATATATATATATATATATAAAATTTCCTATAATTCAGAAGTGGTTGAGTGTGTTGACCACTTCACCTACCTGGGAAGTAGGATCAACCCTGGTGGGTTAGTTGCCGATGAAATTTCTGCACGGATACAAAAGGCTCGGTTGGTTTTTGCCAATTTATGCCATCTGTGGCACCGCCGTGATATTCGTTTGTCTATTAAGGGTCGCGTGTACTGCACAGCAGTCCGCTCTGTTCTACTCTATGGCTGTGAAACACGGCCATTGAAAGTGGAGGATACAAAAAGGCTTCAGGTGTTTGACCATTGTTGCCTTCGTAGTATAGGCCACATTTCGTGGTGTCACCACACCACGTGAGTAATGCAGAAGTTAGGTGTAGAGTTTTGGGGAGAAGAGGTAAATCAGTCGACGAGGTTGTGAACCTTCATCGACTGAGATGGTTGGGACACGTACTACGTATGCCTAGTCACCGATTGCCTCGTCACACAATGTTGGCTGAGGTGGGTCGAGGCTGGAAAAAGGGTGGAGGTGGCCAGACTAAAACATGACACCAATGTATGAAGTCTCTGACTGTTGGTTTAGGCCATGTGGGGTCACGATGCAGACTAGGTGGTTGGGGTCGGTGGGACAAGAGGAACCAACAGTGGTTGGAGACCCTAGGTGATATGGGTGAGAACCGAAGTCAGTGGCACAGATGTATACACACATTATCCTCATCTAAACAACGCTATACCGAATCTCACCATTTTGTCACTCCTCTTTCCTTTCTTCTCGTACTTTATATTTCTTTTGACTGCATTCACTTATGTTCATTCTTCACCTCACTACCTTTTTACTTGATGTGCTGATATGAGGTGTGGCAAGTGGGGACCGTTACGCAGTAATGCCTGGTCCTATGTTGATAATGATGATGATAATTTTATTCATATTATTGCTGTTTTTTTTAAATATTTTTTTAAATCTAGTTTAATTTAGAACTTTATTTCGTTGGTGAAGCTGGTCAAGAAACTAAGCATCGTATTGCTCAAGCTACAGATATTTCACGTCAACAATCATCTTCTCCAGCTGCTTCTAAACGTGCATTCAGTCCTAATGCTATCATAGGATTTGGACCTACAACAGCTAAGCTAGAAATTGAGCACATATTCCGTGCTCCAGAGAAACGAGCTCCAGTTATTTTAGCTCTTACATTTACTGTTCTATGCTTATTACCACTTCTTGGATTGTTGATTGTTGTAAGTTCCAGTTTCACTATCCCTTTTCTATATCATTACTTGAACCTCATAGCTAAAAGATTGAGCTAAAAACTGGATAGTCTCTAGTTCGAACCCTATCGCTGTTCAATTTTTCTTTCGCCTCCAATCATTACTTACGTCATATCTACTATCTCACATAGCTGAAATCACCTGTGTAGAATGTGTTCAAGTCAATGAAGTTGATCTTTTAACCAGGCCAAGTACAGTGATACTTCAAAGTATTTTTAAATCAGAGAGAAGTAGGATACGAACGAAATGGAACTCAGCAGTCAACTGTAGTTATGTGTGTACACTGAGCAACAAGCCTTGATAGCTGGAGTAAGATTTCAACTCCATAATTTACTGATTGAAAGTGTTAATCGATCACTCACATTAATGAACACTTAATAAAGGAGACAGTATCTTTAACGCCTAACTTATGTTTTAATTACTACTCATGTTCCCAACGTTGACCTATATAGATGTCTGATCCTTAGTGTTCAACTCTAACTGTTGTTTATCGATCAAATTTGTAACACAATAGTAGAAAACTATGGATCATTAGTTTATGGGTTACTCGTTCGAATCCCGTTCCAACTAGATAGTATTATTTACCTTTATATAATAGATGTGAATTCATTCCCTGTTGCATAGATGTATACAAGATTACTGAGTTCATTTTCAATTGAATCATTTATATCGTATTTCGGTTATCAGTAGTAGTACTATTAGTATCAATAATGGCTTGCAGTATTGTTTACCACATGACGTTTTAGACACAGTTTCTTGTCTATAGTTACACTAATTTAGTCAAGTAATAAATCCTGTTTCACTGGTATATTGAGCAAGCAAACTCACGTTGTAAATATCCTCTTCGGTTATGCATTGTCTATTCTTTTCCTCCTTACTTATTTGAAATCTCTGCACGGATTCAAAAGGCTCGATTGGCTTTTGACAACTGACGCCACATGTGGTGCCACCTTGATATCCGATTATCTGTTAAGGGTCGCGTGTACTGCACATGGACAGCAGTTCGATCTGTTCTACTCTATGACTGTGAAACATGGCCATTAAAGGTGGAAGACATGAGAAGCCTGGCTGGGGCAGGTGTTTGACTACCGTTGTCTCCGTAGTATAGGCTGTATTGCATGGGGTCATCACACCATGTGAGTAATTCAGAAGTCAGTTATAAAGTTAGAGGTTAGTTGATACGGTTGTAAACCTTCATGGACTGAGATGGCTAACTGGGATATGTGTTAGGTATGTGTAGTGGCCGTCTTCCTCATCACACAATGTTTGTCGAAGTAGGTTCAGACTGGAAAAAGGCTCTTTGCTCTGGAGTAGACTAAAACATGATATGAATGTATGAAGTGTTTGAGTGTTTGTTTGAGTGATGTAGGGTGGAGGCGATGTAGAGTAGGTGGTTGGGGTCTGAGGGACAAGAGAAACGAGTAATTGGAGACAGAGTGTATGTGGTGATGTGGCTGAGAACCGATGTCAGTGGAGCAGATGTATCCCCACATGCTATACCGAATCTCACCACTTTCTCATTCTTCCTTTCTCTATTTTACTACTTTATATTTCCCGTTGACTGAATTTTCTTTCCATCATCTTCCACTTCACTGTCTATTTATTTGATGTACTGATATGAGAGGTGTGACAACTCGGACCATTAGGTGGTAATGCCTGGTCCTATATTGAGTCGGATGGATAGATGGACGGTGGCTTGTGACGTTAATAGATATGGCTTAAAATGCCCTTCTACTCATCATTCTCTTCTTATTCTGTTTCTCTTTTTATCCATTACCCATTCCTTAATGTCTACGCAATGTTCTTATGCTATTTTGTGTATCCCATTTCTTGGTGTCCTTACTATACCATAATAATAATAAAACGGATTTATCCATTTTATCATCAAGGTTTCTTTTGTTTAAGACATAATATAGTTCATTTCTTCTCTTTATTTCTACACAGTGGATGGTTATCGGCTTCAATGTGTCCAACTTCAAGTTTTCAATGTCCAACATTATATTTCATGCTGGTCTAATATGTAAGTTTATTGACTTTCTTTTTGTATTCATCGGTTCTCCTAAATGTTCATTCAGGTTTTAAAGATAGTTGACAGCATTCTGCGCATTGATTACTGTACGTGGGGGGGAGGAGGAGCAGCTAATTCATATGATATGTGCATAAACCAGGGTTCGATCTCATGAATTAATGAATAAGAGTCTATTACATGACCCAATCGACTACAACTCTATTGTTACATTCCGATAGCTGCTACCTTGACGTGGTGGTCGGGCTTGCACATCACAATGACCCAACGAGGTATGTTGGTGGTATACTTGTTCCCTTGAGGTCCTACCATACCAGAAAGGTCTGTTGGATAGTGGTTAGATAGAAAGCAGTTACCGGTGCGGTGTAAATTGCTGCACTATTATGCGGGTCTGAGGGCAAAGTCGTACTGCTGTTAACTGGATGGGGTGTGACAGCAGTAAGGTGTTTCCCTTGGATGACCAGCAGTGCGATGCTGATGCTGCCTTTTCAGTGGAAGGGAACGGGATGTTAGAAAAAGTCAGCCCCAAAAATAACACTCCACCATACCCCACGATCTGCCGGGCTGGTGGGGTTGGTTCATTTGTCGTTTCCTTTAGACCATCCGGACCCAAAAATACAAAAGTTCAAAATAATCATACTCAAAAGACTACGTGTGATAGGCCTCAAGCATATATCCGATGGGCTCTACGGTCGCACAAATCTCTTTCATGTATCTTGAGAAGAAATAGCCTTCCACGGTGTGGGCAGCCGGGAAGTGTCAACTGCCCTCACAACTCTGTCAGCACTCAAGTTTCTTCTGACTGTTGATATTGATTGGTTGATTGACTTGTACTTTCAAAAAATAAACTTTCCTAGTTTAGATAACCGGAAGTAACTGCAACCATCAAGCAATATACAAATTTCTAACGATTATAACAATATAAGTCCCATCAGTGTTATTATTATTATTATTATTATTATTATTATTATTATTATTATTATTATTATTATTATTATTTAGAAGTAGTATTCATCATGGACTAACATCAGTTGGGGAACCATTGGAAATCTGGGAGCGCTGGACACTTGTTTCGTCCTAGTATGGGACTCCTCAGCAGTACGCACCCACGACCTGGCTAGAGGTCGAACTCAGGACCTTCAGGTTTCACGGCGAACACATTAGCCATTCAGCCACTCGGTCAGTCGGTTTACAATGGTTCACAACTTTCAACTTCTGTCAATTCACGACATAGCGCGACTGTCATCCAAGGTCTTCAGTTAGCATCCACTTCACTTCCGGCTGGTTGACCCCACAGGTCACGGCTTCCCATTAGAACTTCCTAACATCCATCTAGAAGCAAGTCACTAATGAGCAGAGCACTATAGAGTAATGTATTTTTGAGATGAATGGGGATTTTTAATTTAGAAGTAGTACTCATCATGGACTGAGGAGTCCCATACTAGGACGAAACAGCTGTCCAGTGCTCGCAGATTTTCAATGGTTCCCCAACTGATGTCAGTCCATGATGAATACTACTTCTAAATTAAAAATCCCCATTCATCTCAAAAATACATTATTATTATTATTTGTCCCTTGGGTTCCTAGTGGAACATAGGGCTTCGGTAACACGTCTCTATTTCACTCTCTTCTCTGCAGTCTTTTTAACCTGGCTACACGACTGCCTATCAGCTTTCATTTCTTCCTCACACCATCTCGTTTATGTCACCGTCGGACGCCAAAATCATCGTTTCGCATGCGGGTTCCACTGGACAGCCTGGTCTGACGCGTGATGTCCCCAAACAGTCCTCTCAGTGTACGTCCAGTCCATCTCCACTTCCTTGTAGTGCATATTTGTTGGGCGATGGGGGTTGTTTGTTGGTTCCTTGCCAGAGTTCCTTGTTGCTTATTGTTTCTGGTTATCTGATCTTCAGTAACGAGCCAGCGTAGGCGGCAGTTGTTGATGAATGTCTCTAGTTTGTTGGAAATGTTTTTCGTAACACGCCAAGTATGTGAACCATCACATAGAAGCACTGACTTGACTGACATTAGTGTTGAAAGTCCACATCTTGTTCTTTATGCTGATTATTTCAGATTGATGAAGGTAGGTTTGTCTTGCTTTTCCGATCCTAGCTTTGACGTCCCCATCTGTGCGTATGCCGCCTGTAGTTGAAACGATGTTGCCTAAACTAGATAGGTGAAAGAGACAACTTCCTTTATGTTTCTCCTGTTGATGATGATTAGTGCTTGTTGTTGTTGTTGTTGGTTGGGTACCTTCATCACCTCTGTTTACTGCATGATCCAGTGCAGTCGATCATAGTCATGAAGATCATGGGTGATAGTAGGCGGCAGCCTTGTCTTACTCCTGTCTTCACTTCACTTCGAAGGCATCACTAAGCTTTCGATTGTGGATGACTTGGCATATGGCGTCTTCACATGGCTGTTGAATGAGATTGATAACGAATTGTGGCACTCACTGTGTAGTGTTGAAGGAGTAGCTGGCCAATTACTTCTCGGTTGATGCTGTCAAAGGCCTTTTCAAAATCGATGAAGTGGAGATAGAGATCCAGTTGACTGCCATTCTATTATTCTGTTCTATGATGATGCATAGCTTTACAATTTGATCCAGACATAATTTGTTCTTCTTGAAGCCAGCCAACTAGCCTGTTCCAGTCAGTATTAACGTTTGACTAAATAATCATTTCTATCATGTTATATATTGAACAGTAATTGATTCGAAACAATTTTCTTCTACTCTTTCGTCTTTTCAGCTATTTGTTATCTATACTTTGTCTATTGGTGTCGACTGGATATGTTTACAACTCTTGGCTATTTAACTATTCTGGGTATACCAACTTTTTTAGCTGGTCATTGTGTTCTACGAGGTCAAGTGATTGCTAAGAAGACGACAACATCTGTTGGTACTACTTCACAACAGGCGTATAATATGAAAAAGTGAATATAGCTTGAATACTTTATAATTATTAGTGCCCTTTTTTATTTCCCCCCTCCTGTTTCTGTTCTTGCTTATATCATCTATCCAATAGTTCTCATTATTTTGTTATCTAATAGGGTATAAATTGTTTTTGTAATCATGTTATGTATGTGTGTAAAAAGTAGGGGGGAAATACTCACAGTTTTATACTATGCTTAACATATTTTAATCTTTCTTCTATTAAACTGTTCATTGGGATGAAATTGATTTGTTTCTAGTTGTGATGTTTTCTCTGAGTGATTGATTACAGTATTACGTCATCTATGCATCTGAGTCAACCTAGGACCAAGGATTACCACCTAATGGTCCGAGTTGTCACACCTCATATCAATACATCAAGTAACGAATGAGAGAATGATGAGATTCGGTATAGCGTGTGGGGCTAAATCTGTACCACTGACATCGGTTCTCAGCCATATCACCACATACACTCTGTCTCCAAATACTCGTCTCTCTTGTCCCAAAGACCCCAACCACCTACTCTACATCGCCTCCACCCTACATCACTCAAACAAACACTTCATACATTCATATCATGTTTTAGTCTACTCCAGAGCAAAGAGCCTTTTTCCAGTCTGAACCTACTTCGACAAATATTGTGTGATGAGGAAGACGGCCACTACACATACCTAACACATATCCCAGTTAGCCATCTCAGTCCATGAAGGTTTACAACCGTGTCAACTAACCTCTAACTTTATAACTGACTTCTGAATTACTCACGTGTGTGATGACCCCATACAATACAGCGTATACTACGGAGACAACGGTAGTCAAACACCTGCCCCAGCCAGGCTTCTCATGTCTTCCACCTTCAATGGCCATGTTTCACAGTCATACAGTAGAACAGATCGAACTGTTGTCCATGTGCAGTACACGCGACCCTTAACAGATAATCAGATATCACGGTGGCGCCACATGTCGCATCAGTTGTCAAAAGCCAATTCACCTTTCTGTATTCATGCCGAGATCTCATCGGCCACTCACTGACCAACGCACCAGGACTGATCCCGCTTCCTAGGTAAGTGAAGTGGTCAACACATCCAACCATTACACTCACTCTATTGTTAGCCGTGGTGGGGCACCGTTGAAGACGAATCGTGAAGCAACGATTTGCATTTGGGTGATGAGAAGCGCATCTGGAACATTCTCAAATTTCATTGAAAGTATTCAGAAGACTCTGCATCTTGTCAGTGTCTTCACCTAACAGGACTATGTCATCTGCATATTATACTATTATGTTATTATTAGACCTTTCCGTTCCTAATGGAACATAGGGCTTCAGTAGCACGTCTCCAGTGAACTCTGTTCTCTGAAATCTTTTCAACCTGGCTCCACGACAGCCCACAAGCTCTCATTTCCTCCTCGCACGATCTCCTCCATGTCACCCTCATCTCCAACGTCCAACTCGTCGCTTCCCATGGGGATTCCACTCGAGTGACTGGCCTGACGCATGATGTCCCCAGTTGGCCTTCTCAGTGTATGCCAATTCAATCCATCTCCACTTCCTCCTGCATATTTGTTGAGCGATAGGTTCTCGCCTTGTTGTTTCATTGCGTGGCCAGAGTTCCTTGTTGCTTATTCTTGTTATTCTGGCCATCTCATCTTCAGTATCGAGCCAGCGTAAGCAGTTGTTGATGAATGTCTGTAGTTTGTTGGAAATCTCTTTCGTAACGCGCCAAGTCTCTGAGCCATACACAAGCACTGACTTGACTGAAATGGTGTTGAAAATCCACATCTTGTTCCACATGCTGAGTGCAGATGATCTCCACACTGGTTTCAGGCTAATGAACGCCTGTCTTGCTGTTTTTCCGATTCTGACTTTCACATCCTCGTCTATGTCTGTGCCGTCTGTAGTTGAAACAGTGCTTCCTAGATAAGTGAAGGAGGTTACTTCCTTTAAGTTTCTCCCGTTCATGGTGATGGTGATTGGAGTTTGTTGTTGTTGTTGTTGGTGGTGCGGTATCTTCATCACCTGTGTCTTCTCTATATTTACCTGAAGTCCCGTCTTCGCCGCCTTGCCTCTTCTGCCAAGTTGTTAGTTTTTGCCTGCAGATCTTCAAGTTTATGTGACATCAGGCACAAGTCATCGTTGGCGAAATCCAGATCTTCTATTATCTTTTCCGCAGTCCAGCCAGCGTATCCCCTGTTCTCACAGCTCCCCACTGTTTGCTGCATGATCCAGTCCAGTCGACCACAATCAGGAATATCATGGGGGATAGTAGGCGACCTTGTTTCACTTCTGTCTTCACTTCACTCGAAAGGCGTCACTGAGCTTCCCATTGTGAATTACTTGTCATGTGGCGTCTTCATATAGCTGCTGTTGAATGAGTCTGATAAAGGTTTGTGGTACTCTGTAGTAATGAAGCAGTTTCCAAATTACCTCGCCTGGTTGACTAGATCACTAGTTACTAGCCGGTCCTAAGCCCGGGTAAAGAGGGAAGGTTGCGCATAGGGCTAGCAACCCTACCCCGTAAAACAAATCTAACCGCTAAAGAAACTTCAAAGCACAAACGATATATAGAAATAATAACGAAATTATTCCTCGCTGGAATCGGAGAGGCGAAATGACGCCAGTTGGTGATAGCCTTCTGCATATTCTAGGTCTAATAAAAATTCTCCTTTGATTAAGTCAACGTTTGTGTAATCAGGTGACGAAAGGAAGACCTCCATAAGAATATCTATGATAAAATTCAATAAGAATAGGGAGAGTTGCGCATTCTTGACGGATACCACTCGATGAGCATAGATCCCCTGGTTATCTCAGCGTAGGCTCTAACACGCCCACAATTGTTCGAGTATAGTATAGTGATGTACTTACTTGGCACGCCTCTCAGTGAGAGACATTGTCATGAAACTTCTCGATCAACGGAGTCAAATGCCGCCTTCAGGTCGAGAAATACAACTATATTGTCAGGAGTTGGTTAGTGTGACTGTGTTTCAGAACCTGGCGCAGTGTGAATACTTAGTCGATACATCCGTGGCCTGGGAAGTGTTATTTATTTACTTAATGGCGTTTCCAGTATAAATTATCATTGGTTATTGGTAGTAAAGTCCTCCATATCTCTGATATTGGTTGTGTTATGTCATTCTTTTTGCATGTACTGGATGTTGGCTGATTCGGTGAACAAGAGTTCAGTAATCCATTTCCCTCTCTGTCTGTACACCTAATTATATTGTCGGACTTAAGTACAGTGTTTGTGTGTTAATGGCACCATTAAGGTTCATATAAACCAAGTTATCCCATTAGGCGCATAGTTGACTTCAGAAATACCCCAGCATATGAACTAGCAAAGTACTCAACATCGATACTGTGCCATATTAGGTACCGTTCAAATTTTAGACTAGTCAGTCCGTACGAGTTAAAACAGGCTTAATGACCTACATATGGAAGAGGATGAAAAAAGTGGTTAGTTTTGATATAACAAGCCTAAAATATCAATCCATATGGCACTGAGGGCAGTCAGGAATCAACTAAATATTGACTCAGAGAACTGAGATATCGGTTGATGAGATCATATTAGGCGTACAGTTGTGTCTGACCTCCACACTTCAAGTTCCAAGACAAAATATATGGACAAACAGAAGAAGTAGCAATGGGATCACCAATATCCCCAATCGTAATAGATATATTTATGCACAGTTGGTGGTGATATGTGTATGGCACATTTACTGTGTTGAGATCGGAACATATCGACACTTTCTTCAGACATATAAAATCAGTAGTAGGCGCAGTCCAATTCACTAACGAGGAGGTAGGAAATGAACAAGAAGAATTCTGTATGTTCGATTGCAAGATAAAACGAAGGGCAGACGGTGGTCTGAGTACTACCGTCTACAGGAAACTGACACATTCCAACAGGTACCAAGACTTCAAGTCATCTCATCCAATGTCAGTCAGTCAGTGAAGGCAGGTCTTGTCAAATGTCTAAATGATAGAGCTGGGAAACTGACTAGTCAGTACAAGGACCTAAACAAGGAATTGAAACACATAAAAGAAGCGCTAATAGTTAATAGTTATCCTCTACAGTTTATTAAGAAATTTGTACGAACATACAAGAAACGAAATAACAACAGTAACACGAGTAGGAAGGAGTTCACAACCTCAGTTGTGTTACCCTACAAGGAAGGTACATTGGAAAGTTTATGCGGAGTCCTCCAAGGAGTTGGAATTAGGTTGGCATTTAAAATTACAAACTCACTCAGAGATAAGTTTTGTCGGTTGGCTTAAGGATCCGATAAAACCAATTAGGCAGAATAATCTAATCTATCAAATTTCCTGTAATGACTGTGAAGTCAAGTACATAGGTCAAACTAGCCGGTCGGGGTCAGTTAGATTATCGGAACATAGGAATTTGGTTAGATGTAGAATCACAAACCTGAACAGAATCAGTAATCTAGAAAAGAATCCCAGCCATTGCAATGCACGCACACTTTGAGTGGGAATTTGAGAATGTTCCGGATGCGCTTCTCATCACCCAAATGCAAAACGTTGCTTCACGATTCGTCTTCAACGGTGCCCCACCACGGCTAACAATAGAGTGAGTGTAGTGGTTGGATGTGTTGACCACTTCACTTACCTAGGAAGTAGGATCAGTCCTGGTGCGTTGGTCAGTGAGTGGCCGATGAGATCTCGGCATGAATACAGAAAGGTGAATTGGCTTTTGACAACTGACGCGACATGTGGCGCCACCTTGATATCCGATTATCTGTTAAGGGTCGCGTGTACTGCACATGGACAGCAGTTCGATCTGTTCTACTCTATGACTGTGAAACATGGCCATTGAAGGTGGAAGACATGAGAAGCCTGGCTGGGGCAGGTGTTTGACTACCGTTGTCTCCGTAGTATAGGCTGTATTGTATGGGGTCATCACACCACGTGAGTAATTCAGAAGTCAGTTATAAAGTTAGAGGTTAGTTGACACGGTTGTAAACCTTCATGGACTGAGATGGCTAACTGGGACATGCGTTAGGTATGTGTAGTGGCGGTCTTCCTCATCACACAATGTTTGTCGAAGTAGGTTCAGACTGGAAAAAGACCCGAGGCGGCTAGACTGAAACATGGTATCACCGTATGAAGTGTTTGACTGTTAGTTTGAGCCATGTGGGGCGATGCAGACGGGGTGGGTGGTTGGGGTCCGTGGGACAAGAGGAACCAGTGGCTGGAGACTATGGGATATGGCTCAGAACCGATGTCATGTTAACGACGCTATACCGAATCTCACCATTTTGTCATTCTTTCTTTCTTTCTTCGCGTACTTTATATTTCTTTTGACTGATTGTTCTTATCTTCATCTTGCATCTCACTGCCTTCTTACTTGATGTACAGATATGAAGTGTGACAACTCGGACCGTTACACAGTAGTAATGCCTGGTCCTTTGTTGATATTGATGATGATGAATGCACACATTAACACACTTTAGTTTGGGTGGGATAAAGCCACTCTACTCAAGTCCAATACAATTAGGTGTAAAGTGATGGAGATTGATTACTGAATCTTTGTTCATGCAACACCTATACCAGAGATAGGGATAATTTCATTACCAATAAATCAAAGAATATGAGGTAGATGATGGGGCTATAAAAAGCAGATATTGAAAGTTGTGTGTAGTTACATTGAGGTGTGATTATGAGCAATGATAATTTATGCTAGAAACGTCGTCATCAAGTTAATAGGTAATAATGTACCACTGCAAACAAACCGGAGGATGAAATTACATACTACCACAATGTCCAAGTCTTATACTTATATTAACACACCTCACAGTAGTGTGTAATGAACAAGTGGATAGAAAAGGAGCGATTAAAAAAGTTAACAAAGGTGTATAGGAGCAGAAAGAATTTTGAAATAAAAGTTAGTGAATATGTTCAGGCCTTAGAAGGCGTCAAATAGTGATTACATCTGTGACCTAATGAGCTATGCTGGTAGAACGCTTGTTCCCTCAATGTCCTACCATACCACAAAGGTCTGTTGGATAGTGCTAAGACAAAAAGCATTTACCCCTAACATATTCTTAAACAATGAAATGGCGCATCATGATGGCTTACATCAGTCATCAGTGGTTAGTGGTAATCCAAAACCACATTTCCCATACTACAGGTTAGTTATCATGGTATTAAATAGGTCGCATTTGACCAGCCTCAATCAGATGTCCCCTGGGCTTTACAGTCACACAAATCGTTTACTCTTTCAGGTACCTTAGGAAGAAATAGTCTTCCACGGTGTGAGCAGCCGGGAAGTGTCAACCGTCCACACGCTTCCTGCATTACACTAGACTCAATCACACATAATTTATCCTCCTCTTTTGCCTTACCTCCTGATACTAATATTAAACCTTTTACGCCTTACCCAACCTGTGACTCTGCAAAAATTGTCAGTGATCAAAGTCATCCAAATCTCTTTCCTAGTCTCCTAAGACCCCGCTATCTACTTCATGTAAGAGCTTCCAACGTTCGAACTCTATGCTAGGTCGGACAGCAAGTTTCGCTCGCCGAAATTCTGGAATTTCTAGCCATGGGTACGTATACAAGACCCGAGTGTGATTACTAAATTGACCTCATCTGACCATAGTAGGGAATCTTCAAAATTCTCCAGAGACCCAAGGACTAGCTCTTGTGAACTCGCTGGTGTGGGCATAGCATTAAGTCGTAGAACAGAAAGTGCGCTTATCGAATGAATGGACTAGGGAGGATCGTGAGAGTAGCCGATGCCCATTTGTAAATCTCCTCCTACGCACCCACAGACTGTAATCCGAAGGATGAATTCTGTGAGTTGTCAATTTCGCTACAGAAAGCAAAACATACAGATGTAGTTCACTGATCATACCAGTCTATAAGAAGGAGGGAAATCTTATGATAACCGTAGGGGAATCAGTCGAACTAATATTGAGTCGAAGATCCTAGGGCCCATATTTATCCGACGGCTAACTGGAGCTCGAGAAAACCAGACGGGTGCTGGTTAACAAACGTTACCTACCGGCTGCCGACATTTACCATATTTCTTGACATGAAGGAAACATTTAACTCTGTCTATGAGATTTTGCGGCAGTGTCTAACTGTGAAGGGAGTGACAAGCAAGTATATAGTGCTTATCAAAGCTGTTCACTCCACCTCAAGCAGCGGTGACAGTGCCCATGGAGAGTTGTCAAGTGAGGCAACAACAACTAGTGGTGTCCACCAGTGATTTCCTCTCACCGTTCCTAATCGACTTTGTCACAGACGTACTATTAGACATAGATAAAGGTACGTCTGACTTCACAGAGGTTGACCTACTCTCTGGAGGTCGTGTAGTTGACTTCTGATATGCAGACTATATTGTCCTTCTAGGTAAAGTCGTTGACGAGATGTAGAGGCTTCTGGACGCGTTGAGTAGAAGTCTATGTATGTTTAGCATGCGTTTCGTTGCACCGGTCAAATGTAAGATGATGCTCTAGAACTGGTATACAACTACTCCCAGTCAAACGATAGGGAATGAAGTGGTTTGATGTGTCGCTCACTTAATTGCGAAGTTGCATCAGCCCGAACTTTCTGGTCTCTGACGAAATCTCAGCTCGGATACAGACGGCCCATTTAACATTTGCCGACTTGCGTCACCTGTCGCACTGACTGGCGAGACATCGACTATCTATGAAAGTACGAGCATACTGCGAAGCAGCCCGTTCTGTCCTTTTGTATGGCTGTGAGACATTGCCGTTAAAAGTTGGAGACATGAAACATACGTGTCTGCGTAGCGTTGCTCTCATGTGGTGTAATCACCATGTGAGTAATGTTGACGGCAGGGGAAAGGTACTAGGCAAGTCGATTGACGAGGTTATGAACGTTAGTCCACTGAGATGTCTTGAACACGTAGTGCACATGCCGAGCCACCCTCTACCTCGATGTGTCATCCTGGAGGGAGTCTGATTAGGATGGGAAGAGGTTCAGGGTGGCACCAGTCGATGGAGTCCCTGACTATTGATCCGAGCCATGTGAGGAGATGTAGAATGACCGATTGGGGTCCCTGAGACGATAGGAATCAGTGGTTGAGGAGTCTTGGTGACATGGCTGAAAATCGATCGGTGATGGTACAGATGTATTCACTCCTTGACATCTTCTTCAATCAGATTACATCTGCGCAATTGTCACCGGTTTTTAGCCATATTACAATGAATCTTCAACCACTGACTCCTCTAGTCTTGGTGACTCACATGCCTCAGACCAAAAGTCAGGGGCTTCGTGGATTAACGCCATGTCTTGATCTGGTCACCCTGACTTAATGCAACTTCGCCTAGCATCTCACTATAAGATATTCAGTGACTCGGCATGCTCAGTACATGCCCAAGCCACTTCAGTCGATGAAGGTACACAACCTTATCAATCGACTTTCTTTATTTGCACCTAACCTCGACATTTCTAACATAGTGAATCAATCACATATGTGCATGACTGCGAAGACACTTGTGATCAAAAACTTTTAACTGCTTCATATCTTCTTATTTCAATAGCCATATTCCACAGTCGTAGAATCAACGATTGATGTAAAAAAGAAATTATTATCCAATTAACAGCGTACTTTAATATTGTCAAAGAGTTAATGACAGCATGAACGTTATGAAAAATGTTCTAGTTCAAAATTGTGAAATATAAACCTATCTATCTTCAATCTGATCACAAATCATCATTCCCTGTTGTAAAGAACGTTTAAGACAATCCAACTGGATAGTGATACCACTTTAAACTCAGTTAAAGATTGTCTACTACATTATCAAGACTTATAAAACCGCTTGGTAGAGCATATTTTGAAACTCCAACCTCAAGTGAGTAAACCGATCGGAAATAAGTTCACAATACTTAAATCGATGTGATAGAAAACCACTTCCACTATTAATATCACGTTTTATTGAATGATCTGTAAGACTCCAGTCCATAGAGTATAGAAGTTTGTACATTCATGTCCATGCAACAAACAAATCAGTTATCCCACTAGCAACATGGTTCATATATGCTAATGTGTGTACACGCTCTCTACCTCAACTTTATCGACTTCGAGAAGGCCTTTGACAGCGTCGACCGAGAAGTAATTTCGAAACTGCTTCATTACAACGGAGTACCGCAGACCTTTATCAGACTCATTCAACAACTATATGAAAATGCCACATGACAAGTAATTCACAATGGGAAGCTCAGTGACGCTTTTCGAGTGAAGTGAAAACAGGAGTGAAACAAGGTTGCCTACTATCCCCCATGATATTCCTGATTGTGGTCGACTGGACTGGATCATGCAGCAAACAGTGGAGAGCGAGAAGAGGGGGATACGCTGGACTGCGGAAAAGAACCTAGAAGACTTGGATTTCGCCAACGATGACTTATGCCTGATGTCACATAAACTTGAAGATCTACAGATGGAAACTAACAAGTTGACAGAAGAGGCAGGTCAGCGAAGACGGGACTTCAAGTGAATATAGAGAAGACAGAGGCGATGAAGACACCACACCAAAAACTCCAACAACAACAACAACAACAAACTCCAATCACCATCACCATGAACGGGAGAAACTTAAAGGAAGTAACCTCCTTCACCTACCAACTAGGCAGCAGTTTCAACTACAGACGGCACACACAGACGAGGATGTGAAAGTCAGAATCGGAAAAGCAAGAGAGGCGTTCATTAGGCTGAAACCAGTGTGGAGATCTTCTGCACTCAGCATGTGGAACAAGATATGGATTTTCAACACCAACTTTAAGTCAGTGCTTCTGTGTGATGGTTGAGAGACTTGGCGCGTTACGAAAGGGATTTCCAATAAACTACAGACATTCATCAACAACTGCTTACGCTCTCTCGGTACTGAAGATCAGATGGATTGCCAGAATAATAAGAATAAGCAACAAGGAACTCTGTCTGGCAACGAACCAACCAAGAACCTATCGCTCAACAAATATGCAGAAGGAAGTGGAGATGGATTGAATTGGCATACACTGAGAAGGCCGACTGGGGACATCACGCGTGAGGCCAGTCACTCGAGTGGAATCCCCATGGGAAGCGACGAGTTGGACGTTGGAGATGAGGGTGACATGGAGGGGATCGTGCGAGGAGGAAATCAGAGCTTGTAGGCTGTCGTGGAGCCAGGTTGAAAAGATTTTAGAGAACAGAGTTCACTGGAGACGTGCTACTGTAGCCCTATGTTCCTCTAGGAACCCAAGGGACTAATAATAATAATATTATAATAATGTGTGTACACGAAACTTCACTATACTCAGTCCACCCATCAGATCCCTACGATTTTCTTCCTGTGTTTGGATGAAATGAAGGTTCGAAAAAACATTTAACTTACTATCTAAAAGAGTACCGATGTTTTTATTTATTTGAAATAAGTAAAACATTGAATGGCTACACGATTTAAAATTCTGTCACAATTTTAAGCTACTTATGTTTTATGAGTAGTAAAACTAATTAGCATACAAATAAATAGGAAACTGAACAAGAGTGACCATTAATTGCTTAGCATGGGATGACTCCAGGTCAGTCTTTCGTACTACCATATGTTCATGTTCTCTATCACCGAAGTCCCAACTAGCACTTTAATATAAACGGGGGATGTTCCCACCAAAGTACAAAAACGAATATCTGGTATTAATACCGAAATAATAAGTATGGAGGGTCCATCGAGTGAAATAGGAAAGTTAGGCTAGAGAATTCAGAACGGACATAACGTTCCTCTACTGTCTTATAAACGAATCTGTTATCCAGAAGTTCTGTTAGTGATGTGTTAAGGCAACCACTAGCTTCAGTCACCACATTTTGCAGTATAACAGCCCATATATAAATCATAAATACTACGATACACTGGTATAATATTCATACAAATAATCATATCTACAACATCACGAAAGTTCAATTCAATCACTTGGTTATTTTTACACTGAACCATGTTCTCATTTATCACTTTCAACAACGACAGAACTACCAGTGAACAAAAGCCAAAGTCCTGAATCCCATAAAACTGCTGAAATTTGGGAAAGCAGCAGGACCAGATGGAATCCCACCAGAAGCATTGAAAATAGACTCAGAGACAAAAGCGGACATGCTCACACCACACCAATATTGCAGAATTTTTCAGTGGGAGGAAGGAAAGTCACATGTCTATTGGAAGAAGGGCCACCGTATGAAACCCCCAAAGAAGGGCGACCAAAGTTTGCAAGAACTGGCACGGAATCATGCTCCACTTCTGTCCACCCAAAGCAAAATATTATGCACCATAATTCTGCAGAGAATAAAGGATGCGCTCCATTCAAAATACAACCGGAACAGGCTGACTGATTTCAGGAAGTACAAATCATGTGCGGACCAAATCACAACGCTACACTACGCATCATCATTGAACAGAGGGTAGAATGCCTGTCAACCCTCCACCTCAACTGCATCAACTTTGAAAAGGCCTTCAACAGCCTCGACCGACAAGTAGTTTGGCAGGTGACTGCTTTAACACTACTGAATACTACAAAGCTTTATCAACCTCATTCAACAGCTATATGAAGACGACATACACCAATTGATGTAAAGTGGAAAGCTGAGAGATGCCTATGAAGTGAAGACAGGAGTAAAACAAGGCTGTCACCTACTATCACCGATGATATTCCTGATTGTGGTCGACTGGACTGGATCATGCAACAAACAGTGAGGAGCGAGAAGAAGAAGGGAATATGCTGGCTGGTTCGGGGAAAAGATCCTAGGAGATTTGGATTTCGCCGATGATGACTTGTGCTAATGTCAGTCAAACTTGAAGATCTACAGGCGGAAACTAACAAGTTGACATAAGAGACGAGGTAGAGAAGGTGGGACTTCCTTCAGGTGAACGTAGAGAAGACAGAGGTGATGAAAATACCCAACCAACACCACCACCAATAACAACGACAACAACAACAACAAGCTCCAATCACCATCAACAGGAGAAACTTCAAGGAGGTAGTCTCTTTCACCTACCCACCTACATGGTCTAGGCAGCATCGGTTCAACTACAGGTAGTGGCATAGGCACAGAGGAGAACGTCAAAGCCAGACAGTATCAGAAAGACAGCAAGACAGCAAGCCTTCACGCATTAACCTGAAACCAGTGTGGTGATCTTCTGTGCTGCACTGCATTGCACTGCACTGCACTCAGCATAAAGCGTCAACAACATCAGAATTTTCAACACTAATTCAGTCAAGTCACTGCTTCTGTATGCCTCAGAGACTTGGCGCCTTACGAAAGGCATTTCCAACAAACTACAGATATTTATCAACAACTGCCACCTACTCTGGCTCGTTACTGAAGATCAGATGGATTGCGAGAATAATAAGAATAAGCAAGAAGGAAGCCTGGCTGGCTGGCAACGAAGCAACGAAACCAAGGCGAGAATCTATCACTCCACAGGTATGCAGTGGAAGAGAGTGGATATGGATTGAATTGGCATACACTGAGTAGGCCGACTAGGGACATCACGCGTCAGGCGAGGCCGTCGATTGGAAAACCATATGGGAAACGACGAGTTAGTTAGGCGTCCGACGGTGGTGGATGGAGGAGATGAGATCTACTGGGCTGTCGTGGAGCCAGGTTGTGAAGATTGCAGAGAAGATAGTGAAGTGGAGACGTGCTAGTGAAGCAGTATGTTCGACTAGGAACCCAAGGGCGAAATAATAATAACATGACATATTCAACTGATGAAGGTTTACAACGTTAGAATCATGTTCATTTCATTTCAATGACTTACTTAATAACTTGGGCTTGATATGGTACTATTCAATTGGATTGGTTCCTAATAGTTACCAGTTTTGAGATACTGAATTCACCTATTCTAACAATTAGATTGATTCACTACAATTTTAAAATGAAGCATTTTGTCCTGGAATAGGATCCGTCAACGCTGCGAAATCATAATCCTGTCAAGCATAAAACTAAGAACCTTCAGGTCTCCTCATGAATCTAGAAGTAAATTAATGTTTACTGTTCATCAATGAAATAAATCTAGACAGATACGCTGGATATCTAATGAGACGCCATGACCTATAGGGTCAATCAGTCGAAAGTTAAGCGGATTCCAAAGCAAAAACCTTGGTGAATAGCTGCACTATATTGCAAATTGATTGAAGTAGGAAATTGTGAACTACTAAACCTAAGGGAGTGGTTAACACTGTCACCGTCAGACCTGAAGTTCTTGAGTCCGATTCTTAATGGAGTCATACTGCTGAAGAGTCACATACTAGGACGAAGCACTTGTTCAGTGCTTTGAGATTTGCAGTGGTTCTCCAAATTGCGTCACAGTTATATGTATTTTGCAAGAAACCAGAGACTTGAGGTATTTACAGTCAGAAAGGTAAACATTTTCGAAATCATGTCCGATCAGAATAATTAGGTTTAGCGTAAACTTCGAGAAATTTGAAGACTTTCCCATAGACTTTGAAAATCAAGTACTTAGACTAATGCGTTTTGTGAGAATAAAACTAGTCTCGACACTGAAGTTGGGTTCCTTCCTAGTGGAACATAGAGCTTCAGTAGCCCGCCTCAATTGCACTCTCTTCTCTGCAGTCTTTTGAACTTGTCGCCACAAGCTCTCATTTCTTCCTAATATGATCTCCTCCATGTCACCGTCGGACGCCCAACTCGTCATTTCCCCTTTGCATTCCACTCGACGGTCTGGTCTGGCACATGATGTCCCCTATCGGTCTTCTCATTGTATGCCAAATACAGACCATCTCCACTTCCTTTCGTATATTTTTTCGGCGATGGGTTCTTGGTTGGTTCGTTTCCAAAACTCCCTGTTACATATTCTTACTATTGTGGCCATCTAATATTCACTATGGAGTAATCGTAGACGGTAGCTATTGATGAATGTCTGTAGTTTGTTGGAAATGCTTTTTGTGACATGCCAAGTTTCTGAACCATCACATAGAAGCACTGACTTGACTGACATTAATGTTGCGAATCCGGATCTTGTTACTGTAAGTCACTAGAGAGTTATAATTCAGACTTTAGTCACCAAGTAGATTTGTAAACTAATCCTTCCAGTTAGAAAGATATTCAACAGTGTACACGACAGGTTTATGCTGATAGTAAAGCTACGACTCATTGATTTAGGGAGATAACTTTCAACCAGGCGTTTACAGGTTCGAATAATACCCTGAACTAACGAGATTTACGCAACCACTCATATAATAGGCATGACTGATTGTCTACTGTACAACTTATAATCATTTCAAAGTTTAATAAGTATCATGAATATTATTTTTTATCATAAAATTTTAATAATGAGCAGTTCATGTCAAAGATTTGACCTAAATCTTTGAGTAATACATATTCATTAACTCTCATATATGTTATGAAAGTGTTTTTTATTCTCGTAAGAAATCCGTTAATCTCTTGCATTCAAGTAAGGTTACACTTTTTACAAATCTGAAAATAAAGATTAATATAAAACACTGATTTTTTTGTTACTTTAAACGTATTCGTAATACTCAATAAATGGCGATTTCACACGTATGATGGATAATTACTTCAAAATGAAAACTACTTATATTTATTTGTCAGTAGTCTAATGTAATCGGCAAAATTAAGCTGGAAGTTTTTCTCTTCATACAAGTTTTATTCTTCAATAAACTTTAAAGAAAAGATTTTGTTTTGCAGAAAATAAATCTAATCAGTATTTTAGAGTGACTGCACATAAAATGATGTATGCATTGATAAGGATTCGATAATTGTCTGAAAAAAGAGAACCTTTCTCTCCAAATATTATTATTATTTGTCTCTTGGGTTCCTAGTCGAACATATAGCCTCACTAGCACGTCTCCACTTCACTCTCTTCTCTGCAATCTTCAAAACCTGACTCCACGACTGCCCACAAGCTCTCATTTCCTCCTCAAATCATCTCCTCCATGTCATCCTCGCCACGGACGCCCAACTCGTCGTTTTTCATCTGGGTTCCACTCGATGGCCTCGCCTGAGGCGTGATGTTTCCCAATGGTCTTCTCACTGCATGCCCAATCCAACCCATCTCCATTTCCTTCCAGTGTATATTTGTTGAGCGATAGGTTCTTGACTCGTTGGTTCGTTGCCAGCCAGCCAGGCTTCCTTCTTGCTTATTCTTACTATTCTCGCAATCCATCTGATCTTGAGTAAGGAGCCAGCGTAGATGGAAGTTGTTGATGAATATCTGTAGTTTGTTGGAAATGCCTTTCGTAAGGCGCCAAGTCTCTGAGGCATACACAAGCACTGACTTGACTGGATTGGTGTTCAAAAATCTGGCTGTTGTTCACGCTTTATGCTGAGTGGAGATCTCCACACTGGTTTCAGGTTAATGCGTGAAGGCTTGCTGTCTTGCTGTCTTTCTGATACTGGCTGTCTTTGACGCCCTCGTCTGTGCCGCCTGTAGTCTAGAAAGTGTTGCCTAGATAGGTGAAATCTCCAAATAATAGACTACTAAAATACAACAGTGAGTTTTTGTTCAGCATGTTTGTCAACAGAACCTGAAATTTTGCATATTCATTTTTTAGGATAAAAGTTATCGATATAAATCGGTATGCAGCTGCCTTACAGGAGGATCTTATTGTTATTCCTGATTACTGCGAAACATTAAACTCTTGCCTCAGTTACGTAACCTACTGACTAGAGTTAAAGTTTTTGAAGTGATGGATGCATAGCTCAATTTCCATAAAGGAAAGTTGATGCAGGTTCATGAATAAAGCAAGTTGATGAATGTCAATCATAATTGGAAGCATCCACCATCTCAACCCAACCAACTAAGACCAAAACAATATCGAGATATGTAGTGTAGTAGTATCAGGCATCTTAATATGGAGAAAGCCTTCTCGAAGCAATTCAAAATGGTATAGACAAGTCAGAATTTTAATCAAAGATAAGCAGCTCGATGAAACACTCTTTGAAGGAGGCATATATCGACCAGTAGTCCGTTCTGTCTTGTGTGGCAGCCATTGAAAGTAGAAGACATAAATAAACACAAGTGTTATTGTAGTATTGATGAGGTTCTGAATCTTCATCGACTCACATGTCTTGGACATGTACTATCCATGCTGAGCCACTGCCGACCTCAACGTTACTAACACTAAGATGTATAGTATAAGTTGTTGCACACATTTAATGTATCGTTAACATATCTCTGAAGTCGATTTTCATCTCTTCAGTTGCATGATTCATCGCCTAATACATGACCATATGAGGGGTACTTGAAGGCTACTTGAAGACATAGGGTGTTATCGAGTTGGAATTACAAATTCATAGTGCTCATGTGTAAGGCATCGGTAAAAGAAGTGAATCAGAATGTTGTGAAATAACTCATATGGTTTCTTGAAGAATCATCTTTGTGAATAAAGAGGTCACACATCCGTTTCTTTGATGTGACTACAATCAAAAGGTCAAAACTGGATTCGTACGTCCAAATAGAAACAGTCGATTACTCCTCACTATTCTAGTAATCCATGATACAAACTCTACTCATGCTGCATTACGTCATCCGTTATTATATTCGTCATTATTAATGGTAAAGTTCACAACAACCTTGTTGTTGTTATTATCAACTCATCTGTTGTAAGCAGCTGATGAAGTGAGTAAGATGGTATCATATTGTTCTGTCTAATCTATTGTCTATTCTATACGTTTATTACTGACCAGTTGACCTAATTCTCAACAGTATTTAAACTTGACACATTTACTTCATGATAATTCTTGAATAAGAATAAATTGATCACTAACTTGTCTTGACCTTATTCATGTTCAAATATTATAGAACACTTGTTCAATTTGATAAGAAAAGTTCTTTTGATGAAAAATATTTTGCTTACACTTGGTTGTGATACGAGTCAATCAAGTTTCTGACTGTTGTCTTAAGTCGAGTGGGGAGAGATGTAGACTGTGTGATTAGAGTCTTCGAGATGAAAGAAATCAGTGGTCGAGGACTCCTGGTGACAGTGACACAAATGTATCTTGAATCAACACCATTTTCGACGTCATGATCTCCTTCATAGTTGGTTTCATTAACTGTATATTTACCAACTCATCACACACTTGTCATTAATCATATGGATGAAAGATTGAATAAATTCTCATAATAAAATTTTGGTGAAGTAGCAAAATTTTCCCCAATTATTATATAGTCTCCTTGTTACACCTTTCAACAATGACCAATGCAAATGCTGAGTGCATTATGAATTCAACTGATGCATTATATTTCGAGATAACTAAACAAAGGTTCAGGATAAGGTATTATGATGGGGAATCGAAGTCAGAAAGTCGAAATCCACTCAGCAACCCCATGTGCATATTTGTGCAGTAGTAGACAATGGGATAAACATCTGTTGTGTGACGGCTAATGCTACTACTTGGCTGTTGTCCAAACTTCGGTAGATGGAGGGGTGGTATTCGAACCTGTAACCCATTGATTACTAGTCAGTCGCATTAACTAGTTCAGTAGCTTGTCAAAGATAGCTAAATGCAAAAACATAGACTGATATTGGAGAAACATTAGAAACTTGGGAGCACTGGATAGATAGCTGTTTATTCTCTCATACTATTTTAGCTACTTTAACATCACTCCTTTTCTATCCACCTGTTGTTCGTGTACTGCTGTGAAGTGTGGCAACTTGAAGTAATTCTCCTGTGTGCGAAATTCTCTGTTTTTCTGCTCAGTGAAATGAGAACAGATTATTATTATTACTTTTCCCTTACGTTTATAGTGGAATACAGGACTTCAGTAGCACGCCACTGTTGCACTCTGCAGTCTTTTCAACCTGGCAACACGACTGTCCATAATCTTACATTTCTTCCTCGTATGATCTCTTCCATGTCATCCTGGCCACGGACGCCCAACTCGTCGTTTCCCCTTTGCATTCCACTCGGTACCATGGCCTGTGGCGTGATGTCCCTAGTCAGCCTTCTCAGTGTATGCCAATTCAATCCATCTCCACTCTCTTCCACTGCATACCTGTTGAGTGATAGATTCTCGCCTTGGTTTCGTTGCTTCTTTGCCAGCCAGCCAGCCAGCCAGCCACAGTTCCTTCTTGCTTATTCTTATTATTCCGGCAATCCATCTGATCTTCAGTAACGAGCCAGAGTAGGTGGCAGTTGTTGATGAATATCTGTAGTTTGTTGGAAATGCCTTTCGTAAGGCGCCAAGTCTCTAAGGCATACAGAAGCACTGACTTGACTGAATTAGTGTTGAAAATTCTGATGTTGTTGACGCTTTATGCTGAGTGCAGTGCAGTGCAATGCAGTGCAGCACAGAAGATCTCCACACTGGTTTCAGGTTAATGCGTGAAGGCTTGCTGTCTTGCTATCTTTCTGATACTGTCTGTCTTTGACGTCCTCCTCTGTGCCTATGCCGCTACCTGTAGTTGAAACGATGCTGCCTAGACTATGTAGGTGGGTAGGTGAAAGAGGCTACCTCCTTGAAGTTTCTCCTGTTGATGGTGATTGGAGCTTATTGTTGTTGTTGTTATTGGTGTTGGTTGGGTATTTTCATCACGTCTGTCTTCTCTACGTTCACCTGAAGGAAGTCCCACCTTCTCTGCCTCGTCTCTTATGTCAACTTGCTAGCTTTCGCCTGCAGATCTTCAAGTTTGACTGACATTAGCACAAGTCATCACTGGCGAAATCCAAATCTCCTAGGATCTTTTCCCCGAACCAGCCAGCATATTCCCTTCTTCTCGCTCCTCACTGTTTGTTGCATGATCCAGTCCAGTCGATCACAATCAGGAATATCATGGGTGATAGTAGGTGACAGCCTTGTTTTACTCCTGTCTTCACTTCATAGGCATCTCTTAGCTTTCCACTTTACATCACTTGGTGTGTGGCGTCTTCATATAGCTGTTGAATGAGGTTGATAAAGATTTGTAGTATTCAGTAGTGTTAAAGCAGTCACCTGCCAAACTACTTGTCGGTCGAGGCTGTTCAAGGCCTTTTCAAAGTTGATGCAGTTGAGGTGGAGGGTTGACAGGCATTCTACCCTCTGTTCAATGATGATGCGTAGTGTAGCGTTGTGATTTGGTCCGCACATGATTTGTACTTCCTGAAGTCATTCAGCCTGTTCCGGTTGTATTTTGAATGGAGCGCATCCTTTATTCTCTCCAGGATTATGGTGCATAATATTTTGCATGGGGTGGTCAGGAGAGTGATTCCGCGACTGGTTTATTATCTTGTGTGAATGATAGGGTGTAAATTGCATACCGTAGTAGATTGTAGTTTCATACAAGATACTAATGATAGGTAGCGTCTTGTAGTGGGACCTAAGACGCGCTCCTCTTTCTATTTAAGGCTCACCAATTGGATGTATCCATCTTCTACCAGTGAGCTATGTTGCTCCTATACACCTGAGTGCTACTCGCCACACCGATGAATCCAGCAATTATTATTATTATTGACAAACGGACCAAAACATTATTACCTCACTAAAATTTTGTCATTCCGATGTAAGACTCTTTTGCGCCTAGTTTCGAATCAGACCTCTTCTCTACTTAGATAAGTTATTGCGAACTCCAAGTTGTCACTGATACAGATAATTTAGTTCCGTAATGAGTAGCTTTATCAGCGGACATGATCACACTATTATTACAGAAGGTTTGGAGGCAAAAGGTACCTGACGATTGGAAGTAGGGCTAACTTGCCAAACTCACAAAGAAAGGTGACCTAAATCATTGCAACAACTAGCGTGGAATCATGCTCCACCCCTGATCACACCAAGCAAAATATTAAGCCACATCATCCTAGAGAGGCTAGAAAAAATCCTCTGGATTCGAAACTACGACCACAACAGGCTGGCTAGCCTCAGGAAAAACAAATCATATGCGGATCAAATTGCATAGATGCGCTCCGCATCGTTATTAATGAACACAGTATAGAATGTCAACCAAATCTCCACCTCAACTTCATCGACCTTGAAAAGGCCTTCGACAGCGTCGACTGAGAAGTTATTTGGCAGATGCACAGTGAATGCCGCAAACCTTTATCAAATTCATTCAACAACAGCGACACAATGATGATGATACTACGTAACAAGTGATTCACAATGGAAAGCTCAGTGATGTCTTCGTAGTGAAGACAGAGGATAGGAGTAAGAAAAGACAAGATTACCACCTACTATCACCAATCAGCTTCCTGATTGTCGTCGACTCAACTCGACTCGACTCGACTGGATCATGCAACCGACAACTGTGAGGAGTGAGAAGATGAGCATTCGCTGGCTGTTTGACCCAGGAAAAGACCATAGAAGATTTCGATTTAATCGATGATGATTTATCTCCAATATCTTATGTCACACAATCTCGAAGATATACAGACTAAGATTACCAAGCTGGTAGAAGAGTCAGTGAGGAGGCAGCGAAGACGAGACTTCCTTCAGGTGAACGTAGATGAGACGGAGGTGATGAAGATACCCAGCCAACAAAATCATCATCCACAACAACAACAACAAGCACCAACGGGAGAAATCTAAACGAAGTTGTCTCTTTCACTTACCTACATACCCACCTACCCACCTGCCTACCTAACTAGGAGGCAGCATCGTTTCAACTACAGGTGACGGCACACGCACACATTAACAAGACAAAGTCAATATTGGAAAGACAATAAGACAGGTCTTCCTTCATTATTCTGAAATAATCAGTGTGCAGATCTACTGCACTACGCTGCACTGCACTGCACTGCACTGCATTCAGCATAAAGCGTGAACAAGATGCGGATTTTCAACATACATCAACACTTGATGCCTACGCTCACTCGATACTGAAGATGAAGATCAAATGGCCATGAAGAATAAACAAGGAAGAACTGGCTGACTGACTGACTGACTAACTAACTGACTGACTGGCAACAAACTAACAAAGTAACAACCTATCGCCCAACAAATATCTATATGAATTGGACACACACACTGAGGAGACCGTTTGGGGACATCACGCGTCAGGTCAGGCCCTCGAGTGAAACCGAGATGGGAAACGACGAGTTGGGTGTCCGAGGTGAGGGTGACATACAGGAGATGATGTGAGGAAGAAATGAAAGCTTATTGGTGGTCATGGAGCCAGGTTAGGAGGACTATAGAGAAGAGAGTGAAATGTTGACGTGCTACTGAAGCTCTATGTTCCACCAGGAACTCAAGGGATAAATAAATAATAATCGGTAACTTTGATGAAGTTGCTCACTTAATAACCAAATGGAATTTCCGAAGAACCTCACTAGTGCAATAGATTCTTAAGTAACTTACACACTAACACACCTAATGAAAAATAACTTAAACTGTGTTCATTCAAACTATCAACTTATCAATCAACACTTATCAACATAGGATCAGACATTACTTAACAACGGTTCAAGTTGACACACCTCACATATCATCACATCAAGTAACAAAGTAGTTGTCTTGTGGACCTCACAAATGGCTAGTCTGTATCTCTCAGCTCTGAAGCTCTTAACAATGATCTAAGTCCCAACTGAAGGCGTACATTACAGCTTTCAATATCTTAACATTTAAACTGTAAGTAATGCAGACATCCAGACCCTGAAGTTTATAAAAAGTCCACGGGGAAAAAATATCAGTACATTCAGCCTTATAAATATTCGACTAATCGAATGAATGATGTAATATGTAGTTATTTATTGACTTCAGGTCGGCATTCATCGTGGACTGACACCACCTGGAGAAACATTGAGAAGCTGGGAACACAGGACAGCCTTGGTTGTATTGTGTTCTCTGAGCTGGGTTATTTAATCGTGAAGCTTTCATCGTCTTTCTAGACAGCGACATCATCAGCACTAACTTCAGTAGGAAGTGAGTTGTCAATATCTCTCCGTGAGTGTTTTAGTAGCTTGCCTTGACAAAGTTGATGATATCATCTAGCTTCACGATTAAACAACCCAGCTCAGATAATACAATACAACCAAGACCATCCACTTGAGCTACAAATATTCTCCACTATTACACAGGACAGCCAGCCATTTCGTCTTGGTGTGACTCCTTAGTGGCTCATACTCACGACCTATGCGTTGGATCATTGGTGGAGTTATAGATACAGTTTACCAAGGTGTCTCATAGTAGGATAAAACAGCTGCTGTCCAGTACTTCTCTAGATTCCCTATGTTTCAATACATTGAATATTCCCATTTAGGCATTTAGAAGCAAGACTGATTGAACGAAGAAGTGTATATTCCTTTTCAATTAGGTCCGTCTTCATCTTGGGCTCTACACTAATATTGCATAGTTTTACAATTCAATCAAATTACCAATCATGTGGTCATGTCTCGGAAATAATCATGTCAATAACCAATAGAGTAACTAAGATATTGGAAATATGAAACAAGCTTCTCTTTGGTAAATGGAGTGACTTTAATGAGTGTTCAGTCATCCACAATAAGCGATTACGTAATCATAATAAACTAAGTGAATATTGATAGAAACAAGGGGAAGGGGAAGAGGTGTACAAAGTAAACCCAGAAGTTAGATCACGGTAATGAAAGTGGTCGAACAAACTTCTTTTGTATACAAAGGCTAGGTTTGTAAAGGTGGATTGCAATCACCTGTGCTATGTGAAGTAACCGAGTGCGTAATCTATCAGGTAAAGCAATTGGAATCTGATGGATGATTTTGAAGACTTTTCTAGTAACCACTTGATGTCTTGTGTCAACTAAGTGTGTAAGTATGGAGGTCTTTATAGTTCTAATTTGTCCCTTGTTCAACCATGATGGGTGGTGTTCAGAAATTCGACGATGGAACTGTCTCATTGTACGCCCAATGTAACTAGCTCCACTGGAGCAGTTGAATTGATAAATGCACATAGAAGCGGCAGAATCAGGCAGTTTGTCTTTATTTCTTGCACCTAGAATCGGGTGATTGTAGAAGGCGCGAAATAATTTAGCGGTTAGGAAGGATTTATGCAAGACTCTTTTTATGCGTTTTGTGACGATCTCACTAGCAATGTCACTCTTAAATGGCAGCCTCAAGAAGATTTGCTTCTTAGGAACTGTTGGCATTGTTGTCTTAACCCTCGTTATATGCATGTGCTTAGTCACAAACTTGTCTGGGTAGCCATTCCTCCTAAGCAGATTACGGATGGTGGTGCACTCTTCCTTTATAGCATCATTTGAGCAAATAACTGTGGCACGGTATGCTAAGCATTTCACTAGGTTTTTTTTGTATTGGAGGGGTACAGCACTAAAGAAGTACTTATATTGACCTGTTGATGTTGGCTTTCTATAAACAGTTCGCTTCAGGGTTCCATCTAACCTTCTTACCAACAGAACATCAAGAAATGGAATACTGTCATTTTTCTCCTCATCCATTGTGAAGTTGATTGCCGGATGAACACTATTGAACTTATTCAGAACAGCATTCTTATCAGTCTCACTTTTGAGAAGTATAAAAGTTTCACCCATATGACGACAATATAACTCTAAACAGCTAATAGGATCATTCAGTGGACTATTCTCAAGTTTTGCCAGGAAAAAATGTGCTAAGAGAGGGCCAAGGGGTGATCCTATAGCAACAGCATCAGATTGGCGGTAGAATTCATTGTTGAAAAGAAATTGTGAGTTCATCGTACACTTCAGAAGTAGTTCTTTCAATGTGGAGACTGGAATACCTATTTCCATGCCATGCTTCATGAGTTCGCTGCAAATGAAGTCGTCTACTGTCTCCATTAAATGAATGTTAGTGAAAAGAGATGAAACATCATACGAAATCATTAACTTATTCGATTAAATTGTAATACTATGCATATTAGTGTACAGCTCAAGATGAAGACGGACCTAATTTTCTTTTTCACTATGTTTCTCTAAATGAAATCAGTATACAATGAATACTAAACATTGTATCAATAAATTGATTGTTATAAACCTTCAAAATATCATTCCATTTTTATAAGCTGATATTCAACTTTTGTCTATATGATTATAGCTTGATTTCGAATAATAATATTACATCACAAATAAAAGTTGGAGCTAATCACCTATTACTATTAGAAATAGTATTGGTATCATTATTATTATTATTATTAGTAGTAGTAGTAGTACTATCGCATCACGTAACAATTTCAAGACATAAAGTCTTCGTTCAGTGGTTAACAGACGAAAATGTCAGTTATCTTGTAGAATGGATGGTTTAAACGTAATAATAACAATAATAATAATAGTAATAGTAGTAATAATAACAATAATAATAATAATAATCGGGTTATACATTGGGTTGAACAAAATATGATCAAATAATAGCCGATAGATGGATTACAAAGCGGATTATAATAATACAAAGCTTAACATTTTATTAATATTAACGATACAAGTTTTATTAATTAAGAGAATGAAAAATTAATTATAATGACTTAGTGAGTTAGTGATAAGAAAAATGATATAACAGTAGTTTTTGAGATTTTTCACAATACACACATATATATATATTGTCCCATTGTTGATTTGTATTGATTCATTATTGATAAATTACCAATATCGCAAATAAACTTAACAATTGTATAAGATAATCAACTTTTCTTGTTGATATACCATTAACAGTAGTTATATGTGAAACTTTTTCTATTCTATGATGTTCTGAAATATAAAGAAAATACAATAGACTAGAGAAAAACATGCAACAAGTGAATTGTAATCAAGAGTAGAACTTTGTAGGTCAGTTGCATGAGTATCAGGTTGGAAACCTGGTGGTCATTAGTTCGAATCCAGCTGTTTTCATTTCACCTTTAAAAATTATCCAGTATCAGCAGTACTATTCTACCAAATTACAACTGCTATCTTATATAATCAAGATGATAAACAATATAATACTATTTCTCTCATTATAATTCAGTTATATTTGAATTGGGATAAAAAGTCTTGACTGGTAGGCAACCCATGTGAATATGATCAAGTCATAGTAATGTGTCATTAATTCATATGGTAGTCGATCAAAATCCCAAGGCTGATTGAAGTAAAATAAAAATCTAGTCATTCGTTGGACCATGTAGCTCAAGTTGGTAGAATATCGTGTAGGAAACTCGGTGGTTGATGGTTCGAATCCGACTACTGTCCAAATTTTCACTTCACCTTCCAATCATCATCCACTATCAATAGTAATAATAATAGTATTACTAATACTAATAACAATACTACTAATAATGAGAATAATTGCTCTATTCGTAACCATAATTATGCTTATAGTACAGAATTCTCAGATGTGATATTGAATAATAGTATACTTAAGAATAATATAGTCTTCGAAACGTTCAATGACCTCAGCAACATCATAACTGTTCCATATTTGCAAAGTTGAACGATAAAACTACTTACTTAAAGATTTTCTTCAGACATTATACAAGCAAAATAAGATGGTATGGCTGAATTTTCATATGTAGTTGTGAGTGTATAACCTTTAATATATTTGCTTCTTGTCTTCTCAAAGGATAGACATAAAGAGAGAGAGAGGTGTAGATGCACAGAATACTTATCATCACATAAAATATTTTTAAGGGGGTTGTGGAGATTTGGAAATATTTCAAGTTGTTATTCATCAGTTGGAGGAACAAAGGAAACCTGGGAGCACTGGACAGCTGTTTCGTCCTAGTATGGGACTCCTCAGCAGTGGAGCATTGGATTGTGACCCAGTGGCTGAATGGTAACGCTCTGGCCGCGGAACCTGAAGGTCGCGGGTTCGATCCCTGCTGGTGGGGTCGTGGGTGCGCACTGCTGAGGAGCTCCGTACTAGGACGAAACAGCTGTCCAGTGCTCCCAGGTTTCCTTTGTTCCTCCAACTGATGTCAGTCTATGATGAATAACAACTTAAAATATTTTTAGCCAGATCTGTCTACAACAGTTCAGATGCTTATCCATGACAGCATTTATCAGCACAGTTGGTGATATACCACTTTCCCTACTAATAGTCTTCAAAATCCTACACAGTACAGTGTAGTCTTTTTTTATCTAAGGTCCACAAAAGAATAGGGAAGAACAATGACCATAGGGAAAACAGTGAAACTAATAAAACATAAAACTAGAGACTGAGTTATGTTAGACAGTCTGAATTTCCTGATATTTACCTGGAAATCAGTAAGATATGACGGAACTAAGGAAGATCAAAACAAAAGCACAAATCAAGATGGATAATGCTTGACACATTCTCTACAATAGAGCAATTCATATAAGTCTTGTTCACATATGAAGTTGAAATAAACCATCTGACATTTAGAAACATTGAATGTGAGGTTACACAAAGAAGACCAATAACCAATTCCAGTTATTCACTTATTGTTGTTCAGTGATTATTTCTTAATAAAGGTTTCATTCATTTCACTACACTTTAAACTTGCCTAATCACATTCAAACGTTCAAATATTGGCAAGAAAAGAAATTATCTTCCCCTGAACCTTTTACAAGTGTTAAGTTGATACATATTCAACACAGACAGAACCTTACACACAAAAATGCATCGGTTCAACTTGCAACACTTCAGACAATAGCATGAAAAGAAACAAGTGTGCTTTGAAACAGAATGATATCTGGGAGACTACAGTCAGACAGTCTACACCGCCCTACAAGATTCAGACCATCTACTGGTGCTATCTTGGTTTGGCCAGCTTGAATCCTCTTCCAGCCTAACCTACCTTCGATTAGCACTGTATGTCCAGGTAGGTGGCGACTAAGCATATGTAGTACATATGCAGCTTGAAATCAGTATCACGGAGTCACGTACCAGTCAAACACTAACAAGAAAAACAAGTTCAGATATTCATCAGGTGAATAGTGATTAGGAAACCATAGAATCTCCTACTGTAGCCCATACATTGAGTTTGAAATTCCTGACTTTATCAAAATGAACCCAGTAATTTCGCTCAATAATATACGAACTTACTAATTGGCTATCTAGTCACAAACAACGTAGCTATTTAGTACTAAGTGCTAACTGAAACTCATCTATCAATCCTGTAGTATGGTCATTATTGTATATCAGGTGATACTGTGCCATATTAAATGCTAGCTGTCCACCGGTAGATGCCAAATGCAGTTTCAAGTATACGAACAATTTGTCAAGAGTTCAGAACTTCAAAATTCTGGGTCCAATTGTTGATGGAGCTATGGGTGCATACCACTGAGGAGTCCTAGGCTAGGACGAAACAACTGTCCAGTACTTCTAGATGCTCAACGCTCCTCCAACTGATTTCAGTTCATGATGAATAACAACTTGACTTCAATAAAATCTTCACTTACCTTCAAACTGAAATCTATATTTGCTCCAATTCGCCTCTTAGTTAGATGGAAAGCTATAGTAAGCTAAACTCAGGTTTTACTCACGTAAACTTTGAACTAAAAGTGAATTTCATATCGGTTATCATAACGGTATGTTTATAACCACCCGACAATTGTCGATCTACCTATCAAAGTATGAATGGAAACATATGTAATCATTGTGTGTCAGATGTGATCCTCCTAGATGCTTCAAGAAAGTTTCAAGTATGATTCAGTTAAAACAGATCAACATTTCAAAAGTCCCACTTCGAAAAATCCTCTTCACAGATAGCAAAATATTTAGCAGTTCCAATTAAGGTCAGTATAGAAGAGGCAGCGAACACGGGACTTCAAGTGAATATAGAGAAGACAGAGGTGATGAAAATACCCAACCAACACCACCACCATCAACAACAACAACAAGCTCCAATCACCATCAACAGGAGAAACTTCAAGGAAGTAGCCTCTATCACCTACATACTCCAGGCAGCATCGTTTCAACTACACGTAGCGGCAATGGCACAGACGAGGACGTCAAAGACAGCCAGTATCAGAAAGACAGCAAGCCTTCACGCATTAACCTGAAACCAGTGTGGAGATCTTCTGTGCTGCACTGCACTGCACTGCACTGCACTGCACTGCATTCAGCATAAAGCGTCAACAACATCAGAATTTTCAACACTAATTCAGTCAAGTCAATGCTTCTGTATGCCTGCCTCAGAGACTTGGCGCCTTACGAAAGACATTTCCAACAAACTACAGATATTCATCAACAACTGCCATCTACTCTGGCTCCTTACTCAAGATCAGATGGATTGCCAGAATAATAAGAATAAGCAACAAGGAACTCTGACCATGCAATGAACCAACGAGGCCAGAACCTATCGCTGAACAAATATGCAGTGGAAGAGAGTAGAGATGGATTGAATTGGCATGCAGTGAGAAGGCTGACTAGGGACATCACGCGTCAGGTGAGGCCCTCGAGTTGAAAGCAGATGGGAAATGACGAGATAGTTAGGCGTTTGAGGGTGGTGAATGGAGGAGATGATGTGAGGAGGAAATGAGAGCTAATGGGCTGTCGTGTAGCCAGGTTTTGAAGATTGCAGAGAAGAGAGTGTGATGGAGACGTGCTAGTGAATCGGTATGTTCGACTAGGAACCCAAGAGACAAGTAATCATAAACTCATCAACAGAATAAGGGAAACCTACCACAGGACACCAGCTGGATATCATTATAACAGGTGGAACTGCCAGCAGAATTTGATCATGAAATTTTTTACGATAAACATGTGAGTAACACTTCCATTTTTGTAGAAAGACGCGTATGGAAGATGACAATGATAATATCTGAACACTAGTAACACAAACTTTCAAAAACATATATTGCTAGAGTGATGAAAGCAGTCACACGGTAACAGGACAAGTGAAGAACTCCAGTCAATTGTTTCTATCCAACACATGGTATTTATCACAGTCTTAAGCTTGACTACTTTAAACTATCTCTATTCTATAATGAAAAATGATATGTTAACAAGGATACAGTACATCCTAAGACAATGTACTGTCAAATTAGGGGATTTTAAAGGTCAACCTGGCAACTGCTGTAATAACCAATCAGACTTCTTTATTATATAAAAATATGCTTTTCCAGTCAATGAAAGAACCCAATTGGTTGTTTTGATCATTGCTAAGGTGGCATTTAAAGTCATCCATCCATTAAATCTGACACCGTTAAAACTGCTTCATCACACCCATAGTAGGGAAATAAATTGACACATCTAAGAACATTATCTGACTCTCTAAAACAGTCAAAGAATATCCAAAAGACCAGGAATTTCATTAGATGACAAAGTCAATGAATAAGAACACTAGGATATGTATTAGAATGATTGACTATTTGTAAAATCGTAGTGTGATCAATCAGTTTTTTCTCATGACTATAATTCTGCATTGAAATGATTATGATGTGTAAAATTTATAATATACACCAAAAGGAAAGGACGACTACCTGTTAAACTATTGAAAAGATCACGTGACGATAGACGTTTTCATGATTGAAAAACTCATGTATTCTTATTCTCATTAACAGCTGCCTTCTACTCTAGAAGACCGAGATGACTAGGAATTTCCGAACATTGTAGATTATAAATGGTCGTCTTTTTCTATGAGTATAACTATGTCCTATTGTAGCCTATTTGAAATCTTACTCATTCACTTCCTATTTCCCATTTCTAGACTGCCTCACTGCCTTCGTTGTCAAGCTCTATCGTTTATCATCGGCTGACACCTTTCTTCTCTTCCTTTTTTCTTTTCGGAGTTTTCATGGTCACCACCAAAGTCACACTGCTCTGCATGCCCCCCGTGCAACAACGTACCTATCTATAGGCTAGACGAAAACTTATCAACAACTGATCAATACAATTTTATGTTGGAGGTGGGATCCAGCTTGCTCACTGTCAGATCGACGTGCACTTAATAGCAGCCATCCACTCGAATGTAACTCACACCAGTTTTACGCGCCATACCTAGCCTCTAACTCAATCAGGTACAACCAGGCACTGAGGATAGTTACTTCAAAGAAGGGGCAGTAGTGTAGCACATTCGAAATCTTACTCATTCACCTTACACATCCCATTTCTAGACTGCCTCACCTCTTCGTTGTTAAGCTCTATCGTTTATCAGTTATCATTTATTACCAAATGTAAGTACATCCTGTGTACTTGCTGAGTCGTCGACTCACGTTTTTTCTTTTCCGGATTCTCGTGGTCACCACCAAAGTCACACACAACGTATCTATCTACAGGCTAGACAAAAACTTATCAACAATAGGTCGTTACACTATCATATTCCCAATAGAATGTAAATTACTATTATGAAACTAACAACATACTTCTAGAACTGAATGATCATAACACTGATATAGTAGTCCCAAAATTCATCTTCATCTAGGACTAAAATATGTTTCGACTAAAAGTATACCTACAGTTTGATTATCACACGTTCGTGTATAGAAGCAAAATGGTATTAACACTGGTGTGATACGATTGTTACAAACAACTTTATACACATAGAGTCTACATCCTATTCAGATCATTACTCAATACACTATGGTTTAAGACATTAAAAATCTACTTTCTTACCTTCGATTAAGGCAACTGGACTTAAAACTTTATTATTATAGGTATGATTCTCACTTTTTTTACTTCCTATCTCTGAAATTGTAGTGTTTTCAACCTTTGTATGACTTCCTTGTGACATAGTGATTTGATCAGTTTCTTGTTGATGTTCTGTTGTTTGTATCTCCTTGTTCAACTCTGTATTCGAATCAGTACGTTGTGATTCTGTAACTTTCTCCATAAAAGGCTGTGAAGTTGTCAAAGTAATAACACTTGATGAGATATTTTCAACAGTTTTATTCTCCAATGTAATCGTTATGGGAGTAGTATTAACCAAGTCAGTGTTGACATCAAAATGTTCAGTAGTAGACTGATCAATTATAGGTGTAACATTTAAACTTATTTCTCTACTAGGTGTAATAGTTGTTAATTCACTTGAAGTGAAATTTAATGATGATGGAGTAGTAGTTAGTTCAAAGATAGATTTGTTAGTAGTTACAAGAATATTATCATCAGTAGATGAATTGTTAAGTTGTCCATAAGTGAATGAAAAACCAGTTAGAATACTGTAAACTAGTAAATATTTTACATACACTTCATTACTACATTGGATCATCATCATCATCATCATCTTCTGATGGTATATTTTTTTTAAACAAGTGACAACACAGAACTAACAGTAGTCATAAACTGATAACAGTTGAAATAAAATTTAAATAGACTGTTGATCAATAAATAATCAGTTTAACAGACCACAGCCCAACTCATCAAATCTGCCCAATTTGTGTTTTATCGATTGATAATAATCTGACTAACATTTTGATTGGTTGATCAAATTAAGTGCATTTTTACTATAAAAAAATATATAAAAATAATTACACAGATATTATTATTATATACGGATGGACAAATCAACGTATTCGCAAAAAAAAAAAATCAGACTTTTGACTCAATGTCTGCGATATGAATAAGTAAAATCATGTGATAAATCATTTTCTCAAATAATTATAATATGATGATAAACTTGTCCGAATATCTAGTCTCTTTAGCTAATCACCTATTCGTTTATTCGTCATGATTTAATCATACTCAAATGGTATGATTCATAAGTGAAGTGGTGACTATTAAACAAGATAATCATTTACACAGATAGGAAATGGCTGCTTAAATACCAACTATTCAACTTTCGATATTTTTTTAACTATAGGCGGGACAGACTATGTCAAAGTCAGAATCAGAAAAGCAAGAAAGGCATTCATAAGCCTGAGACCAGTGTGGAGAGCATCTGCACTCAGCATGTGGAACAAGATTCGGATTTTCAACACCAATGTCAAGTCAGTGCTTCTGTGTGATGGTTCAGAAACTTGGCGCGTCACGAAAGGGATTTCCAATAAACTACAGACATTCATCAACAACTGCCTACACTAGCTCGTTACTGAAGATCAGATGGATTGCCAGAATAATAAGAATAAGCAACAAGGAGCTCTGGGAACGAACCAACCAAGAACCTATCGCGCAACAAATATGCAGGAGGAAGTGGAGATGGATTGAATTGGCATACACTGAGAAGGCCAACTGGGGACATCACGCGTGAGGCCAGTTGCTCGAGTGGAATCCCCATGAGAAGCGACGAGTTGGACGTCCGAGAGTGACATGGAGGAGGTCGTCCGAGGAGGAAATGAGAGCTTCTGGGCTGTCGTGGAACCAGGTTGAAAAGATCTCAGAGAACAGAGGTCACTGGAGACGTGCTACTGAAGCCCTATGTTCCACTAGGAACCCAAGGGACTAATAATAATAATAATAAACTTTCGATATTTCGGTTGAGATGATGATTATATTAGTATTATTATTATTTGCCCTTTGGGTTCCTAGTCGAACATACCGATTCAAAAGCACGTCTCCATCACACTCTCTTCTCTGCAATCTTCAAAACCTGGCTACACGACAGCCCATTAGCTCTCATTTCTTCCTCACATCATCTCCTCCATTCACCACCCTCAAATGCCTAACTAACTCCTCGTTTCCCATCTGCTTTCAACTAACTCCAGGGCCTCACCTGACGCGTGATGTCCCCAATCAGCCTTCTCACTGCATGCCAATTCAATCCATCTCCACTTCCTTCCACTGCATATTTGTTGAGCGATAGGTTCTGTCCTTGTTGTTTCATTGCGTGGTCAGAGTTCCTTGTTGCTTATTCTTATTATTCTCGCAATCCATCTGATCTTGAGTAAGGAGCCAGAGTAGATGGCAGTTGTTGATGAATATCTGTAGTTTGTTGGAAATGCCTTTCGTAAGGCGCTAAGTCTCTGAGGCATACAGAAGCATTGACTTGACTGAATCCGTGTTGAAAATCCGGATGTTGTTGACACTTTATGCTGAATGCAGTGCAGTGCAGTGCAGTGCAGTGCAGTGCAGTGCAGTGCAGTGCAGTGCAGTGCAGTGCAGTGCAGTGCAGTGCAGTGCAGTGCAGCACAGAAGATCTCCACACTGGTTTCAGGTTAATGCGTGAAGGCTTGCTGTCTTGCTGTCTTTCTGATACTGGCTGTCTTTGACGTCCTCCTCTCTGCCGTTGCCGCTACGTGTAGTTGAAACGATGTTGCCTAGAGTATGTAGGTGAGAGAGTCTACTTCCTTGAAGTTTCTCCTGTTGATGGTGGTGGTAGTGGTGCGGTTGTTGTTATTCCTAAAATATACAAATGTCATTAGTTATTTTTGCAGTTGCTAAAGTGGCCTATACAGTAGCTTTTTGTATGTAGCCCAACACACAGTCCACATATTACTAGTAGTAAAAACAAATGAAAACTCACATCTTTCAGAATGTTATGTAGTTCAATTTAATGATTTCATAAGGCAAACGAGACCAGAAACGTGTCCCAATAAAAGAAATATTGTATGTACTGTAGTTGTAATGATTATTTTTATATATTATTTGTCCATTGGGTTCCTGGTAGAAAATAGCGCTTCAGTAGTATATCACCATTTTACTCTCTTCTCAACAGTCGTCTTAACCTGGCTCCATGACCACCAATAAGCTTTCATTTCTTCCTCTATGTCACCCTGGCCTCGGACACCCAACTCATCGTTTACAATTTGGCTTTTACTGGCTGCGACCTGACCGATGGTCGATATCCCCGAACGGTCTTCTCAGTGTGTGTGTCCAATTCACATAGATATTTTTTGGGCGATAGGTTCTTACTTCGTTGCTTCGTTGCTTCGTTGCCAGTCAGCCAGCCAGTCAGCCAGACAGAAAGACAAAGTTCCTCCTTGTTTATTCTTCCTGGACATTTGATCTTCATCTTCAGTGTCGAGTGAGCGTAGGCATCAGGTGTTGATGTATGTTGAAAATCCGCATCTTGTTCACGCTTTATGCTGAATGCAGTGCAGTGCAGTGCAGCGTAGTGCAGTAGATCTGCACACTGATTATTTCACAATAATGAAGGAAGACCTGTCTTATTGTCTTTCCAATATTGACTTTGTCTTGTTAATCTGTGCGTGTGCCGTCACCTGTAGTTGAAACGATGCTGCCTCCTAGTTAGTTAGGTAGGTAGGCAGGTGGGTATGTAGGTAAGTGAAAGAGACAACTTCGTTTAGATTTATCCCGTTGGTGCTTGCTGTTGTTGTTGCTGTTGATGATGATGTTGTTGGCTGGGTATCTTCATCACCTCCGTCTCGTCTACGTTCACCTGAAGGAAGTCTCGTCTTCGCTGCCTCCTCACTGACTATTCTACTAGCTTGGTAATTTTCGTCTGTATATCTTTGAGATTGTGTGACATAAGATATTGGAGATAAATCATCATTGAAGAAATCGAAATCTTCTATGGTCTTTTCCTGGGTCAAACAGCCAGCGAATGCTCATCTTCTCGCTCCTCACAGTTGTCGGTTGCATGATCCAGTCGAGTCGAGTCGAGTTGAGTCGACGACAATCAGGAAGCTGATTGGTGATAGTAGGTGGTAATCTTGTCTTTTCTTACTCCTATCCTCTATCTTCACTACGAAGACATCACTGAGCTTTCCATTGTGAATCACTTGTTACGTAGTATCATCATCATCATATCGCTGTTATAAAATGAATTTGATAAAGGTTTTTGCGGCACTCACTCACATTTCAAGCATTCGTTATAAATCTTATTAAAACAGTGTACTTTGTAGAATATCAGGCATATGTTATCTGCAGTAAACTCAAAATTTTTGCAGTCACACTCAGATGCTCTTGTTATTATACTTTTTAACTGCTAACTTTCAATGCTCTATGAATTCATGCAAGTGATAGATCCTGATGTAATAAAGAATACTTCAGAAACTGGTGTTTTTCGGTGACGCTATGTTCATACAACGCCACATGCCAAGTAATTCACTATGAAAAGCTCAGTGATGCTTTTGATGTGAGGACAGGAGAGAAACAAGGCTGTCACCTACTATCACCCATGATATTCCTGATTGTGATCGACTAGACTGGATCATGCAACAAACAGTGAGGAGCGAAAAGAGGGGGATATGCTGGCTGGTTCGGGGAAAAGATCCTAGGAGATTTGGATTTCTCCAGTGATGACTTGTGTCTAATGTCACACAAACTTGAAGATCTACAGGTGAAAACTAACAAGTTGACAGAAGAGGCAACGAAGGGGAAGCGAAGACGGGACTTCCTCCAGGTGAACGTAGAGAAGACAGAGGTGATGAAGATACTCAATCAACACCACCAACACCACCACCAACAACAACAACAAGCTCCAATCACCATCAACAGGAGAAACTTAAAGGATGTAGACTCTCTCACCTACATACTCTAGGCAACATCGTTTCAACTACACGTAGCGGCAACGGCAGAGAGGAGGACGTCAAAGACAGCCAGTATCAGAAAGACAGCAAGACAGCAAGCCTTCACGCATTAACCTGAAACCAGTGTGGAGATCTTCTGTGCTGCACTGCACTGCACTGCACTGCACTGCACTGCACTGCACTGCACTGCACTCAGCATAAAGTGTCAACAACATCCGGATTTTCAACACGGATTCAGTCAAGTCAATGCTTCTGTATGCCTCAGAGACTTAGCGCCTTACGAAAGGCATTTCCAACAAACTACAGATATTCATCAACAACTGCCATCTACTCTGGCTCCTTACTCAAGATCAGATGGATTGCGAGAATAATAAGAATAAGCAACAAGGAACTCTGACCACGCAATGAAACAACAAGGACAGAACCTATCGCTCAACAAATATGCAGTGGAAGGAAGTGGAGATGGATTGAATTGGCATGCAGTGAGAAGGCTGATTGGGGACATCACGCGTCAGGTGAGGCCCTGGAGTTAGTTGAAAGCAGATGGGAAACGAGGAGTTAGTTAGGCATTTGAGGGTGGTGAATGGAGGAGATGATGTGAGGAAGAAATGAGAGCTAATGGGCTGTCGTGTAGCCAGGTTTTGAAGATTGCAGAGAAGAGAGTGTGATGGAGACGTGCTTTTGAATCGGTATGTTCGACTAGGAACCCAAAGGGCAAATAATCATATAATAATTATATTGATGCAGGGATTTAGCTGCCTGAAGATCTAAGAAACTGTGGAATGGTTAATTAAAGTACTTTTTCAGAATAAAGAATACTCTTTTCAGTTGAATACATTGTGACATTTATTTTTAGTAGAGATTGGAACCTAACCGGAGACTGAACACATCAAGCTAGTCAGATAAGATCAAAAGATACATACTGACTGATCTCCATAGTTATTTTAAGCGCCTAATATCACTGGTAATACCGGTGATGGAAAGCTGACAAGTAAAATGACCAACTGTAGATAAGCGTGTTTATTCTGAAGATATGCACATTTCAGGTTCAAGGGTATTTTAGAATAATGAATTTACAAATAACTTACAAATACCAATTGATTAGTTCCCAACCGCCACCTGACTATGGTATCAACAGGGTTTCCGCTGGGAACCACATTCAGTCAACCAAAATCATAAGGTGTGACTTCTGACACGAAAGTCTTATGAACAGGCAAAATATACTACTAATGAACAACTTAAATAGTTAGAAATCACTCATGTTGGTCTATATCGGAAAAGTGTTGTAACGCCTGAGTTTTGCATAGATTACTGTTATCGATTCGAATATTTTTTTAAAATTGTCGTTTTCATATCACTTTATTTTCAGCATGACTAGTAGTTTATCTTCTGCCCACATTTTCAAGGTAATTTGCTGATTGGTTGATCCTATGTTACAGTCCCAGTTTGCGGACAAGGTCATATTACATGTGTATGCGTACTCACGTGTTTTTGAATTTATTGGTTGATTATTATACTCGAAGGAATAAAACTCTCCCATTGGTCTTCTTCTCTATTCGTCCTGGGTTGGAGTCGGTTAGTTGTCAGTTAGGCCTGCGTATTATATCCTCTAGGAATACATAACAGAAACCTTCTGGACATCACAGTTAAGCAGCTGAAAAACTGAAACATCAACATAGATCGTGGAATTTGTAAATCATTTACAACTGGATAATCCAGTTTTAGGAATATCGGCCCATCCAAGTCGGTTAGCCAATCATAATCAGAGGGTTTGAGCTAATTTAGTTGTGTGAACTGAATTTGTATGGGTATACTACTGATGACCTTACTCAGCCCAGAACGAGCGAAACAGCCCTCCGGTGTTTAGGTTACTCTGATCTGGCTGACTGGAGAAATCAAAACCCCAGCCTAAGTGGTTTGCAACTACTTAAGTTTTTTTAGTAAGGATTTTATTTTTAAGGCGAACATTCGTCATGGACTATTGGTTAACAGAAACCCTTTAAGAAAAGCAGAAGTTGTGAACACTCGCAAAGAAGGGTGACCTAAATCTCTGCAAGAACTGGCGAGGAACCATGCTGCACCTCTGTCCACCCCAAGCGAAATATTAAGCCGTATCTTTCTAGAGAGACTAGAAAAAATGCTCTGGATTCGAAACCAGGACTGCAACAGACTGGCTGACTTCAAGAAAAACAAATCACTGCGTTTTCATAGTGTTTTCAGTCCTTGATGAATGTCAAATCAGAATCAATGAATCCGCACCAACTCCCAAAGTAAACAAGTACAATGCAGTGGAGTGCTCTATATCCCAGTGGATCACTGGCAATTTTTACCGAACAGAACGTGAGTATTGATTAGTTACCAGGATGTAGTCAATCTCATGTTGTCCAATCTTGAGGTTTTTCTGACTTCCTCCTACAATTGCATAGTGTCCCCCACCAAATCGTGTAACAGGATGCCACCATGTTCATTATTAAGTAAGAAGAAGTTATGAGTAATTGACGAAAACCTATTAGTCTTTGCTTAATTATGACAAACAACATATATTCGCAACTTAAAGAATATTCACAATCTCTGTGAGACTTGTTCACCGCTGCAGTCACAGTCACAACCTCTGAATTCTTCGGACAGTTACTGCTTCCTCTAGGATCAGTATGTCTAGGTGAATTAGATGTTAGAACCACAATGACAATCTAACCTGATAATTTGGAAGTGGTATTCATCATGGACTGACATCATTTGGGAAACCATTGAAAATCTAGGAGCACTGGACACCTGTTTCGTCCAAGTAGGGGACTCCTCAACAGTACGCACCCACAACCCCACCGGACAGGGATCGAAATCAGGACCCTCAGGTCTCACGGCGAACCCATTAACCATTCAACCACTCTGTCAGTCGGGTTGCAATGGTTCACAATTTCCAACTTCTGTCAATTCACGACATAGCGCAACTATCTATCACCCAAGGTGTTCAGTTAGCATCCACTTCACTTCCGACTGAATTGGTTGACCCCACCAACGGTCACGGTTTCTCATTACACCTTCCTGATATCGATCTGGAAGCTGAGGAGTCCCATACTAGGATGAAACAGCTGTCCAGTGCTCTCAGATTTTCAATGGTTCCCCAACTCATGTCAGTCCATGATGAATACTACTTCTAAATTAAAATCCCCATTCATCTCAAAAATACATTACTCGATATTATAATAATTTGGTTGGTTGTGGCTAGCAGAAGAATCCAGAAGGTGCATTTCGTCCTATTTACGACTCGTCAGCTGGATGTACTTGGACCCAGTGCGGTGTGATCTTGTTCCCACTGAGACTCACACTTCGTACCCATCACTTCAAACGTCAAGGCGTTATCCACTATGCCAAAGAGGAACGACAGCCACTTCTTCTACAACAGGGAGTAGATATTACTATTCATTGATATATACTTGTAATTCTCAGTTGTTTTTATTGCAACGCGCGTCGTGGATTCTTCTGCTAGCCACAACCGACCAAATTACTATAATTATTATGATTGTCTAGATATCTACTATTTGCATACTACCTCTTCTAGTTACCATAGACTAAATAATCGGCCATGATTGATTTAATGTTTTCTATATGAGACTTCGCCTGGTTAACTAGTTCAGTAGTTACTAGCCGTTCCTAAACCCGGGTAAAGAGGGAAGGTTGGGCGTGGGACTAGCAACCCTATCCCGTAAAACCAGTCTAACCGCTAAACAAACTTCAAAGCACGAACAAAATATATAAAAAATCAAAACAAAATTATTCCTTGCTGAAATCGGAGAAGCGAAATGACGCTGGTTGGTGAAAGCCTTCGGGAAGCCAATTGGCTGATGTGTCTTCTCTTCTCTTGATGAAAGCGAAAGTAAACGTGGGAACATGGAATGTCCGCACCATGTTTGAACCTAACAACTGCCTATGCTCGTTACTGAAGATCAGATGGATTGCCAGAATAATGAGAATAAGAAACAAGGAACTCTGGCCACGCAACGAACTAACGAACCAAGAACCTATCGTTCAACAAATACGCACTGGAAGGAAGTTGAGATGGATTGGGCATACACTGAGAAGGCCGACTTGGGACATCACGCCACAGGCCAGGGCACCGAGTGGAATGCAAAGGGGGAACGACGCGTTCAGCGTCCGTGGTGAGGATGAGATGGAGGAGATGATGTGAGAAAGAAATGAGAGCTAATGGGCTATCGTAGAGCCAGGTTTTGAAGATTGCAGAGAAGAGAGTGTGATGGAGACGTGCTATTGAATCGGTATGTTCGACTAGGAACCCAAGGGACAAATAATAATATGAGATAATTTATGTTGACGCTTGATGAGAGCTAATTGAAAACAGTATTGTCCGCTTATATATCTTATTCTAATTTTAACAAAGGGAATTTTCAACAGTCCTCTAAGTATCATATTCGCGGATATCTTCGCAGCTGAACTGACTGAATGGAATAAAACGTGGGTAATAACTATACTGAATGTGGTAGTATGTAGAACTGAATGTCAATATGGTCATTTCCCTTCAGCAACTTATTCTTCATTGAGTCACCCTAACATAGAAACACTAACAAACGCTGACCTGAGAGTGTAAGAACAACGACTACCATATTCGATAAACCATAGCATATATATATATATATATATATATATATATATATATATATATATATATATATATATATATATATATATATATATATATATATATATATATATATATATACAATCCCCACAGACATAAAAAATGTCAAAGATGGAATATCATTTGACTATGAGAGACAGGTGTGGGTATGCTGACTGGTATTGATGCTGCGTGATGACTGAAGGTGAAATGTAAATTCGGGCAGCGTCGGATTCGAACCAGTGACAACTGGTGATGCATAACAGAAGTTGGAAAATAGATCATTGGATTCCACTGACCCAGTGGCTAGCTTAATGGTAACGTGCTGGCCATGGAACCTGAAGATCGCGGGTTCGATTCCTGTCGGGGTCGTATGTGCACACTGCTGAAGAGTCCCATACTAGGACGAAACAGCTAGCTGTCCAGTGCTCCCAGGTTTCCTTTGTTCCTCTCCAACTGATATCAATTGAACTGATGCTCATTGGTGACTAGCTTTGACAGGTATTCCCCAAGTTCCAATAAGAAGTCATGACCGGTGGGGGCAAAGCTTGATAGTCGTGAGGACAGTTACTCAACGATGACACTGGGTAGCGGTTGTGCTATATCGTGAGCTAAAAGAAGTTGGAAATATGGACCATTGGATTCCGCTGACCAAGTGGCTTGCTCGATGGTAACGTGCTGGCTAGGGAACCTGAAGGTCGCGGGTTCGATCCCTATCAGGGTCGTGGGTGAGCACTGCTGAGGAGTCCCGTACTAGGATGAAACAACTGTCCAGTGCTCCCAGTTTTTCTTTGTTCATTTCCAACTGATGTTAGTCTATAAGATGTTGAAAAATCCTTATCAAAAGTGAATATAACAATTTAATTTATTGACCATATTGTATATGACTTTACATGCATAGATAGATAAATGTATGCACACAAATGACCTTGTCATAAAAATACCGGAAGTCAGACCTTGACGGTCAGTCAATACACCCCTTCCCCCCCCCTCTCTCATATATTTTAAATATTCTCTTATATAATTTTAAACTGATTTATCGATTAGTTGATGTATACAAATATAAAAAGTCTGACCGTATTATTTATTATTCGATGATATGTGTTATGTCAACCAATTTCATTCATTCATTCATTCATTCATTTCACTGGTCAAATATATAGACAAATCAAGTGAATAATAATATTACAATTCATTGTTTCGCATATTAACTTTAGAAGTAAAAATATGCTCATCAGTAGAATAATCATTTATTTTACTATCTTTTTATTATATACTACAAAGAGTATTATATCACTTCAATGTTATCAATGTAATTCTTATACGGATAATGAATGTAATAGTGGAAGTATATCAAAAGAAAGACCAAAGTTGTGTCCACCACATTTACAAGCTTCATGTAAAACAATAATTCAGGTATGTTGATAAGATTATATTATAAAAAAATATTGTTTTTATAACTTTCTAATGCATATAGTCAGATATATCCATTATGAAGGGTGTGAGGAGTAAATCTTACCAAATAGACTCATACTTTCAACATTCTAACCTCATTTAAATCTTTCCATAATGATTAGTATTCTCGATATCCTATTGAGTAGTTAGAAACCTTTATGAATCTCGTTAGGTTAGATCATAAGGATTTAAATACTGAATGGTTGTTTTACTCTTTTAACGGTTTGACTTCATAAACAATGTATACCTTGAAAAGTTAAGTTGATATCCTGAGATTGAAGTTTTCATTTGAAATAAATTGTTCTAAATCATGTATACCATTGTAAAGATAGATAGTGGTATCCAGGATGCGCATTTCGTCCTATTTGGGACTCATCAGCTAGATGTACCTACCTCCCAGTGCTGAGTGATGTTGTTCCCACCGAGATTCGGATTCCGGAACGATCGCTTCAAACGCTAGAGCATTAGCTATTACACCACCGAACCACAATAGCCACTCCTTGTGTAATGGTGTGATGGATAACGCTTTGGCGTTTGAAGCGATCGCTCCCGAGTCCGAATCCCGGCGGGAGCAACATCACTCAGGACTGGGAGGCAGGTACATATAGTTGACGAGCCCCAAATAGGACGAAATGTGCATACTGGATTCCATTGCTAGCCACTATCCATCTTTACTACAACTAGAACTACACAGGTATATCGAGGCATCCACACAGAAGCCAATATGCTAATAGAGACCGATCAATTTGGTCCAATCAACGACGGTACAATACAAGTAATAAATGTATATCATTGGTTGAAAGTTGATTGTACAAGTCACAGATTCATATATTCGATTCAGAAATTCTTCACTAACAAATAACTTAGATAACTTTACAGATTTGTTTACTGGCACTCAGCCACTTATTGCACACCTGTGTAGTAAGCTAGTGATACTACTTAACTGTTCAAACCTCAGTAGGTGAAGTGGGATTCGAACTCGTAACCCAATGGTTGATAGTCATTTCCCGAAACCACTGCACCATATCTGGTTGCCACTTTTTATTCAATTAGTAATAGATAGGAAGCTGTTAATTATCTGTGCTAAAATTACGTGCCTACTAAATCTGAGATGGGAAGATGGGAAAAGATATCTCTGGATAGCAATCAATACTGTAACCAATATTCGCATACAAATGTATCACTTCAAGGTGCCACACATCACAATAGTATAACAACTGATGGTTAGTCAAAGTATTCAAGCTTTAGAAGATGTCTATACTCTTTGTCAGCGATTTATCCACCACTTCACCAACAGTCCTCAATCACTAGTTCCCATCGTCTTGTAGACCTCAGACTAGGAAGTCTATACCTTTCTACACAATATTTAAAAACTTCATCAACTTGTATCATGTCTTAGTCTAGTCGTGCTGACCCCTCTTAGCATTGTACATGTAATTAAAGCAGCCGTGATTTATCATAACTTACAATACATGAAGTAGACAAGTCGCAGATGACTAGTCGATTCTATCTCTAACCGTCATTCTCAATCTTATCTAGCAAGATGACGTATACATCTTTCAGGTTTTTTCATAGGATACAAATGGAGTGGTATTGTAATGGGTGCTGCTGATCAGAATGAATATAAGTAGTATATATGTTGAGAGGGCAGCAGAAATCATAGGGAATTACCAGCAATAGGTAACGATCTTGCTGAGAGAAACGCAAGAGACAATGTGTGCGTATTTAGAGCAAATCAAGATAGAAGCAGAAGAAGAAATGAAGGACACTGTGCAACTGACTGTCTTAGTGAAAGATGTACAGTATTTAATGCCCACTGTACAAGATATCAGTAATAAACAATCCTTCCTTCGTCTCCGTCTTGTTGCTTCCTACAATTAATTGATATTGCTACTTCTGGACTTGATGAACATTCCATGGCCTGCAGCGTTCGAAGATGGAGACATTATAATGTCTTCTTCAGTGATTTTGAGTCAGTTGCGGAGCTGGTGGGCACTCAGGATCCAGGAGCGAAGGTTGTGGTGCTTGGCATATTACTGAGGGATAGAACGAAAGCGGCATATGACGGCATGGAACGCGTGCATGGAAAGAAGATTTGGGAGAGAATAGTTGAACAACTGGAGACGGAGTTTGAAAGTTCAGCGGACAGGGAGCTGGCGATGCAGCAGTTCCCGAGCACGAGACTTGGAATAGACGAAGACCCGCTGGTATTGACTGGTAAGTTGACTAAACTACTTCGACGAGCACTTCCCACTTTGGATGAGTCTCAGGAGCAGTCGCTGGCTGCACGGTTTACCAAAGGTGCCCCAGATGTCACTGCCCAGCAGCTACGACTAGTGAACTCAGCCCAACTCATGGATATTAGTGGGCTTGTCAAGGTCACTAGGCAGCCAATGGTACGACAGTAGCTGTGGTGGAGTCACCAGAGGTAAATAACTGGAGAAAACATGTCGATAAACTCCGGGAGGATATCAATAGACAGTAGTTATCAAATATTGTACACTTTCCACTAAGACAGTCAGTTGCACAGTGTCCTTCATTTCTTCTTCTGCTTCTATCTTGATTTGCTCTAAATACGCACACATTGTCTCTTGCGTTTCTCTCAGCAAGATCGTTACCTATTGCTGGTAATTCCCTATGATTTCTGCTGCCCTCTCAACATATATACTACTTATATTCATTCTGATCACCAGCACCCACTATAGTGTTAGTTTTTATCTATTTATCACTCCCTTTATCTGCATCTTTTTCATGCTGATTTCAATAACTTCCTGTTTTTATGGTCAGGAGAAGTTTTCTTTTGAAAAACTTGAAAAAAAAATATTATTTTGTTCAATGATGGACATGTCTGTTCAATTTTAAGATTTATTTTCGGTTACTTAATTAAGCGAGGCAAATCAAGCGGATGTTCGTTACAACCAATAATGTCAAACTATTGGACAATCAAAGTGAGGGAACCTGTGACATCCTTCCTGGCTGGGGTCATCGGAATTAGTTGTTAATTGATTGCTGGTTAATCGTCTGCTAACCATACAGGTAGTAAGGATTAAAATGCCTAGGTATCTGCGTCTAACTATGGAGTAAGAAGGGTTGATATTAGTAGGGTGATAAGTGTGAGACACAGTCAGCCTTAGTAGGATAACCCAAGCCGGGCACTCATTGCTATTCTTGTTAAGGAGATAAAGACAAACACTCGAAAATCTGGCGCCTTCTCCGTTAATAGGAGCCTATGGCTTATTGGATACATCGTTTTCATGTATATGTGCCTATTTGGAAGCCATCATAATGGTCGGTGAGCTTAGATCAACCTGGGATATTCTACCGAACAATTAGAGTAGCTAGAAGTCATTCAAGCTGTTCTGTAGCTTCCACCAACCAGATGAGAATGATTTAAACACCACACTGGATAGCCGTTTTAATCGTTTGAGACTAAGTTAGTTCATTCATGGTGTTCCCTTGAAAATTTAGCTCATAGAGCCGAATTACTCTAGATCATCTCATGTTGGCTAGCTAGCTGACTTTCATGGATCAATAGGATTATCAATTGGCATAAGATTTGAAAAGTACACGGTCCACCTTGATGTTTCCCGCAACTGAGTAGTTTTTCAACTCCCTAACTATAGGTAGTGTTAGCAGGGTTTCCGTAGAAAATCACCCGCCAGGCAAGATTATGAGGTTGACTGATCTGTTATTTTGCTAAGGAGTGAGTGGTGTCTGACTGCACCTGGAGGTTCTGGATTCGACCTGAGGAGTACCACACTAGAACGTATCAGCTGTCCAATACTCCTAGATTCTCAGTGGTTCTCCAACTGATGCAATTTTGTGATGAATATCACCTTCGGATGTATATCAGAAAGCCAAGGTCAGGAAACAGCCAATAAATTCTAGCTAATAGATATAATATTGCTCGTCTATGTCCACTTTGTCAAAAAGGCAAATTTTTCACTATGTCATATGGCCACTATCTACCTACAACGCACCAAATAAGCTGAAATTGGATTACATTACTTATTAATTATACTGGGTGATGATTGAAGGTGAGATGGAAATTTGAACTGCGGTCAGATTCGAACCAGCGACCACCGAGTTTCCGCACGATGCTCTACCAACTGAGCTACGAGGTTCAACTGCTGACCACCTTCAATCATCATCCAGTATCAGTGGTACTAGTCTGCCAAACTACGGCTGCTATCTCAGATAGTTAAACTGATAATCAATATGATGCTTCCCACCTCTCTAATCCAGATTCGAATTGGGGTGAGAAGTGCTAACTAGGCAGCAGCCAGTGTAAGCACGATTAAGCGGTAGTAAAGTGTCACTAATTCACATGGTAGCCGGGTTAAACCCTTTATGATTGAAGTGAAATAACTGGTCAACAGTCAGGTCTCTTAAGTCAGTTGGTAGAGCATCAGGCCGGATACCCGGGGTTTGCTGGTTCGAATCGAGCAGCCATTCAAACTTTCATTCCACCTTCAATCATCATCAGGTATCACTATTAGTCTGCCAAACCACGGCTGCTATCTCAGTTAGTCAAAATAACAATGATAACTATAATAATACCAATACTAGGCATCCAGTCGCATAGTCTTCAACTGTTGATTACGGTTGTTTAAGAAACTTTAGGTTTCTGACTGATCTCAGTGGTGTAAATATCTGCATCCGTGCTTGCTGTATGGCTGTGAAACATGACCATTGAAAGTGGAAGATATAAGAAGGCTTCAAGTGTTTGACGACCGTTGTCTTCGTAGTATAGGCCGTATTCCGTGGTGTCAATACATCACGTGAGTAATGCAGAAGTCAGGTATAGAGTTTTAGGGAGTAGAGGTAAATCAGTTGACGAGGTCATGAACCTTCATCGATTGAGATGGTTGGGACACGTACTACGTATGCCTAGTCACCGATTGCCTCGTCACACAATGTTGGCTGAAGTGGGTCCAGGCTGGAGAAAGGCCCGAAGTGGCCAGACTAAAACATGGTACCAATGCATGAAGTCTCTGACTGTTGGTTTGAGCCATATGGGGCGATGCAGACTAGGTGGTTAGGGTCGACGGGACAAGAAGAACCACTGGTTGGAGACCGACTCTAGGTGATATAGCTGAGAACCGATGTTAGTGGCGCGGATGTATCCCCACACACATTATATTCATCTTAGCGACGTTTTACCAAATCTCACCATTTTGCCATTCCTCTTTTCTTTCTTCTCGTCCTTAAAACTTCTCTTGACTGCATTCTCTTATCTTCATCCTTCACCTCACTACCTTTCTACTTGATGTAGTGATATGAGGTGTGGCAACTCGAACCGTTACGCAGTAATGCCTGGTCCTATGTTGATATTGATTAATTGATTGCATGCGTGCTTTGCTTTATCTTTGTTTAAATCTCGTGTAATATGTGTTTTAGGTATATTTTACAGATTCAGGCTGAACGAGCTAATTCAGTTCTATGGGATGAATTTGTCCGGGTACACCGCTGATGAACTGGTTTGGCACCAAGAAAGTGAAACGGTTGTCAGATGTTTAGAGCACTTTTGTCTGATCTAACTAACTGGTTAACTGACTGGCTGGCTGGCGAAACCTACAGATCAGCTTTCATGGTTTCTATCTACCAATTGTATAACCCTAATTCATAAATATTCCAATAGGTTCAAGGTTTACAATGTCTACATATCGGATGACAAGTGTTTTTAATTTATTGTTTTTGAAACAATTAGTCCCTTTAATAAATTTTCATAATGTAACTAGAAAATGAAGGTTATCTGATAAATGTGATATATTTGCAGGAGATATGTTGATGGCAATTTAGTAATATCCAACAAACATGAGGATGCAACAAGCTGTATAGAGAGACTAAACATCATCCAAGGCTATATCAGTCTATGAGGAGAAGTAGAAATTGATAATCAGCTTCCTTTTTTCGACATATTATTAACAAGAAGGGAAGATGAGTCGATCAGGGGGGCAGAAAACCTAAGTCGACTGGACAGTACCTAAACTTTCATAGTTTCTGTTCAATACAGTGCAAACAGGGTTTAGTAAAATGCTGATTTAAAGTGAATCCACCCCCAGCAATGAATAACACATATTCACTGTAGTTCATTGATCAGTATAGAAAAGTTTCAACATTGTGAACTGATCAATATTCTATCCTGAAAAAGGATGTTTACTTCACATTACCGAATAAGAAGGGGTTGGTGGTGCTGGTTGTGGGGAATCAAACTGTATGATCTTTAAACGAAGGCGATGTTCAGTTAAAAAAACAAAAACATACTATTCAGCCAATCTCAATGATATAAAGGAAACGAGTTTACATGTATGTATGATGATATATACATCGGGAGAAGTAATTGAACTATGAACATATCCCTAAATGGCTGGAAAAGAAACTACGTTGAAATAGTCTTATTGCTTGTATTATACCATCATTGATTGGACTGAATTGATCGATCTCTACTGGTATATCTGGCTGATGAGTCCCAAATAGTACGAAATGCGAATCGTAGATCCCACTGCTAGCTACCATCCTTCATTAATATAACTAGGACGCAGGTATATTAAGGCATCCGCATACCACCCCATATACCAACAGAGACTGATCATTTCGGTTCAATCAACTATGGTGTAATACAATCAATAACACTAAAATTACACTTGTCGCACAAGAAATGGCTATCGTGGCTCGGTGGCGTAATAGATAACGCTCTGGCATTTGAAGCGATTGCTCCCAAGTCCGAATCTCGGTGGGAACAACACCACTCGGCACTGGGAGGCAGGTACATCCAGCTGACGAGTCCCAAATAGGACGAAGTGCTCATCGTAGATTCCACTGCTAGCCACTATCCATCTTTACTATGTTGAAATAGTCTAATAGATACAAAAGGTAAACGGTTGTCTTCATCTCTAGGTAAGCACATCATAGAAACAGGTCACAGGATTGATCTGAACTAACCTTTAAATCATTATATAGAAACTGGTTTATTGAAACCTTAGCCACCCTTTGTGTATTCCAGAAAAAAAAACAATTTTTGCTTATCTTAAACATCTGATGAGATAGGATGAAGTGCATTGTACAAACATATCATTGTTTTTATCATACATACACATTATTATTATTATTATTATTATTACTATTATTATTATGGTCTTTTTATCTTTCATATCATTTTTAAACAGGATGCTCCATTCATTTATAGTCATAATGCTACTAATAAACCAGCTACACGTGTTTATCGTGATTGTAGCGGAATTCCAGTAGAGACTAGTCAATGTATGGATAGAGTTGGTACAGAAAAAGTTAAACTACGTTATTGTATATGCTCAAATGATGCATGTAATCATGCTATTGCATACAATCATAATGAAATGAAATTATTCCTATTTGCTACACTATTCAATATCTTGTTCTATTCATATTCCATACAATAATATATATATATATATATATATATATATATATATATATATATATATATATATATATATATATATATATATATATAGAAAAGAATAGAAGTGAAAAAGTAATCATTACACAACTGATGACAATAATAATAGAAAGAATACATTTCCTTCATTTATTTCTGTAGATTTTACCATTACTATTATTAATATTATTATTATTATTTTTATTGATAACTAGATAAAATAGTTTATATTTGTTTGCAATCAACAAAGTTATTCCATTTACTGACTATATGATTCTCTGTTCAACGTACACTTGTTCAATGTACAATGTATTGAATATTCACCATTTATTAGAAATTCAAATGTGATTAAAACTTGTTTAAAATTGTGTCACACAGACATATACATAGACACATATTCTTAGCTATCTCTTTATATTTCGTAAATATATATATATATTCCCTTCATACAGATACTGAGTTGTGGTATGAATTTGAAACACATATCTATCATTATTATTTGTCCCTTGGGTTCCTGGTCGAACATACTGCTTCAGTAGCACGTCTCTACTTCACTCTCTTCTCTGCAATCTTCAAAACTTGGCTCCACGACTGCCCACAAGCTCTCATTTCTTCCTCACACGATCTCCTCCATGTCACCCACAACTCGGACGCCCAACTAGTCGTTTCCCATCTGGGTTCCACTCCAGCGCCTGGCCTACTGCATCATATCCTCAAATGGTCTTCTCAGTGTATGCCAATCCAATCCATCTCCACTTCCTTTCACTGCATATTTGTTGAGTGATAGATTCTTGGTTTCGTTGGTTCGTTGTCAACCAGCCAGCCAACCAGCCAGAGTTCCTTATTGCTTATTCTTATTATTCTCGCAATCCATCTGATCTTGAGTAACGAGCCAGCGTAGATGGCAGTTGTTGATGAATATCTGTAGTTTGTTGGAAATGCTTTTCGTAAGGCGCCAATTCTCTGAGGCATACAGAAGCAGTGACTTGACTGAATTAGTGTTGAAAATCCGAATGTTGTTGACGCTTTATGCTGAGTGCAGTGCAGTGCAGCACAGAAGATCTCCACACTGGTTTCAGGTTAATGCGTGAAGGCTTGCTGTCTTGCTGTCTTTCTGATACTGGCTGGCTTTGACGTCCTCCTCTGTGCCACTGCCGCCTGTAGTTGAAACGATGCTGCCTAGATAGTTGAAGGAGGCTACTTCCTTTAGGTTTCTCCGTCCATGCCGACTGGAGCTTCTTGTTGTTGTTGTTGGCGTTGGCGTTGGTTGAATATCTTCATCACCTCTGTCTTCTCTACATAAACTTGAAGTCTAGTCTTCGCTGCCCTTTCGTTGCCTCTTCTGTCAACTTGTTGGTTTTCGCCTGTAGATCTTCAAGTTTGTGTGACATTAGACACATGTCATCACTGGCGAAATCCAAATCTTCTAGGTTCTTTTCCCCGGTCGAGCGTATCTCACTCTTCTCGCTCTTCACTGTTTGTTGCATGATCCAGTCCAGTCGACCACAATCAGGAATATCATGAGTGATAGTAGACAGCCTTGTTTCTCTCCTCTCTTCACTTCAAAAGCATCACTGAGCTTTCCATTGTGAATTAATTGGCATGTGGCGTCTTCATATTGTTGTTGAATGAGATGGATAAAGGTTTGTGGTATTCCGTTGTGTTAAAGCAGTTTGAGAATTACTTGTCGGTCGACGTTGTCAAAGTCCTTATCAAAGTCGATGAAATTGAGGTAGAGAGTTGACTGCCATTCTATATTCTGTTCAATGACGATGCGTAGTGTAGCGTTGCAATTTGGTCCGCACATGATTTGTACTTCCTGAATCTAGTCAGCCTTTTCCGGTCATAGTTTTGAATCCAGTGCATCCTTTAGTCTCTCCATGATGATATGGCTTAATATTTTGCTTGTGGTTAACAGGCATGGAGCATGATTCCGCGCCAGTCCTTGCAAAGACTTCGGTCGCCCTTCTTCAGGGGTTTGATAAGGTAGGCCTTCTTCCAATCAATACGCAGGTACCTTTTCTTCCTTCCAGACCTTCTGTGATAATGGTGTGAGTATATCCGCTATTGTATCTGCTTCTGTTCTCAGTGCTTCTGGTGGGATTTCATCTAGAAACATATATGTAAATGGATAATTACTTAGTAAGTGTGTGTTGTGTATTTTAATTTTAGCATATTTTTCTTTAAGATATCATGAAGTTCTAATGAGAAGCCGTGACCTATGATGGAGTCAACCATTCGGAAGTGAAGTGGATGTTAACTGAAGATTTTGATGGACAGTTGCATGATATCGTGGACTGACAAAAGTAGGAAACTATGGCTCATTGAATTTCAGATTAGTAGGCAAATGGCTAATATGTTCACCGTGAAACCTTGAAGTTGTGACTTCGATCTCTGGTGAGGCAAGGTCATGAGTGTGTACTGCTGAGGAGTCGCATATTAGGACGAAACAACTATCCAGTACTTACAGATTTTCACTGGTTGGTGGTAGTTACTAACCTGTATTTGTGTTTTTGTCTAAATGATAATCATTCTCTACTACACTTTTGGAGTCCACTATGTTTGAAGACGCTTTATTCGTAAAGTACCATAAGTGAGGTTCATTTCCACCCTTTAAAATAACAAATTGAGACTAACGTGTACTCAACATATCACGGTGTATTGATCGTTAAATTCCATGATGAGTCAGTCATCGTAAAATTTAGTTACCATGTCTATCTTATTCCCATTAGATGTAAAGCAAACAAAGAGTGCGTCATTCATTTTACCAAGTTGGTTGAATCTGCAGACTAACCTAGCAACCTAGCAATGAAAAAACCAGTTAGCTTTCTCTTTACGATTAGAATATCTATAGCTCAGATAGATGATTTTGGTTGTTCATTTTGAAGGTTTGTGGAGAGTGACACCAGTTGGAGAGACATTGGGGACCTGGGAGCATAACACAGCTATTTCGTCCTAGTTTCGGACTCCTCAGCAGGGTGAATTGATGACCCCACCATCTACAGATCATACTTCCAGGTTCGGTGGTCAGAAAGTTACCGTTGACCCACTGGGTCGGCATGCAATACTTTACGATTCCTACTTCTGTCACTTCACGATATAGCGTGGCCTCCATCCAATACCAACATTAGGTAACTGTCATCGACTTGGCTGTGTTACTTTCTACTTTTTCTATCTAGGCAACGTCATTTGTGAGTGATTCTTTCATAGTGACGTCCACGGAGAACGCTGCTGATAAGCTAGAAATATAATAATACTAATGATAATCAGTAATCAGAGTAAAATACTGCGAGAATTTGAATGGGAAATGGGAAGTAACACGTACAAATGTAGGAAAGTAACTTATGAAGTAAAATAAAAGTAGTAATCAATCAGAGTAAGATAAATACTGGAGCAAAGAAGTAGAAGCCCAAAGGAAGCTGAGAACCATAGGGAACTAAGAGGATAGATGTACGTCTTCTGTACATAGAGCTCGAGTTTTAGTTGTTGGACTACCAATGCCTCTGCTACACATAGCCAGCGAATCTGCATCTCTTTTTAAGCCGTTCGGATTTTGGAAGAAGACTATGATGGGAAGTGATATGATTCGAGTTAACCAACCACTCCAAAATGGAACTTGTGATTGACCTACTCTCTCCCTTAGACAGTCTAGCAAGACTGTGACCGGAGATGTGTGATGCCTAGATAACTGACCATAGAAAACAAGATAAAATGATACGCAAACATGGATGAAGCCCCATACGGTAGTTTGTCCTTCTGGAACATTCCGTACTCATGATCTAATGTTGACCTACTAGCCAATAGTAGATTGACTGGTTTATTATTATTATCATTATAATTACGGTTGCACAACAATTCAGAATGATTCGTTGAAAAGGAAAATTTTCTTTGAACGACAACTGAAAGCTTATTCAATTTCCTTTCACGTGTAAAGGTGGTCGAAAATGAATCAATTATGATATTTTTTTTGCAAATGGAAACGGTTGATATTGATTGATTAGATCTAGTTTTACTGAATAGCTCCTTGAAAACACTCACCATAATTCAATATACAGTTTGACGAGTAACGAATATTCTACACTGATTGATTGCTGGAGAAACCAACCAATTTCATATCGTATAGTCCTTAATTCTGGTCGAATTCGATCGATCATTTTACAATCTGGCCACTAAGCTAGCAGGCTCATCACTATTATCGATCCGAACATTTTTTTAACGCCACTTTATTTACAACAAGACTAGTAGTCCATCTTCTGCCCACATTTTCAAGGCGATTCGCTGATTGGTTAATCCTTACTCTTGCTATGTTCATGCCTCAATTTGTGGACAAGGTCATATTTCATGTGTACACACATACTCACGTGTTTTTGAATTTATTGGTTGATTATTACTCTCAGGGGAATAAACTCTCCCATCCAGCTTCGGTCTACTTCTCTATTCGTGCTGGGTTGCAGTCCGTGGCTCTTGCGTAGGAAGTTAGCTGTCAGTTGAGCGTGTGTATTATGTGCTGTCGGAATATATAACAAACCATCACGATGCACTTTGTTCAGTAGTAGTTACTTAAAGGTAATCGACTTTTGTTTTGTGCTTGTTGAAACTCGTAGACAAGGCGTTTCTGCAACCTCTAGGGGACTGATGTCTGCACTCAGGACTAGACAACATGAAATTGCTGCCAAAAAGCACGAAACCTAGGTCCAGGGCTTCTAGGCGATTGCCTCCAGCCAACGGACTGATGTTTCCTCTGTAACTCGAACCCACATCATCTAGTGTTACCAGTAGGCTATTCAAGCAGTGGTTGACCGCCTATATGGCTGCATTAGACACACTGATTTCATATTGTCCTGTTTTGAGTACTAACCGAGTGTTATGGACAATTTTTAACTGCACCATAATACCAAGTCCTTTAGGTTGGTCACCACATCAGAAAACGATCGATAGGAATGGGGTTAACACATGGGAGTAGACAATATCATTTAAAGGATATCAAAAACATGAAGAATTTAACAAGGTGAGAATTGTTTTCAGATGTGAAGTGAATTGGTTAAATATCCATCGACTTGACAATTGAAAAGAAGAGTATGAAAAAAGAGATAAGAATCTTAAGGAAAGTATTAATCATGAACGTATTATTTCATTATCAGGTCAGAAAAGTAGCAGGTAGGGGATCAAGACTATGGTAAAAATGGACAGACTAAGCGTATTTCTTCTGCACATGGAGTTCCAACTTAAGTTGGTGGATCACAAGCGCTTCTGTTATACATAAGTTACAGAACCGTATTCAATCTGAACCGGTTTTTAAGTCTATACATGACCTAAATTGTTTAGGTACACAAGTATTGAACTGTTTATAGATTTACACAAACTTTTTCATGCTCATATATTAATGATAGATAGTGCTTCGTCCTATTCAGGACTCGTCAGCTCGATATACCTGCACTCGAATGAACGATGCTGTTCCCGGTAGGACTTGAACGACGGGAAAACACAAGCAATAACATTAAAACTATACCCGTTGCACAGGAAGTGGCTATTGTGAATCAATGGTCTAGTGGATAACGCTCTGCCGTTTGAAGCGATCGGTCCCGAGTTCGAGTCCCAGCGGAGAAAGCATCATTCAATGGGAGGCAGATACATCCAGCTGAGCAGTCAAAAATAGGACGACGCATGCATCGTGGATTCCGTTGCTAGCCACTTTCCATCATTAATATTAAATTGAAAATATAGACTATATCGAGGCATCTGCGCAGGAGTCCAAATGCCAATAGAGACCAATCAATTCAATCCATTCAACTCGAGAGTTATATAACTCAGAATCGATTGAGGCGGCACAGATATGTCCACACATAATCTTCATCTTCGTCATCATATCAAATTTCATAACTGTTTTATTCCCTCCAAATTATCTTTTCATGTCTTCCCACCATTTTGGACTACATTCTTACTTGATCCTCAATGATTCATGTTGGTGCATTGTAGTTTGGGGTTCTTATACAAGGTGTGTGACTATAAAACTGGATTCCTTGGGAGTAAGTAAAGTTACAAAGGGACAGCGGTATGGTTCATAGCTAAAGTGTGCCAATAACACATCCACTAATGACTTGTTGAACAGAGAATATGATCAACCTTATTTATACTATACTTCATGATCTGTAGTGCATTACTTTTAAATACAAAAGGAATATTGCATTTTTGAGGTGAATGGGGATTTCTTTTTTAATTTAGAAGTAGTATTCATCATGGACTGATATCAGTTGGGGAACCATTGAAAACCTGGGGGCACTGGACAGCTGTTTCGTCCTAGTATGGGACTCCTCAGCAGTACGCCAGTCGGAAGTGAAGTGGATGCTAACTGAAGACCTTATGTGATAGTCGCACTATGTCGTGAATTGACAGAAGTTGGAAATTGTGAACCACTGGAAAGCGACCCAGTGGCTGAATGGTTAATGGGTTCGCCGTGAAATCTGAAGGTCCTGAGTTCGATCCCTGTCCGGTGGGGTTGTGGGTGCGTACTGCTGAGGAGTCCCCTACTTGGACGAAACAGATGTCCAGTGCTCCCAGATTTTCAGTGGTTCTCCAACTGACATCAGTCCATGATGAATACTTCTAAAAGGAATATTCTCAGTGTGTTACTTTGCCCTTAGATTTTTTTCTCAATGGATCTAGACAGGATTCCACTTTACAAAGGCATCTGTTGAAATACTACCTGTTAAATTTCAGTATTATATCATGTGTCCAGATCATTCAAATTCTCAATGAAAGCGAATTAGCTAGATGTTTTTTCCTGCTTATTGGAACCCAGCTTTGAAAATACCCGTGCCAACTATTCTGTGTCTACTTTTTATCGGCCAATCTCTGAAGATGACACCTATCGGATATTCTTCTCAGTGAAATAAACAAAAAAAAACAATGAAATTCTCAGTTTATTTTTAACGAACTACAGATATTCATCAACAACTGCCATCTACTCTGGCTCGTTACTGGAGATCAGATGGATTGCCAGAATAATAAGAATAGGCAACAATGAACTCTCGTCTAGTAACGAACCAACAAGGCCAGAACCTATCAGTCAAGAAATGTACACTGGAAGGAAGTGGAGATGAATTGGATTGGGCATGCATTGAGAAGACCATTCGGAGATATCACGTGGACGAGGCCAGGCCGTCGAGCTGAACCCAGATGGGAAACGACGAGTTGGGCGTCCGAGGTGAGGGTGACATGGAAGAGATGGTGTGAGGAAGAAATGAGAGCTTGTGGGCAGTCGTGGAGCCAGGTTGAAAAGATTTCTGAGTACATAGTGCACTGGGGACATGCTACTGAAGCTTTTTTTAAGGGATAAACTATGCTATAGCTTTTTACTGTGTACATTGACGTTTCTTCTGTTTGCCTCTAATTTCAGTAGGTGTACCGCATTGACAAGTAGACGAGGTAGACATCTGGAACAAAAATGAAACGATTCCTACCCTTCGGCTCAATGTAAATATGCTCACTATGGGGACTGAACGTCATGAATTCGATGCTTGGACGTGGCGCACTCTTGATGACTCTTAAACTAGGACGAAACAGCTGTTTGGAATCCCCCCCCTCCCAACCGATGTCACTCTGCAATGAATATCAACTTGAAATCAAAAAATCCTCACAAACCTTCAAATTGAAGTGATTTAATTGAGCACAGCTTATAGAAAAACCCAAAAATCTAAAGTGTGGAAATAAGAAATTAAGATATGACAGCTGAGAGGATAAACAACATATGTTTACAGTGTGAAGGTCTTTTCGAAGATAATAACCACCCAGTGCATTCTCACTACTGAGACTACTTTTAGTTAGTAGTATATTCATTGATTCTTACTGCGTTTACGATCTCTAGTCAAGTGAAACTTACACTTCCCTATAAGATCCGGAACAACAATCTACAACTTTAGATACCGGTGTCATATCTTCATCTGTCCATCGGTTAGTAATGTGGTAGACAATAGTTGGTGGTGTCCACAATGCATATCCCATTTATCTCGGTCCTTCTAATGGCACTGGTTTCAGACTTTGATAGTGTATGTTCTTAGACAGTTCCAACAGAGACTGTACTGACACAAAATAACTGCCTGTTGAGGCTGTATTTGACTGCTACCTCTATATAAAATTCTCGAAATATTGTTGCTTTCTTTGAGTGATTTGACTTCAAAAATTATTAAAACAACTACTAATTCTCCGTATTGTGTTGAAAAAACCACATTTCCAGTCGAAGTAATGGAAAAAAGCTTAATTGGTTGTCTCCGTTTTTGCTGAGGTGACCTTCAAAGTCGGATGACCTTAACGGCTGATGAAATAACCAATCAGATTTCAGTATCCTGGTCAGAGGGTTTTTCATATCGTAAAGGAATATGATTGTGTATCTCAGCAGTTGCTTAGGCGGCGTTTGAATTTGATGCTTTTCTTATCACCAGAAACATTACAGATCCATCTATGCTAGACAGTGTGAAAACATGATTTTTAGACTGAGATGTTGTAATGACAGTAAAAAGTTATGCATGTGTAGCTAAGAGCTAAATATTAAAACTGAATCGCTGTTTTGATAGTAATGATTATTAGTGGCTAAAGTAGTGGGATCCACGAAGCGTATTTCGTCCTGTTTGGGACTCGTCAGTTGGATGCACCTACCTCTTAGTGAGTGTTGTCGTTCTCATTAGGATCCGAACTCAAGACTGATAGTTTCAAACGTCAAAATATTATCCAGTAGGTTACGATTATTATATTTGGTTGCTTCTTCTGAAGTTTGTAAATTGACTCTTGAGATTTCGTGACCAGTGTAAACTGAGAGGAACATCCTTTTCAATGATTCACAAAGTAGACAGTAACCAACGCGTGAAATATTAGAAATTCCCCTTCATCTAAGTTTACACCAACGCTAATCCTCGGCGTCAGTTATCATAACACCCAAAGGAGTGAATGATGAACCAATGTGCTGTTATGATAATCCCTAGGAACTTTAAAAGCCTCACTAACAATTTTCCAAATAACCAATCAACTTTCAGTTTTTCGGTTGGGAAGGTGGTTATTCATGATATAAAGAGACTGAATTGGCAACTCATTATTTGTTTGTGGTGGTGGTGGTGGTTGGGGCTTCAAAGTCACTTGATGAGTCCTAGTGTAATTTCATATGTAACAAAGCTGCTTACACAGTGGTTGTAGAATATACACCAAAGACACATACATATACACAAACACCACAGCAATCCTCTTCACCTTTTGTGTCATTTTAAGTGGGACGTTGCTAGCCAAGCTACTCAAAAACATTGGAAAAGGTGGTTTAATTTATAAAATTCAGAAATTTAACTGGTTATTACATTTGATTTTGAAGTGGCTTTCAAAACCACCTTGATTCCATTTGAATTCTCATTCAAATGCGTAAGCATAAGTTCGTCTTTTTACAGTCTAGTGAGAGCCCCAACTATGACCTAACTCAGTGACCAATTCTAGTGGGAATTATTATCATTTACTAGGTTGCAGGTACGTCAAGCAGACGAGTCTCAAATAGGACAAAACGCACATCCAGAAATCCATCACTAGGCATTATTACTACCAAAATGAAATTACAGGAAGGATTGTGGTATCCGTGCAGGAGCCCACCGATCATTTCTATTCAATTAACGACGGTAGATTACAAACAATAACTGTATATATGCTCTTTTCCACTGCTTAACGGTATATATAATCAAGTATGTAGAGTATTCAGCTGACGAGTACTACTGAAATTTATGAATTCATGAAATCCTACTTTTTTCACACTTGTTGCTTGTTTTAAATTTGTATCAGGAAACAATTGTTTTCAGTTTTCAATAACTGAACAGTTGGAAAACTTCTTTATACTGTGATATCTAAACCGAATGTGAATGGATTACCTAATTTAATGTATACTTATTTATATACGCAAGACTGTGTGTTACAATTCAATATTTCTCTGATGATCTAATCAGAAGATGACCACCTGTAACACCCAAATGAATCGATATCAAAAAATCAAACTTTTGACCAAATGATTTAGTTTACATTTCTAATTAAAACATGGTCTTATTTGTGAAAATGTATGATAGATAACACATCTGCTGACAAAGCTTATCAAACAGTAAACAGCCAATCAACGACAGAATGTGAAGGTTATTAACCAGCCAATGAATGCAGATTGACTTTAAAGTTCACTCTGAAAACTAATGAAACAACCAATCACGTTACTCTCTTCTATGAAAGATTGTCTTCTCAGACAAAATACTGCAACCTGATTGATTATTTCGACAGTTGTTAGGGTGGATTTTAAAGTTGCCCATAAATACATCATGTTAAGATAAGTAGAATTTAGAAGACAGTAGTGTGATGAATTATTATTTTGGAAAATTGTTCAGAAACCACAACTGATACTTTTAAAATGCTAGTTGGTTGAAGGCAATCGACAGGAAGCCCTGGACCTAGGTTTCGTCCTTTTGGGCACTCGTCAGCATGGCGTATCTGTAACCTAGATGGAACTGATATCCCGCTTGAAATTCAAACCCGCGTCACCCAGTGTTGTAGTCAGTGACTTTACTACTGAGCTATTCGGACCACGATTGGCTTCTTGTGGGACTAGTTTACATGTGTTGATTAACCACGGGAGTGCAATCAATTTCATGTCGTCAATCGCTGCCCTGATAGTTCAGTGATAAAGTTACTGACGACAACACTCAGTGACGCGGGTTCGAATCTCAGGCGGGACATTAGTTCTGGCGAGGTTGTACACGGCTTCCTGCTGATTGCCTTCAACCAAATAACATCTACTAATGTGCACCCCAATGCTGAGCTTCCTAGATTGGTTGCCATATTGCAAATATGATCGATAGAATTCAGTCTGCACTCAAGACTAGACAACATGAAATTGGTTCCACTCCCATGAACAATCAATACATACAAGAAATACAACAAAGAGGTAGTCAGATAAAAGGTACGACTAAGATGTGAATTCATCGAGATTTTGACGTTTGTCCCAGGTATAAAAAAAGAAGGAATGAAACGTCTAAACTATCCGCCATAGAACATGAAAAGTGAAGATTAACTAACAATAATTTTCTCTCAAAATTTAATCATAAAAATAAACTCAAATTGTATGGTTGACTGTTCACTTTAAAGGCATTCTGTTAGTGTTTTTCTGTTTCGAAATAATTGAAGAAAATGTACTGGGCTAAATTCATCATATTAGTCTGTTTTTTTAAGGTGTGGTATGTATATGATCTAAAAGGCAACCGTATGAGCCTGAATATATTGACAATCATGATTGATTTAAATGATACCATGTATCTGTTATGTGAATTCTGATGATACTTGCTGTTCAACTAATCGGACCTTGGCATGTTGTGAGTAAGGATTCGAACCCGTAATGCACTGGTTGATAATCAAGTATCTAGATCAATGGACGTGTGGCATATTGTCGATTTTCAACTTGTGGGTTACATGTTCGAATTGCTCTCCACCTACCCAAGTGTGGATAACAGTCAAGTAGTATGATTAGCCCTTTCATAATAATTGTGGTCGTACATTATCTTTACTGTACAAGGGTGCATCGGGTTCCTGAGTGCAGTTTTTTGAAGTCCAAGAGGTAAGAAATAGGAAGCTCAAATTTAACAGACACAGGAACATTTGGGAAGTAAATGTTGAAACGAATACTCATTGGTTCCGATAATTGAAGGTATTTAGTCAAAATAGTTACACGCTGATTAAAAGTAACTTGTTACGGAAATAACTGGATGAAACTAAATTGCAGACTAATTGCTATATTATTATTTGTTCCTTGGGTTCCCAGTCGAACATACCGATTCACTGGCACGTCTCCATTTCACTCTCTTCTCTGCAATCTTCAAAACATGGCTCCATGACAGCCCAGTAGCTCTCATTTCTTCTTCACATCATCTCCTCCATGTCACCCACGCCCCGGACGCCCAACTCATTGTTTCCCATCTGGTTTCCACTAGAGGAATTCACCTGACGCGTGATGTCCCCCAATGGTCTTCTCAGTGCATGCCCAATCCATCTCCACTTCCTTTCAGTGTATATTTGTTGAGCGATAGGTTCTCGCCTTGTTGTTTCATTGCGTGGCCAGAGTTCCTTGTTGCTTATTCTTATTATTCTCGCAATCCATCTGATCTCTAGTAACGAGCCAGAGTAGATGGCAGTTGTTGATGAATATATGTAGTTTGTTGGAATTGCTTTACGTAACCTGCCAAGTCTCTCAACTATCACATAGCAGCACTGACTTGACTGAATTAATGTTGAAAATCCGGACGTAGTTGACGCTTTATGCTGAGTGCAGTGTAGAAGATCTCGACATTGGTTTCAGGTTAATGCGTGAAGGCTTGCTGTCTTTCCGATCCTGGTTGGCTTTGACGTCCTCGTCTGTGCCATTGCCGCTACCTGTAGTTGAAAGAATGCTACGTAGACTATATAGGTGAAAGAGGCTACTTCCTTGAAGTTTCTCCCGTTGGTGATGATTGGAGCTTATTGTTGTTGGTGGTGGAGTTGGTTGAGTATCTTCATCACCTCTGTCTTCTCTACATACACTTAAAGTCCCGTCTTCGCTGCCCCTTCGTTGCCTCTTCTGTCAACTTGTTAGTTGTCCCCTGTTGATCTTCGAGTCTGTGAGACAAGACATTAGACATAAATCATCATTGGCGAAATCCAAGTCTTCTAGGATCTTTTCCCTGAACCAGCCGGCGTATCCCCCTCTTCTCGCTTCCCACTGTTTGTTGCATGCTCCCGTCTGTAATGTAAATCAGTCTATCTATAAGAAGAAATTCTCTAATTGAAATATATTCACCACAAAAGTGTTGTGACACAGGCTACTTATAACAATAGACGTCAGTAGTATATGATAACACATTGAAAAAAAGTAGAAAGTTTGCAAATAGGATTATTACTTTACAATAAACAATTTTATGTTGAACTTCATTAAAATAATTTCGAGTTTAAATCTTTGAAAATAAGGATTCTATCTCATGTTAACCGAAAAAAAAAAAACACAAAACACTTGACAGTATATGTATGATTAAAGGTGCATTCAAGTACAATAACAATAAGTAAAAAAACGATACACGTGCACTGAAGTGCATATGAATAATCAGTTTGGGTAAATTGACAAAAGACTTACTAATTTACATTAAGAACAAGATGATATTCAGCGAAGAGACTCTTTTCAAGCTGTACAATCGTATATCTATATGATATTTGGAGAAAAAATTATATCCTGTGAGGAAAACTAAACACTATATGATGATGATGACAATAATAATAGAACAGGTGATGACATAGGCATTTATGATTATAATAACACAATTGAAGTACGAATGATAACAAATAGATTATTGTAGTACAGGGAATGGTACATAGAGAGTATATAACTCAGAAGGGGGTGAAAAAATTGTTGAAAATGGTAGCCAGAGGATGCTTTCTACACGTATACAAGAACATGTTCCTGCTTGGTTTTATAAAGGTGAAAGAAAGTCTGTTAGAAGTTCGATTCTAGAATACTTGATTGACTTAGAAAATTATTTATCAAATCCGCCTAAACCTCCCACGTTCTCTTCGTTTCAACTCCTTGAAACAGCGGAGGCTTTAGCTATTCATGAACTAAGACCTGATCTGTGTGTGTACAAAAGAAGTATGTGCAGTCACTGTCTTTATCATGGCCATAACATTTTCCCACCCCATTAGCTCCCCCCCCCCACACTTTGTTAATTTAACCTTTGTATCCTTCCTTTATCACTATTATTGTTATTATAATCGCCTTCACTCTAACTAGTTTCCGGTGTTATTTCACTTAATTGTCTTAATCCTTTTAGAAAACATTGACTTCATTTTGTCCAATTTGTCTAATGCCATTACATAACACACAATTGATTTACCATTTTCAACAATTTTTCACCCCCTTCTGAGTTATATACTCTCTATGTACTATTCCATATACTACAATAATCTATTTATCATTCGCACTTCAATTGTGTTATTATAATCATAAATGCCTATGTCACCACCCGCTTTATTATTATTGTCATCACCATATAGTGTTTAGTTTTCCTCACAGGATATAATTTTTTCCAAATATCATATATATACACGAATGTACAGCTTGAAAATAAATTCGTTGAAAAGAGTCTCTTCGCCGAATATCTTGTTCTTAATGTGACAATGGGAATTATTAAAATAATTTACATTAGTTAATGTATGTTGATGAATACAACCTCAACCCAATTTAGGTTGACGTTTATTATACGGTACACTTCTACTCCCCACTAATTTGTTTAGGGTGGAAGAAAAAAAATTTGAGATGAGAAATGATTGGCTGATTCCTCTGTTTAATAGTCAATATATTTGTGTGGTCAAGCTACTTTCCTATTGGACTAGAATACTTACTCGTAGGAATCTGATTGGTTGAGCCCAAATCAGCTGTCTGTAATGAGATTGGCTGATAAAATCATCATCGTTTGTCACATAAGTTCTGTTTTAAGAAATGAATGAGTAATTGTTGTTATGATAATTGCTCGACCTTTGCAAGTATATGGGCTCCTATGCGGATACCTTGATACTACTGCTGATTCATGATCTAAAGTTGATCTCAGTGACTAACAGAGGACTCCAGGATTGGTGTTTTGTTCCATTTGGTACTGTGGATGTTTTGTACTTGCGTGTCTACCGGAATGGGTATCCTACCATCTAAAATTCCTCGTACAAACCGGAGGACAGTGTGGAATTGCTGTTCATCATTGAAGAAAAGTAAAACTGTCATTCAAAGTTGGGCTGTTGATAGGAAGAGGGATGGGGTTGATTGTGAAATGTAGTTTTCTCAATGGTACATTGTGCTGCTTATTCTCCTGCATCAGCCAACGGAGAGAAACATTCACAGTGTCTAAGGGAATGCAGTACTTAATTATATACCTGCATGCCTAATGTGGCGAGACAAAAACGCTGCATAAAGATTGATTCATTTCCGGTTACAACACTTTGGACGGTATCGTCGTTCATCATGAAAACGAAGCAACTCGTCTTCACTTCGCTCCTTTTTATAGTACTTTTCGACTTCGTGCAACCAATAACATGGGGTATTTCATCGTCTATTTTAATTGGACAACAATTGACACAAGTAGTGAACTGGAAGGGGTAAAAAAGTAACAGTTAAAAAAATTACTACCTACGAGTAAGTATTCTAGTCCAATAGGAAAGCAGCTTGGCCACACAAATATATTGACTTTTAAAAAGAGGAATCAGCCAATCATTTCTCATCTCAAATTTTTTTTCTTCCACCCTAAACAAATTAGTGGGAAGTAGAAGTGTACCGTATAATAAACGTCAACCGCCAAAGTAGATAAAGGTGCATGGGAAGAGAAGGAATTTAGAAATGAAGGTTAGTCAAAATGTTGAAGCTTTAGAAGATGTCAGAGTGATTACATCTACACCATTTTCACCGATTTTCTATCAACCACTGCTAAGTCGAGGTGAGTCATGGCTTGGTATGCATAGTACATATCCAAGCCATCTCAGTTAACTAAGATTCAGAATCTAATTGATCAACTTATTTGAATTTCCTGGTTCCTTTCGATTGGCTTCAAGATTCTTTACAAGGTGACTCCAGCAAACGCTACGAAGACATCTGTGGTTGGAACTCTATAATTGCTTCTTGTCATGTCCTTTTATAGGCCATGTCTCACAGTCATGTAACAGAATAGAACGAACTACAGTACTATCGTAACGCATTCGAAATCTTACTCATTCACGTTCCACTTTCCATTTCTAGACTGCCTCACCCCCTTCGTTGTCAAGCTCTACCGTTTGTCACTTATTTTTTATGATTATGTGTAAGTACATCCTGTGTGTTTGCTGAGTCATCGACTCACCTTCTTTTTCTCCCTCTTTTCCCTTGGAGATTCTCGTGGTCACCACCGAATTCACATTGCTCTACGCGCCCCCCTGCGACAACGTACATATCTACATGCTAGACGAAAACTTATCAACAACTGGTCGTTACATTTTGGTGTCGGAGGTGGGGTCTGGCTCGCTCACGGTCAGACTGACGTGTACTCGACAGAAGCCATTTACACTCGAATGTAACTTGCACTAGCTTCACACACCATACCTAGCCTCTCACTCACTCAGGTACAACCAGGCACTGAGGATACTGGCTCCAGAGAACGGAGGAGTGGTGTAACGCACTCGAAATCTTACTCATTCCTTCCTGCGTCTGTCTTCTCGTTCCTTACACTATATACTCCTCTTCCAATATGTAGTCGGATATCTCATCGGATTCAGATGATGCAGATTGGCTTCGCAATGTGATCTACTTGTGTCCATCGTTAGCTTGATGTTGGCGGAAAAGTGAAGGATCCTCTGAACGTGTTGAGCAGAAATCTCAGTATGTTTCGCATCTGTCAGATGTAGCATGATGCTTCCTGACTTGTCTGCAACTATTTCTAGTTTAAGTATAGGGAGTGAAGTGGTGCAAGATGTCGACAACAGTTGGCGAACAAGTGATCAGGTCAATAGGCAGTTTTACCCTACTATTCATTGTTGGATTGTCGCACAAACTTGAAGATCTACAGGCGAAAACTAACAAGTTGACAGAAGAGACAGCGAAGATGGGACTTCCTTCAGGTGAACGTAGAGAAGACAGAGGTGATGATGGTACCTAACCAACAACAACAAGCACAAATCACCATCAAGGGGATAAGTCTAAAGGAAGTAGTCTCTTTCATCTACCTAGGTAGCATCGTTTCAACCACAGGCGGTGGCACAGATGAGGACATCAAAGATAAGATTGGAAAAGCAAGACAGCCCTACATTAATCTGAGATCGGTGTGGAGATCTACTGCACTGCACTCAGCATAAAGCGTGAACAATATCCGGATTTTCAACACCAATGTCAAGTTAGTGCTGCTATGTGGTTCAGAAACTTGGCGCGTCACGAAAAGCAATTCCAACAAACTGCAGACATCATACATGAACATCTACCGCCTACGCTCACTCAATACTGAAGCTCAGATGGCCAGAATAATAAGAATAAGCAACAAGGAACTCTGGCTGGCTGGCAAAGAGCCAACGAGACAAGAACTTATCACTCAACAAATACGCACTGGAAGGAAGTTGAGATGGATTGGGCATACACTGAGAAGACCATCCGGGAACATCACGCGCCAGGTCAGGTCATCGAGTGGAATCCAAAGTGGAAACGACGATTCTGGCGTCTGAGGTGAGGGTGACACGAAGGAGGTCGTATGAGGAAGAAAAGAAAAATTGTGAGCAGTGGTGGCACCAGGTTCAAAAGACTGCGGAGAAGAGCGTGCAATGGAGACGCGCTACTGAAGCCCTATATTCCACTGGGAACCAAAGGGACAAATAATAAAACAATAATGGTTCATTGTTGCATAGGAAAAGCTAAAGATCCAGCTTGGAAGTATTTTCGTTTTGACAATACAGTCTGTACCGACGTAGAAGAGAGTGTATGAGTCTAGGAACGAAACGATGCACAGATTCTTTCATACTGACAGCTACTTAATCAGTCAGTCAAAATCAACATGGACCGGGCATCACTGAGTAAACGTTTTATGCCAAAATCTTATGGAAAAATTGTATTGTCTATTTCGAACCATTTCCCGCCTCATACATATCGCTCAATTTTACCGCGTTTAAGAAAGCTGTTTTCCCATTGGTTGATTGCCTACTTTTAATATTCAAGTTTGTCTGTTCATTCAAAGGGTGTATACATTGTATATAAATACAGCAGTTGTGTACCTAGATTCATACTTTCACACTTTCCATTGGAGTAAACGTTCATCAGTCCAATCATTCTTCTTCTGGCGTAGAATGAGAGAATTATCGAGTATAGTATCTTGCATCATCCTGGAGAGGTTAAAGGATGAACTGGATTCAACGCTACACTACGCATCGTCACTGAACAGAATATAGAATGGCAGTCAACTCTCTACCTCAATTTCATCGACTTTGTGAAGGACTTTGACAGCGTCGACCGACAAGTAATGAAGATCAGATAGCCAGAAATAATAAGAATAAGCAATAAGGAACTCTGGCTGGGAACGAACCAACCAGGAACCTATCACCCAACAAATATGCAGAAGGAAGTGGAGATGGATTGAATTGGCATACACTGAGAAGGCCGACTAAGGACATCACGCGTCAAGCCGTCGAGTGGAACCCAGATGGGAAGCGACGAGTTGGGCGTCTGAGGGTGACATGGAGGAGATCGCGTGAGAAGGAAACGAGAGCTTGTGGGCTATCGTGGAGCCAGGTTGAAAAGATTTCTGAGTACAGAGTGCACTAGAGACGTGCTACTGAAGCCCTATGTTCCATTAGGAACCCAAGGGACAAATAATAATAATAATCCAGCGTCCTTGATTAACTGTATTCGAAAGCCCTAATATGGTGCAGTAAGTCACATTTCACATCAGAACACAAAACAGTAAGGATAAAGAAAGAAAAACAAAGAAAGAATAAAAAGTAGTGAAGAACATAGGCGAATCAACGTAGAATCCGGTATGAGAGTGTAGCGATTCATGTTGCTACACTTCACATCTGCATGCAACTAATAGGTGAACAGAACCCAGCCATTCAATGTACGCCTTCCTACACGCTTCAGATCAACAGTCCATAAATTCATAGACGGGAGTTACATATTCGTTTGACCCTCCTTAGTCTTCTTCAAACTGAATCCTACTCTAGGGAACATTTCATCTCGATTCAGCGGTTACTTGATACGTCCAATCCACCATAGTCGATAAGGGTTCACTACATAGTCGAAGAACTTGCCTTGTAACATACGGTTAAGCACGACATTACTCATCGTACACTGGTATGAAAACACTTCTGGTCAAATGTCTATAAGTCATCTGTACCTTATTCTTTTATATACCTCGCTGGTGTCCAAGGTGACATAAGTTGGCGACTGCTGAACGGAGCTTTTTTTGATAGCTAAACTGAGATTTAACCAATGACTAACTCGTTCTGGCTCATCCAACCCCCCCCCCCACAAGTAAGCAAGGTAAACAACACTTCTTTCGGTCCAAGCAATAGATCCTCGATTCAAATTCTGCTCTCAAGGTCTCATGGAGCCGCGATCTATTAATCAATGCTCTTAATCTCCATCCCATAAGTCATTGGTTCGAACGCATATCAACCTATGCAGGTTTGGGCGGTCAGGTAGTATAATTAGGCTAACCAAGATAGTTGTGATTCATTGCCTACCGCACAAATGTGTTATTATCATTTGTTCCTTGGGTTCCTAGTCGAACATAGGGCTTCTCTAGCACATCTCCATTTCACTCTCTTCTCTGCAATCTTTTCAACCTGCCTCCACGACCGCCTACAAGTTTTCATTTCTTCTTCACACACCATCTCCTCGATGTTACGTTCGGACGCCCAACTCATTGTTTCCCATTTGGGTTCTACTCGAGGGCCTGGCAGGTAGCGTCCTCAAGTGTTCTCACTTCCACTTTCTTCTGCTTCAAACATTGTACGGACATTTTATGTCCCCATGTTTACTTTCACTTTCATCGAGAGAAGAGAAGACACATCGACCAATTGGATTCCTGAAGGCTTTCACCAACCGGCGTCATTTCGCCTCGCCGATTCCAGTGAGGATTTGTTTTACGGAGTAGGGTTGCTAGCCCTATGCCCAACCTTTCTTGTTTATCCGGGTTTAATAACGGCCAGTAACTAGTGAACTAGTTAACTAAGCGGGGTTACACAGATGAGTACAAGGTTGATAAGTATGACTCAGCCAAGTGCATAAACACACGTACCGAGTTGAAAAAATCGGAAGCACTTGACAGCTATCTCACACAAAATGCAGGACTCCTTAGCAATACGCAACCATAACCATGCCGCAAGTCGTACCTAAAGCCTCCAGGTTTGCCGGAGATCACGTTACCACTGAACCACTGAGTCAACATTTTTCTACTTCAGTTAATTCGCAGTATATAGAGCTACATTTCTCCAATACCGCTATCGTTGATTACCTGGCCACATGTCCAGCTTGATTTGCTTCGCTAGTTAACACTTCTCATTTGAACTTTGAGAAATCTCATCTCGAAGAAAGACAGAAACATTTACAAATCACTTTCAGATTTGGTTATTGATACCCAATTTCGAAGTCTTTAAAGTTATTCATTTCCTTCAGCTGTCCTGCCCTGACCACCTTCCTTAGATAATCAGAGTTGACTAAAGGCTAAGCTAGTGGATATTGTCCTTTGATTCCGTAGTTCAGGGACAGCTTTAAAAAACTTCGAAATAGATCTGATATAACTGATTGACGTAATCAAGTCAGGACATTGCACACAAGCACATCGTCTCAAGTGTTACCACACTTCAAAGAAGTACACACAAAAAAACAAACAAGTGGATAGAAAAGGAGTCATATCAAAGTAGACAAAGTTGTGTGATTGGAAAAAAGGGTCAGTGTGAATATTTAAGGTTTAGATGTCAAGGAGTGAATACATCTTCGCCACTATCACCAAGAGTCCTCAGTCACTAACCACAGAATCGAGTAGACATCTCTCAGTCAAGTGTGACATAAACATTATGTTATGTTAATATATGTTTGTATTTACTCAAATGTTTAGGATGATATTCAAGTTTTTCGTTAGGCAGGTTGAAGCAAAACATTGTTACAGGTGGGTCAGCTTGTTGCTACACCATTCATAACATTTCTTCTTGGAAAAGCATCGATCCTTCCATAATAATTTGAAACCATTTAAGCAGACTAAATCATCATCATCATCATTATAAAAGGGATGAAGTCATGTTTCCTGCAGTAGTATTACACCCATATTTCAATAAATATTAGTGGATAAGAGTGATTTCTTCACGGTAACAACCTTCAGTTTGTGCTTAAGTATTTCCAGAATAGTCATGAGCTTGAGAGCCTATTGTCATCCATCTTGATACCTTTTTCTGTATTCTCCTATCAGCTTCTAATGTGATAGGTTGCGAGAGCGTTATACTCCGATTAGTTGATACAAATGTGAATGATTAAAACAATATGGAAAGAATAAATTTAATGGAATATATTCATTCCATGATAAAATGAGGTAGCTGACGTTCATATACAAAAAACCTACTTGGTTACATCAGTATATAAGTTTTCATAACTTTTATACATCTGAATACAACAAGCGAGTTTTGGTAATGTACTTGTGTTCAATAGGATCCAACATATTTATATGGAAGATTCAATGATTGATAACATTGAAATACTAACTGAAACATTAGTTGAAAACAGATATTCATTGAAATTCATAAATCATTGCAAAAAAAAGCAGTCAGCATTGAAATTCAGTGTATATTCATTCTATTCTGAAGAAATCCATTTATACGATACTATCATATAGAAGGGAATCCTACAGTGTAATTTTAAAACAAAGGTTACAATCTGTCATTAGGAAGACATACTATGCCGCTAGACTGATTTGTCATAGTTCAGGAAGCTAAACACACCTTGACACTTCGACCTCAAAACTTCATAAACGACTGACTCACATCCCACTGTATGTGGAGACACATATACATTATTATTATTTTTCGCTTGGGTTCCTAGTGGAACATAGAGATTCAGTAGGATGTCTCCATTCCACTCTCTAATCTGCAATCTTTTCAACACGGCTCCATGACTGCCCACAAGCTATCATCTCTTCCATGTCAACCTCACCTCGGACGCCTAACTCGTCGTTTCCCATTTGGATTCCACTCGACGGTCTGGACTGGTGTGTGATGTCCCCAGTCGGCCTCCTTAGTGTATGCCCAATCCATCTCTACTTTTCTCTTCTGTATATTTGTTGAGCGATAGGTTCTTGGTTGGTTCGTTATCAGGCAAAAGTTCCTCCTTGTTTATTCTTTCTGGCAATCTATCTGATCTTCAGTATCGAGTGAGTCTAGGTGGCAGCTGTTCATGAATGTCTGTAGTTTGTTGAAAATGCTATTCGTGACACGCCAAGTTGGACTAATCGTGATATGCACTTGAGAGTAGGGGACATATACCGAAATGGCTACAAAAGCAGCTGGTAAACATCCATAAGCGCAGGTAACAGACAACCATCATCATCAAATGCAAAACTCCGATGAAAGTCACAGGATTGATATCAGAACAGCCTTTACAATTTTGTATAGAAACTGTCAGGGTCGTATACCCTGGTTTGTTGCAGCACTAACCATACACAAATTTTTAAGTCCCCGTTCTGTGTTCAAAAACAATTTCTCCTTATGCTTAACCTACCCTGCTAGTGCTTATCTTATCGTTATTACCAAGATTGTCTTCAAATGTTATCATTCTCCTTTCATTTGTTTTTCTACTAAATTCCTTTATATCATATTTATCCTTCCTGCCCTTCCAGTTTCCATATGGCGAAAATACGTCAATTGAATTCAGGGGTTTGTGGGAGACTTAGTGATATTTTTTTCAAGCTGGTATTCATCATGGACTGACATCAGTTGGAGGAACATTGGGAGCACTGGCCAACATCCGTTTCATCCTAGTACGGGACTCTTCAGCAGTGCGCACCCGTGGCCTTGCCCACTCCACGAGAGGTCGAATCCACCACCTTCAAGTTCCATGGCCAGCACCTTACCATTGAGCCACTGAGTCGGCGGAATCCAGTAGTTCAACGGTCTACAGTGTTCCTTCAACTGATACCAGTGCACCATGAATACCAACTTGGAAAACATGTCACATTTCTCAGGTAATCTACGTCCTATAATTGGAATATTTAAATTCATGGAACGGACGAATAACTACAAACTATAACATCAAAACCATACAATACTCGTTGCAGCAGCTGGCGTGACTTAGTGGGTAATGCTGTGGTATTTAAAAGCGATTGCCTCTAGGTTCGAGTCCTAATGTGGACAAAACACCTCACCAGGAGGCTGGCACATTCGGCTGAAGAGTCCCAAAGGGGACGAAACGATCATTAGTATTATTGCATAAAATTGTTGTAATGGCAGATGGTATTGCTACCGATTATTAATAATCAATAAAGCCAATAAAGTTTGTTGTGTATCTATCTACCTGCCTGTATGCCCACCTTGGACAATGAAGTATGAAACATACCCACGCAGAACAATGTTGACCTCGTATATACAACACCATAGATATCAGCGAAGAAAATCAATAATTTTATTAGAATTACTCATAAAATTCATTTATATCAATACAAATACACGCCAATATGAATGATGAAAGCGGGGAGGAGGTTGACCGTAAAGGTCAACCTGGTAATCGTTAAAATAACCAATCAAATTTTGTTATTTCAAATGTGAAGGTCGTTGTCACTCAGTGAGGTGGGGTGGAGGGCACCACATCTTATCCATCGAATCAATTGAACCGGAATAATAATGAGGCGAAAAAGTAGTAGATTTAGAAATTTTACAAGATCCAAACAAAGTCAAAGAGTGATAGTTACACACATAACTGTTACTGTTACGGTATTCAAGTGTAAAATAGACATATGATCAATAAAATGTATTTTATTATTATTACTTTATATGTTACAATGTAAGATAATAGCCCAATAAAGATTACAACTTCAATACATGTACAGAGCAATTTATCTATCCATTCAGTTATACTGGAACAGGCACACAAACAGAGTTCTCATCTAGGCAGAATATGTATCATATAACATGGACTAGTCATGATTATTCTACTACTGCTTACTTTAACTACACCTCTCCGCCTTTGTTTATATTTAGCGCGGAAAAAAAATGCAATTACATCTCATTATTATTGTTTAAGTGATCTGGGAGCATAATATGATATAATGTATAGCATATTGTACTATTAGGAAAATAATATAAACATATCAGTGAGAATAATGTACACATCTAGATCCCAGTGTAATGCTGTGTATGTGTGCTGTATAAACCAATCAAATAGTCTGACGTATTATTGATTTATTCAGACTAGAGTAGCAAGTTTGAAATTCAGCCCGATATACGTGTCTGTCTGTCTGCTGTCTACCATATTAGTAATGCAGGGCAGACTGCCTGCCTGATTCATTGTATAGACCATTAATATACACATCTAAATTCCAATGTAATGCTGTGTGTGTGTGTGTGTGTGTATGTATGCGTATACCGTATAAACCAATGAAATAGTCTGAAGGATTATTGATTTATTCAGACTAGAGTAGCAAGTTTGAAATTCGGCCCGATATATGTGTCTATCTGTCTACTATGTGAGTAATGCAGGACAGACTGCCTGCCTGATTCATTGTATAGACCATTGATATGCATAGGATGTGGAAGGGGGTGGAAGGGGGGGAAACGGGTTAGCGCATTGTCAATAGTAAACCTTATAGGAGAAAGAAGGCAGTTTAGTCATCAATAGAGAGGAATGAGAAAAGAATAAATAAACAAGATGAATAGATAGAATGAACTGTACATAAATTTAGGAGAAAAAACAAACAAACAAACACAACGACAATAATGACTAATCAATTGCTGGTAAAATCTTACCAGAGAAGGGGAAAAGAAAAAGAATAACTACCAACAGTTAATATGAACATTATTCAAAGACAACTTGACAACAAATCATAAACAAAAGGCACATTTAAAAAGTAGATGGAGGTATTCATTAATCAAATGAGGAGAAGAGAAAAATACATCTTTTTTCTGTTAATAAATCAATAAAATCTTGAAATACTCAAAAAGAAAGAAAGAAGAAAGATTACCTTTCACCTTCTCTCTTATCATTATTATCATTATTATTACTATGATTAGTATTCACTTGTTTCCCCTTTGATAGTTGAGATACAAGTGCTTGATGAATAAATGCATATTGTTTACCGACTTGTACAGCTCCAGCACGTTGACATCTTAGTTGACTGACAACTGCTGGTACATCAAGATAACCTTCATTATTTGCTTGTTGTAAACAGATATCTGTTGTAACAAAAGTTCCTATAAAGATAGAAATAATGAAAAAAATAAATGATATGCTACATGTATACATGTGGATGAATTCATTGTGAATACGACTAAAGTGTTATTTTTTTTAGTTGAACATACGGCTTCAGTAGCACGACTCCACTACACTCCATTCTCTGCAGTCTTTTCAACCTCGCTGCAATACTGTCTACAACCTCCTATTTCTTCCTCACACCATCTCCTCCATATCACCTTCGTCTCGGATGCCCAACTCGTCGTTTCCCATCTGGGTTCCACACAAGTGCCTGGCCTAATGCGTGATATCCCGAATGGTCTTCTCAATGGATGCCCAATCCATCTCCAATTTTCTTTCCTGTATATTTGTTGGTCGATGGGTTCTTGGTTGGTTCGTTGCCAGAGTGAGTCCCATATAGTTTATTCTTTCTGGCCATCTGATCTTCAGTATCGAGTAAGCGTAAGTGGCAGCTGTTGATGAATGTCTGCAATTTGTTGGAAAAACTTTTCGTAACACATCAAGTTGGACTAATCGTGATATGCACCTGGCAACACGACTGCTCACAAGCTCTCATTTCTTCCTCACATGATCTCCTCCATGTCAACTTCACCTCGGATGCCCAACTCGTCATTTCCCATCTGGGTTCCACTCGAGTGACTGGTCTGGCGTATGATGTGCCCGAATGGTCTTCTCAGTGCATGTTCAATCCATCTCCACTTCCTTCCAGTGCATATTTGTTGGGTGATAGGTTCTTGGTTGGTTCGTTATCAGAGCTCCTTGTTGCTTATTCTTTCTGGCAATCCATCTGATCTTCAGTATCGAGTGAGCCTAGGTGGCAGCTGTTGATAAATGTCTGTAGTTTGTTGGAAATCCTTTCGTAACGCGCCAAGTCTCTGAACCATACAGAAGCAAATTCAATGTGATACCTCTTCATCTCGTTTGCAATCTGGGCTGCCTTACTGGGTTCAGACATGGTGCGGATATTCCATGTTCCCACGTTTAACTTTCGCTTTCATCGAGAGAAGACACATCAGCCAATTGGCTTCCGAAGCCTTTCACCAACTGGCGTCATTTCGCCTCTCCGATTCCAGTGAGGAATAATTTTGTTTTTATTTTTTATATATTTTGTTCGTGCTTTGAAGTTTGTTTAGCGGTTAGACTGGTTTTACGGGGTAGGGTTGCTAGCCCTATGCCCAACCTTCCCTCTTTACCCGGGCTTAGGACCGGCTAGTTAACTAGTTAAGCAGGCGAGGTTTTACATTAGAATGTTTGGTCATAAATCTACGCTGTGCTGTAAGAAGTGCACATAGGACCCCACGACTGTGGTCATATTCGCTTGATTTCATCTGACAAGAGACTGGAGATTAAATAGCTCACATCAATTCGTTGGTATTTGGCAGCATACTATTCTGTTTCTTAGACTAGAGACAGTAGGCAATTTTCGGATTGGTTACTACCCCTTAATCACCATAATTATTAGCTGTCTAACTGAATGAATCAAATAGGATTTGAAAAAGACAAACAAACTAATTTATAGCGGATAGACAGAAATGACTAAGCCAGAAATGGACCAATCAAAGTGTAGAGGGGTCGATAGATAGACAGACATATATGGTTGATCAGCCAACCAATAGGATTATTGTAAATAGCCAACTATCTATATACATATAGAGCATACATTTTCTACTGTTTTTGGTCATTTCCATTTATTGAATAAAATGGCGGCTGGAACTTGACATCCATGCATCGTTAACAGTCATAGCAGTTTCCAAATCATAACACTAATCACTTCATGTATTTTTCAGATGAATGAGGACTTTTTTTTAGAAGTAGTATTGATTATGGACTGATATCAGTTGAGGCACCATTGAAAATAAAAATCCCCATTCATCTGAAGAATACATAACTGTATAGTCGTCATTAGTGAATTGCTTCCACATGGATATCACCAAGGTGAAATAAGAAACCGTGACCTGTGGAGTCAACCAGTCGGATGTGAAGTGGATGCTAACTGAAGACCTAAGGTGATAGTCATGCTGCATCGTGAATTGACAGAAGTTGGAAATTATGAACCATTGGAAACCGACTGACCGAGTAGCTGAGTGGTTAACGCGTTCGCCGTGAAACCTAAAGGTCGTGGGTGCGTACTGCTGAGGAGTCCCCTACTTGGACGAAACAGCTGTCCAGTGCTCCCAGATTTTCAATGGTTCCCTAACTGACGTCACTCCAACATGAATACTACTTCCAAATTTAAAAAAAATCCCCATTCATCTCAAAAATACATTACTGTATAGTCCTCATTAGTGACTTGCCTCCAGATGCATATCAGGAAGGTGTAATGAGAAACCGTGACCGTTGGTAGGGTCAACCAATTCAGTCGGATGTGAAGTGGATGCTAACTGAACACCTTGGGTAACAGTCACGCTATATCGTGAATTCACAGAAGTTGGAAATTGTGAACCATTGCAAACCGACTGACCGAGTGGCTGAATGGTTAACGCGTTCGCTGTGAAACCTGAAGGTCATGTGTGCGTACTGCTGAGGAGTCCCATACTAGTTGGACGAAACAGGCATCGAGTGCTCCCAGGTTTTCAATCGTTTCCCCACTGATGTTAGTCCATGATGAATACTATTAATCACTTTAATTTATGAAGGGATTTATTTATTGATTTCATCATGAACTGAAATCAATCAACCTAGTGATTTGGACAGGGATATCGGAGAACAACACTGAACCAATCAAATTCTAGCCATGATATACACCATGAAAGAATAAACAAAATAATGATAATCAAAGATTGAAACTGAATGAAGATAACATACCTGTACGACCGATACCAGCACTACAGTGTACTAATAATGGTGATATAGAATTTGATTTATCATTCATATGATTTACTAATATTGATGAAGATGATAAAGATGCTGATAAATTTCTACTTGATCTTGTCTTATGACTTTGTTTTACAGTGAAAAGAAATTTTAAAAAACTTTCTGAATCAACTGGAACATCAAAATCAGGCCAACCTAAATATAAGTAGTGATATACTTCCAATTTCTTATTACTCTCCACTAATGGATTGACTGATATAACACTGGAATTCTGAAATAAAAATACAATAAAGAAGTGAATAACGGGATCAAGTGAAATACACATACACACATCAGATCAGATCAGATCAGATCTACCTTGAACTAGGCCAAAACTCGATGAAACTGCTAATTGATTGGTCTATTTGATGATAATCTTACAAATCTAAATGAAGCGGATTTTGTTGAAAAGGCAACGTCTTTATAGGATCTAGTCTATGAACAGATTCATAGGCAAGATTAGGATTGATGATGTTATCATCATTTTGAATAGAATATTAGTCACCTTTACGAGGTATAAACGACAACTATTTCTGCGGATTGCTTCAAAAATACTTTAACAATACCATGTAAAGTGTATAACATCTGTATGATTGTCATTTCATTCATTCATTCATTCATTCATTCATTCACTTCATTCATTCATTCACTTCATTCATTCATTCATTCATTCATTCACTTCATTCATTCACTCCATTCATTCACTTCATTCACTTCATTCATTCATTCATTCATTCACTTCATTCATTCACTTCATTCATTCACTTCATTCATTCACTTCATTCATTCACTTCATTCATTCACTTCATTCATTCATTCATTCATTCATTCATTCATTCATTCATTCATTCATTCACTTCATTCATTCATTCATTCATTCATTCATTCATTCATTCATTCATTCATTCATTCATTCATTCATTCACTTCATTCATTCATTCACTTCATTCATTCATTCATTCATTCATTCATTCATTCATTCATTCATTCATTCATTCATTCATTCATTCATTCATTCATTCATTCATTCATTCATTCATTCATTCATTCATTCATTCATTCATTCATTCATTCATTCATTCATTCATTCATTCATTCATTCATTCATTCATTCATTCATTCATTCATTCATTCATTCATTCATTCATTCATTCATTCATTCATTCATTCATTCATTCATTCATTCATTCATTCATTCATTCATTCATTCATTCATTCATTCATTCATTCATTCATTCATTCATTCATTCATTCATTCATTCATTCATTCATTCATTCATTCATTCATTCATTCATTCATTCATTCATTCATTCATTCATTCATTCATTCATTCATTCATTCATTCATTCATTCATTCATTCATTCATTCATTCATTCATTCATTCATTCATTCATTCATTCATTCATTCATTCATTCATTCATTCATTCATTCATTCATTCATTCATTCATTCATTCATTCATTCATTCATTCATTCATTCATTCATTCATTCATTCATTCATTCATTCATTCATTCATTCATTCATTCATTCATTCATTCATTCATTCATTCATTCATTCATTCATTCATTCATTCATTCATTCATTCATTCATTCATTCATTCATTCATTCATTCATTCATTCATTCATTCATTCATTCATTCATTCATTCATTCATTCATTCATTCATTCATTCATTCATTCATTCATTCATTCATTCATTCATTCATTCATTCATTCATTCATTCATTCATTCATTCATTCATTCATTCATTCATTCATTCATTCATTCATTCATTCATTCATTCATTCATTCATTCATTCATTCATTCATTCATTCATTCATTCATTCATTCATTCATTCATTCATTCATTCATTCATTCATTCATTCATTCATTCATTCATTCATTCATTCATTCATTCATTCATTCATTCATTCATTCATTCATTCATTCATTCATTCATTCATTCATTCATTCATTCATTCATTCATTCATTCATTCATTCATTCATTCACTTCATTCATTCATTCATTCATTCATTCATTCATTCATTCATTCATTCATTCATTCATTCATTCATTCATTCATTCATTCATTCATTCATTCATTCATTCACTTCATTCATTCACTTCATTCATTCATTCATTCATTCATTCATTCACTTCATTCATTCACTCCATTCATTCACTTCATTCATTCATTCATTCATTCATTCATTCATTCATTCATTCATTCATTCATTCATTCATTCATTCATTCATTCATTCATTCATTCATTCATTCATTCATTCATTCATTCATTCATTCATTCATTCATTCATTCATTCATTCATTCATTCATTCATTCATTCATTCATTCATTCATTCATTCATTCATTCATTCATTCATTCATTCATTCATTCATTCATTCATTCATTCATTCATTCATTCATTCATTCATTCATTCATTCATTCATTCATTCATTCATTCATTCATTCATTCATTCATTCATTCATTCATTCATTCATTCATTCATTCATTCATTCATTCATTCATTCATTCATTCATTCATTCATTCATTCATTCATTCATTCATTCATTCATTCATTCATTCATTCATTCATTCATTCATTCATTCATTCATTCATTCATTCATTCATTCATTCATTCATTCATTCATTCATTCATTCATTCATTCATTCATTCATTCATTCATTCATTCATTCATTCATTCATTCATTCATTCATTCATTCATTCATTCATTCATTCATTCATTCATTCATTCATTCATTCATTCATTCATTCATTCATTCATTCATTCACTTCATTCACTTCATTCATTCATTCATTCATTCATTCATTCATTCATTCATTCATTCATTCATTCATTCACTTCATTCATTCACTTCATTCATTCATTCATTCATTCATTCATTCATTCATTCATTCATTCATTCATTCATTCATTCATTCATTCATTCATTCATTCATTCATTCATTCATTCATTCATTCATTCATTCATTCATTCATTCATTCATTCATTCATTCATTCATTCATTCATTCATTCATTCATTCATTCATTCATTCATTCATTCATTCATTCATTCATTCATTCATTCATTCATTCATTCATTCATTCATTCATTCATTCATTCATTCATTCATTCATTCACTTCATTCATTCATTCATTCATTCATTCATTCATTCATTCATTCATTCATTCACTTCATTCATTCATTCATTCATTCATTCATTCATTCATTCATTCATTCATTCATTCATTCATTCATTCATTCATTCATTCATTCATTCATTCATTCATTCATTCATTCATTCATTCATTCATTCATTCATTCATTCATTCATTCATTCATTCATTCATTCATTCATTCATTCATTCATTCATTCATTCATTCATTCATTCATTCATTCATTCATTCATTCATTCATTCATTCATTCATTCATTCATTCATTCATTCATTCATTCATTCATTCATTCATTCATTCATTCATTCATTCATTCATTCATTCATTCATTCATTCATTCATTCATTCATTCACTTCATTCATTCATTCACTTCATTCATTCACTTCATTCATTCATTCATTCATTCATTCATTCATTCATTCATTCATTCATTCACTTCATTCATTCATTCACTTCATTCATTCATTCATTCATTCATTCACTTCATTCATTCACTCCATTCATTCACTTCATTCACTTCATTCATTCATTCACTTCATTCATTCATTCATTCATTCATTCACTTCATTCATTCATTCACTTCATTCACTTCATTCATTCATTCATTCATTCATTCATTCATTCATTCATTCATTCACTTCATTCATTCATTCATTCATTCATTCATTCATTCATTCATTCATTCATTCATTCATTCATTCATTCATTCATTCATTCATTCATTCATTCATTCATTCATTCATTCATTCATTCATTCATTCATTCATTCATTCATTCATTCATTCATTCATTCATTCATTCATTCATTCATTCATTCATTCATTCATTCATTCATTCATTCATTCATTCATTCATTCATTCATTCATTCATTCATTCATTCATTCATTCACTTCATTCATTCATTCATTCATTCATTCATTCATTCATTCATTCATTCATTCATTCATTCATTCATTCATTCATTCATTCATTCATTCATTCATTCATTCACTTCATTCATTCATTCATTCATTCATTCATTCATTCATTCATTCATTCATTCATTCATTCATTCATTCATTCATTCATTCATTCATTCATTCATTCATTCATTCACTTCATTCATTCATTCATTCATTCATTCATTCACTTCATTCATTCACTTCATTCATTCACTTCATTCATTCACTTCATTCATTCATTCATTCATTCATTCATTCATTCATTCATTCATTCATTCATTCATTCATTCATTCATTCATTCATTCATTCATTCATTCATTCATTCATTCATTCATTCATTCATTCATTCATTCATTCATTCATTCATTCATTCATTCATTCATTCATTCATTCATTCATTCATTCATTCATTCATTCATTCATTCATTCATTCATTCATTCACTTCATTCATTCACTTCATTCATTCACTTCATTCATTCACTTCATTCATTCATTCATTCATTCATTCATTCATTCATTCATTCATTCATTCATTCATTCATTCATTCATTCATTCATTCATTCATTCATTCATTCATTCATTCATTCATTCACTTCATTCATTCACTTCATTCATTCACTTCATTCATTCACTTCATTCATTCACTTCATTCATTCACTTCATTCATTCACTTCATTCATTCATTCATTCATTCATTCATTCATTCATTCATTCATTCATTCATTCATTCATTCATTCATTCATTCATTCATTCACTTCATTCATTCACTCCATTCATTCACTTCATTCATTCACTTCATTCATTCACTTCATTCATTCATTCATTCATTCACTTCATTCATTCATTCATTCATTCATTCATTCATTCACTTCATTCATTCATTCATTCACTTCATTCATTCATTCACTTCATTCATTCATTCATTCATTCATTCATTCATTCATTCATTCATTCATTCATTCATTCATTCATTCATTCATTCACTTCATTCATTCATTCATTCATTCATTCATTCATTCATTCACTTCATTCATTCATTCATTCATTCATTCATTCATTCATTCATTCATTCATTCATTCATTCATTCATTCATTCATTCATTCATTCATTCATTCATTCATTCATTCATTCATTCATTCACTTCATTCATTCACTTCATTCATTCACTCCATTCATTCACTTCATTCATTCATTCATTCATTCACTTCATTCATTCATTCATTCATTCATTCATTCATTCATTCATTCATTCATTCATTCATTCACTTCATTCATTCATTCACTTCATTCACTTCATTCACTTCATTCATTCACTTCATTCATTCACTTCATTCATTCATTCATTCATTCATTCATTCACTTCATTCATTCATTCACTTCATTCATTCATTCATTCATTCATTCATTCATTCATTCATTCATTCATTCATTCATTCACTTCATTCATTCATTCATTCATTCATTCATTCATTCATTCATTCATTCATTCATTCACTTCATTCATTCATTCATTCATTCATTCACTTCATTCATTCATTCATTCATTCACTTCATTCATTCATTCATTCATCCATTCATTCACTTCATTCATTCACTTCATTCACTTCATTCATTCATTCACTTCATTCATTCATTCATTCATTCATTCATTCATTCATTCATTCACTTCATTCATTCATTCATTCATTCATTCATTCATTCATTCATTCATTCATTCATTCATTCATTCATTCATTCATTCATTCATTCATTCATTCACTTCATTCATTCATTCATTCATTCATTCATTCACTTCATTCATTCATTCATTCATTCACTTCATTCATTCATTCATTCATTCACTTCATTCATTCATTCATTCATTCACTTCATTCATTCACTTCATTCATTCACTTCATTCATTCACTTCATTCATTCACTTCATTCATTCATTCATTCATTCATTCATTCATTCATTCATTCATTCATTCATTCACTTCATTCATTCATTCATTCACTTCATTCATTCACTTCATTCATTCATTCATTCATTCATTCACTTCATTCATTCACTTCATTCATTCACTTCATTCATTCATTCATTCATTCATTCATTCATTCATTCATTCACTTCATTCATTCACTTCATTCATTCATTCATTCATTCACTTCATTCATTCATTCATTCATTCATTCATTCATTCATTCACTTCATTCACTTCATTCATTCACTTCATTCATTCATTCATTCATTCATTCATTCATTCATTCATTCATTCATTCATTCATTCATTCACTTCATTCACTTCATTCATTCACTTCATTCATTCACTTCATTCATTCATTCATTCATTCATTCATTCATTCATTCATTCACTCATTCATTCACTTCATTCATTCATTCATTCATTCATTCATTCATTCATTCATTCATTCATTCATTCATTCATTCATTCACTTCATTCATTCACTTCATTCATTCATTCATTCATTCATTCATTCATTCATTCATTCACTTCATTCATTCATTCATTCATTCATTCATTCACTCCATTCATTCATTCATTCATTCATTCATTCATTCACTTCATTCATTCATTCATTCATTCATTCACTTCATTCATTCACTTCATTCATTCATTCATTCACTTCATTCATTCATTCATTCACTTCATTCATTCACTTCATTCATTCACTTCATTCATTCACTTCATTCATTCACTTCATTCATTCACTTCATTCATTCACTTCATTCATTCACTTCATTCATTCACTTCATTCATTCACTTCATTCATTCACTTCATTCATTCACTTCATTCATTCATTCATTCATTCATTCATTCATTCATTCATTCATTCATTCATTCATTCATTCATTCATTCATTCATTCATTCATTCATTCATTCATTCATTCACTTCATTCATTCACTTCATTCATTCATTCATTCATTCATTCATTCATTCATTCATTCATTCATTCATTCATTCACTTCATTCATTCACTTCATTCATTCACTTCATTCATTCATTCATTCACTTCATTCATTCATTCATTCACTTCATTCATTCACTTCATTCATTCACTTCATTCATTCACTTCATTCATTCACTTCATTCATTCACTTCATTCATTCACTTCATTCATTCACTTCATTCATTCACTTCATTCATTCACTTCATTCATTCATTCATTCATTCATTCATTCATTCATTCATTCATTCATTTCATTCATTCACTTCATTCATTCACTTCATTCATTCACTTCATTCACTTCATTCATTCATTCATTCATTCATTCATTCATTCATTCACTTCATTCATTCACTTCATTCATTCACTTCATTCATTCACTTCATTCATTCACTTCATTCATTCACTTCATTCATTCACTTCATTCATTCATTCATTCATTCACTTCATTCATTCACTTCATTCACTTCATTCATTCACTTCATTCATTCACTTCATTCATTCACTTCATCATTCACTTCATTCATTCACTTCATTCATTCATTCATTCATTCATCACTTCATTCATTCATTCATTCATTCACTTCATTCATTCACTTCATTCATTCACTTCATTCACTTCATTCATTCACTTCATTCATTCACTTCATTCATTCATTCATTCATTCATTCATTCATTCATTCATTCATTCATTCATTCATTCATTCATTCATTCATTCACTTCATTCATTCACTTCATTCATTCACTTCATTCATTCACTTCATTCATTCACTTCATTCACTTCATTCATTCATTCACTTCATTCATTCACTTCATTCATTCACTTCATTCATTCACTTCATTCATTCACTTCATTCATTCACTTCATTCATTCACTTCATTCATTCACTTCATTCATTCACTTCATTCATTCACTTCATTCATTCACTTCATTCATTCACTTCATTCATTCACTTCATTCATTCACTTCATTCATTCATTCATTCATTCACTTCATTCATTCACTTCATTCATTCACTTCATTCATTCATTCATTCATTCATTCATTCATTCATTCATTCATTCATTCATTCATTCACTTCATTCATTCACTTCATTCATTCACTTCATTCATTCACTTCATTCATTCACTTCATTCATTCACTTCATTCATTCACTTCATTCATTCACTTCATTCATTCACTTCATTCATTCACTTCATTCATTCACTTCATTCATTCACTTCATTCATTCACTTCATTCATTCACTTCATTCATTCACTTCATTCATTCACTTCATTCATTCACTTCATTCATTCACTTCATTCATTCACTTCATTCATTCACTTCATTCATTCACTTCATTCATTCACTTCATTCATTCACTTCATTCATTCACTTCATTCATTCACTTCATTCATTCACTTCATTCATTCATTCATTCATTCATTCATTCATTCACTTCATTCATTCATTCACTTCATTCATTCATTCATTCATTCATTCACTTCATTCATTCACTCCATTCATTCACTTCATTCACTTCATTCATTCATTCACTTCATTCACTTCATTCATTCACTTCATTCATTCACTTCATTCATTCATTCATTCATTCACTTCATTCATTCATTCACTTCATTCACTTCATTCACTTCATTCATTCACTTCATTCATTCACTTCATTCATTCACTTCATTCATTCACTTCATTCATTCACTTCATTCATTCACTTCATTCATTCATTCATTCATTCATTCATTCATTCATTCATTCATTCATTCATTCATTCATTCATTCATTCATTCACTTCATTCATTCACTTCATTCATTCACTTCATTCATTCACTTCATTCATTCACTTCATTCACTTCATTCATTCATTCACTTCATTCATTCACTTCATTCATTCACTTCATTCATTCACTTCATTCATTCACTTCATTCATTCATTCACTTCATTCATTCATTCATTCATTCATTCATTCATTCATTCATTCACTTCATTCATTCACTTCATTCATTCACTTCATTCATTCACTTCATTCATTCACTTCATTCACTTCATTCATTCATTCACTTCATTCATTCACTTCATTCATTCACTTCATTCATTCACTTCATTCATTCACTTCATTCATTCACTTCATTCATTCACTTCATTCATTCACTTCATTCATTCACTTCATTCATTCACTTCATTCATTCACTTCATTCATTCACTTCATTCATTCACTTCATTCATTCACTTCATTCATTCATTCATTCATTCATTCATTCATTCATTCATTCATTCATTCATTCATTCATTCATTCATTCATTCATTCACTTCATTCATTCATTCACTTCATTCATTCACTTCATTCATTCATTCATTCATTCATTCATTCATTCATTCATTCATTCATTCATTCATTCATTCATTCATTCATTCATTCATTCATTCACTTCATTCATTCACTTCATTCATTCATTCACTTCATTCATTCACTTCATTCATTCATTCACTTCATTCATTCACTTCATTCATTCATTCATTCATTCATTCATTCATTCATTCATTCATTCATTCATTCATTCATTCATTCATTCATTCATTCATTCATTCACTTCATTCATTCACTTCATTCATTCATTCATTCATTCATTCATTCATTCATTCATTCATTCATTCATTCATTCATTCATTCATTCATTCACTTCATTCATTCACTTCATTCATTCACTTCATTCATTCATTCATTCACTTCATTCATTCATTCATTCACTTCATTCATTCATTCATTCATTCATTCATTCATTCACTCATTCATTCATTCATTCATTCACTTCATTCATTCACTTCATTCATTCATTCATTCATTCATTCATTCATTCATTCATTCATTCATTCATTCATTCACTTCATTCATTCACTTCATTCATTCACTTCATTCATTCACTTCATTCATTCACTTCATTCATTCATTCATTCATTCATTCATTCATTCATTCACTTCATTCACTTCATTCATTCACTTCATTCATTCACTTCATCATTCACTTCATTCATTCACTTCATTCACTTCATTCATTCATTCACTTCATTCATTCACTTCATTCATTCATTCATTCATTCACTTCATTCATTCATTCATTCATTCATTCATTCATTCATTCATTCATTCATTCATTCATTCATTCATTCATTCATTCACTTCATTCACTTCATTCATTCACTTCATTCATTCACTTCATTCATTCACTTCATTCATTCACTTCATTCATTCACTTCATTCATTCACTTCATTCATTCACTTCATTCATTCACTTCATTCATTCACTTCATTCATTCACTTCATTCATTCACTTCATTCATTCACTTCATTCATTCACTTCATTCATTCACTTCATTCATTCACTTCATTCATTCACTTCATTCATTCACTTCATTCATTCACTTCATTCATTCACTTCATTCATTCACTTCATTCATTCACTTCATTCATTCACTTCATTCATTCACTTCATTCATTCACTTCATTCATTCATTCATTCATTCACTTCATTCATTCACTTCATTCATTCACTTCATTCATTCATTCATTCATTCATTCATTCATTCACTTCATTCATTCACTTCATTCATTCACTTCATTCATTCACTTCATTCATTCACTTCATTCATTCACTTCATTCATTCACTTCATTCATTCACTTCATTCATTCACTTCATTCATTCACTTCATTCATTCACTTCATTCATTCATTCACTTCATTCACTTCATTCACTTCATTCATTCACTTCATTCATTCACTTCATTCATTCACTTCATTCATTCACTTCATTCATTCACTTCATTCATTCACTTCATTCATTCACTTCATTCATTCATTCATTCACTTCATTCATTCATTCATTCATTCATTCATTCATTCACTTCATTCATTCACTTCATTCATTCACTTCATTCATTCACTTCATTCATTCACTTCATTCATTCATTCACTTCATTCATTCACTTCATTCATTCACTTCATTCATTCACTTCATTCATTCACTTCATTCATTCATTCATTCATTCACTTCATTCATTCATTCATTCATTCATTCATTCATTCATTCATTCATTCATTCATTCATTCATTCATTCATTCACTTCATTCATTCACTTCATTCATTCACTTCATTCATTCATTCACTTCATTCATTCACTTCATTCATTCATTCATTCACTTCATTCATTCATTCATTCATTCATTCATTCATTCACTTCATTCATTCACTTCATTCATTCACTTCATTCATTCACTTCATTCATTCACTTCATTCATTCATTCATTCACTTCATTCATTCATTCATTCATTCATTCATTCATTCATTCACTTCATTCATTCATTCATTCATTCATTCATTCATTCATTCACTTCATTCATTCACTTCATTCATTCATTCACTTCATTCATTCACTTCATTCATTCATTCACTTCATTCATTCACTTCATTCATTCATTCATTCATTCATTCATTCATTCATTCATTCATTCATTCATTCATTCATTCATTCATTCACTTCATTCATTCACTTCATTCATTCACTTCATTCATTCACTTCATTCATTCATTCATTCATTCATTCATTCATTCATTCATTCATTCATTCATTCATTCATTCATTCATTCATTCATTCATTCATTCATTCACTTCATTCATTCACTTCATTCATTCATTCATTCATTCATTCATTCATTCACTTCATTCATTCACTTCATTCATTCATTCATTCATTCATTCATTCATTCATTCATTCATTCATTCATTCATTCATTCACTTCATTCATTCACTTCATTCATTCATTCATTCATTCATTCATTCATTCATTCATTCATTCATTCATTCACTTCATTCATTCACTTCATTCATTCACTTCATTCATTCACTTCATTCATTCACTTCATTCATTCATTCATTCATTCATTCATTCATTCATTCATTCATTCACTTCATTCACTTCATTCATTCACTTCATTCATTCACTTCATTCATTCACTTCATTCATTCACTTCATTCACTTCATTCATTCATTCACTTCATTCATTCACTTCATTCATTCATTCATTCATTCACTTCATTCATTCATTCATTCATTCATTCATTCATTCATTCATTCATTCATTCATTCACTTCATTCACTTCATTCATTCACTTCATTCATTCACTTCATTCATTCACTTCATTCATTCACTTCATTCATTCACTTCATTCATTCACTTCATTCATTCACTTCATTCATTCACTTCATTCATTCACTTCATTCATTCACTTCATTCATTCACTTCATTCATTCACTTCATTCATTCACTTCATTCATTCACTTCATTCATTCACTTCATTCATTCACTTCATTCATTCACTTCATTCATTCACTTCATTCATTCACTTCATTCATTCACTTCATTCATTCACTTCATTCATTCATTCATTCATTCACTTCATTCATTCACTTCATTCATTCACTTCATTCATTCATTCATTCATTCATTCATTCATTCACTTCATTCATTCACTTCATTCATTCACTTCATTCATTCACTTCATTCATTCACTTCATTCATTCACTTCATTCATTCACTTCATTCATTCACTTCATTCATTCACTTCATTCATTCATTCACTTCATCACTTCATTCACTTCATTCATTCACTTCATTCATTCACTTCATTCATTCACTTCATTCATTCACTTCATTCATTCACTTCATTCATTCACTTCATTCATTCACTTCATTCATTCATTCATTCACTTCATTCATTCATTCATTCATTCATTCATTCATTCACTTCATTCATTCACTTCATTCATTCACTTCATTCATTCACTTCATTCATTCACTTCATTCATTCATTCACTTCATTCATTCACTTCATTCATTCACTTCATTCATTCATTCACTTCATTCATTCACTTCATTCATTCACTTCATTCATTCATTCACTTCATTCATTCACTTCATTCATTCATTCATTCATTCACTTCATTCATTCATTCATTCATTCATTCATTCATTCATTCATTCATTCATTCATTCATTCATTCATTCATTCACTTCATTCATTCACTTCATTCATTCACTTCATTCATTCATTCACTTCATTCATTCACTTCATTCATTCATTCATTCATTCACTTCATTCATTCATTCATTCACTTCATTCATTCACTTCATTCATTCACTTCATTCATTCACTTCATTCATTCACTTCATTCATTCACTTCATTCATTCATTCATTCACTTCATTCATTCATTCATTCATTCATTCATTCACTTCATTCATTCACTTCATTCATTCACTTCATTCATTCACTTCATTCATTCACTTCATTCATTCACTTCATTCATTCACTTCATTCATTCACTTCATTCATTCACTTCATTCATTCACTTCATTCATTCACTTCATTCATTCACTTCATTCATTCACTTCATTCATTCACTTCATTCATTCATTCACTTCATTCATTCACTTCATTCATTCACTTCATTCATTCACTTCATTCATTCACTTCATTCATTCACTTCATTCATTCACTTCATTCATTCACTTCATTCATTCATTCATTCATTCACTTCATTCATTCACTTCATTCATTCACTTCATTCATTCACTTCATTCATTCACTTCATTCATTCACTTCATTCATTCACTTCATTCATTCACTTCATTCATTCACTTCATTCATTCACTTCATTCATTCATTCATTCATTCACTTCATTCATTCACTTCATTCATTCACTTCATTCATTCATTCATTCATTCATTCATTCATTCACTTCATTCATTCATTCATTCATTCATTCATTCATTCATTCACTTCATTCATTCACTTCATTCATTCACTTCATTCATTCACTTCATTCATTCATTCATGATCATGATCATGATCATGATCATCAATATCAACATAGAGACTAAGACATTATTGTGTAATGCTGGAAGTTGTAACACCTCAACCTCATATCACCATCATCATCATATCACCAACATCAGTTCTGAGCCATATCGTCACCTAAATTCTTTAAACACTGGTTCCTGCTGTTATATAGACCCCAACCAACTAGTCTACATCTTCCTTACATGCCTCACAAATAGGAACTTCATACGATGGCCACCCTAAACCCTTCCCCAGCCTCAACCCATAATAATAATAATAATAATAATAATAATAATAATAATAAAATTTGCTTTATTCCGCATCCTACTTATGTTTAAGGCACAGAATTCTCAGAGTATATTATCACATCAATTTACTCACAGTACAACACTTTTAAAACATTGACAATGGTGCTGTTTAACAAATATTACGTAATGAAGAATGCCAGGATTGTTGAAATAATTAATGACTTCAGAGACATGATAACTATTCGCTGTTACATAACTGATTGGTAAGACTATGCTTTAACATGATTTTCTTCACACAATGCAGAGGTTCAGTGGCCTATGAAATCTCTGCTGACTTGCATCACTTGTGGATCCGCTATGATGTCTGACTGTCTATTAAGGGTCGTTGACTGTTGGTTTGAGCTATGTGGGGCGATGCAAACTAGACGGTTGGCGTCCACTGGATAAGAGAAAGCAGTGGTGCTTGGAGACTGACTCTAGGTGATCAAATGGCACAGAGCTGATGACAGTGGAGCACATGTATCGACGCTATACCAAATCTCACCACTTCCTCATTCCTCTTCTTCTTCTCTCTTTGAGTACTCTGTATTTCTTTCGACTAAACCTTCTTTTCTACATCTTCCACTTCACTGCCTTTTACTTGATATATTGATATGAGGTGTAGCAACATGGACCACTACTTAGTAATTCCTGGTCCTATGTTGATTTGAATGGATGGATGGATGGACGCAATATACAACCTAAATAAGGTGATATGAATGGGTTTTTGTATGTAGTTGTGCGTGCATGAAGTTTAATATACTTCACTTCTTGTTTTCCCTGAGGACAGATATGGTGATTGAGAGAGATGCAGATGTAGAGGATGCTTGTCATCAGATAAAATGCTTTTAGTCAGAGCTGTCTACAAGAGTTTAGATGCCTATCCACAACTGCATTTATCAGTTTGGTTATGCGTGTGCAACTTGCTCAAAATCCTACTCAATACACCATAGTCTCTTTTCCGGAGTCCAGGAAAGAATAACAGGGAACAATAAGTAAGTATAGTTTGAACACAAGAGTTAATGAGACGTAAGAATAGAGACAGAGTTATACCAGACAATCTGGGTTTCCTGATATAAAAGGTCAAGTGAAGGATTTCCATGGAAGTCAATAAGATATTAAGGAGAGTGAGAAAGATGAGAAGAAAAGCACAAGCCAAGATGAACCACGCTTATTACATTCTCCACAACAGAGCTATCTACAAGACAGTAGTCATGCGATTGAAGCAATGTGTAAATGTCTTTTTAATAAAACCATCTGACATGTGGAGGGATCGACTGTGAGACCTTTTAAGGAAGATCGGTAACCAATTTCGTTTAACAAGTTATTAAACTGAGAATAATCAGAAGAGGAGACGATCAGCATTGACACTGTCAGGTCATCATCATCCCTCTCTCTCCAATCATTATCTCTCCACTATTCATCCATCATCTACACATTCAGACTTCCAACTACTGATCGACTGATCGATTCACACCGGATATAGTATGAGTCAGTCAGTATAAGGCATCATTTATGTATTCAAATATCAATGTTATTCATTTGGTTACTTGAACGTCCTATTCGTCTGCCTAGTCGACTGACTAACCTGTAACAAAATTACCATTCTCATCACGGTATCCAACATTTCACATAGAACAAAGGAAGATAAGCATAGTGTATTCACATCTCAAATAGTCTCTTCAACATACAGGAATGTTGAATCTTCTGTCTGTGTATCTATCTGTTTGATTGAGAATAGAATTTAGAGGGTGGAAGAATCCATCTAATAATTACAATCGACACATTATGTCACAAATCGATTGGAAGAAAGTTTATTATAGATGTTGACAATTATGACTGCGAACTATTCACTTCCTACCGATCACAATAACCTCACCATTCGTGTACCTGAAGCAAGAACCAATCGCTCAACAAATATGCAGAAGAAGAGAGTGGAGATGGACTGAGCACACACTGGGAAGACCATTCGAGGACATCATGCGCCAGCCAGACCGTCGAGTGGAATGCGAAGGGGAAACGATGAGTTGGGCGTCCGAGGGGAAGGTGATATGGAGGTGATGGTGTGAGGAGGCAATGAAAGCTTGTGAGCATAGTGGAGGGAGGTTCAAAAGACTACAGAGAAGAGAGTGCACTGGAGGTGTGCTACTGAAGCCCTATGTTCCACTAGGAACACAAGGGAAAAAAATAATAATAATAGTATACTTTCCGTCCAATTGAAGCTTTCAATCGTTCATTTCAAGGGTCCGTTCTCTAAACTGGTCATAAAGTAAGTAGTCTGTTAGTAATGAACCTAATGGGACCCCATGGTGATTCCATCTTTCTGTCGATAAATCACATCATTATTAAGTGTGCATCTCAGTAATAATTGGTTAAAGTGAGAAGTCGATATCAACATTTGTGTTGTTATCTTATGTGTGTATATGCATAAAAATGCTTCATCTGATCACAATTCACTTCTTCCTCAAACTTGATTAGTATTCACTACTCATCAGTTTTTGGTTGTTTTCATCTTTAATGCAACTCACATGATTAACACTATTTATGTTTCCCGGGATGCTTGATCTACCGTTTTTAACCATTCATCCTTACACTGGATAGAAAGATGTATGCATTTTCGATTGTGTACATCTTTGAAAATGAAATCACTGAGAAAAGAGACTCTTCACTGTTGAAATACTCACTTGTTCCTCCTTCAAATGATTATGGGTATATTTCACTCATAGAAATCATATACAATTGTTACAAATTAAAATAATTTGAAGAGATGTCATAGAGCTAGAAATATGCAGCTGATGGCAACGAATAAGAAAGAGTAGAGGTCAAATGGGAGTCATTAATTTCTGACTACTGAATAGAAAACTGTCTTTTTGTAGCTTACAAGTGTATCGAAATAACAGCTGAAAGTTGTATGAATAAATCAAGTGTTGCTTGAATTTACATATATCGTCAGTTGGTTAGATAGTCAATATTTTAATTGTCGTCTCTATAGTTCGAATCCCATTGTGACTAGTTCTACTTGAATAACCATGTAGCTGTCTATTAGTTCTGAGAGGTTGATGCATAAACATGTACTGGATCACTGGAATGATTTAAATGAATCATATATGTGTGAAATATGTGAGTTTTCGAAGTTGTTTTTAGTTAAATCCTTTGTTCCTTGAATGTTCACATTTCCATCGTCTATTTCCTGCATATGTTTTACACCGTTGTGTATTATAGAGTTTTGCTGTCTTATAAACTAAGCCAAAGTATTTGATTCACCTGATTCCGTGGATAAATGTTCCATATTTAGGCATATTTGATTATCAAGAAGATCGGCCTTGTAACACTTACGAAATACTCAATTGCTATTGTTACGGTTGTGTTTCTCAAACCATATGTAGTTGTATTTATGAAGCATATGTCTGTGTATATAGTATGAGTTAGCCTGTTAAGAAGCTTATAAAATAGTATCAGAATCAGTGTAAGCTTTCGTTTCGATAGTGACTCAGATCCGAGCATGATGCATCCGGTGGTATATTTCATCTCGTTATCCATGATGCATAATCTCATTGTGAAATATCTCTTCACTTCTTCAACTTTAATGTTTATGCATAATTTGTATACTGCTGTATATAAATGAACAGTATTCTAGCAATGCCTGGACACATGTTTTATACAGGATTACTCTCGATTCAGTATTGTAGACATTTGGTAGTTGCTGTGCGTTTTCATAAATATTCCACACCAGAATTCTCAGAGTATATTATCACATCAATTTACTCACAGTACAACACTTTTAAAACATTGACAATGGTGCTGTTTAACAAATATTACGTAATGAAGAATGCCAGGATTGTTGAAATAATTAATGACTTCAGAGACATGATAACTATTCGCTGTTACATAACTGATTGGTAAGACTATGCTTTAACATGATTTTCTTCACACAATGCAGAGGTTCAGTGGCCTATGAAATCTCTGCTGACTTGCATCACTTGTGGATCCGCTATGATGTCTGACTGTCTATTAAGGGTCGTTGACTGTTGGTTTGAGCTATGTGGGGCGATGCAAACTAGACGGTTGGCGTCCACTGGATAAGAGAAAGCAGTGGTGCTTGGAGACTGACTCTAGGTGATCAAATGGCACAGAGCTGATGACAGTGGAGCACATGTATCGACGCTATACCAAATCTCACCATTTCCTCATTCCTCTTCTTCTCTCCTGAGTACTCTATATTTCTTTCGACTAAACCTTCTTTTCTACATCTTCCACTTCACTGCCTTTTTACTTGATGTATTGATATGAGGTGTAGCAACATGGACCACTACTCAGTAATTCCTGGTCCTATGTTGATTTGAACGGATGGATGGATGGATGGATGCAATATACAACCTAAATAAGGTGATATGAATGGGTTTTTGTATGTAGTTGTGCGTGCATGAAGTTTAATATACTTCACTTCTTGTTTTCCCTGATGACAGACATGGCGATTGAGAGAGATGCAGATGTACAGGATGCTTGTCATCAGATAAAATGCTTTTAGTCAGAGCTGCCTACAAGAGTTCAGATGCCTATCCACGACTGCATTTATCAGCTTGGTTAGGCGTGTGCTACTTGCTCAAAATCCTACTCAATACACCGGAGTCTCTTTTACGGAGTCCAGGAAAGAATAACAGGGAACAATAAGTAAGCATAGTTAAAACACAAGAGTTAATGAAACGTAAGAATAGAGACAGAGTTATACCAGACAATCTGGGTTTCCTGATATAAAAGGTCAAGTGAAGGATTTCCATGGAAGTCAATAAGATATTAAGGAGACTGAGAAAGATGAGAAGAAAAGCACAAGCCAAGATGGATCACGCTTACTACATTCTCGACAACAGAGCTATCTACAAGACAAGAGTCATGAGATTGAAGCATGTGTAAATGTCTTTTTTAATAAAACCATCGGACATGTAGAGGGATTGACTGTGAGACCTTTTAAGGAAGACCAGTAACCAATTTCGTTTAACAAGTTATTAAACTGAGAACAATCAGCATGGATACTATCAGGTCATCATCATCAGCATATTTAACAAAGTTAGTTTCAGTTGAGGTCGGTAAGCCATTCAAAAAGAAAATGAAAGGAGAAAGGCACACAGGGTTCATTGAGCACCGAAGTAGACCGTTCCCCTCCGCACAGAGTGTACTGTCTTCTCTCACAAAAATATGAACCAAGCCAGTTTACAATCCACGACTCAATATGAGTACTGGGAAGCTTGTTCAGTAAAAAGGGTCTAGGGATACAGTGAAAGGCAGAATTATAATCTAAGCAGGCAGATCTAACCTACTTAGCACCAAATAGAATTCTGAAGCATTTCCGGATTTCCTGGCTTTGCTATTCTTGAGATCTACTCAAGAGGACTTTTCGACTTTCTTCAAGATTGAGCCAATCGGTGGTTGTAATCCATCAGACAAGATCATACATTCATACAGAATAAACTTTTGGTTCATCAATACCTTTTCATTTGAACACTTAGCTCTCTTGTAGAAACCAAACCAAGTCGAACACGAGGACAGTTACTTAACGGTGACATCGGCTATGTTATGAACTGACAGAAGTACGAAACTGTGAACCATTGGATTCCGACACACTAGCTCAATGGTAACATGCTGGACATGGCGCCTGAAAGTTCCGGGCTCGAGCCCTGGACACTAGGGTCATGGATGAGCATTGTTAAGGAGTCTCACGCTAGCACGAAAGAGCTGTTCAACGCTCCCAGGTCTCCAGTGTTTCTCCAGCTGATGTCAATTCATGATGGATTCCAAGCTTAAATCGAAATCATACATGTACACCGTCCAGTTGTATGAAGCTTTTCACCTTGAACAGATGACCGTATATTATTGATGGACAGTGACTAGCAGCCGAATCTAGGACACGTGTTTCGTCCCATTTAGGACTCGTCAGGTGGATGTACCTGTACCCCAGTGAGGGATGTTGCCCCCCCCTTAAGACTCAGACCCAGTACCCAATGCACAAAGGGTCTGATCATCTGCCTCAATGGAGAACGCCTTGGTGTTTGGAGCGACCAGTCTCGAGTTCGAGTCCTATTGGGGGCAACATCACTGGCTGAGCTTCAGGTACATCCAGCTGACGAGTCTCAAAAAGGACGAAATCCGAGTCCTGAATTCCACTGCTAGTCACCGAGATGAATATAACAACATATAATCCCATTTTGTTATGAGGCCAATGATACAAACATCTCAAACATTCAAACCGAGTGGAATGGTCCCAATTTTCCACAGGGGATATTATTAAATTATATTTACTTGTACCTTGGGTTCCTAATGGAAGGACTTCCCTAGCACGTCTCCATTACACTCTCTTCTCTGAAATCTTCAAAACCTGGCAACAGGACTGCCCACAACCTTTCATTTCTTCTTTGCACCATCTCCTCCATGTCACCCGCAGCTGGGACGCCTAACTCGTCGCTTCCCATATGAGTTCCACTCGACGGCCCGGCCCGGCCCGGCTCGTAATGTCCCAAGTCAGCCTTCTCAGTGCATGCCCAATCCATCACCACTTCCTTCCATTGCATATTTGTTAGGCGATAGGTTCTTGCTTTGTTGGTTCGTTACCAGGCCAGAGTTTCTTGTTGCATATTCCACCACAGGGGATATGGAGTCCCTCAAATTCTTAACAAATATAGAACTTTTTTTTCCGTAAAGTTTTAACCCTTATTGGATGGTAAACTATTCAATTTATTGTTGACTGTATTTGTGGGCAGACTGCAAAATGTTCATTGGTGACATACTTCAAGATATTGATATCGTGAAGTTCTACTAAGAGAAACTGTGACTTGTGGTGGGGTCACAATCAGTAATAATTAATAATCCACCTTAAACACTACACTAATAATTTCCAGTTGGTATTGATCATAATATAACCAGTTGGAGAAACATTCGAGCATTGGATAACAACTGTTGTTCAGCAGTAAACACCTATGACATCGCCAGAGATCGAACTTAGTGCCCTCAAGTTCCCTAGAAGGTGCGGTCACGGGTTTGAACTGCTGAATAGTGCCATACTAGGACGAAGCAGCTGTTGTCCAGTCCTCCAAGGTTTACAATGTTTACTCCGTGATGAATACCAACTTGAAAGAAAGTATTACGGTATAGTATAAGATGATGAATTATTAAACTTTTTAACAGAAAAGTAATTTAGCAGTAGTATTCATCATGGATTGATATCAGTTGGGGAACTATTGAAAATCTGGGGGCACTGGACACCTGTTTCGTCCAACTAGTATGGGACTCCTCAGCAGTACGCTCCCATGACCTTCAGGTTTCATGGCGAACGCGTTAACCATTCAGCCACTCGGTCAGTCGGTTTCCAATGGTTCACAATTTCCAACTTCTGTCAGTTCACGAGATAGCGTGACTGTTACCCAAGGTGTTCAGTTAGCATCCACTTCACATCCGACTGAATTGGTTGACCCTACCAACGGTCACGGCTTCTCACTAGAGCTTCATGATATGCATCTGGAAGCAATTCAGTAATGAAGACTATACAGTAATGTATTTTTGAGATGAATGGGGACTTTTTTAAATTTAGAAGTAGTATTCATCATGGACTGACATCCCCATTCATCTGAAAATACATAACTGTATAGTCCTCATTAGTGACTTGCTTCCAGATGAATATCACGAGGGTGTAATGAGAAGTGGTGACCTATGGAGTCAACCAGTCGGATGTGAAGTAGATGTTAACTGAAGACCTTGGGTGATAGTCATGCTGCATCGTGAATTGACAGAAGTTGGAAATTATGAACCACTGCAAATCGACGGAGTGGTTGAATGGTTAATGGGTTCGCCGTGAAACCTCAAGGTCATGGGTGCATACTGCTGAGGAGTCCTATACTAGTTGGACGAAACAGGTGTCCAGTGCTCCCAGATTTCCATTGGTTCCCCCAACTGATATCATTCCATGATGAATACTACTTCTAAATTAGAAAAATAATTATCATAATTTTAAGGAGTTTTTACAATTTAATGAGAAAAACAAAGATTATCTGTAACATACATACATTGTGAACAATCTAATGATCATACATGGACTTGATTGAATTATTAGAGATATGCGCAAAAGGTGAACGGAGAGAGAGAGAGAGAGAGAGAGAGGAGGGGGAGAGGAAGCGAGAGAACAACATAACCGAAATAATAATAGTGACCTCAAGTGTTGAAACGGATAAACATAGAGATTTTTATATAAAACTGTTTTATGAATATTTATATTATACTTAAACTGTTTCAGGACACAATGTATGTGTATATATATGTATGCCTATCTCTATTACTTACATGATGTTTAAGTAGTAATAACATAACCATGGTTGCATTCATGTATAAATCGATTTCATTCTACTTATAACTGCATATACACATGTATTTACCCAGTGACTAGTCATATTATTCCCATCTGAAACTCGAATCAAGTATGTATGAACTATCATTTCAAGTACTAAACTATTATTGACTAGATCATGAGAGCGATATCGAGCTTTAGGTGGGCATCTCTGTCAATTGTGTTGGTAATGCCCCCAAAAATCTTGCATAAAACATTGTTATTGATTTGAATACATTTTTACAGGATGACTAATAGTTTCATCTTCTGCTCATATATATTTAAGGTAATTCGCTGATTGGTTAATCTTTACTCGTATTAGATTAATGCTCCGATTTGTGGACAAGGTCATATTTCACGTGATTTTTAAATTTATTGGTTGATTATTATTTTTAGGGGAATAAACTCTCCCATTCAGCAATTGGTGTCTCTTGTGTACGAAGTTAGCTATCAGTTAAGCGGGTGTATTATATCCCTATTCGGAATATAAAACAAAATGAGGTCATGCATCATCATCATCATTATCATTATCAACATAGGACCAGGCATTAATGCGTAACGGTCCAACTTGCCACACCTCATATCAGCACATCAAGTAAAAAGGTAGTGAGGTGAAGGATGAAGATAAGTGAATGCAGTCAAAAGAAATATAAAGTACGAGAAGAAACGAAAGAGGAGTGACAAAATGGTGAGATTCGGTATAGTGTTGTTAGGATGAGGATAATGTGTGTATACATCTGTGCCACTCACATAGGTTCTGAGCCATATCACCTAGGGTCTCCAACCACTGGTTCCTCTTGTCCCGTCGACCCCAACCACCTAGTCTACATCGTCACCCCACATGGCTTAAACCGACAGTCAGAGACTTCATACATTGGTGTCATGTTTTAGTCTGGTCACCTCGGGCCTTTTTCCAGCCTGGACCCACCTCAGCCAACATTGTGTGACGAGGCAATCGGTGACTAGGCATACGTAGTACGTGTCACAGCCAACCATCTCAGTCGATGAAGGTTCACAACCTCGTCGACTGACTTACTTCTTCTCCCTAGAACTCTACACCTGACTTCTGCATTACTCACTTGATGTGGTGACACCACGGAATACGTCCTATACTACGAAGGCAACGGTCGTCAAATACCTGTAACCTTCTCATGTCTTCCACTTTCAATGACCATGTTTCACAGCCATACAGTAGAACAGACCGGACTGCTGTGCAGTACACGCGTGAGGTCATGCAATTCCATACAGTATAAACAGGGGGAAAAAAACAATCAGGATACACTGAAAATATGAGTTTAAGATCTAGCGAAGGGTAACAAGGCAAGATAGGCAAGTTGATGGATTGATGAGGTTGTCAACCTTTAGTCGACTGAGGTAGCTTGGACATGTATTGGGTATGCCAAGCCATCAGCTACCACGACGTGTCATGTTAGGAGAAATTGGATTAGTTTGGAAGAGGGTTCACAGTGACCAGATCAGGATGTTGCACTAGTCGATGAGGTGTCTGTTGGCTTGATCCACATGGAGAGATGTAGACTGACGGGTTGAGGTCTTGTAAGATAAAACGGACCAATGGCATGGCTGAGAACTGATGGCAGCTGCGTAGATGTATTCACCATACCTTGCACTGACCTTTGTCTCCAAAATATGTATTCTCTTATACACCTTGGTCTACTTTGATATCCTTCTTATTCTATTCATCTGTTCTTCTCATGCTGCTACTGTGAAGTGTAGCAGCTTGAACAGATGTACTTGCGTGAAAGGTTCTATGTTGTTTCCGTCTGCCTAGGAGTTCCTTATTCTCTTCGCTTCAGTAGTTTACTTTACATGATGACAACTAGGATAATGGTGGAAATGAATATTTCGATATGCATAACAACTATCCTCGTCCATAGCTTCTATCTTGATCTGTTGGTTGAGTTTCTATAACATAATGACCCAACGAGATAAACTACCTGGAACGTTTGTTCTCTCGAGATCCCACTATGACAGGAAGGTCTATTAGTTAGAGAGTAGTTACCATTGTAGTATACATTGCTACGCTTTGATGAAGATCCGAGGGCAAAATCCTACTCCCAGCTGGGTGGGGGGTGTGACCAACAGTACCACGTTAATGCTATCTTCCATATGGAAAAGGGGCTTAAAAAACATCGGCCTGAAAAATAGCACACTCCACCCTACGCCACGGTCTTCCGATGCCCGTGGTATAAGTTTTCTCTCCCCGGAGTATGAACAACCAAACCTTAAAAACAATAACTCGCGAAAGGCTGTAAAGTGATAGGCCTCAACCAGATATCAGATAGGTTCCGTGATCACATACATCTTTTTCTGTTCCAGTTACCCTAAGATGAAACAATCTTGCAAAATGTGAACAGCCGGGAAGTGTGAACACCATCTGTACACTTCCAGTAAGTAGTACACAAGAATCAATCATTGCTCATAGAAAGTAGTGAAGGTATGATATCAAAATGACAAGTAATGGGGGCTCAAGAAAAGCTACCTCTGACGCCTATATTCCTGTACACTCGTACAAGTGTATCGGTTCAACTTGGCACAGTTCATAGAGATATGAAAAGACAAACAAAAGTGTATGCTCTACCAACTTAACTACTATGTCCAACTGTTCGCCCAGTATTAATAAACAATATGATGTTCCCTAGAGCCACGTAGCTCAGTTGCTACAGCACTGGGATCGTAACCCAGCGGTTGCTAGTTCGAACCCCACCGCGGTTCAAATTTTCATCTCACTTTCAATCATCACCCAGTATCAAGCCAAAGCACAGCTGTTATCTTATTCACATACTCAAAATGATAATCGATATGATACTTCCTCTCTCTCATTTTAATTCACTTACATTTCACGATTAGGATGAGAAGTCATGACCAAGCAGCAGCCAGTGTGATGAATACGATCAAGTCTTAGGCATAGGTCACGAATTCACATGGTAGTCATTGAGCCAAACCCTTGGTGATTGATGAAGTGAAATAAAAATCTGGTCAGCAGTCGGGCCTCGTAGAGTACCGGGTCGGAAACCCGGTAGTCACTGGTTCAAATCAGATAGTCAAAATGATAATATATAATGATCTTTTCACAAGTTCACCTACGGAAACCTTGTTACAACTTCTAATATTTCTAACTAGTCAAATTAGGTTGTCTATTCGTCATCAATCAAGTGGCAAGCCACTTCATCGACACCAATCCAACGACTTTACTAAAGTATTCAATCAGTAGTAACAACAAGCGGTGTGTATGAAGGGTAGGGACATAATTAGCGTAAGCTTATGACTTGCATTTGTCAGGAATTCCTCATTCATAAGGAATAATTAACTGCAAGCCCCGATCACAGTCATGACAGTGATAGAATAGTTTTCACAACTCTTCTGGACTAGGTTACTAGTCTCGCCGGTAACGTCATTGTGGAGAGGGAAGAAGAGGAGGAGGGGGGGGGGAAGATAAATAACACAACATATATGATCAGTTCAGTGAGCCGAAGTGAGCATATTAGAAGATTGAAGAGAGTCAACACATTGAGGGTCACATGAATGAAAATAAGACAAGGCTGGGAGAGGTGGTTAAAGAGAGAAACTAGTTAAAACAACTAATAAATCGAGTTAAACAGCACATGAGTTTTGAGAGGAAAAAAAATATCGCTGATATCGGTGAAATCCCCCTGAATCTAACGATAATTTGTCCATTTGCAAGTTATCACCTGTTTTGCATCTCTTTTTAGCATGATTCTCATCAATTCATCGTTGTCACTTTTCATGTTACTGTTTATACTACTTATATGCACCTTATAAGTAGTTCACATTACACAACCAAAAAAAATGGGGAAGTTTCTGATTGTCACTCTGAATTATGTAAAAGAGAATGTGGGCATTCGAGTTGACCTTCTTCAAAACATGTAAAATCGATAGTTGAAAATCCTAGGCTCGCCAACCGATATCATTCCATGACAAATATATCAACCTGAAATTAATAATAAATGGATCTCCATGAAACTCCAAATTGAATAATTATCCTGTACTCATTAGTGACTTGCTTTGAGATGAGAAGTTGCGATCGGATAAGAAAACAGTTACTCAGCGACAGCGGCAATGGATAAAGGTGGCACTATATTGTGAACTGACAGAAGTAGGAAACTGTGAACCATTTGATTTCGACTAGATCGCTGAACCTGAAGGTCATGGGTTCGAGCCCGTGGGTGTACACTGCTGGGGAGATCCATAATAAGTGGGATGAAACAGCTATTGTCCAGTTCTCTCAGGCTTACAATGTTTCACCAACTGATTCCAGTTCATGATGAATGAATACCAACCTGAAATCAACAAAATCCTTCCAAATTAAACTAACCTAGTGCTCATTCGTGATTGACTTTGAGAGATGATTGCTGAAGTTCCCATGATAAATCGTGACCATTGGAGCTAACTAAGTCAAACGTGTGAAGATAGTTGCTCAAGGACAGCGGCATTGGATGCAGGTCGTGCTATATCGTGAAGTGACAGGAGTGGAAATGTGGGGTGTGCACTGCTGAGGAGTTCCCCGCTGGCACGAAACACCTGTCGTCCAGTGCTCCAAGGTTCTCAATATTCCGCTCATTGATATCACTTCGTGATGCTTTTCTTATAAGTAGCTTTGCCATGAGAGCCCCCCCCCCCCACTTTTAGCAGACATATTCATATCACACGAGGACTTCTCATTAGTGCACACTATGACCCCCCTGCGCAAGGGATTAGACCAAGGACTTTCAAGTTATGTGACCATTGAGTCAGTGCGTCGGAATCCAATGGCGCAAACATCATCCAATTTCATCATTGAGTATTTGTCGTCACGTATAATTGAGAAAGTACATCTATATTGAAGGTGTCCTTTAGGTTCCTAATGGAACATAAGGCTTCAGTTACACGTCTCCATTACACTCTCTTCTCTGCAAACCTTTCAACCTGGTTCCATGACAGCCCACAAGCTCTCATTTCTTCCTCATATCATCTCCTCCATGTCACCCTCACCTCGGACGCCCAACCCGTCGTCTACCCTTTGGATTCCACTCAAGCGACTGGCCTGGCACATGATGTCCCCCAGTCAGCCTTCTCAGTGTATGCCCATCTCCACTTCCTTCCACTGCATACTTATTGACCAATAGGTTCTTGCCTCGTTGGTTCGTTGCCAGCCAGCCAGCCAGCCAGCCAGCCAGAGTTCCTTATTGCTTATTCTTATTATTCTGACAATCCGTCTGAGTTTCAGTAAGGAGCCAGTGTAGATGGCAGTTGTTGATGAATAACTGTACTTCGTTGGAAATGCTTTTCGTAACGCGCCAAGTCTCTCAACCATCAACATAGAAGCACTGACTTGACTGATATTGGTGTTGAAAATCTGCAGTAGATCTTCACACTGATTTCAGGCTAATGAATGCCTGTCTTGCTGTCTTTCCAATCCTGGCTGGCTTTGATGTTTTCGTCTGTGCCACATCTCTAGTTGATGACATGAAGAGGACTATAATTGCTTACCTTTCTTCAACATATTAATTAGATGATGGCACGATGGATGTATAAAACGACCCTATCTACAGATAACCTATATGGATAGGCTAATCATCATCTTCTTTTGTCCAGTTCATTAAAAGTAAGCATAAGTTAGATGTTTTTATCCACTAGGATTCAATGAATATACACGAATGATACTTTAGAAGATGAGACAAGAATATTGTTGAACAATTCATCAAAATTTATTAGTTGGTACAAAGTAGTCAAAATACCGAGATCTATTCATCATTTTGATCCAGAAGAAAGTCCTTCTACATAAAAGTGACTATTGTAGTACAGTCCCTATGAGAGAAGAGCTTAGTATGCAATACAAGTAGTGTTCGATTAATAGGAACCATCAAGATGGTATACTCTCTCCTAAATCTTTACAGCATATGAAGAACAATGTTAAATATGTATGTGTGGTGATACATATATAAAGAGAAGGAGGAGGAGATGACGTCGGAGAATATTCTAAGATGGTTTGAAATGCAAACATATTGGTAGCAGACACTGAATCTCTTCAGCTATGAAACAAATCATTGAGATAGGTCACATGGATTGTGATGTTTCTATGCAAGTCAACTCTCTACTTTAACTTTATCGACTTTCAAAAGGCCTTCGACAGCATTGATCGATAAGTAATTTGGAAAATGCTGCTTCAACAACTGTAGTCTACGCTAACTCGATACTGAAGATCAGATGGCCAGAAAAAGTAAGCAATAAGGAACTCTAGCCACGCAACGAACCAATGAGGCAAGAACCTATCACTCAACAAATATGCACTGAAAGGGAGTGAAGATGGATTGGGCATACACTGAGAGAATCATTCGAAGACAAAACGTGCCAGGCCAAGGCACTCGAGTGGAACCCAAATGGGAAACAATGAGTTGGGCGTCCGAGGTGAGGGTGACATGTAAAAGATCATATGAGGAAGAAATGAAAGATTGTGGGCAGTCATGGAGCCGTGTTGAAAAGATTGCAGAGAAGAGAGTGGGATGTAGGCGTGCTAGTGAAGGGGTAGGTTTCACTAGGAACACAAGGGACAAATAATTTATTATTTTTATTATTAATCCTTTGGGTTCCTAATGGAACCATAGGGCTTCAGTAGCACGTCTCCAGTGAACTCTGTTCTCTGAAATCTTTTCAACACGGCTCCACGATAGCCAACAAGCTCTCATTTCTTCCTCACAAGATCTCCTCCATGTCACCCTCACCTCAGACGCTCAACTCGTCGCTTCCCATGGGGATTCCACTCGACGGTCTGGCCTGGTGTGTGATGTCCCCAGTCGGCCTTCTAAGTGTATGCCAATTCAATCCATCTCCACTTCCTTCCAGTGCATATTTGTTGGGTGATAGGTTCTTTGTTGGTTCGTTATCAGGCAAAAGTTCCTCCTTGCTTATTCTTTCTGGCAATCCATCTGATCTTCAGTATCGAGTGAGCCTAGGTGGCACCTGCTGATGAATGTCTGTAGTTTATTGGAAATCCCTTTCGTAACGCGCCAAGTCTCTGAACCATACAGAAGCAAATTCAATGTGATACCTCTTCATCTCGTTTGCAATCTAGGCTGCCTTGCTGGGTTCAGGCATGGTACGGACATTCCATGTTCCCACGTTCGAGAGAAGACACATCGGCCAATTGGCTTCCCGAAGGCAGGCTTTCACCAACTGGCGTCATTTCGCCTCTCCGATTCCAGTGAGGAATAAGTTTGTCATTATTTTTTATATATCGTTTGTGCTTTGAAGTTTCTTTAGCGGTTAGATTTGTTTTATGGGGTAGAGTTGCTAGTCCCACTCCCAACCTTCCCTCTTTACCCGGGCTTAGGACCTGCTAGTAACTAGTGAACTAGTTAACCAGGAGAGGTGCACAAGGGACAAATAATAATATAATATAAATGCCCTTCACAGACCTATTTACCTACCTATATATGTTTGAAAATAATTTGATATTATATATAAAACTAAAGTGACTGTAAGGGTCACCTTAACAACATTTGAAATAGCCAATCAGAATTCTCTATTTTATGAAAATCTACTTTTCCAGTCGAAATAGACCAACTCTGATTGGTTATTTCACTTATTGCCAAGGTGAACTTTACAAACCCTATTATTTTCACTTTATTGATTTCCTTCGAAGAAAGTTTCTTCCCTGTTTTTTTTTGTTTTATTACACTGTCCACTTGATTTTTCAACTGTAGTTGCCAGAGTTGTTAAGTGTGTCTATTCAAGCTCAGAGAATATGTTAACAAGGATGTTGACTGATTTTTTTTCTAAATAAAGAAGTATATTACTTATAAGTAGTCAGAAATAAAGCAACAAATTTATTTGTACAGTGAACCATTCTCATCTACTGAAACCATAGTAACAAGCTGAAATCTTACCTTAGAATTGATGGGTATATCACTTTTAGATTTCTGTCGATTACTCTCCATACTATTGACAATTGTTGTAGACGATTTACATGTCACCTCTAAAACACTTCGTCGATACAATCCATCAGCTTCAATAAATTCACCACAATTCACTACTTGAAATTCTCCATAATTTGCACTAATTGGTATTGTCTCTGAGACCAACTTACTATCTAAGTCTTTGGGAATCATCATACTCTGCAAACTAGTATTATTTATATGATGAGAATGACGGGAATTTTGTGTTTTTAAAGGATTTCTTGTTGGCCAGTATAATGCACATTTGGGACGTTGACCTTCAATAATTCTAAAATGAAATGAAAAAAAAATTTGGCTGAAAATATCCTGCTAAAAAAAAAAATACACTCCACTTGAAATAAATAATCAATAAATATTATTATTTCAAGTTGTTATTCATTGTAGACTGACATCAGTTGGAGGAACAAAGAGAACCTGGAAGCACTGGAAAACTGTTTCGTCCTAGTATGGGACTCCTCAACAGCGTGCACTTACGACAGGTGGTTAGCGGTTGCGCTATATCATGAGCTAACAGACTTTGAAAATATGGACCATTAGATTCTGCTGACCCAGTGTCTAGCTCAATGGTAACATGCTGGCCATAGAATCTGAAAGTGGCGGGTTCGATCCCTGGCGGGGTCGTGGGTGCGCAGTGCTGAAGAGTCCCATACTAGGACGAAACATCTAGCTATCCAGTGCTCCCAGGTTTCATTTGTTCCTCCAACTGATATCCGTCCACAACGAATAACAACTTGAAATTTTTCCAACTCCCCACAACTCCATCAAAATTCATATATTATTATTATATTATTACTACTTGTCCCTTGGGTTCCTAGTCGAACATACCGCCTCAGTAGCACGTCTCCATTCCACTCTCTTCTCTGCAATCTATTCAACACGGCTCCATGACTGCCCACAAGCTCTCATTTCTTCCTAACATGATCTTCTACATGTCACCCTCACCTCGGACGCCCAACTCATTGTTTCCCATCTGGGTTCCACTCGAAGGCCTGGACCGGCGCGTGATGTCCCTGAATGGTCTACTCAGTGCATACCCAACCAATCTACACTTCCTTCCACTGCATATTTGTTCAGCGATAGGTTCTTGCCTCGTTGGTTCATTGCCTGCCAGCCAGGCAGAGTTCATTCTTGTTTATTCTTTCCGGACATCAATTTGATCTTCAGGAACGAGCCAGAGTAGGTGGCAGTTGTTGATGAATATCTGTACTTTGTTGGAAATGCTTTTCGTAACGCGCCAGGTCTCTCAATCATTACATAGAAGCACTGACTTGACATTAGTGTTGAAAATCCGGAAGATGCATATATATATATATATATATATATATATATATATATATATATATATATATATATATATATATATATATATAATCACCAAGACTTCTCAACTACTGATACCTATTATCTCACAGATTCCAGTTAAGCAGCAGTCCACACCTCCCTACGTGGCTCATATCAACAGTTAAAGACTTTATGCATTGATGGTGGTGTCATGTATTGGTCTGATTACCCTGAACCCTTTTCCAACCTAATCTAACTTTCTCTAAAATGGTACGTTGAGGTAGACCTATTCAGCAAAAGAAAACATAAACAATAGTAATCAGAGTATTACCAGGATATATATATATACACATGAAGGACTAGCTTAGTGGTACTGAACGTGCAATATGACTCCGTTCGTCTTAAGCGATATGATATTTTCTGATGCTAGTTGGTTGGAGGCAATCAGCAGGAAGCCCTGCCTCACCTACATTTCGTGCTTTTTGGCACTCGTCGGCAAGGCGTATCTATAACCTCAGCGGAACTGACGTCCCTCGCCATCCAGTGTTGCAGTCACCGACTTTTACCACTGAGCTATTCTGGCCTCGATTGACCTTTTGTAGGACTGGTTTACATGTATTGATTGGTCATGCGAGTGCAACCAATTACATCTTGTCTAGTCCTGAGTGCAGACCGAATTCTATCGATCATATTTGTAATGTGGCAACCAAGCTAGGAAGCTCAGCACTGGGGTGCACATTAGTAGTTGTTAGTTGGTTGCAGGCAATCAACAGGAAGCCCTGGACCTAGGTTTCATACTTTTTGGCACTCGTCAGCAAGGCGTATCTGTAACCTTAACGGAACTGATGTCCCGCCTGATGCTTTATCTTTGGCGGATAGTGTTAAATGTCAGCTGAAAAGTGGAAAAACTAAATCTTAAATACAAGTGTCATTGGATGTATATCATTTTATTTATCTTAAAACATCATTTCACTATTGATGATTCAATCGATAGTGTCATTGTATACTTCAGTTGATAAGAATTTGATTCTTTCCTTCGTTGATCTATCTATCTACCAAGTTGGTGCTAAATCATGACGTGACATCGCTTGGAGGAACATTGGAACCTGGGTGTACTGGATAACAGCTGTTTCGTCCCACATGTATGGGACTTCTCAGCAGTGCGCCCGTTGATGATTAGCTTCAACAGGTGATTCTCGAAGTTCAAATAAGAAGTCATGATAGCTGGGGCAAACCTGTTCACCATGAGAACAAATACTCAACGATGACATTGGGTGGCGAATGCGCTATATGGTAAACTGACAGAAGTTGGAAATATGAACCATTGGGTTCCGTTGACCTAGTGGCTCAACGGTAACATGTTGACCACGGAACCTGAAGGTCGCGTGTTCGATCTCTGGAGGGAGGGGTAATGAGTATGCACTCCTGACGGGCCCCATGCTAGGAAGAAACAGATGTTGTCAAGTGCTCTCAGGTATCCAATGTTATTTCAACAAATATCAGTCCATGGTGAAAAGTAACTTAATATATCTCTAAATCCTCCATAAAATGACTACTGGTAATGGTATCAATAAAGAAGGGCGTAAAACTAATCACATCACATAAGGAAATGAATGTTTATCAACCAAGTAATGAAATATGCGAAAAACGGGGTGGGAAGTTGAAATATGCTTGAAAACTTCATCAAGAACATGATGATAACTCTATTGTGGATCAAGGTAAATAAAGTGGAGGGTATTGTATTCGACATCAACGGGAGAAACTTGAAAGAAGTAGCCTCTTTCACCTACCTACGCAGCATCGTTTCAACTACTGGCGGAAGTGGCACAGACGAGGATGTCAAAGCCAGCCAGTATCAGAAAGACAGCAAGATAGGCCTTCACGCATTAACCTGAAACCAGTGTGAAGATCTTCTACACTGCATTGCGCTTCACTGCAATCAGCATAAAGTGTCGACAACATCCGAATTTTCAACACTAATTCAGCCAAGTCAGTGTTGCTATGTGATAGTTGAGAGACTTGGCAGGTTACGTAAAGCACTTTCAACAAACTACATATATTCATCAACAACTGCCATCTACTCTGGCTCGTTACTGAAGATCAGATGGATTGTTAGAACAATAAGAATAAGCAACAAGGAACTCTGGCCACGCAATGAAACAACAAGACGAGAACCTATCGCCCAACAAATATACACTGAAAGGAAGCGGAGATAGATTGGGCATGCAGTGAGAAGACCATTGGGGGACATCACGCATCAGGTGAATTCCTCTAGTGGAAACCAGATGGAAACAATGAGTTGGGCGTCCGTCGCGAGGATGACATGTAGGAGATGATGTGAAGTAGAAATGAGAGCTTGTGGGCTGTCATGGAGCCAGGTTTTGAAGATTGCAGAGAAGAGAGTGTAATGGAGACGTGCTACTGAAGCCCTATGTTTCACTGAGAACCCTAAGGAAAAATGATGATGATGATTGTATTCGCCTTCTTCTCATAGATTTACAATTGTACATTACAGTCCAGTGGAGAAATTATTGAAAATGAACTTAATTGGATACATGGATGGAGGTAGAGATTGATAACCGACTAAATGTTTGTTTATCGAATCAACACTCAATACATGAACCAATAGAAATTGATTCTACACCTGTCCCTTGTCACCACAAAGAGGGAGAGGAAATAAGTATTATATTCATTCTATTCCAAAGTTGTGGAGTCAGTTACCTGAAATAAATATGGACAATAGATTCTATCCGGCGATATCACCACTTTAACCTCGCCTGGTTAACTAGTTCACTAGTTACTAGCCGGTCCTAAGTCCCGGTAAAGAGGGAAGGTTGGGCATAAGGCTAGCAACCCTACCCCGTAAAACAAACTTCAAAGCACAAACAAAATATTTAGAAAAAAACTAAACTTCCTTGCTGGAATCGGGGAGACGAAATAACACTAGTTGGTGAAAGCCTTCGGGAAGCCAATTGGCCGATACGTCTTCTCTACTCTCCATGAAAGAGAAAGTAAACATGGGGACATGGGAATGCCAGCACAATGTTTGAACCTAGCAAGGTTGCCCAGATTGCAAAGAAGATGAGAAGGTATCGCAATGAAGTGTTAGGAATTTGCGAAAGCAGATGGAATGGAAGTGAACTCTCTAAACTGTCAATTGGAGAATCAATAATCTACTCCAGTAACCCAGACGACAACCATAAGCACACGGAGGGAGTGGCTATCATAATATCCCCAAGAGCATCGAAAGCTCTCATGAGGTGGGAACCAATCTCCACCAGGATCACTCAACAAATATGCAGAAGGAAGTAGAGATGGATTAAGCATGCACTGAGGAGACCGATTCGGGGACATCACGCTCCAGGCAAGGCCAGGCCTTCGAGTGGAACCCAGATGGGAAAGAGCAAGTTGGTTGTCTGAGGCAAGAGTGATATGGAGGAGATGGTGTGAGAAAGAAATGAGAGCTTGTGGGATGTTGTGGAACCAGGTTGGAAAGTTTGCAGTGAACAGAGTGGAACAGAGACATGCTACTGAAGTCCTATGTTCCATTAGGAACCCAAAGGACAGATAATAATAATAATAATAATAGTAATAAATAAAAGACGTTGATATCCATTAGATGATACTGTTCATACAATAAATAATGATTATATGATTTGTGAAATGTGCATCAATTTGTCAACGTCGTATAAGTTTAATGACTAGTCTTCGAACGGGAAGATTATAACGTCCAGAATTATCATTATTATTATTATTGCTACTATTATCTGAGTATTATTACTTGTATTATACAGTAGTCGATTGGACTGAATTGATCGGTCTCTATTGGCAATAATGGGTCCCTTCATGGGTGCCTCGATATTACCTGTATTCTTAGTTATACATAATAATGATGAATAGTGGCTAACAGTGGAACCCATGATGTACATTTCATTCTATTTGGGACTTAAAGGCTGGATGTACCTTCACCCCAGTGCAAAGTGTTATTCCCACCGGGATTCGAACTCGGGACCGATCGCTTCAAACGCCAGACAGTTATCCATTAAAACAACGGAGAATTATAAGTATATATCAATCAATAGTAATAAAGATATAAACTATGTCTGAATGTTGTAGAGTTTGTCACCTAGTGATATGAATATGGACAATAAATTGTATGTCCGAAATGTCATTATCCAATCAATGGATATTGTTCTTTCACTGTGTGTGTGTGTGTATGACATTAGGGAAAGGTTTTCATTGACATGAAGAAAGATTGATATCAGAAGATCTGGATATTTTATTATGTGAGAGGGTAAGGATGCAATTAGTCACCCATCTGGTGCCAGATTCTAATTCGACAAGAATCCGTATATTCATTCTGCTGAAGAAGCTGTAGCATATATAGCGAAACGCTTTCAAATTTTTAACCATGCTGGGATTAGATTAAAACTTACTGATATAATTATACTTAATATAGTAGTTATAATTTTCTTGCCCTCTTTTGTCATAAATACGACAGTAGGATTCTCCGTATATCTGGGAACAGGTATGGAGTCTTCCACTTGTTGTATGTACTTTGTATAGGTTCGATAAACAAAGATTCCGTTATCAATTCATCCTATGAAGTTAGTTTTAAGGAGGATCCCTATATCCAAGCCGACTGTGTGGCTTTAACCAATTGGTTAAAGGTTTTAGATTCTCTTTTTACAGTATTGCCGGTGTTTGGAATCTGGCAAAGGTCTAGATTTTCACTCCATCTTCAATCAACATCCAGTTTAATGATAATAATCATTTAGAAGTAGTATTCATCATGGACTGGCATCAGTTGGGGAACCATTGAAAATCTGGAAGCACTGGACAGCTGTTTCTTCCTAGTATGGGACTCCTCAGCAGTACGCACCCACGACCCGGCTAGACATCGAACTCACCACCTTCAGGTTTCACAGCGAACGCGTCAACCATTCAGCCACTACTCCTAAATTAAAAATCCCCATTCATCTAAGAAATATATTACTGTATAGTCCTCGTTAGTGACTCGCTTCCAGATGCATATCACGAAGGTGCAATGAGAGGCCGTGACCTATGGGGTCAACCAGTCGGATGCCAAGTGAGAACTTTGGGTGACAGTTGCGCTGTCTCGTGAATTGACAGAAGTTGGAAATCACGAACCACTAGAAAACAACAGACCCAGTGGCTGAATGGTTAACGCGTTCGCCGTGGAACATGAAGGTCCTGAGTTCGACCCCTAGCCGGGTCGTGGATGCGTACTGCTGAGGAGTCCAATACTAGGACGAAACAGCTGTCCAGTGCTCCCAGATTTTCCCCCATTCATTTTAAAAATACAATAATAATAATAATTATTAATTCAAAACCTCTACCTTTACAAGGAAGGCACTTGAAAGAAATTGGATAGAATATTGAATAAAACTTGAATCAAAATAGGATTTGAACTGATAAACTCACTTAGAAATAAACTTCACTAATTACATAAATTCAGTCGAGAAAAGAAGAGAGGAATGAATGAAGAAGAGAACAATATACGTTAAAACAAAATACACAACTCACTTAGTCAACATAATAATAGTCACAACTCTATGCTCCCAGATAGTCATCCAAAATTCTCGTGTAGTGTTTTCCAAAGGACCTAAGGATTAAAGAAAAGAAGGTAAGCCGCTTAAGAAAACATTTGATTTCATAAGATATACCATTGGATCCTTCAACCAACCAACCAACCAACCAACCAGCCAGTCAGCAAAATCTGAGTATCTTGTTTAGTTATTCCCATTGTATGTTTAGGGCAACCTTCACTTCTCCCTTTCCCATATTTCTAGATGAAAGAAATCAGCGAATTACGACAACTTGGTGATATGACTGAATATTAGCCATATTGGCGTAGATGGATTCAGTCAGTCAGTCAATCGGTCATTTACAAATCCATCATTCAACCTTTTCTTACAGTGGTATGTCCTGTCAATGTGTTATTATTTTGTTAAAAGCTTGATTAAAATAAATATATAATTATTATCTTAATTACTAACTGACTGACAAAATCAAATATGCTCAGGATTTTCCCAAATACAACCTATTTCAATTGTCAACTTTTCAATCAATGCCCAGATATGAATGAATCATATCAGTCTATGTTGAATAATAACTTGAAATATTTCCAAATCCCTACAACAACTTCCTCAAAATTCAATTGAACTGGTGCTCATTGATGATTCACTTCCAGAGGTATTCCCGAAGTTCCAATGACAAGTCGTAACTGGTGGGGGTAAAGCCTGATAGTTGTGAGGACAGTTACTCAACGATGACATTGGCTGGCGGTTGCGCTATCTCGTGAGCTAATAGAAGTTGGATATATCGACCATTGGATTCTACTGACCCAGTGGCTGGCTCAATGGTAACGTGCTGGCCAGAGAACCTGAAGATCGCGGGTTCGATCCCTGGCGGGGTGGGGTCGTATGTGCACACTGCTGAAGAGTCCCATACTAGGACGAAACAGCTAGCTGTCCAGTGCTCCCAGATTTCCTTTGTTCCTCTCCAACTGATATCAGTCTACGATGAACAACAAATTGAAGTAGCTTATAGTCTAATAACCAGTGTATGTTAAGACAGTAAACAAATTCCCAGGATATCTTTACCTATATGAGATTGTGAATTTCTCTACTAGCTAACTGACTGAACTGTTACCATCAATATGACACTTGATTCTGTATTCAATTCCAAATTGAGACCAGATGGTAATGTAACACTAACTGCCCGTTGTTTTACACTCCTGTTACTAACACTATACAGAGGTAATAATTATTTCTTTGAGAAAAATATTTTACAGAATGCCAATTTGTTGGAATATTCCATACTGTATCATACATGTTGCTTGAAATAAAGTGATCATTTATATTAATAATGGATAGTGGCTACCAGTGAAATCCATCTTGAAGCGTATTTCGCTTTATTTAGGACTCATCAACTGGGATGTACCTACACCTCAGTGCAGAGTGATGTTGTTCTCATCGGGATTCGAATTCCGGACTGATTACTTCTAAAGCCAGGGCGTTTATCCACTAGACCACCGAACCAGAATAGTCACTTCTTGTGTGATGGGTATAGTTTCAGTGTTATTGCTTGTATTGTTACATAGTTGATAAGACCGAATTACCGATCTCTGTTAAGGTATGGGCTCCTCTGCAGATACCACGATCTTGCAGGTGGTTTTTAATTATAATTACATCCGGCTGACGTGTCCAAAATAGGACCATTATTAGCCACTGCCCATCATTATTACACATAATTAAAAACACAGGTAATATCGAGGCATCTACGCAGAAACCCATATACCAATAGAAATTGATCAATTCAGTCCAATCAACGACGGTAGAATACAAGCAATAATACTAAAGGTATTATTATTACTATTATTATTTGTCTCTTCGGTTCCTAGTGGAACAAATTACTTCGGTAACACGTCTCCATTCCACTCTCTTCTCTGCAATCTATTCAACACGGCTCCATGACTGCCCACAAGCTCTCATTTCTTCCTAACATGATCTTCTACATGTCACCCTCACCTCGGACGCCCAACTCATTGTTTCCCATCTGGGTTCCACTCGATGGCCTAGCCCGGCGCGTGATGTCCCTGAATGGTCTACTCAGTGCATACCCAATCCATCTACACTTCCTTCCACTGCATACTTATTGACCAATAGGTTCTTGCCTCGTTGGTTCATTGCCAGCCAGCCAGCCAGCCAGAGTTCCTTATTGCTTATTCTTATTATTCTGACAATCCATCTCATCTCCAGTAACGAGCCAGCGTAGGTGGCAGTTGTTGATGAATAACTGTAGTTCGTTGGAAATGCTTTTCGTAACGCGTCAACTCTCTCAACCATCACATAGAAACACTGACTTGACTGACATTGGTGTTGAAAATTCGGATGTTGTTCCACATGCTGAGTGCAGTAGATCTCCACACAGGTTTCAGGTTAATGCGTGAAGGCCTGTCTTGCTGTCTTTCCGATTCTGGCTGGCTTTGACGTCCTCCTCTGTGCCACTGCCACCTGTAGTTGAAACGATGTTGCCTAGATAGGTGAAGGAGGCTACTTCCTTTAAGTTTCTCCCGTTGATGTTGATTGGAGCTTGTTGTTGTTGGTGGTGGTGGCGGTGTTGGTTGAGTATCTTCATCACCTCTGTCTTTTCTACATACACTTGAAGTCCCGTCTCCCTTCGCTGCCCTTTCGTTGCCTCTTCTGTCAACTTGTTGGTTTTCACCTGTAGATCTTCAAGTTTGTGTGACATTAGACACAAGTCATCACTAGCGAAATCCAAGTCTTCTAGGTTCTTTTCCCTGAACCAGCCAGCATATTTCCTTCTTCTTCTCGCTCCTCACTGTTTGTTGCATGATGTAGCCCACTACAATCAGGAACATCATGGGTGATAGTACGTAGTTTTGTCATACTCCTGGCTTCACTTCAAAAGCATCACTGAGCTTTCCATTGTGAATTATTTGGCATGTGACGTTTTCATATAGTTGTTGAATGAGATTGATAAAGGTTTGTGGTATTCCGTAGTGTTGAAGCAGCTGCTCGTCAAATTACTTGTCGATCGACGCTGTCGAAGGCCTTTTCAAAATCGATGAAGTTGAGGTAGAGACCCAGTTGACAGCCATTCTACACTCTGTTCTATGATGATGCGCAGAGTAGCAGTGCAATTTGGTCCGTACATGATTTGTACTTCCTGAATCTAGTCAGCCTGTTCCGGTCGTAGTTTTGAATCCAGCGCATCCTTTAGTCTCTCCAGGATGATGCGGTATAATATTTTGCTTGGGGTGGACAGAGGTGGAGGATGATTCCTTGCCAGTTCTTGCAAAGACTTTGGCCGCCCTTCTTCGGGGGTTTGATAAGGTGGCCCTTCTTCCAATCAATACGCAGGTACCTTTCCTTCCTTCTTCTTAAACCGGTATTCGGATATCTCGCCGACCCGAGATATGATGCAAGTTGGCAATATATATGTGTACCAACCAGATGGTTTTGCATCTTTCATCTATTTCAGAGGTGCACTAATGCAACCCGGGATGTAAATTTATTAATGGAGGTTCATTAAGCCAGTAGGCATATCTGAAGTTCGAGTTAATTATTTCTTCAGATGAATATGAACCAGAGATTTACACAAATATACCTATTAATACCCTAACTACCTTGTGATAATGATAACCTTGCATCTCTTTTTATGTGTTTAGTTTTATACTACTCAGTATTTATTCAGTAGTATAATTCATACTTAACATCACTACATTCACAACTTAGCTGTCCGTTCGTCATGTCAGCATCCTTCCTCAGTTCATCGTGGGGTTGGGATCGTTTTCGTTTGTTATCACACTCTACAGTCTGAATTAGAAATGATCACATTCACCAGTTTCACCAACGTTTTGAAATCACATCTTCAACACACTACTGAAATAAACGTAAGTAGTTACAGGATAGAGATCAATACTGACAAGGATAGACTGCTGATGGGTAGACAGACAAACACAAAAACCTGTCTTTCAATTCAAAGGAGTCAATCGAAGGCCAACAATAATGAAATGATGATATTTCGAAAACATTTAAATTTTCGAATACGTCAGAGAATGAATAAATCTACGTCATAGTGACCGATTTCCAGACGTTTGTTTCATTGAGTCCTCAACCACTGAATCCTGCCGTCCCGGAGACTTCAACAAGGTAGTCTAAATCTCAAAGACCGATAGTCAAGGACTTTATAGACTAGTGATATGCCTTTGCCTGGCCACACTGAGTCCACCATTGATGTTTTCTAACCTTCGGGTATAGGTTACCAATTGTTTATACGATTGTTTCTACAGCAGACTGAATATCACATCAGGTTTCCTCAGGATGAACACTGCTGTCATTTTCATACAAAAGCTTAGCTATCTTCATCTTACGTACGTACTTGACGTCCTCATCTTCCAATCAAAAATAGACAAGCTTTATTATCCCCTATTTCTTGCGAACAGTAAGGTGGAGACGTACACGAACCCATATTACTAGCGCGTGATTAGAGTCCAGACTAGTACTTCAGAAAGAGCGGCAATCATCCACCAATCCTCTCCAACGACCGATTATAGTAATGTGATCTATCTGCGTTCACCGTTGGATTGAAGTCGGTGAACATCATATGAGACAATTACTGCTGTTCAGAACAAGTGATTGGTCAGAACAAAATTGCAACAGATGATCATCGATGTTAGTTCGATAGCATGGTATACAGTAGGTACCTCCAAGATGACTTTTAGATGGATTCAGCTTCCCTACTTGAGCGTTAAAGTCATCTGGCACTATGATAACATCTGAGCATTTTTCTCCCAGTAGCATAATTGATAGCTTCTCATAGAATTCATCCTTTGCATCATCCGAACTGCAGTCAGTAAGCGCATAAGCAGAGATAACGAATATGAATGAGTTCGTCACACGATTCTTCCTAGTCCTTATAGATCCATTCAGTCAAACACAACGTATACAGCTGTTAACTGATATCCAGTCAAGAAGAGCACTTTCTGCTCTACATCAGCGAGACCATGAGAGCTAGCCACCGGGTCTCTGGAGACTTAAGGTGAACTCTAAATACTCACTGCTACAGCCAGATGACGTCAATTTAATAATTACACTCGGGTTCTGTGTACCTGTCTGAGACACAGCATACATCTATGGCTACAGATTACAGAGTTTTGATGAGCTATGCTTGAAAGCTCCTACAAGGAATCGATGGCAGGCGGGGTCTTAGGAGACTAAGAATGAGGTTTCGATGGCTTCGATCGTTCATAATGATTACAGAATGAGAGTTTGGGGAAGGTGTAAGAAGTTTAACATTAACTTCAGGAAGTGAAGGGAAAGGAGGGGATAGAGTTGAGCATGATAGGTTATGTTTGATTGGGTTTTGTGTACTGCTGAAAGTGTGCAAGTGGTTGACACTTCCGACTGCCTACATCATGGAAGGTTATTTCTTCTTAAAGTGCCTGAAAGAGGAAAATATTCGTGTGACCACATATCTCGTGGAACATCTGCTTGAGACCTGTCATACATAGCCTTTTGTGAGTTATCGTTTTGAGGTTTGGTTGTTCTAACTCCGGAGAGAGAAAACTTATACCGCCAGCACTGGAAGACCGTGGGGGCAAGGAGCAACGTGTTTATTTGGGGTCAACCTTTTCCAACACCCCTTTCTTACAACGAATGCAGCATCAGTATGGCAATGTTGGTCATCCAAGGGAAACACCTTATTGCTGCCACACCCCAGCCAGTCAGGAGTACCACTTCACCCTCGGATCCCCGCCTTAGTGTAGTAGTTTACACTACAACAGTAACTGGTTTTCGTCCGATCACTCACTATCCAACAGACCTTTCTGGTATGGTAAGACCTAGAGGAAAAAAGCGTTACAGGCAGTGTAGCTTGTCGAGGCTTTGTGATATGTAAGCCTGATCACCACGCCAAGGTAGAGGTTCTCGGGTCAGAGGTCGCTAGTTCGACCCCACCCTCATCCCAAACGAACGATATCACGTAGCATACATAACTGATGGTGTCTAATGAAACTATTTACTTTATAGACAACAATATCATAGACTCATATTTCGTCTTAATTACGACTCTTTACAGCTGCATACACTGGACTCTCAGTGACTGGTGGGTGTTCACACTGACAGTTGAATCCAGTACACACCATTTCAAATGCCGGAATCTTATTCTCCGGACTACACAGTTACCATAACCACTCATTGTGCATTATGCGTCAGCGTCAGAAAAAACATCTTACTGCTAACACACTCTCTCAGTGGGAACACTATCCAAACATTGGGAGGCAAATAGGACGAAACGTGCGTCACTAGTTGGCCTTATGTGTTGACCAAACTATGGTAAAGAAAAACGCATGAAATTATAAGTGAAATAAGGTATACGAATATTGATTATTGGTAAAAGTTATCTGACAGATCATAACACAAGTTGATATTTGTAAGATGATGATGATAGGAAAGCCGAATATAGATACAATAACGATATGGTATGATCAACTGAATAGCTTTTATTAAGAAATAATCAGCTGTTTCCTTGCACTACGTTTATGATCATCAACCTCCCCCTCCTAACACCCAAATTAAGAAATGACTAATACAATTAATAAAGTAATCGCATCTCATGTTGTATGGCATCCTTTAGGCATATCTAATTAACACAGTTGGAAAGTCATACCAGACAGACAGACAGACAGACAGACAATACCAATATAGGACCTGGCATTACTAAGAAACGGTCCAAGTTGATATACCTCATGTCAGCATATCAAGAAAAAAATGTACTGATAATAAAAATAACGAAATAATCCAGTTAAAAACTTTAGAAACTTGTGAAAAGAGGGTAAGGTCGAATGAGAAAGTAATCAAATTCACTGAGATAATTGAGATAAAGATAATGTGAGCACACATATCTACGCCAATGAGATCGATTCCAAATCATATCCCCAACAGTCTGTAACCACTGGTTTGTCGTTGGGTGAACGCCCCCGCCCCCCTCCATCTAGTGAGTTGACATTCACCTAAACGGATCAGATCAACAATCAAAGACTGGATACAATGATGTTATGTTTTATTAGTCTGGCCTTTATCTAACCTGTTTTCAGCCTTAATTTACTTCAGGTTATATTGTCACACAAACTCGAAGATATAGAGGCAAAAACTAACAAGTTGACAGAAGAGGCGAGCCAGCGAAAACGGGACTTCAAGGGAATGTAGAGAAGATGAAGGTGATGAAAATACCAAACCGAAAACAACAACAAGAAGCACCGATCACCATTAACGGGAGAAATCTAAAGGAAGTAGTCTCTTTCACCTACCTAGGCAGCATCGTTTCAACTACAAGGCGGCATAGGCACAGACGGGGATGTCGAAACCAGGATATCAGTGTGGAGATCTACTGCACTCAGCATAAAGCGTAAACAAGATCCGGATTTTTAACACCACTGTCAAGTCAGTGCTACCAAGTGATGGTTTAGAAACTTGGCGTGTCACGAAAAGCACTTCCAACAAACTACAGACATTCATCAACAGCTGCCCCCTACGCTCGATACTGAAGATCAGAGGGATGTCCAGAAAGAATAAACAACAAGGAACTCTGGCTGGGTGGCAATGAACCAACCAACAAATATGAAGAAAGTGGAGATGGATTGAATTAGCATACACTAAGAAGGCCGACTGGAGACATCACGCGTCAGGTCAGGCCCTCGAGTGAAACCGAGATGGGAAACGACGAGTTGGGTGTCCGAGGTGAGGGTGACATAGAGGAGATGATGTGAGGAAGAAATGAAAGCCTATGGGTAGTCATGGAGCCAGGTTAGGAGGACTGTAGAGAAGAGAGTGCAAGGAAGCGTGCTACTGAAGCCCTATGTTCCACTAGGAATTCCAGGGAAAAAATAATAATAATATTGTGCGATGATGCAGACGGTAGGTAAGTAGGCATGAAGGTTCACAATCTCATCAACTGACTTTCCTCTTCTCTCTAAAACACTGTAACGCTTACCTCTCCTGCGTTATACTACTTAGTAAGACTTAATTAGGATTCACTTCGTTGTCAATTTCAAGCACTATTATTGCTTTTGGGGGTTTTGTAGGGATTTAGAGATTTTTCAAGTTGGTATTCACATCATGGACTGACATTAGTTGGAGGAAGATTGGACACTGAGGGAGCACTGGACAGCTGTTTCGCTATAGCATCGGACTCTTCAGCAGTGTGCACCCACGACTTGCCCACCCCACCACAGATCGACCACCACCCATCCATCACCAACCTGGTGGTCGTGAGGACAAATAATCAACGATGACACTGGGTGGCGAACGCGCAATGTGGTGAACTGACAGAAGTTGGAGATACGGACCATTGGATACCGTCGACCCAGTGGCTTAATGGTAACATGTTGACCACGGGACCTGAAGGTCGGCGGTTCGACCCTTGGAGGGCATGGTCATGGGTGCGCACTGCTGGGGCGTCCTATAGTAGGACAAAACAGATGTTTTTCAATGCTCTCAGGTTTCCAATGTTCTTCCAACTGATGTCAGTCCATGATAAATACCAACTATTATTGCTACCTACGATACTACTGAATCGAACTAATCAACCTGTATTACCATATCAGTGTTCATGTATGCGACTGCGTCAATACCGCCACTGGTTTCAGCCTGTTTAGGATTTATCGGTCCGATATATATATATATATATATATATATATATATATATATATATATATATATATATATTTGCATTTCAGTCGACATTGAACATTCTTATCTCATCTTTCCTCATGAATCTCCTTGGTATGTGACACATGTAATTCACCGTCGAATTGTTCGACTTCCGTTGGCTGATGGGCTCCTCTATGTGGATGCATCGATATTCATGATGTTACACTCATCTTGTATGACCAGCAGTAGAATCCAAGATGAATAAAACATTATGAATATTCGACAAGATCAAAGCAACCATAGTGGAGTCCATCAACCAACAGCAGAGTTCGAGGAATTCGGCCCTACATAGCCAACGGGAATTTATAAGTATCAATAAACAAAAAAACTTATAGCCGTTGCAAAAGAACTGGATAACGCTGTAGCGTTTGAAGCAAACGGTGCTGGGTTCGAGCCCCGACGGAAAAAAATCACTCACTAGGATGCAGGTACATCCAGCTGAAGAGTCCCAAATAGGATGAAATGAGCTGGTTACCAAGAAGAATATACCTTAGACTGATTACAGTTACACGCAGTGTTTAATCTGATGACGAATAAAGGAAACAAGGAACTATAATAACAAATTATCAGTTTGACTATCTGAGACAACAGCTGTGGCTTCACAGACTTGTATTATTGATACTGGGTGATGGATGAGTGAAAGTGAAGCGAAAATCCTAACCGTGGGAGGATTGACACCAATGATCTCTGGGTTACCGTCCCAGCATTCTACCACTACTGAGCTACGATATCCGGTCGCCGACCACATCTTAATTAAACTTCCCGAGGGTTTCGACCGATTGCTGAGTGATCTCGTGATGTTTCTAATATCGCTTGATTGTATTGACACACTGGTTAACCTAATCATTTATATTATTTGTCCTTTGAGTTCCAAGTGGAATATAGGGACTTCAGTAAAACGTCGCCGTTCCACTCTCTTCTCTGAAGTCTTTTGAACACGGTTCCACAACTGCCCATACGCTTTAATTTCTTCCTCACACCATCTCCTCTATGTCACCTTCGCCTCGGACGCCTAACTCATCGTTTCCCATTTGGATTCCACTCGAGGACCTGGCGCCAGATGTCCCCGAATGGTCTTCTGAGTGTATGCCCAATCCAATCCATCTCCACCTTCTTCTAAATATTTGTTAGGCAATAGGTTATTACTTTATTGGTTCGTTGCCAGAGTGAGTTTCTTATTGCTTATTCTTTCTCGTTATCTGATCATTTATCTTCAGTATCAAGTAGGCGTAGGCGGTAGCTGTTGATGATGTATGTGTGCAGTTTGTTGGAAATACGTTTCGTAACATTGTCAATTCTCTCAACCATCACATAGAAGCACTGACTGACTTGGCTTGATTTAGTGTTGAAAACCCGGATGTTGTTCACGCTTTATGCTGAGTGCAGTGCAGTGTAGTGCAGTGGAGTAGATCTCCATACTGATTTCAGATTGATGAACGAAGGGCCTGTCTTGCTGTCTTTCCGATCCTGGCTGACTTTGACATCCTCATCTATGCCTGTTCCGTCATCCGTAGTTGAAATGATGCTGCATAGGTAGGCAGGTAGGTAGGTGAAATAGACAACTTCGTTTAGATTTCTCCTGTTCATGGTGCTTGTTGTTGTTGTTATTGGGTATCTTCATCACTTCTGTCTTCTCTACATTCACGTGAAGGAAGTTCGGTCTTCGTTGCCCTGCCTGTTCTGCCAACTTGTTAGTTATCGCCTGTACATCTTCGAGTTTGTGTGCGGTCAAACAGCCAGCGTATGTCCATCTTCTCATAGCTCCTCACAGTTGTTTCTTGCATGATCCAGTCGATTCGAGTCGACCACTATCAAGAAGATGATCGGTGATAGTTGGCGACAACCTTGTCTTGTCTTACTCTTATCCCCTGTCTTCACTTCAAAGGCATCACTTAGCTTTTCATCGTATTGTGAATCACTTGGCATGTAAACTCATCATATAGCATATGTAGCTGGTGTTGAATAAGGTTGATAAAGGTTTGTCGTACTCACTGTTTAATGTTGAAGGAAGCAGCAGCTGGCAAATTACTTCTCGGTTGACGTTGTTGAAGGTCTTTTCAAAATCGATGAAATTGAGGTAAAGAATGGACTGACATAGGACATAGTTACTCAAACAAGACACAATATTATTACTATCACCATGATTGATTGTTAAGTGTAAACATATACATACAAACAACCGTAAAGGATAATTGGGAAGGGAATAAAATAAAGCACACCAACTGTTGTCTGTACTATGAATACTTCATATGAAATATCTATTTAGTTTACTTATAAAAACTGTGGAATAGAAAGTGTAGATTGTAGAATTACATTAAAGAAAGAAGAAGAAGAAGAGAAATCAGATTCAAAGAATGAATGGCCTGAATGACCTAGCTACAAACAATCAAAATGTCTGTCTTGTTCTCTTCTCTTCTCTCTCTCTCTCTCTCTGTATAGAAATCATTTGATGATCGCATTAAATTGATTCGCTCCAATACTATTATTATCACTATTATTACTACCAGTACTACCACTATAATAATAATTATTATTATTAATTCATATTGGTTTACATCACGAACTGATATCAGCCAGCGAACAGTTGAAAATGGCTGCGTCTCTCATTGTGTGTGTGTGTGTGCGTGTGTTAGTAATGATTCGATTACCCTAGAGACTAGATTACTACTAGTAAATAATTTCTACATTAAAGTTGTTACGATGTGTTGAAGATTAAGACTTGCTTCAAAATTTGTATCATTATATGGACAGCATTATTATCATGATGGCTGTATTCATCATGGATTGACTATCAGTTGAAAAACCATAAGAACATTCCATTTTTATTAATTTATTAGAACAGTATTGTTTACTGGATAACACGTTTCGGACATAATTCATTGTCCATAGTCATCATATCAAGATAACTACACAACTTTGAGATATCCTTTATATAGAACTAATTCTTCTCGTATCTTTGTGAGATGGGTAGTAAGATTTTCCATATATACGGAAAAGGTGCTTGCGCCTAGTCACCGGTTGCCTCATCACAAAATGTTAGCTGAAGTACTCCCAGGCTGGAAAAAGGCCCGAGGTGACCAGACTAAAACATGGCATCAATGCATGAAGTCTCTGAGTGTTAGTTTCAGCTATGTGGGGCAATGCACACTAGGTGGTTGGGGTCGGCGGGAAAAGAAGAACCAGTAGTTGGAGACTACGGGATATGGCTCAGAACCGATGTCAGTGGGGCAGATGTAGCCCCACACACATTATCCTCATCTTAACGATGTTATACCGAATCTCACCATCTTGTCATTCTTCCTTTCTTTCTTCGCGTACTTAATATTTCTTTTCACTGCATTCTCTTATCTTCATCCTTCATCTCACTGCCTTTCTACTTGATGTACTGATATGAGATGAGGCAACTCGGACCGCTACGCAGTAATACCTGGTCTTATTTTGATATTGATGATGATGATGATGGAACAGGTGCTGAGTCATTCCTCTTGTTGCATGTGTTAGGTGTTGATTCGATAAACAAAGATTCAATGGTTATCAATCTCTCCCTCCACCCTGTTATGTTAGTTCGAAGAATTTTCACCTTGTCCCATCCATTCTGTTGTGTGGTTGTGTGTAATCGCATGCATAACTATGGTTGAGCCTCCCTTTTCTAAATTCCTTACCTTATTAGGATCTACCAATTTTGACCTAGCTCAGTTTTTGTGTTCCAATAGCCTAATTGATCTTAATCGACTACTTTGACCTATGTATTTGACCACGCAATCGTTGCAAAGGATTTTGGTAAATTAAGTTATTCTGCTTAATTGGGTCAATAGGATCTTCTTAACCTACAAAGCTTAGTTCGAAATGAGTTTGTAGGTAGAAATGCCATGCTAATCCAGCCAGCCTTAATGAGAACTCTATGTAGTGTTTATGAAGTGCCTTCTTTGTATGGTAATACTGTCGAGGTTTTGAATTCTGTATTCACAGTATTGCCGCTACTATTGTTAACATCATTATTACTACTATTATTGTTGCTGTTATTACTACTAGTAAGAACTGTGTTACTGATATTTTTCTTATAATTCCTAAGGAGCTTATCAATTAATTAAGGACGGTAATTGTTAATGATTAAGGCGTCTTTAATGTATCTAGTTTCTTGTTTTATTTGACCTTCTGTTTTACCATCGAAAAAACCCTAGAATCCCTGGACACTTATGACACACTTTGAAATCAATATTCCAAAGTTCTCATAAAAAGTTGTGATCTATGGGGGTTAATCAATTCAGAAGTGAAGCAGATTACCATGAAAGGAACTTGATGGATAGCTGAGCTTTATTATGCATGAATTGATAGAAGTAGGAGACTATGAATCATTGAACTTTGATCCAGTGACTGAATAGTTAAAGCGTTCACTCTAGATTCAAGCCCTGGTAAGCTGGAATTGTGAGTATGTCCTGCTGATGAGTCTAATACTAGGACGAAACAGCTATCCAATGATGCCTAGTTTCCAATGTTTCCCAACTGATATCAGTCCTCTTATGCTACTCGTTATCTTTTTTTTTTAATTTTAATCGCTAATTATCTTATTTATCCCATTTATCCTCAGTTTCATGCATCAAATTAGTTTTTTTTTTTATCATTAGCTGATATCAACTGGTAAATAATTGAAAACACTAACCGAAGAACAGTTGCTGTAAAACTATTTCACCCTGAGTTCACAATTTACCAATAATGTGTATGTATGATCTATAAAATGGAATCGAGTTCCACAACTGCAGAATTTCATTGGATTGGGGGGAGGATCCAGAAGTCTACATTTACTATTGTTATTTGTGTCTTGGGTTCACAGTGGAACATAGGGCTTCAATAGCGCGTCTCCATTGCACTCTGTTATCTGTGGTCTTTTTAACCTTGATCCACGACTGATTGCAGTTATCTGTAGAATTTCTCCTTCTTCTCTTCATCTGCATTATTTGTAGGTACACAGCTTAGCATTGAATGATTGTGACTTTCCTTCCTTTTGAGTCGAACCCATCTTCCTATCATGATCCTGATCATGGAGGAGATCGGTTCCCACTGCATGAAAGCCTTCGATGCTATTGAAGCCAACATCATGATAACCACTCCAAAACTCAGTATGCTCGTGGTTGTCGCCTGGGTGATAATATCGGAGTAGATTATTGACTCTCTAGTTGACAGTTTGGAGAGTCCACTTCCACTCTGTCTACTTCCGCAGATTCCTAGCACTTCAATGCTATACCTTGTCATCTCTTTTGTAATCTGGGTAGCCTTGCTAGGTTCATACATGGTGCGGACATTCCATGTTACCATTCTTACTTTTGCTTTCATCGACGGAGAGAAGACACATCCGCTAATTGGCTTCCCCAAGGTTTTTACCAACTGGCATCATTTTGTCTCCCCGATTCCAGTGAGAAATAAGTATTTTTTTTACATTTTGTTTGTGCTTTGAAGTTTCTTTGGCGGTTGGATTGGTTTTACGGGATAGGGTTGCTAGCCCTATGCCCAACCTTCCCTCTTTATCCGGGCTTAGGATCGCCTAGTAACTAGTGAACTAGTTAAACAGGTAAGGTTGTTCAACACGATAGCCCCAGGGGTCACAGGTTCGAATCCGTCAGCGGACTAAATTTCATTTCACCTTCCTTCATCACTCAGTAACAATACAAGCCTGGCAAACCACAGCTACTATCCCAAATATTCAAAATGAAAATCAAGATAAATTAGAACAGAAGTACTAAACAGTCTACTCTTTCTGGTTTAATACATATGATGCTCGACTCTGACCTAATGACTAAAAATAGTACGGCATTTTGACTTCAATACTGTATGGATAGTGTTGAACACTCCCTACGAAAGCGTTCAGTAATATTCTCTAAAAGTGATGTTCAATCCATCCAAATCAACACGGGATCAGGCATTACTGCGTAACCCTCTCCGAATTGCCACAGCTCACATCGCTAAATCAAGTAAAAAGGCAGTGAAGAGGAAGGTGAAGAAAAGAAAATTCAATAAAACGAAATATTAAATAGAAAAAGAGAGAAAGGAAGAATACGAAAATGGTGGGATTCAGTGTGGCGTTACCATGACGATAATGTGTGTATACATCTGCGCCACTGGCATCGGTTCTCAGCCATGTCATCACCTACAGTCAGTCTCCAACCACTGGTTCCTCTTGTCCCACCGACTCCGACCACACAGTCTGCATGGCCCCATATACCTCAAACCGATAGTCAAACACTTCATACATTGGTGCCATGTTTTAGTCTGGTCACCTCGGGCCTTTTTCCACCCTAGGCCTACTTCGCAAAACATTATGTGACGAGGCAATCGACGACTAGGCATACGTAACATGTGTCCCAGCCAACCATCTCAGTCGACCAAGGTCCATAACCTCGTCAATAGATTTACCTCTACTCCCTCCCCAGAACTCTACACCTGACTTCTTCATTACTCACGTGATGACACCACGGAATACGGCATATACTACGAAGGCAATGGTGGTCAAACACTTGAAGCCTTCTCATATCTGCCACCTTCAATGGTCACGTTTCACAGCCATACAGTAGAAGAGAACGGATTGCTGTGCAGTACACACAACCCTTAATAGACAATCGGATATCACGGTTGCATCACAGGTGGCGTCAGTTGGCAAAAGCCAACCGAGCCTTTTGCATCCGTACAGAGATTTCATCGGTAACTGCCCAATGCACCAGGGCTGATCCGACTTCCCAGGTAAGTGAAGTAAGTAGTCAACACACTCAACCACTACACTCACTCTCTGTTAGCCATCGCACCGTTGCAAACCAATCCTGGAGCAACAATTTGAATTTCCATGGTGACAAACGCATCCCAAACATTCTCAAATTGCCACTCAATGTCTCCAGAAGACTCTGCATCTTATCAGGGTCTTCATCTAACAGGACTATGTGATCTGCATACTGTAGGTCTAACGAAAATTCTCCTGCGATTAGATCAATGTCTGTGTAACCAGGTGACGAGAGGGAAACCTCCATGAGAATATCAATGATAAAATTCAATAAGAATGGAGAAAGTGGACACCCTTGACGGACACTACTTGACGAGTACAGCTCACCTGACATGTTACCATACGCTCTAACATGTCTACAAGTGTTCGAGTAGAGAGCCTTCAATAAGGTGATGTACTTGCTCGACACGCCTTCCAGTGAGAGACATTGCCATAAGACTTTTCGATCAACGGAGTCAAATGCCGCCTTCAAGTCGAGAATTACAGCTAGTGTCGGGCGTCGGTAAGCATGTCTATGTTCCAGGACCTGGCACAGTGTGAATATTTGGTCGATACACCTGCGGCCGGGTCTAAAGCCTGCCTGGTTTTCTCGGGATTTCTGTTCCCGACCTCCACTCAGGCGTCGGAGAATTATAGAACCTAGGATCTTAAACACACTACATTCGTCAGTCTTATTCCTCTGTGGTTATCACAGGAGGACTTCTCGTCTTTCTTGAAGACTGGAATAATCAGTGATCTAGACCAGTCAGAGGGGATCGTATTTGATTCCTATATACTGGTTAACACTTCTGTTAACCTGACTAAGAGCACCTTACTACCATTCTTGTATACCTCAGGAGTTAATCCATCTGATCCTGCTGTCCTTCCTCGTTTCAAGTTACCTACAGCAAGTGCTTGGGGGCCTATCTCAATAGTCCATTGACGATCCGACTGGATAGCTGGCAACACAATGGTGGCTGCAAGAAACTGATGTTAACAGTCTATGATGACTTAACAATAGATATTGAATTTAAGTGTTAATAATAATACAAGTCTGTCGAACCATGACTCCTATGTCAGACAGTTAAAGTGATAATCAATATGATTCTCTTCACCTCGACGGGGCTTATGATCAGATATCTTGGCTGTGCAGCCAGTATGAATACAATGAAATGATAGTAATGAGTCAGAAATTCGTATAATAATCAGACAAAAGCCTAAATGACTCAAGTGGGGGGGGGAGGCGGTGGAATATAGATCTCATCAGAAGCCCGGTTATACAGCTTAGGTGTAATAGATCACTGATCCAGTAACCTGGAGGTCGCCGGTTCGAATCCCACCGCAATCCGGATTTTTGTTTCATCTCCAATCATCCATCATCAATACTATCAATGATAATACAAGTTGGCTATAACTACAATTGCAATCTCAGGTTTATAATAATAATAGTAATAGTAACAGGCATCCACATAGGAGCCCATATGCCAACAGAGACTGATCAATTCGGTCCAATCAATGAAGGTGTCATACAAGTAACAATACTGAAACTATACCCATCGCACAAGAAGTAGCTATCATGGCTTGGTGGTGTAGTGGATAACGCTCTTGTATTTGAAGCGATGGCTCCCGAGTCCGAGTCCCAGGGGGAAATGACATCACTCGGGACTGAAAAGCAGGTACATCCACCTGACGAGTCCTAAATACGATGAGATGCGCATCCTGGATTCCACTACTAGCCACTGCCATCATTACTATGCATAAGTAATAGTAATGACAATAGTAGTAGTAGCAGTAGTAGCAGTAGTAGCAGTAGTAGCAGTAGTAGCAGTAGTAGCAGTAGTAGCAGTAGTAGTAGTAGTAGTAGTAGTAGTAGTAGTAGTAGTAGTAGTAGTAGTAGTAGTAGTAGTAGTAGTAGTAGTAGTAGTAGTAGTAGTAGTAGTAGTAGTAGTAGTAGTAGTAGTAGTAGTAGTAGTAGTAGTAGTAGTAGTAGTAGTAGTAGTAGTAGTAGTAGTAGTAGTAGTAGTAGTAGTAGTAGTAGTAGTAGTAGTAGTAGTAGTAGTAGTAGTAGTAGTAGTAGTAGTAGTAGTAGTAGTAGTAGTAGTAGTAGTAGTAGTAGTAGTAGTAGTAGTAGTAGTAGTAGTAGTAGTAGTAGTAGTAGTAGTAGTAGTAGTAGTAGTAGTAGTAGTAGTAGTAGTAGTAGTAGTAGTAGTAGTAGTAGTAGTAGTAGTAGTAGTAGTAGTAGTAGTAGTAGTAGTAGTAGTAGTAGTAGTAGTAGTAGTAGTAGTAGTAGTAGTAGTAGTAGTAGTAGTAGTAGTAGTAGTAGTAGTAGTAGTAGTAGTAGTAGTAGTAGTAGTAGTAGTAGTAGTAGTAGTAGTAGTAGTAGTAGTAGTAGTAGTAGTAGTAGTAGTAGTAGTAGTAGTAGTAGTAGTAGTAGTAGTAGTAGTAGTAGTAGTAGTAGTAGTAGTAGTAGTAGTAGTAGTAGTAGTAGTAGTAGTAGTAGTAGTAGTAGTAGTAGTAGTAGTAGTAGTAGTAGTAGTAGTAGTAGTAGTAGTAGTAGTAGTAGTAGTAGTAGTAGTAGTAGTAGTAGTAGTAGTAGTAGTAGTAGTAGTAGTAGTAGTAGTAGTAGTAGTAGTAGTAGTAGTAGTAGTAGTAGTAGTAGTAGTAGTAGTAGTAGTAGTAGTAGTAGTAGTAGTAGTAGTAGTAGTAGTAGTAGTAGTAGTAGTAGTAGTAGTAGTAGTAGTAGTAGTAGTAGTAGTAGTAGTAGTAGTAGTAGTAGTAGTAGTAGTAGTAGTAGTAGTAGTAGTAGTAGTAGTAGTAGTAGTAGTAGTAGTAGTAGTAGTAGTAGTAGTAGTAGTAGTAGTAGTAGTAGTAGTAGTAGTAGTAGTAGTAGTAGTAGTAGTAGTAGTAGTAGTAGTAGTAGTAGTAGTAGTAGTAGTAGTAGTAGTAGTAGTAGTAGTAGTAGTAGTAGTAGTAGTAGTAGTAGTAGTAGTAGTAGTAGTAGTAGTAGTAGTAGTAGTAGTAGTAGTAGTAGTAGTAGTAGTAGTAGTAGTAGTAGTAGTAGTAGTAGTAGTAGTAGTAGTAGTAGTAGTAGTAGTAGTAGTAGTAGTAGTAGTAGTAGTAGTAGTAGTAGTAGTAGTAGTAGTAGTAGTAGTAGTAGTAGTAGTAGTAGTAGTAGTAGTAGTAGTAGTAGTAGTAGTAGTAGTAGTAGTAGTAGTAGTAGTAGTAGTAGTAGTAGTAGTAGTAGTAGTAGTAGTAGTAGTAGTAGTAGTAGTAGTAGTAGTAGTAGTAGTAGTAGTAGTAGTAGTAGTAGTAGTAGTAGTAGTAGTAGTAGTAGTAGTAGTAGTAGTAGTAGTAGTAGTAGTAGTAGTAGTAGTAGTAGTAGTAGTAGTAGTAGTAGTAGTAGTAGTAGTAGTAGTAGTAGTAGTAGTAGTAGTAGTAGTAGTAGTAGTAGTAGTAGTAGTAGTAGTAGTAGTAGTAGTAGTAGTAGTAGTAGTAGTAGTAGTAGTAGTAGTAGTAGTAGTAGTAGTAGTAGTAGTAGTAGTAGTAGTAGTAGTAGTAGTAGTAGTAGTAGTAGTAGTAGTAGTAGTAGTAGTAGTAGTAGTAGTAGTAGTAGTAGTAGTAGTAGTAGTAGTAGTAGTAGTAGTAGTAGTAGTAGTAGTAGTAGTAGTAGTAGTAGTAGTAGTAGTAGTAGTAGTAGTAGTAGTAGTAGTAGTAGTAGTAGTAGTAGTAGTAGTAGTAGTAGTAGTAGTAGTAGTAGTAGTAGTAGTAGTAGTAGTAGTAGTAGTAGTAGTAATAATAATAATAATAATAATAATAATGATTCCATAATGATTGTAATGAATTTAAAGTAAATTACAGCGTACGTGACAAGAAATTGGTCAGATGACTAGAAGTCAAAATTAATGTCTTGAATAGAATTTTTATCACGTCATTTTTAATAGACTGACTGATTTCTACTATACATTGGTAGAATGTATACACACCATCTATCTTATTTAAAAGTCCATTAGTATAGTTGAATTGATGAAGAATGAAACTTGACAGCGCTTACAAATAAAGTAATGGTAATGCATAGTTTAGATATACAGTCAACTCAACTCTACTTCAACTTCATCAACTATGAAAAGGCAAGCAGCTGCTTCAACACTACAGAATACCACAAACCTTTATCTATCTCATTCAACAACTATATGAAAACATCACATGTCAAGTAATTCACTATGAAAAGCTCAGTGATGCTTTTGAAGTGAAGACAGGAGAGAAACAAGGCTGCCTACTATCACTCATGATATTCCTGATTGTGATCGACTCGACTGGATCATGCAACAAACAGTGGGAAGCGAGAAGAGGGAGATATGCTGGACCGCGGAAAAGAACCTAGAAGACTTGGATTTCGCTAGTGATGACTTGTGTCTAATGTCACACAAACTTGAAGATCTACAGGTGAAAACCAACAAGTTGACAGAAGAGGCAACGAAAGGGCAGCGAAGGCAGACGGGACTTCAAATGTATGTAGAGAAGACAGAGGTGATGAAGATACTCAACCAACACCGCCACCACCACCACCAACAACAACAACAACAACAACAAGCTCCAATCAACATCAACGGGAGAAACTTAAAGGAAGTAGCCTCCTTCACCTATCTAGGCAGCATCGTTTCAACTACAGGTGGCAGTGGCACAGAGGAGGACGTCAAAGCCAGCCAGAATCGGAAAGACAGCAAGACAGGCCTTCACGCATTAACCTGAAACCTGTGTGGAGATCTACTACACTCAGCATGTGGAACAACATCCGAATTTTCAACACCAATGTCAGTCAAGTCAGTGTTTCTATGTGATGGTTGAGAGAGTTGGCGCGTTACGAAAGGCATTTCTAACAAACTACAGTTATTCATCAACAACTGCCACCTACGCTGGCTCGTTACTGGAGAAGAAATGGATTGTTAGAATAATAAGAATAAGAATAGTTTAGATATACAGTCAACTCAACTCTACTTCAACTTCATCAACTATGAAAAGGCCTTCGATAGTGTCAACCAACAAGTAATTTGGCAGCTTCTGTTTCAACACTACGGCTGGCTTTGATGCTACAAACCTTTATCAACCTCATTCATCAGCTATACGGTGATGCTACATGCCAAGTGATTCACAATACGATGGAAAGCTCAGTGATGCCTTTGAAGTGAAGACAGGGGATAGGAGTAAGACAAGACAAGGTTGTCGCCAACTATCACGATCATCTTCTTGATAGTGGTTGACTCGAATCGACTGGATCATGCAAGAAACAACTGTGAGGAGCAATGAGAAGATGGGCATACGCTGGCTGTTTGACCGCACACAAACTCGAAGATGTACAGGCGATAACTAACAAGTTGGCAGAACAGGCAGGGCAGCGAAGACCGAACTTCCTTCACGTGAATGTAGAGAAGACAGAAGTGATGAAGATACCCAATAACAACAACAACAAGCACCATGAACAGGAGAAATCTAAACGAAGTTGTCTATTTCACCTACCTACCTGCCTACCTATGCAGCATCATTTCAACTACGGGTGATGGAACAGGCACAGATGAGGATGTCAAAGTCAGCCAGGATCGGAAAGACAGCAAGACAGGCCTTCCTTCATTGATCTCAAATAATCAGTGTAGAGATCTACTCCACTGCACTGCACTGCACTCAGCATAAAGCGTGAACAACATCCGGGTTTTCAACACTAAATCAAGTCAAGTCAGTCAGTGCTTCTATGTGATGGTTGAGAGAATTGACACGTTACGAAACGTATTTCCAACAAACTGCACACATACATCATCAACAGCTGATGCATGCGCTCCCTCCATACTGAAGATAGAGATCAGATGGCCAGAATGGTGAGAATAAGCAAGGAGGAACCCTGGCTGAGTGGCAACGAACCAACGAAGTAAGAACCTATCATCCAAAAATATGCGGATGAATTGGATATACACTGAGAAGACCGTTTGGAGACAGGTCAGGCCATGCCTTCGAGTGGAAGCCAAATAGGAAACAACAAGATGGGTGTCCGAGGCGAGGGTGACATAGAGGGGATGGTGTGGGGAAGAAATGAAAACCTATGGGTAATCGTAGAGCCAGACTCAAACGACTGCGGAGAAGAGAGTGAAATGGCAACGTCCTACTGAAGTCCTATGTTCTACTGAGAACCCAAAGGACAAATATTAATAATCGTTTGAAACCTCCTGTCGTTGAGTGGATCCAATCGATCGACCACTAATGGCACTTGGGAACCTGTACGGATGCTATAATACTGCCTGAATATCCATTATCTTAAAGTTTACTTGGCTGCTAGCAGTGAAAACCAGGATGAGCGTTTCGTCCTGTTTCGGAGTCGTCAGTCGGCTGGATTACCTGGACTCCATATTCATCATTTCAAACACTGCAGCCCTAGCCACTAGCCTAAAGAGTCACTGAGCGATGGATGCAGTTTAGTTTACATATTATGACTCCCAATTTCGTGTCGTTGATCAGTCATTATTCGGATATGGAATCCTGTGTAGATGCCTTGCCAGTGGCTAGCGGTAGATCATCGTGATTCATTGGTCCTATGGATAAGGCTCTGGCATTTGCAGCGACCGGTAGCGTGTTAGTGTTAGCAAGAAAAAATATTACTCACATTTGGGTGACGAGTCGCAAATTATACGAAGAGCACATCTTTGACCCCAACTGCTAACTATTGTACATGATTAATGGTAATGCAGTCCAATTGCCGTTGATAAAGCATCACTTTTCAAGACAAGAGGAGAGTGTAGAGTTCATATAAGTGACTAATAGTTGGAGAAAGAGTTCGGTAACATCAGATAACATATAACTTTAACAGTTTTCAACAGGTGTCAAGAAGAAAATGACAGTTGAATACCACCAACCTATTTACTCACATTTTAACCACCTTCCAGCAGAAACAAAGGGGGGGGGGGGGGGAAACAAAGAAAAGCAAAATAATCACCTACCTTGAGCTAAAATATATGCACGTGGGCATCGATAACCATCCACCCAGTTAGCATGTATATATGTATTATCTGATAATTCAACTGCTGTTGCATCTAAGCACGGAACATCTAGATAACGATTACGACGTTTATTAGAAGCTTGTCTGTAAAGAGATGAAAATAAAGTAAAACATACAGGAAGAAGATATTTTATATAGGTTACATAAAACAGTAAGAGTCTAATGGAAAGTTTGACTCCACAGGGATTCACTACATCTTGGAGATCATCTGGTTGACTTGAAATATACAGATTAAATTATTCTACTAGGTAAGGACGTTGACGTAATACAAGATCTGAACGTTTTCAGCAGAAATCTCAGTATGTTTGATTGGTATACGTTTTTTGCTGACACCTGTCAAATGTAGTTTACTGTAAATACTCCCAGGGACTGAAGTGATGAAATGTGTCGAACACTTCACATACTTCAGATTCGTTGTTAACAAAATATAAAATGGAGTACAAAACTGCTGTTTGACATTTGGCAAATGGTGTCATTTATGGCGCCAATTGGCGAGATATCCGACTATCCATCAAAAGACGAGTATACTGCGCTGAAGTCTGTTCTGTCCTGTTGTATAACTGTCAGAAATGGCCGTTAAAAGTAGAACATATAAAGCAATTATAGGGTTTCGATCATAGGTGTCTTTGCAACATTACTCGTGTTTTGTGGAATCACCGTGTGAGCAATGTTGAGGTCAGGTGAAGGGTAATAAGGTAAGTAAGGCAAGATGGCTTGAACATGTACTGAGCATGCCAAGTCACCACCTGAGTTGATGTGCCACACTAGAAGATGTTGGACTAAGTTGGAAGATGGTTCAGGGTGGCTAAACCAAAACCTAGCACTAGTCAATGAAGTTCTTGACTATTGATCTGAATCGTGTGGGTAGATGTCGACTGAGTAGCTGGGGTTAGTGGTTGACAACTCTTCGTGATATAGATGAAAATCGATCGGTGACAATGGCACAGATATATTCATTTCTTGACATCTTATAAAGTTTGAATACTTGGATTAACCTTTATCTCTTGATTGTTTATTCTCTTACACTACTTTACGTACTTTTAATATTACGCTTTTTAGATCCAATTGTTGTTTTATGTACCTACTGTGAAACGTAACACGTTGAACCAATTCACTTGTGTGCCAGATTTCTACGTTGATATTGTCTGTCTACGAGGATAGATGATGATAAATTTTCAGTTTCCTGTACTATTTATTTACAAAAGGCATGAAGACATCATAGTAATCCACAAAATAACCTAGTTTTTACAATATTACCATAGTGGTCTAATGTACAACTAGCCATGGCGACCAACCTTAATGTATAATAGTGATAGTTAAGCTTGTGAATAACTGATGCAGTGGTTTAAGCCTTCAATTGTTTACTACTGAATAGACGATTTGAACACCATTGAATACACTATTTATTAAGACTTTTCATTCCCCGTTGTTGATGAAGTTTTAGACAACACTACCACCACCAATATCACAACCTATCTCAGATTTTGTCTTCATATCTGCTACCTGCTGAAATAATCTACATGAGAGTTGACAGACTTTCCTCTCTTCATCTTATCTAAAGGAGCTGTCTAGAGAGGAAAGGAAAGGTTACACATATGGCGAGAGATTACCCTGACGTTAAAAGACTTATCATCATTATCAACATAGGATCAGGCATTACTGCGTAACGGTCCAACTTGCCACACCTCATATCAGCACATCAAGTAAAAAGGTAGTGAGGTGAAGGATGAAGATAAGTGAATGCAGTCAAAAGAAATATAAAGTACGAGAAGAAAGGAAAGAGGAGTGACAAAATGGTGAGATTCAGTATAGCGTTGTTAAGATGAGGATAATGTGTGTATACATCTGTGCCACTCACATAGGTTCTGAGCCATATCACCTACGGTCTCCAACCACTGGTCCCTCTTGTCCCGTGGACCCCAACCACCTAGTCTGCATTGTCCTACATGGCTAAAACCAACAGTCAACGACTTCATACATTGGTGCCATGTTTTAGTCTGGCCACCTCCACCCTTTTTCCAGCCTCGACCCACCTCAGCCAACATTGTGTGACGAGGCAATCGGTGACTAGCCATAAGTCATACATGTCCCAACCAGCCATCTCAATCGATGAAGGTTCATAACCTCGTCAACTGACTTACCTCTACTCCCTCCCTAAAACTCTACGCCTAACTTCTGCATTACTCACGTGGTGACACCACGGAATACGTCCTATACTACGAAGGCAACGGTCGTCAAACACCTGAAGCCTTTTTGTATCTTGCACTTTCAATGGCCATGTTTCACAGGCATAGAGTAGAGCAGAGCGGACTGCTGTGCAGTACACGCCACCCTTAATAGACAAACGAATATCACGGCGGCGCCATAGGTGGCGTAAATTGGCAAAAGCCAATCGAGCCTTTTGTATCCGTGCAGAAATCTCATCGGCAACTGACCCACCGGAGTTGATCCTACTTCCCAGGTAAGTGAAGTGGTCAACACACTCAACCACTTCACTCTCTATTGTTAACCGCGGTGGGGTGCCGCTGAAGACCAGTCCTGGAGCAAAAATTTGCATTTGGGTGGTGAAAATCGCATCCCAAACATTCTCAAATTCCCACTCAAAGTGTTCAGAAGACTCTGCATCTTGTCAGCATCTTCACCTAACAGGACTATGTCATCTGTATATTCTAGATCTAAAGAAAATTCACCTGTGATCGGGTCAACGTCTGTGTAATCAGGTGACGAGAGGGAAACCTCCATAAGAATATCTATGATAAAATTAAATAAGAATGGGGATAGTGGGCATCCTTGACGGACACCACTTGATGAGTATAGATCCCTGGACAACTCGCCATAGGCTCTTACATGCCCACAAGTGTTCGAGTAGAGAGCTTTCAATAACGTGATGTACTAACTAGGCACGCCTTTCAGTGACAGACATTGCCATAAGGGTTAAAAGACTTAACTGCTCAGTTAAGTCTGAAACACAACATCTGAGTGATGTTTACAACCAGAAGTTTCTATCGTGTAAGAACTCTTCCAATATGTGGAAATTATTTAAAGAGCCTACTGGCAGAAAACAGATAACAAAAGAGGCTTGTACGAATGTCTACGCATTGAACAACTCACTCAAACGTCTTCATTGGCTGAATCCATTCTAAAACCTACTTCCTGATAGTGTTTCAAGTATTATATTTAGAAGATATGCAGATATTTTGTCATTCCTTTACAGATATCTTCAATGTATCTCGTTCTCAAAGTTGTACCTGTGCCTAAATCATCTTCTCGATTAGATGTTACGTATCGATCCATCAATATAACTTCCCGTTTCCTGAAGGCAATGAAGAGATTACTTCTGCTTGTGACTAAGTGGAATTATGAGTGTGGGGTATAATGATACTGAGACTCAATAGACACCTCAACCTCACTCAGTACCTTCTGCTTCACTGAGCCACGCGAATACATGACATATATATGTATTTACATAACTCTCAGAAAGTGAAGCCATAAATGAACCAATCAGATTTCTTGTATGAAATTGATCTGAAAATAACTTCCCAATTGGCTGCGTTTTGTCGTTATATATCAGCGACTAACCCTTCATTAAAGGTTTTCAGTGAGCCAAAACAATTTGCCTACAAACATAGGAGAAGTACTTAGATGATGTCACTGTCCAGCATCATCATAATATTGTTTGTAGCCTAGACAAAGGTGTTGAGTATGATCGTTGTGCCCTTTAGGACTACTCATCAAACTTTGACTGTATTCCTAGACTATTATTATTATTATTAGTCCCTTGGGTTCCTAGTGGAACATAGGGCTTCACTAGCACGTCTCCAGTGACCTCTGTTCTCTGAAATCTTTTGAACCTGGTTCCACGACAGCCCACAAGCTCTCATTTCCTCCTCGCACGATCTTCTCCATGTCACCCTCGGACGTCCAACTCGCCGCTTCCCATGGGGATTCCACTCGAGTGACTGGCCTGACGCGTGATGTCCCCAGTCGGCCTTCTCAGTGTATGCCCAATCCATCTCCACTTCCTCCTGCATATTTGTTGCGTGATAGGTTCTCGGTTGGTTTGTTCCCAGAACTCCTTGTTGCTTATTCTTTCTGGCCATTTGATCTTCAGTAGCGAGCGTAAGCAGTTGTTGATGAAGTATTCCTAGACTACTCTTGTTAAATAAGCTTCCAATAGCTTCTACTGGGGGCTATGAGTTACAAAGTGGCTATGTTTTTTTGTTTTTCTGTAAGGAAACAGTATACTGTCTCTAAAGCGAGGAGCTTCACTTCATTGCTTACTGAAGTTGACATGCCTTAATGTGTTGTACTTTCTCCATTTCCGTTCCCTTCGTTTTTACGCGATTTACTTTAGTCTGTTGAAATAAATTTTATTAAGTATGCTGATGATTTGAAGGTGTCTATTCCAGTCAACTTCCATTTAGATTGTGGACACATTCTACCACTTCACTCCTTATCATTAAACTAGGAGTGTCAGCAGCAAACTACTCCTTGAGCATCATTTTACATTTGAAAGGTGCGAGCGAAATATATATGCCAATCGAATATACTCAGATTTCTGCTGAAGACATTCAGAAGACCTTGTATTACGTCAACGTCTTCACCTAGCAGGACAATGTAGTCTGCATACTCCAAGTCAATCAAATAGATCTCCAAGGAATAGCTCAATCCCTATCAAGTCAGACGCACCTAAGCTGTACAATCGTTTATGCATATTATACTTACTTGAAAACAGAAAACAAATACTTCATAAGATATCTTCAGTAAGATTCAGTTTTTATCATAAACCAGGATATTGGTGAAACGATTCAGAAAAAAAGCTTTGAAAGACAAAGTCAATAATTGAATAAAGTACTACAGCTAGAGGAATTGGTGTATCTAATGTGAAACTATAACTTTAAGCGGCGAAGTATGTGGTATGCGTCGATATGGGTGAGTAAAATCGATCGAATATTCTCAGACAGAACTGTGAAGTTTTGTTGATAGATAACAGCTAGCAGTGGAAATCAGAAAGCATGCTTCTTACAGTTTGAGACTAGATGTATTTGTCTTCATGCAAGTGGTGTTGTGTTTCCACTAAGACTTGAGCCCAAAATCTTATCCACCAGGTCACTGAGTCAGTTTCATCACAGATATTCTCATGGAGATCTACCTTTCATCATCTGACTACAGAGGGATTAACCTAATCACAGGAGAATTTTCGTTAGACCTAGAATATGCAGATGACATAGTCCTGTTACATGATGATGCTGATAAGCTGTAGAGTCTTCTGAACACTTTGAGTAGCAATTTGAGAATGTTTGGGATACATTTCTCGTCACCCAAGTGCAAAATTGTTGCACCAGGACGGTGGCCTGCCTAACAATATAGAGTGAGGTGATTGAGCGCGTTGACAACTTGACTTGCCTGCAAAGTAAGATCAACTCTGATGCGTTGATCAGTGGCTGACATAAATGTCTCCAACAATACAAAAGGCTCACTTGACGTTTGCCAACTTACCCCACCTGTGGCACTGCCCCAATATCCGGTTATCTATGAAGGGTAGAGTGTACTCTCCTACACTCCGATCTCCTCTACCGTATGACTGTGAAACATAGCCATCGAAGGTGGAAGACATGACGAGGCTTCTGGTGTTTGACCCCTGATGACTCCGTAGTGTATAGGCTGTATTCCGTGAGATGTCACCATATCAGTGACCCAGAAGTTAGGTGTAGAGTTTTAGACATGAGAGGTAAGTCACTTGATGTGGTTGTGAACCATCACCGACTAAGATGTCTGCTTGACTGGCTGACTGGGATATATGTTACACATGTCGAGTCACCATCTACCTCTTCGCACAATGTTAGCTAAGTTAGGTTCAGACTGGAAAAAGGCTTGAGGCGGCCAGACTTAAACATGGTATCAATACCATGATGTTGTTGATTGTTGGTTTCAGTCATGTAGGGGGCGATGCAGACTAGCCATTTAGGGTCCAAGGGACAAGAGAACTTATTAGTTGGAGACTGACTTTAGGTGACGATATGCTTCAGAATTGATGTGAGTTGTGCTATACTTACTTAGTCTCATCATCATCTCCTACTTTTGCTTCGTTTAACCGATTTTTTGTTCCCTTCTTCATCTCTCATTATGTTACTTTTTTAACTTGTTAATTGATTGGTTCACTAGGGGAATATTGGCTCCTATGCGAATGCCTCGTTACTACAGCCAGTATTTTTCAAATTTGATGATATTGATGAATGGTGTCTAGCAGTGTGTTCATGCGCCAGGTGCTCTCTTTACTCCTTTGTCTATTTACCAGACTAGTATCTACTTTGTTCAAACAATACACCTTGTTTTACAACAGCAAGTGAATTGATAAACACATATACAGATGGCCAAGAAAGTGAGATAATCTTTCACAGCATTGAATAAGTAGAGAAGTAAGTCTAAGCTGAGGAGTTAGATAGCACAGTAGATCGTTCTCAACGAGTCTACAAAAGGCAGCCAATAGGGGGAGTTGTTTTCATGTCATGATATTTATGCATGCACTGACATGACAACCTGATTGGAGGAATTCGACCTCACACAAGAAATCTCATTGGTTCATTTATGGCTTCACTTTGTAAATACATATATGTCATGTATTTGCTTAATATAAGTTCTTGTCACTGTTCTTGCAGTCACAGGCTGTCTTTTGTCTTCTCATTTCACTGTGGCTCAGTGAAGCAGAAGGTACTGAGGGAGGTCAGTCGTAAAGGTATTCCACTTGAGGTGTCTATTGAGTCTCAGTATTCATTATACCCATGCGAACAACCCCACCACTCGGTCATAACAGTTTCTTATTAGTTCCGCTGATGCGTCTTCATTGAATTGTGATTGCAAACAATAATTATCATATTATACTACACCATTCAATTTATTAATTGAATATTGACTCCATCTTGGAAAGTCTCCTTTGACTACTATTTAACAAATCATTAAATCTCTTCATCAATATCCTGGTGTATAATGAAGAAATAAATTTTCCTCAAGATATTTTATGAAGTAGTTTTATCTTTTATTGTCAAGTGTAATATGTCCAAATGATTGTACAGCTTGAGAATGATTTTGTTGAAGAGAGATTACCATCATCATCATCAAAATTAACACAGGAAGATAAAGAGGCGAAGAAAAATCGGCCAAACAAAAAGAAAGTAGAAGGTAGTTAGGGAGAAGAACGAGGGATGAATGATCAGATTACGTATAACACTACTAACATCAATTCTGAAGCATATCGTCACCTAAAGTCAGTCTCCAACTAATAAGTTCTCTTGTCCCTTGGACCCTAAATGGCTAGTCTGCATCGCCCCCTACATGACTGAAACCAACAGTCAACAACATCATGGTATTGATACCATGTTTAAGTCTGGCCGCCTCAAGCCTTTTTCCAATCTGAACCTAACTTAGCTAACATTGTGCGAAGAGGTAGATGATGACTCGACATGTGTAACACATATCCCAGTCAGCCAGTCAAGCAGACATCTTAGTCGGTGATGGTTCACAACCACATCAAGTGACTTACCTCTCATGTCTAAAACTCTACACCTAATTTCTGGGTCACTGATATGGTGACATCTCACGGAATACAGCCTATACACTACGGAGTCATCAGGGGTCAAACACCAGAAGCCTCGTCATGTCTTCCACCTTCGATGGCTATGTTTCACAGTCATACGGTAGAGGAGATCGGAGTGTAGGAGAGTACACTCTACCCTTCATAGATAACCGGATATTGGGGCAGTGCCACAGGTGGGGTAAGTTGGCAAACGTCAAGTGAGCCTTTTGTATTGATGGAGACATTTATGTCAGCCACTGATCAACGCATCAGAGATGATGCAACTTCCCAGGAAGGAGATACTCTTCATTGAATGTTTTACAGTTTATAACTTAGTAGAAATTTTTAAACTAAGATGTAAGTAGTGATAATTTACTTGATTGTAGCTAGTAGACGAATGCAGAAACCCTGAAATAGTCCTACACCCTTGAAGGCTTTCATATATATATATATATATATATATATATATATATATATATGTCGTCAGCTGGATGTACCCGCTTCCCAGTGATTGATGTTATTCCCATCGGGATTCGGACTCTGGAGTGATCACTTCAAACTCCAATGTGTTATCTACTAAAACTATATCTCGTCGCACAACAAGTGGCTATCGTGGCTCTCTGATCTAGTGGATAACGCTCTCACGTTTGAAGCGATCGCTCCCGAGTCCGAACCCTAGTGGGAACAATATCACTCACTGGAAAGCAGGTACATCCAGTTGACGAGCCCCAAAATAGGACGAAATGCGCATCGTAGATTCCACTGCTAGCCACGATCTATCATTAATATATATATATATATATATATATATATATATATATATATATATATATATATATATATATATATATATATATATATATATATATATATAACTGAGTAAGAATATTATCCAGTGTATAAATGCAAGTAGTAACTTACGCAAATCGTGTACATGTTCCTTTCATCACAGGTGTATCCTTGAATAAAGCATCAATTCTGTAGTCAAACCTGTAGAACCAACACTTTGTACTCGATTGATAAATTCTGATATAGATAATCGTGTTTGTGATAAAGGATTTGTAATATATAATCGATTCTTTAATGAATTACAATCGGTGAAATTTGTAGAGGTAATACTACTACCACCACCACCACCACCACTGTTGTTACCATGATTATTTTTAGTTTTTGGTAAAGTGAACTGAGAGAAATGATGATCAGATTGATAAAATATACGTCTATTGAATGATTGAAACATTGAATCAGTCATACGATTATTCAACTTATTTATAAAAACATTATTGATAGTTGTAGAAGTTAGTAAACTACGACAAGGTAATGTTGATGTTTGCAAATTATTTACTGATGAAATATTTTCATTCATTAGATAATTATGTAATCTTGTTATAGGTATTGTTTCACGTTCTACTACTACTTCTTCTTCTCCTTCGCCTACTACTACTGAACTGGGTGTTGTTTCAATTGTTATCATTGAAGAATCATCTGAACATCTTCGATGTTTTACAGGATAACGTAATGATCCATGAATAGAAGATAGATGAATATTTGTATTAGTTGTATTGTTATGTCGAGGTAATGTGATGACATTATTATTAGTATTCATATTCATATCATTATTATTATTATCATCATCATTATGATATAGATTAAGTTGAACAATAAATTCATTCCCTAATAATGGATTATGCTGATAAATTGATGATAATGATGGAGGTGTAAAATAATCATTTGGTATATGAGATATATGACCAGTACGTTTAAGACAATTTAATAACCAATCAAAATGTTGATTAGAATTCAATTGACTAAATAAACGTGTTAATGTTGTATTCGGTAAATGAATATTTAATTCATCATAACCAACAGAATATATCTATAAAAAGCAAAACAAAACAAAAAATTGAATTTTTAAAGGGAATTGTGAAATCATTGTGGACTGATTGACATCAGTTGAAGGAAACTTTGGAGCACTGAACAGCTACTTCGCCAGGGATCGAACCTGTGACCTTCAGGTTTCATGACCAGTCGGCCAGAATCTAATGATCCATAACAATGGATCATTGGATTCCACTGACCCAGTGCCTAGCTCAGTGGTAACGTGCTGGCCAGGGGAACCTGAAGGTCTTGGGTTCGATGCCTGATGGGGTCGTGGGTGCGCACTGCTGAAGAGTCCAGTACTAGGACGAAACAGCTAGCTGTTCAGTGCTCCCAGGTTTCCTTTGTTCCTCTCCAACTGATATCAGTTGAAATGAAATGTTTTCTGTATAAGACAATTTATGTATATTCACTTAACGGTTGATGATAGCTAATTGAAAACAATATTGTTCATTTGAATGTCTTCTTCATATTATTATTATCATCAAACGTGATATTTAATCACTCACTACATCTTTACGAAAACTCAAGTGAGCAGTTAGAGTTTGACTTGTTTCTTTCTACACATATTCCATGAATTTTGAGGCAGTTGTGGCGATTTGGAAATATGTTAAGTTGTTATTCATCTTAGAGGAGGAACAAAAGAAACCTGGGAGCACTGGACAGCTAGCTGTTTCGTTCTAGCATGGGACTCTTCAACAATGCGCACCCACGATCCTACCCGGCTAGGAATCGAACCCGCGGTCTTCAGGTTCCTCGGCCAGCGCGTTACCATTGAGCCAGCCCCTGGGTCAATGGTTGATATGCCCAACTTCTATTAGCTCCCTCAAAACTCAATTGAACTGATGCTCATTGGTGACTAACTTCGAGGGGTATTCCCAAAGTTCCAAAGAGAAGTCATGACTGGTGGGGGTCAAAGCCTGGTGGTTGTGAGGACAGTTACTCAACGATGACATTGGCTGGCGGTTGCGCTATATCGTGAGCTAAGAGAAGTTGGATATATCGACCATTGGATTCTACTGACCCAGTGACTCAATGGTAACGCGTTGGCCATGGAACCTGAAGACCGCGGGTTCGATCCCTGGCGAGGTGGGGTCGTGGGTGTGCACTACTGAGGAGTCCCACACTAGGACGAAACAGCTAGCTGTCGAGTGCTCCTAGGTTTCTTTTGTTCCTCCAACTGATGTCAGTCTGTGATGAATAACAACTTGAAAGAAATAAATTGTTATCAATGACTTCACGGTTGTGGTTAGCCATAGAATCTAAGAGGTAGATTCTGTCCTAATTACGACCTGTCATTAGCTAATTGTAACAACAGGGGATACTGATATTGATATATACTGTTAGTCATCACGTTCTCTTACCTTTAATTATCAGAGTTTAATGACATCCTTGATAATAACTTCATAAACAGATGAACACTCTACATTAAGGATATTTCAGAAATAGCTGAGAATTTGAATGGCAAACAAATCAAACCTGAAGGATCCATTTCTAAAGGAAGATAGAACAAATATAACTAACAAGATCAACTACAAAGATTGTTCACAACACTACGATAGCCTGTTTAACCGTCAGGTTCCTTAAAGAATTCAGCAACACTAACCAGCAGTCAATCGATATGAAGTAATCTCCGTGGTTTTACTCCATGCAGTCAATCATGATCATTAATTCGACTGGAATGCCTGATCATTACAGTTTATGATACTACACGCTGATTGGTCCATTTTACACTTTTAATATGTTATTTTACTTTCCCTGGTCAAGGTCATCTGAGGATATATAAACGAGAGAATTCTCAAGTATGAATTCAGTCACTCGGTTGACGTAAATATCTTCTCAATCTCATCATCTTCTGGTGTCAAGTGAATATCAAGTTGAGAAGTCATCCTTCTACCGTTATTCGTATCGCGTTGAACCATTCTATCGCTTTATATATATATATATACATATATATATATATATATATATATATATAATTTGTCCCTTGGGTTCCTAATGAAACATAGAGCTTCAGTAGCACGTCGCCATTTCACTCTCTTCTCTGAAGTATATTTAACATGGCTCCACGACTACGCAGAAGCTTTCATTTGTTCCTCACATGATCTCCTACATGTCACCCACGGAAGCCCATCTCCTCGTTTCTCCTTTAGGGTTTCAAATGGTCTTCTCAACGTATGTTCAATCCCATTCATCTCTACTTCTTTCGTTGGTTCGTTGTGAGCCACAGTCCCTCTGTGTTTATTCTTTCTGGTCATTCATCTGATCTTTATCTTCAGTATCGAGCCAGCGTAGGCAGCAACTCTTCATGTATGATGTTTGCAGTTTGTTGGAAATGCTTTTTGTAACGCGCCAACTCTCTCCAACCATCACATGGAAACACTGATTTACTTGACTGACATAGGTAGTGTTGAAAATGTGCATCTTGTTCACGCTCTATGCTGAGTGCAGTGTTGTATGTCTCCACACTGATTTCAGATCAATAAAGAAGGGCTTGTCCTGCTGGCTTTGACATCCTCATCTGTACCCGTGCCGACACCTGTAGTTGGAACGATACTGTCTCCTAGGTAAAGAGTCCGAGTCCCGGTAGAAACAACACTCACTAGGAGGCAGGTACATCCAGTTGACGAATCCCGAATAGGACGAAATAGTCATCCAGCATTCCATTGCTAGCCACTACCCACCATTACTATATAGATTTATAAATGGTAAATAAATTACCATTTCCCTTAATGATGACCTTGTCCTTCATATTCTTGATCCTGATTGGTCAGTGTATACTTGAACGTGATTGGCCGTCGCTAAAGTTTGCTTTAATCAACCATTTATGTGGTAATAAATTTTATTATAATGTGCAACCGGAATAATCGATTATTACTGATTTTAGGTTAGAATTCATTATGAATTAATATATCAGTTGGAGGAACATTGGAACAGTGAGAGCACAGGATAGAAGCTGTTGCATCCTAGTAGCTCAATGATAAGATGTTGGCCATGGGACCTGAAGGTCATGAGTTCGATTCCTGGTGGGGTCATACGTGCGCACTGCTGAGGAGTCCCAATAATTAAGACGAAACAGCGGATTTCCAATGCTCCTAGGTTTCCAATCCTTCTATAATTTGACATCAGTCCATGATGAATTTCGACCAAAAATCAATTAACAAACCTCCAGATAGGATTATTATTATTACTATAATTATGAACGATGACTAGGCAGATGTGCGATTTGATAATAAAGAAGTATTGTAAAAAAAATTTGGTTTTTATATACACGGAATAACATGCTTATCACCACGGGGGGGAGATGTTTACTTCACACACACACACACACGCACACTGACAGATGAGGAACAAACCGATTCATATCGAATATGTACATAGTCTCTATGCCTATTTCCGTCGTCTTAACACTTACAAATAATAATAATTGAATAAGGCAAAAACAGATCAATTTTATTTACTGTGGTGGCTACAGGTGTGTGTAATGATGCCCGTCCCCATGGGGGATAGACGCATTTTTTATTGGTGTGAAACCAATTATGTTAACAGAATGTAACATACGATGAATATTAGATATATCACGAAATAGACACACATACACACACACACACACACAACCAAGATTAAAGAGAAAGCAAGATAGAATATAATCAAGTACTGTTCACACTCGACAACATACAGTACATAGGCATGATGTGGAAAGCTGTACACATACACACACACACACACACAAAGAATAGTAATCAAGCCATATTTTGTAGAGGAGAAACCCCTAACCCTTTTTATATCGAACAGACACATAAAAATCAAGGCATAAGACAACTTTATCGATGTATATTAGCATAATAAAATTGAAACATGTTCATGAAATGTAAAGAATACGTTTCAAATAATTTTATTATATAAGTATGAAAGTATAAAATATAAAAATAATATAGAGAACTCTAAAGATAGGTGGATATATAACGTGATTATGACAAGAAAATAAAATCAAAGTACTAGGAAATATACAAACCGGATAGATTATTTTTCATTGCTATTCGAGAAAGAAAGAAGGAAGGTGAGAAGAGTCCTCCTCTTGTGATAACCACCATTACAGACAGAAGAATCAGCCTGACAAATATAGTTGTCTAAGATTCTAGGTTCTATAACCATCAGACATCAGAAAAGAAACATTTTAGACTTGGGCGTGAGTGTATCGACAAGATATTCACACTCCATCAGGTTCTGGAACATAGGTATATTTCAAGTTATTATTCATCGTAGACTGACATCAGTTGGAGGGACAAAGGAAACCTGGGAGCACTGGACAGCTAGCTGTTTCGTTCTAGTATGGGACTCCTCAGCAGTGCGCACCCACGACCCCATCAGCAGGGATCGAACCCGCGACCTTCAGGTTCCTCAAAATTTAATAGGTATATTTACCGACACGCGAAACTACCTGTATTTCTTGACCTCAGAGGAGAGTGGTATCTGTCAAGGATGCCCAGTTTCTGTATTCCTATACAAATTTTATCATAGACGTTCTTATGGAGGTCTCCTTTCTATTATCTGACTTCATACAGAGTGATCTGATTATTATTTGTCCCTTGGGTTCCTAGTGGAACATAGGACTTCAGTAGCATATCTCTATTCCACTCTCTTCTCTGCGGTCTTTTTAACCTCGCTCCACGATTGCCCCCACATGTTGACATTTCTTCCTAATATGATCTTCTCTATGTCACCCTCGCCTCGGACTCACAACTCGTTGTTTCCCATTTAGATTCCACTGAAGGGCCTGGCACATGATGTCTCTAACTGGTTTTCTCAGTGTATGCCCAATCCATCTCCACTTCTTTCTGCATATTTGTTGGGCAATAGGTTCTTGCTTCGTTGGTTCGTTGACAGGCTAGAGTTCCTTGTTGCCTTTTCTTTCTGGTCATCTGATCTGATCTTCAGTATCGGGCCAGCGTAGGCGGTAGTTGTTGATGAACGTCTGTACTTTGTTGGAAATGCTTTTTCGAATGTGTCTTACTGATACGTAGCGACAAAAGGCAGCCAATAGGGGAGTTGTTTTCATGTCATGATATTTATGCATGCACTGACATCAGAACCTGATTGGAGGAATTCGACCTCATACAAGAAATCTCATTGGTTCATTTATGGCTTCACTTTGTAAGTACATATATGTCATGTATTTGCTTAATAAAAGTTCTTGTCACTGTTCTTGCAGTCACAGGCTGTCTTTTGTCTTCTCATTTTACTGTGGCTCAGTGAAGCAGAAGGTACTGAGGGAGGTCAGTCGTAAAGGTATTCACTTGAGGTGTCTATTGAGTCTCAGTATCCATTATACCCACGCGAACAACCCCACCATTCAGTCACAACACTTACCTAGCACACACATTATATGAGGAAAAGCTTTGTAACAACGAACAATCTGTCTTTCCAATATCTCAGCGATTCATAGATATTTTACCTAGTATTACTCTAACAGAGTTTAAATTATCATTTTTGACTATCTCAGACAGTAGTCGTAGCTTAGGAGACTAGTAATGATACTGGGTAATGATTACCGATGGAAAGTCTGCCAAATTATGGATGCTATCTCACTCATCTAGGTCAAAATGATAATCAATATGATTGATGTCCACCCCTTCTCATTCTAATTCAGCTCGATTTAGATTTGGATGAGAAGTACTAACTGATGGGTAGCCAGTGTGAATACAATCAAGAGATAGTAACACATCATGAATTCACATGATAGTCGTCGGGCAAAAATCCCAATGGTGATTGAAGTAAAACTAAAAATCTGATCAACATTTGGACTTCGTAGTTATCTCAGTTAGTAGAGTATCGGATGACAAACGCGGTGATCGAATCCTGCCGTGATCAAAATTTCTATTTCACCTTCAATTATCGCCCAGAATTTAAACTGTTATAATTAACTATGTCTAGTAATGATGGGCAATGACTAGTAGTGGAATCCAGGATGCGCATCTCGTCCTATTTCGGACTCGTCAACTGGATCTACCTGCCTCCCAGTCCCGAGTGATGTTGTTCCCGTCGGGATCCGAACTCGGGAGCGATCGCTCCAAACGCCAGAGCGCTATCCACTAGACCAGAGAGCCACGATAGCCACTTGTTGTGCGACGGGTATAGTTTCAGTGTTATTGCTTGTATTACACCTTCGTTGATTGAACCGAATTGATCAGTCTCTGTTGGCATATGGGCTCCTGTACGGATGCCTCGATATTGCCTGTCTTTTAACTATGTACAGTAATGATGGGCAGTGGCTAGCAGTGGAATCCAAGATGAGCATTTCGTCCTTTTTGGGACTAGTTAGCTGGATGTACCTGCCTCTCAGTAAGTGATGTAATAATTAACGCCGTTGAAAGCTGTTGCCATCTGGATTATTATTTCCTCTTCGAACATTATCACCCGATATGAGTAATAATGTCTGTTAAACCGTGACTATCTCGGATAGTCAAACTGATGAACTATTGACAATGTTGTAAAAGTGTACACTTGTGTTGCATCCTGAGAAAAATTGTTGAGAATAAAGTTATCATTATTATTAATCAATGATGGATAGTGGCTAGCAGTGAAATCAACAACGCAAGTTTCATCCCACTTAGAACTCGTCAGATGGGTGTACCTACCATCTTCCAGTTATTGATATTATTCTCAATAAGATTCGAAGCTAGAACAGAGAGTTATTCACTAATGCAAGCAACAAGATAAAAATCCCTTTACTTATGAGTGGCATTGTCATGGAAAGGTTCTTGGTTACGATATATAGCTCAGGTGGATGGTCTTGGTTGTATTGTGTTCTCTGAACTGGATTGTTTAATCGTGAAGCTTTCATCGTCCTTCTAGACAGTGACATCATCAGCACTAACCAGATATCCCTCTACGACCAATTGCCTGACTTCCAGGAACTCCAACATACAACATATCAAGAGAACTTTCGAGAAAACTGAAACACCTAGTTCAATCATGCGGATATTTCATCAAGTCATCAACGGAATTCTTAGAAAAAATCAAAGATATTATTTTAGAAAACGGCGAATTAATCGTATCCTTCGATGTCACACCACTATACACATCCATTAAACCCCAATTGGCCAAAGAAACTATGTCCCTTTTGCTCAATGAAGATACAAAACATACAGAACGTACAAAACTCAAATGTTCAAGTCTGATGGAACTCATCGACCTTTATATGATAACATACTCCCAATTCAACGGCAAGATATACAAACAGATGAAAGGAACTCCAATAGGATCATCAATGTCTAGATTAATTACTGCAGCAGTGATGAAGAGACTGGAAGTCATCATCCTACCTGTGATTAAACCAAAAATTCTCGATTCGCCATGTAGACGACACTTATGTCATCATTTAACAAGATGATATAGAAAATACTCACAGTTTGATGATCAACAACCTTTTCGATGACATCCAGTTGACAAAGGAGAAGTAGTCGCGCAGCCAACTATCATTCCTGGATGTTTTAGTCAGTAGGACAAATATCGAAAAACTGGAAACCCAACTGTACAGGAAGCCAACACACGCTCACTGATCCCATCCTCAACTACAATAGCAACAACCTAACAACGCACAAAATTAGTGGCGTGCAGACTCTATTCAGAAGAACAAGAACACACTGCAGTACAACAACAACTTCACGGAGAAACGAAGAAAATTACCTGATGTCTATCCTAAAGAAGAACGGCTATCCAAGAAAATTTATCCAGAAGATACCACCTATCCTCTACATCATCAACTACAAAGTCATCCACAGAAATCAACACACGAATCATTCCACCTTGCATTAGGAATATATCAGAAATCATGACAAGATTACTCAAACCACTGTGTAGAATTGGTGCGGCCACTCATATACCAACAAATTCCCTCCGAAGACAATTATGCAGACCAAAGGATGCAACAACCAAAGAGCAAAGACAAACCGAATATCATTACCAAAATCAACTGCAATAATTGGAGTCGACACTACATTGAACAAAGTGGTCGCCTACCTTCGCCTCCGTCTACATCAACACTAATTGGCTATTAAACGTCACGATATTTCATTACTCATTTCAATGCATGTGGATAATTATGGACACGAATTCAATTCCGACAATGTAGAAATCTTGGAAGGGGAGAGGAAACACAAAGAATATCATCAGAGAATTCCTAGAAGCTTGGGATTCAGGTCAGTCAGCAATCAATAGATGTAGAGATATCGACCCAATCTATCACTCAATAAGAAAGATGATAAACGACAGAAAGGTCAGAGGTGAAGCAAAGGAACAGCTAAAAAGAATCTCTATACAGTCAGTGAATGACACAACAATCAAAGGAAACAACCAATCATAGACCACTTCGCCAAGGCAAGCTACTAAATAACTGACGGAGAGATATTGACAGCTCACTTCATACTGAAGTTAGTGGTGATGACATCAGTGTCTAGAAGAACGATGAAAGCTTCTCGATTAAACGACCCAGCTCAGAGAGCACAATACAACCAACGCTCTTGGTTACGATCCATCCAGTTTGAGATTAACTTGTCAACTGGACGTACCTGGACCCTAATGAGTGATTTTGTTCCCACTAGGACTCGAACTCAGAGGTGATTATTTCATACACCGAAGCGTTATTCGCGAGGCTATTTTGTCGAATAGTCCGATCCATTCAACAACGGACACTTGAAGCCACAACATAAAAACTATTATTACTATCGTACTTTTGAAATGAATAGGGTTGACATCAGTTGGGGAACCATTGAAAGCACTGGACAAGTTTCGTCCTAGCATGTGACTCCTCAGCAGCGTGCACCCACGACCCTGCTGGGGATCGAACCCGGGACCTTCAGGATTCACGGCGAACGCGTTAACCATTCAGTCACTGGATCGGAGTTCAATGGTTCACAGTTTGCGACTTCTGTCAATTCACGATGCTCTACCAACTGACCTACGAGGTTAAACTACTGATCAGATTTTTATTTTACTTCAATCACCATCGGAGTTTTACCTGACGATTACCATATGAATTCATGACGCGTTACTATCGATTGATCGTATCCACATTGGCTGCCCACCAGTGAGCACTTCTTATTCCAATCGAAATGTAACTGAATTAGAATGACAGGGGAAGCATCATATTGATTATCATTTTGACTATCTGAGTGAGATAGCAACTGTGGTTTAGAGAGTAGTATTTCTACTGGGTGATGATTGAAGATGAAGTGAAAATTTAGACGGCTGCGGGATTCGAGCCAGCGACCATCGAGTTTCCGGCTCAATGTTCTATCAACTGACCTATGAGGTTCAGTTGCTGACCAAATTTTTATTTCACTTTAGTCATTAAGAGTTTCAACCAACTGCTATATGAACTGGTGACCCAGTATAAATATTAATCTGCTAAACCATTGCTACAACAGATGGATAGTAGCTAGCAAAGGAGCCTATATGCTAATGGTGACTGATCAATTCAGTCGAAAAGACAACAGGAAATTAAGAGCTACGCTATACAAAACTATACTGTACTTTTCACACAAAGGAGTGGTTATCGTGACTCGGTGGTATTGAAGCAACTTGTCTCGAGTTCGAATCTTTATTGGGAACAACATTACTCACTGAAAGATAGTAGGTGCATTCAACTGACGAAACGTATGTCATGGATTCTACTGCTAGCCAACATCCATTATAAATATCACAACCGACTGTTACAAGCGATAACAAGGTATATGCAGAAAAACAGCCCATGTCCTAATAGTGACCAATCAATTCGGTTCAATCAACAGCGGAGATTCATAATGCTAAGTCATTGGTTACAGTCAGTACTTTTGAACAACAACAATCAGAATGTTAAGCTATTCAGCTGGTGTCTTCACAATCGAAACTATAATCTATGGACCATATCTTATCAAGATAAAATCACACTGTTTGCCATATCATACATGACCTCGTCAACATATTACACGCTGTTTATTTGGTTGAATGATTGTACAAGATGGATTATCTTCACATATCACATGTGATGTATATACAGACACGCGTGTGTATGTGTGTGACAGTACTCGACATGAGTATAGCACATGACTGGAGACACTTCATTCATGTTCTACCATATATACGCATATTATGCTGAGATATATTGATATCCTTCCCCCCCCCCCCAAAAAAAAAATGAATCTGAAGGTTTGTAGCGATTTATTTATTGATTTGTTATCACCATAGGCTGACTAAAGTTGTCTGGAGAATCATTTTGAAAACCTAGAAGCATTTGACCGCTGTTTCATTCAATGTGGTATGGACTTTTCAGCCGTGCATACCTATAACTCTGCCTTGAAGAGATGAAACCTAAGGACCTATATGTTCCAACAACAATCATGGAGATGATGAATTACTTACGATGAAGACAGATAAGAATAGTGTATAATGTGAATCAGTTACAGAAAGATAGCTGAACATATGAAATAATATATGCACCCTCATGAAGTAGGTAGTGACGTGGTACGAATGCTACTATCTGACTTTGTCTAGACAGAGAAAAATGGGTGGAGAGGAGTTCGAACCCATGGCTTATAGGTTAGAAGTGAAATGTACTTAAATCAGTGAGTTCCAACTGCTACGTGTCAATGCGATATTTTCGTGTCCCCATACCAAGCGGATAGAAAGGCATAGAGACAGGGAAATGTAAGTGTAATCATGAACGTTAGTCACTATAACTGACAAAGTCATCAATAATCTGATTAATTATACACGTTTAGTGTTAGACCACATAAGTTACCTCTACTGCGGAGGGATGTAAAAGTGAGTCGAAAGTGAAGTTACTCACTTACTAGTACATAGGTAACTTCGCCTAGTTTACTAGCCAGGTCCTAAGCCCGGATAGAGAAGGAAGGTTGCGCATAGGGCTAGCAACCTTACCCCGTTAAATCAATCCAATCGCAGAGAGAAAACAAAAAATAAAATAAAACTTATTCCTCGCTGGAATCGAAAAGGTGAAGTGACACCAGTTGGTGAAGGCCTTCGGGGAGCTAATTTGCAGATGTGTCTTCTCTCGCTCAATGAAAGCGAAAGTAAGGATGGTAACATGGAATGTCCGCAAGATATTTGAAGCTTGCAAGCAAAGCTACCGAGATTGTCAAAGAAATGACAAGGAAGTTGTCTCTTTCACCTACCTACCTACCCAGGTAGCATCGTGTCAACTACAGGCGACGGAACAGGAACAGATGAGGATGTCAAAGTCAGCCAGGATCGGAAAGACAGCAAGATAGGCCTTTGTTCATCAATCTGAAATCAGTGTGGAGATCTACACCACTGCACTGAACTCAGCATAAAGCGTCCAACATTTGGGTAATTCGCCTTCTTCATTTTCTAATTCATCACAAAGGGATTTCCGATTGCACAACATCTACCATTTACTATCAACTTAATGAGTGTATGAAAAAAACTCTGAATGTGTTCTGCATTCAGTACAGTAAATGTATCATCTGCATATCTCCATTATACCTTTTTGATGGGGTGGGTTGGAATGTTCCCTGAGATGATTTGTTTTCAAATCTCTACGAATATATTTGCAGGACCAGACGGACTACCTGCTGAGGTATACAAGGATGGTAGTTAGGTGCTCTTAGTCAGGTTAACAGAAGTGTTAACCAGTATATAGTAATCAAATACGATCCCCTCTGACTGGTCTAGATCACTGATTATTCCAGTCTTCAAGAAAGACGAGAAGTCCTCCTGTGATAACCACAGACGAATCAGCCTGACGAACATAGTGTGTCTAAGATCCCAGGTTCTATAATTCTTCGACGCCTGAGTGGAGGTCGGGAACAGAAATCCCGAGAAAACCAGGCAGGCTTTAGACCCGGCCGCAGGTGTATCAACTAAATATTCACACTGTGCCAGGTCCTGGAACATAGACATGCTTACCGACGCCCGACACTAGCTGTAATTCTCGACTTGAAGGCGGCATTTGACTCCGCTGATCGAAAAGTCTTATGGTAATGTCTCTCACTGGAAGGAGTGCCGAGCAAGTACATCACCTTATTGAAGGCTCTCTACTCGAACACTTGTGGGCGTGTTACAGCCTTTGGAGAGATCCGAGAAGCTGCGGTCATCGAGTACTGTCTGTCAATGGTGTCCACTCTCTCGATTCGCATTCAATTTTATCATAGATATTCTCATAGAGGTCTCCCTCTCGTCACCTGACTACATAACAGACGTTGATCTAATCTCAGGAGAATTTTCATTAGACTTACAATATGCAAATGACATAGGTCTGTTTGGTGAAGATGCAGAGTCTTTTGAACACTTTGAGTGGCAAATTTGAGAATGTTTGGGATGCGTTTGTCACCACGGAAATTCAAATTGTTGCTCCAGGATTTGTCTTCAACGGTGCCCCACCGTGGCTAGCAACAGAGAGTGAGTGTAGTGGTTGAGTGTGTTGACTACTTACTTCACTTACCTGGGAAGTCGGATCAACCCTGGTGCATTGGGCAGTTACCGATGAAATCTCTGTACGGATACAAAAGGCTCGGTTGGCTTTTGCCAACTGACGCCACCTGTGATGCAACCGTGATATCCAATTGTCTATTAAGGGTTGTGTGTACTGCACAGCAGTCCGTTCTGTTCTACTGCATGGCTGTGAAACGTGACCATTGAAGGTGGAAGACATCAGAAGGCTTCAAGTGTTTGACCACCATTGCCTTCGTGGTATATGCCGTATTCCATGGTGTCACCACACCATGTGATTAACGCAGAAGTCAGGTGTAGAGTTCTTGGGAGGGAGGAGTGGTAGGTTAGTTTACGAGGTTATGAACCTTGGTCGACTGAGATGGTTGGCTGGGACACATGTTACGTATGCCTAGTCGTCGACTGCCTCGTCACACAATGTTGGCCGAAGTAGGCCTAGGGTGGAAAAAGGCCCGAGGTGACCAGACTAAAACATGGCACCAATGTATGAAGTGTTTGACTGTTGGTTTGAGCCATGTAGGATGATGCAGACTACGTGGTTGGTGTCCGCGGGACAAGAGGAACCGGTGGTTGGAGACTGACTGTAGGTGATGACATGGCTGAGAACCGATGCCAGTGGCGCAGATGTACCCACACACACTATCCTCATCTTAACGCCAAACCGAATCACACCATTCTGTCATTCTTCCTTTCTTTCCTGTCGTAATTTAGAGAGACATTCAGTTCTCATTCTGAATGCATTGATCCATAGACACACTCACTATACAGTAGATGAGATATATAGAGTGACAATTGTAAAATCCAGTATAGATCTAGATGAAGAGAGAGAATGACCAGAGAATCTTTGTTCATTGAATCAGCCAACGCATAACACATGTAACAGGAATGATTCATCCTTACATATTGCAGATATCAGGAAATGTTTACTATCTTCAACAACATAAGAGAATGAAGAATTGTTGGACTACACTATAGAAGTGAAGTCGTATGAAAGTCGTATGAGCGACAAAAATCTTGTTCAACACATCATGTGTGTCTTATCAAATCAACAATCTAATAGGGAATAAATCTCCGGAGAATTCTCGTTCACATCACCTCAGAGTTTGTTCAATGACTTTCTTGTTTATATGATTTTGGTACCTAATTTATCTACCACAGTCAAGGGTGAACTGGGTTGCAACTCTCTCTCTCTCTCTCTAGCACATACATACACAGAATAGCAAGCGTTAGGCATTTCTTTGTGTTCCATTACAGCCGGTTTTCACTCTATAAACTCATGGATATTAACCGAAAGTGAAGTTAAGCAGGAGTAATATAAATCGATTCGAACAATGATATACTTAACGGTGTTCTCCAGAATTTCATTCAAAATATCATTTTTGTTCACCATCATGATAATCAGTATAGGCTTGTAGGCATGTCTATATCACCAACCATCTGTATAGGACAATTTACTCATTCATATATTCATTCTCATCATCCTTATATCCATGCGTATAATCTCCTTACTTCTAACTAGACCGTAAGACATTCCTCATCAGTATACACCATATATATATATAAGTCAACCATACAATTAGCTATCAACCTTTCAGTCAAGACAATAGGAAAATAAGAAGAAAACGAATCAATTTGATTAATAACATATGCATTCATCGCCTTTCCGTTTATCACAATAAATTGTTAAGTTGGTCAGTTCTAGCATCTGTCATATATAAGATGATACTTAAGGATTGGTCAGAAACTACTCATAGTTTAATAGTAGTGTGTGAAATGATGTATGATGTGTCAACCACTTCATTTACTTCAAGAATTGCATCAGCTCACCGAATAAACTGATTTTGAAATAGTGGAGAAGATTTGTAGCTCAGGTGGATAGTTTTGGTTGTATTGTCTTCTCTGAGGAGCTGAGTTGTTTAATCGTGAAGATTTCATCATCTTTCCAGACAACATCATCAGCACTAACTTCAGATCACAGAACATAATACAATCAAGAACAAATTGACCGCTTACAAAATCTAAGCTCATTTGGCATTTAACAAGATATCTAGCTATCTATTAAAGGACGAGTATACTGCGCTGGAGTCCATTATGACTGTGAGATATGACGGTTAAAAGTAGAAAATATGAAGCTATTACTGGAATCTCATGACACATATCTTCGTAGCATTGTTTGCATTTAGTGGAATCAAAGTGTGAGCAAAGTTGAGGTCCAAAGAAGGGTACTACACTAGACAGGAAAGTCGATTGATGAAGCTGTCGATGTTAGTTGATTGAGATAGCTTGAACATGTACTGTGCATGCTGACCCATAGCCTACTTCTACTTACAATGCTACGGAAAGTTGAATTCGGTTGGATCAAGTCTCTGATAGTTGGTCTGAATCGTGTGACGAAATGTAGACTGTGCAGTTGAGGTTCTTGAGACGAAAAGAATCACTGGTTTGAAGATTGTTGGTGACCTAGTTGAAAATTGATCGGTGACAATGATGTAGATGTATTCACTCTCTTTATCTCTGAATTGCTAATTCTCTCATATAACTTTGTCTACTTTAATGTCACTCCTTTTGTACCCACCTATTTTTTTGCCAACATGAAGCGATACCCTTGCTTCCAAGGTTCTACAAACAGAGGATACTTTCAATGGATAAAGGATATATCAGAGGAATCTATTCTTACCATGCATATCATTATCTAGAATGAATTACTCCCATCAATTTATGGTTCATTCTATAAGAACTTCGTTGATCGCACAACTGAAGTGCACGCGGGCAATCTTGAAAACACGTGGAATCGTCTTAAAAGGTTTCAAAACCCTAACCCTAACAGGATCACTGAATTGGGGGGGAGATGTTATGCAGTTATATGGATGAGTAACAATACAAACATTGGTATGGTCTTAAAAGTGATAAACCTACGGAAAATCTACATATTTTTATTTCTCATGTAAAATACATCCATACATTGTGAATAAAGTAAATTACCCTTCACATTCTTGATTGTGATTGGTCAATGCATACTAGAAAGTGATTGGTCGATATTAAAGTTCAGTTTAGGTGTTTCAAGTTACACCTACTTTAGCCTAATCCGATATCAAGTCACTTCTACAGGCAATCCTGACAACAACAAAAACTACCTTTCCAGTGGAAACAAAAAAACCTAATCAGTGTTGATAGTAATAATAATAATATATTATTATTGTTTTTTTTTACATCATACCGTCGTTGATTGGACCGAATTGATCGGTCTCTATTGACATATGGGATCCTGAGCGGATGCCTCGATATTACCGGTGCTCTAATTGTAGTGATGATGGATAGTGGCTAGCAGTGGAATCCAGGATGCGCATTTCGTCCTATTTAGGACTCGTCAGCTGGATGTACCTGATTCCCAGTGAGTGTTGTTCCCATCGGGATTCGGACTCGGGAGTGATCGCTTCAAACGTATTCCCGTCACACAAGAAGTGGCTTTCGTGGCTCGCTGGTCTGGTGGATAACGCTCTCGCATTTGAAGCGATCACTCTCGACTCCGAATCCCGATGGGAACAACATCACTCACTGGGAAGCAGGTACATCCAGCTGACGAGTCCCAAGTAGGACGAAACGCACATCCTGGATTCCACTGCTAGCCACTATCCACCATTACTATGATTAAAACACATGCAATATCAATACATCCATATACGAGCCTATATGCCAAGAGAGACCGATCAATTCGGTCCAATCAGCGACTGTATAATACAACCAATAATACCAGTTATACGCATCATTGTTGGATAATTATCTGGAAATTCCCAGGTGGATCTGATTGATTCTAAGCATTTTCAGGAATGATTTTATTATTATACTTATTCGTCCCTTGAGGTCCTAGTGGAACATAAATCCGCAGTAGCACGTCGCATTCCACCCTCTTCTCTGCAGTCTTCTTAACCTGGCTCCACGACTGCCCATAAACTTTCATGTCTTCCTCAAACGAACTCCTCTATGTCAGTATCGTCTCAGACGCCCAACTCGTCGTTTCTCATTTGCGTCCCACTCGAGGGACTGGCAAGACGTGTTATTTCCTCAAACCATCTTCCCAGTTTATGTCCAATCCATTTCACTCCCCGTCTGCATATTTGTTAGGCGATAGGTTCTTGCCTTGTTGCCAGCCACACAGAGTTCCTTGTTGCTTATTCTTATTATTCTGGCCATCTAATCTCAGTCTTCAGAATCGAGTGAGCGTAGGAGGCAGATGTTCATGTATGATGCCTGCAGTCTGTTGGAAATGCTTTTCGTAACGCGCCAACTCTCTCCAACCATCACGTAGAAACACTGATTTACTTGACTGACATAGGTAGTGTTGAAAATATGCATCTCGTTCACGATTTATGCTGAGTGCAGTGCATTGGAGTGCAATAAATCTCCAGACTGATTATTTGTGATCGATGAAGGAAGGCCTGTCTTGTTGTCTTTCCGATCCTGGCTGGTTTTGACATCCTCATCTGTGCCCGTTCCGCCGCCTGTAGTTGAAACGATGCTGTCTAGGTAGATGAAAGAAACAACTTCCTTCATATTTCTCCTGTTCATGGTGAATGGTGCTTGTTGTTGATGGTGGTTGATTACCTTCATCACCTCTGTCTTCTCTACATTCACCTGTAGGAAGTCCCATCTTCGCTTCCCCCTTCCCCTAACTCTTCTATCGACGTGTTAGTTTTCGCCTATACATCTTCTAGTTTGTGCGACATAAGACACTAGACATAAATCATCATAAGCGAAATCCAAATGTTTTGGGATGTTTTCATCGGTCAAACAGTCAGCGCATGCCCATCTTCTCACAGCTCCTAACAGTTGTTATTTGCATGATCCCATCAAGTCGAGTCGACCACAATCAGGAAGATGATCAGTGATAGTAGGCAGCCTTGTCTGACTCCTGTCTTCACTTCAATTGAAAGGCATCACTGAGCTTTCCATTATGAATCACTTGGCATGTAGCATCATATAGCATATAGCTGTTGTTGAAATAGGTTCATAAAGGTTCGTGGTAGTAAAAGCGTAATGTTCGAAACAGCAGCTGCCAAATTACCTGCCAATCGATGCTATTGAAGGCCTTTTCAAAGTCGATGAAGTTGAGGTAAAGAGTTGATAAAATCAATTCGCCACACTTCCAACTAAGAGAATAGCATACTCTTGGCTTAATATCTTGACCACAGAAAGAGTAGATAAAAATTGAGCATTTCAATCGATAGGGAAAGAGAGAAAAAAAGGCAAATTTAGGAGGAGAATTACCCGATCACGCATTTTTTCACGAACAAATAAACGAAGCACATTGAATGGTGCACGAAACCAAAATGGTGGTTCAATAATGATAACTTTTCGTAGACGAGCAGGATAAACACCCTAGATGATAATGAGTAAGAAAGGGAAAAAAAATAAACAATTAGGTTGGGATTCACCATAGACTGACATCAGTTGGAGAAGCATTGAAAACATGGGAAAACTGGATAACTGTTTCATTTTGGTATGCGATTTCTCAGAAGTATGTACTCATGACCTCCTCACCAGAGATTCAACCCACACACACTAGTAGCTAACGCATCCTTAAATGAGTGAGGGAGCCAATATGGTTTTTTAGTAATAAGCGTGGTGCTTGTAGCCTTAAATTACAAGCACCACGCTTATTACTAAAAAACCATATTGTCTCCCTCACTCATACCTATCCGTAGCCATGGAGAAGGCATCAGTGTAGGGTAATACTCGGCAACTATTTAGGCTTATTAGAGGATATCGACAAGAAAAAGATGATAGTGAGTGAAACCACCACCGAAAAGGATACGACGCTGATAACCCCTCAGGAAAGATGGGTAGGACATTGGGTGAAGCACAGTCTAACTGGCTTTCAGCAACGCTTCGGTTGTCCAACATCCAGCCAGCTTTAATGGAATGTAAATGTCGATCCTTCAACCCTCTTTGAAGTTGAGAAAGTTGTATAGAATCTGAAACCATGAAAAGCAGTAGGACCTGACAGTTTCCCACCTGATCTTTTTGAACGATGGAGGTAGGAAACTGCTAATTAAAGTGACGGAGGTACTAGATAGTACATGGGAATCAGAGGCAGTCGCGTCAAACTGGTGTACTTCTCTGACCATCTCAGTCTATAAGAAGGGAAGAAAGTGTGCCTGTGACAACGATAGCGGAAATAATCTGACTAATATTGTGTCGAAGATCTTAGGGTTCATAGTTATCCAATGCTTAACTGGAGCTCAATAACAACAAACTCGAGAAAACCAGACAGATTCCAGGACTGGTCGAGGGTGCATCGATCAGATTTTCACCCTCCGACAGATTCTGGAAAACAGGCATACTTAGTGGCAAGTGGCCAACACTTGTCATATTTGTTGACCTAAAGGCGGCACTTGACTCTGTCGACTGTGGTGTTGTGGAAGTGTCTAACTGTGAAGGGAGTGACAAGCAAGTATGTAGTGCTTATGAAAGCTCTCTACTCGAACTCACACAGCCATGTCAGGGCTTATGAAGAGTTGTCATGTCAGTTGACAACAACTAGTGGTGTCCGGCAGGGATTTTCACTGTCACCGTTCCTAATCGACTTAGTCACAGACGTACTAATAAACATAAATATAGGTACTTCGCACGTCACAGAGATTGACCTACTCCCTGGAGGTCATGTGGTTGACTTCGAATATGCAGACGATATTGCCCTACTAGATAGACATGCTGATCAAATGCAGGGCCTTGTGAACCCGTTGAGCAGAAATCTGTGTGTTTCGCTCGCACCTGTCAAATGTAAGATGATGATCCAGGACTAATTTGCTGCAACCACTCCCACTTTAATGATAAGGAGTGAGGTGGCGGAATGTGTCAGTCACTTCACTTACTTGTGGAGTTGTAATCAGCCCGAACGGGTTGGTTGCTGATAAAGTCTCAGCTCGAATACAGAAGGTTCGTTTAGCATTTGCCAACTTACGTCATATGTAGCGCCGACTATCTGTTCGACTGCAAGACATGGCTGTTCAAAGTAGCATTGCTCACATTTAATGGAATCAACGTGTGAGCAATGTTGAGGTCAGATGAAGGGTACTAGGCAATAAAGATAAGTCGATTAATGAGATGGCTTGGATATGTACTACGCATGCCGAGTCATCGCTTACCTCAACGTGCCATAAAGTAGGGAAAGTTGGATTAGGATAGAAAAGGGCTCAGAGTGGTCAGTCCAAGACATGGCACCAGTCGTAGGGAGATGTAGACAGTCTGGTTGGGTTCCATGAGACGAAAGGAATCAGTGGTTGAGAACACTTAGTGACAGAGGTGAAAATCAGTCGGTGACATTGGCGCAGATAGTATTCACTCTTTGAATATTCACATTAACCGTTATCTTCCCAACTTTATCTACTTTGATATGAATGTTTTTCTATCCATCTGTTCTTTGTATAGTTCTGTAAAGTGTGGCAACTTAAGCTAATACATTCCTCTACGAGGTTCTACGTTGGATTTGTCAGTCAGTCATATCTGAATGTACTGATGAGGTACTAGTTTTTGTATTTTCCTGCCAAGAACTCACTACTCTTATTCATGTGAAGTAGTCGAGTAAAATTAAGAAGGAAGTTATGAACGATACTAACACAATAAGACACTTGAACTCGTTATGAATACCGACTGTTCTTTCTTACTACCTGAGCCACATAAGTAACTGAAAACAAAGACTGACCTGTGACTGAAGAAAAAACTTCATTTGACAAAAAAATACATCGTTTAATTATCATGAACACTAGATTTGTTCTGATTGGTCAACTGTAGGATAAAATCATCCAATCACATTTATCCTAGCTACACAAACTGTGACATGAAATGCAAAAGCTTCTATCTTATTGGTTGATAACTTAGGTGGCTTTATTAAGATCCTGGGAGATTTAGAAACCATTCACATTAAGGTATACAGAGAAAAAGAATAATCATTTATGTCAGCTTGTATGTAATGAATGAATTATATATGTCCATAATCCAGGCAACAAGTATAAGATTTTAAAAAGCATAGCGAAGTTGGTCAAGTTATGATGAATTAGTAACTGATTGACACTTCGACAGTATAAACTATTGGTTAACTATGGTTCTCTTTTTTAGGATATCTATCTATCGTTCTAGCTACCTGTGGATATATTATCCAATCACCGTTCAGTGTCGATGTGACCTTCATACGCTAAGTTATTGCTTTATAAGACACCTACGTCATTATCATCGAAGGAATTTCAGCCATGACAGCAAGAATACTGAACCGACTCGGAATGATGGTCAGGAACTCCATTGACTGGTCCCACGATTTGTTTTGGCCGTCCTTAACCCTCTCTTTTAACCTATTCCTGTTTGGCTTATAATGTCACATAGAGATCTGTATGCACATTAGATTTCCATGCCGCTTTAACTGATGAAGTTTCAAAACTCCATCAACCAACTTTCCTGTCTTGCCTAGTACCCTTCGCCTGACCTCAACATTTCTCATGTAGTGATTTCACGATACGTGAGCAATGCTAAGAAGAGACTTCTGATCAAAACTCTATAACCACTTCTTATCTTCTACTTTTAACAGCAATATCTGTCACTTATAAAACGGGACAGGACGTATACTCGTCGTTTGTTAAATATCTCGCTAGTCGGTGTCACAAATGATGCAAGTTATATCCAAGCTAGGGTTTCGTCAGTAATTCGCAGAGTAAGTGAAACAAGAGAATGAATGATATAACTATTCCTGAAATATTAATTTCGCACCTTAGATTCGCGTACTGATTGAATGGACCTCCACTGCTAAACTTATAAATATTTCAAGTTGTTATCCATCGTAGACTGACTGACATCAGTTGGAGAAGAACAAAGGAAATCTGGGAGCACTGGACAGCTAGCTGTTTCGTCTTAGTATGGGACTCTTCAACATTGCGCACCCACGACTCCACCCCGCCAGGGATCGAACCCGCAATCTTCAGCTTCCCTGGCCAGCACGTTACCATTAGGCCGGCCACTTCTATTAGCTCACGATATAGCGCAACCGCCAGCCAGTGTCATCGTTGAGTAACTGTTCTCATAACCATCAGGCTTTACCCCCACCAGTTACGACTTGTCATTGGAACTTCGGGAATACCTCTGGAAGTGAATCATCAATGAGCACCAGTTCAATTGAATTTTGAGGGAGTTGTTGCAGGGATTTGGAAATATTTCAAGTTGTTATTCATCGATTCACACGTCTTTCTACCTACCCTTCACAGCTATTATAGTTACATACTGCTGACAGTTTTGTTATTACTAACATTATTTAGAAGCCATAATTGTTTCATTTAAAAATATTTTGTCCGAAGAATGGGAAACTTGAAGAGAAGAAATTACTTTGAATAGTGTAATGAATGTTATTAAACATAGAGGTTAATGTGTTTCTTTTTGAACGCCTTGGTGGTACTTGAAGTGAAGTGTACCGAGTTCGAATCTCTCTGAGAACATCATCCCTCACTGGAGTGAAGGTATACCTAGCAGACGAGTCCCAAATGGGACGAAACGTGCATTCTGACGTGTATCAACAAATAATACAGAAATTTTGGCAGTTATTTGCTTATCAAATCTAATTAGATTATCAGTTTCTTGTTTGTTAATTGTCTTACAAACTATTCAAGTCCTCCCTATTCATTAAATGTTTATCCAAAGACTTTTCACCGCTATCATTATCGAATCTATATTCAGTGACATATTCGTTCTAAAGAAACTAATGATTATTTGTCTAGAGATGAAGTTGAATGATATGAAAGTCATTTAGTGAATTGACGACTGAATGAGTTTGTTGTGAAGATATATGACGAAGTGTAGACAATATTAGTTTTAATACGTTCATTATTCCCATTGTGACAACAAAAAAAACAAGATATTCAGCGAAGACGAGGACTCCTTTCAACAAATTTATTCTCATCCTGTACATTCGTATAAAGACTGTAATCCGAGAGGAAGATTCAACAATAATAATGATGGTGATGATGATAATTATAATGTTGATAGTTGCTCTTATAGAGCAAGGTAAATTGGTCGTAGTTAGAGATTGCTGTCAACACGTATATGAGAATATATTCCTGCATGGTTTTATAAGAGTGAAAGGAAATTCCAACCATTCAACCGATCACTGACAATGATTTTAAGGTTGTCTATCGAATTCGCTAAAACACTTCACGTTTCCTCTGTGTTCAGCTTCTAAAAACAGCAGAGGCTTTGGCTATCCATGAACTGAGGCCTGACCTATATGTATAAAATAAGTATGTACAGTCTTTGTCTCTATCTTGGACTTAATTTATTTTAGTCTTGGTGTGATTCGCCCTCTTTTATCATGTTTCACCCCCCTTCCCTATTTTTGTCAGATTAATCTTTATACTCTTATATCGTCATTATCACTCTGTTTTTCGTACTTATTTGTTTCCGGTGTTATATCATTTGATCTTCTTAATAATTGTAACCTTTTAACCAAAACATTTTCAACTTACTCCAATTAACTTGTCTCATTTATATTACCTAATCCTTTGATCACTATAGTTGTTTTCATATGATACCTTCGTTGATTGGACCGGATTGATCGGTCTCTATTAGCATATAGGCCTCTGTGCGGATGCCTTGATATTGCCAGTGTTATTATGTTAATGATGGATCGTGGCTAGCAGTAGAATCCAGGATGCTCATTACCTCCTATTTGGGACCCACTGGTCGTCACTCAGATGTACCTGCTTCCCAGTGAGTGATGCTGTTCCCACCAAAGAGATTCCGACTCGGGAACGATCGCATCCGCAGAGGAGCCCAAATGCTAATAGAGACTGATCAATTCGGTCCAATCAACAACGGTATCATATGAAAAAAATTATGCTAAGAACTATACCCGTCTAACAAAAGGTAGCTTTCGTGGCTACGTGGTGTAGTGGATAAGGCGCTGGCGTTTGAAGCGATCGCTCCCGAGTCCAAATCCCGGTGGCAACAACGTCATCTATTGGGAGGCAGGTACATCCACCCGACAAGTCCCAAATAGGACGAAATGCGCATCTTGAATTTCACTGCTAACCGCGATCCATCATTAACATAATCCTTTGATTGTTTATTAATGTCCTCACCCTTTTTTAATCTATGTGCACTTTGTAAACGATTTGAAAATCTTACGTAACCTCTTCTTGTTATCATTCCACCTTAACGTTATCAACTATCAACATTGTAATTATCATCACCATCATTATTACTGTTTCAACCCCATTATTTAAGTTAAATCTTCCCCACGGATTATAGTCTTTGAATAGCAGATATATATATATATATATATATATATATATATATATATATATATATATATATATATATATATATATATACAAATGTACAGGATAAAAATGAATTCTTTGAAAAGAATCCCCTTCACTGAATATCTTGTTTCTGATATTATTCACTTTATGACCACGTTACCAGTATAAATTATCACTACTCATAGTCATACCTCAATGTATGATCACACACACACACACACACACACATACAACTCTCGATATTTCCTTTTTATAGTCCCATCATCCAACTCATATTGTTTGTTTCCATTGGTAGTAAAATCTTCCATATCTCTGATATAAATATAACATCATTCCTATTACAAGTGCTGGGTGTTAGCTGATTCGATGGACACTGCCTAACTATATTGGACTTGAGTACAGTGATTTCATCTCATCCACTATATTATATTGTTAATTGTTGCATTGCGACAGCCGGGTCTTTCATTCTATATTTAGCTAAATTCTTATGTACTACACCTCACCCACATTTATTACATAGAATTGGATTATTTTGCTGAAGTGATTCTATCGAATCCTTAAACCAACCGACAAAGTTTATCTCTGAGTGAGCTTTTAAGTATTACAATGCCACCATAACTAATTCCAGGTATGCTGAGTATCCTACATAAAGTTTTTGATGTACCTTCCATATAGGGTAACACAATGGAGATTGTCAACTCCTTCTCACTCGTCTTATTCTTATCATTTCGTTTCTTGTGTGATTCTACGAACTTCTCAGTGAACAATACAGGATAGTTATTAACTAGAACGCTAATGAGATTTGTAGCTCTGTCATTCAGACATTTGACTAGACCTGCCTTCACTGACCGACTGACTGACTGACTGACTGACTGACATTGGATGAGGTGACCTGAAGTCGAGATACCTGTTGGTGGAAGGTGTTGGTTTTCTGTACATGGTTGTATCCGAACCACTGACGTCTCCCCTTCGCTTTATCATGCATTCCAAGATAAGCAATTCTCTTCGTTCCTTTTCTACCTCCTCATAATCGAATTGCATTGCGCCTATGATTCAGTTTATGTGTTATATATCAGGAAATTGTCGATATGTTCCCATTTCAACACACTAGTGAATGTGTCATCCATATATCGCAATCATATCTTAGGTGCAGGATTATACGTTTGTAAAGCCACGTTTTCCCAACTATTCATAAATATATCTGCTACGATTGGGGGATATTGCTGATCCTTCTGTTTGCTTCATATGTTTTGTCTCAAAACATGAAGACTGTGAACATCAAGCATAACTTTACGCCTAATATCATCTCATCAACCAATATCTTACTTCTTTATTTAGTTAAAATCCCAATCGAACTAATCCTAAACGACTAGTTTCACATATAACTTTACCTCATTCACAGTCAATACATCCAATTTCATAAATTAGATTATTCCGTTCAATTGGTTCCATCACATCCTTAAGTCAGTCGACAAAGCTCATCTCTGAATCAGTTTCTATGTCTAAATGCCCCCCTAATTCCAGGAATGCTGAGTATCCTACATAAAGTTTTTGATGTACCTTCCATATAGGGTAACACAATGCAGATTGCCAACTCCTTCTCATTCGTCTTATTCTTATTATTTCGTTTCTTGTGTGATTCTACGAATTTCTTAATGAACAATACAGGATAATTATTAACTATTAGTGCATATTTTGTGTGCTTCACTTCCTTGTTTAAATCCTTGCAGTGACTAATCAGTTTGCCAGCTCTATCATTTAGACATTTGACTAGACCTGCCTTCACTGACTGACTGACTGACTGACATTGGATGAGATGACTTGAAGTGAAGATACCTGTTAGAAGTCAAGTGTATAGGTGAAACAAGTCGATGGGGATCAGTTAGATTAGCGGAAAACAGGAATTCAGGTGAATATAGAATGAAAGACCTGAATAAGATCACATCATCTAGGAAAACACTCAGCTATTGAATTGCATGCATTATTACACACGTACGAAGTCTCTCAACCACCATATGGAAGCACTGACTTGACTGAATCGGTGTTGAAAATCCGGATTTTGTTCCACATGCTGAATACAAAAGATCTCCAAACTGGTTTCAGGTTAATGCGGGAATGCCTGTCTTGCTGTCTTTCCGATCTTGGCTGGCTTTGACGTCCTGGTCTGTGCCGCTGCTTGTAGTTGAAACGATGCTGCCTAGATAGATGAAAGAAGCTACTTCCGTAAATGGTGATTGCAGCTTGTTGTTGTTGATGGTGTTGATTGAGTATTTTCATCAGTGCATTAAAAAGTTAGTGCTCCCTATTACCTCGATCAGTATTCACTACATTTTGAGTGACGGTAAGGATCACTTTAACAACTAATGAGATAACCAATCAGGTTCCAGTATTTCGTCTAGTAAAGTATTTTTTTTTACATAAAATAGAGGAATTTAATTGGCTGTCTCATTGGTTGGTAGAGTGACACCTTTAAAGTTATTCATATTTTTAATCGGTCTGGCTTAGAGTATATGTCGAACTTAATTGGCCTATAGATTTCTTAATCATCACAGTAAATACTGATGTTATACAGTCTGAGCTGTGACTTCTGTTTAAAATTAAAGATGGCTAGGTTTAAAACTATTTCAAACAAGAAATAATACTTAAGTACAACTTCAGTGAATGAAGTGAGTGCCATTTCGAGAAAGAGTGAAACTATACCGAATAGTACAGGATCAAACGGATCAAACTAGCCTGAGATAGTGGGGGGTTTTACACAAGGTAAAGATTGATTAGTCGATTTTCAGACTAGCTATTATTCACAGTAAACGCTGTTGTAGCATCAAGGTAGGGGATTGGATATGTTCGATTTTGAGGTGATTGACTTAAGTGACCACCCTAACAACTACTGAAATGAAAAACTATCTTCTCAACTGAAACCTGATCAGCTGTTTCATCAGTTGCCAAGGTGACACTTTTAAAGTCACTTGGACTGTATAACCCATCCTAGCAACTAATGAAATAATCTTAGTGTTATTGCTTGTATTACATCTTCGTTGATTGAACCGAATTGATCAGTCTCTATTGTATATATGGGCTCCTGTGCGCATGCCTCGATATTGTCTGTCTTTTAATTATGTCTAGTAATGATGGGCAGTGACTAGTAGTAGAATCCAAGATGCGCATCTCATCCTATTCCGGATTCGTCAACTGGATCTACCTGCCTCCCAGTCCCGAGTGATGTTATTCCCACCGGGACTCCGACTCGGGAGCGATCGCTTCAAACGCAACAGCGTTATCCACTACACCGCCGAGCCATGATAGCCACCTCTTGTGCGACGCGTATAAGTTTAGTGTTATTGCTTGTATTACACCTTCGTTGATTGAACCGAATTGATCAGTCTCTGTTGGCATATGGGCTCCTGTACGGATGCCTCGATATTGCCTGTCTTTTAACTATGTCTAGTAATGATAGGCGGTGACTAGCAGTGGAATCCACGATGCGCATTTCGTCCTATTTGGGACTAGTCAGCTGGATAATCAACTGAAATAAGCAGTTAAACTTCTTTGTTTTTGTATAAATACAGATTTCTATCAATCAAAAAGCACACCATGATGCTAGTTTTTTACCTTACACTACATAATGATCGATAGAGCTCGATTAATCCCCTAGGGCTAGACTATATGAAGTTGGGCAAAGAATGGATTTATAGTTGATGTTCAAGAAAAAACACTAAAATCTCTGAAAAAGCCAGTTGTTACCAACTTCAAGATAATAATTGTTCAGTTTTTTGTAGTCACATATTAACACAATATGAGAACATGGAAACAATCAATGAATGAACTCACCTTGAATAGATTCAATAACTTGATACATAAATGATAATCAAAGTTTGAATATTTTGTATCACGCATATCATAGAGTACAATAAGTCCTTTCTTTTGAGATTGTTCACTATAAAAAATAAATAAGATAACAGAATACAAAAGTAAAGTTTCAATAACAATAGCAAAATTATACTCTTCAGTACTCTCATCCATCCAGATCAACACAGGACCAGGTATTACTGAGTAAAGGTCCGAGTTGCCACACTTCCTATCACTACATCAAGTAGAAAGGTAGTGAGGTGAAGGATGAAGATAAGAGAATGTAGTCCGAAGTGGTGACATTCGGTATAATGTCGTTAAGATGAGGATAATGTATGTATACATCTGCGCCATTGACATTGGTTCTGAACCATATCCCATAGAGTCTCCAACCACTGGTTCCTCTTGTTCTGCAGTACTCTTACTACTCTTCTTTATGAATAAGTCAATTAAGGAATCGACTAGGAATTTGTTGAATATTGGATGGCTGACATTTGATATCCGTGTATTATTACCGGCTATAACAATATAGCAATGGTGACTGTAATAGGATATTGAGAAATGAATTCTTTCAAGTTGGACAATTTCATCGAATAATAAATGAAGATTTTGCTGATCAAGATGATTCTTGGAAGGTACATCTTCTGCCTTCGACCTACTCCACATGAGATAGACCAATACTGCAATATGATTACACCGAAAAAACCCATGTGAACACACTTTCAACGTCCCAGTCCAGATACTGAATGAAATGTCTGTACAGTATCGACGACAAGGCAATCTGCAGTTCGATAAGAGTTTAGCCTAATCCGGACGCCAGGGTGGTTCTCAAGTACACATACTTCGCTAGACATCTCATTCCTCCGCATCAACCTTTGGTCTTATCTCATCTGTTCATCGGCCCGATAATTCATGCCATACCAACCGACCCTAAAGAAGACACTCCTATCGTCTTGCTAGTATTGTGGTACCTGGCACTGCGTCAAATCTTGTCCACATAAACAACATCGATGTCAGGACTGTAATGCTGGGGTCATGAGGATGGTTTTTGTCGCCAACACATACAACAGCGTGTACAGAGGTCATCCTCCAGAGATCACCGCAGATCTCATCTCGAACGGTTTATACACCTGCCCACCGGAAGAATATCGAGAAGACTAATTTTCCCCCCAGTAAACAGGAAGAAACTCTCTCTGTGTCAATCAGATAGACGCAAAAAAAGGTAGTGAGACTGCGTCCGACCCCAAGTCAAATTCTTTCAAAGAGGAAGGTGATATAGGGATAAAGAGAAAAGCCTTGTCTGGAGAGTGATAAGTTAAAATATAATTTATATGATCACGTCTCTACAGTTAAACAGACAAACATGCGATGAATCAGCCAATCAACAACGAACTATCCTTATATAAGCTGCATTTTTCTTTGTTTTGGGCCTTTGGTCTTTCGACCCCAATACACGTTTCTACACATCCATTAAGTCTTCTCCATTCATAAGTTGGGTCGGCAATCAACTTGGAGTTTGTTGAATATTGGTGGCTGACAGTTGATATCCATGTATCTTTAGCAGCCATATCATATAGTAATTTTCCAAGCCGTAACCAGTACGTGAAGGATAACCAACAGCATTATTATATTATTATTTTTCCCTGGTTCCTAATGGAGCATAGGACTTCAGTAAAACGCTTCAAATGCACTCTCTTCTCTACAGTCTTTTCAACCTCGCTCCATGACTGCCCATAAGCTTTCATTTCTTCCTCACATGATCTCCTCCATGTCACCGTCACCTCGGACGCCTAACTCGTCGTTCCCCTTTGGATTCCACTCGACGGTCTGGCCTGGTGCCTAATGTCCCCAGTCGGCCTTCTCAGTATATGCCCAATCCATCTCCACTTTTTTCTGCATATTTTTTGGGCGATGGGTTCTTGGTTCATTGGTTCCTTGTTGCTTATTCTCATTATTTTGGCCATCTGATCTTCAGTATCGAGCGTAGGCTGCAGCTGTTGATGAATGTCTGTAGTTCGTTGGAAGTGCTTTTCATCATGCGCCCAGTTTCTGAACTATATAGCAGCACTGGCTTGACTGGTGTTAAAAATCCAGATCTTGTTCTTTGTGCTGAGTGCAGTAGATCTCCATGCTGATTTCAGATTAATGAAAGCCTGTCTTGCTTTTCCGATCCTGGTTTTGACATCCTTGTTTATGCTGCCGCCACCAGTAGTTGAAGTGATGTTGCCTAGGTAGGTGAAAGAGACAACTTCCTTGAGATTTCTCCCGTTCATGGTGAGTGGTGCTTGTTGTTGTTGGTTAGGTATCTTCATCACCAATCTGTGTGTGTGTGTATGTATGTTGGTGTGGAGCCGAGTACACATCAGTCATACCATGCACCACCCTGTGAGACGCGCTCATGAACGCTACACAAACTGGCTGATAAGGGCGGGGAGAAAAAGCCTCCTTAACACTGAGTAAATTCATGACAGTTGACTACCTTGGATAATTCCTTCAAAGTTTTCTACAATGTCACTCGAAGGGAGTATGTACAGCTGAAGAACAATTAGCCATTCAAATGTTTAGACCATCATTATGCATTCAGAAAAAGTACTGAACACCCTCTTAATAATATCTTGTTCTATAATCATTTGTTTATTCTCCTATTTTAAACAACCATAGAAATTACGTAACTCCCTTTTGTTATACACTTTGCTTTGACCTTAGACTGGCAATTACTCCAGAATGTTTTATCCTTTCAACTATACATTCATGAATGGAGAGCTAAGTATTATGGCCCGCCGTACGAAACTCCAACGCGATACGACTGAAAGTATATTTACTTCAACTGAATCTACATAGCTGAAAATTCAGTCGTTTATATATCCTTAGATGACCTTGGCCAGAGAAAATAAAATAGCATATTAAAAGTTCAAAATGAACCAATCAGAGTTAGTTACCCTACACCGCGGTAAAAATAGGTAACACTGCATAGCGTAAAAAGGGCGCCAAAATAAGGTTTAAATTTTACAATGATAATATAAACATATGATAAGTTTCTTCTTCTGAAGGATTAGGCATCGTAACATTTTCCCCCTTTTGCTAAAAAAAATTCAGTTTGTTACTTTGGATCCAGCTGGAATCGAACTGTGCAATTTCTATGCCGATTTGACCAACGTCGAGGTAGTAGTTCTTTGTTTTTCAGAGGTTTTGTAGGCATCTTGTATGCGTAGTATTGAGAACGTATCCAGTAGGCTTGGCAGTGGGATGCCGTTGGATTTTATTTCTTCGACTGGTTCCGCTCACGTTACATCCAAAGTTCTGTTCCCACTGTAACATTATATAACAGGCAACCGCGCCTGTCGATAATTACACTTTCAATCCATTTTTAATATCATGGCCTGTAGTCTCTGACTGGCGTTTCGATCTCAAAATACTTTTGACAATGTTGGTAACCTTTTTGGCTGTTCTTTCGGAAATTACAACATCAATACGATTCTATGTAACTTTCTCCCATTAGTACTTCTGATTGAATTCGGTGGTCGAGGAGTAAATTAGTTGATGTTATTGTTCGATATATAAGTAGGAAGTTTTGAATTATGTCCAGTGATGTACCTTCCCCCTGTACTTTCAGTAAGCTAAGAGAATAATTACGTTGGATAGAAAAATTTCTCTCCGTTGAAATCATCTGCTTACATCGTTTAGTGAAGATGGGAGGAATTAAATAACCAATAATTCTTACGATAAGAAAACTAGTCAAACATATGAATGAAGTAAACGATATTCCAATGCTAACTGACAGTATTTTTATGCTGGGAGACGACAAATCAGTAAAGGTTCGGACACAACTTTCAACCTATATTCCTTCGACTTTCTCTAATAAAATATGTCTTTATGTACTTTTTTTACTCCCAACAGTGAAGGATCGAATTCGATCCAATCAACAACGGGATAATTCATGCAATAACATTAAAACCATACTCATCGCAGTCGCTGTCGTAATTGAATGACCTAGTGGATAACGCTTTGGCAATTGAAGTGATCGTTCCCGAGTTCGAGTCTTGGTAGGAGTAACATTGTTCATTGAAAGGCAGGTATATCCAAATGATGAGTTCAAAAAAAACGATGGAACCAACGTGTTGGATTCCACTGCTAGCTACTATCTATCATTAATAAATACTCCACAGTTAGTTATTAACCCCTAGAACATTTGAGAAGTAACGAGTAAAGGTGAGAACAAAACAAGATATTGGCAGAATAGAATGAGTTTTATTCTGTTTAGCAGTTTATCCACATTTATAGACAGAATAGTCATCAATGTATGATCTTAGCACAGAAGCGTATCAGTTCACTGCTGTCTGACTGCTGTCTTACAACTCATAATCAGCTGAAATCTCCTCTCTCCTAAGTGAACATCTTTGACTGTTGCGAAATGAAGATAGGCTCAAATTTCAATCAGCAGTTTCTTTCTAACCTCTCATCTACAAGCTTCAAATGAAGAAACTGGTTAACCAAGTTATTAAACTGTGTTCCTCTATCAGTCTGATTGTCAAGCTGGTGTAGATATGACAGATAAACGTTTAGTTTTCACCTCACCATCAAACATTTTCAGTCCGACCTTCCATACACTTTCACTCACTCACTGACTCACTCACTCACTTACTGCAACTCACTCACTCTGCAACTGACTCCACTTGACAAATATCATCAACAAAGCTGGAACTAGGTTGGTATTTAAACCTACAAACTCACTCAGAGATAAACTTTGTCGACTAGCTTAAGGATCCGATAGAACCAATTAAGCAAATAGTGTAATCTATAAATTCCATATAATGACTGTGAAATAGGTCAAGTGTATAGGTGAAACAAGTCGATGGGGATCAGTTAGATTAGCGGAAAACAGGAATTCAGGTGAATATAGAATGAAAGACCCGAATAAGATCACATTATCTAGGAAAATACTCAGCTATTGCATTGCATGCATTATTACACACACACACACACACACACACACACACACACACACACACACACACACACACACACACACACACACACACCACACAATAGGGTGGGTGGGATAAAACCACTGTAATTAAGAAGTTCAATGCAGTCAGAATGGAGAAGGAGATTGACTTCTGGATCCCCTGTCCATCGAATCAATCAACACCCAACAGATGTAATAGGAATGATGTCACACCCATATCAGAGATATGGAACATTTTACTACTAATAGAATAGGCAATACTGTATCATCAATAGCTCTACACTAACACATGGCATTTTCATAAACTTAAAATTACATACCAATCTAGTAGTGAGAGTTGTTCAATGAAAGGTGTTGTATCAATCTCAAAGTATCAAGAAGGTGATAATTGATCAGGTGGTAATTAAGACAGTGTTAACTAAAGCATAGGAGATTAATTATCGTAGAATGATTTTGCGAACAGGTTCTTACATAATTGATATTTTATATAGTGATAACTAAAGCGCGAAAATGAACTGTTACGTAAAATGGTAAATTGTTGACGGTAATTAGAGACAGTAGGGGGAGAGGAGGATGGCTAAATCCATAATAATAATAATAATAATAATAATAATAATAATAATAATAATAATAATAGAGCTGTTAAAATATTACTTATAGTCAATTGTGTGGTGAATGAAATGAAGGATGTTGTTGTGATAAATAAGCTATACAGATGGCCAAGGCAAAGAATGAGGCTGTACGAATCTCTTCTGAACGCACAGACTTGGCTTGTTTAGGTGGATTCCTATGGCTTCTGCTGCGTGTAAAAGACGAACTCGTAGAGGATGGGTGAGGTTAGAAGCAATGTGATAAATAACTTTAAAGGCATTATGAATGTTAACTCGGTGGCCGGTGTCAATGAGATGAGAGAGTATTGAGTTTCGTGTCAGTCTGGTTTCCCCCTTACTTAGCCATGAAGGATGATGCTCGGTGATTCGACGACGGACTCGCCAAACTGTACGTCCAATGTAACTAGCTCCACAGGAGCAGTTGAACTGGTAAATGCACATGGAAGAAAAGGAGTCAGGTAGTCTGTCTTTAGTTCGTGTGATCATCATCGACCGGCTGTAGAAAACACAACATAACTTGGTGGCGTCAACAATCTACCATTCTACGTAACAGTTCATTTTTGCTCTTTAGTTATCATTATATAAAATATCCCAAGTAATCCACAATGGGAAGCTCAGTGATGCCTTTGAAGTGAGGACAGGAGTGAAACAAGGTTGCCTACTATCCCCCATGATATTCCTTATTGTGGTGGACTGGATCATGCAGCAAACAGTAGGCAGCGAGAAGAGGGGGATACACTGGACGACGGAAAAGAACCTAGAAGACTTGGATTTCGCCGATGACTTATGCCTAATGTCACACAAACTTGAAGATCTGCAGGCAAAAACTAACAAGTTGATAGAAGAGGCAGCGAAGACGGGACTTCAGGTGAATATAGAGAAGACAGAAGTGATGAAGATACTGCACCACCACCATCAACAACAACAACAAACTCCAATCACCGTCAACGGGAGAAACTTGAAGGAAGTAACCTCCTTCACTTATCTAGGAAGCACTGTTTCAACTACAGGCGGGACGGACGAGGACGTCAAAGTCAGAATCGGAAAAGCAAGACAGGCCTTCATTAGCCTGAAACCAGTGTGGAGATCTTCTGCACTCAGCATGCGGAACAAGATACGGATTTTCAACACCAACGTCAAGTCAGTGCTCTTGTATGGCTCAGAGACTTGGCGCGTCACGAAAGGCATTTCCAATAAACTACAGACATTCATCAACAACTGCTTGCGCTCGCTGCTGAAGATCAGATGGCCAGAAAAAATAAGCAACAAGGAACTCTGGGAACGAACCAACCAAGAAGCTATCGCTGAACAAATATGCAGGAAGAAGTGGAGATGGATTGGCCATGCACTGAGAAGGCCGACTGAGGACATCACGCGTCAGGCCCTCGAGTGGAATCCCCATGGGAAGCGACGAGTTGGACGTCCGAGGGTGACATGGAGGAGGTCATGCGAGGAGGAAATGAGAGCTTCTGGGCTGTCGTGGAACCAGGTTCAAAAGATCTCGGAGAACAGAGGTCACTGGAGGCGTGCTACCGAAGCCCTATGTTCCACTAGGAACCCAAGGGACTAATAATAATAATAATAATATAAAATATCAATTATGTAAGAACCTGTTCACAAAATCATTCTACTATAATTATTCTCCTATGCTTTATTTAACACTGTCTTAATTACCACCTGATCAATTATCACCTTCTTGATACTTTGAGATTGATACAACACCTTTCATTGAACAACTCTCACTACTAGATTGGTATGTAATTTTAAGTTTATGAAAATGCCATGTGTTAGTGTAGAGCTATTGATGATACAGTATTGCCTATTCTATTAGTAGTAAAATGTTCCATATCTCTGATATGGGTGTGATATCATTCCTATTACATCTGTTGGGTGTTGATTGATTCGATGGACAGGGGATCCAGAAGTCAATCTCCTTCTCCATTCTGACTGCATTGAACTTCTTAATTACAGTGGTTTTATCCCACCCACCCTATTGTGTGGTGTGTGTGTGTGTGTGTGTGTGTGTGTGTGTGTGTGTGTGTGTAATAATGCATGCAATGCAATAGCTGAGTATTTTCCTAGATAATGTGATCTTATTCGGGTCTTTCATTCTATATTCACCTGAATTCCTGTTTTCCGCTAATCTAACTGATCCCCATCGACTTGTTTCACCTATACACTTGACGTCTAACAGGTATCTTCACTTCAAGTCATCTCATCCAATGTCAGCCAGTCAGTCAGTCAGTGAAGGAAGGTCTAGTCTAATGTCTAAATGATAGAGCTGGCAAACTGATTAGTCACTGCAAGGATTTAAACAAGGAAGTGAAGCACACAAAATATGCACTAATAGTTAATAATTATCCTGTATTCTTCATTAAGAAATTCGTAGAATCACACAAGAAACGAAATAATAAGAATAAGACGAGTGAGAAGGAGTTGACAATCTGCATTGTGTTACCCTATATGGAAGGTACATCAAAAACTTTATGTAGGATACTCAGCATTCCTGGAATTAGGGGGGCATTTAGACATAGAAACTGATTCAGAGATGAGCTTTGTCGACTGACTTAAGGATGTGATGGAACCAATTGAACAGAATAATCTAATTTATGAAATTGGATGTATTGACTGTGAATGAGGTAAAGTTATATGTGAAACTAGTCGTTTAGGATTAGTTCGATTGGGATTTTAACTAAATAAAGAAGTAAGATATTGGTTGATGAGATGATATTAGGCGTAAAGTTATGCTTGATGTTCACAGTCTTCATGTTTTGAGACAAAACATATGAAGCAAACAGAAGGATCAGCAATATCCCCCAATCGTAGCAGATATATTTATGGATAGTTGGGAAAACGTGGCTTTACAAACGTATAATCCTGCACCTAAGATATGATTTCGATATATGGATGACACATTCACTAGTGTGTTGAAATGGGAACATATCGACAATTTCCTGATATATAACACATAAACTGAATCATAGGCGCAATACAATTCAATTATGAGGAGGTAGAAAAGGAACGAAGAGAATTGCTTATCTTGGAATGCAGGATAAAGCGAAGGAGAGACGTCAGTGGTTCGGATACAACCATGTACAGAAAACCAACACCTTCCACCAACAGGTATCTCGACTTCAGGTCACCTCATCCAATGTCAGTCAGTCAGTCAGTCAGTCAGTCGGTCAGTGAAGGCAGGTCTAGTCAAATGTCTGAATGACAGAGCTACAAATCTCATTAGCGTTCTAGTTAATAACTATCCTGTATTGTTCACTGAGAAGTTCGTAGAATCACACAAGAAACGAAATGATAAGAATAAGACGAGTGAGAAGGAGTTGACAATCTCCATTGTGTTACCCTATATGGAAGGTACATCAAAAACTTTATGTAGGATACTCAGCATACCTGGAATTAGTTATGGTGGCATTGTAAAACTTGAAAACTCATTCGGAGATAAACTTTGTCGGTTAGTTTAAGGATTCGATGGAACCACTTCAGTAAAACAATCTAATCTATCCAATTCTATGTAATAAATGTGGGTGAGGTGTTAGTACATAAGAATTTAGCTAAATATAGAATGAAAGACCCGCCTATCACCATGCAACAATTAACAATATAATATAGTGGATGAGATGAAATCACTGTACTCAAGTCCAATATAGTTAGGCAGTGTCCATCGAATCAGCTAACACCCAGCACTTGTAATAGGAATGATGTCATATCCATATCAGAGATATGGAAGATTTTACTACCAATGGAAACAAACAATATGAGTTGGATGATGGGACTATAAAAAGGAAATATCGAGAGTTGTATGTGTGTGTGTGTGTGTGTGTGTGTGTGTGTGATCATACATTGAGGTATGATTATGAGTAATGATAATTTATACTGGTAACGTGGTTATCAAGTGAATAAGGTAATACTGTATCAGTCAGTGTGTTCTATATCAATTAAATAAACAAATTTATTGAGTAATAAAGCTTACTCCATCATTGCTGCATCCAACTGGTAGAGAACACCTTTCAAAGTATCTCTATGTGTTGTTAATGGTGGCCAATGACGATAGGCAGTGAATATTGCAACAGTTGCGTCTATTTCATCATCACATACAGCTGGCTATAAGTGATTAAAAATTTATATCATAAATAAATAGTAAACTATGAGTATTGTTTATATAAAGCTGAATTTTAAATGAAAAGTATAGTTAATCTTTCGACAATTCAAATGCAAGCCCTGATAAACTTTCCGTAATCCTCTCTGATCCCACTAAGTTTAGTAAACCCGAAGGTGAGCCCAATAAGACACATATAATTGAAACACAACTCACAAATGTCTTAAAAAGCATGAGGGATAAATCAATAATTGATCCTGATTTATATGAACGTATCCGACCGGTTGGCTCTATAATCCCACGTCTATATGGACTACCGAAGATACATAAAGCGGGATTACCTCTTCGTCCGATCCTCGATATGGCTGGTTCTCCCTATCACCGAACTGCTCAATGGTTAGCTGAAATTCTGGAACCTGTTAGAAGGCAAGTATCGAGTTTTTCTATCCGTGATACATTTCAGTTTGTTGAGGGTATTAAGGATTTTAATGCTCTAAACAAGATGATGTTTTCATTAGACGTCACTTCATTGTTCACGAGTGTGCCACTCACCGAAACTGTCTGTTATGTATGTGACTATATTGATGCACATAATTTAGACGTAGGACTACCAACGAGCTGCTTGAAAGAGCTTTTGTTGAGGTGCACATTTAATGTCCAATTCAGTTTCAATAATGAAATCTATAGACAGAAAGATGGAATTGCGATGGGGTCACCATTGGGACCACTGCTAGCAGATTTCTTCATGTCGAAACTGGAAAATTCACAACTTCGTCAAACTATTGATAGCTTTGACTTTTATAGAAGATATATGGACGACACGTTTGTTATTTGCGACAAAAATGTAGACCTCGACGATGTGCTTCGTTCATTCAATGAATGTCATCAAGCCCTCAAGTTTACTATAGAGAAGGAATCAGAATCAACTATTCCTTTTCTTGATGTGCTTCTCACCCGACGTCAGAATGGATACCTTAAAAGATCCATCTACAGAAAACCAACGTGGAACGGACAACTAACTAATTTTTATAGTTGGGTGCCCATCAACAGAAAAAGAAATCTTATTCACTCTCTTTGCTATCGAATAAGAAGTATCTGTAGTGACGATTGTATCGAGAAGAGCTATCTTTTTAAAAAGCATACTTGTCGAAAACGGTTACCCTAGCCGTTTTATTGATAAAAATATGCGGGAAAGAAACACTAAACCAGTCATCCACTCGGTCTCAAAGAAAAGATTGTTTATGAGCCTAGAGTTTAAAGGAGACCTAGCATCGGATGTACTGAAGAATCGTCTTACCAGATCAATCAATAGGACTTTCTTCGCAGCAAGACTCCAGTTGACTTTTACCAGCCGCAACCTATTCTCCACCTGCGTCAAAGACAAGCTTCCTCGTTTGGCCGCCTCTATGTGCATCTACCAGTTCACCTGCTCTTGTGGAGCAAGGTACATCGGCCGTAGCCAGAGAATGCTTTCTACACGTATACGAGAACATGTTCCTGCTTGGTTTTATAAAGGTGAAAGAAAGTCTGTTAGAAGTTCGATTCTAGAACATTTGATTGACTTAGATCACAATTGACTTTGAAATTATTTATCAAATTCGCCCAAACCTCCCACGTTCTCTTCGTTTTCAACTCCTTAAAACAGCGGAGGCTTTAGCTATTCATGAACTAAGACCTGATCTGTGTGTACAAAAGAAGTATGTGCAGTCACTGTCTTTATCATGGCCATAACATTTTCCCACCCCATTAGCTCCCCCCCCCACTTTGTTAATTTAACCTTTGTATCCTTCCTTTATCACTATTATTGTTATTATAATCGCCTTCACTTCAACTAGTTTCCGGTGTTGTTTCACTTAATTGTCTTAATCCTTTTAGAAAACATTGACTTCATCTTGTCCAATTTGTCTAATGCCATTACATAATACTTAATTGATTTACCATTTTCAATAATTTTTTCACCCCCTTCTGAGTTATATACTCTCTATGTACCATTCCATATATTACATAATCTATTTGTTATCATTCGCACTTCAATTGTTATTATAATCATAAATGCCTGTCTCATCACCCGCTCTATTATTATTGTCATCACCATATAGTGTTTAGTTTTCCTCACAGGATATAATTTTTTCCAAATATCATATATATACGAACGTACAGCTTGAAAATAAATTCGTTGAAAAGAGTCTCTTCGCCGAATATCTTGTTCTTAGTTTAAAATTCTTAAATTTTGGTAGAAAGAATCTTTCAAGTTGTTATTCATCGAAGACTGACATCAGTTGGAGGAACAAAGGAAACCTGGGAGCACTGGACAGCTGTTTCGTCCTAGTATGGGACTCCTCAGCAGTGCGCATCTTTGTATAACTGAAATGACTGTATGATGATTAATAATAAACATACAGCACGATACTTGAATCAAATACGAGTATCGACTGTTCTCCTTCACACTTGATAATACTTTAATGAACAGTGAAAATTAGAAGAGAAAGATCAACTTGTGACTGTGACAAAAAACAAGCAAGCAAACAAACAAACATCATTTATGCGTAGTTTTTTTTTTCTCTCTGAAAATAAAGCCATTAGGTCAAATCTTAGATGTTTATTTTGATTGGTTAGCTGAAGGACAAAATTGTCCAATCAGGTTTTTCCTATCCATATATACATTAACATGAAATAGAGATCGAAATATAAAATTTAATTCTGGCAAATGAATGAACCTTCAATACTTTAACACTGTTTCCATATTATATAAGCCTCTTTCACCTATCTCAGCAACACTGTTTCAACTATAGGCGGCACAAACGAGGACGTCAAAGCCAGGCGTTTATTAACCTGAAACCAGTATGGTGATCCTCTGCAATCAGCATAAAGCATGAACAACATTCGAATTTTCAACACCAATATAAAGTCAGTGCTTCTATATGGTTGAGAGAGTTGGTGCATTATGAAAAGCATTTCTAACAAACTACAGATATTCACTAACAACTGTTGCTTACGGTGGCTCGTTACTGAAACTCAGATGGATTGCCAGAAAGAATAAGTAACAAGGAACTCTGACCTGGCAAGGAACCAACCAAGAACCTATCAACCAACAAATATGCACTGGAAGGAAGTGGAGATGGATTGTGCATACACTGAGAAAGTCGATTGGGGACATCACGCGCTAGGCCAGACCGTCGAGTGGAACCCAGATGGGAAACGACGAGTTGGGTGTCCAGGGCGAGGGTGACATCGAGGAGATCGTGCGAGGAAGAAACGAGGGCTTCTGGGCTGTTGTGGAACCAGGTTCAAAAGTTTGCAGAGAACAGTGGAATGGAGACGTGCTACTGAAGCCCTATGTTCTATTAGGAACCCAAGGGACAAATAATAATACTGTTAAAACTTGATCAGCTAACTGTGACATATAATTGAATATCAGTTCATCAACTATCATAGGATGTTTCGTGCTATACAGATCTCTTCAGTATCGAAGTGACTGATCTTCTGTAGATAGAAGACTGAGCATTTTTAACGAATGAAATCATGATATACATTAGAAGATGGTAGTTGATTGCAGGCGATCGACAAGAAGCCATTCCTTTACTCGGTTTCGTGCTTGTTGGCATTGGATAGCAAGGTATATCTCCAACCTTGGCCTTAGATTCGAACCCATATCACCCGGTGTTGCAGTCACCAACATTACCACTAAGCTATTCAGGCCCCAACTGACCTCTTGTTCGACTGGATTACATACATTGATTGGTTACTGATTGAATTTCATCGACCATATAGAAATCTGGCCACCCAGGTAAAGAGGGGATATCGGTTCACTTGAGGTTGCAGAGATACGCCTTGCTGACGTGTGCCAACAAGTACAAAACCTATGTCAAGTGGTGCCTCCTTCAACCCACTAACATCCACCAAAATGTACGGAGATGATGAACCTCCGAGCATCATGATCATACCGCCAAATATGATCGACAGAATTCTATCAGCGGGACAAGAAGAACAAGTGATTGGAGACTCTACGGGATATGGCTCAGAACCGATGTGAGTGGTGCAGATGTATCCCCACACACATTATCCTCATCTTAACTACACTACACCGAATCTCATCATTTTGTCACTCCTCTTTCCTTTCTTCTCATGCTTTATATTTCTTGAGACTGTATTCTCTTACCTTCATCCTTCACCTCACTACCTTTCTACTTGATGTAGTGATAGGAAGTGTGGCAATTCGGACCGTTACGCAGTAATGCCTGGTCCTATGTTGATAATGATTGATTGATCAGTACTCAGAACTAGTCAACATGAAACTGGTTACTTTCCGGTGACTAATCAATCAATGTAGAAGACAATTACAATGTGAAGATAGTTTTCATCACAAAATTAGCATCTCGTACACCTTTTTCTTGTTTCATTTTGACAAACATAAAGACTAGGCATACTATCTAGTTTATACATATCAAGCTAAGATGGTGTTGCAATGAAAAAAAGCTCCCTATTATTATTTGTCCTTTGGGTTCCTAGTGTAACATACAGCTTCGGGAGCACATCACCATTTCACTCTCTTCTCTACAGTCTTTCTAACCTGGCTCCACGACTGCCCATAAGCTTTCATTTCTTCCTCACATGATCTCCTCCATGTCACCTTTGGACCCCCAAATAATTCGTCGTTTCCCACTTGACTTCAACTCGAGGGCCTGGCCTAACGCTTGATACCCCCAAACTGTCTTCTCAGTGTGCCCAATCCATCTCCCTTTTTATTTTCTGCATCTTTGTTGGGCAATAAGTTCTTGCCTCGTTGGTTCATTGCCAGCTACAGTTCCTCCTTGCTTATTCTTTCTGCTCATCAATCCGGTCTCCATCTTCAGTATCGAGTGAGCGTAGGCGGCAGATGTTCATATATGATATCTGTTGGAAATACTTTTCGTAACCCGCCGAGTCTCTCAACCATCATGTAGAAGCACTAAATTGACTGACATTAGTAGTGTTGAAAATGCGCACCTTGTTCACGCTTTATGCTGAGTGCAGTGCAGTAGATCTCAATACTGATTTTGCGGTTTCGGCTTTAACATCCTCATCTGTGCCTGTGCCATCACCTGTAGTTGAAACGATGCTGCCTTGGTAGGCAGGTAGGTAGTTAGGTGAAAGAAACTTCGTTTAGATTTCTCCAGTTCATTGTGATTGGTGCTTGTTTTTGCTGTTGTTGTTGGTTGGGTACCTTCATCACCTCTGTCTTCTCTACGTCCACCTGAAGGAAGTCCCGTCTTCGATGCCTCTTCTGTCGACTTGTGAGTTTTCACCTGTACATCTTCAAGTTTGTGCGACATTAGACAATAGACATAAATCATCATCGGTGAAATCCAAATCTTTTAGAGTCTTTTCATCGGTCAAACAGCGTATCCCCATCTTGTCACTCCTCACAGTTGTCGGTTGCATGATCTAGTCGAGTCAAGCCGACCACAATCAGGAAGATGATCGGGAATAGTAGGCGGCAATCTTGTCTTACTCGTGTCTTCACTTCACTTGAAAGGCATCATTGAGCTTCCATTGTAAATCACTTGAAATGTAGCATCATATAGTGTATAGCTGCTGTTGAATGAGGTTGATCAACGTTTGTGTCACTAAAGCCGTCGTGCTAGAGCAGCTGCCAAATTACTTCTCGGTCGACGCTATTGAAGACCTTTTCAAAGTTGATGAAATTGAGGTGAAGAGTTGATTGACATTCTTATACTCTGTTCTATGATGATGCGTAGCGTTATTTCTTCTTCGTAACCAAACCCCAGTCAATCTTACTTGTTAACCAATCAGCTGTCTCCTAGTTTAAGACACAGAGATATAGTTCGAAAGTCAATGGCCCAGTATAAAAACAGATACGAATTTCATGTATTCGATATAATACTCATTGAAACCTAGTTTTAGCTACTACATATACTCATAGCTCCCCCCCCCCTCTTGCAAATCACCACATTGATAACTTAGAAATTGAGTTTTCCAGTTTGAAGTTCATACGAATTTTATTTTCAACAGAGTATTTCATGACGGATTGACAATAGTTGAAGAATCATTCAAAGTCTGAGAGAACTCGATAGCTGTTTCATCCCAGTATAAAACTCTTCTATAGTACAGATACACGATTCCACACTGCCAGGGACTTTCCGAGTTCATGGCGAACATATTAATCATTCAGCTCTTGAGTTATGAGAGTTGAATGGTTCATTTGTCTACTTCTGAGCATTCATGTGTGATATAGCCGAACTATTCACTAAGGTCCTGGGTTCGATCCCAGGCGGATGAGAGTCGTGTATGGGTACTACTGAGGAATTCTATACTGGAACGAAACAGCTAGCCAGGGCTTCCAGACTGAATATTGTTTTAGTCCCAGATGAATTTATTTTCCTGTTGCGTGAACTAAGCAATCTTTTCATTTATCCTTTCATTAGAAATTGTAAACGTGGTCAGATCATATATAATATCAAGGTAGTATTCATCATGGGTTGACATCAACTGTTTCATGCTTGTTGGCACTCGTCAGCAAGGCATGTCTACAATCTCTATGGAACTGATGTCCCGCATGAGATTCGAACTTCAGCGATTTTACCACTGAACTATTCGGGCTGCGATTAACCTCCTCCTCTAGGACTAGGTTACATGTATTGATTAGTTACGGGAGTGCAACCAGTTTCATGTTGTCTACAACACTGAGTGATGAGGGGTTCGAGTCTCAGGGAGGACATCAGTCCCGTCAAGATAGCAGATACGCCTTGTTTATGAAAGCCAACAAGCAGGAAACGTATATTTAGGGCTTCCTGTTGATTCCCTCCAACTAACTAACACCGACTAATGTGCACCGCGATGTTGGACCTCTTAGCTTGGTGGCCACATTGCAAAGATGATTGTTACGATTCGGTCTACACTCAGTACTGATGCCTAAATTACTAATTTATTAAAAGAAATAATATAGTAAAAAGTATAGTAAAATATTTTGTGATTGGATTACTTCTTATTCGAACTTACCAGTACAGTAAACTTCCCAGATAGTAGTTCTCGTCGAACTCCGTCTTCTAAAGGGTCGATTGAATCTACATTTTCTGTATAGCGCATACGCTGAATTATTGGGGGGGGGGGGGAAACATATATATATACAGCACGTTAAGTTATTAAACTGTTTTTGCTCTTTCTTCAAATAAAATACACTGACATACACTGAGAAGGCCGACTGGGGACATCACACGCCAGGCCATGCCGTCAAGTGGAACCGAAATAGGAGACGATGAGTTAGTTGGGCGTCCAACGGTGACATGGAGGAGATCGTATGAGAAAGAAACGAAAGCTTATGGGCAGTTGTGGAGCCAGATTAAAAAGACTTCAGAGAAGACAGTGAAATAGTGACGTGTTACTGAAGCCCTATGTTCCACTAGGAACCTAATGGACAAATAATAATAATAACAATAATACCATAGATTACCCTTAAAGGCTTGTATACTTCAGTCAATATCTGGTAAAACATGCTATTCGGTTACTTTTTAGTCAAACACTTTAAGCATCTACACTTGAGAAGACTTTGAAGTCTTTAGTTCAGTAAGGGACTTGATATCATTGTGAAAGAGTCCAAGTTGTCACATCATACATCAGTACATCAAGATATAAGGTAATAAGATGGTAAAACAGAAAAACAATGAAGGGTAAGAAAGTAGGCGATCAAAATAAAACGTTTTGGTTTACTTGTTGGCCAGCAATGGAATCCAAGATAGATCATCATCATCATCATTATCAACATAGGACCAGGCATTACTACGTAACGATCCAACTTGCCACACTTCATATCAGCACATCAAGTAAAAAGGTAGTGAGGTGAAGGATGAATGCAGTCAAAAGAAATATAAAGTACGAGAAGAAAGGAAAGAGGAGTGACAAAATGGTGAGATTCGGTATAGCGTTGTTAACATGAGGATAATGTGTGTATACATCTGCGCCCACTAACATAGGTTCTGAGCGATATCACCTAGAGTCTCCAACCATTGGTTCCTCTTGTCCCGTGGACCCCAACCACCTAGTCTGCATCGTCCTACATGGCTTAAACCAACAGTCAGAGACTTCATACATTGGTGCCATGTTTTAGTCTCGCCACCTTCGGCCTTTTGTCAGCCTGGACCCACCTCAGCCAACATTGTGTGACGAGGCAATCGGTGACTAGGCATACGCAGTACGTGTCCCAACCATCTCAGTCGATGAAGGTTCACAGCCTCGTCAACTGATTTACCTCTTCTCCCCAAAATTCTACACCTAACTTCTGCATTACTCACTTGCTGTGGTGACACCACGGAATACGTCCTATACTACGAAGGCAACGGTGGTCAAACACCTGAAGCCTTTTTGTATCCTCCACTTTCAATGGCCATGTTTCACAGGCATAGAGTAGAACAGAGCGGACTGCTGTGCAGTACATGCGAATATCACGGCGGCGCCATAGGTGGCGTAAATTGGCAAAAGCCAATCGAGCCTTTTGTATCCGTGCAGAAATCTCATCGGCAACTAACCCACCGGGGTTAGAGTTTATCAGCTGCATGTACTTTCACCCTAATAAGAAGTGGTGTTGTCCACAACTGAGACTCGAATCAACTATGGATCGCTTCAAAAGCTGAAAAGCGTTATCCACTAGGCCACTGAGTCATGATGTTCTTGATTCATGTCAGGTTTCGCAGGACAGATTATAACACACAAATACGTTTTTATGTGGAGGTTTGTGAATACTGATCAATTGATTTTAAGTTGGAATTCATCACAGACTGACATTAGTTGGAGGAACATTGAAAACCTGGGAGTAGTTGGTAGCTGCTTCGTCCTAGTATGAAACTCCTCGTGAGTGCAAACCCATGAACCCCGTCTGGAATCGAAATCAGGACCTTCAGGTCCCATGGCCAACACGTTACTATTGGGCAACGAACCTCCAAATAGAAATAATCTAGTGCTCATTGGCGACTAGCTTCAAGAGGTGATTCTGTAACTTTCAATGAGAAGTCGTGACCAATCAAGTTAACCAAGTGAAACATGAAGACAGTTACTCAATGACAGCAGTGGATGTAAGTCACGCTAAACCATGAACTGAGAGAAGTAGGAAATGTGGACAACTGAATTCTCCTGACCGGTTGATACTCAGTGGTGACGTGCTGCCTACGGAACATGAAGGTCGTGGGTGCACACTGCTGAGGTGTCCCGTACTAGGACGAAACAGCTAGCTATCCAGCGCTTTTAGGTTTCCAATGTTCCTCCAATTAATGTCAGTCTATGTTATTGCATTAGCTATTTTTGACAAGCTACTGAAATAGAGAGTTGAAGCTGTACCCCATTAGTTAGGGCGGCTGACTTGTAATCAGTGGGTTACAGGTTCGAATACCATCCCTCCACCTACCGAAGTTTAGACAGAAGCCAAGTAGTAGCATTAGCCGTCACACAACAGATGTTTATCCCATTGTCTACTACTGCACAAATATGCACATGGGGTTGCTGAGTGGATTTCGACTTTCTGACTTCGATTCCCCATCATAATATCTTATCCCGAACCTTTGTTTAGTTATCTCGAAATATAATGCATCAGTTGGATTCATAATACACTCAGCATTTGCACTGGTCATTGCTGAAAGGTGTAACAAGGAGACTATATATAATAATTGGAGAAAATTTTGCTACTTCACCAAAATTTTATTATGAGAATTTATTCGATCTTTTATCCATATGATTGATGACAAGTGTGTGATGAGTTGGTAAATATACAGTTAATGAAACCAACTATGAAGGAGATCAAGACGTCGAAAATGGTGTTGATTCCAGATATATTTGTGTCACTGTCACCAAGAGTCCTCGACCACTGATTTCTTTCATCTCGAAGACTCTAATCACACAGTCTACATCTCTCCCCACTCGACTTAAGTCAACAGTCAGAAACTTGATTGACTCGTATCACAACCAAGTGTAAGCAAAATATTTTTCATCAAAAGAACTTTTCTTATCAAATTGAACAAGTGTTCTATAATATTTGAACATGAATAAGGTCAAGACAAGTTAGTGATCAATTTATTCTTACTCAAGAATTATCATGAAGTAAATGTGTCAAGTTTAAATACTGTTGAGAATTAGGTCAACTGGTCAGTAATAAACGTATAGAATAGACAGAACAATATGATACCATCTTACTCACTTCATCAGCTGCTTACAACAGATGAGTTGATAATAACAACAACAACAAGATTGTTGTGAACTTTACCATTAATAATGACGAATATAATAACGGATGACGTAATGGAGCATGAGTAGAGTTTGTATCATGGATTACTAGAATAGTGAGGAGTAATCGACTGCTTCTATTTGGACGTACGAATCCAGTTTTAGCCTTCTGATTGTGGTAACTTCAGAGAAACAGACGCATAACTTCTCTATTTCTGACAGCATTCGGACTCACTTGCTTTACCAATGTCTTACACATGAGCACTAAGAATTTGCAATTCCAACTTGATAACATCCTATCTCTTCAAGTAGCCTTGAACACTCCATATGATCATGTATTAGGCGATGAATTATGCAAGTGAAGAGATGAAATCCTACTCCAGAGATGTGTTAACGATGCATTCAATGGGTGCAACAACTTATACTATACATCTTATTTGCTCAAATGCTTCAAGCAATGCACACAAGAACATTGATTTTACAATGGGTCATGAATACGATGCTAGATTCAACTTTCAAGGTATTAACATCCAATGTAGAACAGATAATAAGCTTAAAAGATCTGATCAAGGGAAATATAGATGGAATGGTACCCCCACTGGATTTGAACAGATTCCGCCCAGTCAGCTATAGACGAGTGTGATAATATAGAACTTGTTCAAGTTGTTATTCATCATTGATTTACACCAGTCGAAGGAACATTGGAAGCCTGGGAGCACTGGACAACAGCTGTTTCGTCCTAGTATGGGAAGCCTTGCCAGTGTGCACTTATGACCCTGCCCACTCCACCAGGGATCCAACTCAGGACCTTCAGGTTCCGCAGCTGGCACGTTACCATTGAGCCACCTGATCGGTATACAGTGGTCCATATTTCCAACTTCTGTCAGTTTCCGACATAGCGTAACCATCACTCCATCTCATAGATGCGTATTTGTCCTCATGGTCACCAGGTTTGCCCAACCGGTCACAACTCACTATAACTTGAAGAATCATCTGTCGTAGCTAATCGCCAATGAGGACTAGATCAATGGAATTTGGTAATTTTTCAAGTTATTATTCATCATGAACTGACATCCCTGGCGGAGTTATTAGTGTATACTGTTGAGGAGTTCTATATGCTAGGACGGAACAGCTAGTTGTCCAGTGCTCCCAGGTTTAAAATGTCCCCTAACCTGATGTTAGTCCATGATGAATATCACCAAATCCCTAATTTAAATAAAGAAATTTATGAATAGATATTTGCAGAGATTTATAAATAAATATGATAGAACTGAATACAACAGTTTGAAGAAAGTTTTAGTTAACACAGTCAGTTTTTGTTTAGCTGAAGTTTAAAGGTAATGATATTGCAGCAGAAACAGTGAATAGAAGGCTGAATAATGTAATGGTCATCATCATTATCAACATAGGACCAGGCATTACTGCATAACGGTCCCACTTGCCACACCTCATATCAGCACATCAAGTAAAAAGGTAGTGAGGTGAAGGATGAAGATAAGTGAATGCAGTCAGAAGAAATATAAAGCATGAGAAGAAAGGAAAGAGGAGTGACAAAATAGTGAGATTCGGTATAGCGTTGTTAACATGAGGATAATGTGTGTATACATCTGCGCCACATGTGTAAGAAACAGTGGGAAGGTTTGGAAAGTTCATAAACTGAAACTTCTACCAAACGTTCCTCGGTTGCTAGGTAACATTAGAAAAAAAATTGAATCATGGCTAATAGATGTTAGTAGGTTAGAGACTGAGAAACTACAATATCCCGACCGATAGTTGATACCTTGATGTGGTGGTCAGGCTCGCATATCACTATGACCCAACGAGCTATGCTGGTGCAGCGCTTATTTTCTCGAGGTCCTACTATACCAGAAAGGTTTGTTGGATAGTGGATGGACAAAAAGCAGTTACCATCACAGAGTAAAATGTTACTCTAAGATGGCAGTCTGAGGGTGAAGTCGTACTCCTATTATCTGGATGAGGTGTGATAGCAATAGTATTTCCCTTGGATGGCTAGCAGTGCCACGCTGATGCCACCTTTTCTATGAGAAGGGGTGGTTAGAAAAGGTCGGCCCCAAAAATAGCCTACTTCCATCTCTTCGCCACATACCGGTGTCTGCAACAGGGATTTATAATCGTATGCAAAACTAAAATCTCAAACTTATCAAAAGGCTGTGTGTGATAGGACTTAAGCATATGACCCTGGTGGTCTACGGCCCCGCAGTATCCTTTCTTTTTAGATACCTAAAGAAGAATATCGCGCAAAGCAAAGAAAAGCGTTTCGCAAATGAATCATTCTGAAAAAGTTAGTAGAAGAAAAGAGTGAAACTTGAATTCCTTGGAATAGAATTTTGTTAGTTACTCCGGAGATTAATTAACATCTTGCTACATACAATATTAGGTTATGAGATGAAGATTGAGAACTTACTATACTACCTAGTTTCCCAGATCGAAGTAAGTGAAACAGGATTCGAAGATATACTACTTAAAAGTTGAGTCTTTAGGCTGATGAGCTGTAGATTCCCTATATAACCATGCATAACCATTGGTATAACAAAACTACCAGTGAACTGATTTGATCTTTATTTCTCTACCTAAATAAAAATATTCCACGTTTAAAATGAATAATAATTACTGTAATCTAGCTACCATTTATAGGCTTACAAAAACAACTTTATTAAACTTTTCCATTGTAAGTTAGAACTCTGAACCACACTACTTATAGGATGTGAGATTCTTTATATAGAAATGATTAGGTGAAGCTTCAATTAAGATTTAAATGTTAGACAATGTTCCAGGGCCACAGTGTTCTCCATTACTCATGGTGAAATAACCAAGTCAGAATACAAATTGATGCAGTTCGGCAATTGATATTTAGAAATATGTCTACATAATGTAATGTGTAAAATGGAGAAAGGAAGTCTCAATATCTTTTTTTACTTCCGAATCAACCCTCAAACTTTGTTCGTATTACTGAGCTTTACAATAGAATCAAGGATTGTAATAGGTTCAACACGTTTTGTTTAAAAAAGGAATAGGATTTCTTACGTTTTGTTGTTTCATTCCATCAAAATCTATCCTTGTTAACTTTTCAGTTGAAAGTCTGTCTTATGGACATTTTTATTGTGTTTAACAAGCCAGAGATTGTACTGATTCAAAAGGCTGTATATCGAGAGGCACCTAAAAAGCACTCACAATATAGCCAATAACACTATGATGAGTTTGGAGTACAGAGGTGATAAAGTTAGTATCATAGATGACAGAAATAGTTCACGATAACAAAACCACATAGGATGTCGTACTAAAAGAGGTTTGAAGAAGTGGGTTTCGCTTTGCAAATTACCTGTTCTAACGAACTGAAATAGGTCCAGAAAAAGTAGGCAGTCTGTTAAATAAACCTATTGAAAATTTAGTCATATAACCGCGGAATCAGTTTTGCACACTTACTGTGCCGCCCAAATTGGATATAAGTGATGTCTGGAGACTCGATGGTATCTCAATTTGCTAAATGGACTGAATTCTCTGATAAGAGTAGGAGGCGGAAGAACAAATAACTTCTGGCAGGGGAATGTGAGCAGAGGTTAAGAAACCATGAAAGGCTATAAGCCTTGCATCTAAAGCTGAAGGTATATAAGTCATTTTAACTTTTTAACATATGAAAGAATGGAGGAACCCTGTTGTGTTCCAAAGACATGCTCATGACCTGAAACCTAGTTGAAATACTCCATCACCTTCCGACATCTTTCTTCATTATACAAGCGAAGTTTATGCCATCAACTTGATCTTATAAAGAAAGGAGGAGGAGGAAAGAGCTGTATATATACAAAGGTTTTCAATATTGTATTGAGAAATTATGAAGGATGCAAGCTAATGCTTAGAAGTGCGCACAAGGTAAGACATAGGAATATACGCATACCTGTGGATGGCAGCTTGAGGACAAAAAAGAGGGCGGTGGCTGATCTAAAAGGCCGGTAAGGGGAAGAAATCTAAAAAATTCTAGGCTTTTGGGTAGTGAAGTATCGACAGCAAATGCTCTCAAGACTGGCATTCATAAGCCAGGTGTCTGTACAAACAGCTTAGCAGTCTGCTTCACTCATGCTCGTAGTCTCGAGAATTTCCAAGTTAGGTGACTTAGCTGAGTGCTGGGAACCAGATGTAGTAGTGACCACATAAACATCGTTAACTGCGGGTGTGGATATCTTTCCACTCATCCTAGGCTATGAATTGATTAGGGGGGAAGGAGGGTTAGTAAGAATGGTCGTGCAATTCTGTATATGAACGAGAATCTGTGCGTACGCTGAGCTACTTATGAGAAGCATTGGAATCGCAAGTGTGTGACTGTTTGCTGCAAGAAAAGTAACGTTGTGAGAACGACCATAATTTACGGTATTATTTTACCGATGGTTTCGTGCTAAATTATATTGCAAATCAACAATAAATGCCCGATTGTAGGGGACCTTAGTGGTGAGAATGCATCATCATTGAATCAGACATATATTTTGGTAACAGCATACCATTGAATATTCTAGAATGTACACATTTAGAAAATAGTGTCCCACACATTATAGGCAGATACAGAAGTCAAGTTTCGGACCTAGTCTTCATACATCAATGTGCGGACGTGGTACACCTCAGATACTTCCCCGCACTGTTTATTAGTGATCACTTTGCAATTAGAACGCTGGACCAGACTCACAAGTCAGTTTCTCCTCAGTCAAATATTTGGCGCATTGATAGGTCAGGGATCAATGGACATGTTAATTCAAATGACTGGGTTTTTTTAATATAGGTGGCTTAGAAGAGGCTTGGAAAGGGCTTAAGAATATGTTTAGTGTGAAATTATCTTTTTCCATCTTCATATACCCCTTGAAGGAATTATCATAGACTATCTTGGGTTGACAGGGCAAACAGAGAAAACTTCTGTAGAACTTATTATCAATCACAGGCAGTTAAATATTTACACTAGGATGGGAATTTACCATCAATGAATATCACAAAGCACATGAGAGATCGTTAGTGGGTGATTATTTAAACGATTCTAAACAGTTGTTCTCACATATTACGAGAATAAGTAAAAGGAGTGGGGGAATCTCTGTTTTACTATCCTATTGTGAAGTGGAAAGTGTAGTGGAAACGGACCTAGCTAAAGTAGAAAGTTTATCTCTTACACCTGTGTTTTCTGCTGACAGTTTTGACGGAACTCTTCAAGCTGACACGGTTACTAACGCTTCATGAGCGCAACCAATCCAAACCACAGTCTTCCTGCTCAGCTTCAGTTATAAGGATAGTAGGCCAGTTGGCCTGTGTTAATCCTTGCAGAGGATATCTCTGTGAAGATCTAGTTCCTCCTTGAACATGTTGACAAAAAGTGCTGATACTACTTGCTGAAGTAAGGACTTTCAGTCGTTAATAACACGATGGGAGGAACGCAGATTCACGCCAAGTTGATTCGATCGCGGCTTTTGAATTCTATTGTGGCGCCCCCAGGAAATAGTCAGTCCTAGCAGGGGGGAAAAGACACGACATATCGGTAGCAAAATCATCTTTAAAAATACGAAATACCAGTATGAGATCACCCCGTTTCCTACGGTAAGACAGTGGGAATAGATTTAGCTGATCTAGTCGTTCCTCATAGGACAAATTCGAAAGGCCAGCCACAAGCTTAGTACCTACACCTTTTTAACACACTCGAGTGCGTCAGCATGTTTTAGGCATGGGCTGGCCGCCTGAATGCAGTACTCCAAGTGACGTCTAACGTGAACAGAGTAGAGTATTCTGAACATATCCTGATCAAAACTTTTGAAAGCTCTGCGGAGGGACCATAATATACGGAAGCCCTTTGCTGCAGCTGAATTACAGCTTGCCGAGATTTTCAAATCATGACTAATGATGACACCCAAGTCTTTTAGTTCAAAGACTGGGAGTATTGGTGTACTGGAAACAATTGCTATAACCAATGTGCATAATTACCCTTTTGTTACAGTTGATTTCCAGGCACCAACGTTTGGACCAACCTACTAGTTCATCGAAATCAGCTTGAAGTGTATACCTATCTGCATCACTGAGTATAGCTCTCCAAATCTCCACATCATCAGAGAAGAACAGTACCAAAGAGTTGAGCATTTTCGGCGATTCGTTGATATATAACAAGAAAAGTAGTGGACCTAGGATCGCTCCTTGAGGAACTCCACTCATCACAGGTTTCCACCCGAATAGTATCCCATTTACCCTTACTCTCTGCCCGCCATCGTACAGAAAGTCCCTAATCCAAGCTTGCAATGAAGCACCAAACCTGACAATTTCACATGCGACACTTTGTCGAATACCTCACTTAAGTCTATAAACACGACATCTATTGGCAGCTTGCAATCACGAGCTGCAACCCATTCCTCTAATGCGATAAGGAGCTTAGTTAGACAGGAGTGTCCAGTACGAAAACCGTGTTGTTGTAGTGCCAAAAGATTGGCTGACTCAACATGTTTAAGTACCTTATCACGAATTTTTTTCTAAAGTCTTAATAACCATGCTAGTTAAACTCACAGGGCGATAGTCAGACACCAAATGGCGAATACCGGTCTTAAAGACTGGGCTGATTATGGCATCTTTCCAGTCTCTAGGGAGGCGAGTCTGAGTTAAGGACAAGTAGAAAAGATCGGTGACTGGCTCAGCAATGACGTCTGCTAGCGAGGATAGAAGTCTGGGATACAACTCATCGGGACCGAAGGATTTTCCAGGTTTAAGGTTAATGAGCAACTAAAAAACTTTCCTTTGTTGTGAACACTGTATCCGTTAGTGGAACAGTGCTGACACCACTATTTAGCACTTCATCGTCATGATCTACAGAAAGGACTTCACTAAAGTAATCAGAAAGACATTCAGCTTTGGACAGATTAGATTCTGCCAGACTATCCGACTCCTCATCCATCACCAGAGAGGGGATTCCGCGTTTACTTCCAGTCCTCCTTCTGACGAATGCGAACAGTCTGCTGCTGCTAAGAAACTTAAAAGCTGGATAGCGACTGTCCAAAGTTCGAATATGCTACTCAACATGCTATTATCTGAGTTACGGTTTATTCTGGATTAGAAAAGTGTTGACTTCTGTGTTTAAAGGTGTGTTAGTCTGATTAGTATCGTGATTCAAATAGTGGACAAGACACATAATAATATATAAAAGCGTTTACTAACACAATCTACTGATAAAACAGCAATATATCCTTAAGGGGTTGGATGTTCTTATTTAGAAAATCTACTCCTACAGACAGTTGACTGGATTAAAGCTGAAGACAATAAATTCCCAGCAGATGTGGTCCTTAGTGACTTTAGTAAGGTTTTTGGTAGGTTGCCACACACACAGAGAGAGAACCAACGAAGAAGCTTCATAAATTCAGTATTGACAATGAGGTTTAAACATGAATTAAGGAATTAAAATGACTTGCTTATCAATTCAACTAAACTCTTCCCTACCTTTAGGATTGATCAGTTTGAAAGGATTTCAGAAAAAGATCCAGATGATGTAGTCATACCATCTTCTAGGAGACTATCGGCTATTCCATAGTGGTCACTGACTGGAACTCATTATTGGAACAAGTAGTAACAGATCTGTCGGTGAGTATACCCAATAGAAGTTCGGGTCTTTCTGGAAATAACTACCGCAAGAATTAATGTAAGCCAGTATTCTTCTACCATGAATTTGACGTCATAGATTATACGCACATCCGTTTAAGATCTGACTGAGTATTCTTAGTCCCCCAAGTGACATTTTTATTGAGATTAGTCGATGAAATACTTACGCGTGTTTAGCATTATGCACAGTTTAGGAGACAAGAAATTAGTAGAGCAGCAGAATAAGTCACCTAATTGTCAAGCTTATTAACCTACCAATGCTAAAGACACAATAAACATTTGACTAAAAAACATACAAACTATGACCTATCGGTCGTTATAACCTAGCTAGATTCGAACATCTTTTATGGTAGATAACAGAAACAAAATTAAAACTTCAAAGTACCTTATTCGCTTTGTATAATTCCACAGCACGTTCAACATCTCTTTTGCGAGCTCTGAGGTACAGATGAGCTGCCTTTTCAGCCTCATCTTGTTGAATGTTCGTTCCCCCAGGTAAACTTTTAACTTTTGTGATAAACGCTTGTATTTCCTAGCAATAATACATTGACCAGATCAAAGAAGACATACTGAGCTACTCAAATCTTCAGGGTTGGTCATAACAAACGAATGACGATGTGGTCTAACACTTGAAATAAAAATATCGGAGAATAAGTCCCGGTGTAAACTTAAAACTAGCGGCCTGAGCATGAACTCGCCCTTGACTGTACATTTGAAGAGCTATAATGCATCCAATGGCAATAGTAGGAGTAGAGGGAACTTGTAGCTTTTAAACTCTCACTTTTGGGTCTTAAGGCTCCACTATCCAATACTGATAGTGCGAACGTAGAAAAGTGATCGTTTTTTGATCTCTCGTGTCTAGTTCTTAGGGCTTGGTTCGAGTTGTTTGGTTCACTGCTGCAGTGGACGAGGAAATCCCCTCTGTTCTCTTGCTTTTGGCTTCGGTGGGGTGGATATTCTGCTGGTTAGTAATTAGCAATTTGCACAGCGATTGGAGACCTGCGGGTTGCTAGGACGATTAGGGGACTGTCGTGACTCTTATCTGTGTAGGTACTTGGATGAGAATAGTAAGGTGGTGGTAAAGAATAAAAAAATGAAACAAGGGAGAGAGAAGAAGGAATAAGAAAAGAAGAGGAGAAAAGATCAGAAAGGGGGAAAGAAGAGAAATAAAAGAAGCAAAAAAATTCATGGGGTTCACCCAAAAGGTAGAAGTAGATCGCGTAGGTCTATTTTCTAGGGAAGAATTAGTGAGAAATGTGGGGGTTTTAGGAAGAGAGATAGTGAGTGGTAGGTGGAAGTGAGGTGAGGGTGGACCAGCGGGGTTGGTGATCCACTGAGTACCATGCAAGGTGACACAACTGTCTAACCGTCTCTTGAATAAGTCCACTGAGGCTCGCTCCTATTTGTTCGATTAGTTTTCCACAATGGTTGCAGAAATCTTTACATCTTACCTGCTTATATCTTGGAGGTAGTATCTGGTTATCCGAAGGTTTTCTTTTGCAAATTAAAGGTTCATTTATTCGGGAGAGTAACAAAGCTGCTGATAGTATCACTTAAATCTTCTGAATCCCTGTTTCTATAAGCCTCTTCACGTAAGTATGGGGAGCTATTTAAAAAACAGCGAGAGATATAGGGCGATTGTGGAATGAGAAAAGAGTGGAGTAGAGTACTTAATGACAAATGAGAATCGCTGGTCATAACATACAGAAGGGATGGGTTTCATTGCCAACACCATGGACCGGTAATACAGGGTTGGTGAGCATACCTTCAATTCTTGCCGGCTAATTTTGCTGGTTTAGGAAGTGTCCTGGTGCGAACTTGACAAACGCGGGGACCAATCACTAGTTATTCATACTTGTTATCTACCCTCGAATACGAGACCAAGAAAGAACATAACAGCGTGGTCGAATAAAATAGTATATTTGCTAGGTCGTGCCAAAATAACTATGTGTTCCAGCTAGCTGGCTAGAGGGTCGGTTACCGCTGACGCAACGTAACACGGCAGCATGCCTTCAGCTTAGCGAGTCCAGTTAAACTATGATGGTCAGCATCAATGTTGAATCTTGTCGAACCCGAAGGTGTTGATTCTGGAGAAGTGTATGGGGGTATAGTGGTAGGCCATTTGCACTCATGTATTTATCGAGTAGTCGTTTGATGGAGCCAGCCGATGTTGCGTAGCTATTTCCTTCGACAGAGCGTTTCCTGGGGCATGCCGTGCGGAGGTCTGATCTTGACCAAAGAGAGAAGCGGATACTCTTGAAAAGTTACGGAGAAGGCGGACAAGGTCAGTTGCCGGACTAACTAATCGACTTCAGTTTTCGAAAGGAAACTAACCAATGATGGGCATGTTACTATCTATGTATTATGAGCTTAACTGCCAATGTGATAGCCTACCCAAACTGACTGCGCATTCTCAAGAAAGCTGTGGATAGAGTGAATATTCTTACCTTTTTATGTAATTTATACTTATTTCATTTTGCTCTGTATACATTTACACTGCCTCCGTCTGGCTGGTGCCATATGATGTAACGGAAAACTGACCTGAAAATCCCTCCCGATTACCCTATTTGATTGTATTGACAATTACTTTAATATTTTCACCCTCGTTATGGATGGTGTACCTTTGACCCTCGCCGGTGTAATGTTATTTGCTTGTTTAACTGTCTTATTTGACTTTACACTCGGTATTTGTCTTTGTATGTTTGAGACTTATTATGAGTGTTTCACTTTCCTATTATGTGACGCTGGACTGTTGATAAGGTGATGTTGTTTTACTGCGCACGACATTTTGTTTTGGTCCAACCTACGGTTGTGCTGTGATTTGACTGTTCGTCTTTTGACTGTCTACTGGAAACGTTTATTTGTCCATTTGATTCTGGTAGACAAAGTTTTGATCCCTCTTTTTGGGAATATTCTTATTGACTATCAGGTATTTAACAGTCGTATTTGTTTAGCCAGTTTTTACCGTGTAGTACGTATTTGCACCCGAGAACATTTTGGACTGTATAGTTACCCAACAGCACTGTTGAGGTATTTTCGTAATTTTGATATAACTTATTGTTGACTTGACAGTGCCACAGATTTTGCTACGAATCTACCACTGATTTACTACAAACCGTGTTTTAATATTTTGATCCAGCCTTCTACTGTGCGTCACTCGTGGAAGTTCGGAAGCTATACAGTAGAACGCAGGAACTAGTCAGCTTCACCTTAGTTGGCACCTCCTAGTTATTTCTTGCGTTCAGGCCAAGATTATTGGATTCTGGCCGCTACATATGATACGCTGAAAATTCTGGTGAGTATCCGTGAGACAGCTTTGAGAATAAAACCATTCTTATCACTATTGACAGAAAAGGCAAATGCGCGACGCCTTGGGCAACTCAGCTCGTTCGTATCAAGCTATCGAAAGAAAAGAGGTGGCTGATAACAGCCAGCAAGGTCATAAGCCGGGTAGACCACGCAAGTAGCTCGACATTGTCGGCCTAAAACGCAGTTTTGCGGAAACCCTACTCACATGCTTCACCATAGGGCGAGGACGAGAGTGAGATCAGACTTCTCACATGGAGCATGGACTTTATGGAACGCCCTGTCGAAGGAAATGGCCCTACCTATACCAGTCAACTTCAAACTACCGCTGGATAAAAACGTGACTGCAAGTGGCTTGCCACAAACATTCTCGAGTAGAGACGAAAGGTATGCTCATCTACTCCTGCATTCCCTATTCCTGGTATCGCTTCTCCTCATTATTACCAGCAAAACTTATTTCTCCACAGGTACCTTTCACTCCCCTTTTTCTCATTCACTACTCTCCCTATTTCTAGCAATTTTTAAGTAACGCTTAATAATTTCTTGCAAGTGCTTACAAAAGCGGGAGTCACAAAAGGCTTATTGATCTTATCAGCAGCTCCCCTGCTCCCCAACGCAAACCAAGCTAAAGTTTGAAAGAAAAATATCTCCGAATAGACAATCACTAACTCCAAAGCTATAAGAAGGAAAAAAGTGAAGATTTCCAGGAACATCGGAGGGGTTTAATCAAACAAAAAGAACCAAGCCTCGAAACCAGGAGGTGACAGCTCAAAAACAACAAGTTCTTTCTACTCGCGCTGATGATATTGGATGTTGACTACTTCTTCCGCCACCGAGGAAGTTAGACATTGCCCCCTTCTTTGCTGTCCGATAGGGTACGCTGGTGGGGTCCGCCCGAGATTGTCAGTTTCAGACCCATAATTTCGCCCTGTTGGAGTGGTCCACTTGGTTGTAGGGTCTTATTAGGTTGCCATTTCTCTCTTGATAGCTTGAGGTGAATAAGTTGAAACGCCCATGATGTTGCGCACATGTTTTGTCTGTTATTTCGACAACTAACCTCGTCTCCCTTTTCCGTTCCTTTTGACAGTATTGGGGTCTCTCTCTAGCAGCGGGAAGGTTACCACGTTGAATACCTCTGGGTGTGGTCCGGTAGAGGTTTTGAGTGTCATGGGGAATAACCTAGGGTTTAGCGCCCCAGGATGACTTCCTGGGGGTGCATGACGGTGCTCCCTTTCGCCGCCTTTCCCCAATAATTATCACTGGCATGCAGTGTGTCAAGCAATATGGCCCCAGATCCTCTTCTGTGGACAGCCTGGAGATTGCTCACTCGTTGGGGGCTGGCTGATTTTCCCTTCCTCTGGTGTTCGAAGATATATGGCCTTGGATCACCACAGGTTAAAGCTCAGGCACCTTACAGCTGACCAGGACTTCAGCCGTAGCAAACCGTCTCGGAGTTTCCCACGATCCTCATCCCGCCAATCGTCCTCCATATTTTGGTGCCGTGGTCAAAGAGGGGGATAGATGAGGATATTCGGACGAGCGGGTTATTTACGGATAGCGATGTTGGTAGCAACTCAACAATTACTCCTTGAGGAACTCCTATTCTTGGGCTCCTCCATGCCGACCTAATTCTCTTCGGCTTGGCACACAGTCCTTTGTCCTTTAGCTACGTGAACTATGGCGTGAATGGTTCAGTCATAACTACGTTTATAAGCTTGGTATGGCGTACTGTAGTACTCTTTCGTAAGCTTTGGTTAAGTTTAGAAGGATAATGTCAGCCGGTTGCTTGTTGTCCCATCTACCGATCCAGTCATCCCAAGCGGTCAGCAAGTTTGTGGCACATGACAGTCCGCTTTGAGGCTGCGTTGGGTGAGATGGACGAAGTTTTTCTGTTTAGTGGTCCCAAATAGCACCTGCAGTCAGACTTCACAACACCGCGGATAGTATGCTAAGTAACGCCATCAGTCTGTAATTGCACAGGTTTTTTTCAGTCGCCTTCGGGAAAATTGGTGAAGGGAGAAAAGAACTTTCATTTTTTGGGATTTGACTTGCTTTCATCGCCGCCCGGACAGATCGGATATGGCTGGGCTTGACACTCCCGCAACGGTCTTATGTCGTCATGGCTCAGAGATTTCCCCATTTCGAGTGTTGAAAGTTTCACGAACAGCTGATTAGGCAAAATCTTCACGTTCATTGGCTCTGTGTCTCAGGAGCGAAATTTCGTTACCTTACCGGACGTTAGTGGTGGATGCATTACTGTGTTGGGCTGCCCGCCAAATAGGCCGCTGAGCAGTTCCGTTGTCTCACCACCATTCATGGCCCCTCTGTTTTGTCTCGTGACAAGGTTCAAACCTTGATTCGTTGGCATCGGTTATGGCTTAAGCCAATAGAGCCTCATCGGGTTTTGGCTTAGCTTTTCAGCTACGCTGCCCTCGCATCCGTACGTGTTACTGCGAACACTTACACTCATAGGCGGCCTGACTTCTTATAGCCAAAAAAGTTCGGCTTCTCGTAGAATGTTCGCCACTTACACCACGCTTTCTTCTTCCCTAAACTTGTATTCGGGCTGCACGAGTGATCCAACAACATTTTAGGGGTGATCGTATTTTCATGAATGCTTTTCAGATAAGTGTTGAAACGCGAAAATGGTAGCATGTATTCGGGTTAGCAGTTCTGATAAACTGAAGCAGAGCATTCGTATTTCTTGCCACCTGATATTCAACAGCCAACATCAGTGGTGTGGGAATAGGAAACTGATTACTTCTGGTCTCTCGCGTCTAGCCCCCACGGCTGAACTCTTGTTGTTTGGTTTGTTCCTATAGATGGCGTGGAGATCTCATCTCCTTCCTCCTCCCTAGATCCGGTGAGATAAATGTTTTGTGGGCATTCGTTACTTGTTGATTGAGTTGGTCGTGAAGCAGCGAGTTACTAGGGCTAAACATCATCGTTATTACTTTTATTATTATTATTACTAGGGGCCAGCGCTGACGCTCGTCTTTATTAGCGTCTCACTGGGAATGGCAGGATGATTGGGAAAAGGTTTCTGGAAGGTTACTGACAAACAAAAGAAGATGGAATGAGTCTGGTTGATGGAGAACAGTGAGAAGATAGTGAATAGGTATCAAAAACGAAACGATGGCGACCCGTATACAAGAGGGCAGCGGAGAGGCAGTGAGGTCCTTTGTGCCCTGAACACGTCACTCGCAAGACACAAAAACTAACGTAATTGTTTTACCCTATTCTGAATGAGTTTGCTGGGGGGTTCTGTGACTACTTCTCGCGGAAAAGCACTCCACAGAGCACATACCCTTGAAGAGAAAAAGGTTGACCTGGTGTGCTATTTTGATGGGGTTTCGTTTGGGCGACTGCCGTGATACAGGTAAGGTTATTTTGTTCGTTGACCTTCCTGGTGGATGACCTTTCAGGCCACAATGTGCCCCTCTTTCCGCGACAGCCCAAAGTGAAAAGATCCTGGAGCCCCAGTCTGTCAGAGTACGCCTTTCTCCTTGGTTCGACACGTAACTTGATCTCAGAACTTTGTATTTTCTGAAGGAGATTGGAGTCCCTTTGGAGTCTTTAGGGGTGCCACCTAACTGGAGGCTTCCACGTGTGGCCACACAAGGGATTTTAAAACCATCAGAAGGAGTTCAGGAGGGACAGCATCTAACTGCCTACTCACGAGGTGTAAGGTGGAGTCCGCTGTGGCCGCTATCAGTTCGTAAATGGAGCTGCTGTTCAGGGCGTGAGAGAAGTCAAGCCCCAGATCATCCCCAGCGAACACTTTGGTTATGGCAAGGTGGCACAGCTTGTATTGATACTTAGCCATTCTCACGTGGGGTTTCGATGTCTATTGGTTCTCGCTTTTGCGTATTTAAGCCCGGGCCACACCGAAAACCATGGTTACAGTTGCGGAAGACAGTTCTGTGGCATTCTATAGACGGTTTCCTCACTTAACACACGCATTGGCGATCTAGAGGGGCAGGTGAGGGAACTTTTTGTCGAAGAACATCGACAAACAGCAGGAATAGAAGTGGTCTCAGAATTTCTTCCTGCGATACTCCCGAAATTTGCGGCCACAAACCTGAACCGCACTCCACTCACAGTTGCCCAGGACCACCTTCTTCCTGGATATGCTTTCAACCAAGATATCAGATGATAAGTCCACCAAAAACTTGAAAAGCTGAATTTCAGATTATTATTATCTTTCCTACTATTATGTTTTCAGTGGTATTTTACTTTCGATTTATCAAGTTACAGTATTGTGTGAATCAGCTCAAAGGCTTTTCAGTGACTCATAGTCCACTTCAGTTTGACTTGTGGTCTCGAAATAATTTCATCTCGGCCGGTATCAGATATTTTGTCGGTGCTTAAAGCTGATTTTTCCCTTTATATAAATCATGGCGATTTGTGACCATGTAGTTAAATTGTACATATAGATGATTCAGGTAGCCGAAAAATGTGGGTAGGGGGCACTAACCCCCTCAGTCTGTTCTGCCCAGTTGGGAGGGGAAAATTACGCCACTCATCGAGTGGGTCGGTTGGTCAAATGAAACGTGGCAAACTATGCCGAACGAACTTAACCTCATGCTTCACTGTTAAATGGTTCACTTCCAGTCACCATACACCCACTAACAGCACTACCATTTCTATTCCCATAGTTCGTTCCATAGCCTTGGTTACTCCTCCTCTTTCTGACTCCATGATCTCACCCCATATTTCAGGGCCTTCATCACGATTGCCTTTCCTGGGTCTACCTAGGCTTCTCCTTCCTTTTTGTTCAATCTCTTTTCACCTCGTTTCCTTGCACTGCCCACCCCTAGTTTTCACCGGACACCTTTTCTTCAGTCATACCTCCTCTTTACATCTAGTCCGAACAACTGTCAGGTGGCACGGCGCTTGAAGAACATATCGGAAACACGGGCTATGGGAAAACCATACGCTTCTCACAAATTCAGTCAACACTCGAGCACCCATCAGACACGCCAGGGCTAGGGGAGTGGATAGACCCATTGCACCAGACTTCACTAGCCTTGGAACCCTTCCGCAAGACCTAGAAGTGGGCCTCAAGGGATCAGTTAGGTTACACTAGCTAGTAAAATGACACCGGATACTGACTTTTCAAGTTTGGATAGATTCTTGGCGTTTTTATTTTTATACATAAAAGTCTATTGTGGTTTTGCTCGAATCGAAATGATCTTCGATCAAGATGAGACAAACTTTTCCAGGTGATTTTCTTGTAACTAGCCCCACAGGTTGAAAAAGTTTTCTCCTATATATTTTAAACGGTCTTCTCGCAGTTTTTCGTCTCCTAACTAACGCGTCACTCGTCTTGTCAAGTTTGTGTGCAGCCTCTGCAGGATGAGCAATCAAAGATGTCGGAAAAATGCTAGTGGTGTGGCGGGGTTCCAGCTCTCATTGGCTCATGGTATGCGGTGTAGCGAATGTTCGATTTGGTGCTACGATAACCGCACAAGCTTTACGTTCCCATCAAGCAAAAGACATAGTGGTGCAGGGGTTTTCCGGCTTTGCATGTCATATAACTCGGTTATTCGCAGACCGGCTGGGGGAACGAAGACACTTCTAAGTACGACCACGAATAGGCGGGCGTCCAAAGGAAAAATTGGCAACTCGAATGGTGATTGTGGCGCAGCGTGCACCGACACACAGACCGCTAGGCATAATTTTAAGAATGTGTCTCAATAAGCTTAAAGTCAGAGGCTTAAAATGACCAGGAAGTTTTTTGATGGCGACTTAGAAAACGCCACACACACGCTATATAAAACAGCCAGTGTCTCCAGGTTTCCGCATACCCAGAACTGGTGGGCCTTGTCTGAAGACCACCGACCATGGGGCTGAATCAACTTCCGGTGGAGGAGACGAGGGTGGAGCGCTCTTTGTGCCAACTCAAGAAATATGAGCCAATGCAGGTCCTACTCATTTCATTGAACAAATTAGTGTTGAAAAGCTCATGCAGGGGTTTGGAAATCCGTTTTGAAGCTGTTAGCTTCAAAATCATTGAACTTGACCTCGGTCAGCCTTGCACACACGACCCTGAGAAACAAAGTAATTAAGACTAGACGGTACGTCGAATAGCCGGTGACGGTCATCGAAATAATTGTTCTCAATTCACTGGGGTAAGACAAAAAAGAGCTCCTTGAGGGGCCAGTAATCTCCCATGGGGTGAGGATGGAGACCCTGTGGTGTCACGCGATTCCCCTAAATCAATATCCTGGGGTTCAACGAGGTTCAACATCCTTGCTGGACTTCAAGTTTTTATCGGACTCGCTGAGCTGAAGGCACCTGGTCGGGCATACACGCCAATTGGCACTGCGTGTGCTACATTGCACTGCTGGCAATCGACACCCTGGCCAGTTGGTCGGAACGCATCGTTATTTTGGCACGACCTCGCAAATATATTATCCCATGTAACTAGGCTATTGCGTTCTTTCTTGGTCTCGTATTCGCGGGTATATTACAAGCAAGAATAATCAGTGATTGGCCTGTTTCCATCAAGTTCTCACAAGGAAGGCTCCCGAAACCTAGAACCCTGTAGCCACCTCGAACACGAACCTGGTAAGGTACAAATTTAGTAAGCAAGCCTTCGCTGGAAAACATACTAGGAGTCACCCTACTCAAAATATTCAGAGTGGGTTAAAAAGAGTAAGTCCTTACCGAAAACGGGTTTTTGGTACTTAGGCCCGTGTTTAAATCAACGGGGAGAGAGAGAAATAGGCAACACACTTTGAAGAAAAATCACAGACTTCAACGAACTGGAGTATTTGTGCCTAAGGATTCGCCTCTTGCTAATCTAATTAAAAATTAAGAAGCAGGAAAGAGAGCTGGAAGTGGTGGCTCTCCATATTGGAAGGTCTAGGTAGCAAATGATGCCGAAGCCTCTATGGGTGGGAAGAAAACTCGTTTAGGTGGTTTCATCTTCTTGTACGGAAACGCGCGCTGTCTCCTAACCCAGTGGATTGACCGGTGTAATGTGATCAGCTCAAAAACTTCCCAAATCATTTCCATCTCGGAAACCTGGCTTCATCTTGAGATCAGTGATAACAAACCACATTTAAGAGGATTAATTCCTTTTAGAAGTAAAGGGTTGCCACAGAGAGGTGGCGGCGTCATCCTATATTTTAGGAATATCTTAACTGTAAACGCCATAGAAACGGGTGCACAAAAAGGTGGGATATATGAAATGGTGCTCTGTCGACTAAAACGCAGGGGACAAGAAGTTAACCCGATCTTAGTATACTGAAGCCCTGGGTGTGAGGCAGAAGACACATTCATCAGTAAGCTGACCCCCTGCACGGGTAAACGCCGATGCCCAGTTGTAGGAAACTTCAAAGCACCATCGGTTGATCGGGATAGGCTAACAACAGAAGCATCACGTAACTCGTTTGATCAAAGGTTAGTAAAAACACAGATTTCCTTAGCCCCTATACAGCACATTAGGGCAGCTACCGGATATGATCATCAGCATACTCAATCAGTTCTTGACTTGATATTCTCACAGGCACAAACATGATATGCGCTTCATCCAGCACCTAGCACCCCTCGGTAGAAGTGGTCAGACTGTTATCGTCTTCAGATCCACAGAAAACGTCCTTCACCAGGCCGATGCCCCAGCCAGACCCAACGTATGGGAAGCGAATATGGAAGTTATTAACCAGACAGCCTCTTTTGAGGACCGAACAGTCAATCTATAAGCCCCGGTTGAAGGTGCGGGGTGGTCCTTCAGGCAATTATATGCACGAGTGACCCAACTGTTCCTTCCGTGGACTGCTCCAAGGGGACGGAAACATTGTTCTCCAAGGGTAACCGACGAAATCGAACTCTTGTCACGACAAAAGAAAGTGTGGGGCCTTGCCACACATTCCAGTACCCCGAAGTGACGAAGTATCGCGAAGAAGCCCGAAATGAATGTATCACCGCTATCCGTCGGTCCTGAATATGCTTTAAAACAGGCCTTTCCAGGCTGCATTGTAACATCCACAGAGGGTATTTTCTTGCATGAACTACAGAAATAAGACGTGTTGTGGTGTACCCGGTCTACTAAATGGGACAGGAGCTGACTGTTTGATTGAAGACGGTGGTGGAAAAGCAGGAGCTATCGCTGGATATTTTGCTGAGGTCCTTACGCAGAAATCTTCTGTGGACACTCGTTCAACAGTAAAAACATCGACATCCAACAGAGTAAACTCAGCGAAGGTACACTCCCCTGTGGCTGGGAACATGCCGTAGTCACACCTACCTACCTGGCAGGTTCTAGCTGGCGCCCGTCAAATTAATGACTGACAAGGTTGACCAGTACTATGGCAAAAATCCCGGAAGGAGTGGTCAGGAAAGCCATCACGGTCCACTTAAAGGGCAACATTATTGTTTCGTTCGCAGCGTGGCTTTCGCAGGAATTTTCCTCCCTTGATGAACCCCTTTACAGTCAGAGACAATTCGGTTAGGTCTAAGGATGATAGTATACCTGCAGATGTCATTTTCATGGACCTTAATAGGACGTTCGACAAGGCATCTCATTCCAGGAAAGTTTCGCAATCACTGGCAGTTTGCTTGCATGGATAGGATAGTTCCTCATTAGTAGAAGACAAAGAGTAAGGATCAGTTCACAACCCTCCTCTTGGAAGTCGGTAGAGGGTGAGGCGCCGAAAGGTGCAGTTATGGATTCCCTCCAATATCCAATATTGATGGTGCGAGCGTAGAAAACTGATGGCTTTTGATCCCTCATATTTAATTCTTAGGGCTTGTTTTTAGTTATTTGGTTCACTGCTGCTGTGGACGAGGAAACCCCCTCTGCTTTCTTGCTTTTAGCTTCGGTGGGGCTGATGTTTCGCTGGTTAGTAAGTGGTAATTTGTAGAGTGATTGGGGAGCCGCGGGTTGCTGGAACGTTTAGGGGGCTGCCGTGGCCCCTGTGTGCGTAGTTACCTGAAAGGGAATAATAAGGTAGTGGTAAAAGAAAGAAGAAGAAAAAGAAAACACTGGAAAAGAAAAAGGAAAAGGAGAAGAAAAGGTGGAGTGAACAGGAGAAATGAAGGAGAGGAAATAGTATGTGGGAATCGCCCGAATGGTTGCGCAGGTTTAGTCCCTACAGATGAATTACTTGGTAACGTGGGCATATTAAGGAGGGTAGCAGTGAGTGGTAGGTAGGAAGTTGGGGGCTAGTGAGGTTAGTGACTACTTGAGTACGTCCATGGTGGACCATGCGAGGTGACATAACTGTTTAAACGTCTTTTAAATGAGTCGACTGAAGGAGCTATAACGACATGCCGCGGTAAGGCATTCCACAAGCACATACTCTTAGGGAGAAAAAATTGGACCTAAGTATGGGATTGGCTCTCTGGCGCGCCATCTTAATGGGGTTTCCTCGTGTAGGCCGCAGAGTTACAGACAAGGCAAATTTGATTGCGTGATCTGCCTGATGGGCGATCTCGTATGCCACAATAAGTTCATCCCCTTCCTGCGATAATCCAAGGTAAGTAGGTATAGGTGTTTAAGCCTTTCAGGATACGTCTTCCTCCCTAGCCCCACAACTGATTTTGTTGTAGTTCTTTGCAGTTGTTCAAGGAGATTAGAGTCTCTCTTGAGTGTTGGGGAGGGGCACCGCATTAAAGACCTCTAGATGCGGCAGCACGTAGGATTTGAAAATGGTGAGGAAGAGTTCGGGAGTGAGGGCGCAAAGCTGTTTACGCTAAAAGTGTAGGATGGCGTTCACCCTGGTTGTCACACTTTTTTAGTTGGGGCTGGTGTCCAAGGTGTTGGAGAAGTTGAGCCCCAAATCTTTCTCCATGGACACTCTGGTGATAGCACGGTTGCTCAACATGTACTGGAAGTCGGTCGCACTTGCTTCATACTTACTAATGTGCATTACTTTACCGTTTTCCAGGTTGAAGCTCAAGCCATTTTCCGATGGCCAGAGTTCAGGTTACCGCAGGTCGTTTTGTAGAGCTGTACAGTCAACTTCTTCGTCTAGCACCCTCCAAATTGTAATACCATCAGCGAAGAGGAGGATGGGTGAGGATATTTTGTCTGTCAGATCATTGGCAAACAGGAGGAGCGGAGGCGGTCCTAGGATTGCTCCTTGGGATACTCCTGGCGTCGAGGGTCTCCACCCCGACCTTATTCTGTTTACTTTAGTGTAGAACTGCCTCCCTTCCAGGTACTCCTCGAACCAAGAGAGTAGGGGTCCACTTACAACAACTGACACGATCTTGTGGAGCAGGGCTGTGGGTGGAACACTGTCAAATGCTTTGGCTAGGTCCAGAAATACAACATGTACCGGTTTCCTGTCATCCAGGCTTCCTGTCCAGCCGCCCCAGGCGGTTAATAAGTTGGTGGAACACTAGCGACCACCCCGAAAGCCATGCTGAGCAGTATGGACAGTGTTTTCCCTACTGAGGAATTCCCAGATAGTGTCAGCTACCAGGCTTTCCAACGCTCTCGATACAGTAGGGGGAGAGCAATTGGCCTGTAGCTGCCAGGGCTTTTTCTGTCTCCCCCCTTGAAGATGGGTGACATGATGGTGCTCTTCCATTCTTTAGGGGGTTTGCACGATTCTACTGAGTGCTCAAAAAGGTTGCGAAGTGGTTTAGTAAGCACCTCGGTGCAGTTTTTTAGAACCGCTGGTTTTAGTTCATCGCAGCCAGGGGACTTGCCTGGACGTAGCCTAGATAGTTTCTCGAACGCTTTTCATCTAATTGAGATGCGACAGAGGTATTCGTTATTTACGACCTGGTCGGTGTTGTAACGAGTCGGTGTGCATTTTGTGTCAGTGCTAAGTTTGGCTTGGAAGTGTGAGCTCAGAGGCTCGGCAATCTCTGGACTGCCTAGTACACCCCCATCACTCCCTGTGACAAGATTCACTCCCTGGTCGACTTTCTTCTCGACATGAAGCGGTGCACGTTTTTGGGATTGCTTTGTAGCCTCTCCGCCCGGTTTGTTTGATAAGGAAATCTGTAGCTACGCCCTCTAATGCTACAGCGGTTGCGAATCCTTCTGTAGTCCAAGAAGTCTCTCCCTGCGTGATGTACACCACTTGAACCAAGCCTGCTTCCTGCTCTGGATAAGCCTCTCTGTCCCAAGCTCCAACCATGAGGTTCTCACTGATTGTCTGTGTGTTACCTCTGGTACACTGTGACTGGTGGCCCCAGTGATTAGTTTCTTCACCTCCAATCAGTGTTCATCTATTGTGAGATGAGTCCGATCCACCGGTCACGACGCATTCATGAAATAGCCCCTCATGGTCTCATAGTTGGCCTTGCTGTAGCAAGGGAAGGTGTTGGGCGTCTCTAATTGCAGAGCCTCCCTAGTTATCATGGAGAAGGTTATTACTGCGCGGTCACTGAGGCCAAGGGGAGGTTGGAGGCAAACGTCCTCAGCGAGGAGTTCATCGTTCGTCAGAACGTAGTCAAGGCGCGATGTGTTTCCACTGGGTCCCCAGCGTATGGCATCACCCACTTTCTCTGAGAGGCCAGCAGTCTTAATCGCATTCTTCGGCTTGTGATTCAGGGATTTGATGCGTCTCCCTTTTGTCCCGGGGGGATGGACGGGGTATCGAAGTCGCCGGTAATGACTGCGGAATCGTAATTCGCAGAGGAAGCCGTTAAGATCGCCTTGGTGACCATTTCCTCATGTGTAAGGGGGGCTGGTGGGGGACCGATATATGGCTCCAGGCAGGTAGTTGGTACAGTGGAGAGTGAAGTGGCACCATAGATTCTGGGAGCTGGGTTAGGGTGGTATCGCTAACCACCCTTGCCTTTAAACGAGAGCTTGCGTAGAGAGCCACTCCCCCTACTGTTGTCAGCTCTGTCCCTGCGGAAGAGTTTCATGCCAGTAACATGCATCTGTTCGTCAGAGATGTCCGGGAAGAGCCAGGATTCGGTGATAAATATGATGTTAGAGTGCTTATGTGCACGCAGCGTCCTCATTTCTGCTACTTTCCCCCTTAACCCCCTAACGTTGCTGCACGCACATGTTGGAGCGCCCATGGTGAGAGGGGAGGGCTGGCTGTGCATTTGCGCTACAGAAGGGCTCACGTGGTTGGGTCTAGCGCCGCCTGTTCATCCTAGGGCTGGCATCGTTCCGTTTCTCACGTTCTATTTTCAGCTTGGGTGGGGGCTGCGGCAGTGGAAGCTTCTTTACTCGACGTATCCGGCTCCTACACATAAATGATTCGCCGAACAGCATGTGATTCCCCATGGCTCTCTGCGCTGATATAAGAATCTGGGGGGAAATCAAGGACGGCGAAGATACACCTGAATAGCTTGTTCAACTGATCAGAGAAATGATTGATAACGCAGGTAGATATGCGCCCATACACGTGGGGCATGCAAGTGGGAACATACACGATATTGGCGAGACTTATCTATCTTCGGTACTGACTTAGGAGTCACACTGAGCTGTGATTTAAAGAGCATGGAACACTGTCAATCTGTCACAGTTCGGAGCCTTAGGACCTTCCGTGAAGGGTTCAGAGGGGCGTTACTCGTATCATCTCCCTGATGGCTGGCCTGACTTATGTAGGTCGACTTAAGGAACTGAACCATTTCTCTTTATCAAGTCACGGACAGATATCTAATCATTCTATGCAGGATTCTACGAAATGATTTTGGATCTGGCCTATCTTCTCTTTTCCCACCCAATAGGTCGGGATGCCTCAGAGGACATAGCAGCAGAGTAAATAAGCAAAGGACGAACATACTCTGCGACTACTGAATCTCACGTTGAGTAATCAGCCCCACGAACCAACTTTTAGAAGAAGTGGTATTCACATCATTGGTTGACTCGTTCAAAATAGGATTATTGTCGTAGGCTCAGGGCTTTCTATTCTCAAACAACAAATATGAGTCTGAATCCCCAATGGTTAAACTCAGAATACAGAAAGGACTTTCTCGCCCACCAAAAATGTATCAGGTAAAAAAATTTAGTGTTAGTCTCAAGAGTTCATGACTGTCAGCTTTTTATATGCACTTGAAACATATTCGGAATGCATTTGTTTAACCACATCAATTTATTAAGTACTAGTGCAGCCAGCGTCTACGCATAGTTAAATGGATGCCACCAAAACGGAATAAAACAAAGAATACAGAAAGGAAGCTTGAAAAGATTGAGAAACTAACACCAAAAGAGGCTGTTTTGGATTATCAGATTGGTAACTTAAGGGTCTCTATATCTAGACTAAAATTCAAGAGGGAAACATTACGAAATGCTCTTATAGAAAAACTACAAATCCTCTCCACACTTAAAATGGAAGGAGAAAATTTAATCAAGGAAACTTCCTCAAAAATTCTTAATTCTTCAGCTGCACAGGAGTCAAGTGTTTCAAGTGATGTTACGAAAACCTATCTTCTTGAGACTTGGAAAATCAGAGATGAAAAAGAAAAAGAAGTTAAAGAAGTTGAAGAGGAAATTAGACTTACACAGTCCCTTACAAAAGATGTAATATTAGAGCTAAGGCAGTGGCAAACATATGCGGATAATACCAAGAGACTTAACGACACACGCATTCAAATGCTCGAAAAGGAATATAACAACATGAAGAAGCGTTTTCAGTCAATGATTGAACATCTTACTGATATGAGGAATCGTAGTGATCAAGATTTACACACAAAAATTGAAAATGCTTCAGAGAGTATCAGGAATTCTGCAGTAGAAAATATGGTTAACACGATAAACAAGACATTTTCTCATCAAATGCTTCAAAACAAATTCCTTAAGATAGAGAATAAATCACTTGCTGATAGAATTGAACAAATTTCTAGTGAGGTTAGTGAACTTCAAGAAGATAACTTACTGGCTGTGAGAGAGATCTTTGAAACTAAATTGCCACATGTTCTCTTACCATTATCCTTTAGCGACAACCAAGTGACTGAAGCAGATGACTTGCACACTAGTAAAATTCTTGACCTAGGAATGAGTCAGAAACTTTTTGACTTCAAAGGTCAACATGGTAAGTTGATAAATTTTAAGATGGTTTCTTTTTGTCAGAGTCTTCCTGTGAAAATGATGCACATGGATTTCTAGAAAACAGGAAATATCGAAATGTTGCGAACCAAGAAAAGTATGAATCTGACAGTGGTGTGCAAGAAAGATTGAATGTATTCCACTATGCAAGTCAAAATATTGCCTCAGAAATACCGATGAAATTTCAGACAGATATAGCAGAGTATTTTACAGCTCTTGGACCACTTGAACAACAAGCTATCTTTCTGCAGGGGTTATCTGCAAAGATTGATAGGCAGAAGAATTTCAACTCCCCTAAAACACTAGCTCATCTCAAATTTAATCCAGATATTGAAAACTGGCCTATTGATAGAAATATGCTACTAGAATGCTTATTAAGAAACAGATAAAATACAAGTTTAAAGGTTTTATATAAACTAAAGAGATTCTAATCAAGACAAATTCTAGCCATTATAAGTTATCTGAGTCCTTACAAAATTTCCTCCATATTTTCAAAGCTAATAAAAAGAGATTTGTTTTATTAATGAAGAGTTAATCATCCTCCTGCACAAATTATTTTACAATAAATCCTTAGACTTGTGAGTCGCATCCATATAGGGCTCTACGAACAGTATTTGTAATGTAACTGTGTTTTTAATGTCTGCACCATTTTTCTCAAAATCACCTTTATCATTTTCAAATCTTGTTATAAAGCATAACCAGACGATATACCATTGAAGAAAGTAATTTTAATAATTAATTTGTTATGAATAAAATTGTGATAAAATCACAAACAATGACCACTTTTTATTGTTCCGTTGAGATATTCTCCAAACTATGACCTATTTTTTCGTGTATTCTTCCTCTCAAGACTTACCTACCATGAATTGATGCATTTTTTGAAATTATGACCTATCCTAAGGCATTTCTTTTTAGGCCTGCTGCTCAAAAAGAAATTTTATAGTTGAATTATTGTATTCTTTTAAATACATTTTGTATGGTATCACAATAAAGACATAGCATGGTGTCGAACTCAAGTCTCAAGCCGTTCCTCAGATAAATTCGTTTCCATGGTTTGTTGTTAAAGTGATAGAAACAGTTGACTATGCAAGACAGCTGTTGTCTAACACTTTGTTTTCTCAGTATAAAAGCGAAATACACTTCTTCACTGCTAGACTGTCGGAAATAATCACTGACAGCATCCTGTTAATCTTTCATTGTTTTCATATGGATAATGATGGGATGTATGACAACCGTATAGATTCATCAAGTCAGAAACATTTCACTTCCTATTAAACTTAGTATACGGATGACTTCATGGAGGAGAGAATTTTATATAAAGGTATTTGTACCTTGAAGTTTAAGTGGATTTTATTTTAAAGGTACTATTCACCACGGAAAGCCTACCCGTGGGCACTGAATAACTGTTTTGTCCGAGTACGAAACTCCTCAGCAGTACGACATTGAATAAAGGTCGTGTCATGTTGTGAAATGATGGAATTAGGAGACTATGAACCACAGAAATTCAACCCACTGGTTGAATGGTTAACGCTTTCACCTAAAAGTCTTGAGTTCGATCCCTGACAAGGTGACATCGTGAGTGCGTACTGCCGAGTAGTCGGATACTAGGATGAAACAGTTGTTCAATTCTCAATCTTTCTGTAACTGATATAAGTTCGTAATGAATACAACCTTAGAAAAGTGTCTTTCTAGGGGGATTTACGTGGTACAAAACACTCAGTTCTGTTTTATTTGTCAGATGTCTCACATACTTAAACATTATTACTTTCCACAGAGCTTGATATGAATATGAGCAGTATTTTGTATCCGATGCACTATCCAATGAATAATACAGTTTCAGACCATATGACACATCTGATACACATACTGACATGGGGTTACAACCTATCCAACTACTTAATCTTATTCTCATATCACCCAGAACTTGTCTGTAAGTCATATCATTTCAGTTTTGTTCCCAAAGGAATGTGAAGAAATAAATAATGGTGTAATAACACCACACTATCATGGCTTAGCGGTCAGAAATGGTTGAGTTTAAAGTTTGAGGAATGTTGTTTATCCAATAAGTAAATGAAATGATTTAGATCTGTAAGGAGTATATCATTAAGAGAATAGTAGATGCTATCGTATGGAAAGTGTAGAGTATTATACACAGTTAATCCGGATAATTTTCAGCAAAATATCAATCTTGGAACCTTTTGCTGATACATGACTGTGTTGTTCTTGATATATTAGCGTTTGTTGTTAAAACTCTAGGATTTTTATGCAACTACATGCCACACGTTAGTATATATATATATATATATATATAAAGCTATTTACAGGAATTATTTCACAGGTGGTTCAGTAATGGGAATTTCAACAGGGCACGCCTCTGTGGAAACTAAATAAACAAGTAGTTATTGGTTCAAACGTCTGATAATGTTACACATTGTGCTAATCGCTACTTTATTGATGTCACGAGTATGAAATTTCCATGATCAACAACATCTTTTTCTATTCCTCATATCTGACGTACTGTTTTGCAAGACTATTCGCCCTTGACTTGAAAAAATAGTGAAGTTTATACCACACTGAAACGATTAATGACATGGGCTTCATTTTTCACACAAACATAAGATATCTGACTTCCTAGATTACTCCTTACCCCTTCTGTGTTGACAATCGTGAACTTCCTTCCTTTGATGTGTGCCTGGTCAAACTCCCCTAGCAACTGTACCAATAAGTGAGTTTGGCGGTTTACAAACCCGTGATCCAATGGTTAATATATATCTCCCTAAACCACCAGGCCACAAACTCACCATGGCAGTCAATTGTTATTATTTATCCTTTGCGTACCTAGTGGAACATAGGGCTTCAGTAGCACATTGCCATTCCACTCTCTTCCCTGCAGTCTTTTCAACCTGGCTCTACGAGTGCCCATGAGCTTTCATTTCTTCCTCCATGTCATCCTCGAACGTCCAACTAACTCGTCGTCTCCCATTTGGGTTTCAAATGGTCTTCTCAGTGCATACCCAGTCCAATCAATCTACACTTTGTTCTTCTACATATTTGTTGGATGATAGGTTCTTGGTTCGTTGCCAGCAAGCTAGGGTTCCTTGTTGCTTATTCTTGTTATTCTGGCCATCCATCTGATCTCCATCTTCAGCATCGAGTGGGCGTAGGTGGCAGCTGTTGACGTATGATGTCTGTAGTTTGTTGGAAATGCTTTTCGCAACGCACCAAGTCTATCAACCATCACATAGAAGCACTGAAAATCTGGATCTTGTTCACACTTTATGCTAAGTACAGTAGATTTCTACACTGATTTCAGATTAATGAAGGAAGACTTGTCTTGATATCTTTCCGATCCTGGCTATGACATCCTCATCTGTGCTGCCACCTGTAGTTGAGACGATGTTGACAGCTACTTCAGATATTGTCACCATACTTTCAGTTTAGTCTCAACAATATGAACACTTAAGACCTTTGAAACCCTTTTAATGCATAATCTATGCCAAGAATTGAGAAAAAAGCGAGATTTTGTAACTTCATTTAGCTTACTAATTATAATGAATGCACCGGCATAATCCACCTTTCAGCTAACTAGAACGACGATTTGATATTCAAAGCTATGTGAAATATCGCTCATTACCTAGTGTAGCAAACGATAAGATGGAGACTAGGAAAGGAAGGAAATCTTATTATTGGCATTATGTACAGTAGTCATTAAATATTAGACACCTTCCTTTAAGACAGTCATTTACATAATATGCTTCATTTCCTTTTCTGCTTTTATCTCCACTTGCTCTTTATACACCCACATTGTTTCTTGCTTTTCTCTGGGTAAAATCCTTACCCATTGCTGGTAATTCCCTATGAATGTTATCGCCTTCCCAACATATACTACTTATATCCATTCAAATCAGCAACACCAACTACACTAGGAACCTGTAAAAAAAGTTGAAGTGTTTACCTTTGAGATATCATCACCATGTAAAATGATTTTTGTGCGGCTCAGTTCATCAGATCTGCAAGCGAAAATGTCACATACATTTTCCATCGTTTTTTAAATGTCCCGTTAAGCAAAGGAGATAGATATATTATATATAATAGTGTACGATAAGGAATAGAGAGGATAGAATTCATGGTGAAACTGTCAACTACTCTTCTTTCGTATTCAAGTAATCGCCATATTCTGTATTCTGTATGTCCATTCTGATCAGCAACCTCCACTACAGTTCTACATATGACATACAGACATTAACTAACAATGGTCCTAAAGGACTCCTCATAGAGACACCATCAACTTGTCGAAAATGTTCATCTTCGAAAGTGAAATAAACCTTATCGGTGGATAATAATGTTAGCTGTGTCAAATATTTTGGATGGATGGGAGAAGAAGGAATATTCAATGGGTAAATCATTACAAAGACGGTAAGGCATGTTAGTGAATGAAGAGTTTACATTAAAAGAATACATTGTCTTATCTTTGATATTATTGTCATTTATATGGTGAATAAGTTGAAAAGTATCGTTTAATAAAGAGTCACATAACTGGTTTCTAACTGTACTTAAACCTGCCTACCTACTTCACCTCATTTTAATGTCAAGTAAGGTGTGGAAATGTGTGTTATTATGCCTTATCTTAATTTGTATTTTAACTGTCTGATATAGTAGGTATAGTTTGATGGACTAGTATTTCTACTGGATGAAGGTGAAATAAAAATGTATACGACGACCGGACTCGAACCAGCGATTATCAGGTTCCGGACACGATGCTCTACCAATTGATATCCACTTCAACTTCATCTTTCACCGCTGTAAGTATAAATAATCCATCAGAAGAAATCAATCATGATTACTTATGTTTAGTACAGTAGAAGATATTTTATAAAATTCTACTATTCAAGTAGAACAACACCGCATCTGTGTTAAGAAGAACGCTAACTGTAGCCCACAACTCGTCTATAAACGGTACAGGAACGACATGTTTATAACCGTCGATATAGCCGTGAACAAAACATAATTAGTATGTTGTGGATGACTAATACGGTACTTAAAGTGTCACTAAACACTTGCAAATTTAATGTAGTCGTATTTTAGTGTTATTGCTTGTATTACACTGTAGTTGACTGGACCGAATCGATCGGTAATTACTGACATATGGGCTCCTGTGCGGATGTCTCCATAAAGCCTATTTTTTTAATTATATTGTAATGGTGGATAGTGGCTAGCAATATATGACGACTACTGTACATGATGTCAATAAAAAACATTCCTTCCTTCGCCTCTATCTTCGCGTTCCCTATACTACAGGCTTAATGGAGGTATCCGCACAGAAGCCCATATGCCAACAAAGACCGATCAATTAGGTTCAATCAACGATGGTACAGTACAAGCAATAACACTAAACCTACACCCGTCTCACAAGATGTGGCTATCGTGACTCGGTGATCTAGTGGATAACGCTCTGGCATTTGGAGTGATCGGTCGCGAGTTCGAATCCTGGTGGGAACAACATCTCCCACTGGCAGGTACACCCAGCTGACGAGTCCCAAATAAGACGAAATGTGCATCCTGTATTCCACTGCCAGCCAGTATCCATCATTACTATGTAGTCATGTTTATTTGACATCATATTCGCAGACACTGAAACACCTGGATCTCAAATTCAGACTATATCTAATGGAATGTATATTAAAATATAGTTACACAGCTTATATCCAACAGGTTTATTCATAAAGGCAAAGTGTTATATCTCTGGCTTGACGATTGGACTGTTATTAATAGTTTTAACCTTGGTTCGTCTTTCTCAATGAGTCCTATGATCAACTAGAACTGAGGGGAATCCCCAACCCTAGTCCTTCCTATCATTATTTGCTGAGTTGCTAGCCTAGTCTGGAGAGAGGCCAATCAAAATGTATTCTGTCACCATGTATATAGTTAGACAGACAGAGGGTGGATTAGCCAATCAATAGTCTTTCGACGTCAATACTCGTTTCTACACGTCCATCGTATCTTCTCCATTAACTGGTCGGGTTGGGAATTAACTAGGATATCGGTGCATCGTTCGAGACCATAGCAACATAGCACTTTTCGAATCATAACACTGATGACGGAGATGGAATATTGGGAAATGAATTCTTCGGAACTGGACAATTTCCTCGAACAACAAATCAGGATTATCGAGATACTTACGCAATCCAAAGTCTTTCGTACTGAATAATCGCGTATTACGCCAGTGTTACGAAGACTACTTCAAAGTGGATTTTGCTGGCCAAAATGACTCCAGGAAGGTACATTTCCTACTTCGACGTACTCCATACAAGGTCGACCAGTACTGCCAAATGACTTCGCCGCAGAACCCACGTGATCGAACTTTCGATACCACGGTCCAGACACTGAGTGACATGTCTGCACAATACCAACGACTGGGCATCCTGCAACATGATGCGAGCTTAGCCCAGTCCGGACGTCAGGGTGGTTCTCAAATACATACAGTTCGCCATACATCTCATTCCTCCGCATCACCCCTGGCCTTATCTCGTTTGTTCATCAGTCCTGTAACTCATACGATCCCAACCTACTCTCACAAATAAGACACCTCCATCGCCTTGCTGGCACTTCGTCAAATCTCGTACGCATAAAATCAAAACCGGGACTGTAATGCTGTGCAGGCTATAAGGACGGTTTTCATCGCCAACGCACTCAACGACATATACAAAGGTCATCCTCCAGATATCACCAAAGATCTCATTCTCGATCAGGAGGTAAATCTCTTGGCTTGATAGCCGATTTTCATGCTCAGGCACCTTCTCGCCAAAAAAATATGGAGACGATTACTGATTCCCCAGTGAACAAGGTGAAACTCCCCCTCCGTCAGTCAGATAAATGAAAGAAAAAAAACAGAGCGGCCCAATTTGATGCCAAATAACATTTTTTCGAAGAGGGAGGTGATATGGTGATAGAGAGAAAAGCCTAGTCTGCAGAACGAATAGTCAAAATGTACTTTATGTTATCATTTCTACAGTTAGACAGACAGACAGATGGTGAATCAACCAATCAATAAGATTGTTTTAAACAACAAACTATCTATATACTAGATATATTCCCCTTTGTTTTTGAGTCTTCAGTCTTTCGACCCCAAATATATGTTCCTACAAGTTCATCGTGTCCTCTACATTAATCAGTCAGGTTGGGAATCAACTGGGAATTCGTTGAACGTTGGTGGCTGATAGTAGCATTTTCGTGCATTAGCAGCCATACCGTATAGGAGTTTTGGAATCATAACGTCAGGTTAGACTGTTAATCTATACAACGTGAAGGACATTCGTAAATCGATTGATTAATTGTTGTTCACCTTCTTTCTGGGTACGGATACAATGCTCAGTTAGATCAAGATGAAATTCATTTGATGTATGATACTTTCCGAAATAGGATAACGTTGAAAAGAAACTGAAGGTTAGTTACTCAAGCAAGAATTAGCACCAACGCATAAAGCTGTTGACAGTTAGTACGAATCGTGTAAGCCAGCTAGCTGGTTGAGAACCTCGAAACGATAAGAATCAGTGAATCCATATTCCCCTTATCATTCACCTAAACTCCAGCATTTTTTTTCAGCTACTTATTACTCTTCCTATTGGATATTTTCTCTTTCTTTAATCCCCATTTTTCCTTTGAATATTGCTGGAAACTTTAAAAAATTCCAGGGGAGCACTTAGGTGTCAAATTATACATTTTATCTATTTCTTAGATATGCTTGTTGTTTGTTTTTTTTTCTCTCAACTATTAATAATACCACAACTCACTGAGTATTGTTATGTAATTCCCAGGGGAAACGTTTATGTCACCTGTATGAAAGAAACTCATTACCTATAAACATATTCACATTTTCTATTCATCATTATGATTGTACAGTCTGGTGTTTCTTTCGATTATTAGCAGATGGGTATAACATACCATAAATAAAAAGTCAGCTTGATTGTATAAAAAAGCACATCATGCTGATAACTGAATAACACTTAGAAAAGATTGTCTGGTGATACTTCAACTAGTTACATTCTTTACATGATCAAGTTGTCTATTAGTTAACGATGTCGCTGTCCATAGATAATCTACTAGAAACATATATTATATTATTATTATTAGTCCCTTGGGTTCCTAGTGGAACATAGGGCTTCAGTAGCACGTCTCCAGTACACTCTGTTCTCTGAGATCTTTTGAACCTGGTCCCATGACAGCCCACAACCTCTCATTTCCTCCTCGCACGACCTTCTCCATGTCACCCTCACCTCGGACACCCAACTCGTCGCTTCCCATGGGGATTCCACTCCAGGGCCTGGCCTGACGCATGATGTCCTCAGCCGGCCTTCTCAGTGCATGGCCAATCCATCTCCACTTCTTCCTGCATATTTGTTGGGTGATAGGTTCTTGGTTGCTTCGTTCCCAGAGCTCCTTGTTGCTTATTCTTTCTGGCAATCCATCTGATCTTCAGTAGCGAGCCAGCGTAAGCAGTTGTTGATGAATGTCTGTAGTTTATTGGAAATGCCTTTCGTGACGCGCCAAGTCTCTGAACCATACAGGAGCACTGACTTGACGTTGGTAGAAACATATATTAACCAATAAATTTCGATTACATCATCTTACTGCCGGTTGATCACTCTTAGTATAAGGTTTTCCAGTTTGTTTGTTTTTCACACACTCCTTCATTTAAACTCCTGTCTGTTTATTGTTCCCAACCCACAACTCTCTATCTTAACAAGTATAAATTATTATTGATTTTCACTAAGATATCGGTTGATGAGATCATATTAGGCGTATAGTTGTCAGTGACCTCCACACTCTTCATATTTCAAGACAAAACATATAGATAAGCAGAAGGAGTAGTAATGTGATCGCTAATATCCCCAATCGTGATGTGACAAACCTTTACTCCTGCACCTGAGATATGATGACAATATGTGGATGACAAATTTACTACTTTGTTGAAATTGGAACATATCGACAATTTCCTCACACAGAAAATAAACTCAACAGTAGGCGCAATCCAATTCACTTATGAGGTAAAGAACTACCCACGTTGAGTTGCAGAATAAAACGTAGGACAGATAGTGATTTGGATACTACCCACTGTCTACAGGAAACCGAAACATTCTAACACTCAGGTTAACTCAAATGTCTAAATGATAGTCAGTGTAAGCCTGTAAACAAGGAACGGAAGCACATAAAAGAATCGCTAATAGTTAATAATTATCCCCCATAGTTTAGTCAGAAACTCGTATGAATACAACAAACGAAATAATAACAGTAACATGAGTAGAAAGGAGTTCACAGCCTCCATTGTGTTACCCTATAAGGAAGGTATATTAAAAACTGTATGCAGGGTCGTCGACAGATCTGGTTGGATGGATATAGCGTGGCATTTAAAACCTACAAACTCACTGAAATATGAGTTTTGTCACGTAATGGATCCAATAGAACCGATGAAGCAAAATAATCTAATCTATCAGATCCCATGTAATGACTATGAAGTCAAGTTAATCGGTTGAAGTTAGTTAAATCAGTGAAATATAAGAATTTGACCAAATACAGAATGACAGATTCCACAAAGATCTTTTCGTCTGTTATAATAAACTCGTTAGGAGTATTCTGGAAAATGTTTACTTCATATCATGTTCAAAAATTTCTTATAATTGCAGAATAGACAGCCTCCTTCAATTATGTTTCACCTTTATTTTCAATGTATATGCGTGTTGATTGTACGAGGAGGAAATGAGAGCTTCTGGGTTGTCGTGTAACCAGGTTCAAAAGATCTCAGAGGACAGAAGTCACTGGAGACGTGCTACTGAAGCCCTATGTTCCACTAGGAACCCAAGGAACTAATAATAATGAAAAAAGTGTGCGTTGATTGACTATGAGTACAAATCTAACCAGTATTTCTTATATTTATCTGATATAACACACGTTGATGTAGTATTGTTTTATCTACTTCATGATTTGGCTTATAAAATCATCTCATCTCATATCTATCAAGGTAAGCTTGATAAAATGTAGAAGTAATCAGGTAAAAAGTTTGACTATTAAGTCAGAAAAGCTGAACAAGGGACTGAAACATATTGCAGAGATACTACTTCTTAATAACTACAGTCCAGGATTGATTAAACAGTTTAGAGAGGAGAATTTCAGTATCGACTGTAACATGCCAGTAGGCAATTCAAATCCTTAATAGGACTATGTCATCTGCATATTCCAGGAGAATTTTCGTTAGACCTACAATATGCAGATGACATAGTCCTGTTAAGTGAACACGCTGACAAGATGCAGAGTCTTTTGATCACTTTGAGTGCCAATTTGAGAATGTTTGGTATGCGGTTCTCACCAGTCAAATGCAAATTTTTGCTCCACGACTGGTCTTCAGCGGTGCCACGGCTAACAATATAGAGTGAGTGTAGTGGTTGAGTGTGTCGACCACTTCACTTACCTGGGAAGTAGGATCAACCCTGGTAGGTTAGTTGCCTATGAAATCTCTGCATAGATGCAAAAGGCTTGATTGGCTTTTGTCAATTTACGCCATCTGCAACGTTACCCGTGCATCATCATAGAACACAGCATAGAATGCCAGTCAACACTTTACCTCGACTTCATTGATTTTCAAAAGCCTTTTCATAGCGTCTCAACCCACAACTATTAGAGTAGCTGTTTCCAACACCACGCTTTCACTAACACAAATCTTTATCAACCTATTTCATCACCAGCCACAGGCTATATGACGATGCTACATGCCAAATTATTACAATAAGAAACTCAGTAATACCCTTCAAGTGAAAATAGGAATAACACAACCTTGCCCCCTATTATCACCGACCATCTTCCTCATTCTAATCGACTAGATCATACAAAAAACAACTGTGAGGAGAGAGAAGACGGGCATACACTGGCTGTTCGACAAATGAAAACACTCTAGAACATTCAGATTTCACCCATCATCATTTATATATCATGTCTCAACTAGCACAAACTCAAAGATATACAGGCGAAAACTAACAACTTGACAGAAGAGTCAGCCAAGGGACAGCCAACATGGCACTTCCTTCAGGTGAACGTAGACAACACAGAGGTGATGAACATACCCAACCACCAACACCACCAACAACAACAACAAGCACCAATCACCATCAACAACAGAAATCTAAACGAAGTTACCTCTTTCACCTACCCACCCTCCTACCTAGGCAACATCCTCTCAACTACAGGCGGCACAGGTACACATGAGAATGTCAAACACAGCCACGATCGAAAAACACCAAGACACACCTTCCTTCATCAATCTCAAATAATCAGTGTGGAGATCTACTCCACTGCAGTGAAGTGCATCGCACTCAGCATATAGCGTGAACAACATCCACATTTTCAACACTATTAATGTCAGTCAAGTAAGTCAATGCTTCTATGTGATGATTGAGAGACTTGGCGCCTTACGAAAACCATTTCCAACAAACTACACACATCATACATCAACACCTACCACCTACGCTTACTCAATACTGAAGATGGAGATCAAATGGATGGCCAGAATAATAAGAGTAAGCAAGAAGGAACTCTAGCTGGCTGGCTGGCTGCCTGGCAACGTATCAACGAACTAACCAAGAACCTATCGTCCAACAAATATGTAGAAGAACAGAGTGGAGATCGATTGGACTGGACATGTAGTGAGAATACGGTTTTGGGGACATGACGCGTCAGGTCAGACCATGCCATCGAGTGGAACCTACATGGAAGACGACGAATTAGTTGGGAGTTCAAGGGAGATATGAAGGAGATCGTGGAGCTAGGTTAGGAGGATTGTAGAGAAGAGAGTGAAATAGCAACATGCTACTGAAGCTCTATATTCCACTAGGAACCCAATAACACCTATAACTAGGCAATTTTCTAGCCCATTTTATCGAATTCAATATATTAGTTTCATTTCATGTTCTTCGAATGAGTCACATCCTCCCCTTTTTATTTGATAGACATAATGTGCATATTGGTTGGTAAACTCTTATTTGTCTACAACCGTTTTCTTTGTGTTTCAAGTGTGTACTTCATTGACTAGACTTCTTTGACAGTGGGACAACCAACACGACACTCATCATCTTTGTGTCTAATATTGTAATGCCATTGTCATGGGTATAGAATTTCACAGGTAGGCATTCAATGGACTTAATTTTAGATTTCACCTATGAAATCTACACTTGAGTAGCATAATAATATTTGACATACAAATTGTTATAATGTGGAATAAGATTGTTATAATCTTCATAAAAAGCCATAAATCCTTGAAGCTATTTATTCCCAATCGTTTTACACTGAGATTTTCAGAGAAACACAAAGGAATCAACCTATTGAAGGGGTGAAAATCAATGGGCTACTCAAAGGCCTGGAAATAGACAAGATGTATAATCCAAGTGATATGAAGTAGTATTAAGGATGGATAATGATTAGTAGCAGAATCAAGGGATATGCATTCTATCCTATTTGATACTCATCAACTGGATGTACCTGCCTCTCTCCTCAGTATAAAGATAAAATTGAAACAACAGGCAATATTGAAGCATTCGTACAGGAGCCTATATACCAATATGAACCGATCTAATTTGATTCAATCAACAAGGGATTAAATAGAAGTAACACCATTACATTTAAGTAATCACTATAAGTTTATATAACAAGTGATGATAGGTTAGAATATTGGTAAATCTTTCTAATGAAGAGAAGGTATTAAAGTGTCAACACTGAGAATTATTGAGAAATTCAATCATATACCAGGATGATATTCAGTTAGAATCTACATTCATAATTTCGAAGATTTTGAAAAAGGCTTCTAAGTAAATAGTTCAATGAGGAACATTTATTGGCGGTTTGCTTGAACTTTATTATTATTATTTGTACCTTGGGTTCTTAATGGAATATAGAGCCTCAGTAGCACGTCTCCATGACTGCCCACAAGCTCGCATTTCTTCCTCACATCATCTCCTCCATGTCACCCTCACCTCGGACACCCAACTCATCGTTTCTCATTTGCATTCCACTCGACGGTCTGGCCTGGCGTGTGATGTCCCCAGTCGACCTTCTCAGTGCATGCCCAATCCATCTCCACTTCCTCCCAGTGTATATTTATTGCGTGATAGGTTCTTGCCTCGTTGGTTCGTTCCCAGAGCTCCTTGTTGCTTATTCTTTCTGGCAATCCATCTGATTTTCAGTAGCGAGCCAGCGTAAGCAGTTGTTGATGAATGTCTGTAGTTTATTGGAAATGCCTTTCGTGACGCGCCAAGTCTCTGAACCATACAGGAGCACTGACTTGACGTTGGTAGAAACATATATTAACCAATAAATTTCGATTACATCATCTTACTGCCGGTTGATCACTCTTAGTATAAGGTTTTCCAGTTTGTTTGTTTTTCACACACTCCTTCATTTAAACTCCTGTCTGTTTATTGTTCCCAACCCACAACTCTCTATCTTAACAAGTATAAATTATTATTGATTTTCACTAAGATATCGGTTGATGAGATCATATTAGGCGTATAGTTGTCAGTGACCTCCACACTCTTCATATTTCAAGACAAAACATATAGATAAGCAGAAGGAGTAGTAATGTGATCGCTAATATCCCCAATCGTGATGTGACAAACCTTTACTCCTGCACCTGAGATATGATGACAATATGTGGATGACAAATTTACTACTTTGTTGAAATTGGAACATATCGACAATTTCCTCACACAGAAAATAAACTCAACAGTAGACGCAATCCAATTCACTTATGAGGTAAAGAACTACCCACGTTGAGTTGCAGAATAAAACGTAGGACAGATAGTGATTTGGATACTACCCACCGTCTACAGGAAACCGAAACATTCTAACACGCAGGTTAACTCAAATGTCTAAATGATAGTCAGTGTAAGCCTGTAAACAAGGAACGGAAGCACATAAAAGAATCGCTAATAGTTAATAATTATCCCCCATAGTTTAGTCAGAAACTCGTATGAATACAACAAACGAAATAATAACAGTAACATGAGTAGAAAGGAGTTCACAGCCTCCATTGTGTTACCCTATAAGGAAGGTATATTAAAAACTGTATGCAGGGTCGTCGACAGATCTGGTTGGATGGATATAGCGTGGCATTTAAAACCTACAAACTCACTGAAATATGAGTTTTGTCACGTAATGGATCCAATAGAACCGATGAAGCAAAATAATCTAATCTATCAGATCCCATGTAATGACTATGAAGTCAAGTTAATCGGTTGAAGTTAGTTAAATCAGTGAAATATAAGAATTTGACCAAATACAGAATGACAGATTCCACAAAGATCTTTTCGTCTGTTATAATAAACTCGTTAGGAGTATTCTGGAAAATGTTTACTTCATATCATGTTCAAAAATTTCTTATAATTGCAGAATAGACAGCCTCCTTCAATTATGTTTTACCTTTATTTTCAATGTATATGTGTGTTCATTGTACGAGGAGGAAATGAGAGCTTCTGGGTTGTCGTGTAACCAGGTTCAAAAGATCTCAGAGAACAGAGGTCACTGGAGACGTGCTACTGAAGCCCTATGTTCCACTAGGAACCCAAGGAACTAATAATAATGAAAAAAGTGTGCGTTGATTGACTATGAGTACAAATCTAACCAGTATTTCTTATATTTATCTGATATAACACACGTTGATGTAGTATTGTTTTATCTACTTCATGATTTGGCTTATAAAATCATCTCATCTCATATCTATCAAGGTAAGCTTGATAAAATGTAGAAGTAATCAGGTAAAAAGTTTGACTATTAAGTCAGAAAAGCTGAACAAGGGACTGAAACATATTGCAGAGATACTACTTCTTAATAACTACAGTCCAGGATTGATTAAACAGTTTAGAGAGGAGAATTTCAGTATCGACTGTAACATGCCAGTAGGCAATTCAAATCCTTAATAGGACTATGTCATCTGCATATTCAGGGCGAATTTTTGTTAGACCTAGAATACGCAGATGACATAGTCCTGTTAAGTGAACACGCTGACAAGATGCAGAGTCTTCTGAGCACTTTGAGTGGCAATTTGAGAATGTTTGGTATCCGATTTTCACCACCCAAATGCAAATTTTTGCCCCACGACTGGTCTTCAGCGGTACCGCGGCTAACAATAGAGAGTGAAGTGGTTGAGTGTGTCGACTACTTCACTCACCTGGGAAGTAGGATCAACCCTGGAAGGTTAGTTACCGATGACTCTGTACAGATACAAAAGGCTCGATTGGCTTTTGCCAATTTACGCCATCTGCAACGTTACCCATGCATCATCATAGAACAGAGCATAAAAAGCCAGTCAACTCCTTAACCCAACTTAATGGAATTTGAAAACGTCTTCGATAGGGTCGAACGAGAAGTAATTTGGCAGCTATTTCGAACACTACGCTTTTACTGACACAAATCTTTATCAACCCATTTCAACACCAGCCACATGCTATATGACGATGCTACATGCCAAGTAATTCACAATAAAAAAAAACTCAGTAATACCTTTCAAGTGAAAATAGGACTAACACAACCTTGCCTCCTATTATCATCGACCATCTTCCTTATTCTGATCGACTGGATCATTCAACAAACAACTGTGAGGAGAGAGAAGACGGCCATACACTGGCTGTTCGACCAATGGAAACACCCTAGTACATTCAGATTTCACCCATCATCATTTATGTATCATGTCTCAACTCGCACAAACTCGAAGATATACAGGCGAAAACTAACAACTTGACAGAAGAGTCAGCCAAGGGGCAGCCAACATGGCACTTCCTTCAGGTGAACGTAGAGAAAACACACCTGATGAAGATACCGAACCAACAAGAACGACAACAACAAGCACCAATCACCATCAACAACAGAAATCTAAACGAAGTTACCTCTTCCATCTACCCACCCTCCTACCTACGCAACATCCTCTCAACTACAGGTGGCACAGGTACACATGAGAATGTCAAACACAGCCACCATCGAAAAACACCAAGACACACCTTCCTCCATCAATCTCAAATAATCAGTGTGGAGATCTACTCCACTGCATCGCACTCAGCATATAGCGTGAACAACATCCGCATTTTCAACACTATTAATGTCAGTCAAGTAAGTCAGTGTTTCGATATGATGGTTGAGAGACTTGGCGCCTTACGAAAACCATTTCCAACAAACTACACACATCATACATCAACACCTACCACCTACGCTTACTCAATACTGAAGATGGAGATCAAATGGATGGCCAGAATAATAAGAATAAGCAAGAAGGAACTCTAGCTGGCTGGCTGCTTGGCTGGCAACGTACCAACGAACTAACCAAGAATCTATCGTCCAACAAATATGTAGAAGAACAAAGTGGAGATTGATTGGACTAGACATGCAGTGAGAAGACGGTTTTGGGGACATGACGCGTCAGGTCAGACCATGCCATCGAGTGGAACCTACATGGAAGACGACGAATTAGTTGGGAGTTCAAGGGAGATATGAAGGAGATCGTGGAGCTAGGTTAGGAGGATTGTAGAGAAGAGAGTGAAATAGCAACATGCTACTGAAGCTCTATATTCCACTAGGAACCCAATAACACCTATAACTAGGCAATTTTCTAGCCCATTTTATCGAATTCAATATATTAGTTTCATTTCATGTTCTTCGAATGAGTCATATCCTCCCCTTTTTATTTGATAGACATAATGTGCATATTGGTTGGTAAACTCTTATTTGTCTACAACCGTTTTCTTTGTGTTTCAAGTGTGTACTTCATTGACTAGACTTCTTTGACAGTGGGACAACCAACACGACACTCATCATCTTTGTGTCTAATATTGTAATGCCATTGTCATGGGTATAGAATTTCATAGGTAGGCATTCAATGGACTTAATTTTAGATTTCACCTATGAAATCTACACTCGAGTAGAATAATAATATTTGATATACAAATTGTTATAATGTGGAATAAGATTGTTATAATCTTCATAAAAAGCCATAAATCCTTGAAGCTATTTATTCCCAATCGTTTTACACTGAGATTTTCAGAGAAACACAAAGGAATCAACCTATTGAAGGGGTGAAAATCAATGGGCTACTCAAAGGCCTGGAAATAGACAAGATGTATAATCCAAGTGATATGAAGTAGTATTAAGGATGGATAATGATTAGTAGCAGAATCAAGGGATATGCATTCTATCCTATTTGATACTCATCAACTGGATGTACCTGCCTCTCTCCTCAGTATAAAGATAAAATTGAAACAACAGGCAATATTGAAGCATTCGTACAGGAGCCTATATACCAATATGAACCGATCTAATTTGATTCAATCAACAAGGGATTAAATAGAAGTAACACCATTACATTTAAGTAATCACTATAAGTTTATATAACAAGTGATGATAGGTTAGAATATTGGTAAATCTTTCTAATGAAGAGAAGGTATTAAAGTGTCAACACTGAGAATTATTGAGAAATTCAATCATATACCAGGATGATATTCAGTTAGAATCTACATTCATAATTTCGAAGATTTTGAAAAAGGCTTCTAAGTAAATAGTTCAATGAGGAACATTTATTGGCGGTTTGCTTGAACTTTATTATTATTATTTGTACCTTGGGTTCCTAGTGGAACATACCGCTTCAGTAGCACGTCTCCAGTGACCTCTGTTCTCTGAGATCTTTTGAACCTGGTTCCACGACAGCCAACAAGCTCTCATTTCTTCCTCACATCATCTCCTCCATGTCACCCTCACCTCGGACACCCAACTCATCGTTTCTCATTTGCATTCCACTCGACGGTCTGGCCTGGCGTGTGATGTCCCCAGTCGACCTTCTCAGTGCATGCCCAATCCATCTCCACTTCCTCCCAGTGTATATTTATTGCGTGATACGTTCTTGCCTCGTTGGTTCGTTCCCAGAGCTCCTTGTTGCTTATTCTTTCTGGCAATCCATCTGATTTTCAGTAACGAGCTAGCGTGAGCAGTTGTTGATGAATGTCTGTAGTTTATCGGAAATCACTTTCGTAACGCGCCAACTCTCTCAACCATCACATAGAAGCACTGACTTCACGTTCATGTTGAATATCCGCATCTTGTTCACGCTTTATGCTGAGTGCAGAAGATCTTCACACTGGTCTCAGGTTTATGAATGCCTGTCTTGCTTTTCCGATTCTCACTTTGACATCCTCGTCTGTCCCGCCACCTGTAGTTGAAACAGTGCTGCCTAGATAGGTGAAGGAGGCTACTTCCTTTAAGTTTCTCCCGTTGATGACGATTGGAGTTTGTTGTTGGTTGGTCGGTCTGTTGGGTATCTTCATCACTTCTATCTTCTCTATATTCACTTGAAGTCCCATCTTCGCTGCCCCTTCGTTGCCTCTTCTGTCAACTTGTTAGTTTTCGCCTGCAGATATTCTAGTTTATGTGACATCAGACACAAGTCATCACTGGCGAAATCCAAGTCTTCTAGGTTCTTTTCCGCGGTCCAACGTATCCCCCTCTTCTCGCTCCTCACAGTTTGTTGCATGATCCAGTCGACCACAATCATGAATATCATGGGCGACAGTAGGCGGCAGCCTTGTTTTACTCCTGTCTTCACCTCACTTCAAAGGCATCACTGAGCTTCTCATTGTGAATTACTTGGCATGTGGCACCTTCATATAGTTGTTGAATGAGGCCGATAAAGGCTTGTGGTATTGCATAGTATTGAAGCGGCTGCCTGCCAAATTACTTCTCAGTCGACGCTGTCAAAGGCCTTATCAAAGTCGATGAAGTTGAGGTCGAGAGTTGACTGCCATTCTATACTCTGTTCTATGATGATGCGTAGAGTGGCGTCGCAGTTTGGTCCACACATGATTTGTACTTCCTGAAGCCAGCCAGCCTGTTCCGGTCGTAATTTTGAATCCAGCGCATCCTTTAGTCTCTCCAAGATGATGCGGCTTAAGATTTTGCTTGGGGTGGACATAAGCATGATTCCGTTCCAGTTCTTGCAAACACTGAGGTCTCCCTTCTTCAAGAGTTAGACAAGGTAGCCCTTCTTCCAATCTGCAGGTACCTTCCCTTCCTTCTACACCTTCTGCGATAGTGGTGTGAGCATGTCCGTGCTTGAACTTTAGACCACTAAAATTTTCCACTGAATATATATTGTCAAATTTTGTACTTTTATAAACTTCAGGATCAAAATTTGATCGGATAGAGTTGAATAAGTTGAGCATTGATTAGGTAATTGGATTATAAATTTCTGACGTTTCACGACTTCGTGAATATCGATTCTACTACTTCAGAGAATAAAACCTGTACAAGTTATCGATAGTTTAAAGTAGTAAAAGGTGACGAATCAGATCAAATTCTTTTTTATACATGATGATAATATGAACGTGAATATCATTAGTATAATTGTTTTTATATGATACCGTCGTTGATCTGACCGAATTGATCGGTCTCTATTAGCATATAGGTTCGTCTCCGGATGCCTCGATATTCCCAGCGTCCTAATTATGTTAATGATGAATCGTGGCTAGCAGTGGAATACAGAATGCGCATTTCACCCTATTTGGGACTCACTGGTCAGCTGGATATGTCTGCTTCCCAGTGAATGATGTTTTTCCCACCAGAATACGGACTCGGGAGACAAAAATTGTGAACGCTTCCTGATCAGCACATAACGATGACATTCACGTTCATATTATCATCATATAGAGACAGACAATGTGATCTGATTCGTCACCTTTTACTACTTTAAACTATCGATAACTTGTACAGGTTTTATTCTCTGAAGTAGAATCGATTCCCACATGGACGCGAAACGTGATATATAGAAGATGTCAAGTTCGTTGGGAATGTATTATATATTTTCATGCATAGGACGCTTAGCTCAGATATCAAATGGTTGTATTGGCTAAATGAACTGTTACCATAGAAATTTCATTCAATTTTCTATATATCCTTCATTCTAAACCAGAAGTTAAATCTAACACCAATTGAGTGTTCAACATCAATCGAATACAGTGATTATTTCGTTTCAATATACTGTTTTGGTAGTGAACTTGCTGAAAATAGATGAAAATGAGTTCAAACAGCGTGATAATATGAATCATGTCACACTTATGGATGAGGTTGGTACTCATCATGAACTGACATCAGTCGAACGAATATTGAAGACCTGGGAGTACTGGATACCAGGTGTTTCGTCCGAGTGTGAGATACTTCAGTAGTGCGCACCCATGACTCCGCCCCACCCCGCCAAGGATCTAACTCAGATCTCATGCATACCACGTTACCATCGAGCTAGCTACTAGGTTGTCAGAATTCAATGGTTCATCTTTCCTACTTCTGTCACTTCAAGATAGATAGATATAAGGCGAACATCACTCAATGTCATTGTTGAGTATTTGTCCTTACGTCGACCCAGTTTAACCTCACGGCCACCAGGTTTGCCCCACCAGTCACGACTTCTCACTGGAACTTCAAGAACCACCTCTTGAACCTAGTTGCTCCAATGAGCACTAAGACATTGGATTAGTTCAAATTGATGAAACTATAAATTATTTGTCGATAGTTTGCAACATGATGAAACAGGTTTAGTGTGATCCAACCTTTATAAAACCAAACATCAAGAAAAATTCTCAAAAGGTACCGTTGGAAGCTCAAGCATCAACGTCAACAATTACACAAATGCTGAAGCCAGTTCAAAGCCCCATATAAAACAAGCAAATGGATACCGAGATCGTCTACAAGCCAACTTAGCTAGCAAACAACTGGAAAACCTTAAATCTAAGCAAATTCACAAGTCACTGACTGCGGTAATTCATCACATAACCCAGTAGCTTATCGAGTAGATCAACTACTCCCACATAACCTTGGCTCAGACTAGACAAAATATTTCAAAGTATCGTTTGTAACACTGAGAGTGTTGCTTGGAATCAGAAACACAGCAGTAATGACAGTATTATTATTATTATTATTCCCTTGGGTTCCTAGTGGAATATAGGGCTTTGGCGGTACATATACTAAAATTGGAACGATACAGAGAAGATTAGCATGGCCCCTACGCAAGGATGACAAGCAAAATCGTGAAGCGTCCCATATTTTTTAACCTCGCCTGGTTAACTAGTTTACTAGTTACTAGCCGGTCCTAAGCCCCAGGTAAAGAGGGAAGGTTGGACATACAGCTAGCAACCCTACCCCGTAAAACAAATCTAACCGCTAAACAAACTTCAAAGCACAAACGAAATATAAAAAATAAAAACAAAATTATTCCTCGCTGGAATCAGAGAGGCGAAATGACGCCAGTTGATGAAAGCCTGCCTTCAAGAAGCCAATTGGCCGATGTGTCTTCTCTTCTCTCGATGAAAGCAAAAGTAAACGTGGGGACATGGAATGTCCGCATGATGTTTCAACTCAACAAGGCAGCTCAGTAATGACATTACCATCTACTCAAATGAGTCAGTCAATGCATCCTTCAGGCAACTTATAAAAGACTTATCTGAAAAATAGACACAGCATCTAAAGCTTATCATCTTCAAATCTAATCACTTTAAACTATATAACAATACAGATCCATCTGAAAACTATTGAGGAATAATTCTTCACGATCTACCAGAAGTTTTTCAATCAATTACTACAAGAAACCATTGACTTATTTATCTCTATTTCAAAGGGATATGATGAATCAATGAACAACCTTTAGCTTATTGATGTAGTAAACACAATAAGCCATACACCTACCTATCTAGCTACTGTTCAAACTTTGATAGACCGAGTGGGGTTCCAACCAACCACCTAATAGTCCAACACACACAAACACAATATATATATAGAAGAAATTCTCAACAATATCTGAATATGTTTTTTTTTCTTTTCTTAAATAGAAAAAAACGTAGAAAAAGAAAGAAAAAAAGAGAAGAGAAGAGAAGTAGAGACAATATGAGACAGAGAATACCAATCAGTGGAATGTAAAAACAAACAAACCACAACCATCATCATTTTTACCCACTCTGTACACTTAATAATAATCAGTAGGTAATAAATAATGATCAAGGGTTATCATGAGCAAATCTAGAATAGTCAGCAGTACAAGAAATGCATATCTGCATCATTAGTGTAATAGACAAAATAAACCTTGTATAGTATATAGTATAGTATAGTATAGTATGGTGTAGTATGGTACATATATATATATATATATGTACAAAATGCGGAATTGCCGACAAATGATAACTATTGGCAAGGAAATGAATTAAAACAACACGGGGGTAAACAACAACAACAACAACAACAATACCAACCATTAGTGAATCATTGACTCTCTATTGTCGATTATGACTAACTAGACAATGTCGAAATAAACTTTCTTTTGAAATAAATGAAATCTGACAAATAGAACAATTGAATTTTCCATCATAATATGAATTCAATAAATTAGATAATGATGATAATTTATTAGAGAAATTCTTTACAAATAGTCTAGATGTTTCATTTATATCATTACCATACTCATTATCATTATCAACCAATGATGATGATGAAGGCATTCTTATCATTGGTACATTCAGTCTATTGATATTATAATCATCCAGATTTAAACGATTCTCATCATTATGATTAGAATCAATTTGTAGAAGCTGTTGATGTGTAGAAGAAATAACTGAATCATAAATCAAAATTTAAAGAGACAAAGAGATAGAAAGAGATAGAGATACATTGATTAGATTTATATATTGCCAGTAAAATGTAACAATAAACTTGAAGGAATATATCTGCATTCCAGTATATGAAATGATGTTGTTCCCCACTTAGAATTCAACTTCATATTCATCGTTTGAAAACGCTGACATGTTATCCATTATGTCATGGAAGAACGATAGCTATTTCGTGTACAACGGATATATTCTGGATCGAACTAATCAACCTCCGTGGCGTTTGAAGCGATGACTATGAGGTTCAAGTCTCAGTGGGAACAATATTACTTCGGAGTGGATTGCAGGTATGTCTAGTTGATGAGTCACAAGTAGGACGAAACGCACGTTCTGGATTCCTCTTCTACCCACAAACAACTAAATTTCAATATCTTTCTTTGACGTATTCTTTGACTCTACAGTTGTCCAGATCGCTGAAGGGCACATTCTTCTCTACGAAGCTATACATCAACTTCTCTAGTCAGCAATTGGTTTCCAGATATGTGAACTACAAGTTGCCGCTGTGGATCATCATTTCAGTGTATGTGTCTACATGCCCCTATGGAGCTAGTTATATAGACCGCACAAAGTGCCCAGTTTCTAAACGTGTATCTCTGAGCACTATCCTGAATAGTTGTCTAGAGGAGAATGTAAATCAGTCGACACTTCAATTCTTGAACATTTTGTCCACTTTGGATACATATAGGCCGACCAGAGTTCTCCTTCAGTATCATTTAATACAGTCAAGTAGAATAGTTGAAAAGGTGTACACCTTCAACAATTGGGTGCAGCGGAACCACTGGCAATTCAACAATTCATGCCTGATCTCTGTATCCATAGGAAGTATATTCAATCTCTTATCATGGTCTTAACACTTTCACAACAACGATTTCAATGACATGAAATTCACAATGGAGAAGGAGTCGAGCAACCAACTACCATTCCTGGATGTTTTAGTCAGTAGGACAAATGCCAGAAAGCTGTAAACCTAAGTGTACAAGAAGCCAACACACACTGACCAAATCCTCAACTACAATAGCAACAACCCAACAACACACAAAATCAGTTCCGTACAGACTCTATTCAGAAGAGCGCTAACACACTGCAGTACAACAACTTCAAGGAAGAAATCAATAAACGCATCGTCCTACCATACATAAAGAATATAGCAGAAATCATCACAAGGTTGCTGAGACCATTTGGAATTGGTGTGGCCACTCATAAACCAACGAATTCCCTCCAAACACTTTCTTGCAGACCAAAGGATGCAACAACCGAGGAAGATAAACCGAATATCAACTGGAATAACTGACTACAGTCAGCACTTCATTCATTGGACAAAGTGGTCGCCCCACCTACTTCGTCTACATCAACACTAATTGGCTATTAAACGCCACCACATTTCATCACTCATTTCAATGCACATGGATAACAACTATGGAGATGAATTGAATTTTGACAATGTAGAAATCTTCGAAGGGGAGAGGAAATACAAAGAATATCACCAGAGAATTCCTAGAAACTTGGCATTCAGTTCAGTTAGTCAGCAATCAACAGATGTATAGACATACACCCAATCTATCAACCAATGAGAAAGATGATAAACGACAGAAAGGTCAGAGGTCAAACGGAGGGACAACCAACAGGAAAGTCTATGGTGTCAGTGAATGACACAACAATCGAAGGAAACAACCAATCACAGACCGCTTCGTCAAGGCAAGCAGCTACTAAATAACTGACGGAGAGATATTGACAGCTCACTTCATACTGAAGTTAGTGCTGATGACGTCGTCTAGCAAGACGATGAAAGCTTCAGCATTAAACAACCCAGCTCCTTCAGAGAACACAATACAACCAAGACTTTCACAATCTTGTTTCGATTTCATTATAGTTAGTTCACTATTATCAACTTCAGCATGACCTTCGTCTCATTCTTCACCTTCTTTACATTTATCTATCTATCAAGTGGACATATTCCACATCTACCAACAAGTTTAGCCTTGCCTTCTTCATTGTTTCCATTGTCTTGATTTCAGTTCTTTTTAGCACTAGCTGGCTTAACGATGCAATTATGGACTATTGGCCTAGAACAGACTGTTATATGTTGATGATATATATACGTTTGTACAGTTTTATGGATGATAAGCTCAGTCATAAACTGAGCGAAACGGTCATCCGGTGTTTAGATCAATCTATAAATTGATGATCCTATTCAAGGTATACTACTGGTCCATACAAGTCAGCCATCCAACCAAAAATTCAGCTGATCTGAAGTAATTCGGCTCTATGAGCTGAATTTATCCCAGTACACTGTTGATGAACTGGTTTGTCTCTAAAACAGGCGTAACGCCCATACGTTATTTAAACCACTTCGATATGACAGGTTAGCTGGCGGAATAGAATCAACGGATCAGCCTAACTGCTTTCGACAGTATGAAATTATTATTATCATTATTATTATTATTGTTACTCCCTTAGGTTCCTAGTGGAACATACCGCTTCAGTAGCACGTCTCCAGTGACCTCTGTTCTCTGAGATCTTTTGAACCTGGTTCCACGACAGCCAACAAGCTCTCATTTCTTCCTCACATCATCTCCTCCATGTCACCCTCACCTCGGACACCCAACTCATCGTTTCTCATTTGCATTCCACTCGACGGTCTGGCCTGGCGTGTGATGTCCCCAGTCGACCTTCTCAGTGCATGCCCAATCCATCTCCACTTCCTCCCAGTGTATATTTCTTGGGTGATAGGTTCTTGCCTCGTTGGTTCGTTCCCAGAGCTCCTTGTTGCTTATTCTTCCTGGCAATCCATCTGATTTTCAGTAACGAGCTAGCGTGAGCAGTTGTTGATGAATGTCTGTAGTTTGTTGGAAATCCCTTTCGTAACGCGCCAACTCTCTCAACCATCACATAGAAGCACTGACTTCACGTTCATGTTGAATATCCGCATCTTGTTCACGCTTTATGCTGAGTGCAGAAGATCTCCACACTGGTCTCAGGTTTATGAATGCCTGTCTTGCTTTTCCGATTCTCACTTTGACATCCTCGTCTGTCCCGCCACCTGTAGTTGAAACAGTGCTGCCTAGATAGGTGAAGGAGGTTACTTCCTTTAAGTTTCTCCCGTTGATGGTGACTGGAGTTTGTTGTTGGTTGGTCGGTCTGTTGGGTATCTTCATCACTTCTGTCTTCTCTATATTCACTTTAAGTCCCATCTTCGCTGCCCCTTCGTTGCCTCTTCTGTCAACTTGTTAGTTTTCGCCTGCAGATATTCTAGTTTATGTGACATGAGACACAAGTCATCACTGGCGAAATCCAAGTCTTCTAGGTTCTTTTTCGCGGTCCAACGTATCCCCCTCTTCTCGCTCCTCACAGTTTGTTGCATGATCCAGTCCAGTCGACCACAATCAGGAATATCATGGGGGATAGTAGGCAACCTTGTTTCACTCCTGTCTTCACTAGGATGAAACTAGCTGGTATTTAATTACAAATGTACCTGACGGTTTTCATGCGGCGTTTTCGCTGCATCAACCATTGTACCTAACTTTCGTATGGATATAGCTTCAAAATTCTTTTCCAGTCGAATGTTCAGTTCAACAACTGATTATGTTATAGACAGCGATCTGTAAACAGGACCTCGATTGCTGGTTATCTATGAATCTCGTCTACCCTAATGTTAACCGCGTATCTCTACTGTTTTTGTTTTTAGTTTTATACTACTTAGTACTTTTTCAGTAGTATAATTCGCATCTTCCTTTAATGTCACTTCCTCCCCAACTTGACTGTTCATAGTCTCATCTTTTTCATCATTTAAGCAGCCGTAGATATTAGTGCCTTTCCTAGTCCATGATGGTGTTGGGATCGTTTCCGGTGTTTCTTCATATTCACTTTGAAAGTAAAAATCTCCTTATCTAATGTCTTTACCAAATGGTGGGGAGGTACTGGCGACTTTTACATGCGCTTGTGGCTTTCTTTGAAGACAACTTTGCTGTTTTTATGGTTGGCATGTGCGCGCTCTCTCTCTGTACGGTGTCTTGATAGCGATAAAACGATAGATATCTCATGATCCAAAGTCTTTAACTGATTAGTCATCTATATTTATTTCAGACAATTTTACGCCGAACTCGCGTATTTGGTTTATTGTTGACAATGGCTTGTTCGATAAAGTTCAGAATTTTTCTGGACGAAATCCACACATACAAATGTCATACATGGAAATATACATCTAATAAAAAGAGAAAAGGAAGCCAGAGAAAAGAAACTTCTCTTTAGCTTATAACCTTACCGTTAGACGCTGGTTTTATGATCAGATCCCAATCCAACTGTGTTGTCCTCAGTTGATGAACACTAAGCATATGACGACGACATGACTTTCGAATAATGAATCGTCTATGACATAGATAACATCTGTTGTTGTTTTTTGAACAAAAGGGAAAAGAAAGTTAACTAAACAAGATTTTCTGTGTGTGAATTTTATTTTATATTTCACTACAATTACTAAATGTGTTGTTACTTACTGAGTTGTTAACTCACATTTTTCCCTTCCAGATTCTCGTGGTCAACGCTGAACTCACATTCCTCTACATGACCCCCATCGCCCGCCCTACAGGCTAGAGGAAAATCTATTAACAATTGGTTGTTACAATTTGGTGTCGAAGGTGGGATCCGTCTCCCACATGATCAGATCGACGTTCACTTAACAACAATCATCCTCTTCGATTGTAACCCTCCACCGGCTTCAAACATTATATCTAGCCCCTAACTTACCACCTAGGTACACTCAAGTACTGAGACAAGGAAGGGGGGAGTGAAGGGAGAGGAGCAGTGTAACGACGCACTTGAAACAATACTCATCTGCTATACAGTTTCAATTCTTAGACTGTCTCACCTCTTCGTTATCAAGCCCTGCTGTTTATCAATTATTTTTAATTATTACATGTAAGAACGTCCTGTGTATTTGCTGGCGTTTCAAGCGATCTATGCTGGGCATAAATCTTAGTGGGGACAACATCACTCTCACTGAGAGGTGACAAGTGCATTCGGCTGACGAGTCACGTATATGACGAAGTGCACTTCATGGTTTCCACTGCTAGCCGTCATCATCTATCATACGTGATAACTGTTACAGAGTGAATAAACCCTTCTTGTTTTCCAAAGATGTCATCCGGATAGAACTGATTCTAGAACGATAGAAAACTCACTACACGTTTCAATCTTTAACATGTGCATTAGAAGATAATATATGATGTCTTAGAGTGTTTCAAATCCTTCAATAATTAGTTCCAGAATGAGTGATATCAGTGGAATAAGCAACCATATGAAGGTTTGTGCACAAGTGGATGACCAAAACACTTAACTACGAGTAATAGAAATGGATTTGAAGAAACTTGAGTGTTGACAGAGTTGTGAGGGCGATTAAAACTTCCCGGATGTCCACACCATAGAAGGCTATTCCTTCTTAAGATACCTGAAAGAGGTTTGTGTGACTGCAGAGCCCATCGGACATCTGCTTCAGGTCTGTCACATTCAACCTTTTGTGTATGGTTGTTTCGAACTTTTGTTGTTTTCGAGCCCGATGGTCGAAAAGAAACGTCAAATGAACCAACACCGACAGCCCGTGGGGTATGGTGGTGTTATTTTTGGGGCCGACCTTTTCTACCCCCCTCCACCCTTCCACTGCGAAGGCAGCATCAGCATGGCACTGCTGGTCATCCAAGGTAAACACCTTACTGCTGTCGTACCCCATCCAGCTAGCAGCAGTACGACTTCGCCCTCAGACCCCCAATCATACTACAGTAATATACACCACAACAGTAACTTCTTTTCGTCTAACCACTATCCAACAGACCTTTCTGGTATGGTAGGACCTCGAAGGAACAAAGAGTTCCAACATCATACCTCATTGGGTCAGTGTGATATGCAAGTTCGACCACCAAGTCAAGGTAGCTGCTATTGGTCCGGTAACAGAAATATGAACAGAGTGATTGAAATTGGTCTGTCCAATGAGCAACAATATCATCAACAGTTTCTAAACGCCGATTTCGCTGGTCACGTCACGAAAACCGACATCAAAAAGCCTATATTCTCCTTCACGCTTCAGATCAACAATCTTAGACTTTATGAACTGATTTCATGTTTCTAGTCTGATCACCTTCGTTTTTTTTCCCAGGCTAAATCTGCATTATGTAACATTGAACGTCGCGCACATGGTGACTGCGTATGTGTAAAACGAGTTCTGACTAGCTCAATTGATGAAGGTTTACAACTAAAGCAGATGATTAACGTGGTGTTACGACGACACACTTTCCTATGTTATGAAAGTAACGGGGATTTGAACACTTGAAGTCATCTCTCATGTTTCTCCACATTTAATACGCATATTTCATGGTCAGATAGTTAAACAAAGAGAACAGTCATGCAGTACATTCAACCCTTGGCAAGCTAAACCGATACCTAACCATTGCCAGGGATGGATGGTTTGAACTGGTATCATTCAGTGATCCGTTATAGGTTAGTGAACTGATAAGTGCGCTCAACTACTCATTCTACATTCAATCATCATAGAACACAGCATAGAATGCCAGTCAACACTTTACCTCGACTTCATTGATTTTTAAAAGCCCTTTCATAGCGTCAACCCACAACTATTAGAGTAGCTGTTTCCAACACTACGCTTTCACTAACACAAATCTTTATCAACCCATTTCAACACCAGCTACATGCTATATGACGATGCTACATGCCAAGTAATTCACAATAAAAAAAAACTCAGTAATACCTTTCAAGTGAAAATAGGAATAACACAACCTTGCCCCCTATTATCATCGACCACCTTCCTCATTCTAATCCACTAGATCATTCAACAAACAACTGTGAGGAGAGAGAAGACGGCCATACACTGGCTGTTCGACAAATGAAAACACCCTAGACCATTCGGATTTCACCCATCATCATTTATGTATCATGTCTCAACTCGCACAAACTCGAAGATATACAGGCGAAAACTAACAACTTGACAGAAGAGTCAGCCAAGGGGCAGCGAACACGGCACTTCCTTCAGGTGAACGTAGAGAAAACACACATGATGAACATACCCAACCACCACCAACAACAACAACAACAAGCACCAATCACCATCAACAACAGAAATCTAAACGAAGTTACCTCTTCCACCTACCCACCTACCTACCCAGGCAACATCGTCTCAACTACAGGCGGCACAGGTACACATCAGAATGTCAAACACAGCCACCATCGGAAAAACACCAAGACACACCTTCCTTCATCAATCTCAAATAATCAGTGTGCAGACCTACTGCACTCAGCTGCATTGCATCGCATTGCATTGCATTGTATCGCACTCAACATAAAGCGTGAACAACATCCACATTTTCAACACTACTAATGTCAGTCAAGTAAGTCAGTGTTTCGATATGATGGTTGAGAGACTTGGCACCTTACGAAAACCATTTCCAACAAACTACACACATCATACATGAACACTACCACCTACGCTTACTCAATACTGAAGATGGAGATCAAATGGATGGCCAGAATAATAAGAATAAGCAAGAAGGAACTCTAGCTGGCTGGCTGGCTGCCTGGCAACGTACCAACGAACTAACCAAGAATCTATCGTCCAACAAATATGTAGAAGAACAGAGTGGAGATCGATTGGACTGGACATGCAGTGAGAAGACGGTTTTGGGGACATCACGCGTCAGGTCAGGCCATGCCATCGAGTGGAACCTAAATGGGAGACGACGAATTAGTTAGGAGTTCAAGGGTGACATGAAGATGGTGTGAGGAAGAAATGAAAGCTTCTGGGAAGTCGTGGAGCCAGATTAGAAAGACTGCAGAGAAGGGAGTGAAACAGCAACGTGTTACTGAAGCCCTTGTTCTACTAGGAACCCGAAGGACATAGTATAGTATAGTATAATAATAATTATTATTATGTTGAATACCAACTTGAAAAATCACTGAATCTCCACAAACCGCTAAATTTAAATAAATAGAAATGGTCGACAGAGCCATGAACATATTCGAAACCTGTTTAGTTTCCACAGGTTTGCTGCTCCTGAGCCTTTTTCTCATAGAACGTAGGATCTTAGACACCATTTCTATCAAACTGACTACCCTATGGATATTATAAGAAGATTAATCTACGTTCCTAAAGACCAGTTAGTGAAGATCAAAGGTGATTCATCACATAGGCTACCTAAACATTGTGTTTAAATACCAGTAGTACTAGTCAATTTAGCGCTTCACTGTTCTCTTATATTTCATGTTACTTAGAAGTTTATCAACTTTTTCAAGATTTGAACGGTCAATTATGTCAGCGTTTCATTCATCAAGAGACGATTTAATAGCAGAAATCTGAAGGCCGCCTTCGCTAATCACCATTGTTCACGTCCGTCTACATTTCAGTTGCTTCCACTCCTGATCGTGCTAGAAGGTTTCAAAAGAAATGTCCGGGTAAACGGAAATGGTTTCAGCCTGTGATTACTATTTATCCTTACAGTTAGTTCATCGCACGTTTGAAAAAAAAAACGCCGATATAAGATGTTAAGGGGTCGAAAGGAACTCAGTATCCAAACATAGGACATGCCAACCAGGCTTCAACCCATTTTGAATGCAAAGGAGAACAAGGAATACAATTGAAATACTCATCTTTTACACAGTCCTTTAAAAAAAAGAGTTACACAACTAGTTCAATCAATCTCAACTATCATCCAACTGTTGTGTCTACAGGGTTCGCATTGGCAACCACATCCAGTCAACCAAGATCAGGTGTGCACTGATTGGTGTAATCTACAGGTCAGTCTGAGTAGCTCCCAACTACTCGAGTTGCCCATTAGTAGTATATTTCAATCGAATCTTGGCTTCAGATATTTAGCTACATGTATGCTAACATAGTTAATGTAGTAACGATGACTCAATTATATTCACAAGGATGAATGTACAGGCCACCCCAACAACTGCTAAAATGACCAATCAGGCTTCGGTCTTTCTCCTGAGAAAGTACTTTCCCATAAAATAAAGGAATGTAATTGGTTATCACATTAGTTATGAGGATGGCCTTTAAAATCACTGGTCTGAAGAACGACGAAGCGACAAAAAATGGTGATAGCATCCGTTTTATAATTCCTAACGTGATATACGGAGTGGCTTTAAAGGTAAATCTAGCAACTATCGAGATAACCAATCATTTTCCTTCATTTAAAGAACAACTGCCTTGCCAACCGAAATGCTGAAAGGTGATTGGTCATTTCAGTAGTTGTTAATTGGACCTAAAATAACCAATCAGGTTGCGACATTTTGTCTGGGAAGATAGTTTTCCATAGATTACAGAAGCGCGATTGGTTATTTCACCAGTTGCTAGGGTGGCCTTTAAAGTCGTTCCAAATTTAATGGCTAATTAAAAAACCGTATTGATCACAAGATACTTTCGGTGTTTTTTTTTACATACTCCAGTTAAAACCCACTTGCCAATATGCTACAACTTTATCTGACTGCAATTGACTTGAGCACATGATTCAGCCAATTAAGTATTAAACAGTGATTTTGAACGTGGTTGGTCTGAAGTATGCCTACCAAATTTCATATACTCAATTCACTCGCGCATGGGATGAGTCACACGATTCTACCCTCCGAACCATAAATTAAAACAGATTGGGTGACTTTAAAGGCCCCCCTAGCAATTGTAGAAATGACCAATCACGCTTCGCTATTTCGTTTGGATGAGTACTTTCCTATAAAGCAAAGGAATATGATTGGCTGTCTCACCAGTGGCTAGAGTGGCCTTTAAAGTTTCGGAACACAACAAAAAGTCTCATCCTTATTATCTACATATACACATATCAGACGATCTCCAACTAAATTATCTGACCGCAACGCATTATAATTAATAAAAATGAACCAGCTGATTGGTTGATTTCAAGCTTAGAGTATACGATAATGCATAATCCATGGGTTACACCAAAAATGCTATGATTACTTCCAAAATATACGTCATACAGAGATGAATAAGGAGTCGATCGAAAGCTCTTGAACCAACAGAGTTATACAGCACTTATGTTATCAATGATAAACAACACTTATATCTGAAAAAGATATATAAAAATAAAACGGGGGGGGGGAGAAGAGGAGGAGGAAAGAGAAGTTAAAACTCACTGATATATATTGCGGCGTTGAGAAGCAGAGAAAACAGGTAGATTCGGTTGTGAGGTATGCATCTTGAGATTACGATGAGATAAACAATGATCTTCCCAACTATCTATTGTTTGCTTTTCTCCACAAAGTACACAGATCCTGTAATGTATGAGTATTCCACACATAAACAAACATAAAAGAAAGAGATAAGCTGAATGAATGATCACCAAGTTGGTCACAAACAGACAATAACTTAGATCATTTCTACCTACCACTTTAGTATATCAGACAAAAAAAAATACTTCATACAAAAATCACTTATAACCAGTCATAAAAACACGAAATTGAAGTTTCAATTAGATGGCAATTAAAGAAGTTAGCTTAGGAAGTGTGGCATAATTAGAAAATCCCGCCGTCCTTGAACAACTGCCGAACGACCTTGAGGTAGCCAATCAAATTGGAGGTGATTATGCAGTCCTTCGTGGAAAACACTGAGATTGTTGAAATTGATTTCACAACGAACAATATTTTTTTTCAATAGAATTCTCTCATCACTTGAATTGTAAGCGCACAGAAAAATGCTTCTTCTCCACTGTTCAAAACCAATGTAGTTGATGTTAGTTTTGAACCTATGCGGATATCCGTTTTCACTTAGAATACGAAGTGGAGAAAGTGCCTATACTGTGCCTTAGACGTCGGTTTTCTACATATACTTCTTAGCATAGGGACATCCTTGTTTCTTGTCATTAGTACATCAAGAAAATGTATGGGATCATTGATTTCATTTTCGTATGTAAAATGAATTGATGGATGAGCACCGTTGAAATGGCTATAAATAAAGCTTGTACAGAAGTTTGATGATAATGATGATTTCGAGTAAATCGAAGGGACTAGATCGATAGCGTCTACCTTCACGTGGTGGTCAAGTTTGCAGCATATCACAATGACTCAGCGGGCTACATTGGCTGGAACACTTGTTCTTTCGAAATCTACCATGTCCTAAGGGTCTATTGGATAATGGTAAGACGACAGAAAACAAGCTGTACTGAGTTATTCTCCACAAACTGACATGTGTGATGCACGTATGAGTTGTCTGGGCTTGTTGTGAAAGATGTCCACAAGTGGCGTAACTATACTGTAATGGATTACTGACGTCCTATATTCCCTCGACTAATACTATGATCCTAATGGCCCCAGTACTAAAAAAAACATTCTACTCGTTCTTTGTTTACTCCTTTTTTTTAAATCCATAAATTTTCGCCTAGCCTAATGACAGCTACTTATAAGGATGTATATAAGTAGTTTATGGAAGTTGATAACAATGGATTGGTGAGGAGCATACAATATTCGATGAGATATACACAGCACAAGAGGTAAGCGTAATAACATGCTGAACGGGAGATAATTTGCGAATGGATAAAATGTTGCTAAGTATAGGGAATTTTACCAATATCAGAGGTATTTCCCGCATTAGACGATTTCAACCCGACGTTAGTTAGAGACATCCACACTAGTATTCGATGTCATCAGCCTAATGTCTTTTTAAAATTCTACAGTAAGCCTCTTCACTGCTTTTTGTTCCGATTTCCGTATCACAGAGTCATTCTTATCCTTTTGATATCGAGCTGCTCCAAACAGGATTTGAATTCTTTATTCTCAAACCAAGGACCTTGGTCCATCAATATCATCTTCGGTACACCATGATCTGTAACAATATGCCGCATCATAGCCACGGTCACTGTCTTTGCACGTTGATCAAGAATCGCGACAGCGTCTACCCAACGTGCAGCATGATCTGTCATCACCAACAGGTATTGGTTGCCACTAGGTGTCTATGGAAATGGTCCCATAACATCCAAGGACCGCAGGTCACCAACTGTTGCTACTGGAATAGACTGAAACAGCAGTCGTACATATCGATCACCTTTCATCAACTGACAAGGTGGACAGCCTAGAATTATTATTATTATTATTAGTCCCTCTAGTTCCTAGTGGAACATAGGGCTTCAATAGCACGTCTCCAGTGACCTCTGTTCTCTGAGATCTTTTGAACCTGGTCCCACGACAGCCCACAACCTCTCATTTCCTCCTCGCACCACCTCCTCCATGTCACCCTCTCCTCGGACGTCCAACTCGTCGCTTCCCATGGGGATTCCACTCAAGTGACTGGCCTGACGCGTGATGTCCTCAGTCGGCCTTCTCAGTGCATGCCCGATCCATCTCCACTTCTTCCTGCATATTTGTTTAGGGATAGGTTCTTGGTTGCTTCGTTCCCAGAGTTCCTTGTTGCTTATTCTTTCTGGCAATCCATCTGATCTCCAGTAGCCAGCGTAAGCAGTTGTTGATGAATGTCTGTAGTTTATTGGAAATGCCTTTCGTGATGCGCCAAGTCTCTGAACCATGCACAAGCACTGACTTGACGTTGGTGTTGAAAATCCGTATCTTGTTCCGCATGCTGAGTGCAGAAGATCTCCACACTGGTTTCGGGCTAATGAATGCCTGTCTTGCTTTTCCGATTGACTTTGACGTCCTCGTCGGTGCCGCCTGTAGTTGAAACAGTGCTTCCTAGATAAGTGAAGGAGGTTACTTCCTTCAAGTTTCTCCCGTTGATGGTGATGGTGATTGGAGTTTGTTGTTGTTGTTGATGGTGGTGGTGCGGTATCTTCATCACTTCTGTCTTCTCTATATTCACCTGAAGTCCCGTCTTAGCTGCCTCACCTCTTCTGTCAACTTGTTAGTTTTTGCCTGCAGATCTTCAAGTTTATGTGACATTAGGCACAAGTCATCGGCGAAATCCAAGTCTTCTAGGTTCTTTTCCGCAGTCTAGCCAGCGTATCCCCCTCTTCTCGCTCCCGACTGTTTGCTGCATGATCCAGTCCACCACAATAAGGAATATCATGGGGGATAGTAGGCGACCTTGTTTCACTTCTGTCTTCACTTCACTCGAAAGGCGTCACTGAGCTTCCCATTGTGAATTACTTGGCATGTGGCATCTTCATATAGTTGTTGAATGAGGCCGATAAAGGTTTGCGGTACTCCGTAGTAGTGAAGCAGTTTCCAAATTACCTGTTGGTCGACGCCGTCAAAGGCCTTCTCAAAGTCGATGAAGTTGAGGCAGAGAGCTGATTGCCATTCTATGCTCTGTTCTATGATGATGCGAAGCGTTGCAATTTGGTCTGCACATGATTTGTACTTCCTGAAGCCTGCCTGTTCCGGTCGTAGTTTTGAATCCAGTGCATCTTTAAGCCTCTCCAGGATGATGCGGCTTAATATTTTACTTGGGGTGGACAGGAGAGTGATTCCTCGCCAGTTCTTGCAAGCACTGAGGTCTCCTTTCTTCGGCAGTTTGACAAGGTAACCCTTCTTCCAATTGTTGGACAGCTAGAACGTGTTTGGCAATATCCTCTCTCATACTCGATCAGTATGCACCTTGTTTGAGATAGTCGACTGTCCATGAGAGACTTGCATGAGCTAACTGATGGCATTCTTGTGTCGTTTGGTCGCGTAGACATTTCGGAATCACTGTCAACCAGCTCCTGTCGTATTCTCGCCAAATCAGCATCCCATAAGTATTCATCCATAGGCGTTCTTTCTGCGTCAACAACGTTCTCAACTCTTTATTTCCCACAGACGTTTGTGTCTCCGTTCCTTCAGTTATGGATTTTATCACTTCTTCAAGTGTAGGATCCGACTTTTGAAGGCGAATAAGTCTTAATGAGTCTTGTTCTGCTGCATGTACACCGTATACGATCTCAGGTAGATCATTTTCTTCATCTAATCGTCCACGTGGTTTTTAATTCTTTGTAACCATATGAAGAAATAAGCAGTCGAAAATAAGGTTAAGTTTCTGGACGTCGTTAAAAACCTATATATTCTTTGTTTTAAAAAATAGAAAGAAACGACCGTTTTCTGATTGGTGCATTCAAGGTCAGGTGACAGTTGTTCAAGGACAGTGAGGTTTCACTTTACAGTCTGTGTGGATTTTAGTCATGAATCAACATGAATGCTGACTCAGCAACGTAGTAATGAGATCCTGAAAAAACACTTGACACTATTCTACAATGCATCTTACTTATCGGTGCTTCTGAATCAATGCTTGTCGGTTTCTATCGAATTAAGAGAGTTTATCTGCACGAATGTTTTAGTGATAATGCCTAGCAAGTGATTAGGTTAGTTTAGGTAATCTAACTGTGGTTTAGAGGTTTGTGGGGATTTTATTGGGTGCGCCCTTGTGATCTCATCAGAGATTGGATCCAGGACCATCGCGAACTGATAGTAGTAGGGATTCGATCGCCAGCGGGGTTAGCTGCGTGTACTGTTAAGTAGTCACATACTAAGATGATACATATATTCAATGTTCCTAGGTAGGTTTTTAATGGTATGTTAGCTCATGTCAGCCAATGAGGAGCAACAACCAAAAATTTATCTAATTGATGCTTGATTCATTTGAATCTATACCATCCACTGAACTACGTTGTGCACATTCGTGCGGCAGGCAATACAACCTGACTGCTGCGGGGTTCGAACTCGTGGTCCATTGGTTGGTAGCTGACTGAACCACAACTCCACAAACGTCACCTCACATACCGGAACCTGGAATAAATGCATTATCAATATCAACGTAGGACCAGGCATTGCTGAGTAACGGTCCCACTTGCCACACCTCATATCAGCACATCAAGTAAAAAGGTAGTGAGGTGAAGGATGAACATAAGAGAATGCAGTCAAAAGAAATATAAAGTACTAAAAGAGAGAAACCAAGAATGAATAAATGGTGAGATTCGGTGTAGCGTGGTTAAGATGAGGATAATGTGTGTATACATCTGCACCACTCACATCGGTTCTCAGCCATATCACCTAGGGTCTCCAACCACTGCTTCCTCTTATCCCGCCGACCCCAACCACTTAGTCTGCATCGTCCTACATGGCTTAAACCAACAGTCAGAGACTTCATACATTGGTGCCATGTTTCAGTTTGGCCACCTCGGCCTTTTTCCAGCCTGGACCCACCTCAGCCAACATTGTGTGACGAGGCAATCGGTGACTAGGCATACGTAGTACGTGTCCCAACCATCTCAGTCGATGAAGGTTCATAACCTCGTCAACTGACTTACCTCTACTCCCTCCCTAAAACTCTACACCTAACTTCTGCATTACTCACGTGATGTGGTGACACCATGGAATACATCCTATACTACGAAGGCAACGGTCGTCAAACACTTGAAGCCTTTTTATATCTTCCACTTTCAATGGTCATGTTTCACAGTCATAGAGTAGAACAAAACGGACTGCTGTGCAGTACACGCGACCCATAGTAGACAAACAAATTTCACGGCGGCGCCACAGATGGAGTAAATTGGCAAAAGCCAATCAAGCCTTTTGTATCTGTGCAGAGATTTCATCAGCAACTAACCTAACAGGGTTGATCCTACTTCCCAGGTAAGTGAAGTAGTCGACACACTCAACCATTACACTCACTCTATATTGTTAGCCGTGGCACCGCTGAAGACCAGTTGTGGAGCAAAAAATTTACATTTGGCTGGTGAGAATCGCATACCAAACTCTCTCAAATTGGCATTCATAGTGTTCAGAAAACTCTTCACTTAACAGGACTAAATACATCTATTAGAGAACAGTAGTTTTCCTTAAAAATTTAAAGTGATTGAAGTAAATAGTAATTCAATGTGAACAATACAATTATTACACAACTACTTACTTTATTGTATCATTATTTTCCAGGCTTTTAGTTGTATCATCAGCTCTAATCTCTTCAAAATCAGCATTGTTATGTGAAAAATTACCAATACTAGTCATACTACTGCTGTAATTAGTGATACCATCATCATCATCATCAACAGGATCATTATCAATATTATTAGTATCGATTTGACAATTCCCACTAACAGTAGTAGTAGTTGTAGTAGTAGACGGAACGACAGTACCATTAGTATACAAATGTGATTCTATTACAGTTGAATGAATTTTCCGCTTTTTACTAATAGAATTACGGGATTCAGATTGTTGTTTAGTTATATTTGGTGTATTACTTTTGTTATTGATGGTGGTAGTAGGAGTGCCGTTATTCCATCTTACACTGTTATTATTCCCATCATCATCATCATCATCATTACCCATATTGTCTTCCAGAAGAATTAAACGTTTACGATTTCCATTTGTTTTTTTTAATGCTTTCATTTTCAATAGTTTATTATGAAAAAGTTTATGTACATATTCAACAGGCCTTTCAATAGATGTAGAAACAAATCCATTATCATTTGTAACTACTTCTGAGACAGCAGTAGCGGTAATAGTAGAAGTAGTAGTAGTAGTAGTAGTAGTAGTATTAGTAGTAGTATTCGGTGGATAGATGATCAAATCTGAAGGACAACAAATTGTATCCATCTGTTGATGAGATGATGATAAAACTGGTTGTGAATGGTTATCATGTTCCGGTGAACTGTTAATAATAATTGTAGAATCAATTAAATTTTGAAGCTGATGAAAATCTGACAGGAAGAAGACGAAAAAAACATAAAAATTCAAAGATACACACCATAATAATAGTAATAATAATAATAATAATAATAATACTATTTATTGATATATACTTGTAATTCTCCGTTGTTTCATTGGATTGAATTATCCAACCTCTATTAGCATATGGGCTCCTGTGTGGATACCATGAATGTCAATTATGGTAATTTAGTTGATTGTAACTAGCAGAAGAATTTAGGATGCGCGTTTCATCCTATTTGGAACTTGTCAGTTGGAAGTACCTGCACCTCAGTCAGTGAGTGATGTGGTTCCCACTGAAACTCGAACCTCGCACCTATCTGAAACGCGCATGCTAGCCGCAACCAACTAAATTACAATAATAGTAATAATTTATAGGAAGCAGATATAGTAACTACACTCACAAACAGACAAAACATAGTCAATTCGATCAAGCAACGACAACAACGATGGAACGTGGTCGGCAGTGTAATTTAGAACGCATGTTTCGTCCAATTTCAGACTCATTAGTTGTGGCTGGCTCATTAATTCAGGGAGTTGACTTTTAACCAGTGGGTCAATGGTTCAAGTTTCAGCAGTCAAGTCTTAGTATGATTAGCCCTCATATACTACCGGAAATGCATTGGACATACCAAGCCACCGTCTACCTCGACATGCTAAGCTAGGGGAAATTGGATCAAATTGAAAGACAGTTCACGATGACCAGACCAAAACCTAGCATCAATTGATGAAGTCCCTGACTGGTGTGAGGTTCATGAGACGAAATGAGTCTTGAATATTCACACTAATCCTCATCTTCAAACAGTTTATTCTTTCATACAATTTTGTCCACTTGAATATCACTTCTTTTGTATCCATCTTTTCTTAGTGTAATTCCGTGAAGTGTGGCACCTTGAACCAATGTACTCCTGTGCGAGGTTCTACATAGATTTTGCCAGTCAATCAGCATACTACTGTAAAAATGGGTATATAGTTGCTGGATGGATTTCAAACTCTTCGCAGTGTATCTGCCTTCCTTCAATTAGCGATGTTATTCCTTATTGGGGTTCAAGCTAAAAAACTTACATAGAACAACACGTTGAATTACTTGCTTACCGATGGAATGTAAGACAAGACACTCACATCTATGAGAACTAAGCATAACTAAGAAACATATTGAAAGCTGTTTCGGGCTAACAAGTAACCAGGGTAGAAAAGACTATGTAAGCCGAACCGTTAATTCAGAAATGTCACTACAGGAATTGTTTTATCTGAACAACAGAAAGAATGAGAAAAAAAAAATCAATAAATCATGAGTGTCCTTACATTATACCTACAGAGATAATCTTGTTCGCATACACTTTGGCATCTTGATTAGACCGCCTACGCTATTCAGACTTTGTATATTTCGCATACATTTTACGGAATACAATATTATTGTATATTTTGTGTGGTCTGAAGATTCAATTATCTTCTCTTTGAATCACCTGGTGTGTGACTTTGCTTGTGGTAGGGGCAACTCGGCGTAGGATAATAATAATAATAATAATGGGATTATGTAATTCGAAGACATAGATTATCTGAAAAATGTGATGTATTAGCGCTATACATTTCGAACAATCTGATCACACATTTACTTGTTAAGGCACTATTATATATGAAAACTGGAAGTGGGGGAAGGACACATATGACATAAAGGAATTCAATAATAAGAGAGATAATGAGAGGAATAAAAGATAAGACTTGAAGACAATCTTGGTAATACGATAAAATAAGCATTACCAAGGTAGGCTTAATGTAAGGACAAACCGTTTTTGCACACACAATGGGGGGTTAAATTTATTTATGGCTAGCGCCTCAACAAAACTTAAGTATACACCCCTGACAGTTTCTGTACAAAATTGTAAAGGCTGTGACTCTTATCAATGATATGTTTTGCAATGGAGGCGGATGATGGTTGTCTGCCATCTGCGCTTATCAATGTTTGTGAATCCAGCTGCTTTCGTAGCCACTTTGGAACATGTTCCCCTACCCTCAAGTGCATATCGCGATTCGTCCTCCCTATGTATGTTTGTCCACACACACATGTAAATTTATAAACGCAATGGGATGTGACACAATCGTTTATACAGCGTTGAGGTCTAGGTAGCAGCAGGTGTTTGGTCTTCTCAACTATGATAAGCTTAGCTGCATAGTACGTTTTGTTAACAGCAGACCTTAACCTTCGTCTTAATATTATGCTATTAGATTCTCCTCTGTATGGTAACGCGAGGACTCAATGGATGATGTTATCAAAATACTAACGGAAATATTAGTGGAAAATGGATATCCACTGAAGTTCATAAACCGCTGCAAAAATCAGCCAGGATTCAAACCTGATCTGTGCTCTGTTTCGAAGAAATGCGTTTACATCACACTATCATACAGAGGAGAATCTAATAGCATAATATTAAGACGAAGGTTAAGGTCTGCTGTTAACAAAACGTACTATGCAGCTAAGCTTATCATAGTTGAGAAGACCAAACACCTGCTGCAACCTAGACCTCAACGCTGCATAAACGATTGCGTCACATCCCATTGCGTTTATAAATTTACATGTGTGTGTGTGGATAAACATACATAGGGAAGACTAATAGTCATATACACTTGAGGGTAGGGGAACATGTTCCAAAATGGCTACGAAAGCAGCTGAATTCACAAACATTGATAAGCGCGCAGGTGGCAGACAACCATCATCCGCCTCCATTGCAAAACATATCATTGATAAGAGTCACAGAATTGATATCAAGACAGCCTTTACAATTTTGTATAGAGACTGTCAGGGGTGTATACTTAAGTTTTGTTGAGGCGCTAGCCATAAATAAATTTAACCCCCCATTGTGTGTGCAAAAACAGTTTGTCCTTACGCTAAGCCAACCTTGATAATGCTTATTTTATCGTATTACCAAGATTGTCTTCAAGTCTTATCTTTTATTCCTCTCATTATCTCTCTTATTATTGAATTCCTTTATGTCATATGTGTCCTTCCCCCACTTCCAGTTTTCATATATAATAGTGCCTTAACAAGTAAATGTGTGATCAGATTGTTCGAAATAATCTACGTCTTCTAATTACATTATCCAAATTCTTAAAGGGGACTAATTGTTTCAAATAATAATAGGGACAATAATCATCCCCCCCGCCCACCCCCACAACCGGGTAGTGGTACACCAGATAGGAAACCCAAGACGAGGTTAACACAAATAACAACCAATCAGATGGAGGAAATTACAGAAACTTGCAAAGAACTGTTACTCATCTCTTGTCGACATAATCCAAAAGACTATGGATTGAAATGTCAACTGATTATCTCAGCTGTAAAATGTCAATTGTTCTCAACAAAAGGCTCACTTCATCATTAAACAACACAATGAAACAGATAATATAATGTAACGGATAGACTAATGCGAAACACGAGGACGTTAATAAATCTAAGGAAACACTTCACCTGGATACGAGTAGCTATAGTTCTAACTCAGACCTGACACTTCACGCAGCTATGAAAATCAGAAGATAAAGACCGACCTATGAGGAAAATAATTCCGTTTAACAAAAAACACCATAATTTATATCCAGTTTCTCAACAGGAAATCAAGTCACTAGGTCACAAAGTTGAATACTTATTCTGATTGGTCAGTTGAAGGACAAAATTGTCCAATAAGGGTTTTTTCCTACCCACATACAGTAGCGAACTGACCACTTAAAATGCTGATTTCCATTTAGGCTGCTTCCAATCAGAATCGTTTACTGTTTTCTCAGGCTAATACGCATCATAGGCGTACAAAGATGCCTTCTTATTTTGTCGAGATCATGTTAAGGAGATAAATTAACAATGAAAAGAGAAAGTCGTTGATTTGCAAATTTTACGATTGCCTATTGAAAAAAAAAAGGCGACACGTAACTGATTTCAGACAAGGTGTTCACTCCATTTACATGTTCCTATGTCTATACAAATTTAGTCAGGAAAAAAAAATAACCGTTTTGTAAGACGGCGCGTTTCATCCTACTTGCGACTCGTCAACTGGATGCAATCACCTCGTATTGAGTGATATTGTTCCACTAAGACATGAACCCAAACAACACAAAGAGTGGTTATGGTTTGAAGCGATCGGCCTTAGGTTCAATTTGAGTCATTGTGAGAACAATGGTACTCACTGGGAGACAGATGCGTCCAGCTAACGAGTCTCAAGTAAGAAGAAATGAGAATTCTGGGCTTCGCTGCTTTGACCACTATCCATTTTTACTACTAAATCATCATCATCATTATCAACATAGGACCAGGCATTACTGCGTAACAGTCCAACTTGCCACACCTCATATCAGCACATCAAGTAAAAAGGTAGTGAGGTGAAGGATGAAGATAAGTGAATGCAGTCAAAAGAAATATAAAGTACGAGAAGAAAGGAAAGAGGAGTGACAAAATGGTGAGATTCGGTATAGCGTTGTTAACATGAGGATAATGTGTATATACATCTGTGCCACTGACTTCGGTTCTCACCCATATCACCTAGGGTCTCCAACCACTGCTTCCTCTTGTCCCACCGACACCAACCACCTAGTCTGCATCGTCACCCCACATGGCTTAAACCAACAGTCAGAGACTTCATACATTGGTGCCATGTTCTAGTCTGGCCACCTCCACCCTTTTTCCAGCCTGGACCCACACCTCAGCCAACATTGTGTGACGAGGCAATCGGTGACTAGCCATACGTCATACATGTCCCAACCAGCCATCTCAATCGATGAAGGTTCATAACCTCGTCAACTGACTTACCTCTACTCCCTCCCTAAAACTCTACACCTAACTTCTGCATTACTCACATGGTGTGGTGACACCACGAAATGTAGCCTATACTACGAAGTCAACGGTGGTCAAACACCTGAAGCCTTCTTATATCTTCCACTTCAAATGGCCATGTTTCACAGGCATAGAGTAGAAGAGAGCGGACTGCTGTGCAGTACACGCAACCCTTAATAGACAAACGAATATCACGGCGGCGCCATAGGTGGCGCAAATTAGCAAAAGCCAATCGAGCCTTTTGTATCCGTGCAGAAATCTCATCGGCAACTAACCCACCGGGATTGATCCTACTTCCCAGGTGGGTTACTACTAAATGCTATAGTTTCAAAAGTTTGCGCTATGTATCAAACAGGAGAAAAATAAAATCTTTTAGGAAAACCCACAGTGATCCATAGTCATAGAAGTTTGAAGTGCATTCGACATAAGAATGAAGGGATTCTAGAACAGATATTCCTTTGATCCTATGTGATCAATTCAATAGGTTAATACGATACGATTTAGGAGCGTTTATTTCTCGTGATCATGGTCTTGACAATTTGGCCGATTAATCTGATTTTAACCTCAGTTTGGGTTTCTTATGAGAATCTTTGATTAACCGATCTACCAAAATGTCCAATTCTGTTCCTAACTATTATTATTCCCCGAGTTGTTCCACGACATTACCCCACCAGGCATCGAACTAAAGACATTCACATTTCACCCATTCAGCCACAAGGTAAAAGTTCAATGGTCCACAGTTTCCTACTTTTACCTTAAAAGTAAAATCTTTATCAACTTCAAAATACATTACTGTATAAAGGTCATTAGTGACATGCTTCGATATGGATGTCCCTTGGTGGATAGTCGCGTTATATGACGAAATGTTGGAAGCAAGAAACTTTGGAACACTGAACTTCCAACCTAATGGTTGAATGGTTAACGTATTGGCCATCAAACCTGAAGGTTCTGCGTGCGTACAGCTGAGGAGTCCTATACTAAAACGAAACGAGATCATGAGACAGTGTTTTGAAAACCACTAATTTCTAGAAAATACAAAATCTAGATATTATTACATTGTCTAACATTGTGTAACTATCATCTTCAATCCAGTGGTGGGTATAACGTTGGAATAGATCAAGAAAAGATTGCACTTCCCTCTGAAATGCATGCTTAGGCGTCTTTCCTGCACTAGATTCGAGTAGTCAGTCAGTCAGCCAGTCAAGATCAACAATGAGAACTGGTATAACTGTGTAATTATCCATGTTTCTGTCTTTCTCATGATCAGCTTAGCAGATACACAGAAATGTTAAGTTTATAAAACGAGGATTGTGTAACATCAATCATCCTGGGGAAAATCTGGTAACTACTCTAGGTTAGAAGAAATCGATTGGCCTCCGTGAATTCACACAAAACAATGAACAGAAGCAAACAGATTTTAGTTATTCGAGAGAGAGAAATGGTAAAAAAATAGCGTTGTAGAGATAGGCAGCAATTATGTGGCTTTATAAATTCTCTGGGAAAACTGTATGGAAACAGATTGTTATCATCGAGTAGGACAATGTTCCACTTTTAGAACAGTTAACTGAAAGGATATATGAGATGCATGATCAGTCACCATCATGCGTCTGCATATTATCCAGTTACAACCTGAACAGAACTATGGGATCAATATAAAAACGCTTGTGAAACATGGTACACTTGTAGGCAACTTGAAAGGATATACTCTCACGGTTTACTACTAATCATCAAACATTAAACAAGGGAGCTAGGCAACAGGAAACTCAGGATAAGGAAGTAAGTTCAGAATCAGGTTATGAATGCATTCATCAAATCTTCACCAAGCACTACACATTCCACAACACACACACACACATACAAGCGATAAATACCAGCTAAATTTTATGACATCACAGTAGTATTCAACTCCAATTTATTGAAACATCTTGTAAAAGTTTCATTTGAAAACAAACAGTCTAATAAGTCAACTACCTTATACAACATATTAATATTCTCTCAGAGTATAGAATAGGTCTCCCTTATCTCTTTTAGGTCAGATAACCTGAATGACGAACTGGCACACATCATTTACTCAAAGAGAAGTTTTGTAGGTTAAAAGAACCAATAGAATCAATTCAGTAAAATAACTTAATCTATCAAATACTATGTTACGATTGTTACGTCAGATACAATGGTAGACTCTACTAAGATAAGTGATTTAGAGAAAACACTCGACCATCTCTCACTCTGTATTCACTAACCTATAATTGTAGTATAAGGGTGAGTGAGATATAGACTGACAATTCTAGGTAGAAGAAGAGATTGATCACAGTATCTTTGATCCTCTAATCAACCACCACAAGAATGATTCATTATCACATATTACAGATATATCTAGGAGATTTTGCTACTATTAAAATGAAAGAATGAAGAACTGTTGAACTAAATAAGGTAGCTTTCTAGCTCCTATGATAACTTTGATATGAATATGAGCGATGAAATCTGTTCAATTACCGTCAAATAGTAAATAAAACACCAGATCCCTCACTGGCTATATCAAATGACTGACTGAGTGGTTGACATAACCAACGTATAATCTCGTACACACGTATACATTGCCTCAAGTTGCCACAATTCACGGTAGTATACAAAGAATAAGTGTATCGAAAAACACTAATATCAAAGAAAATAAAGGTCAATGTGAGTATTCAAGCCTGAGATATCAAGCAGTGAATAAAATCAATACTATTGTCACCCGATTTTTAACTATGTCACCAAGTGTCTTCAACCATTGATTCCTATCGTCTCGGAGACTTTAACCAGGCAGTCTATAATCGCCCCACACTAAAGTAATCCATCTTCTCCCAGCATAGCACATTGAGGTACATAGTGGTTCGGTATGCCTGACACATGTTCAAGCCATCTCAGGCCACACTCAGGTTCACAACTTCGTCAATTGCCTAACCTTAACATTTCCACCAAACGCGAACAACTCCACGTTACTCATTCAAACTGTGAGGAGCGAGAAGATGGACATACGCTGGCTATTTGACCCACGAAAAGACTATAGAACATTTGGATTTCGCCATGATCATTTATGTATAATGTCTCAACTTGCACAAACTTGAAAATATACAGGCAAAAACTGACAGGTTGGCAGAAGAGTCAGCGAAGACTGCACTTCCTTCAGGTGAACGTAGAAAAGACAGAGATGATGAAGATACCCAACCAACAACAACAAGTATCAATCACCATCAACAGGAGAAACCTAAAGGAAGTAGTCTCCTTCACCTACGTAGGCAGCATCGTTTCAATGACAAGGGGCATAGGTGAGGACCTTGAAGCCAGGATCGGAAAGACAGCAAGACAAGTCTTCCTTCATGAATCTGAAATCAGTGTGGAGATCAACTGCACTCAGCATAATGCGTGAACAAGATCAGCATTTTCAACGCCAACGTCAAGTCAGTGCTTCTATGTGATGATGGTTGAGAGACTTGGCGCCTTACAAAAACCATTTCCAACAAACTGCAGACATCATACATAAGCAGCTTCCACCTACGCTCACTCGATCGGTTGCCTATAGAGAATAAGCAACAAGGAACTCTGGATGGCTGACAACGCACCAACGAATTAACCAAGAACCTATCGTCCAACAAATATGTAGAAGAACAAAGTGGAGATGGATTGAATCAGCCATACACTGAGAAGACTATTTGGGGATATCATGCGTCAGGTTAGGATATGCCGTCGAGTGGAACCCAAATGGGAAACGACGAGTTAGTTGGGTGTCCGACGGTGGTGACATGGAGGAGATGTCTGAGGAAGTAATGAAAGCTTCTCGACAGACGTGGAGCTAGATTCAAACGACTGCAGAGAACCAAGTGCAACAGGGACGTACTACTCAAGCCCTATGTTCCACTAGGAATCCAAGGGACTTGCAGATACTAATAATAATAATATGAAATAAATAGTCTAATCAATCAGCTGATGGTAAAATACATAGATTTACATACTAGACTAGTTCAAGGTTGAAATATTTTGTAAAATAATAAAGTAGACATTCAACTTGAACAATTTACTAATGAGAGATAATTCTGTAAACTGTATAAATAAATACACGTGTACTTCGTATTATTGGCAAAAATTAGCTACTTTTATAATTCTGAAGAGAAACATTCATGGTGTACAACACTGAGACACATATTGTGAAGTTTTACTGTTATTAGCCAGTGTTTATAAATAAACTAATTAATGATTAGTAAAGTATTAATTAGATAATAATAACAATAATAATGAAGAAAAAATTTACACGACCTTGAAGAACATCAATAATCATGAATATTTCCAAGCTGGGAAAAAAAATGCTATTTTCATTCAATTTTTAAAACCATCTTGTCAATATTTTGCTTACAGATTCGAAAAGTACATACATACATGCATACATACATACATACATACATACATACATACATGCATACATACATACATACATACATACATACATACATACATACATACATACATACATACATACATACATACATACATACATACATACATACATACATACATACATACATACATACATACATACATACATACATACATACATACATACATACATACATACATACATACATACATACATACATACATACATACATACATACATACATGCATACATACA